>OV839568.1:22678875-25099002 GCA_929447395.1 Epistrophe grossulariae | reverse complement strand
CCAACACATATCAATCATCTACTCACGCAAACACATCACATATGTATATACAAAAGGATTTTGTTTACTTACAAAAACAAAACAACAACAACAAAAAAAACACAAAGAAAAAAAAAAGAAAAAAAAGTCCGGCATATAGAAGATTGACATGGTTTTCATTGTTTTCGGAAACAAACAGGAAAACAGAATTGTTCTACTTGCATTGCCCGTTAGAAAAAACCAACATAGCTATATAAAAGAAAAGCACCATCCTTTTACAATGAGGAACAACAATGACTAAATCAAGAAAAATAAGTACAAACATATTTGCAGTAAATATATATAAGTTTGAACATATATTGTATACGTAATGAATGTGTATTGTGTAGCCGAGGATGTGTGTCGGAGTTCTTGACTTTTAATTCACCATAACTATAGATCCATATGAAGTAGTTCAGTTTTTTTTTTGAGTACATGTTCTTTCAAAATAAAGTTGAAGTTAAATTTGGCTTCTGATTCGTGTCGGGGATTTTCTTTTTCCCAAAAGTCATTCAATTTGGCTGTTTAGATGTGGTTCTGAATTTGTATTGTTATATTTCTTTTGAATTGGAGCAGAAGAAATATTTCCGTAACAAAAAATATTAGCATAACTTGCACTACTATAATATTATTATCTACAATGACCAATTTCGAGTACAATCTCGATATCTTCAGCCTATTGATACATCAGAAATCTCAATATATCCACGCATATATGGTATTGAATAATAGGCTCTTTATTCACTTTTTTCACTTGTAATTTTTTCTACTTGGCTTCCTTTTAAATTTTCTCTTAATTTTTGTTGGAAATGAAAATTCTGTTAGTTTGGGATTGATTTTTATCATCACAAACCTTTTACACTTCAAAACACATATTTATATATTTAAATTCTGATTTATTTTTTAAAATATAACATTTTTTAATGAGAATTAAGATGAAAATAAAAACGATGGGTTTAGCGGTCGATAAAGGTCAGACCAATTATATGATTTTTGTCATAGATAAAGGACAATTCGAGGAGAACTTTGTAAAAAAAATTACGGAATTTTTTTTTTTTTTTTAAATGTGAGTTTACGTTTTTGAGAAAAATAAGATTTTCATTTCTTGCAAAAAAAATTTGTAGCGTTTTTTTAATCTTAAAAAAAAAATGCAAAAAAACGAATGGGGGAATGCCCAAAAAACTCTAGGTAGATACCAACTTTGAAGAAAATCGACCCAGCCGTTTAGGCTGCAGCCGAAAGGACAGACAGACGGACAGAATTTCGAGACCCACTTTTTTTTACTTCGCTCTCATCGTAATGTCAACTTTGATCAAAATCCAGAGTTCCAGGAATCTGTTTTTTCGTCTTCCTTAATTATCTTAATGTCATTTTTAATCAATCTCAAGTTTAATATTTTTACGAATGCATAACTTTCCATAATACTGATAAAACCTGCTTATACGGATATACCTCTATCGAAAGAAAAATTGTGTTCTTCTTGCAAAAATCTCTTAAATCGATGGACTTTTTTGGAATTATTATAAACTGGATGAAGCTTATTAAAATATTAATACACCATTTATACACACACATACACAATGTATACTATAGCCCTTGAGATAAAAGACCTTATAGATGCCATCACGCAGAATTCAATCTTTTAGTGATATGATAATGTTATTGTGCAACCAGCCAAATAAGTGAATATCAACCAACATGCTTTTAAGTGTTCCCATTTTGTGTGAAAGTACTCTTTATCTGCAGTGTAAATTCAATGCAGATTCATTTTCCTATATACATATATGTATGACTATACGAGTATAATGGCTTTTGAAGTTGTCCCGAAAACATATACACTCAATGAACAACCATATAAATGATAATAAATTATAAACAGTGGGGTTAACAGGAAGGTATATGTATGAGACAATTTCATGCGCATATAAATTGCAAATTTATGAGAAATGAAAACGTAATTCATGTTTCTAGAAAGCTGAATTTAAATTTTACCACCGATGATTTCATGAAGATAAAGAACGTAGGATTTATAAAAACATCCGCTGTACATGTTCACTGATGACAAGATCTTCGAATGTTATTTCTTCTTCAAATATGTCGACGATTCTAACAAAAAGCTGTAACTGAGCAACATTGATCTGACCCAATCCCAATTCTCGGACTTATGCCATTATAGAGCGAAAAAATCCATACTTAAAGAAAATTTCTTCAAAACCGCAAATGACAATCGGTCAGTATATTGACACTTGTCGGATCTTTCAAAGAAAAAAATAGAATACTTACTCAATTTATATGCAGTTATGAACGGTCCTTCTTGGTGGGAATCCTAACGGATCACTACTGACTAGGATCCTTCATGAGTGTAGGAGAAGAGAGTTACTATCACTTTCTTTGTGAACGCCCTCAGCCTATACTTACAACAAGAAAGGCAGCTCTAGAAGAAGATATTTTGGAAGAACTGGGCGACGAAGACGTCTCTTTTTTGTCACTAAGGAATACACTGGAGTTTATTCAGAATTCAGGATGGTTAAATGAGGCCAAGTTTCTAATAACTTAACCCCTCCTTATACCTTGTTTACATCCTGGGAAGCTTGCATACATACTAGGAAGCTCAACTATTAAAGACGGTTCAATCATCTTCCATCATCTAGATTAAAACGCTATGGACGAAGTTCTCATGTTACCTCCCTCGTAAAGAAATGGTTTGCCTCATGGAATACAGAACTTAGTTCGAAGAACTTCCCCTCGAAGTTGAATTGCCAAAACTAAGGATTTTTTGACATCAGTCCAATCTATAGAAAGCTGGCTTCAATCTCTCCATGGAACATATATTTTCCAAGGTAAAGTTGGGTGAAGTTTGGGGTAAATTCAATAGTCTTCAGAAAATTTGATATAATTGTATTGGGATGGGTGAAGGCAATCTCGCTCACGGATTGGGTTACAATTTATTTTTGACGGTATTATCGGGCGATTGAATAATGAGTATAGTTTGATTGGTCGAAAGTTGGTGATTAAATGCAGTATGGTTGGTGGCTCCATTTATTCCAGCAGTGGTGAAACTAAAATTCTTCTCAATCCTTGATGATGGCTGGCGTGTCATAACTTAGCGTTGTGGGAAACCCATTAGTACCAATTTGTCTGATAATAATTGTCATGAGTTGATTCGATCGTAAATGAGGGGAAGTGAAAAAAGATACAGCGGCTACAAACGCTTCAATTTAACGTTCAATTATAATTAACAATCTTCTCCAATACCTCCAAGTTCCATTTTTTCCCAATAGTGTTCTGCTGAGACTGAATTTCATAAAAACGAATAAATTAATAAATTGGGTGGCGCAACAGCTAGTGTAGAACCAGGCCCTAGCGACTTATACAGCTCTCATCCATTCCTGTGCGTGTTACTGCCAGAAATGGAGTCACCTATAACTTTCTGCCGAATCCGAAGGGATAAGGTGGGCACTTTTTCAGAAGATGCTCTTGGAGGATTTGTCAATTCTTCGTGAACCCGTGAAAAACATTTTTGTTTTAAGTGGTATAGGCTGGGAATCCAACCCAAGATTTTCGGCGGGCGAAACAGTCCTACGCACTAACAACTATGCCACTACTACAAGCCTAAATTTTATGTTTTCTACTAATTACACTAGGCTTCATGCAAACTTTTCATTTCCATGGCAATGTTTGTGTTCGCTATAAGCTTTTGTAAAAGAACTTAATTTAGCTGAACTGTAGAAATATGTAACATGAATTGATCCGGTGGTTGAGGGTATGCCGATGTTAACATTCGACTATTAAACGATAATTAAATCGTCTTAAAGGTCAGAAAATGCTAGTTATTCTCAATAAATTGGTCAGCTCAGAGTTAGAAAAAAGATCCCAACCCAATTAATGTAATTAATTGACATTTTATGACATCGTAAGTGAGTGAATCCAATGTGAACATTATAGTCATTTACTGTCATCGTTCCCTTATACTCTGTAGAATTTGACACAATTATTATTATTTTCTTGATGACAGCGTAGCCTTGAGTTTGAACTTACACCTACATAAATGCACCTAAACAACAATTTTCCTGAAAGAAAAATAAATGTCAAAATGGTTTTTAATTTAGCATGTCGACTCATTGTGAAGACACTCTACCACCAATTTTAGAAATAAATTATCGGTTTATTTACTCTCATCATTATAACTCATTGACTGACTGTGGAACGCCTCTACAAAAGTATTTCGTTACTATGAAAAAAGATTGAATCGATGTTTGAAAATTAATGATTTGCAGTAAATAAGGAGAATGTTGCATGAAGACGAATTGTATAAATAGAACCTTTAAAAAAAGGGGTGCGAAATAAATGTTTCAGAATTTTTTTTTACAAGTGGTATTTTGAGCGTGGAGTAATTTTTAAAAATGATGTTATTTAAGGTAATTTGCCGAGGAATTTTTGTGTATGTTTTTAAGAAATAAGAACGATACCTGTGGGCTGTGATATAAAATTTTGTTAAAAGAAATTAATGAGAAAATCTTATTTTTCTCAAAAACATTCCCACGTTATAAAAATATTCAAACATTTTATTTTTTTTAGTTATGTTACCTTTTGATGAAAAAAATCCGAAAAATTGATACAGTCGTCTTTTTTTTCGATTTTCAAAAACGATTCAACTGATTTTGAACACGTTTTATTTTGCTTTTTTAAACAAGTTTCAATTATTTTTAAATTTTTTCAAACAAGTTACTATTGTTTTTTTTTTTAATACTTCTAAAAATGTTGTATTTTTTTTTTAACTTAATATTTTCCTAAAATAACTCCATCGATTTATTAAACCAAGACCAAGTGGATTTTAACGTACTATCTAGCAGATTTAAAAACGATAGGTATACCAACCATAAGAGTGTTTAAAAACTCTTGAGGAAAATCTTTTGTGTTCTCGAAACGAATTTTACGATTTTGATTGAAATTTTTCTGGTATCCCAACTAACAAACTCTCCACAGCTAAGCACTCGAAATGTCAAAAAAAACTTCCATAAGACTCTTTTATATCCCATTGCTGTACTTAAAAATTATTGTCTTGTTATTTATGAAACATAAATAGATCTCATGGCATTTTTATTTTAAGAGCTGGACACTTTTATCTCTTTTTCTCTCTTCAAAATACTTAAATCATATAGCTAAATCAATTTTTCTTCTTGGAATAGGATTATATAAACTAACAATCTTATAAGAATCCTTTTGTGAAAATTCAGCTCTAAACAGATGTTCGTAGTGTTTATAATTCCATAACAAGACTTATATAAGAGTTTTAGTCTATTTGTACTTCTATGTAAATGGATCTGAGTTTAATACCTCATGTATCAAGAGTATCTGGAGCTTAAATACCAAAAGTATTGCAATAGGAGGCTTATGAGATCATTAATAAAATAATTAAAATATGCATTATTTTGTTGTTGTTGTTTTTCGAGGTAAAAGTTCAAATTAGTAGATACATTTTCAACCGCATATGTTTTTGGTTCACATATGAAAAAATAACAAATATAAAGTATCGCCATTATAACGCATATTAATAATTGATTAACTTACAAAATAAATATTCTCACACAAGCCTTTCAGTTTTTTGACATAAGAAACACACACAAATAAAAATAGTTTGTTTCTCTCTGAGGAAATATTAAATGAGAAAGATGTATATAATTTTTTAAAGTTTACAAAATATGTACTCTGTTCTTTTTTGAGCGAATCTTATTGGAAAAGACGCATTCTCATAGCAAGACTTAGTTGAGGTGAGAGCAAATCTCATTGGAAGAGACGCATTCTCATAGCAAGACTAAATTGACGTGAGAGCCTCCTATAACTAGGCAATTTAACGCTTTTAACAGTCTTATAACAATCTAGTAGTATTCTACAAGATTACTTTTAGCTCCCTGACTATAGTCTCGTTAAGCTCTTGGAGCATCTTATAAGAGGCAAAATGTTACTTGGGAGCTAATATTAATACGATCTACCATCAACCTGTAAAAAACTTTACTTTTTGTCATTATTAACGGTACCTACCATGGAACCATTTTTTTATTTTCGATTTTCTCAAATTAGTTCTAGTTGCTAATCTATAAATATTTTAATTTAAAATAAAGTGTTTAGTTTCTTTTTCACCACACTTTTTAGAAGCTCAATAAAGCTACAGGTTTCATTTGACAAGCATATTCCTTGTACCACTCTTGGATAATGTGACAGCTAAGCTATATGCCATGCACATGCAGTTTATTTGCATTGCATTTGGCAGCAACATCATTGACCATTCTACCACGCCATCAACAACACTATACTGCAGCCATTTCCATTATATGTTCCGTGAAGGCAAATAATGGATAGATACTTTATAGTTCTATCTATACCCGCGTTTTAACCTCGTTCGCTATAAGGACATGTATGGTACACAAATTTCCAATACCATGTTGTTCCCCCTAGCAAGCCAGAAAATATATAGCAACGGAGTGAGAAATTAGTTGCCAGAAGCTCATTCCATGGAATCCTTATTTAAGTATATTGCCAACACACCAATATGCAAAATATACCCAGACATCAAATAAAAAAATAAATAAAAATTTCCCTTAAAAAAAAAAGAAGAACCTTACACCTTACATAGCTACTTACTTTCCTATTTACATCGCGTCCTTTTCCCCATAGTTTAATATCATTCACATCGTTGGTCCTGCTTTTTTGAACTTTTCGTTGTTTTTTGTTGTTTAATATTTTTTGTTATTCCCTTAAAGTCTCTCCTCTGGCGGGACAAAGTAAAATCTTCTTCGGTTTTTCAATTTATTTTCTATAGATGGACATTGAAAACGTGACATTGGTGGTGGTGGTGGAGAAAAGCGGGATAGCAAAAGCAGTATTCTAGTTGTTGTCTAAGTATTTACACGTCCTTTTCTTATGCAATGTGTTCAATTTACCATGGTAGCGGTGTAGGTACTTGTCGTTTTTTCTCTGAAACTATTGTTCGAACGTGCTTAACATAACACAGCAATGGCCATAAGAGCAAAAGGCAAAATGGCCTCTAGCCAATTGCTGGCATATCCTTTGTTTAGAGCAATACATTTAGAGACCTTATAATAAAGGAACTTTGTGCGATTTATGTGTGGAATGGAGCCCCGTAATTTTATTTTTTAAAATAATTAAAAACTTTGGAAGGTTTAATTTTAAGCTATAGTAAGATTTCATTCATGAATATAGCTTAAGGCAGGGCTATCGTTTTTTTTTTTTCATCCGATTTTAATATTAGGTCAGTAAATTTAGGGTTTTTTTTGTTGAGAAATATTTCATTGGGAAAGAATTTATTTTTTTAAATTTTATGCAATATGAGAAGCTTAAATCCGAATTTTCGAGTACCAACCACTTTGCAGGGTTGCTACTTTCAGGAATTAATGTTGGGCTCTTTTTTCTGAAACATCATCTGAACTTTTGAATTAATCAAAAAAACAAAAAGTCCTTAATTTTTTTTTAGCAAGACAAAATTGAACTTAAAATAATATCTTTTTAACTTTAGCTTATTTAACCGAGGAAAAACCAGTTTCATTCAATATTATTACTTGCACAATCACATTCAATGAAACTGCTTTGATCTGCAGAAAAAACGGGAGTCTTATTTTTACCTCCAATATTAAGCTAGCACCTAAATATGTATTGGAAGTAAAACTAGGATTATGCAAGTTATGACATTGCGTGTACATATATTCGTAAATCGCACTCGAACATTCAAACTTGATATTACTACACGCAGAAAAATGATCAGTTAAAAACAACGTAAAACTCGATTAAGTTAAATAACAAAAATTTTTAATATACAACTTGCAAACTAACCAGATTAAATTACACGAGTCATTTCGATTTAAAAAAGTTGATTAAATCTACAATTTTGATTTGGCTAAAGTGTATATTAAATTTTATTAAACTACTTCTAGGTAAGTTTGTTCGGTTTCAATAACCAAATAACTTATTTAATGAAACATATTAAATCGCTCATAGTCAGTATGTGAAATTAATTTAATATAATTATTTGATTTAAACAAGCATACTCATTACTCATTTTACATGAACGATCTTCAAAATTGCGAATCCTAACCAAGTTTTTCCAAAAACATAAACTTTTTATAGGTTTTTATTTTAAACAATTAATTTTAATCGAGTCGACAACATTAGAAACAACATAATGATCTATGTAATTTTTACCCTTGGCTACGTATTATTTTACACATTTTTTCTAACCCCTCGAAAAACTCTCTAGGTTAAAAATTATTTTTCTGTGTGCATTAATACGAATATACCTCCATTCTTCTTACAAGACATATAGGTTCGTAAATTTTGTTCATGGGACACATATTTTGAGCTGATCATCCAACTATAGGGATTCATTCCACACATATCGCAACCTTAGAATGAAAGTGACCTGACTAAAAAATTCGGCATCTTTTTTACAACCTGGTTTTAGAGTTCATTGTGGTTTCTAAGGTCAGTTTATTGAAAAATAAGAAGTTACGCCATATCAATATATATCCCCTCCGCATCTGAGTAGCCCCGCTAGTATTCCGTTAGAAACAGCTGCTTGTTGTTGTTTTTAAAATTTAATCTACTATAGCTTGAAGACTTCTTCTTCTATACTAGGTAGTGGAAATCTGGGTTTTCATTGATTCCACATAAAGTTAATATATTTAATATCTGCTAAAAATGCTGGTAGTCCCTGTGCTTCGATGACTATAGTTACTCTTGCTTAGAAGAGCCCGTTGTACCACAGTCTTAAAACCAAGAGCAAAGTTTATTATAAAACTTTAGTAAGGGTATTGTTTCCATCACGATTTCCTCCTAATTTCTTCTCAGAATCTTCTTCTCTTCCCTTCTAATAGGTTGATACTCTAACCCCACTGATCTTATGTATTATGGAGCATTTGCGTATGAGTGCCTCATGTCACCAGCTATTTTCAAAGTGAACGAATTCATCATCATACCAAGGTTTCTTTTACTGAGGAGTTTGTAGAAGTCTGAAAAAGTGAGTAACGTCATATACCGTACATCGTTCCGTGCGTCTGTCTGTCTGTGGATATGTGCGTCCTTGCGTCCACTGTAATTTTAGGAAAAGTCTATAAACGACACAGAGCATTTAGAGGGAAAATTCGAAGCTTTGTTTTACCTCATCTAAAATTTCTTTGCGAAAACGGCTTTCATGGCCTTCCTTGGCCATTTCAAAAATTTCTGATTTAACACAGGTTTAAAATAAAAAAAAATAAAAAAAATTAGGCAACAAACTTTATTTTGATATATTTTGATCAAAATGCCATCCAAACTCCCAAAACTCTTTTTTCTGGAGAAACAAATTTTTCATTTCAAAATTAGATGTTTTTTAATCTTTCAACATCTTGGACATCCATCAACACAATTTTACAGTTTATAGCTTGAATGATTTAATATTTCAACGTCATGTGATCTGTACGTATATTGTGCACAAAATGATTGGTTATTGTCAACTCGGTGTCAACACTAAAAGTGTTCAAATGTGATCAAATCGTGTGATCATCGTAGTTTAACACCAAAGAATAAAAACCCGTTTGACATCAAAGACAACACGTAAACGCATTTCGTGAAAACATTGACGAACTGGGTTCACTCGTGTGATCGTCAAGTTTTCATGCGTTGACACTTGACACAGTCTGTACGTTGACAGTATATTGATGATATTTTTGGTGACGTCAAGGAGCTAAAGAATTGACCATTTATAGGATGATCATCTTATCGTTACTTTAAGAATACGTAAGACCCGCTTAAGAGAAGCCCCCTTAAGAGAAAAACCCGCTTATCTAAAACATTTTTTTCATCCCAGAGTATTTAATATTTTTCATTAAAAAAAAAAACTCAAGTGAAAAAACAAAATTTAATCGAACAGAACAAAAAAGTTTGCTGAAAGGTTCACGTTTTTTTTTTTTTATTTTTCACCTCCACCAAATTTTCCCCATGAAAATGACATTTGAATTTCTGAAGTGCACAAACCGTTTTTGGAATTTTAGATCCGCTTAGGTGAAATTTCTTTTTCACTTATCCGGACTCCGCTTAAGTGAAATTTTTTTTTCACTTAAGCGGGGTTTGTTTAAGTGAATAACCCGTTTAAGTGAGAGAAATACTGTGACTTACTTGAGATACTTTCTCTTAAGCGGGTTTTACTGTATATCAATAACAACAAATTATAACCACCCAACTTTTTAAATAATTTCCTTACATCAATTATATCAATAAACAGAATATACCTATAATTTTCAATTAAATTTTTTTATTATAAAAGCAAGTACTCACACTAATTCGTGCATTTTGGGTTTCCTTTTTTAACTAGATAAATAATATATACATACTTATAACTTTATAAGCATATTATAATATATGTGAAGATGTGTAACATATGAATCAACTTGAACATCTTCAAACAACAATATTCTCATTTGCATTATAAAGAACAAAAACATATAAAATCCCAATGGAATTTTCGTTAAATTTACAAAATATGAAGAAATAACTTCTACAGGACCAAACATATTTTTTTAAAGAATCCAAATGTTGGCATCTTCTTGCCCCTTAGACTAGGTATATACAGGGTCTTTCGTAAAGCGCTTCTTATCTTTAAATATAAATATAAATATCATCGAAATTTTGTATTTATTTGAAAGGCTTATCGATGATATTGTGTATGGAATATAACATCGTTCAAATGTCCGCCGCAGCTTCTCTTGGTGGCGCTTATCCAAAATATCCAATTTTCCATGATTCTGGCTCATAAATAATTCTGAATTTGACCGATGGCATGGGTTATGTTGGCTTTAAGGGCCGCTGGGGATTGTGGCTTATGCAGATAGACCTGCATTCTCAGAAAACCTTATAAGAAAAAATCTAACAGGGTCAGATTGCACGTTCTCATTGGACAGTTCACATCACTTCCACGTGAGATGACCATGCTCTCGAATCACTCGTGCAGAATTTTCAATGTGCCGTGAGCTCTGTGGATTATAGCACCGTCCTGTTGAAACCACATGTCGTTGGTATCCATATCATCCAATTCAGTTCAAAAGAAGTTGGTTATCATCGACCTATAGCACTCGACACTGACGGTGTGATGGCCTGGACAACATCGTTCTCAAAGAAATTTGGACCAATGACGTGACGCGCGCCGCCGCCAGCCGAAAATCCACACCAAACAGTGACTTTTTCGGAATGCATTGGACGCTCTTGGATCTCATGTGGATTCATAACGTCCCAAATTCGACAATTTTGTTTGCTGACGTCCTCACATTCACCCAGAAAAGAGCCTCATCGCTGAAGATGACATTTCGATGAAAATAAGGGTCAGTTTACAACTTCTCCGGAGCCCATTCAGAGAACTCACGTCATTGTCTATGGTCATTTACGGCTCCCGGAAATTAAGCCAGAATTTTTTTGGGAAAAACTGCAGAATTTTTTTCTGGCTTAAAATTAAAAAAAAGCCAGATTTTTTTTCGAAAGTAAGCCAGAAATTTGGAAACTGTGCCAGATACCTAAGGAATAAGAGCCATAAAGTGAAATGGAAATAAAGCCAGAAAAAAAATATTTTATTTCCAAACTTCATTTTGGAAAAAAGACCAGAAAATGTGTTGTATATTCAAACAAGAAACCTTAAAAGTGAAGCAAAGAAACAACTTACATTTAAGCGAAATACAGTTTTCTGGCTCTTGAATTCTTAATCAAGAATTTAAAAAAACACCAGAAATGTTTCTGGCTCTTTTTTCAAAACTAGAAAAGGAAAAAACACTAGAAATTTAGTTTCTGCCTTTTTTTCCATTTTTTTTCAGGCCCTTTTTCCATTTTAAGAAATGAAAAAAAAAACAGAAAAAATTTGGAAAAAAAAAATCAGAAAGTCTTTAAAGGCCCATAGAAATTTGTATTAAAATTCGTCTGGCGTTTTTTTCCAAAAAAAATTCTGGCGTAATTTCCTTGAGCCGTCGCGTCGTTTACTTTTAGTAAAAATCGCAAAGTTTAGGTCTGCGAAGGGCCGAGTTCTTGTGAGCGGCGAGAAATCGACTGCTTTGGATTCTCCTTCACACTCTCTCGGACAGCGGCGATGTTTTCGACAGATTTTGCTTTTTGTCGACGTACGGGTATTGGTTGATCGTTTACTGATCCAGTGGACTCAAATTTATCCACCACACTGCGAATAATCTTCTCCGTAGGACGATTATATGGCGACCGTGAAATGGACGAAGCGCGTGGAATGTTACACGAACAGAACACCCATCTTGATAAGACAATTTTATCATTTGCACGTATTATTGAATGCGATATCCATCCATGGTGATTTGACTTAATAAATGACAGTTAATTTGACAGATGCAGTTTCAAAAATATTACCCTTATCAACTGTCAAGTTTCGGAAGTATAACTATATTGGAAGACCCTTTATGTACATTGTTCATATTATTATATTCTTGACTCAAACCAACTCCCTACAGAATTTCATATACAATTTAAGGTCGAATCTTCAACTGGAAATATAAGTTGTGTGCAGTGTATATTTGTATGTAGGTATGCATATATGTATAGATATACCAACCCTTTACCCAAGGGAATGCAGTTTAATGTGCTTAACACTATCACCCAGAAGTAATTTTATATAAATTTATTATCATGTTGCAGCAATTTATGTCCTTGGATTATATATACCAAAATTCTTATCCATATTATGCTAGTTCATTCCTAAGTTTTTTTAGGGGAGAACGGGCAACAAAGGGGTTCATTTAATTTGATTAAGTCTACAAGGAAGATAAAAAAATATTGTCTGATTGCCAAGCTGACTTACTGTTAAAAAATCAAAAAGTCATTTACACGTAATGCGTGACACTGAACGTATTAACGTAAGGCTCACGTTTTCAATCAAGCTCACATCAAACACATCTAGTGGATAGTGTTGTGTTCTCTCAGAGAACATTTTATCAGTTTTTTCTTATTTTTTATGATAGCAATGATGCGCCATCTTTTTTATAAGATCAAATTGAATAAATATCAAAGTAAGACAAAATCGGTATTAGCCCGTGACATAATGGTTACTGCATCAGACTGTTACGCTGTGCCGAAGATCTGGGTTCGATTCAAGGACTATGCCTCTAAAAAAAAAAACACGAGTTACTACATCTTTCGATTAATTGACAAATCCTCCAAGACTATCTCTTGTCATGAAAAAGAGCTTCTTACCTTAGCCATTCGGATTCGATAGAAAAATGTAGGTCCCCTTATTCCTCTCAATAACACACACCATCCAATTTATAACCAATATTTTTTTATTTTTTTTTGTACAAAAAAGCCCACACTTATCCCCTTTTCCCCTTCGTTAAATGTATGTTCCTGGCTTCAATCCACTTGCATGTCGTCATGACGTTCAAGAAGAGAATTTGCATTATGAGCAGGAAGCTCGTCTGTATAAGTAAAGCCTATTAGACTAATATACGGCTTACACAAAAAACAAGTGATTTTAAGAGAAAGGGGAAACAATGGAATCTAAGAGCAGGACAGAGAATCGAATCGGGTACATCTGATGACGATGTCCTTTGAAGATGTAAATCTAGGCAACAAGACATTTTCATATCCAGCCTCTTATAAACCATATACCACCCCACCCACCCGCTCGTTGGCCTATACCATTCGTATAGAAATGGATATATCTCATTATTTGATGAGATGTTTATTCAGGAACATGAATAGGGTTTGACGATGAGTTCACTGTGTGTAGATATAGTATGTCTGTTGTGTGCGAGAGCACGTCAGGATTTAGTGATCCTTGAACAGAATGTACAGTGCAATTATAAGCTGGCTCACTGTCTCTCTCTCTCTCTCTCTCTCTGTCTTTCTCTAAGTCATAGACAGAGAAGAACCAATTTGATGTGACTGAATTAGGATCCTAAATGCGAATGGTTCAAGTACATCTCATGATAAAAAGTATAGATAGACAAGGTGTATTAGACGGTGTATAGTATATTTGGTGTACATATCTGTATATTACGATGACACGTATAGCCAAGAGGACCGAAAACTAAATACTCTACTTAATTGGGAATGGAGCTATATACATACCATTCACCGCTCATCAACGCAACGCACCGAAAGGATTAATCATTATTCTATTGAAGAGGAAATACGCACAAAGTGTCAGCATCCGCAAAGAGTGAGTTGCTGGTGACGTTGAAGAGTTGTGAAGTCCCCATCGCATATATGAGAAATTCAATTCATCTGTTCGTTAGCATCGTTTTGTAAAGAAGATTTTTGGTGCAACAAATTGTTGTTATCTTCATATTGAAGGATTTGAAACATAGATTACACGACAACAGACGACGGACAGCAATGCAGAAACATATATAGGCATTCTTCGAAATGCCAAATTGGACATAAGATAGCTTGTGTCAGAGCAAGCAGAGGTATTGTGGCATACACGGATTTCAGAGTTTATATTGTGTGATGCAAAGCAAGACTGCAGTTTCATGGTGTTTGTTTGGCATAATATGTTTAGAATCGGTTGAAAGGTTGAATGTACAGTGGGAAACAATGGAAAATGAAACCTGTTGTGTCCGCATGAAACATAGCTCAGAGATATTTTTTTTTAATCACATTTAATTGTTATTCAATGGTATGTACTCTCGAATAATGGAAGTTTCCTAAACCAGTGGAGCGTTTTGGTTTCATAGGTCAGTGAACTAATTACATCTAACGGAATTTATATATGAGTACCTACCTTAATATTTTGTTGGTATTAATGTTGCTTTTATATTATTTATTTTAGACAGTTTCTCTGAGACCTGTGTGCATAATTCAATTCAAATAATTTTAAGAAATCTAATGCGATATTAACAAAGCATTAAACGGTTCAGACTAAAATTTGCATCGGATTTAACTTGAAGGGAAATCATTAAGTTCGAAATGACTTTGAATATAAAGAGTATCCCAAAATTAATACAAGATTTGAGTTTTCTGCCATTTGTGTAGTAAAGTGTTGACAATCCAAAAAAAAAAAATTCACAAACTGATAGCTGTTAAGGGTTAGTAAAAATGTAGAATTACTCGAAAGTGTTTTCATTGTTGAACAAAATTTCAAAAATTATGAAAGTAAATAAAAGGATATAACACCAGCAAGCTTTTTTACTTGCGATATATACATAGGTACCACATATATGGCAAGTTATGGATTCGTAAGAAAAATCTAAAACGGGATTTTGATCAAAGTTGACACTAAGATGATAGCGAAGTCGAAAAAAGTGGGCCTCGCAATTCTGTCCGTCTGTAGCATGAACGGGTTGGTACTTAGCGTTTTTTGGGCACCAGTTTTGTTTGTTTTTTTAAGACCAAAAATAACGGTACCTGTCGTACGAATTTTTTTTAGCAAAAAATAAACTTCTTATTTTTCTTAAAAATGTGCCCACAAATTAAACAAAAAATCTGTAATTTTTTTTACAAAAAGAAAACCATTTTATAAAAAAAATGTCTAAAAAATGGTACCTCCCATAGAACCATTTTTGGATTTTGATTTTCTCAAAAACAGTTAAAAATGATATTGATTAATTTTTTTATTATCGAAACATAAAATCGGTTCGTCACTCAAAAAAACTTCTCCGTGACTCGATTACTTTCTTTAAACTACTTCAAAAATCCTCTTCGCTGGACAAGATAGCTATACCAACTTTGGTTATTGTACATATACACCCCGATTACAGAATCTGATGAATGAGCTGCATTGGGAGTCAGGCTAAATTTTGACATTTTTACTGCACTCTGCACTCCGCACTTCGCTCTCCGTAATCCACACTATGCACTCCACACTTAACACACAGTACTCTGCACTCCGCACCCCACGTTCCACACTCTGCACTCCGCACCCCACGCTCCACACTCTGCACTCAGCACTCCGCAACTCCGCACTCTGCACTCCACACTCCGCACTCCACAAACAAAATGTTAGGCTTCATTTAAAGCAGCTCATACACGATTCAATTTGGTTGTCAACTCAGCTGTTAACTTAATTGGTGCTTGGCTTTTCATATACTCAGATGAAAGAATACTGCTTATTATTGTCTAAGAAATCACACAACTCGAGATGAGTTCAAAATGTAAAATATTATAGAATAAAAACAATTAGGTAATTCAGGTTTGCATTGAGGTTGAGGTTGAAATTATTTCTAAATTTGGTCTCGAGTTAAAAGGGATTCACTTTGAAAGTAAAGCAAATAACTTGTCTTTATATAGAATATAGTTCAATAAGATGAAAGACGTAATTTTGTGGACTTTAGGTCTTCTTTGTTTAACTTTTTTTTTGTTAAATAGACGACGTTTCCCACCTGGTTAATCCTAAAAAAATATTTGAAATAAACTAAGATTTTTATCTATCTATAGATATTTATAATTATTTTTTTATCTCTTAATATATTTGAAAGTCTTGAAAAAGACGTTTCAAATCATCAAAAATCAAAAAACATCGTAAATCAATTTGAGCAAATTTGAGCAAATTTGAGCAAATTTGAGCAAATATTTTATTTTCTTCAAAATCAACCATCAAATTGATTAAATAAACTAAACTGAACTGGAATGTGACATTAAAAATACATATTGTAATTTCAGACTATAGAATGGTTTCTAAGACAGCTTCAGAAGTTTTGATGCAACTATAGGATAAAAATGAGAATTCACTCAGATTAGTCATGTTTTTATTTTATCGAGCTAACACAAGTCATTTTCAATGTCCCCATCCCATAGTTACTCTATGAGTGAAATCTGTAAATTTTTCTAGAGATGGGGTCAGAATAGTCGCAAGATTTTTTAAGAAAGGGCAAAATAGCCACTTTTTTAAAAGGTCGTATCATGGTCTTATGTGGCGAAAAAAGGGATCAAAATGCGACTAAATTCACATAGCGGCAACACTGCTAGGGAAATTTAGAGCTTCCGATAAGGAACTTCGAACCCGTTTTGTTCCTTTGTGATCCTCTTCAAAGGTCCCGCTGGACAATTGGTCCTCCTCTGAGAGTTTCTGACCTCTTTGTTCCCCAGGTCGTGTGCTGAGGACATTTTATATGAAATACCGTGTTAATTATTTAAGTTGCCGAGCATTGTATTGTTTGAGGTACTGTCTTATCTTATATTAAGAAATTAATTAAAATATTATAAAAGAAAAACAAATTTTACGAAATAGGTACTGTGTTAAAACCAAAAGTAAAATAAAATGATAAATGGAATTTAAAAAAGGTAAATATAAACAATTTTTTTTTTTGTGGAGATCTTTCAAACCCTAGTTTTGTTGATTCTTTGGGAAGAGTCTTGGACACAGGTGAGCTTACCTCAGCCACGAAGAAAAACCATCACACGATCGTGTATCAATTTATTCACGACAAATTCTTGTATGCAATCTTCGTTCTTATTTTCGCTTCAAAACTTTGGTTCAACTCGTCATTTGGAAAAATTAACATTTTCGTGGTCTACAAAAAGTTTAACCATACGACCTTAGACAAAATATATAGCATTACTTTGCGTCGCCAGTTTTTCATTCATGCTGTTAAAATATGGATCATCTGTGCCATTGTCAATTAGGAACAAAATTTAACACAAACAGTTTTTATCTTTTACTTTTTCGTACTTTTTCACAGAAAATTTCTCATTAAAGTTTTTAAATCTTGTTTATAACCTAATTAAAACTTTGAGTTCTAATTTATTTCATAATACATTCTTATCACAATATGTATTAACTACCTAGAATTCATTATCATTGTACAGCGTTTTTTAAAATAAATAAATACTAAATACTGAAAAAAATACTGAAATAATTAAGAGTGTAAGTCACTAAGCCCTCGTATCCATAGTTCTCCATGAGCAATAGTAGTAGGGATTAGAGGGTTCTGGCCAACCGCTATAGCGGCTCTATGGCGGCTTTAGCGGCTCAGCGCCCTGGCGGCTCATTATTTTGGTGGTCTAGCGGCTTGGCGGCTCAGAGGCAGTGGCCTAGCGGCTTGGCGGCTCAGAGGCTTGGCGGTTCATCGTTTTTGGCGACCTAGCGGCTCGGCGGCTCAGCAGCTCAGCGGCTCAGTGCGGCTCAGGAGCTCAGCGGCCCAGAGAACACACGTTTAGAACGCGAAAATCACGTTCAGAACGCAAAATTCACGTTTAAAACGCAAAATTCACGTTTAGAACGCAAAAAATTACGTTCAAAACGCAAAAACATCACGTTTAGAACGCAAAAAATCACGTTCCGAACGTAAAATTCACGCTTGGAACGCAAAAAATCACGTTCAGAACGTAAAATTCACGTTTAAAACGCAAAAAATCACGTTCAGAACGTAAAATTCACGTTTAGAACGCAAAACAATCACGTTCAAAACGCCAAAACATCACGATTAGAACGCAAAAAATCACGTTCAGAACGCAAAGTTTACGTTTAGAACCCAAAATTCACGATTAGATTACTACGTTCAAAAACCGTTTGAGAAAAGCGGCTCAAGGAATCCTTCAATAAAAAGACATTGGTAGTTTTTTTTATATATTTTTCTTTATTCAATCTGGTTTACATTTACATTTCAGATCCTATTTTATAATGACCCCACGCCAGTGTATTAATATTATTGCTACATATGAATCTTTTATCATCGGAACAACTTAGACTTAATTTGTTTATGCATTCTGTATATATAGTGTGTTGTTTAGATCTAAAATTCAGCATTTTACTATAGAAATTTTTTTTGTGTAGCAAACAGTCTCTATAATTTTGTAGAGTTAACTTTTTTACAGCTGCTGATTTAACACCCTTAGCTTTTTTTATCAGAGCGGAATCTTCTATGTCTATGCTATACATTTTTGCTCTTAAACCTATAAATTCCTTCATTATTTTTCCATTATTCTCATCTTTCATAAATCCTAATTTTTTTATATTGAGCCTAGCAATACCATACGGGTTATTGGCGGGGTAGTCAGAAGTATCAAATTTATCTGCAATATCATTTTTTATATCATTATAAAAATCATCTGTTCTTATTTTATAAATAAATGAATCGGTATCCATATAAGCTAGATGTAGGTTATCAGTAAATTTAGGTTTCATGTAAGTGTAATGAAAGTCATACATTTTATACTTTGAAATTTCTAAAATGCAAAACCCTAAGTATACAGGCTTATTATAAACAGTATAAATTCGATTTAACTGAACAGCAGCCATGGTTTCGGTAAATTCTAATATGCTGTGAAAATAAGGTTTAGCGATAAGAGCGCGACTACCGAGGTGTCTCCCATTACTTTCTACTGAATCCACAATTCGAACATCTTTTCGTTTGTCAACATTCTCCATAGTTTTTCCGAATACAGCATTATTGCAAAGTTTGCGCTGATCTTTCTCAAACTTTGTGGTGGCTTTTTTTCTAAGCTCATTGTTTAAATCAATGTATTTTTTCAACCATGGAGATTGTTTGAATTGCATCATTCTATGAATTTTCTTAAGCACCAAACCATTATCGAGACACTGAATTAAAGTTTTATAGTGAATAATATAATTTATTTTATTTCTTAAATCGGCAATTAATTTTTTCTGTGTTTTGCCAGACAATAATATGTTTGAGGGGCAGAATGGAAGATCATTATGATCATTATGTATTTCTTTAGGATACTCGAGATCAACTTCTAAAACATACCCAATGTTTATATTTGAAATTAACCATTCTTTAATTCCATCTAAATTAGTTGGGGGTTCAATCCATTCAAAACCTGAATGTGGAAGGTAGTCAGACATAGCCCAACCATATAGGTTATTAGCATCCAAGTACATTAAATAATCGGAAGGTTTATTTGAATCATAATCATCCATATATTTATTATTTGCCTCACAATGTCTTAAGCTACACTGTGTCAAACCTCCTCTTATCCCCTTGGCGAAAAAGTTGTACATATTAATATCCGTCAAAAGTTCAAGCTTGACTTCTGTTTTTTTCAACATGGCATCCCACGAAAAACCTGGTAGTGTATAGTAGTGAGATGGGTCTAAACCATAAATTTCTCTAGAATCAAATCTGAATTTTTCGAAAATATCCGCTAAAATTAAGACATCTGTGATCAAATAGTGTTCCAGATATTGTCTTAAATTTTCACATTTAAAATATGACCAGACTTTTTTAGCATGGTTATAATCCTCTTGGCAACAGTCCTCTTCAAGCAGAGAATTTCTAAATGATGCTATTGTAGGAAGCTGCGTTTCAAATAGTTTTTCTATAGAATCTAGATAATCATAGCAGAAAACACCCTTACGGGTCATAAGTTTAATAGATTCAGCATCTTTAAAAAATGTTGACAGTATTTTAAAATCGTTATTTTCATCAAGTGTTTTTGCTATTTTATCAATACTCGATGGTAAAAATCTGAATGAGTCTAAGAAACGTAATTCTAGAAACTCCCCTTGTTCCCTATTAACTAATATTTTTTTTGATATAGATATATATTTTTCTTTGTTGAGAGGGATAATATTTATATCCCCTTTGATATTGCTCAGCTCTTTTATGAATAGATGAGAATCATATCCAGTTAAGTTATGGAAAAAAATGGGTATGAATTTAGGTACCTTATAGTTTAAGTTACAATTTGAGTGTGCTGCTCCTCTGAATTTTCCAGTTAAGTGATCATGATCTCGTACTTTTACACTACCCCACACATGTTTGTTACAAATATGACAGAATGTTTCTTCCTGATACTTTTTTTCATCATCGGGTGTCATAATCATGCTGATATTCCTACTTAAATGCTGTTTATGAATTCGCATGCAGTCCTCATACAAGTTTGTTATAAAAACTTTGGTACAATCTTCACCTATAAAATAAATAAGATTATTATAATAACCTATAAATATTGCAATATGAAATAAAATTAACAAACCTGTGTATTTGTATAGTTTATTTAGAGATGGATCAAATGAACATTTGATAAAGTAAGAAACGGCTATCGGGACATGTTTTTTAATCGATGTAGTTGACGAATTTGAGGGATCTGGTTGACAGCTTATAATATTCACCAGCATGCATTCAAAATCTGCATATATGGTGAAGGGTACTTCAAGCGATCTCGATTGGTGTTCAAACTCCAGAATATTATTGGATTCATTTGGAAGGGTTGTGACAATTCTGTTGCATTCAGTTTCATGCTTCTCAAATCCTTTATCCGTGTTAAACGTCTGCAAACATAAATTACACATTCTTACTGCTCGCTTACCATGATTCATTTGACCCCCTATTAATCTGGACATATTTTTTATCCAAACATAATGATTGTAAGCTTCTTTTTGTATGAGCAGCAAATTTATATGTTGTTCTCTCATGCGTTTACCCTTAGAACTATAGTAAGGACCCACAACTCTATGATTTTCTCCAGATCCATGTTTTTCAACCCCGAAAACATTTACACTTATTGAAGGATTGTGAGTTTCAAAAATCGATATATCTCTGAGTTTTAAGGGGAAAAGTAAATCTGTGAAGTTAACTATAGTTCCATTATTTAAAGTAATCACTTCGTTCTGAATATTTTCAATCTGATAATTGATTGGAAGATGTGCATTTTTAGCTATGGGGTAAAGAGCTGATATAATCGCCCATTTGAAACAGAATTCATCATTATTTTGTACGTTAACGCATGCTTTTTTTAAGTCAATATTTTTTGGTAGGCTCAAATAGCTTGACCCCCTTAAAGGCTTATACTCATTAATATTTATTTCAACATGTTTTATACAAAAAAGTGTCCATCCAGAATCTCTATCCTGAAACTCTTCGCTTTTGATCTCAATACATTTACTAATATTTTCAAATATTTCTTCCAAGTTATCACTTTGGAGAGCTATCTGCATTGGACATTTAAAAGATTTTATATCAGTTTTTTCGCCATCTTCTTCTTGAGCTGCTACATATTTTATAAACTCTGCGAATAGTTCAATACTAAATTTTACACTTCCTTTGGTTTCAATACACTTTTCAATTAATTGTATTATAGAAGTTTTACAATTTTGTAGAAATGCTTTAATATCTATGACCCCTTCATCTATATTTTCTAATGAATAGGTTTCCACTTTACCTCCGAAACATTGTCTTATTTTGTTAAACGGAGTATTAATAACTGGAACTTTGTTTTTTCTCTTATGCTCATTGGTTCTTATGTGATGTGACCATTCAGAAGTACACACATACATTTCGCAACTCTCACATCTACGTTTTTTTGAAATATTTGATGGAGATGATGATGCGTTGCTAGTTTCTTCCAGTATTCTTTTATTATTATACTCATCAATATTTATTTCAATATGTTTTAAACAAAGAAGCGCCCATCCAGAATTTCTATCCTGAAACTCTTCGCTTTTTATCTCAATAGATTTACACATATTTTCAAGTATGTCTTCCAAGTCATCACTAGCGAGAGCTATCTGCATTGGACATTTGAACGATTTTAATTTTATATCAGTTTTTTCAGTATCTTCTTCTTGAACTGGTATATACTTTATAAACTCTGTGAATAGTTCAATGCTAAACTTCACACTTTTTTTAGTTTTAAAAGAGTTTTCAATTAGTTGTATTATATCAGTTTTACAATTTTGCAGAAATGTATGAATATCTATAACACCCTCATCTCTATTTTGTAATGAATAGGTTTCCACTCTACCTTCAAAATACTGCTTTCTCTTATGCTTATTTCTTACCATGTGAGGTGAACATTGAGAAGTACTAACACCCATTTCGAAACTACGTTTTTTCGAGGCATTTGATGGAGTTGAGGAGTCATCCTTAGTTTCATCTTGCATATTAATTATAAGATTGTTATGAGCGTTGTTGATATGCTCTTTTCGGAAGTGTTTCATCATCGAATCCTTTCGCGTATATATTTTTTCACATTGAGGGCATTTTATCTTATCACCATGGAAAGCTTCTACATGCCTCCTAAGAGAACTCAAATATTTAAATTTATCACTACAAACGTTACAAACAAAATTCTCCATTATATTGAATTAAATTAAAAAATTGCAAAATACACACTTTTCGAACAACTTTTTTTTTTATGTAATATGAGTATCTTTTTCAACAGAATTTTAAGAGATGTTTTTTACTCACGATATGGAATAAGACTATTTAGTAGTTGAGTTGATTACATAACTTTTAATGTTCACAGCTAAACAAATTCTTCCCTCACTAGGAGGAGCTACTCTTACAGAATGGTGTTTTACTCCTGTGTACACTTTTATCGTGACCGACAACAACAAAAATTATCGTGGGGGATGAACCATATTCATCATTCAAACAAAAATGTAACGTTTACACACAATTTACTTGTTTGACCATGAAAATTTATGTATACTGAGATTGGGGGATGATCATTTTTATCATTCCTTAATATTATACAAACTACTGCGTGATAAACATTATTATATGTATGTGAAAAGAAAATTTTTACTAGAGTGGGGATTCTTATGTAAAAAAGATATACACACACAAACACACATCCACAATTTACTTCTTTGAACATGAACATTTTGGTATACTGAGAATAGGGGTAGGATCATCATCATTTTTATCATTCCTTAATATTATACAAACAGCTGTTTGATAAACGTTATTATGTGTGCGTGAAAAGAAAATTTTTACTAGGTTGGGGATTCTTCTATAAAAAGGAAATCAATCCTTTAGGATCATCATAGTTGGTTTCGAGAAGTTAGTCAGTCAGCATAATTAATTATTCACCATGTATTTCGATGAAGCAGAATACACTACTTTTACTTTGGACGATTTCGCGGCCTTAGAGGCCAACTCATTAAACCAGAACAGTGGTTACAAGCCCACGAAGAAGCTAAATGAGTTAGAAATGGGTTTCAAATACCACATTTGTGCCTTGAGAAAGGTTACAACACGTTGGGGTGAACGACTTGTAGCAGATCTAGGAGAATATACTGTAAGTTAAAACCCTTTTCTCTTTGGTATATTTTTATATTTATTTAATTTGAATTTTTCTTGCAGGTTTTTCTGCCGACGAGATATGTTAAGTTATCATCAGACAGCATAGGAAACATTGGTGGAGGCGGATATGCCTTTGAAATAATAAGGCAGATTGGATCAACTTTCGAGCTCAATTTCATTAAATTAAAATAATATTGATAACTTTAATTTTTAAGGATATAATTACTTAGAGTATAATAATACTTTTTATATATATGTACACGTAAAAGAAAAAGAAGCAGAAATTAAATTTTTATTAAATCAAATTTATTTCTTTTTTTTATTTTTATATAATTTGGTTTTTTTCAATCCAAGAGTTGTGTTCTGGTGAGAATCCCATCCATTTTACAAAAACTTTATTTCCTCTTGTTTGTAAAACCTTTTCAACTAAAAATACATCTTCGCACTTGGTTTTCATCAGTTCTGCGTCGTAAAATCCACCTTGCACGGGTTTTCCTTCATAGTCTTCGAGAAGATATGTGACAGGTCTTGTTTTTTGGACTTTTCTTATTTTAAAAACCTCAGTAGTCCAATTAGGAGTGTAGCCTTTTTCAAATGCATGTTTATACTTGCTGATTCTCACTTTGTCACCGAGCATAAATTTTTGTTTCATTTCTTCTTCTTTTCTATCTTTGAAAAGCGGCAGCAATGTTTTAGAATTTTTCTTGCTTACATCGGCAGGTTTACATTTAATGGTTCGGTGGAAAGAATGATTATAATCATAAAGTAATGTTTTGTAAATATTGATCCACTTGTAACTACCATTGAAACTAAATTCTTTCCACATTTTCTCCTTGAAAGTTCTGTTAAATCTTTCTATAATTGAAGCCTTTAATGGACTGAATGTAGAGTAATGATTAATTTTATATCCTGCCATCAGAGTTTTAAAGTTGATATTGAAAAATTCTTTTCCATCGTCTGTCTGCAAATTTTTCGGAATTCTAGAAGAATCCAGGAAAATTTTTTCCATTCCTTTCGTAATAGTAATCCCCTTCTTATTTTTCATTGGGATGACCCATGCAAATTTTGAAAAAGTATCAATAACTGTCATTAAATAATTAAACCCTCTGTTTTGATCGCTATAAGGTATCATTTCAACCAAATCTGCTTGCCACAAGTCATCATAGCCCTTAATGATAACATGACGACGTTTGAAATTTCTACGTGCAACCTTATGTAACTCTTCAACAACCTTTCGCTTACTCATATTTGTTAAGAGTGAATTCAACCAAATAAAAAATAATTCTTTTATATTTTTCATTTATTATTTTAATCTTTTATACAATAACATCAATTTCTTAATTCTAACCAAACGGTTTTCTACCATATAACAGGCACAAGTATCAGGCCCCTCTTTGCATTGGTTTGATGCCCAGCAACAATTAGAGTAATGATGACCATGAATGGATTTAATGTAGGAAGAGTTATGAAACCTTTTAAGGAAGGAAATACAATTTATAAACTCCTCGTGATGTTCGTCTAATATTTCTTGATGATTTGTTTTTAAAAAGTCAGAAATGTTTTTTAATATTATTTCCGAGTCCATTTGAAAAGGTGTTGTTGATCAGGCTGCTGAATGTTAACTAACAAATATATTTTTTGTATTATATGTAAAAATTAAAAATATTTATAACACACAAACATTATGATATACCTATGTAAGACTGTAAAATTATTGAATAGTCTTATCATTAACAATTTTATTTTCGATTTTTTCAAAGGATGGCGGGAACATTTTTCTCTCTTCTATTACATCCACAATTCTGTTTTTGATCTGATCATCAAGGTACTTTTTTACAATTGCATCCATATAATTTTTAGGATTATGAATTTCTATAATATTGTTTATTTGATCATCAACGTATTCTTTAGAAGCAGCTTGGTGAGGATGTTCAGGTCTACCAATATTACTTAAGTGTCTATTTTCCATGTTGTAATCACCTGATGGTAGGAGTTTAAATCCTAAACCTGGAGGACCTGTAGCACCTTTACTTTTTAAAGATACCTTAAAATTTCTACCGAACTTGTCAACACTCATTTCTTGTTTGAACAGGTTTTAGCTTTGAATGATATTAATATATGATGTTTGATTCCTTTAATTCTTCAATTATAGAGTTGATTTCATTTTGGTGGTTATTATTCCCGGCATTTTTGGATGCTAATAAAAGTTTAAGTCTATTAACTAGTTCATTTGGATCATTCCAGTATACATATTCAATATTTTTGTTTGTATATTTCATTTCTCCAATTTCGGAATAAGATTTTCCTGTTTTTTTACCAGCAATAAGCTTCTTAATAATGCTCGTATACTTAAACCCTCTATTACTATTGATCCGAAAAGTATCATCATGATTCCGCATATGCAAACTAGTTTTTTGCAAAATCTTCCCATATTGCTCCAAATCATCATCAGTATATTTCTGCCTACGAGGCTGCTTCTTTACAATTAACTCGATTAGACCAGGAGTTCTGATAAAATTTTCATCATCAATTTTAATCACATCATCATTCATCCAAAAGCTAGATTTACCAATTTTAGTCGTTCGTGTATTGGCATCAAAATATGGGCCGAAGACTGTATCACGATTTGATTCAGATAATAGTTTTTTAGTGAAAGATGTATCTGTAGTGATGTCAGATCTATTGAAATTGTTTGGAGTACTAAACATCAACCCATTATCTCCGCTATCTAATTCATGTATTGGTGAGTCCAAAATTTCATCATCCTCTGCTTCTTCTTCTTTATTGGGTTTTTTAAAACTGAGTCTACGACGTTTATTTGTATTCGTTTTAATTTCATCTTCATAAGATCTTTGATTTCTTTCTCTTTCAGCATTTTCAACCAACTTTTTTAATGGTTCAATAATAGGTTTATAATTTTCCTTCAACTCAGTATCTCTTATTATTTCACCAGTTTTCAGTTGTAAGTATTTATTTTTTAAAATTTTTTTTGTTTTAATAAGATCATTCAGGATAGTTTCATTCATTTTTTGTTTGTTTATTGTTTGAAAGCAGAGTCAATATTAAGTTTCCTCAAACAGAGTTCCACTTAGAATGGATTGCGCTTCATTTATAAATGTGTATTTATAGTAAAACTATTTCGCGGAAACCGATCTTATATCGACCGTTTTTGATGCTACTTTCTTTGTCTATTACTAGAAAACCATAATTATCAACCCAGCAATGAAAGCAAAGCTCTTTAAATTGGTTAAATGTCATATCTGAGTTTATGTGGTCGTTGTAAACATGTTTTAAATTCATTTCATCTTGTTTGAAAAGAATGATAAAGTTAGCATTATCTCGAATCAAATGTTTTGGAATATGTGTATAGGATTGACATAAATAAAAACTATCAACACCATTGTGACGACCCATACAAAAATAATCTCTTATATTGTTTTGTTTTTGACATGCAACATCATCGAATATAAACACGGAATTATTTTTAGCATCTGTAGGTGGCATTATATCACTATTGTCCGAGAATTCATTATATTCCATTCCTTCCACTGACGTAATAGCCTTTTTTAAATACATATATTTTGGTTGATGCAATGATTTGGAATATATGTAGATATTTTCAAACTTTAACCCATTGGGGTCAAGAAGAATGCTTAGCATTACATTAGTTTTCCCGCAGTTTGAAGGGCCAACGATTATTCCTCTAATACTATTTGGGAATAATGATCCATGTTTCTTTTTAATGTTAACATCAGAATCAAAGTTTTGTACTTTAATAACTTGTGACTGTTTGATAAACCTCATATTGATGACTGACTTATTGTATAATAAAACATCTCATTTATATATTCTTGCATTCATAAATGATTGACGCTTCACCCAAGTAGGGAGTAACGTATAAATATGATTGAGCATAACATTAAAACCAACAGTAGTAAAAAATCTTTTAAAGGATCAGGACTTATAAATACTATTATTGATAAACTACCATTTGAACTACACTTACCTTCTTATAATTACTGTGGACCTGGAACAAAACTAGAAGAACGTTTAAAAAGAGGGGATAAAGGTATTAATCAACTAGACGAAGAGTGTCGTTTGCATGATATTGCATATTCTAAAAGTAGTTTGTTAACCGATCGCCATAAAGCTGATAAGATTCTGACAGAACAAGCTTGGAAAAGATTTAAAGCAAAAGAATCATCAGTCCCTGAAAAATTAAGCAGTCTATTAGTCACCAATATGATGAAAGCTAAGACAAAATTTGGAATGGGTGCTAAAAAAAATACTGCGAAGAAAACCTGTAAGAAAAACTTGTTTAAAAAGGCCATAAATGAAGCAAGAAATGCTATTAGAAACAATATTAACTGTTGCGGCACAACATCTATGGCTAGTATTGCTTTAAAAGCTGCAAGAAATGTTATTAAAAACAAGAAGAAAAATAGTATTAAAACACCAAGAATAATCCCACTGCCAAAAACTGGTGGTTTTCTTCCATTTGTTGCTCCTATTCTCGCAGGGTTATCAGCTATTGGAACTCTAACGGGGGGAGCAGCTGGTATTGTAAAAACCCTCAATGCTGCAAGCGCTGCTAAAAAACAGTTGGAAGAAAACATGCGACATAACAGGGCTATAGAAGCAGTTGCAATTAAAGGAAACGGATTATATTTGCAGCCATATAGAAATGGCCTGGGTCTTTTTATTAACAATCCTATCACAAAAAACTAATAGACCTGCTGCCCAACCAACCATTATCCAACTATGATATCCAACGCTTTGGCAAAAAACATATACCTCATTTTAGAGGGGTTTTTATGAGAAACTCGTTACCAAAAAAATCATTCAATCAGGAGTGTGGAGTAATCAATTTGGACGATGAATCTGGTAAAGGAACTCATTGGGTGGCATATATTAAAAATAGAAAAAATATTGTTAAGTATTTTGATAGTTTTGGAAATTTAAGACCACCAATCGAAATAATAAGCTATCTTGGCAATCGTATAAATTATAATTATATTCAAGAACAAGATTTTGATACATTTATATGTGGACATTTATGTTTAAAGTATTTATTAGAACAATCTCATTATGTTTTCAATAAAAAAAAAAAAAAAAAAAAAAAAAAAAAAATGAATAAAATGGTGTGAAATTTAAAAAAATATATCATTCGTCTTTTATTCAACATGTCGCTAACATTAACTCTTAGTGGAAACAACTCAAATCTTACAGCGGAATATTTCCCCCCAATTGTACTAAAATCTAACTATGTATGTGGACTCATAGATTTTCAATCCTATAATTCTATACCAAATGTAGACGATTTAAATAACTTGTTGCATATAGGTGAAAGTATTATTTCTTTTCCTATTGGTTCATATGAGATTGGAGACATAAACAATTTTATACAAAAGAAACTTATTGATATTAATAAAAAAAAAAAAAATTTAAGTAGAAAAAGTGAAATAAAATTAGTGGCGAACAACAATACTCTTAAATGTGAAATTTATAGTTCTGAAGTAATCGATTTCTCTAAACCGAATTCTATTGGACCCCTTTTAGGATTTAGTAAGAAGTTATTGGAACCGAATAAACTACACGAATCTGATCTTTACGTTGATATAAACAAAGTTAATGCTATACGGGTAGAATGTAATATAATAGATGGGACATATATAAATAGCCAGTCAGCACATATTTTACATGAATTTTCAATTAAAGTCAGTCCAGGCTATAAAATAATTGAGGTTCCTAGTAATGTTATTTATTTACCTGTGAACGTCAAACGAATAACATCGTTGAGTTTAAAGCTCATTGACCAAGACGGAAGAATTATAAACTTTAGAGGAGAAAAAATAACAGCTAGATTACATTTAAAGCCAGAATAATGATTTTATATGACAACACAAACAAAAATTCATTTATAAACATTGGAAACATTAATAAAACAATCAATCGCGTTTTGAACTCGCCCTCAACAACACATCACCTTACAAAAGATAATCAAAAATTTTTGTCATCCTTGGGATTCATATTAAAATAAAAAAAAAAACTATGTTAAACATTTTTCAAGATCCAGAGTTCAATGAAACTATAACTAAATATGAGTACCACACATATTCCCCATATCAAAACAATTTTGAAAGAAATGACATCATTCAGATTTGTATACAACATCAAAACCTTAATGTTTTACCTTCGGAAAGTTTTTTATACATTGAAGGATCACTTAAACAACGTGATGGAAAAGAAATTATAAATACAATGCTGGGAAACAATTCAATGGCTTTTCTTTTTGATGAAATACGTTATGAATTGAATGGGAGAGAAATTGATTGCAATAGAAATGTTGGAGTTACTACATCGATGAAAAACTATTTATCTTTAACTAAAAATGAGAGTGATATGCTTTTGAATGCTTCCTGGTCTTCCGAACCTAATGGTGTTTTGAAACCGTATCATTTTAATTATTGTATTCCACTGAACAAACTCTTGGGATTTGCTGAAGATTACAAAAAAATTATTCCCAACGCTCGACATGATCTTATTCTCACTCGCGCTAGAATGGATGAAAATGTATTAATTGCAACAGATAATGAGAATGTTGAAGTTCAACTTCATAAGGTACAGTGGAAAATGCCACATGTTACTCTATCCGATTCCATAAAATTGGATTTGTATAAATCTATAAATAAAAATAGTTTGATTAAAATTGCTTTCCGTACCTGGGATCTGTATGAATATCCATTACTTTCAAACTCTGATCATCATATCTGGAACATTAAAACAACAACACAAATTGAAAAACCTCGATACATTATATTTGCACTGCAAACTGAAAAAAATAAAAAACTATCAGCGGATCCAACCACTTTTGACCATTGTAATCTAACAGACATAAAAGTATATCTCAACTCAGATGTATACCCCCATGAAGACCTCAATATTTCCTTTGAACGCAATAGATATAGCTTGCTCTACAAAATGTATGCCGATTTTCAAAAAACTTACTACAACAAAACAATGGCTGAGCCTCTACTATCTCGTGGGCAATTTAAATTTAATGCTCCAATTTGCGTTATAGATTGCAGACACCAAAACGAAACTTTAAAAACTGGACCTATCGATATACGTTTGGAGATGAGAACATCAAAGCACATTCCTGCAAATACCTCTGCTTATTGCCTTATGCTTCATGATAGAATTATTGAATATAATCCACTTGATCAAGTAGTTACAAGAATTGTTTGAGAATTGTATTTAAAGTATGAAATGTAAACCTTTTCAAATTATCAAATAAAAAAAAATCTTATGAAAATGTATTTAAGACTTCTTTTCTTTTGGACAAACAGTGTTTATGCAGGATTTTATTATACGTTTTTATACATAGAAAATAATTCTTCTAAAGAGTTTTGGTCCTATTAATCAAACAACCAAAGCATCAAAGAAAGAGTATAAACATTTCAATTTATTGTATGCGCAAGATTTTCAACCGAATGACGGAAACATCTATTTGAAGACCAAGATGTTAATTTTGTAGAAGAAACAAATTATCCTTATGATAAAAATGTAATGCACCCATTTACTTTAAAGGAAATTCTTCGTGCCGATCCTATTTGGTGTATGCACAAGATTTTAGAAGAAACACACCATCCCTATCATAAAATGTATTGCACTCATTTACGTTAAAGGAAATTCTTCGTGCCGATCCTAATTGTTGTATGCACAAGATTTTAGAAGAAAGAAACCATCCCTATCATAAAATGTATTGCACCCATTTACGTTACAGAAAATTCTTCGCGGCGATCCTATTTGTTGTATGCACAAGATTTTATAAGAAACAAACCATCCCTATCATAAAATATATTGCACCCATTTATGTTACAGAAAATTCTTCGCACCGATCTTGTATCCTTTGACTTTGACCGAGTCGGCTTTTTATTATATGCACAAGATTTTCGGCCGAATGTGGGAAAACATCTATTTGAAGATCTGGATGTTTATTTTTTAGAAGAAACAAACCATCCCTATCATAAAATGTATTGCACGTTAAAGGAAATTCTTCGTGCCGATACAGGGATCCTTTGACTTTGACCGAATATCATTTACACAATTTGAGTATGTATTTGGAAAAGATATCATTTTTTCGTATAAATACTATGATCATTTACCACTTGCATCATCAGTCGAAGAGGAAATCATCTGAGGAACACAATGAATTCAAACAACTCAACCAACTCATTCAATTTGCACGTAGAAGCTCAAAAGTGGATGGAGGAGGTTTCTAAGAGATGCTGGGAGTTTCACGAGCTCCAGACCATTATATGGGAGGAGCTTTCCACATTTGCCGACCAAAGGAGGAAGTCAACGAATCAGATTAAAGCCTTAGCATATTTGCTACAAGCCCTATACACCAAGGCTATTGAAGGGGGATTTGATGTTGAACCCATACCAACATTTTTTAAATTTTTTATAGAAAACATTCTATAATCTAATTTAATAAAAAAAAAAAATTATTAATAATAAAAAAAAAAAAATAATTTAAATTGTTTGCTGTTTTGTTTTTTTTTTTTTTCGTATCTGCGCATTGTTTTGTTGTTCTTCTTTGTTTTTTTTTCTTTTTCATCTCAGCGTCTTCTTTTTGCTGTTCTTCGTTTGTGTTGTGTTCTCTGAGCCGCTGAGCTGCTGAGCCGCCGAGCCGCCAGGTCACCAAAAACGATAAGCCGCCAAGCCTCTGAGCCGCCAAGCCTCTGAGCCGCCAAGCCGCTAGGCCACTGCCTGTGAGCCGCCAAGCCGCTAGACCACCAAAATAATGAGCCGCCAGGGCGCTGAGCCGCTAAAGCCGCCATAGAGCCGCTATAGCGGTTGGCCAGAACCCTCTAATCCCTACTACTAGCAATCACGTTGCGATTAATTTCTTTTTTAATCAAGAGATTACCTTTTTTTAAAGTAACTTTTTGAATATACCAGTGATTTAATTTCGAGGTTTTTATAATATAGATACATGCTTTGACTATAGAAATATAAGTAAACGTATAGCTATTTTTTGTAGGAGAAACATTCGAACATGGCATCCCTAATTTAATATCCCAACCAGGTAAGTATTTTGTTTAAATAAAGGATTCATTAATACCAAAAAAAAATCACTCCAATTAATGTGTATATAGCATTTTTATCAAAAGGAATATCCTTTGATAGATCATGCAATGTTGACAATATGAATAAATAAAGCAGAATCACTACATTTATTTCAAAGGTACAACAACAATATTAATAACAACAACAACAAGAGAAAAAAAAAGCTCAAACAAGACCGTAACTTTTGACAAGATATTGACTATACACAGCAATAATATTGTCCACTAAAAATTAAACAAGTTCCACTCCAAATCATTCACACCCACTAGACCATCATCATCAACCATAGGTATGTACCTATAGGGAAGCAACTCACGAGGAGCAAAGGAGCACGACATGAACCATGCAGCATGCACGGTCCATTCAACATTTATATTCATTTTATCTCAAAGTTTTGCCGGCTTTTCCATTCGTCCAACATCATGCAAATATACAAACGATTCAACTGGTCATGAATTTACCATAAACTTGCCGCGTTAGCATGCAACTGATGATTTTAATGAACACTCAAAGTGTTGCACATACAAGTATAGGTACATTCTATGAGGTATGTATTTGTATACACTATATATATATTTTTATTTTTATTTTAATGTAAATACAATTTTTTATTCGTTGTGAAATGTTATGCTCTTTTGTAAATATTCATATGAAATTTAATATGAATTTATTTTTCTTCCAGGCTTACGCGATTAATGTAGGTATATAGAGATAAAGTTACAGCCACTAGGTTCAGCATGTTGTAAGGGATTCATAAAAGAAATCAATATTTTAATCAAATATCATAAAAGATTTGTGTATACGCGAGGGCTTAAAAAATATATGCACAACGTATACATATAGTGATTCGTTAGTGAGTCATTTTTAATGAGATATTTCAAAGGTTGGTATAGTTGTTAATTTCTGAATAATTGTTATTGACTTAAAAATGTACCTTCCTAGCGTTCGTTTATTAAAAAAACAAGTTACATATATCTAAATATTTGCACTGTTTTTTTTTTCTATTGATCCTTTAATATACATAAAAAGCAGTGGCGTGGCGTCCATATAACCCGATTCCTACCGGGTTACCTATTAAATTTTCTACTAAACAACGATGTTTACTAAATAACAAACAACCTTGCCACATAACAATGTTTATTAAATAAAGAGCAACATAGAACCCACGGGCAATACTTAATATGTATCTATTCATTAAATCCTACACAAGTTGCACACTCCAGCAACTCAATTGAAATATTTTCAAGCACACACGGAAACACACACGTCAATATTATTAGTATGTATTCGTAAACTGTCTACACTCTACACTCCACACTCCACAGTCCACACTCTCTGTGCATTAGCCAAAGCCAAGGCAAGGCAACCCGAAATATGTCGGGTTATAAAATTTCTCGCTGATAGAACAAATTTGTTTCCTTTCTCTTTCTTTACTTATGATTTTCTGAGTTCACGCTTTTCTTCGACTTATTTGGTGAATTTTGTGTGTATCTTATCTTCAATCGCTGTGCTGTGGTGGATTGATTGAGGTCAGTTATACAGCTCTCTGTTTCACTTAATGATTCTCTGCGTTTGTCTGTCTCTGCTCAAAGTTTGGTTCCGTATGCAAAAAATAACACGATCTTTTTCGAGTTATTTGGTGAATTCTGTGTGTATCTCGTAGCAGCGGCTGTTACAGAACAACAGTGGCTGTTAAAGAACAGCAGTGGCTGTAAAGAACAGCAGTGGCTGTTAAAGAACAGCAATCTTGCATTATTTGAGCTGCTCAGTTTTGTTGCTGTTTGCAAAATTCAGTTGGCAAGGCTTTAGAATTTTATTATTAAATAAAGGTTATTTAAGTAAAACTGTTCACACGTTTCACAGTTGGTTTTGTTTTTTTATTTTTTGGCATTTTTTGGCATTTTTTTGCTGTTTTTTATTGTTGACAGCATGAATGTTATACATTTTTTAACTTTGTTGCACAATAATTCATAGAAAATTTTATTTTTAATTTTTTATACATACATAGATATTCGTAGAAGCTCCTTATTTTTTCTTCAAAGGCAGCATTAATTTAAATTTCCCTATTGTATTGTTTTCTTGAGGTCACTTTCATTATGCTTTAAGATTATTGTAAATTTAAAAATCAATGATTGAAAGTAAATACCTATAAAATGCGGAATTGAATTGTTTCGATTGTTTGTTGTGGAAAGCAGAACTGCAATACATTGTCTAATTTTGGCTACAATCATACATATTAATATGTTTAAGAATTTACTTTTGCAGGTATGTATAATTAATCTTTTAATTATTACAACGACTTACCATTTGAAATTGTTCACGCTACGCCACTGATAAATAGATACATATACATATGAGTACTGAGTTTAAAACAATGCTCTTATTTTTAACAGGTCTTTAAGGTTTACTTAAAATATAGGTATAGGCTTGAACAGTGTTCATTTATTTTTTTATATTGTGTGCGCACTTAAGGGACTTCAACTACCATTTAAATAAGTAAACGCAGTTTTAGAGTTAAAAAAAAAAATGATTGAGAAAGAAGAGGCCTACACCGTAGTTTCAAGACACTACAAAACTACAAATCAATTTTTTTGTAAATATGTATCTTAATATCGGGCGAGCAAAAAATATCTAGAAAAAGTTATGTGTTTTGTATTTTTGTCACTAAAAATTTAAAAAAAATGAAAAAAAAAGTTATTGCACATTTTTACTTTTACTGGTTTTATAAAAAAGTTAAGTCTATTCATACCCCTTCGATAATTTGTTTTTATTTCTCATAGTTTTGTACGATTTTTGTTGGGAATAAATAATTTAATAAAATAAAAGAAAAACTATATTTAATATTGAGATCTATTGGCTAAAGGAAAAAAATATAAAAAAAATTAAAAAAATATTTTTAATGAATTAAAATTCATTTGGAAGGTAGGCAGAATTTTTTTTTTAAATACAAAAGGAAATTCATAAACATATTTCCAATCGATAACCATTTGTTTTATTAAAATATTCGGAAAATTGTAAAAGCTATAGAGTTTTGCGCAAAATTCCAACATATTTTTCCAAGGGACATATACCTCTAAACTGCATTTAAAGCATATGGCATAAAGAAATTATTCTCTAAAAACTCAAATTCTATGATTTAAAAGATTATTCAAAGCTTTTTCATGAAAAAGAATTTAAAATAAACTTTAAAAAAATAAAAATTCTAGTTCCAAAAATATTTATTCGGGAGTACCACAAGAATCCGTTTTGGGGCCTCTCTTATACATTGTTTATGTTGCTGAATTCCCAGACTTCCTTAACTGCCAAACAGCTATGTGTGCTGAAGAGTGATGACACTTCTATATTTATCTCAAATGAAATAGGATATAATATCGAAAATTCTCTTCAAAATGCAATTTATTTATTCCTATACTTAATTATTTCGAATTATGGAAAATTAAAATGAACGCAGATAAAACAAAAGTCATCTTTTTTACTAGAAAAAAAATTTTGTGCTTTACCACTAAATCAACTAAAATTTTCTAATTGCTTGGGTTGATTCTGTCAAATATCTTGGAGTAAACTTATAGACAAGACAATAACCTACCGATTGCATTTGAATACTACACTACAAAAAAATATGTTTGGACTCAAATTACTCGATAATAAAAACTGATTTAAACACCAGTCGAATTTTGTATTAAAAACAATGACGTTGTTAACAACTGATTAAGTTTGTAAAAACTTTCAACTGACATTTTTTTTTAAAACCGAAAAGTATGCAAAACTTAACTACTAAAAATTGTTCAAAAATGTTTTTCTGCTTGAATATCTCTAAAATAAACAATGTCATTGTCTCCGCAACAGTTTTATTCTACACAAAATTCCATAACCAAGTATTGGTAGGGTTTGTAAAAAAATTCAAGTCACAATGTTTTTTTTAAATCACAAAAATCTGCCAAAAATACTACTAAAAAAGTTGAAAAATATAATACGCCCCAACTTTGGTTTTCACTTGATCGCATATTGAACACCTGAGTTATAACAAAAAAACATCGTGTGTCCAGTTTCCAAGGGAGAAAATGGAAAGTTAACACTGTGGGTCGCGCCAGTCTCTTTTTCAATCACTTTTTTACCATTCGAAGTGACGCGTACAGAAAAACGCTTAGCCAGACATTCTAAATTTCACTAGACTTAGTGAAGAGTACAATATATTAAAATATTATGACTTTTGAAATGAATTGTTGTTCTCTAGCTAGCTAGATCTCGTACTATCTATGGTAGTATTTTACTAAAATTGCTTTAAAATCGTGCTTAATAGTCTAAAACTTTGCGTCATTTTCTAAGAACAACTATTTTGACAATTAATTGCTGAAATCTCTTCAATGAGTTTTGCCATTTAAATAAATTGTGTAAATTTATTTAGAAAAAAAAAGTGATTCGATTTGCGAAAACCATATTTCAATTTATTGTCATTTTTATTGCAAAATTATCTTTAGGGATGAGGCTCTGTTATGGTTGAAAGCCACGTCAACAAAAAACACGGTGGAGGAAATTAAGTCTCCGGGTCCCGGGAACTAAATCCACCGATGGATTAAATTAGAAATAAACACACTTTTGTTTAGTAGAGTTATTTCCCATTTAATTTCATTTCATGAATTTTCTTTCATAATCGTGAAAAATTTTTTTCCAATGGAAAATTTTAAGTAGGAGATGAAGATGATGGACATATCGTCGTAAAACTACTAAGTCCACTTTGGCAAATTTTACAGGAGGGCGAAAAAACAAAAAAAAATGATTAAGCATTTCTGTGCAGAATGTGTTTCTTAAGACAATAGCATCAAAATCTCAAACAAACTGGACTTAGCAGCTATACATATTTAGCCCACGATATGGGTTAATCTACTCGAAACAATGATCCAAAATTGCACTTCTTCGTTGCACTTGACCCAGCCGCGACGAACATAATGCTCGCAATCATATTTATCAATAATAAATACCTTTTCAATAATGCCATTTTTATTTTCGAAATATTTATATAAACTTGACACGATGATGATATAAAGAAAAGTGGGCATCGAATTTTCTTAAAATTTTGTATTTAGCGGTTTTTGGGCATAATGGTTCATTCTTGTAGCATATTGTAAATAATCTCGTAGTTCTCAAAAATGGCTCCACAGGTTTTTTAAAAACGAATTAAGTTAATTTTTGTTTTCAAGAAATGGTTGCTAAATGGCACCTCTTGTAGAACCAGTTTTTGATTTTATTGAAAATTGTTGAACTGATTTTGATCAATTTTTATAAAAAAATGTTTCAAAATTATTGTATACCAAAATTTTAGAAAAAAAATTTTTTGGATTTTTAAAAATAGTTAAAAAATTTTGTTTGAAAACTGAAAATATGTACCTGTACACTGGACAGTGGACGTCCAGTATAACTTATGTCGAGTTTAACGAATCATCATTTACCATTGTATTACTAAACGTCCAGTGTATTTCGAAAACCACTTGGCCAATTTTTATTAAACTTAGCAACAATTGGATTTTTAACTGTATCTATCTACATATCTGAAAAAAAAATATACAGGGAGTCCCGAAATCACCGCCTCAGAAGAAAACCATGATTTCATGAAGTCTTTTCAAGTCGAAAAACTTAAGAGGTATTTTTCTCGTTTTCGCATTTTTTTTTCGACTTAAAACGGATTTTTTGATTTTTATTCTTTTTTCCTTTGACTAGCTCTAACTTTGCCAAACTACAACCGATTTTTGAATTTTTTTTTTATTTAAACAAAAACTGTTATTAATTTGTTTATAAGATACAACTTTTTTCTGTGTGAATAACGGATTTCCCGTAATTTATTATCAAATAAAGCAAATTTAGGTAGTTTTTTTGAATTCGATATTATTTTTTTTCACAAAAACACGTTATTTAGTATATTTTTTTTTATTGTTATGAAAACCCAATATGTGTTCTTGAAAATACTGAACATTTTTTATCTAAAAATACTTTAAAGTTAATACATTTGTTAATAAGTTTTTATTGACTTTTTAAATAAAATATGCTTCTCAAACTCTGGAACCCAAGCTACCACTTTTGTGAATTTTTAAATATTCAATTAATTCTTATTGTAAATTTGACCGATGGAATCAGTATTGTTTTGTATCAACAATCACATCAGGCGACCCAGTAGTGCCCTTTATACCATGATGTACATACATACATATAATAAAATTGGTTTTATTATATGGGTTGTATAATGTATATAGGGTGTAATGGTAACTGAGATGCAGCGAGACGCAAAAGTGCGCATTTAATATTTTACATTTAGACTGACAATGTATACAGAGAGGGCAAATTGGACGGCTGGATGGATGGATGCACGAAAGAGATGTTTTGTGGCTGTTTTATACGAGACTATCAAAAGACCACTAGGACGCAGCATCAAAATCACAAAAAAAGGATTTTCGTTTCCAATTTTTTTTGTCTATCTAAAAAAAAACATATTTATGTCCTTGAGTACTAGACGTATCTAGTAGTATCAGATACTTTATGGAAAATAAAAATTCTACGCGAATAGCTAAAAATAATATAGAATCAATTTAAATGAATGCAATTTTTTTTGAGAATAGATTCATAAAAAATAACAAGAACTAATTAAAACAAACTAACTCGAAACTAAATTAATAAAAAAATTGAAGGAGAACATTGAATTTTTAGATTTTGTCTATTTCACTAAACGAAAGTTAAATAATGTAGATTTTTGAATGAAAAAACACTTGACACTTGACTGATCTAGACCATCAAGTTTTTATAAACATAGGCTGGAGTTATAACTATTTCACCACCTGTTAGGGCTTCGCTTCTATATTGGTGCTCAGTCTATTGTATTAATTTTAATTTGAAAAACTTTTTATCACCACTGAAGCTTGAACATAGACCAAGAGTCTTAATAAGCATATGCACTAACGCATAGTCATCCGAAGTCTCGTCATCATGCTTGACTCCAAAGAAAATTGTAATGTTTGATAACTGCTTTGAATTATCACACCCATAAATTGATTATTTAACATTCGGTTTCTTTTTCTGGGGAAACCCCAGAAGAATGTACTTTGTCAATTACGTAAATACGAAATATGATTTGAATAATCGTAAAACTCGGTGAAATTATTGTACGAGTTTTATATATTACGAAAAAATTTATTTACAAAATGTGAGCTTGTCCAAATAACTGAGAATTCTACCGGCTGACATAATAATATTGTTATAGTATTTTCAATTTACTTATTAAATGCGACAAATAATATTAAATCGTTATCGCCATAATGAGTGCAGACTAACACGGTGGGATACATAAATAAATTACAGTAACATTATAGATATTATAGAACCCTTTATTGAAAGCAAAAATAAAATATCAATACCATATTATAATTATTAACGAAATTATTTTAAATAATAATATTACATTCAAAAGCAAAAAAAAAATGTCACTTAAAACTTAAAAAATAAAACGAAAAAAAGTACGTATACGCCAAAGTGTACCATATGTATTCATGTTAAAATAAGGGGTGCTTTCATAAATGCATGGTTGCGAAAGTCTGAAATAACTTTCATAAATACAAATGATAAATGTCAGATTTTCATTAAAGCAAAACGCAAATATTTGCGGCGCAAATGTGCAACTATAAAAACTCACAGGCAATCTGAATTTCTTTCTTAAAGAAAGAGTGTTGCACAGACTCTACCATCTTTAGAATAGCCATCTCCTTCCCACCAGTACATCGTTAATAGGAAACTTTTTTTATTTTTTTTTTTGTATTCCTCTTTGTCATTACGTTTGCCTCGATTAAAGAGTTGTGAGGTGATGAATAAAACAACAGAAATATGTGAATATCTGTGTTAAAAAAAATTTTACAAAACATGTAGATCAATAATATCTATGAGCTGTATGATTTTGAGATTTTTTAAAGCATTCGTTAAAAATAGAAAATTAAAAAAGTGGTAAAAATTGACATATGACGCAAATCAGAAAAAGGGTTCATAATTGCAGCGTAAAACACATGCGCAAATATTTTGTATGACATTAATATGATTGCAATTGGATCGCATGTAAATAAAGCAACCATGCATTTATGAAAGCACCCAAGTGTTTCATACTAGATATTTTGAATATTTTTGTTCTTTTTACTTGTGATAATATGTACATACATAGGAGCTTCGTTATATGGAAAGTTATGGATTCGTAAAAAATTTAACTACACTCAGTTAAAAAAAAAAAAAACCTTTGAATTCTCTTAATGTAGGGTTTAAAACAATTAAAATAAGCACACTTAACATAACAACAATCAAATCATTATCAAAAAAATATTTGATGGCGAGTTATAACAAAAATCAAGTTGGCCAAGATTCCGTGCCGCGTAGTGTATTTGACCAAACTTGACATTACGATGATAGCGAAGTCGACATTTTGTCGGTCTGTCTGTCTATCCATCCGTCTGCAGCCTAAATAGGTAGGTCGATTTTCTTTAAACTTGGTGTTTATTAAATTATCTACTAAACAACGATGTTTACTAAATAACAAACAAAATAAATAAAGAGCAACATAGAACCCACGGGCAATACTTAATATGTATCTATTCATTAAATCCTACACAAGTTGCACACTCCAACAACTCAATTGAACTATTTTCAAGCACACACGGAAACACACACGTCAATATTATTAGTATTCGTATACTGTCTACACTCTACACTCCACAGTCCACACTCTCTGTGCATTAGCCAAAGCCAAGGCAAGGCAACCCCAAATATGTCGGGTTATAAAATTTCTCGCTGATAGAACAAATTTGTTTCCTTTCTCTTTCTTTACTTATGATTTTCTGAGTTTGGTTCGACTCTGTTCAACGCCCGCTGTCTTATACAAAATAATAACACGCTTTTCTTCGACTTATTTGGTGAATTTTGTGTGTATCTTATCTTCAATCGCTGTGCTGTGGTGGGTTGATTGAGGTCAGTTATAGAGCTCTCTGTTTCACTTAATGATTCTCTGCGTTTGTCTGTCTCTGCTCAAAGTTTGGTTTCGTATGCAAAAATTAAAAAATAACACGATCTTTTTCGAGTTATTTGGTGAATTCTGTGTGTATCTCGTATCAGCGGCTGTTATAGAACAACAGTGGCTGTTAAAGAACAGCAGTGGCTGTAAAGAACAGAAGTGGCTGTAAAGAACAGCAGTGGCCGTTAAAGAACAGCAATCTTGCATTATTTGAGCTGCTCAGTTTTGTTGCTGTATGCAAAATTCAGTTGGCAAGGCTTTAGAATTTTATTAAATAAAGGTTATTTAAGTAAAACTGTTCACACGTTTCACAGTTGGTTTTGTTGTTTTATTTTTTGGAATTTTTTGGCATTTTTTGCTGTTTTTTATTGTTAATAGCATGAATGTTATACATTCTTTAACTTTGTAACACAATAATTCATAGAAAATTTTATTTTAAATTTTTTATACATAGATATTCGTAGAAGCTCCTTATTTTTTCTTCATAGGCAGCATTAATTTAAATTTCCCTATTGTATTGTTTTCTTGAGGTCACTTTCATTATGCTTTAAGATTATTGTAAATTTAAAAATCAATGATTGGAAGTAAAAACCTATAAAATGCGGAATTGAATTGTTTCGATTGTTTGTTGTGGAAAGCAGAACTGAAATACATTGTCTAATTTTGTCTACATTCATACATATTAATATGTTTAAGATTTTACTTTTGCATGTATGTATAATTAATCTTTTAATTATTACAACGACTTACCATTTGAAATAGTTCACGCCACGCCACTGGACCATACTAATAAAAATCCATAGTTAAAAAGGTAACTTTTGGCTACAAAAAAGGATTAAGTGTTATAATTTTCTTTCTTTTCAATGTTCATTCATTTTGGATTAGGATGAATTTCTTCAAAAATGGGCGGATTACCAAAATTTAATATTTAATATAACAATCAGTTGTATGTTTATAAGATTGTAAGTGAGTGGATATTTTTACTATCAATATAAAAAATAATTGTATTCTAATTAAAATAATTATAAAGTTCTCAGCTTTTTTGAGATAGGAAATCACTCAAATATTTCAAAAATAAATTTGCTTTTAAGACCAAACAAATTATACATTATCTCAAAACATTGTGAAAACGTGCAGCTGCATATTGTTTCACAAATAGTTAGGCTAAAATATCCTGGAAATTTTTTTACGAGATCTAGCGATGTTATTTGATGTTTTTGAAGCTTTTTTTATATTTCTTTATAAGAAATAAAAAACAGAAATCATTAAAAACCTTTCATCTACCAAAGAAAGCGTCTAAATATGGCAATATTCAAAGCAATGATATGACCCAATTTATTTCTCCCAATATTGCCAATGGAGCCACTTGGTTAAGCTAATTTCTGTAAGTTTTTTTATGCATATAGGATTAAAAAATTTCTACATTGTATACCTATTCGTTCAACTGCTCGAACAAAATATTCCTAACTCATGTACCAAACCCAAATACTCTATATATAATGTGACTAGATGGGCAATCAAATTAGGCATTATTTGAAAAACCTGCTATGACAAACAAAATATTTCACGAAAATATGATTTTATTTCTTGTACCTACCTAATAGAGCCCCCTATCGCACGTGTACACGTGTAACTAAATTATTCGTGTATGTAGACATGTATTTATATTAACACGTGTATTTAATTATACATGTGTAATTATTTGTAAGAATGTGTGTTATTAATTTTAAATCGTACTTATTTTATGATGTTTATAGGTAATGTTTCAAAAGACTTTGAAAATAAATATGATAACATCTAATACTTTGAAAATATTTTTTTTTTTTGTAACATAATATCAGGTAGTACCTAAAAACCGTTCTTTTACACTGTGAAAATATCATGAAATCGCTTCACTACGGTCAGTTATGAAAAAAGTTACGCTTTTATAAATACACGTGTATTTTTATTTACACATGTATTTAGAACATAATGTACACGTGTTGAATTTTTTTACTACACGTGTACACGTGACACGAATGCACGTGTAATTAGATACAATCTTTAAATCGAGAGCCCTAGTACCTACAAAACTTTCTTACAATTGCACCCTTGTTATAATGAGTGTCAATGAAGTAATGTTTTTTTAATTATTTCACTAGGCCTACGAATAAAATTCTCCATCTATAGGTGCTAAATTTCATTCTATCATGAAACGTTACACCGTATGTGAACTGTATGAACTTAAAATGTCATCCACCGACCATGAGCAATAATGTATTATATGCGATCAACGTATTAAGAGTAAAAAATACTATAGTACCAATTTGTTGTACGCGAGTATGCTTACAATCAAACACGCTTAACGATTTACTTCATCCTTGAGATTAAAACTAAATAACAAAAAATTAACACTATACGTTCATACTCGTATACATTGTATCCATTTGCAAGTGACTAACCACAAATATTTTGACCTTGACAGCTCACACACAGCTAAACACATCCAGAGGCAAAATTAAATTTAATCACCTTGCCTCGCCTCACCTAACCCCGTCATCGTTCTTGTTTTCGTTCTCGTCCTTGCTTTTACAAATGGCATTATAAATGGTTAGATTATTTGAATTCACTAGATAGGAAGGACTCGAGCCTATGCCTATACTAACATTCATATATATTATATAGGGAGCAGAACACAATAGAACACCAGACCTACAGAGTACACACATCAGTTACTATATTCGTAGTTAGAAGATTCCAGAGGGTGAAACTCCAACTTTTGAATGACGCTATGATGAAAGCTGAAAGCTCCCTTTTGACATTCAAAACGCAACAACAAAGAATATCCTTTTTAATATGCAAGTATATGAGTATAAATGAATGTATATCATCAGAGTTCGTCGGATGTGTTCGGCAATGTGTTTTCTTCTGGTGTTTTTGTTGGCACTTTGAAGTGTAATTATAGTAGTCTAACAGTGATAGGAAAAATGTGTCTGCTGCATGTGCCATGAGAACTAAAAGCTGAGTTATTCTTGTTATTTGGTATAGTGGGTAGCGCTTGTTGATTTCTGTTCAATATCCTTGACGTGGTGACTTATTTAATATACATAGTATGTATGTCGCTCATTATATTGAATTATTTATTATCATAATATAGAAGTAGATTGGTCGCTCAATAATGATTTTTTTTGTCATGAATACAATTATTGAGTGGTTGAGAGATTATATACTTAAGAAGATCTTATTATATACGAACAAATAACTTTTAAGTCACACTTTTTAAGAGATCACGCACATAGTTATGTGTTAAATAGTCTATTAGACAAAAATACTGTTTGGTAATAAAGACAAGAATTCTTTGTAAATGAATTTACATTCTTCTAACCGTCATTTACTCTAAAAGTAAATTTGAATTTGGGCTCAGGCTTTTATATGATTTATATAATATAAGAAGATTCAATTTTTAAAGCCTCAATTTATAAAGAGCCATTGAGTTTCACTTGATTATTTACATTTTTTAAATCCTGTTCGTAATAACAATGAAAATATACAGTTGACTCCACTTAATTAAAACAGTAAATTTTGCAGCAATTATTTGTTCACCTTAATTTTTGATAGATGTGTAGGTACATAGATTGTAGATATATCTGAACATATGTTCAAGACACAAAACATCAGTGAATGCGTTTTGTTTCTGTCTTATGAAATAACAATAAAATTGCTTCTTATGAAACAACATAAACAACATAAACAACAAGGTCGATTTTGTTAAAGTTTTGTTTTGTAAAAAGTTCGGAAACACTGCCATTTATTTATACTCTGCTTTTAAAATTTTGTGTACTGTTTTAGAATTGTTGATGTTTTTTCTCAGCAATAAATTAAATTTAACTCAAAATGTATAAATTGTAAAATTTATTTGCAAATATTTTTAGCAATCATTTAGGGTTTGTTTCACAAAGTCTGATTAAAAACATTCAAATCAAAAAAAAACATTCAATTCAAATCACTGATCACACACACTTCGATTCAACACACTTCGCTTCAACGCACTTATTTGTAATTATCCAGAGCTCTTGGAATCAATCCTCTCGACACTTTCAAGACGTACAATAAGACGACCGACACTGCAAAATTAACTTTTTGATTTAATAAATAATTTTTCTTTAATATTTGACATCAGTCGAATTTAATTTTTCTGGAAAACTGGAATAACGGAGGAATAGCTAATTGATCATTGTGAAACGCACGCAAAGTTTTTTAATGGGAGGATTTAATTTTAGGATAAATTAAATGTCGGATAACTAATTAGAACTTTACTCAGACATTGTGAAACAAACCCTTAGTATATTTATACTTTGACGAAATCGGGCATTGTTTTTGTTGTCGAATATTGGTTATTTATTGCATACTTTCTTATAGCGCAGTACACGACGAAAAATAAGGAAAATGTTTCACTGTTCCGACGCAGCGCGGCGTTTTATTTGTTAAAAGTTTTCGTTTATTTTAAGAGATTTGTATTTTACTAAATCACACTGCAGAAATCATAAATTATTGTGTTTCAGTGTGTTTTAACTTAACCTCTTAAATTTTTAAGTGTACATTTTCCATAATAAAGGGCGATTCATTTAGAAGTATGTACATTTTTTTAAATAAAATACAAACTGAAAAATTAAATTCAAAAAATGTTGTATAGTGTGATTTAGTCAAGATATAAAACTGCCAGAACGTGAAGAATGCATCGAAACAAATGGTATGGGAAGAAGGCCTTGTTAACATCATTTAGGCATTTGTTTCTTTTTTTTTTAATTTGTAATTTAAAAAATATTTTATTTGAAAACTGTGCAATAAAACAATATTATTTAAAAATAATGTATACTAACAAAATGGATTTTTGGTTTTTAAAACAGTTAAAGCATGATACTGTTGATGTTTTCGTTGTTTTTAATATTTATTTTGTTTTATTGAAGTAAATTTTTTTTATAATACTTGTCCTGAGGAAAATAGACCCACCTAATCCACAACCAAACTGGTTTTGCCTTTTTCGCATTTTAAAGTGTGCACCTTCCTTTTATTTTTGTTACATTGTAGATTGCGTGTTAACGTGAGAAGATATAATATGCCAATTTTTGGAACCGCTTTCGAGAACATAAAAAAAAGAGCCGTATTTTGTGATTTTGATCCTGAGCCTCACGTTACGTTACGTATATTTACACATCTTAACCGTGAGTCCCGGCACTCACACTTTTTTTTATCAGCTCTATTTTATATAGATAAATAAAGTACTACAAATTTTTGTTTTAAAACTGATTTTTAGTTAAACTCTTTAAGCTAGTTTTGAGAAATCACTTGGTGCCTAGTTTAAAAAAAAAAAAATTAAATGCACGACTGGGTTGAATGAACGTGATCTCATGTGCGAGCGCACTATGGTTTTAAATTCTAAATAATTTAAATCTATTTCTCTGATTTCAAATGAAATAAATTAACTATAGAAGCCTATATTTATGCCACCTGCCAAAATGTAGTTTAGTTTAAGGTAGTATTCTCACATAATACTACCTTAATTTTAAATTATTAACTTGTAGACAGTTTATATTGAAAAATTGTTTAAAAATCAATACACATAATATTATGTAATTTTAATTAATAAATGGACTAACAATTCCTTTGAGATTGTTTTGACACTATTACGCAATGTACATTATCTGACTTCTTAAATAAATCTCAATTTATAAAAAAAATTGAAAAATTTTTGGAGCGGTTTTTTAGAAAAATAATTTTTGTATACAAATACTTATATTAAAATATAAACACTTAACAATTTTTTTTTAAATCAAACATTTAGTTAGTAACTTAAAAGGAAAAAAAATTTATATTTGTGCTACAGTTTCTTTTTTTTTGTTTTATTATACGTAAATTCATTAAAATAAATAGTTATAACATAACCAAACATTTTGTAAAAAAAATAAATGAAAAACAAATTAACATATTTTGTGGACATTAAAATATAAACAATTATTTAAAAAATCAAAATTAAATATTTAACAAATCTGAATTTAAAGAAAATATTAATATTAAGTTGCTCGACCTTTACTTTTAATAACAGCTTGATAGCTGTTGGGCATTGAGTAAACTAATCGGCCGCATTTATCATCTTAAATTTGGAAGCACTCATGTTGAACAATACTCACAGTTCGTCTTTTTTCTTGGCATAATGCTTCCCAACCACCAACTTAAAATCACTCCACAAATGTTCTTTTGGATTTAAGTCAAGCAATAGGGAGGGTCACTCCATAGCATTAATTTTCTGTACCTTGAAGTAGTACAGTAGTAATTTTGGATGAATGCGACTGTCTCTATTTTAATGTCAATATGTGTATATAAAATTTTGTAAGCATTTTTAAGAAAAAAAATTGGTACCTACGTAATTTTTTAGCCTTTATTAATGCGGAGTTAAAAAAATAATTAAAAAAAAAAATTCATATAACCATTTTCGTAATATCGAATTTTCAAAAAGTTATTTTGAAATTTTTTTTAAAAATCCAAAATAAGTTTTTTTTTTGAAAAATTTGGTATACTGTATTATATGTTATAGCTTTTTTTTAAAAAGTCAGGAACTCATTATTTAATCATGTTTGTAAATGAAGTTATTGCTTAGTTTTTTTTTTTCAAAATTGTACGTTACTAAGTACATTTAGTTTTGTTAAAATATTCGATACTCTTATTAATTTTGAATCAAATGCTAAACACCCGATGCCGTCTGTAAATTTTTAAGATCTTAAAAAAATTGAAAATTATGAAAAGGACTTTTTCTCAAAGCCATTCAAATTTCAAAATGTCATTTTTTAAATAAATGTTATATGTGTATGTATGTATATACGCACAGCACCGCAGGTCCGAATAAAATTCTATTTTAACCCTTTTAAATTTTAATTTTGTTTTCAAATGTTTTTATATTTTCGAAAAGAGCTGAATTTGACAGGGATACCAACTTTGGAAGGATTTAAAATCAGAAGTGGTTATAACATTCTATCTAGACTTGCATTGTTGTACTAACCAACATCCATATTATTCGGTCTGGATTTAAATTAAATTTTAAATTCAAAAATTAAAATCTATGTATGGATTTAAATTTCCTTAAATTTTCAATAATTTCAATTTTGTGAAAATTCCAATTAACCTCCGTAAAATGAAAAATAAATTATAAAAACTTATATAGTATATATCTGTGGCAATAAGACAGAGTAGCTTATGTTAAAAAAACAGTTTTCGAGAAAAACGAACTTTTGTCTTCAATCTGTAATAAAAATTAATGTAAATTTGTTTTAGGAAATGATTTCAAGATGGGGTTTGGACAGAATAGTAGCTCTCAAACTGTAGACTACTTACAATTGAAATACCGCAAAAACGCTTATGTCGACATAAACTACTCTGTCTTATTGCCACAGAATTATTTAGCGAATAAATACAATTTTCTTGATTTATTTTTATTTTTAAATTTTAACTTCTTTTCATATTATGTTTTATTCGATTTCTTTAATTCTGGGAATGTACAAAATTCATTTAAAGTAGAAAAGTAGTTACTATATGTCATTAACCACCATATTATTAAATCGATAAATCCAGGATTGAAATTTAAATCTGGATGTAAATTAATTTAATATTTAATTAATTAACAATCCAGTTTAAGTTTTAATCTAGATTTATTGAGTGAAAAAAAAATTTCAAGTACGATTTACATAACATATAATTATTCAAAAATCTAAACAGATATAAAAGTATTTATATCGCAACTTTGGCTAAATACATACATCTATCTGATATATTCAAATCATATCTCTTGACCTTAAAAATAGCCTCATATTCCAGCCTTTAAGCCTCATCTTTAAGTAAAATAATGTTTATTATTTAAATCACCAGAAATATGTATTTGAATACTACCTGACAAGAGGTAGATATTGACAACTCCAGAATTCTTAATCTTTTGTTAATAATCCTTCATATAGTTATATTCACTTGAACTTTACGCCTCTGAATTTTAGATACAAATTCTATTCAGCAAATATCTAAATAACATTCAACAATTTTCTCTAACTTAAGTTTCTTGTTTCTATAATATTCCTTGTTTATTTAGATTGCGATTCCTTATATTTGCCTTCAGGGCATATTTTCTATTTGTAATCTATATTCTACCAATTCACCTTTTGTAATCTTGAGACATCTATTTATTGGATTTTGTAGGTAGGTACTGTATGATTCTAAGATTAATGTTATAGGTATTTTTGAGTAAATTATATCCTGTAAAACAATCTAGTCAATGAATGTTGAAATGTAAGATGTGGACCGAAATGTAAAATCAATCAAAATTGACTTCCTCATTTTGATTGAAGTAGTTAGATGGTAAACAAATATTAAAGCCTATGGGACGTTTAGAATGCATATTATTGGAAAATAGTAAAGCACAGGAAGATTCAATTTCAAAGTCCATTAAATGTGGTTCTTGTTTTATGTTTTATAGTTTCGTCAAGATAGAATTCCTCAAAATTCCTCCTTAAAAAATTCGACAAAAATGTAACTGGTTTTGAAACAATTTTGGAAAAAAATCTTTTAACATGAATAAATAAATTGATTTAAAATAAACGTTTTTATTATTTAGAGTTAGATAACCCTTGACAAAAAAAAAAACAAAAGCTTACAAATTTGTCTGTCAAGTGAAACATTTTTTTATTTTTGACATTTTCTCAGTTACAGCTAAATTAATAAGAAAACTCTTGAAATGAACAAAAAAAGAGAAAAAAAACAAAGTAAAAACAACAACTGCATTCGAAATTCATTCATCAACGTTCTTAAAACATTATTTTTTTTTGTTGTTTTTGTTCTCTTATTCTATTCTTGACCCATTTCACTGCCAACGACTATGTAGACGACAGGAGACATAGATACACTATCATTAAGGCTACAAGAATTGTAGCAGCAGAGCAGGAGTCCTTATACAAACTTTATACATCTATACATACAGCTATGCTGCTATACCTACTATTCATATACATATCCATGCACATAGTTGAAGTAAAGTCATACGGTATGCGTTGCAGGTTTTGACGTATCATTATTTCTGCAGTGGCACAGCGATAGCAATTTGGAGCTGGGATATATATTTTTTTTTTTTACTATGCAGCAATTGCACGAAAAGGAACACCAGCATAGCCTCCATTGCCATGACGCTATATGTGTATGTATGTAGTATATACATGCTATGTTCACTTTTAATTTAAATATGCATTTTTTATATTTCCAGGAGATTTGTTAAATTTTTGTTTCCCTTGTGTGTTAAAGTTGGAGATATAGGATAGGAACCTCTGTTGGATGTTCCTATATTATATATAGACATGATGGGTGCCACTCTCCTATATAATTATAGTAAGCAGTGCTGCCAATTTTTGTTTTTATTTTCAATTTTTTAATTTTTTATTTTAAAACGGGTGGGTCGATTTTCTTTAAACCTGGTACTTAGCATTTGTTTGGGCATTCCCCCAAGATTTTTTTTATTATACCTGTACCTGCCGTACGGCAAATAATAACAAAGAGCTACAATTGGTAAATAGTATCTACCTCCCATAGAACCTTTATTTTTTGTTTTCGGCTCTCTTTCATTATCTGTCGAACCGAGTTAAATAAAAAAATTTACACAAGAGCTTCTTAAAAATTTTAACGACATCTGTTAAAAAAGACATTTAATCTCAAATTTTAAGACATTTCAAACAAAAATTCGATTAAACTCGTTACCTTAGAAATTTTTTACTGTAATTATGAAATTTTGTACCATATTCTGACCCTTGTAAATTATAAAGCCGCCATTTTGATAATAAACAAAAATAACAGTACTAATTTATTCAGCGTTTGTCTTTAAAAATAAACGTGTATTTCAAAAACTAACCAGATAATTTCGTTATTAATGTTAAAATAAACAGACACACTGTTAGTTTAACAAAATATCAGGTTAAGAGTCAAATTTAAAAGAATTTTATGTTAAAACATCATGTTGTAAAACATTCTGCTAAAATTGATAGTAAATACATATTATTGAAATTGTTTAATTTGCGACTTCTATACAATTTTATAATAGTCTATTCAATAAAGCATTTGACCCCGAAAAAGTCACCAGAAAGCTGAATTTTGGTATATAGCCTCCTCACATTGTTTTTAAGAAACTGTCAAAAGTTTCCATAGATATGAGCGCCACTAACAATTTTACAAGGGGAATATATCCCTAAAGGTTAGTTGTACAGAAAAAATGTCAAGGACTTATTTGTATCTTAGAAAATTTCGTACAAAAAATATGTTACCATTTTAAAATTTTGACTTTTTTCAAAATTTTTACCTTTTTTTCAAAATTTTATACTTTATTCAAAAATTTCTACTTTAAAAAAAAAATTACTTTTTTCAAAACTTCCGACTTTTTCAAAAATTATGACTTTTTAAAAACAATTTGACTTTATTCAAAAATTTTGACTTTTTGAAAAAAATTCAAAATTTTTGACTTTTTTCAAAGATTTTGACTTTTTTTTAAAAATTTCGACTTTTTCCAGAGATTTTGACTTTTTTCAAAAATTTTTACTTTTCTCATTTTTTTATTCAGAATTCATTTTCTAACAATTTTAGATAACCTTTATTTTTAAACCTTCTTCAATTTTTGTTTAATAATTTCATTTTCTATTCTCAAGGTTAGCTTTAGTAAAAACATTTATAGGTACGCAATTGTACTGAAATTAAGTTGCTTTTTCAAAAATGTTGACTTCTTTCAAAAATTTTTCCTTTTTTCAAAAATGTTAACTTTTTTCAAAATTTTTGACTTATTTCAAAGATTTTGACTTTTTTAAAAAATTACAAAAAACTCTAACTTTTTTCAACATTTTTAATTTTTTTCAAAATTTTTAATTTCTTTCAAAATTTTTAATTGTTTTTCAAAATTTTTGACTGTTCAAAATTTTTGACAATTTTCAGAAATTTTGACTATTTTCAAAATTTTTTACTATTATCAAAAAATTTTACTTTTTTCAAAAATTTCGATTTTTTTTAAAAATTTAGATTCACATATTTCAAAAATTTAGATTTTTTGAAACAATTTCGACTTTTTTCAAAAAGTTTGCCTTGTTTCATAATTTTGGACTTTTTTCAAATATTTTGACTATGTATTTTCAAAAATTTTGACATTTTTCAAAAATTTTACTTTTTTCAAAAATTTTGATCAAAAACACACTCATTTGTCGAAATTTTCCAACACTATATTTTGCATGGAAGCGAGGCTTAATTTTCTCCTTCGATGCAGTCGTTGTTGTTGGCATAGACCTTTGACTTCAAATAATTCCACATAAAAAGAAATCCAGGGGCCTAATTCCGTAAAACGAAAACGATCGAACGATATCGTTTTGGCAATAGCTGTCCCTATCATTCTCTTTAGATGTGATAGAGATGTGTAGTGTATATTCAAAACGATATCGTTTGTTCGTTTTCGTTTTCGTTTTACGGAATTAGGCCCCAGTGTCCTTGAATTTTTCAATTATACTGTCTTTACGACGAAATTAAACCAATATTCTGACCGCACTTTATACGAAACTTTGAAATTTTGGCCACCAAACTTTCCTTATACATATTCGAAAATTTATTCAACACTGAAAACACTTTTATTCCTTCGCGTAATGCTTTATTTTTACTAGGACTAAACTATCAGCTAAACTATCAAATTAAAAACAATAATTTACTGCACAAATGGTGCCTTATTCAAATGTAGGTTTAATTTTGGGACATCCTTTAATTAAATACTTGTACATTTTAACCTTACCTTTTTTTCTAACAGCCAAATTAATAAAAAACGCTTATTTCACCTTTATTCGTCGAGTTAACTAAAGCAGGGAATAAGAGTTAAGCTATGGGTTAAAAATTTCCATGAATAAAACCAAAATGTTTGTGGAATAGTAAATTGACGTTTACCTTAAGAAAATCTACTACAATAAATAAAATGCCTGTTTGGTAACTTGAAATTTTCCCCAAGTTTCGCAAACTTGGGTATTTTTCGTATGGGTTCTGACAGAAAATTGTGACAATTTGTAAAAAAAAAAAGCTCAAGTTACCAAACACACCTAAGAATTCTCTTGTTAATATATTTCTGTCAATATTGTTGTGTTAAGTGTCTGTTTTCTGTTTTATTTTTATTTATTTAAATGGAATGTATCTGATGGAAGCCATAACTTGCGAACCGACAGAAATATGTCCACCTCATGGGTCCCCATTTAGGTCATCGTCAACAACCGCAATGAGTTTCCTCATATTTTCCTTGAAAAATCTACATATTTCTTCCTGAAAACCTCCTCACTTAGCACTTCTATTAGATGTATATGTATGTATTTTTGTATAGTTTTTTTTTATGGTGGTTGATGGCTGATTGTCTAATAATTAGAATTAATGGTTTAAAACTCGATAAATCTAGCAGACATTATTAATTTTATTCAAAGTTAAATTATCAATCTTCACTTAGGTATTTTTTTTTATTTCAGAATAAGTTTGACACATCTGGTTCTTATTCCTTCGCTAAACCACCTTCTCCGGTGGTTTAACTAAGTACACGTCAATTTTTAGATATTTTCTTTTATTCATAACATTTTGCACTTAGTCCACGGAATAAGACCTAACCCTTCGCTGTTTCACGTTTATTAATTTGGCTGTAAGTGATTACTAAAACTTCCCGGTGCTACTGCACCAACATCTGTCTATTTTCTTTAAAATACAAAAATTCTTCCCGTTGTCCCGTAGGAATATTATAAAAAATCCATAATAAATGTAAATGTTTCAAAATAAAATGAAAAACTTTGCACTTGAAAAGTTTCTATCAATCCACTATATAGCTATCTTCATAAATGTTTACACATCAGAAAAATTGACGAGCTAGGGAACAAAAGCAAACTATATTTCAATGATTCAGGGAAATTTTAAGACATATATTCTAAGTTTTAACTCTGATATATAAAAATTTAAAATTATCCCTTGTATATTTAGCAATTCGGTACATCTATATTCTATAGAGTCGTCTTACGTTTTTAATCAATAATAAGAGATTGCAATTAGTGGGAAATATAGACACAAGATAATATAACCTAAACAACTAACAAATAAAACAAGACAAAAGAGAGGAATTTCTGGTATTGTCGTATTCATCTCCAAATTAATCACTTCAAAATAGTTTTCAAAGGTTCGTCTGAAATTTATAAACCTTATCCTAGTTTTTATTTATATACTGGAATTGTAGATAGATACACAAGCATATAGATCCTTTCTATGTCTCTTGTTTCCTCTTAAGAGACATTATGTCTGTTTGGTAACTCCAAATGTTGTACGACCGACGCACGTCCTATGACGTAGCACAATTTGCTGTCAAATCTCATAGATACAAAATAACAAGTAGCAACTTGTAGCAAGAAGTTGGAGTAACCAAACAGACATAATTATGTAGCTATCCTAAACATCTTACTCTACGTTTTGTTTATGAACATATAATACTTCAGTACCATTTTCTATATACTAAAATTAATCCACTACTTAATAGCCAGATTAATTTTATATTTTGAACTGAAAAATTAAGTGTCAGCACTAAGAGTCCACTTCTCTTATCACGATGACAGCCGGAGCTGGATAGTCTTTATGTGCTGCTAAAATTATGTGTAAAACTTAAATATTCACAGAATCTTTTCAAGTTTTATTAGAAAAGACGTGCCAATAGTCAAAGTGTGTAGGAGTGTTGTGTGTTATCTCATTTTGAGGCGATGATGCAGTTGATGAGAACGTGGCTTTTTTTTTTTTATTTTTTTATGATAATCTTTTGTTTAAAAAAAAAAATGCGTTATAAGAATCTTGGTCAAATTATGGTGATACGACAAGCATCAACTATGCGTTGACATAATGCGTATCTGTAAGGTAGTAAACAACCCATGTACATATAATTATTGCTTAGCAGATAAAGCTCTAGCCTTCATTTATTTTTCCTTCACATTAATTTTTCTCAACTCATCTGCTTAATTTCTCTCCTCGTCGTTATCGCATCTCCATCTCGTCATCGTTGTCTACTTCATCTATTTTTGTTTGTGCGGTCCCAAACTAATGAGGTGGCAGTAAGTATTAAATTTGCATGTATGCAAAATAATAATTGCAGTCCATATTCAGCCGCACGTATAACTCTCGCTTAAGGACGATAAAAATGTGTCGCTATGTATGATATGTACACACATATAGAAACAGTAGGTATTTATTTTTTTCCATATTTTGCTATACGCCTCGCTCATTTGTATCCAACGAAGCGTTCAGAAAACAAAACTAGTCTGCATTTAAAACACAAACTTGCATATACACAAACTATACACAGTCAGGAGAAGGGGGGTGTGAGGTATTTTTTCCCACATACCAACTCGTATTATATAGGATGATGATGAGGACATAGGGATATAATACAGGCGAAAGGATTTTGTAGCCTAGGTTTTGCATTTGTATGCATTCCTGTCAAGGCCATCATAGTAATCAGGGTAAGGAAAACATTGATGCAAAACATACCAACATACATGCAATTCTCTGCATTTATTCATCCTGTAATAATTTTATATGCAATTGTGGCAGCTGAGCACTTCAAGGATTACCCGAATGCAAAAAGCACAGAGAATTTCTTTTATGTGTACATTTATACCTACATCACCTACTGGAGTTAGAATCTATCTATACCTACCACGTATGCATAAAAAACAAAACAAAAAAACAAGATTGCCTTCGTCGTCGTCGTCATCGATTCGATATATAAATTTCAAAATCGATTTTGAGTACGAAAAATGTTATTTCAAGTGCAAAAGTGAAAATAAAAATATACAAAATAATCCTTGGGAAACCGATCTTTCGATACAAGTACGAATACAATATGTCAATTGAGCTGTGTATATACCACACACAAAAATATTTCAGAAAATAAAAAACAAAAAAAATATTCAGGACAAGATGAAAGTTAACTGCTTGCATAATCAGTTTGAATAGATTTTCAGAATATATAAAAGAGATGAGCAAGTCGAGAGAGAAAGAGAGAGAGAGAAACAGCACAGATAAATATAATCTTACCTTGATGATGGTGCATACAAAATCGTGACTTATGTATGAAGATTGCTCAAGTCGATTGGTTTTTGGCGAGAAGACAGGGGTAGTATGTAAATATATAGGAGTGCTGGGCGGGTTGTCTTTGGCTTGGCTAGTATGATGCGGTCGACTTATCACTTGCAGCCATGACACAGAAATTCGATACGCATCACGTATAAGGATGTCAAGATTTTTTTTTACGATTTTTTCTTAAACAAAATGTCACCTTTACTTTTTTATAATATTCATGGATTTTGTGAAGAAGGGGATGAGCATTTAAATATTTAAATATAATAGTAAATTGTCATTTATTTATTCAATTTAAGATTAAAAATAAAAATTTATGGAGTATTTTAATAAATTCAAGACCATTTATATGTACACAAAATTTGTATTAAGAATTTTACTATTCCGCAAGATTTGTCCAGAAATGTACGGTAAAATTTATGAAAAAGTCTATAAAAAGAATTTCTTGAAATAAGTTGATCTTAAAATAAAACAAATGATTTTTTTAAACAGCAACATTTTTTTGCATAAAGCCGAGTATACAGTTCCTCGACAAAAAAAAACTACATGCATTTCATATGGGAGAGATTTTTGCACAAAAAAAATAATTGAAGTTTAATTTTTTTATCGAGATGACTAACCCTAACCAAAAATTTTATACTCACCACGAATATTTTTTCGCGCAAAACAATGTCAGTGCCAATGTTTTGTGGAAAAAAGAGGACAACGAATACAATTTTTTTATTTCAACTCAGATTTTTTTTTTCCGAAAAAAACAAAATTCTTACCACTTATGTTTTTTTTTTATATTCTAAAGAACCGTATACTCGGCTTAAATGATAAATATTTTAAAGGTTTTTCTTGTTTCTTATTATTTTTTCCATTTAATGTCAAATTTTTAGAAAATTTCCTTTCCACCTAAAAAACTCACTCGCAATTTGAATAAAAAACATTTGTGCAGTTGAATTTGAAAAAAATTATTACGGCAAACGATTTGTCTTCACAATGGGTGATATACATAAAACATAGTAGATGCTTTTACTAGAGAATTTCGAATAAGTCACCTTTATGATATGATAAAAATGCAGTAATTGCTTAAAATCAAGTATTTACTTTGGGTCATAGCACTTACTTTTTTTCGGTTGAATTTTTAAAGTAAAAACTTTATTCCGCATGCATAAAAAGAAATAAGTACTTACTTTTTTCTGTAGAAATTACTTCATTTTTTCAAAGTTGCAAAATAGCAACTTGAACATTTTAAAATATATAGTGCGATATATAAATAGGTGCAGAGAAATAACTTCGAAAAAACTTCACCACTAGTGAGAAATAATTTCACTTCTTTGAAGTGAGTAGGAATTAACATACATTTTTTGTGGGAAATAATTTCACTAAACAGTGAGGTATGTATGGGGTAAGTGGGGGTCAAGCAGCCCCCCTGCAACCTCACACATTATAGGGTTGGGGATAGGTGCGAGGTTGGGTGTATGCAAAGTTCCTTTTTATCATTTGGTGATGGCCAACATATAATAACCGTGTTCAGTCATATCGTCAACTAACATGATCCCTGAAAAAACAAATTATTTTTTTTGTTTTAATTAAAAAATACTGGGAAATTAGGTAAGAAATAACTTCACTAATTTTTAGGTTAAATAATTTCCCAATCATCGTCAGAAATAATTTCACTTGAAAAAAGTAACATTTTTTCCCACTAGTAGTGTAGTTTTTTTCCCATGGGGAGTTATTTCCCGTGAAGTTATTTCCCTGCACCATTTAAATAGGGTTAGGAAGACCTCTTAGATTACGTTTTGGAACATTAAAGTTAATGCGAGACAAAAGGTTCAAAGCATCAATATAATCGTCAATAAGTTTAACAATAAAAACAAAACATAAATATGAACGTCTACTCTTTAGAGTTGGTAGATCAATAAGATTGAGCCGGCTATTATATGATGGAAGATTTAATGGGTTCTGCCAGCCTAAATTTCTGAGAGAAAAATCCAAGAATCTTTTTTGAATTTTTTCAATTCTTAATTTATGGCATTTTTAATAGGGATACCACACGTCATAATATGATACTCTATGATGGGCCTAACGAATGAGGTAAATAGCTGTTTGATAACATAGGGATCAGAAAACTGCCGTGATTTCCTCTTAATCCAACCTAATAATGAATTTGCCTTGTTGCAAATCACATTAATATGTTGTGTGAATTCAAGTTTTTTATCAAACACAACACCAAGTATAGACACCTCATTTACATTTAACAAATTTACATCATTGAAGCTATAGTCAAGAGACAAAACAGACATTTTTCTTGTAAAATTTATAATCTTACAACAAACAATTTCATTTACACCAATCATAAAAGGCATGAAGATCAATTTGAAGCATTTCACAATCCAGATTATCAGAAATGGATTTAAATATGTTTACATCATCAACATATATAAGACAATTACAGTACTTTAAAAATGACGGCAGATCATTAACAAATATTATGAAAAGAATTGGACCCAAATCGCTGCCCTGTGGAACTCCAGAATTCACAACAAGACTTTTTGGATGAAAGCCATTAAAATTCACAGAATAGGATTTTTCAAGCAAATAGGATTTGAGCCAAGCTATATGAAATTTACGACGAACCTCAACTTCCTCATTTTATTTCAGTAAAACATTATGAGACAGTTTGTCAGATGTCTTATTAAAATCAGTTAGAACACAATCAGTTTGGTTTTTTATTTTTAAAAGAATTAATACAAAACTCTGCTAACTTCATAAGAAAAGTGACAGTCGATCGACCCTTACAAAACTCACGTTGGTTGGGAACAATAAAAGATTTTTTGTAAAAATTTAAAATTTAATGTCTTGCGAATTATTGCTTCGAAGAGCTTTGGAATAGCCGACAGTTTAGCTATTATCCTTTCTTCCTTTTTTATGTAAAGGAATTATAAAAGATTGTTTCCATGCGTGAAGAAATGTACACGAAGACAGTGAATAGTTAAACAGAATAGCAAGTGGTATGGCAGGTACGCCATCGCGATCGGGACCAGAAGCATATTATAGAGTACCCATATTATCTAGAGAACCGACTTCAGGGCTTTTTCTCTTTCATCCTACCAGCTCCACTGAGTGAGCGTGATGTTAGTTGCCCAATGAACCAATACAATGAAATTGTTATGGATTTTGTGATTTTTGTACGAAATATTGAACAATTTGAAATTTTTAAAGCTGGTACAAGCCTGTCATTTTGGCTTTAATTTGAATTTTGAATTTTGAAAATAAAATCAGAATATTGGATCTAAAGATATAAGCATTTAAAAGAAAGCAAATCGGGTGTTTTTCGTCTTTTTGGAGTGTTGGAGCCAATTTGTTATTGTTTTGCTGGCCCAGCTCCAATAAGAACGTACTTTATATCATATATATTATATATGTAGGTACGTCTTCATACATTATTATCAGTTAACCGTTTCCCTAATTTCCTTTAATATTTAGTGATTTCTTTACGTTAACTTATATAAACTAATATATATAACATTAATCATTACAGGTTAAGTTTTTGATTTGTTTTACACATTAACGCCTGCTCTTTATGTTATTTTCTACTCGTTCATACCAATAAATAATACAACATTAGTAAATAGAAAATAATTTATAATTTATATAATCTAAATCATTACTCAACGATAACTGAGTTTAAAAATATGGAACGAGAATTAAACGTACGATGCCTGCCATACCCAAAGTACCACAAAATAGATACAATATTCGCACAAGTCTACCCATTGTGCGTCTACCTGTCAATTAGAAAACTTCCGTACCTTATCGGAACAAGATTTAAAGGTTTTGGCTTTGATTTAATTTTTTTTTTGGCTTTTTTTACACTGATATAAATAAAAGAATTATTCGCTTCAGAAATAAAAAAAAAAATTAAAATGGTTATTGCTTGGTTTTTTAGTTACTTTACTAAGTGGTCAAGTTTCAAAACTGTTGAAATAATTTCAGCCGAGTTTGCCTTTTGTGCCTAAATAGAAGTGTTTATTTTTTCATTGTTTGTTAGAGATACTGGTTTTCAGGTTTTGTTTGTATAATCAGTCAGAGTCAAAATACTTTTTCAGAACAGTACATTTTTTTTGTAAACTAATAAAAGCCATTTAATAAAATTTCCATCTAATTATGAAGAACAATTGGATGCAAAAAATGAATGGTTTAGCAAGCACAGTTTTTCATCGTATTTTCAACAAAATTTTAAATGTCATTTTCCGAAGTTTCTTAAAATAAATTCTGTAACTTTATATATCATTTTATTAGTCTATTCTTGACTTTCTTAAATTAAAAAAAGAAAATGATAACTCATAAAAAATCTTGTTTTATAGTAGCCTCAAACATTAACATTAAAAAAAATAATTTTGATGAAAACTATTTGAGTTTTAAATTTAGCTCCACTTGCCTCCACGTAGTGGCCTATACCATATTTTCAAATTACAACACAAAAAACATTAGCTGCAAATACCTGCATATTTCGGAGTTATGTCCAAATTTGTCTCACTCAGGTTTTAAAAAACTAGGTCTTAATGTTGGTATACATATATCAAAAAGTTGTAATTTCTTCAGTATTAACTATCACGAGAATGAACTGGTTAAGTCCATTATTTCTGCCTGCAACATTTTCAACTCAATTTTCTTGGAAAAATATATGAATAAATATTTTTATTTTATGATAGTCTTAGTTGTATGATAGAGCTTAATAAAGAATAAATAAAAGGATTACGGATTTTCCTACAGATTTTTTGATTTCTTGCATAAAGTATAAGGAGGTAAAAATGAAAAAGGTGTATAAGACTAATTTTAACATAACTTGTATAGAATCCGTTACATAATTCAGATTTAACAGACTTATTTCCGTTCTGCCATACAAACCAAACCACTGCGCGCCGCCAGGTAAACTTCCATTTGCTCCCTTCATTAGAATCCAATGTACGTCACATAAACAACACCAAATATCATAGCAACATAATACGAGCCACACATAACCCACCGATAACACATTGCTCACTATCACTTAAAATAAGTATGTTTATTTCTTCGTCTTATAGTTCGCTTTGTCTTTGCAAGAAATATAACAAGAAGACGTAAGAAAATAGCGTTAACAATCAAACAGAGGCTAAAAAAATTGAACCTGAAACCGAGTAAAAAGTGAAAACATTGTATATTCATTAACATATTATTTATTAATTTAAAGAAATAAAACCAACATACTCCTGTAAGATAAAAAAAAGAATGTGCGTACTTATGTACACGCGCTAGAAGTAAAACTTCTTTCACGACAACAGGGCAAGTATTTTTCAAGTCCTACCACTCAGAGCACCCGATTTGAAACTCAGAACCGTTGCAAAATCGTGACGCTGAATTTTGTAATTCGTGACGGGAATTTGTATGTCGGTTTGACATGTCACTGACAGCTCCATAGAAACATTTTTTACCCCCATGCCGCAAAAGAAGTTTTACTTCAATAACTAAAATCACATTGGAATTCATATTTTTTTTTCTCTAAATAAGTTTTTTAAAAATTAAATAAATTCATAAATAAAAAACATTTTGTGTTGAGTAAAAGAAACAAATCGATAAATAAAAAAACAGATTTTAATTCATGGTATTGAGGCATTTTGATTCTGTCTCCGTGTTTGATTCTTTACTCAAAAGGTAAAGTGGTTACATCCTTAAGTCGATCTAAGCCAAAAACGTTTTTGTGTATTAATAATGGATTTTTGCAGATTTTTAAAATTTATTAATTGAAATGATGCATTTAAAATTCGAAACAGTGATTAATAATCGATATTTGGTTGAAGTTTCAGCTTCTTCTAATCTTCTCGAAATAGCTAATTGTTTGAAGATTTAGTGAAAAATTCTAAAAATCGACTTCAGCCACTTTTAATATTTCTAAAAAAAAAATTCAATAAAAAACTGCCAAACCCAAGTAACAGTTTGCCTCTCATGCTATAAAAAAATAAAATATAAAGGAAAATCAAAAAAATATGAATATCTGAATAAAAACGAATTCAAATGAATAAAAAACTTTTAACTCTCACTTTATTCTTACGAACATTCAACACTCAACGCTCACCGTAGTTCTTAATTCGTTTTCATCAAATATTCATACTTTCTTGATTTTCCTTTATTTTTTGTTTTCTATTTTTTTAATAATTTTAAATGTATTTTTAGGTGAAAAATGTTAAGTATTTTTTAAGAAGACTGGACTTTCATAATAAAAAGCAAAAATTATTAAACTTATAATAACTTGTTTTTTTGAAAAAAATCATATCGAAGTCAAAAAACAACCTAAAAATGCTTAAAAAAAGTGTTTGATAGTAAATTGCGGGAAAACCGTTTTCCACACAGATAGAAGTTGTATGGCAGATAAAAATTTCTAACTGTTTTTGTTTAAATAAAAGTTAAAGTTAGAGCCAGTCAAAGGAAAAAAGAATAAAAATCATAAAAACTGTTATAAGTCGAAAACGAAGTCAAAACGAGAAAATTACCTTTTAAGTTTTTCGACTTGAAATGACCTCAGGAACTCATGGTTTTCTTCTGAGGCGGTGATTTCGGGACACCCTGTATATATCTTTCTCATTTGGCATTTCCTCAGAAAGAAACAAACTATTTTAACATTAGAAATGTTAAAGCGGAGGCATACCTACTAACAATGTGGAAAAATAAACAGAATTTCAAAAAAGTGTAACGCCGAGTAGAGAAAGAGGGCGAAACGTCAGGGGAATAGACAAAATTATTGCGTTCATGCTATGTTCTTACTGGTCTGAGGAAACAGAATACGAGAAGATGATAAAACGGACACCAAAAAAGGAGAAGTGTTCGTAGGCAGGGATGGCCACTCCACTACATTTTTCACATTTGCTACGTAGTTTATGTAGTTAAACGTAGTTAAATGTAGTTAATGAAACAAATTGTAGCAAACTTAGTATTTCTCTAAATTTATTTTGTATGTATATGAAAACGTAACAATTTGTAGAAAATAAGACGTGTAGTTTATTAAATTAACTACGCGTAGTTAATGATGTAGAAAATGTAGTGTAGTTAATTCGGCCAACCCTGTTTGTAGGCTTTCCAGATTTGTATGTGAAGAAGAGCAAATTTAAAAAAGAATTTATTCAAAGTTTTAAAATACATAAATGCTTTTTACATTTCTAATGTATCTCAACTATGCTGGAATGGCAAATCGGGTAAATTTTTTTTGGAAGAGTTTTGAAAAAATAAATTTTTTAGACTCAAAATTTGAAAAAAAGGACAGATTTCTTCAAATCACATCCCTCTAGCTCAGCTTTATGCAACTTTATGCAGCTGAATTTTTGGGATTATTTGAATAAATATATGAGTTTTTTTTCCCGTTTTTCGTTTACCTCAATTTAAAGTTGAAAAAATGTGCCCAAAGTGGTGTTTCAAAAAACATTGAATCCAATAATTTTTTACTTGTTATATGGAAGCCAAACAAGTTACCTCAATTCAGTTGAAAAAAAATAATTTAATCATATAATATATAATTATGTACCCATACATTTAGAAAAACACACATTTTAAGGTCAATTTTTCTGCGATATAAACGTAGAAGATAAATGGCATGTCATGTATTCGTAGAGGCCACCATTTTTAAAAATAAATTCCGATAATGGTTATATAGTTCTATAGAACCATTTCTTTTTGATTTTAGATTTTCTAAAAAACGGTTCAACTGATTTTGATCAATTTTTCTATGGAGGATGTTTCAAAAAGTTTTAAAAGTATTGTATACACCAAAAAAGTTTGAAATTTCTTTTTTGAAAACTTAATAATTCGAAAACGACTTTTTTTAAACTTTGCACCCAGCAGTTTCTTAAGATTCACTAGCAGATTAAAAATTAAATTTATTCTTATATCCAAAAATAACGGTATCTCCCATGTAAGTGCTTAAAAACCGGTAAGGGAAATCTCATTTTTCTCAAAAACGGCTTTTACGATTTTGATAAAAACTTTTAAGTGAACTATAATATCAGTGCGATCTAATACTAATGCTTAATTTATTCCAAAATATGGTGTAGAAGTAGTAATAGAAAAACGTTTAATTTTTTTAGTTTAAAAAAAAATTGATCCCAAACCCTCAAAAATATCAAAACTTTAAGGCCAAAATCTTCGGAGGGAACCTGAAACTATTAAATTTCAAATATCCATATTTTTCTAGAATTGAATTTTTGTCAAAGTGTTTTCACTATCAAGTTTCATGAGTTCATATTTTATATTTATCAACGCCTAGGAATGATGTTCGTATCTAACCTTAGTTTCTATTTTGTGCTTCTATGCAACAAAAATACTTAGGTATCTTTCTTAACCACCCTCGCCATCAACAATAAAAACAAAACTGAATCTCATTCCATCTTTTTATTTTTAATGACAGGTTGGTTGTGGTGCAAGGTTGGAATGGGAATATTAAAACGTGCTAAAAATGTCATAAAAGTGAACTTAAATACCTCTCCCATCCCTGCAAATGGAAATTACTCAAATTTAATTTCTCTTTTAATAATAATTATAGACAATTGTGTGGTGGAATATAAATTACAGTCTTGTTTTTGCAACGAATTCACAAGAGAATATTTAATTAGCTATCAAATAAAATATAATTCTATGGCGAACAGCTGGATGAGTTAAAGTTCTAAGAAAAAAATAATCACAAGGTTGTTATGGAAGGTACGAAAAAAATGTACATAAAATCTAGAGAAAGAGAATAATAATGCAAATATAAATAAACATCGATTTTCACAAATATAATTGTTGAAAATTTCTCGGTTCATTAGTAAAATCACAATACATAACTTACATCAACCCAGTAACTAAACACTTTTACATATAGCTTTGATTTAATCATGGAATTATTTATAATTTTCATTTTCAAGTAAAAACCCTTGATTAATGATGATTCAATCAAAACAAACATTCTTTTTAATTAAAACTCCCATGTAATACATAAATAACATATATATGTACATATACCACCATGCCAACCAACCAACAAACCAAAGCACGCAACGTACGGACACAAACCTGTGATGTAATGAAACCACATCAACAAGTAAGATCATTAATTATAAGCTCAAATTGTATTTTTTAGTTTTCCATGTCAAAGTCAGTCTTGTTAAACTTTTTCCTTCCTTTTCCACATTTATTTTGTTTTTGGTTGAATTTAAAAAAAATAATAAAAAAATAGGAAAAAATTTTCACTAAAGACTTGAAAATTTTAATTTTTGAAGCATTTAGGTAAAAATGATGAGGGAAAGGTTCGTAAGACTCATAAAATATTCAGTATAACATGACAGTTATGTAGTGTTGTAACAAAACTTTGGAAAGTCGAACTTTTATCTATAACTTTCTTGGTGTTCTTATATTGAACTGTTGAAATGGTTTTGTTTTTACATCAACCAAAAAAGTTTTTGTGGTTTCATTGAAGCAAAAATCAGACGTTTTCGAAGAATTTTACAAGTTCAAAATCTTTGTTGGAAACCAGTCTTCAAATAACAATAAAGGTTTTGCGTTTCGAAAATGGTGCAGAGTATTGTCACAAACGTTTTGAAAAATTTCGTCTTAGAGTGCGGAATCTAGCCTCAAAAGACAGCAACAGAACTGGAAAAAAAATTGTAAAAATCTTACAAAATAGTAAAAAACTATTGAAATAAAAAGTGGCGAATTTTAAAAAAATTAAAAAAAATGACAACTGCAAAAAAGGAAAATGATATTGAATAAGCAGTTTGTTATCAAAAAGCGTCTCGTCTGTACGTAAAACCAGTTATACATTATATACAAAAAGGGAAAAGGTTTAAACAGTGAGACAGTCCGAACAGTGAGACATTCCATTTTGTTGTCTCCCAGAAATACGCAAACCCATGTTGCTGCAGACAAAATTTCCATAAGACTCTTTTATATCCCAATTGCTATACTTAAAAATTCTTGTCTTATTATGAAACTATATTCTTACACAAAACTTTCAGTTTTTTAACATAACACACACAAACACAAATAAAAAAATTTGCCATTCCAGCATAGTTGAGGTACATTAGAAATGAAAAAAGCATTTATGTATTTTAAAACTTTGAATAAATTCTTTTTTAAATTTGCTCTTCTTCACATACAAATCTGGAAAGCCTACGAACAGGGTTGGCCGAATTAACTACACTACATTTTCTACATCATTAACTACGCGTAGTTAATTTAATAAACATTTCTAATGTTAAAATTAATTTAAAAACAGGATTAATGGATGGTTTTCTGGGTTTAAAAAAGGTATAACATGACATTGTAAGCGTTGCCGTTGATTTTTATTGTTTTTAAATGAATGTTATTTTTTTATTTTTGTACCCCTCTTGCCTAAAAGGGGGGAAATTGACTCCCCACCCATACGATATTTTTTTTTGTTTCAAAGCTCTTGTCTTTTTTTGCATCTTATCGAAAACACCCTGTATTTTTTTTTTGTTGACTTGTAATCTAACAATAGGTGTGTGTTATTCATTGCTGCATAGCCAGCGCAGCAAAATGTTCCTTGGCAAACAAGAACAATTTAATTGCTGGCAAAAAAGAAGTCAGTAAAAAAAATGGCTGTCCTGGCGATAGAAATTTGAATTATTGAAATGAACGTATAGAGTGATTAATCGTTTTATTCAGACTTGTGCTGCGCTGGATATGCAGCAATGATTAAAACACACCTAATAAAATATTTTTTTAGTACACTCTTTTAATTCAAAAAATAATAAAATAAAATATACACTTATTAAACTAAAAATAAAATAACATTTAAAAAAATGATTTATTTTCTTTTTACCCACTGTCTAGCTCATATTGGTTTATTTTGTTTTTTTTTTGTCCCACTGTTTCACTCAAATAAGCTTCAAAATACTCTGCTGTTACTCTAAATCTAAACTTTAGACCTTTGTAAAGTAAAATATGTCAAACTATGTCTATCGCTTTAAGTAAAAATTATTTTTTCAACAGAAAACTCTGAGACACCCTGTATAGATTTTTTTTTTGATACTCACCAGCTTGATAGTTTTAAAAATTTCCTTAAAGTAAAAAAAAAATTATGATTATCTTATGATTTTAGCAACCAAAAGAGTCAAAACGGACCACTGGGCGATGCGTCGTGGTCTTCCTCTACAACAATTTTTTTTTTATTTTTCGGCTTTGTATAGTCCATTGTTTTATTTTCTACTTAATTCACAATCTTCAGAGATATGAACAAAAATCACCCATAGAATGTTGGCTATATAGCACGTAGGACTGTCAAAGTTGTATAAAGGTACGAAAATAGTATATAGAGCACTAAAATGTGAATGTACACCTTTATTCATTAAGTTCAAGGGCAAAACACCTCCATTCCAATCTCTTCAAATAAACTATAACAACAAGCACGTCTCTACACTGCAGTGACAGTATAATTTCCTAAGTTAATAGCAGGACCTAGATAAACAATGTCCCTAACTACCTCAAATTTATAGCTGTTTATGGTAACCTTATCCTCGAAATGTCCTTTCTTTATTTAAGAAATCACAAACATGGTCTAGCCTTCATTAACCGGTAAACCCATAGTTGTTATTTTCATCTTAATTTTCATTTTAGCCCCACCACTGGTTTCTTCCGATTATTATAATATTTAGTACTATGCATAGTTAAACATATTTGGACGTTCCTTTGAACGATTAAATTTCGGATATTTTTTTATTGTGATTTTCATTTAAATTATATTTTTAAAAGAAATTCATTATTTTGTGTAATTTATCATATTTATAGTTTATTAGCACATATCAATGATATCGGGTTACTGTGGCGTATGTGGAACATTTTTGTTTTCTGACATTTTTCCGAAGCTTTTTGTCTCAAATTATTCCAACTAAACATGGACCTAGGTGAAAAATTTTATGTATCGATTTAAGACAAGGATGACTGTTGATCAAGCCAGCAATTTTTCAACCATCAAGTTGGTTTGATTGACAGTTTGTAAGTAGAATTACCAAGAAAGAAATAGGTGATGAATAAAAAAAAAAAAACATTATATTGCTCTTATAGTTTTAGGCTAGACAAATACTGGAGATGTGAGCAGAGCGGTGATGCGAGACCTGAGCAGAGCGTTGCCAACAAAAAAAAAAGAAAGTCGGCTGACAGCTGATATTAATTGATGGTTATTAAAAATGTAGCGCTACACGAAAGAGAACAACGTGTTTTCATATTTTAAGCAACACTTTGAAAATATAATGAAGGTTTATTGATTAATTATTTTTCGAACAAAATCATTTTCAGTGATGAAACTCATTTTCATATTTATGGTTTCGTTAATCTTCATAGTAGTCGCATTTTTAGTTCAGAAAAAAAAAACGAGAAATAAATGTGATTGAAACAATCACATCGATTACATCCAACTCAAAATTTCTTAAAAAAAAAATCATTTTTTTCACGATCCCAATGATTTCTTTTTAAGTGACTAAAATAATATAACTGTAATCTTTTGTATCTTTTTGTAGGTACTTACCATAATATAATTCTGATAAAATATTAGCTTTTCCATGCCCGAATCAACAAATACAAAATACAAATATTCACATTATGTATATAATCAATACATATTTATATTTAAGTGCATTCAACTCAATTCATGTTTATTCTTCGTTCGTATTCTCATGAATCCAACACAGTAAATATGTATTTTTTCTCCCTGATGTTCAAGTGAATTCATTTGAAATTAAATGCATACATAATATAATTGAATCCTTGGGTAGTCGTGTGTATTCAAGTGTAATCACTAACAGTATCTTTATTTGAGTTAATGTATTCACTATGTTTTTTAAGTGTGTTTAATTGTTTTATCTGAGTAATCAATTAATAAACACTTGTGGGCATATCCACAAGATACATTAAATCAGTATTATGTACCTCATATTGTAAGATTTCAAAATTCAATGAAAAGTAACATCGTATTTCAAATTAAACCGAAAATCAGTGAATATAAATACCAATGCTTCGTAAATATTTTCCTTTTGCCTCTATCAGTCATCATAATAAATTATCAATTTTTCGATTTTTTTTAATATTTAAATCGATTTTTTCTCACTCCTAAACTTTATTATTTATGATTATCTACGAGATTTTGAAAGAAAGTCATACATCCAAGTCTATATCCAAGATTTTTCCTTTGATTTCTTATAATTTCACATATGCATATGTATTCGTTCCATCACGCAGTATGCAGTCTATGTACACTTCCAACATTCATCGAAAAATATTACCTCTTCTCTAAAATCAACCGAAATAAAAAAACAATATTTTCATAAAATATACCGATGTCTTGTATATTGTATTGGAATTTTACAATTTCCTTATTATATATTATTTGTTTTTTTTTTTATTACATTTTCCTTTTTCGTACATAAGTAATCATATTTATATAATTATTATAAATAGTTTTCTTATTATATAATTTTTTTTTAATATTATATAAACTTAAATTTAATTTTTATTTAAAAAAAAAGTCTTCAATTTTATTTTACATATTTGAATACTTTACTATTTTTATATTTATAATTATTCTATGAATATTATTTGTTTTCTCTTTTTCATTATAATGTTGTAATCTATGAATAATATTTTGTTTTTGTTTTTAATAATTTTAACCTTCCATTAAACTACCCGATTCGTTCGTTTCCTTATCGACTATTCTCGCAATATATCAATCGATTGCTGATTATACAAAATGGATATACATTATTTCTTTAAAGAAATTAATTTTTTTAATTTAATAAAATGATTTATATTTTTTTCTGTTTTTTTTTTTATTAATTTCTATATTGATTCTCCTACTTATCATGTAAATTATATTCACAATAATAAAATATAAGTCTTAGAGTAGGTATAGCAGCGTGAACGGGCCATTTTAGGAGGGATGGTAGAGCTGCTATTTGAACTGTCTACGCTAATTGAATTTGGTTTTTTTTTTTTTGTTTCCTTATTTATATTTGCGAATCCTGCTAAGTGGCATGAAATTGTTATCCTTATTTATTTTGTATTTTTTTTTTACATTTTTCTAAAGGTTTTCAATGAATAAACACGACAGGTGTGGAAAAATATTTCATAAAATTTGGTTCCGAGCTTCAACAAACCATTCCTGCCTGCCAATGGCATAATTCCTACATCCTATATTCCTAACCATCATCAAGCTATTTGTATATAGAATAGAAAACGAATGAAAAGTACGATGATGATGATCCATCACAACCACCAACCGCTACCATTAATTTTGACGTCCTCGGTGTCGGTTGCCATTGTGTTGGATTAAATTTAATTTGGAGAACCACAATTGTGCTAAAATAATTTCGAGACTGTATAGTTCCCCAAAATCAAAATATTTAAATAAAATGTATACATGCATATATTTATTTGCTATTCCACCTAAAAAGTTATTTGTTTTTCTTTTTTTTTTACTCTTTCCTTTTATTAAATTTTTTGTGTCGGTCTACGAGTTGTTAGTTTAAATCAATTAAATAAAATTGTGTTCGAATATAGTAACTATAGAACATGCATTTTGCATATATATGTGTATTTTGCGTGCGGATTTAATGCAATTGATTTGTATTTTGACGTGGCTCTGGGCTTATAAGCATATTAAATCAGATGGTGTCTGGATTTTTTTTTTTATTGTATTTTTGTTTGTACATATATCGCATTTGTTTTCGATCTAGGCTTGTTTTTCAATTGAAAATTAATAAACTCAATATTGGTAGGACAAGTGTTATGTTGGTTATGTTTTAGCAAATGAAGTGTGACATTTTGTGGGTAATCAAATAATATTAATTTAATGTTTTTAATAATGATATAAGGTATATTGTGGACTGTAGTTGGTCGGATCGTGTGGTAAAGTGGTGCATTGAACATGGCTCTATAATTAGTTAAATAATATATATTATTTAACATTGCTCATTATACAGCAGGAATAAGTTTTAACATGTACAGCAGAACCAAGCCTTTGGAACCTATCTAAACACAATACACATTGGGAATCCAATAAATATAATTTATCCATGAAAAGTAAAATAATCAACATTTTTAGATGACAGCTAACCATTCTAGACGAGCTAAAACAAAATTCAAATTTTTCTTCTGCGAAATTAGATACACATAATGTTCTGAAATAAATTTGAAGCAAATCGGTTTACTTGTTTAGGCTCTAGCTCGATTAAAATTGCAATGGCGCCCAAGAGCACACACTGAGACAGTAGGACGAAAACTGAACTTTTTCGGAGTTTTCCTCGTCGTAATGTTATTTTTGAGTAAAATAACCTCAATATTTTTATTTTCTACACCAATACTTGTCTTTACCTTGGTTTAAGAACCCATATGTGTGCAATATTGGAATCTTGCACATATTATGACAGTTCACTTCATTGAATTTTTATTTTCCAGGGAACGCTTTTTAATGCAAAAATAAAATCTTCACAATGTTTGTTAAATTTTATTTTTATTGTGTTATATATTTATATGGATATGTGTGTAAGTCGTTGGAAAATTGATAAAACAATTTGATCATATGCGGTTATGTTTTAACCGGACAGATAACGAAAAGTCAAAATTCAGAAAAAAAATCCAGAAACCTGAAAATCCCAAAAACCCAAAATTCCAAAAACCAAAAATCCCGTTTTAAAATTAAAAAAAAAAAAAGTTCAAATTATTAAAATTATTAACAAAACTTCAAAATCTTCTTCTCGTTGAAACTTTTATTGAACAAAAACCAAATAAATAAATGAATATAATATGTATAAAGTTATTTTGAGTGAAAAAATAATGAAAATGAGAAAACTAAATTTTTTTTATCATTAGCCAGTCTAAGATCTATTTCGTTTCTATTGAAAAGCAAGAACAAATTTCAAACATTGGTGCTCGAAAAAAATTGTGGTAAAAGTAAAATATTTTCTTTTTCTTTTGGTCCGTTCAAACAAAACTTGAAATAAATAAAACATTACAGTCAATTAATAGTGTTAGCACATTATTAAATCGTATTAAAATTATGTTCAAAATTATAAATTTTATCGATTGCATTTAAATTTTTTTTCTTGAAATTTGTTCGGTATTTTTCCGGATAATGAATAACGGGTTTTCGTATGTTTTTGAAATTTTGGTTTGATTGTGAGTTTTGGGGATATTGGTATTTCTGAATTTCATGTTCTCTGGGATTTGAGGTTTTCTGGATTTTAGTTGTTCGGGGTGCATTTTGACCCCCTTATATATGTATGTAATTTTTTTTTTTATAATTTTTCATGATAATGGATTTTTGGGATTTTAGGTTCTCTGATTTTTCAGTTTTTGGGATTCTGACCCCAACCCATAAATCTGTAATTTTGTCATTTTATATGCATTTTTAGGAATTTTTGTTCAGGATAATAGGGTTTTGGGATTTTGGGTTCTCTAATTAATAGGTTTTCGGGATTCTGACTTTTCCATTTTTTTCATTTTACCTAATGTTAAAGGAAATTTTTTTCGGGGTGATGGGAAATGTGGGTTTTCAGTACTCAACCCTTAAAAACGAAATTATTTTACTGTACAACATTTTTCGAGATATTTGATTTTCGGGATATTGGGTTATAGCTTTTTATTAAAAACAAAAGGGACATTTTTTCAGGGTAAAGTAGGACTTCTGATTTATGGGTTATCAGAATCCTGAACTCAACACTTAAATACGTAATTTTTTCACTGTAGGTACCTACTTATTAATTTTTATAGATACGTATTTATTTTTCGGGATTTTGGGTTGTCTGAAGTGTGGGTTTTTGGGATTCTGAGCCCAATCTTTAAATCTGTAAATTTTTCATTTTACATAATTTTTCAGAAATCATTTTTTGGTATGATGGGCTTTCGGAATTTTTGGGTTCTCTAATTTTTGGGTCTTCGTGATTCTGATCTCAACCCCTAAATATGTAAATCTTTCAAATTTTATAATTTTTAGGGTAATAGGTTTAAAAACTGTAATTTTTAATTTTATAATTTTTTCTTTGATTTGTGGGTTTTCGTGATTCTGACCTTAACCCTTAAATATGTATACATTACATATTTTTCATTTTTATAATTTTTCAGGATAGTGGGATTTCGAAATTTTGGGTTCTCTTATTTGTGGGTTTTCGTGATTCTGATCTCAACCCTTAAATATGTAAATCTTTCATTTTTTATTATTTCTAGGGTAATAGGTTTAAAATTTGTAGTTTTTCATTTTTATAATTTTTTCATGATAATGGGTTTTCGGAATTTTGGGTTCTCTTATTTGTGGGTTTTTAAGATTCTGACACCAACGCTTGATTTTTTTAATTTTCTATGTATTTTCAAGATAATAAGTTTTCGAAATATCAGCATTTTGGATTTTCTCGATTATGGCCGTTTTGGGGATATTGGGGTTTCTGAACTTCATGTTCTCTAGATTTTGTGTTCTCTGGATTTTACATTTTCTGTATTTAAGTTTTTCGGGATACATGGGATTATGTTATTCTCACTGCAATCCGTAAATGTTGGGTTTTCGGGACTTTGGGTTCTCTGATTTATGTTTTTTTGGGATTATGAACCCAATTCTTAAATCTGTAAAAAAAATTTTTCCCAAAGGCCAATTATCCTGAAAAAATTTTTGTATGAAAATACATACGTATTATGTATATATATATTTTTAGGAATTTTTTTTTTTTCAGGATAATGGCTTTTTGGGTTTTCGGCATTATAGATTTTCTATGATTGTAAGTTTTGGGGATATTGAGTTTTCTAAATATTGTGTATTCATAATTGTGTGGTTAGGTTTTCTGGATTTTGGGTTTTTGTGATATTACATGGGTTTTTGGGATTCTGATCCATTCCTTTAAATCTGTAGTAATAATAATATTATTATTGAATATTATTCGTTCGGAATAGATTCATGCTGTTTGCTTTTTTTTTTTGATGAATTTTGTTTATTTTAATATGAGGAATACAAGTGGTTATTAGATTTTAGAAAATTTACTATGTGCACTTTTTGCAAGGTTCATCCAAACTTGCGCTTTTCGTCTGCACATTTTGCACATGCCAGTTATTATTAAAGTTAGATTTCTGAGAGATCGAACATATAGTATTTACCGCGTATTGGTGAAAATCTATGCTTTTGCAAAATGGGAATATGATTTTTTTTCGTATGTCTCAACATTTTTTACTTCAGAGATTTTATCCAAATTTTCAAAAATATTTCTTTTATGGATAGCAAAATTCAATTTGAATTAAATTTTGAAAACCCCGAAAATCTGCATCAATTTGCAATCTTTTTCAGTTCATTAATAGATTATACACAACACATATAGATCAACAGATGCAATTAAAGCCATTTCAATTTCCAATGTGAGCAACGTTATATTCTTGACTATTATTTCAATTCAAACATTAAATTATGCTGCTCCATTAAGACACAGACATTTAAGTGTAAATAGCGTTTTAATGGAATTTTCACATTGCTAAGCCATGGCTATAACCATCAATAAAACACTCCTAATATATAGGTATTACATAATCTATCTATCTACCAAAAGGACCTACTACCTTTTATCAAAACGAAAATTCACATGGACGCCATCTGTCAAATTAATGGAGGTATAATTTTGCAATCATTAATACTCTGCCCATGGTAAGACTATATAAAGTGAAAATCTATGCCATGCAGAAATGTACGTCGATATAATAATTGGAGAGAAATTATGATCAAAAATGAGGTCCTGTATAAAAAAAAAAAAACACGAAAACTTTTCCAACACATTTCTCGCAACTTTGCTGAACTATTATTTTTTATTTCTACTCTATCCGCACTGAACGTTGAATGAATTATTTAAGGTATAAGTACCGTTATGCTATACCTATACCTAACCTATGTAGCTACATAAAATAAAGCATTGCCAGACACCTGCCAAATCATAAATTAAAAAAAAAATATAATAATAAATTCAAAAATCTAAAAGGTGGATTTCTAAATTGATTTAAACAATCAAACCTTTTTTTTGGAATATTTTTTTTTGACATTCCTTCCTGCTCATTTGTCACTGATAGCATTTATTTTATTTCACTCAAAAAAAACACAGAAAAAAAATAAATCAAATAACCTTTTCCACTCAATTCGCTTGTCTTATTCTATTGAATTTTTGACTTGGAAAACAATTTTCATGCCACATTAGCATGATTCTCTGGCCCTTCCTGCTTCTGCAGTGTTACGGTGATGGTGAACCCATAAATGGTATTTCAATTCAAAACATAACCAGCCCGTTATCACAAAAATTCAAAATTTTCCTCTCTTCGTCTTTTCGGTAAGTCGCATACGTATGTATGGTTATTTGTATAGAGAAGTCCTTGATTCGTTCTTGATATTAAGGACTTTTGTTTGATTTACATCATCGACCTCACTCGAATGAGGAATATGAAATCTCACCTCGATAAATTGTTACCACCTGCCCCTTCCTAACACTTATCTCGTCCTTTTTTTTCTCCTTTTTGGACTTGACTTTTATATTCAAACCGATTTGCATTCATATTATGACCCTTCGTCTTCCTATTTTAGTCGTCCTTTTTTTTATTTTTGGTATTTTCGGAAGGGAGGTACCTTTTCTACATGCAACGTCGTAGTTGTGGAATTTGATTCATTATTATTCATCGATGTGGTCGACCATCATTTTTCTTGCACGTAGATACAAAAGAAAAATCCCTGATGATCTCTCTTATCCTTGGTAGTTGTTTCTATGACGAACAAACATCAACTTGCCCAGGAGGATCCTTATGCTCTGTCCCCTGGCATAGATGCTAAATGACTTGAAGGAATCCGATGCATTCGAATCACGCTATAGTGGAAGTAGGAGTTTTTGGGATCCTCTCTTGCTAGTCGAACTTTCGAATGTGAAGACCGCAGGACACATGCCCGAACGAAAATATCCTCATATATGTAGTTAGCTTATACCGCACTCGCAGGTGTGTGCTAAATTCGAAGGTGGTTTTGATTGATTAGCCAAGAGATATACGGTATTTGGTTGAGGTCACGTCGTCGTCGTCATCGTTGCATATGGTGTTGCCCCAAGTGTTAACCTCATTGTTGTCTCTGTCTGGCTGTATATAGGACTCACTCGGCTTCTGCTACTATACGTTGCAATAGGTAGGTAGGTAGGTATGTGTGTGTGTTAATTCTTCTTCTTCCATTGGGATGCGGAGGTCCTTCTATATCAACCATGTGGTAGAATGATGGAACTCTCTGCGCCCGGCCTCCTCCTATCAGAGTAATTGCCGCCTTGGGGTGTAGCTGGCCAAAAAGTTGAGGGAAGGTGACGTTGTGACAATTGTCTGGCGGGAAATGTTCGTCGTCGTTGTCGTTTCGCCACAATTCAGTTCTGACCCCGATTCGGTGTTGGTGCAGTCATCGTTATTGTTGGCTCCCCCCAGTGTTGCACTAGTTCGTCTTAACGGCACAGTTGTGGATCCGGTTGTTGTTCCGGTATGGCTGGCTGAGTATGGCGGTGGTGGTGGGGGTTTCCGGTAGTCTAGAACGCTGGTGTTCTTTTTAACGGTGGGTGGGCGCTGATAGGATCCAGTTGATGGATAACGCAGCAGTTGTTTTGCCAACTTGTCGTTGGGTGGCGCCGGAGGTGGTGGGGGTGAGTCTGAGCCTCCATTTGGTGAAGAGGATGCCGCTGCCGGAATACAGGACATCTCTCGCATTAAGTCCATATATCTGGACTGTAAATAGTCCGTTGTGGACCTACTGACATGGTCGTATTTACTTTTGGCCAAATTGCCACTGTTACTGTTATTTGCATAATGGGTGGCGATGGTGGTGGTGGTGCTGGTGGTTGAAGTGGCATCTTGAGTGGTTGTTGGATATTTCATTGTTGTTACTGTAGATGATGATGTCAAGGATGGGGCGGTGGGTGATTGTGGGCCATAAATGCTGGAGTTTTGAAGTTGATGATGATGGTGCTGGAGCTGGTGGTGATGGTGGTGGTGGGAATAATTATCCTGAAGTTGGTCAGTATATGAATTCTGGTGATTTACTGTTGATGTTGTAGTTATCGCTGGTGGGCTATATAGGCTGCTGTTGCTGTGACTTTTGTGTTTATTGCCAAATGAATGCTGGGTGGTGTTGGGCAACAAATCGGGTTGATATTCAGCTGTGATGGTACCATCTGCATTTTGATGATGACGTTTCAAAGGTGTTATTCGATTGATTTCAGACATATTCGGGCCATGTGGGAGGTACACAGTTTGTGAAGGTATATGGAGAGAATCTGAAATAATAAAAAAAATTAAATTAAATCGGGACACAATATGTATATATTTTTTTTTTATTTTTTTTCAGAATAAATAAAAAAGATATGCCCCAAACGCATCAGAGAAAATTTAATATTTTGGCCTACATTTATTATTAAGGTTGAAAAGGAGTTTTCATTTTTATTATTTAAGGTTATTGGCTATGACGTAAACAATTAACAAAAAAAAAAACCCAATCTAGTTCACGTATATACAACATAGTTCAGAGTTTTGCTTGAAGGAGCTCGCGCAACTATAATGTACTTACATACATATTTGATATTTTTAAATTATTACAGTACAACACAAATTTGTATGAACACAAATATTTTTTTTCTAGAAAATCTATAACCTGATCAAACAAAAGAACCTTAAAGTGTAAGTATTTTTATGTATATTTTAAATGGTTGTCGAAAGATATTGCTAATATTTTTGTAATTAAAATCTCTTGAATATTAAACATGACATATATAATTCCTCATACTGTCATACCCACTTTTCTTATATTAGAGTTTTTTCCTTATAGGTACCTACGTTTAGGTATATTAAGTTTCTTTGAATTTTGAAATTTTATAGTTTGACAAATGACTAATAGACGGCGCTCAGAAAGGTGTAAGAGCAGCTATTCATTATATTGATAAAAAAGTGAAAATTGGTCTGTATCAGGCTTGTAGACTCAAAAACTACTGAATTAATTTCGCTGAAATTTTAAATTTGTTCTTGTTATCAGCGAAATGAATTTTTAAGTGATTTGATTAAAATCTAGATTTGTAAATGTAAAGAGTTCCATTTTATATTTTTTGAGCCATTTATATGACTGAATAAAATGTATTGTGTTTTTGATATTGGGCTTAAATAGAAATAAAATAAAATTACGTTTTGAGCTTTCATTTAATATTAATTTAACTGTTACGTCCAGTTACACCGCAACAACATGTTTTTGTATATCCAAACCAAATTAAAAACATCGCCTCTAGAGTTTGAAAATCTAATTTGTGCATGTAATTTTGTTATCTACCATTCGTTGATCCGAAGTTATAAGGTTTGTTTTCCTTTTTAAGTGTCATGGTCAAAAAAACTTAATAAAAAAAAAAAAAAAAATAAGAAACATCGCCCCTAGAGAAACGTATGCTCTACTTAGAGCAATCTTTTTTGTTATAAAACATTTATTGTGGTCTATCTGCACTTCTCAGTTATTATATAATTTAAAAAAAAGTAACGGACATCCCCCTGGAAAAACTTGTCCTCAACATTTTGTTGTTTAAAATTTTCCAATTTTACTTATCGAGATCTGCAAGTCTAAAAGAAAAAAAAAGACTTCAGATACAGCGATCTTCGGCACAAGTACGGCGCATTTAGCACTACATTTCACAATTTTGAAAAAAATTGGTCTTAACATTTTTTTTTAAATTTTTTTTTATCAAAATTTTGAGTTTCCATGCAATTTTTTCAAAAACTATTGACATATGTAAATATTTTAATTTTAATTTAGGCTTTCAAAATCAGTATAGAACTTTATTGTAAGTGTTGCCGTTGTTTTTTAATATTTTTTTTTCAACTTAAGTCATTTTTTTTTTAATTACATTTTTACCTCCTAAACGGGTTGAGTAGACCCCCCTCCCTCCCATAATAAAAAATGATTGTTTTTGACCCCTCTACAAAAAACCGTTATCAATTCTTGGCGCCATAGTTATCGTATTCTCCCCCGATCTTCAACTTCATAAAATTTTGCACATTAAAATTTTCAAAAAATCAAATTTAGGATTTTTAAAAAATTTGCAAAGCTATTTTTTGAAAGTTCGATATTTCAAAAATGTGTTGATGATATTTTTTTTCAAAATTAGTTTTTGAACTCCGCATTAATAAACGCTAGAAAAATTGTGTAACAATTTTTTTTCTTAAAAATATTTACAAAATTTTATGTAAAGAAAAATTAATTTTTAAAAAAACCGCTCCAACGATTTAAAATAATTTTTTTTTCATAAATTGAGATTTGAGATGTTATACATCGCGTTGATGTCAAATTAATTTCACGTGTTGTTTAGGTAATTACTTCTAATTCAAATATATTGATTTTTTAACAATTTTCATTATAAATTTTAAGTTCAATGTGCAACACGGCGCTTAAAACTACATTTAACTAAACCAGATTTTTTGCAAATGGCAACAAAATATAGGCTTCCATAACCAATTTATTTCTTTTAAAGATAAATAGTTTTTAAAATATTCAAACTTTAAAATCACAGTGTGCCTCAATAGTTTTCTTGGATAACATTACCTTGGGTACTGAGATTCGCGGGTTTCAAGGATTTTAACTCCCTTTTTGCGGCCCCTGTCCTGCTCACGAAACTCCGATACAAAAAAATTTATCCGTTGTTCCGCTTAGAGTATCTACATATGTTCAGTGGCCAGGCAGGTGCCACTGTCAACAGCTTTCTTGGACAATAGTATAATATCTTGGGTGGACCTTTTTAATGTATGGTGACCCGCTGATATCTGAACAGAAATACGTACATTTGGACCAATTTCACTTTATCAGTGTGAAATTTTAGCGAGCGAAATTTTATCATTTGACGTTAGTTCACTTTCAGTTAATGAATTTTTTCGACCTTATTTCATTTTCCCGCTGTGAATTATTTAGTCCTTTTTTTTCATTTTAACAAAGATAAATAGGTCCAAATACTCACATTTGGGGTTATTTCATTTGTCCTTATTTCACGGTAACCATTAATCTTCATTTTCAGATGAAAAATAAAACCTAACTATTTATTAAAGGTTTAGTTCTAAAGAAAGATATTAATTTAAAGAAATATGTTTGAACTTTAAATTAATTTATTTACTTATGTCTTAGCCATAGCTTTTAAATTCATACAACTAATTGCTTAATAAATGGAAATATATACATACATATAACAATTAGCTTCAAACAATAATGAATTTCCTTTACATTTTACTAACATAATTCTTATAGCTAAAGATTTTAATTTAAATCAAAAATTTGTATTTCTCTTAACGGTTGAATTATTCTGAATCTGAATTTCTAAAAAATCCTCTTATCCATTCAGGATGTTTATTTTTAAGTTGCCTTTTTCTAAATTATAGGGCGAAAACCCCGCACTTTGTCTCTCTTCCGAGCCATTAACCAACCTTCTGGTGTGTAATAATTAATTAATTAAAATCACCACATTTTACTCTGTCCCTTATATTTATACGTTTTGTAAGTGGTTTTTGGCAAAACTCTTGGCACTTCATAGTTTTCGCCACAATACACAATTACGCACACCTTCTTCCTGTGGATTTTCTCACTGATTTGTTATACCATATATACACCGCACATTTAAGCACCTCAAACACCTCGCTCTCTCTTATGTCAACCATAAATTTTATAAATTTGTCACGTCATTTTGTATAAATGCCAGCACATAATCACTTATTCCACAAAAAGCCTACGACATTCCACATCAGTGCCGCACTAGATTAGCACCATTAAATACATGTCCCGTTGTCAAAAGCCATTGCGAACAAGTCGATCAATTAAAATTCCTCAATAAAACTCACCTTCTTTTGACAATTGATAGCGCTCTTCAATTACCCATAAATTCTACCTATCACCTCGAATAGTCGTCTTAGTCGTTGTCGTCCTTTTATTTCTGAAATTTCATCTTCTTCTATGAGCTTCAAGATTTTGGATTTTCTGGGGGTGTTTCTATAGGTTATAACATTCATATATAGGTATACCGTACAATATACAGCAGGTTGGATTTCAGAGCATACCTTTTAGCACTCTTTGTACCCCTAGCAGGAGCAGGAGCAGGAGCAGCGCGTCCCAATTGTTTCTTTATGGCTCATTTATTTTTTGATTTATTACCATTTTAGGCGGACCTTACGTGAATTATGAGTGCCGAAACCTGTGCAGGGAACACAAGGATACACAATCCAACAACAAATACAATACAACAAAAAAATTTAGGAACAAAATTTATTAATAAATTCTCCCTATGGTTCAACGCTTGTAAATATTTCATGGTGCCGCACGAAGAAGTAAAGATTTATTAGAATGTTTTCATTTTATAATATTTTTTTTTTTTTTTTACTTTGGTCTTTGTTTTTTCTTTACCCAGAGATGCTCAACAACTGATATGCCAGGTTAAGGAATTTTGATTACGTTTTTGTTTCATGAAACATTTGCCTAAATATCTTTTATATACGAGGAGAAGGTTAGGTTAGGTGCCTGCCACTGCCTACTACCTACTTGTTGACTTGACAGCTCTCTTTAAATTTTGCTGGTATTTTAGCAAAGAAACAGAAATAAAGTTTGACGTGGTGTAACTTTTTATCAGAAATTTAATTATGATTTTAAAAATATAACTTTTGTGATATAACAATAAAAAAAATCTCATATTTAATAAAATACGTCTCACATAAAATGTCAGAAAGAATGTACATGAGTGTTGAAGAGAAGTCCTGCATGATGCAGGGGCGATTGCATTTTTCCTTCTGCACAACACATTTTAGGTTTAAAATGTATTTTATTACTTGATGTTTAACTGGAAGTCTTGGTGGCAGTTTGTTTGCTTTTTCAAAGCAATTTCAAATACTCGGGATTGCGAAGAATTACAATGTGACCTTAATTCGTTTTTCGACTGGTGTACTCGTAACTTTTTGTTTCTCAATATCGATAAATGTAAAACTATGGGTTTTACCAGAAAATTTTCTTTTACTTCGTTCAACTATTTGTTTAATGATATATCAATATCTCGCGAAATCAATGTATCTATTCTTGGTGTAACATTCGATCGCAAACTCGAATTTATTGAACATATTAACTGCATTTCTAATAAAGCCAATTCAATTCTTGGTTGGATAAAAAGAGAGTCGAAACAATTTTCTGACCCTTTCGTGACAAAGCAGCTTTTTATATCTTGTGTACGACTCATTTTAGAATACGCTTGTCAGGTTTGGTCACCTCACTACGAATGCCATAAAAATAGACTGGAACAGGTGCAAAAAAGATTTCTTAGATTTGCTCTCAGAGCACTGGGATGGGTAAATCCTTATGATCTCCCACCTTATAACAACAGACTAAGACTTATTGATTTACCCAGTCTTCGAGGACAGACGTTCCTATTTATGTTTTGTTTTCATTGTAAAATTAATCAACGGTAACATAGACTCTTTGCCAGCACCTTCTGTCTCGTATTAACTTTAATATTCCACCAAGAAACTTGAGGAACATACCGGATAGTAACTTATTCAAAACTATCGTACCAATTACGAAAAATGTTCTCCTTTAAATAATATGTTTAAACTATTTAATTTTTACAATAATAAGTACAACAATCTGTTTGATAAAACAATAATTAATTCATGTAAATTAAAATCAACATTTTTTTTTTGCAATTAATTAAAATCTTAATATAAACTTTGGTAAGAATTTTGTAAATTTTTTTTGTAAACTAGCTATTGTTAAATAAATAAATAAATAAATAAATAAGTTCCTGTATAAGAGAGTGATTTAATAACAAACAAAAAACAGTGCTCGAAAAGGCATTTAATCCTAAGTGAAATTCTTAAGTTTCATTAAAATCGGTTTAAAAGATAGTGAGATATGTGAAAATCAAAAAAATGGTTCTGTGAGAGATAACATTTTTAAGCGATAGATACATTTTTTTTTTTTCCAATAATATGGTAGACCGAACTGATAATTACTCCCACAAAACTTTTAATTAAAATCAGGGATCCTTCCGACAAAAATGACATTTTCCTTGCCGTTTTTAAATTACTCGTATAGGAGGTACCGTTATTTTATATTAAAAGAATAATCTTTGTTTAAAATCAGTTAGTCGATGTTAAAAAAGTGCAGCTGTGTGCGAAGTTTATTAAAAATCGATCAAGTCTTTTTCGAATTATTTAGTTCTCAATAAAATTTTTTTAATTTGTAAGAATTCAAAAAAATATTTTTTTGAAAATTTTGGTACTCAATTCTTTTAAATTTTTTTGAAACATTCTCCATTAAAAAATGATCATAATCAGTTGAACCGTTTTTGAGAAAACCGAAATAGAAACAAAAAAAAGATTTTATGGCAGATAGGTTAGGTAGGCACCTACCATTTAAAACCATTTTTTCGGAATTTGTTTTTATAAAATGGTAGCGTTTTAGTAAAACAAAGTACTGATTTTTTTAAAGCACGTTTTTGAGAAAAATAAAATTTTCATTTTTTGATAAAAAAAAAATTAATACGGCAGTTGTCGATATTTTTGGTCTTAAGAAAAAGGAAAGAAACGTTTCGGACGAATGCCCAAAAACTACGCTAGGTACCATGTTTGAAGAAAATCAATCAGTTGTTTAGGCGGCAGCCGAAAGGACAAGACAGACACACAGACAGACCAGAATTTCGACACCCATTTTTTTCGGATTTCGAAGAATAAAAGATAAATAAAATAAAAGAAAATAAATTATTTATTAAAACGTTATTTATTAATAACTTCAACTAACACAACTTTAAATTTAAAATTAGTGATCCGTTTCGGAAACAAGTTCCATCTTCGGGCCTTTACAACTGTGTGATGTTGGACTGTCTTCGTAGAGCTTTTTTCAAATAAAAGAAACAAAAAAAACTTTGCTGAATAATCAAAGACCAAATAAAACCTCGAATGTCACTTTCCCGCAGACAATTATTAATGATTCGTGCAAATAATTTAGTGCGAAAAAAAAAGGAGTTGGAGACTTCTTCAAACAACCTTCTACAATTGGCGCAGGTACATAAGGTCCAGGGACATAAAGCCCAAATTTCGTTTTTGGGGCTTACGTCCCACTTGAGTGGAACATAAAGCAGGGGGATTGCAATTGTGGACTTATTAACCACCCAAGTGGGTCAAAAGTCTACATGAAATTCTTGTGGATTTGTGAACAATCGATTGTGGTCTTATGACCCACTTAAGTGGGTCGGAATTCCACAATAACAAAAATAAAAAGTTTCAGTCATTCTCTGTTGCACTCTCCTACTCCTATAAAAAATGTGCCACGTATTTTGAAAATGTTTGAATTTTTATACTCATACAGTTTCAAGTCTCTATATTAATATTAGGTCAAGCTGACTTAATTTCCAATGTTTCCATACAAAATTATTTATCCACAAATTCACGCGAATTTTTTACAATTACATACTTTATCCCTTCAATTTACAAAAATTAATTTAATAAATTCAAATTTCGTTTTCTAAATTCGTATAACTTACCTAATACTTTTTGAAAATGGTAGGTATGAAGTAGTTTTAAAAAATTTGTGTACATTTTGTTATAAATGTTGATACTTTAAACTAAACTGAAAAAATAAATTATTAAATGTTCTTGTTCAAACTTCTTTTCTTTAATGAATAACAGTATTTAATTCTTAAAGTTATTGTTGACTTATGACCCACTTAATCCCTTAAATTAGGGAATATTATCCCACTTCATTATGGAGTCCTTACCAATTTGGATGGGTTATAAGTCCACAACTGATTTATGGACTTATAACCCACCCAAGTTGGGCCAAAGTCCATTATGGACTTTTGGCCTATGGACTTATGACACTAGCCGTTTGGCCCATCTATTTGATAACTCGAAAAAAATGTAGTAAATGCAATTCGATAAGTAATCGTTTAAAGTTTCGTGTTGGAGATTACAGAAAAATTTCGTTTCGCATCAGCAGCTTTAGCTAGGCAGCTAGGCTTTAGAATCAAAGAACAGATTAAAAATGAAAACAAATTAACGCAGAATTAGTCTTATTTGGAATTATGTATTGAAATTTGGGAAAACCTTCTCTTTCATGAGCTGCGTCATTCGCATTCCAGTTCCACACTCTACGCATACATATTACATATACGCATATTCTTGCAGTGGGTTCACATGAACGTCGTTTCACGCCTATTACTTTTTCGCAATTCATAATATTTTGTCAGTAGGCAGTCTAAGAAGTATGGATGGTGTCTTTCAGTGGCGGATCCACGGGGGAGGTTTTCAGGTCCGTTATTCGCATATTTACAGCATTTAGCCTAAAAATATATTTTGGGAAGCGTGAAGCACCGTCATTTTCGATTAAAAAAAAATAAAATTACGCTGTATATAGTGCTCAACTTGTGCTACCATTGTGCCGTAAATATTTTTTTTTAATTCGCAAATTTTCTATTTTTTTTTTTCAAAATGATGATTTTTTAAAAAGTTATAGGTACGTCATACATGCGTTGTTTTAAGCTCAGTTTGTGATTGTTTGTTTTTTTTTCCTACAAATCGAAAATGGTGGTGCTAACTTCACGCACATAAATAAAGAAGCGCAACGCCAACGCCAGTTTTATTTATCTTTAAGTTTTCTATTTGTAGTTGCAGCCCCTTATGACCAAATCCTGAATCCGCCACTGGTGTCTTTTGATTATTTTATGTCTCATAGAAGGGAGACCTTGCATCAGATCCGGTAGTTTTGACTTTTTCCTGAGTTGGTTATGATATTGGCTTATAAGCGCTTTTTTTTAGTTATTGACGATTTAAACTCTAAATGACTATTCACATGAGAGCGACAAACGATCACGATAACTAGGTACATTTTTTCAATTTGATCCCAAAACCATCTCTGTAGAACCAAATAGTTTTCAAAATACATCTTTCCAATTTTTTGCAATAATAACATAATAAAAAAAGGTAGGTAGTAGGTACATAAAATAGTATAATAACAAATAACTGATGTTTGGCATAAAATGAGCATCAATTCAATATAGCATGTATAGGTTGGGTGAAAGAAGATAAAAATAGTATTGGAGGAGACGTGTCTAGAATTCCCCGTTTCTAAAAAAAAAACTAAAAATAGAAAAAGAACCATACAAAAATAACGGCACCATATCTGCATTAAAATCCTATAGTTTTTCTTAAAGCCAGAAAACTACTTCTGAATCTTCATTTTACATAAAATTATTTTAATAGTTTAATTTAAATTTTTAATTTTTTTTTAATAGTTTAATAGGAGTAGTTTTTGAGAAAACTACCGATTTTCCTTAACAGTTTTCAAACACTTGTATGGAATAGGTAAGAATAATTTTCTTTCGTTTTATAACAAAAAAATTTTAAACTTTAAAAATCTATTTTCCATAGAATTCGTATGGGAGTAATACCTCCATGTGAAACATACGCATTTTTTCCCTTAAACAATCAATTTAATTTCTCCAAAAACCTTTATTTCTTCCTCGTTGTATATTAATTTATCTTTACTGAAACTACAATCATACAAAGTACCTATCCTCTGCACCAAATATTTTCTATATATTTACTTTCATTCCATCAAAATCTACCTCAATTTAAATTCAATTCTATTCAAATAAAAACTTTATAATTAAAAACATTTCAAAACAGTTTTTTGCTCGTATCATCCTGGATTTATTTGTAAAACAATATGTAAAATTCAACCATTCAATATGCACACATTCCAGTTCGTCTATAAATAATAATACACATACCTTCCTACAATATTTTCACCAACCGCAAACTAAAACTCAAAGCAATTATTCTATTCCCATCAGATTTCTAACGAATATATGGAATCATTCCCGCAGAATGCTTCGCCAGGGAAAATCTATACAAAAGATCATAATCTTCTTTTGAAGAATTTACACTCAAATGTCTCATAATCTTGCCAAAAATATGAAAAGCACTCTAATCTCATACTTATACACATATAACCCATCAGCAGTGTCATCAAAACCCAGACCAGTATCCACTATATCCAGCAGCATAAAATATAAATTATTTTGTGTAAATGCATGTATGTATATATGTGAGTCGAGTATGCCCAACTCTCGTATATATTGTCCTTTTTTTGTCGTCTCTCTGCCTTGCTCTCTATATCTATCTCGCTCTTACTCTTGTTATGACAAATCTCATGTCACTTCAAATTTTAATTAATTCGTATCGTGGAATTTCAAGCACGCACAGAAATTCGCTAGGAAAACAAAAAAAAATCACAAACACCATAAAACAAAAAACAAACAACCTCAAACCAAATATTTATATAAATGTATATGTAGCTAGCAAGGACAAGAACCAACCATCATCATCATTATGATGCTCTTACCTTCAATGCTTTTCTCCAAATAAATCTTCTCGGAATGAGCCAATTTCGTGTCTGTCATATCATCGCCTATCATGTGATGCTTCAGCTGCTGATGATGATGGAGTCCCCCGCCGCCATTATTGCCACCCACACCGTTCTCCATAATTTTAATTGCCGCATATTTATCCCCGTTTGTCACTTGATGTTGATTTAAGGCCGAACCACCACCGCCACCAACACCCACGACATAGCCCTCACCCTTTTTCTGGTGAATCAAGTGGCCATCGCCGCCGCCATGCAAATGGTGATGATGAAGATGATGCTGACCCACTGATGTCTCGCTACCAGCTGCAGTGGACGTTGTTGTTGTCGTCATGCCCAGGGCTCCACCGCCATGACTGTGGAAGTGCTGTTGTTGTAAATTTATCGCCTTGAAACGCTTGTAGATGCAACACGTGACCATGGCCAGGAACACGGAAGCGGACAGTAGCCCAAGTGCCATTAAGCAAATCACGATGATTAAATTGCTCTGCAGCAGCAAATCCTTTGGCGATTGTTTCTGCACGAGCAGACTCATCTGAACGGCATCCTTTCCGCCGGCATTTTCAGCCAGGCAGGTGTAAATACCTTCATCACTCTTTTCGGCACCGAGGATGGTGAGACGTGAAATAAAGATATCGCGACCGAATTCCTTGCCAGAATTCTGCTCCTCTCGGAGCAATTGAATGTGCACCCGACCAGCATTGTTTGTGCTACTTCCACCACTGCCACCACCACTGCTAGTGCCACTGAGTAAATGGGATTGTTTGTTGTAGTCCCAGGCGATAACAGTGTTGGGTGAAGCGTGCACTCGACAAATCAGTGTCACATTCTCTTTGGAAGTATTAATTGAGGCACCTCGCGAGGGATAGATTATTTTGGGCTTGCAGGCAAATGCCTCCGGCTGATCTTCTATCCATAGCATCCCACGCAGGTGACTGGGATAATAGCAGGATGTCGGTGGGGTGTAGAGATTCCGTCGAAAGGCAAAGTCACGGAATATCTGTAATTCGCAGGTGCAGTTCCAGGGATTGAGTTCCAGCGAGAGACTAGTGAGTCGCTGAAGATTCTCAAAAGACTCCTTCCGCAGGACATTCAAGCGATTTCCGCTCAAGTAGATTTGCGACAACAGCGGCACATTCACAAACACCTCTGTTCCCACCTGGATTATTCTATTGTCTTTCAATTCGACTTTATGCAGATACTTGAGATTCTGGAAGATTCCGTCATCCAGGACTTCGAGAAGATTGCCATTGAGAACAAGGGCACGTACCTTAACCAAACTGCCAAAGATGTTTGCCTGCAATCGCCTCAGCAGATTATTCGACAAATCAAGCTCGATTAGAATTTCGAGAGATCTCAGGGCCAGCGGGTCTAGATTCTCTAGGGAGCAATTTCTCACAAAAAGCTTGTGGAGATTTTGTAAGTCGGCTGTTAAAAAGGCATTTTCCTCCAAATAGGAGATTTTATTCAGTGACAAATCAAGGACTTGTAGCTCAGAGCTAAGATTCTCCGGAACACTGGATATGCTTAGGTTCTTGCAATCGGCAGTTTTTTTGCCGGAATTCCATTTACATTTGCAATCGCCACAGTTCATAAGCCAATCACCACTCACGTAGGCCATTTTGTTGGTTAGAATCATAAGGATATGGAATGTTGCTATTGGAACGAATAGTTCCCCCGAGACACGCATCTTTGTGTTCATTCTCTAGACGTGATGTTTTGCTTTAGCCGCAATTTCCTGATGGGTTCATGTTTTTCTTTCCTTTTTTTTTTGGTGTTGGTGGTGATTTTTGTTTTGTTTTTTTTTCTGTTTTCTCTTTTCACTCTCGCACTATAGGTGATTTGGTTTGGTTGTTGCCGTCGGTCGTCGTCATATTCCTTGGAGCCGTCGGATAAAAGTTTTTCTTCCGGAATATTTTACACTTCCGTTTCCTTTGTTCTTCGTTTTTCCAATGTCCTTCCGGCTTTAGATTTTTCCTTGTTGTTCCTTATATGATGATTATGATCATACACATTGGTTCGTTGTTGTTGTTGTTGTTGTTTTGTGTTATATTTTCAGCTATATTTGATGTCTCTATCATTCAGTTTTATGGCTTTTCTCAGGCATTTTCGCTCGTTGTTTTTTATTCTGAAAATTAAAAAGAAATATATATCAGACACACACAAAAACACATAGTAGATATATGTATACTCCTATACAATAAAGGATGGGGATTAAAAGAAGAAAAAAATTAAACAGACAGATGGGTTTTTTTAGAAATTGCTCATAATTTGGGGAAAATATGTAGGCAAGAACAACATAAAAAAAAAAAAAACCTAAGCCAACGAAAAATATTAAAAGAGGAAGTATCCAAGTCAGGCATAATTGATTCCTTCTTTACAGAGAAAATTTAATTCGAAAGCAAAATGATTTAAAAATTCATAAGCCAACAGTTATTTTTTTTGTTGTTTATTTTAAATAACCTGACAAGGTGTTTAACGGACCTTCACTATAACACCCAACTGCCATAATTTCGGTCAAAAAAATGGTAACAAGAAATGGAAAGAATGATTTTATTAATGACATGAATTTAAATGAAGTTAAAAAATAGCAGCTTTGCTTAGCCGTCAGAATGCTCACAATCAACGAGGAAAAGATGTACATTTTTTATTTACTTTAACTTGGATTCAAATATTCAATGAAAACTCGTTTGTAATAGTACCTACACCCAAACTAGAAACAGGGTGCATTTTGAAGTTTATTGTTCCCCATTATCTTAACCGCATTCAAATCAAAAGATAAACTGTGTAGAGAAAAACGTTGAAATTCTAAAAATGTATTTTTTCGGGTGAACTTCCTGTGCAGTTATTGTCCAAAAACCTGTTTTTTTTTGCTTTTAAAGGGTGTTTTTTTAAACGTGTGGTTTTCAATACGGCAATACTTTTTTCGGAGTTGGTCTTTTTGACAGCTGTCACTTGATTTATGCTCTGTTTGGTTTACCATTTCATAATGAATAGACTTACTCCTGAACAACGTTTGCAAATCGTGCAAATTTATTACCAAAACAATAGTTCGGTTCGCGCGACGCATCGCGCGCTGTGTCCAATAATTCTTGGCCATAACATTAAATTATATGCGTTTTATTTCTTCTTGAAAACCACACGTCTAAAAAAAACAACCTTTATTTAAAATAAAAAACTTTACTGTTCTCTTATTACCCTCAACTTATAAAAATAGCCCAAGAAAATGTATGTATTTTCACGTCGAAAAATTCTGACAAACCTGAATTTTGGAGAGTTTCCTAAATTTGGCCAGTGGCTTTTGATTTTTTCTGTGGTGAAAGGGACAACATTTTCTTTTGGTAAATTCGTCGAAAACCAACCAAAACCTTACCAATATCAAAATTTAAAAACGACTTAAATATTCAAGTAAAATGGACCATAATAGTATTGACTAATAAATAATGAACGATGCATCACATTTTCATATTTAAGAGTCGGTTCCATGTAATATTCATTATTTAGGGTCTACTTAAATATTTAAGTGATATACCATGTTTGGTTTGTTATATTATAGAGTATATACCATTATGGTCTGTTTGACTTAAATATTTAAGTCGTCTCTAAATTTTGTTATTGGTAGGGCCCAATGAGTTTTTTGTTCCAATATTTCGCAAAAAATCTGAATTTTTCCCTTTTATATCCACAAAATCAAAATCAATGATCTAAAAAGAGGGCTTCTTTTGGAACAGGTATTTTAAGTACTACAGGATCTTTCATTAAGCGCCTTCTATTTTTAAATTCAAATAAACAAAAGTGTGTGTGAGATATTATCGAAATTTTGTATTCGTTTCAAAGGCTAATCGATGCCATTAATGTATGGAATATAACATCGTTTAAATTTCCACTGCAGCTTCTCTTGGTGCCCAATTTTCCATGACTCTGTCACATACATCAGACTGGATTTGGCATTGGTCAGGTTTGTAAAAGAATGCAATCTTTTATGAATGCAATCCCTCATGACTTTAATAATAAGATTGTATTCATTTATTTCACTTTGAGATTTCTGACTTCAAATTATACAATCAAGTGAATGAATCAAAAAGATTGAAATTGTTTTTTTTATTCATTTTATAGCAATCAATTGAATGCATTCTTTAGGGAATTCATGTATTTTTTTGCATTTTTTTCATTCTTTAACATTCTTTTAGATACTTTTTCATTCGTTTGCATCCTAAAGAATCTTAAAAGATTGAATAAATTGCCTAAATATTGTATTCAATTCATTGCTGTAAAATGAATGGAAAAAAAAAACGATTACAATCTTTTTGATTCAGGAGTATGTTTATTGTATAATTTAAAGTCTGATGTCTCAAAGTGAAGTTTATGAATGCAATCCTTTAATTGAATTCAACAAATGATTTTATGTTATGTTGGCTTTGAGGGCCGTCTCTGTGGTTTGTGGCTTATTCACAGACTTCGCACAAACTCGGTATCCAGTTCAAATCACCTCTATACGTGAGGTGACCATGCCCTTGAATCGCTCGTGCAGAATTTCCAATGTGGCATGAGCTGTGTGGCACGAAGCGCTATGCCGTTGCAACCATATGTCGTCATGGTGTTCATATCATCCGATTCAGGCCAAAAGAAGTTGGAAATCATCGACCTAATATAGCGCTCGCCGTTGACGGTGTAGTCTGGCCAACGACACGGTCGATATGAACCGATGACGCCGCCAGCCAAAATCCACACGAATAAGTGCTTTCTTCGGAATGCATTAGTTCCTCTTGGATCTCATGTGGATTGATATCGTCCCAATTTAGACAATTTTATTTGTTGACGTACCAATTCATCTAGAAATGAGCCTAATCGCTGGAGATGATTTTTCAATGAAAACACACAGAAAAATAATTACTAACCGAGAACGTTTTTTGATGGCTTAAAAAAATATGTTTAAAATTACCTAGTAAAGGGTTAAAATCTGAACTGGTCTGATTGTATGCCATCGTATAATAGTAGGTGCTTATTAATTGGCATAAAGCCTTTATCTTGTAGAAGAACTTACTTTTCAATAGCATTTGCAAGAGATGTCATAACGGGACATATAGACTGTCCCCCTCTTCTAGCTTTGTTCGGTATATATGCGCCTTCTAGAACCTTAAGACCTAGAAGTAATGGTTTTTTGCATACTTCCCGACATGCAACAAACTATGGTAAAAATGAGCCAATCACTAATGCTTCTATAAATTTTAATCAATATGCAAATGTTATCGAACTGGATCAAAATAGAAATATTTTCAAATCCATTATTATGGAAAACATTGTATAAAGCTATATTTTCATTATTTTATTTTTTTTTTTTTTTTATAATAGTTTGTAAGAAATTATGTATTAGTCTAAGAGAGTCATCATACTTATAGACGAAAATAAATAAATAAATAAATAAATAAAAAATTGTGTTAATTCTTCCGTATTCGACTCGATTTAAAAAAATTGTCTAAAATAAAAAAAACTTAAAAGGTTAAATTACTGGAAAAAACTTTGTTCAATTTTGAACATCATTTGCGTTAAACGAGTAGCTAGTTTAAATCAAATAATTATATTTAGTTAATTTCACACATCTCTGAGTAGATTGGTTACTATGAGCGATTTAATATGTTTCATTAACAACCTTAATGGGTTTTTGAAATCGAACAAACTAACCCAGAAGTAGTTTAATAAAATTTAGTTCACTTTAACCGAATAAGTGTGTAGCTTCAAATAATTTTGTTTAATCGAATTAACTCGTACAATTTAACCTGGTATGTGTGCAGGTTCTATATTAATAATAGTTGCACTTTATTATCCACATGATCTGATCTGGATCAGATCTTTATAATAAAACAAACAGGATCACAGTGACAGCCAGTGGTCCATAAGCAACTATCTCTTTTTTCATTTTTGTTGAAAATTTTTCACGTGTTTGTTGACTTTTTTCTTTGAACTACAGTTTACACTACCTTACCATAGTAATAATATAAAAGTACTAGTTTTTTGAAACTGAAATAGATCCAGATAAAAATTTGATCCGGATCAAATCATGTGGATAGTAAAATGTGCCTAATGTTTGTTATTTAACTTAACCGAGTTTTACGATGTTTTCAACGAATCATTTTTCTGCGTGAGTTTCCAACTGCTCAGCGAAGCACGTAGTTGTCTATTGTCGTTTACCTTTAGCTTCTGACTCAGTTGAAATTTGTACGGGAGCAGGCCCAATTCACGATGAAAAATTCGCCAAGTTGTGGCCTGTAAAAGGCCAAGTTCTTGTGAGCGATGCGAAATAAACTGCCTCGTGTATTCTCTAACACACTCACGGATAGCGGCGATGTTTTCAGCCAATCGTTGACGTACGGGTGTTGGTTGATCGTTTACTGAACCATTAGACTCAAATTTATCCATCAAACTGCGAATAGTCTTCATCGGTAGGACGATTATGGTGACCGTAAAATGGGCGAAGCACGCTTAACGTTGCCCGAACAGAATACCCATTTTGATAAAACAATTTTACGCTATATCTACCCGTGGTGATTTGGAAAAACAGATTGAATAAATTACAGCCAATTTGACAGATGTAGCGTCATGAATATGGCCGCTATCAACGGTCGAAGTTCAGAAGTCCCTATTTCAAGACCTTTTATATGTATATGTAAAATGAATTCAATAGATTTTAATACAAATTAAAGTAATCCCAAAACTAATTCAGTATTCTCAACATAATAATTTTGTCGTTTGGGTCAGGGTTTATTTTGTCTAATTGCACTGGACTATATAGTATGGCGTTTTTTGTTCATTCTTGGTTTCTTCTTTAATTGTGAAGAACTGTTTTGCAATATCTTATTTTTAATAAAATAAATTAAACATTTAGGTAATCATTAAAGCTTAGATATGAAACTGACAGTGAATAATTGGTCTTAAGCTTCAAGCTACACAAACCATATTATATAAAGTATGTATGTATGTAGGTTCTGTGTAGTCCTATTAGCCATCCTAAATGGAAGCATATGGGCATTATGACCCAAAAACTAACCTAAATCGATTTTTGATCTTAAAAAAAAAAAAAGAGAATTATTTCTGAGAGGATTAACTTATTCGCGTTTATGGTTTTCTCTTATCCAGCCTTGGGATACTAAAAGAAGAAGACGAAGACGGTACTGAATTCATGTTGCCTTGTAATGGCGTGATGTAGAAGTTTTAATGAACAAACTGAAAGAGTGTGAAGGTGTGGAAGAGCGAGGTTGTAAGGTTGTTAGTTTGTATGTATATAGTATTTTCGCCATTAAAAGAACGGAAATGGTTTTCTATTGTTTTCGAAGGATAAAAATACAATGGGTTTTTGTTCTGAGGACAGATGAGCGACCAGAGTGGCATACAACTGTACATTTAAAGGTTCACAATGTACCTATATTAAAACCACTTTGCTGTTATCCACCCATCTACTTTCGTATAAGTATATAATATATATAGAGTAGAGGACAAGGACAATGATGAGGACGACGATGATGATGACGATGGCGACGACGACTATAAGAACAACGACGGCGAAGTTGGTGACGATAAATGGGGTATGTGAATTCGTGTTTACGATCATGACCATTAGAAAAATTGTGTGTTGTAATAGTTTTTTTTTTCTAGTTTTCCTTTTTATTTTTTTTTTAGTTTCCTCTCTGCTAGGGAATATTAGCTAGGTGAGGGCTGTTATGGGTTTCACATTACTTTTCTGTTATATCTATATTTTATTTTTCTACTCTGTAATGTCCTAGTTTTTCTATCAATATATTTGAAGAAATAAAAAGAAAACACTACTTTTTTTGTATAACTATGTATGTTCCTTAAACTTTTCACATTTTAAGTATGTCGAAAAAATTATGGTGATTATTTTTTGAAGCTTTATTTTATGTCTATACACATGTAAGATATACTGAATTTGATTTTCAATTTTCAGTTATTATACAAATTTATAATTGATTTTCGTCATTTAATCATTTGCCAGATGCAAGTTTAACTCTAAAGGATAATTTTTTTTTTTTTTAGAAAATTGATTTTGTTTTGAAACTAGGACATGAATCTTAAATATTTAACCAAGGATAACAGAGTAGTTTTCCTAAAATGATTTTGTATTTTATCCTGTTTTCAAAAATATGTAAAGGTTAAAGGATAGAAACATGCGTCCTCTCGGTAAACAATTTTAATTTGAATAGAGGATGCATTGAATGGCTTGTTTCTATGTTTGTATAAAAGTTTATTTGGACTTCTATTGAATGAGTAGCTATATCAAAATATTATGAATTAAAATTTTGACAATTTGACTATTTTTCCTTGATATTTTGAATGTATGATTATTTTTTTTTTTCTATTTTATAAAGTTAGAAAATTCGCTGATTTAGCATAACATGTCGAAAAAGCAAGAGGCGTTCAGTATGGGATCATATGATTAAAAATTGTATTTTCTCCTTGTTATAAGGCGAAAGGAAAAGTTTTCGAAAACAAAAATCAATTGAAGTGAAAAAAAAATTATTTGAATACGCAATATTATGCAATCGATTTTTTGAAAGCCAAATAATTTTTTTTTGTTTTAAAATTAAGTATTTCAATGAAAAATTTTGAACAGATAAAATTTTCAAACTTTAAATGTTGATAAAAAAAAAAAAACTACGAACGACCTAGCCGGGTTGCCCAACTAAAAGGTCTTTCAATAAAGGGAATTTCAAACTATAACATTTGATAGCGGCCATATTTTCGAAGCTACATCTGTCAAATTGCCTGTCATTTATTCAGTCTGTTTTGACAAATCACCATGGATAGTTTTCAATAACACGTGCAAACGTTCAGCGTGCTTTGTCCATTTTATACAGTCGCAAAAATCTACACACACAGCTTAGCAAACTTTGCGTCGTGACTTGGGCCTGAATCCATACAAAATTCAAGTGACCCAGGAGGTGAAGGTAGCCGACCATAAAAGGCAAGGCCAAGTTTTCGCTGAATGGGATCTGAAGCAGTTGGAAACGGACCCTAATTTTCATCGAAAAATCATCTTCAGCGATGGATGCTTATTTCTGGATGAATGGGTACGTCAACGAATTTGGGGCGATACAAGACTCAAGACCACATGAAATCTAAGAGCGTCGTATGCATCCCGAAAAAGTCACTGTTTGATGTGGATTTTGGGCAAGCGGCGTCATCGGTGCATATTAAATGTCAATAAACATTTTAATTGATTTTAACATTTCTTTTTATTATTGGGCGCTGTTTAAATGTTATAAGGGACAAGGGTAAGCCAAATGCTTTTTTTCAAATTAAAGTCAACTCTTATTTCATTGCATCAATAAATAAGTTTGCTACAATCAACGAAATTAGCACAACAAATGAAATTGGTCACTTCATAAACCATTTCACCAAATTCGTTCCTTTAAACAAAATCAAAAAAAAACGTTGTCGCAATAAACCAATAATATAAATAAATTAATAAATAAGTTCTATAAAAAAATTGTTTCGCATGATGTATGAGTTTATTGTGCCAACAAGAAAATTTATTAATACAAGCATTTACGGTTATTAATTTTTAAATTTAAATTTTCAATAAACTGAGTTTAACTGAACCAAAAAATCGTTTATTGAGTAGAAATTTTTTAAACAATAAATGTTCGTAATATTAACAAAAGATGTATTGAGATAGTGAAAAAAAAACTCCATTTAGTGTTGTTTCCGGTGAGCCTTGCAGTCCAGCGCCCTCTACTCTCAGACTTCCACCGTTCTTGCCACTTCTGTTGGGCAAACGCCTTTCCTTCCGCAGTAACTGTATCAGTTCCGATTTCCGTTCCTTTTTCGTATAAGTACTTTGGTTCTTTCTTTATTTGTTGCCAATAAGAAAGTTTTTAGTCGAGGGAAAGTCCTAGAGATTTGATGGCTTCATTTGCTTCTGATTAATTCGGGTCCAACCTGGATTTCTCTTTCTGGTTAGCAGAACTATTTCAGTTTTTCCGTTGCTAGGCTGAAACCGTGTTTGCTCATCGACGAATGACCTGGTTAACTTCCACTATGCAATTACTAGATCTCTTGCTGTAATGACAACCGCGATGTCGTCAGCATACACAACAAGAAAGCAGTTTCCAGCATGTTTATACAGAGTATGCCATTGTATAAGATGTTCCAGATGTCCTAAGATTGATCCTTGAGCTGCTTCTTCTTTTTTTGGCTATCATGACGTGATATCGTAGATTAACTCTCGGTCTTTAATGTAGTCCCTGATGATTCGTAGGAGATAATCTGGGATTTTGATCGTGTTTTCAAGTTCATGTAGCATGTCACTCCATCTGGCAGAATTGAAAGAATTTCTGATATCTAGAGTTGCTATAGAAGCACTATCTTATGGAGAATCCCCTCCTGAAACCATACTGTCTGTCGGAAAGGTCTTCATCTCTTTGAGCTGCTGCTATATGTCGTAGTTTTATCATTTTCTCTAATGATTTCCAGTCGTATCAAGCATCTACAAGGGCTTGTATACGCTGAAGGGGTTATTTAGGTCGCCTTTGCCTTTGCTGATCAGCACTAAACGCTGTATTTTCCAGCTCTTGGTGAAAATTCCTTCTTTCACCCAATGGATTAAACATTTTCAGTCAATTTAATTTTTGTTTTTATTCAAAAATAACAAGTGTTTAAAATGATCATATTTTATTATTATTCTTAAAATAATTAAATTCGAACAAATCTACGTATATACGAGCATATTCCCACAAAACAGTCGTTCACTAAATTTCCAATAATAATCTTTGAATTTTTCTTCCTTAATTTCTTTTTTTATTCTCGTTACTTTATAACAACAAAAAAAATACAAAACAGAAAAAAAAAGTAAAACAACACTGGCATGTGGTGAGGCGCTCCATGCTTGTACTGTTTTTGCAAGGCTTTTCTCCTTCATTTGACTAATTAACAAATTTATCGAAGCACGTATAACTCCAAGATAAAACATCTAACTTTTTATAAAGCAAAACGCAATTAATCCTGCACGCGACACCAACACTAAACTAACCTGTCACGAGAAATTAATTAGAGGCAATTTAATTTCTGACTGTGAGCCGCTTTTCGTCATGCCATTTGGCTTTGGGGGTCTCCCACCTACTCTTATATTCTTTTTTGGCTGTAGTAAGAACGAGGTAATTAAAGCGATATGTTAATTTCTTTTTTTTTTTCTTTTTCTGGTTTGTACATTTTGCCAAAGGAACATTTTGGTTGTTTTTTTTTTTTTTTGTTTTTTTTTGTTTATCAAAATACTCTTAAGGATAATATTTCATCAAATTTATTGTCATGTTGGTGGCTGTAAAGCTCTTTCCGGGAGTAAATCCTTCAAAGTGAACGTATAAATCCTCTTTTGCAGTTTTAATACTAATACACAGGGTGACTGATTTCTACTAATCTTTTTTTTTCATCTAAAATAATGATTCCTGCTACGCATACGTCTTAACATACTTATCTAAGTTTTATTACTTTTTTTAACAAATATTATTTTCAAAAATAAATAAACTTAAAATCAAGACATAAATATAAGCGCATACACCTAGAAAAATTGTCGGTAAAAACAACTTAAAAATCGTTTAAGTTAAATAACAAACATGGTTAATATACAACCGCAGTTTAAATTAGACGAATCAACTCGATTAAACAAAATTGTTTAAATCTACACACTGATTCAGTTAAATGTACTAAATTTTTTTTTTCGGTTTCAATAACTAATTAAGTTAGTTAATGAAACACATTAAATCGCTCATAATAATGTGTAAAATTAACTAAAAATAATTATTTGTTTTAAACAAGCTACACGTTTAACATTAAGGATCTTCAAAATTGCGGATCCTAACCAAGTTCTTTATATATCTAACCTTTTTAGGTTTTTATTAAAAATTTTTGTTTATCGAGTCGAATACATTAGAATTAACATATTGAACTATGAAATTTTGACCACATTTTAACACATTTTTTTAACCCTTAAAAAAACGCTCTCGATTAAAAATTATTTTTCTGCATGATGACTTAAAAAAAGTCTGTAAACTTTGCCCAGCTTTAACAAATTTCAAATGTTTAAAGTAGAACTTAAAAAAAAATACTAATCTTTGCAGAAGAATATCAGTTCTTAAAATGATATAAAATTATACCTACTTTATTAAGCCCATTAGTCGATCACCCTGTACAAAAATAAATGTATAGGTACACAAAAAATAGAGCAATGGAATATTTTTTCCACTAAATTAAAATGCAAATTATGTGCTAAAAGAGGAATTTTTTAAGAGTCTGAGAATGAAGACGATTAATTTTGATTCTTAAAAGAAATGAGATTCACCTCTGCCCACAGGCGACAGGCGTATTTTTGGTATAAAATATTATAATTTTTAGGGTTGTGATTTTACGTATAGATTCTGTGTTGTGTTATACATTTTTGCATTTAGAAAGGAGGTAATGTTCTCGAATTATGTTTTTTGTTTATATAAATACATATTTCATAATATATGCATGTAATGATTAAACATGTACCTATTCCCACATACATAGAAATATGATTAATTACCAACAGTAATATTCATGAAAATGTTTTGTAATAATTAATTTATCCCTTTGACTAACAAAAATTGTTGTGTGATTTTCTGTCGATTCTGAATTTGCAGAGACGTAAAGTAAAGACAAGAAAAAAAATTATGCCTGTTTGTGTGTAAAAAATTTGCTGAGTTGGTATACAATTTCACCATAACAGGGCTATTATTAAATTTAATAAAATTAAAGAAGAAGAGTGAATTGCATAAAATTATAACTTGGGTCGCACAAACTTTCTCTTATATGTACGATCAAGTACATATAAGAGAATATTAAAGTCTTAATATTTTAAAAACTAGCTATCGGATAAAAGAAATAAATAGGTTATAGGACCCTATATATTTTATGTCCTATGCCAAGATTGTGGTTTAGTGTAAGATTTTACTATGTGAGTACATGTATATGCACAGTACATTTTTAGACTGAAACATTGTTAAACAAATCTATATAATTAGAATTAAATTCATAAATTGAAATTATTTTAACACCAACGCAATTTAAATCACCTGAATTCTTAAACAAATCTAAAATTATGTAAAAAAAAATTTAGAAAATCGTTGAAACTGTTTTTAAAAAATATTTTTGTATGAATACAATTTTTAAAATATTTTCAATGAATTACCAATTTTTTAATATTATCAATTTTAAAAGCTATACGTTTTTAATTATAGAATTTTCAAAATATAATTTTGATTTTTTTTTATTTAAAATTGATTTTTTTTGTAAATTTTGTAATGCAATATTTTTCAAACTTATTAGAAACAATTATGTAAAAATCAAAAAAAAGAAGTTCTGGTTAGAGTTCCCGATAGCAAACTAAGAGTTCTTAACATTTTCCTAATAACCTTTTTTTCTCTAAAATTAATTTTTCAAAAGTTCCTTGCGTTCCCTGCTGCGTGAATTTTTCAAAAGTTATTCGCAAATTGACTTAAATTTTTTGTTCTAAGTCAATGGCCATCTAAATTTGCGAATAATTTTTGAAAAATTAGTTTTAGAAAAAAAAGTTATTAGGAAAATGTTTAGAACTCTTTGTTTGCTATCGCAAACTCTAACCAGAAATCCTTTTTTTTTTAATTTTTTTGGATTTTGAAAATTTTTGGTTCTAAGTCAATTAATTTGCCCTAACTATTCCAATTTTGCAGAACTCTTTCTAAAACCCATCAGGAATTCTAGAACTCTTGATTTTAAGTTGAAAAACATGCTCAGAATTCTTTTTCTCAAAAAAGAGAAGTGAAGTTAGAAAAAAAAACTTTTTTTTCGAATTTTAACACTTCATTCGCCAGAACTATTGAAAAAAAGTAAAACGAACTCTGGAACTCTTTGTTTGCTACCGGGAACTCTAATTTTTTATTCAATTTTAAACAATTCTTTTTTCAACTTCACAGGACTCAAATTTTTTTACCAATAATATGGTAAATCGTACTGATACACACATACAAATGTTTATCAAAATCGTAAGAGTCGTTTTTGAGAAAAATGAGATTTTCCTTATCAGTTTTTATACACTTGTGAGGTTGTTTTTGGTTATGAGAATAATTTTGAATTAAAATCTGCTTAATAATGTCTAAAAATTATTGGGTGCAAAGTTTAATAAAAACAATCGCCAAAAGCCGTTTTGGGATTTTAAAGATCTCAACAAAATTTTTGAATCTTTTTTTTTTTTAAATCCAAAAAAATTGGTATAGGCACAATACTTTTAAAACTTTTTTGAAATATTCTGTATAAAAAAATTGATCAAAATCAGTTAAACCGTTTTTGAGAAAATCGAAAATAAAAAAAAAATTGTTCGATGGGAGGTACCATTTGTAACCATTTTTCGGAATTTTTTTAATTATTGAATTAAAAAAAAAAAAAAATTGTAGGCACGTTTTCGAGAAAAATAAAAAAAATTTACCCGATTTGCCATTCCAGCAAAGTTGAGGGAAAATTAGAAATGAAAAAACATTTATGTATTTTAAAACTATGAATAAATTCTTTTTTAAATTTGCTCTTCTTCACATACAAATCTGGAAAGCCTACGAACAGGGTTGGCCAAATTAACTACACTACATTTTCCACATCATTAACTTTGCGTAGTTAATTTAATAAACTACACGTCTTATTTTCTACAAATTGTTACGTTTTCATATACATACATACAAAATAAATTTAGAGAAATAATAAAATTTCAAAAAAAATTTCAACATTTTAACTCAAAATTCAAGCTTCAAAGTTATAACTGACAGATCATTTGATGTTTGAAACTAAGTTTGCTACAATTTGTTTCATTAACTACATTTAACTACGTTTTACTACATAAACTACGTAGCAAATGTGAAAAATGTAGTGGCCATCCCTGCCTACGAACACTTTTCCTTTTTTGGTGTCCGTTTTATCATCTTCTTCATATTCTATTTCCTCAGACCAGTAAGAACATAGCATGAACGCAATAATTTTGTTTATTCCCCTGACGTTTCGCCCTCTTTCTCTACTCGGCGTTACACTTTTTTGAAATTCTGTTGATTTTTTCACATTGTTAGTAGGTATGCCTCCGCTTAAACATTTCTAATGTTAAAACTTGCCGGAGGAGTGCCCATAAATATGCTAGGTACCAAGTTTAAGGAGAATCGACCCACTGGTTCACGCTGCAGTCGATCGCTATCATCGTAACCCCCTATTACCGCTGGCGAGTCGAACGAATAAACGTGTGAGTGTAAGAAATCAGTATTAAAATTGCCGAATTGAGAACCTTTGATTCGCCTTAAAAGTCAAAAAAAAATTTTAAAGTTTGATCTCACTCCATTGTGGACTGTGGTTATCGAAATTTCATTGATTTGAACGTCATTCGTTAGTTCGCTAATGCAAACATCTCACTTCGAACGTTCGATTCGCCAACCGTAATAGGGGGCGTAATGTCAAGTTTGACTCGTTCGTGTCGGTTGTAGTTATATATCGTTCATACTAGATTTGAATTAATTTTATTATAATAATATACATATATAGTAAATTGTTTATTCGGTTGGCATCGGAAAATGTGCAACAACCACATAATAACTTTTATCAAATCGAGTCTACTAAAGTATATTAGACGAATATTTCCCTTATTCTGTAACTGAGAGCCACAAACTAACAGCCTCAAATAATACAACTAATTGAATAGAAGTTGATGAAATCCCACAGGTATGATTTAAGAATTAAGACACAGAAGTTGTGATATTTTGTCAAACATAACAGTTTTTTGATGGTTCTAATGAAACAACATTACTTGGGTGAGCTATACCACCAAGTTTTTATAGGCTAGAGTAATAGCTATATTTCACGACTACCACGCCGATCATAAGAATCCTTTTGGTGAAGTTTGGTCTCTATTTGTTTAATTTTATTTAGAAAAACTTTTTGTCTCCCTGAAAGTCGAACCAGACCAAGCTTCCTTCAGAGCCATATGCACTACGAACTGCGCTACCGAAAGTCACGTGATTGGTCGGTAACAGTTTTTTCTTGGTATTAAGGTTTAATCTTTTCAATATAATGACCACATATCGCACCCTTAGAATGAAAGTGAACTAACTTAAAAAATTCGGCATCTTTTTTACCAACTGGTTTTAGAGCTCATTTCACTTTTTAAGGTCAGTTTATTGAAAAATAAGAAGTTAAGAAAATTTTGAGTTAGGTGACTTTCATTCTAAGGGTGCGATATATTTATTATTATTATTTCACCAAAAAGACAATATTTTTAATCGACAGAATTTGTTAATTTTTGTAATTGTTAAAAAAATTCTATCGAAAATTTTCTTTCGAGTGTACAAAACTCTTACTATTACTTTTTTTATACAAATATTGTAACAGATATCAAAATGCAATAAAAAATAAGCTAAGAGCAACCCAAAGTAGGTATATTGACAAAGATCTAATTGTAACTCAGCATAGATAAATAATTAGGAAACTATCTACATACATGTTGTAAATACAAAGCATTATTTTTAAATTAATTTAATTACGACTCCTTTCAATGCAAATAGTTCGTTCACATTAATTTTAATATGTTCCCTCCATTTTAATAAAAACCATCATCATGCTTGCAAGTCATTAGCTGTTTTTATTATTTTAATGAATACCCCTAAATGCAGCTTAGGGTTATATTTTTTTTTTATTTCTGTAAAGATAACTTATTGGATTCGTTGAAAAAAACAAATTCTGACGACAAAAAACATTTACCATCGTAATTCTTGACGAAAATCAATTAAATTTGGTACACTTAATGATTTAAGGATATATTAGGTGTTGTTTTGCGTAATTTTTGTACATATTCGAATTTAAGTCAAAATATGCTACGAAATTTCAAAATAAAAAAAAAAAACCATTGTCAAAATCATGAATATGGTCAAATTCTTGCTTGAAATTTAGCATTAAATTGCCTTAAAATGTGTACTTGAATGTGAACTTTCATATAAAATTAGTTCCAATGCATATAAAATATTTGTGTTCCAAATTTACCATAGTCCAAGTCCAAAATGGTACACTTAATGATTTCAGGATCCTGAATTCAGTGTTGTTTTGCCTATTTTTTCTGGCTTCACAACTAAGGTCAGAATATGATACAAAATTTAAAAATTAAAAAAAAAAAACATCGTCGAAGTCGTGAATTTAGCCAAATTCATGCACGAAATTGGGCATTAAATTGCCGTAAAATTTTTTATTTAATATGATATTTCCTATTAAGTTATACAAAATACATTTGTACCAAATTTTAAAAAAAGCAGGTCCATCAATTCCAAAACTTTGTGCAAACGTTTCCAAAGGATTATAGAATTAACTTTTGTGCTACAGCTTTGATATTTTTTTCTTGAACGTGATTTTTAGACCAAAGCTGATAGAAATATGATAATTTTGACATTTAAAAGAAGTTGCCAACCAAATTTTAGATCAACAACTCAAAAACTCGAAATAATTGAAAATTAATTCTTTTAAAAATTCTATAGGTACTGAAGGGTGTTTTTTTTAGACGCGTGGTTTTCAAGAAGCAATAAAACGCATATAATTTAATGTTATGGCCAAGAATTCAGCTTTAATATAAAGATAAGGGTTTGCCATTATGTTTTAAAAATGATTTTGGGCAAGTGGCCACAGCGGCTGGCTCAAATAAATTCAAGCCGACAGGCCCAAAACGCCCCAGCTCCAATTGTTGCGCGCGATAGCGGATGAACTCATTCCGGTCTTCTTCGATACTCTGCTCCACAGCAGCAATAGCGTCTTCGGTGCGCACTGTATGGCGTGTCTGAGGATGCGCATTATCCACTAGTGACTAGAGTAAACGTGATGCGAAACCGATCCATGGTTGCTCGAATTACTGTGCTGGGCGATTATGTCGACCGAATATTGGACGCAGCGTGCGATGCGTCTCGCGAACCGAACCATTATTTTGGCAATAAATTTGCACGATTTGCAAACGTTGTTCAGGAGTAAGTCTATTCATTATGAAATGGCAAACCAAACTGAGCATAAATCAAGTGACAGCTGTCAAAAAGATCAACTCCGAAAAAAGTATTGCCAGATTGAAAAGCATACGTCTAAAAAAAACACCCTTTATTTTTTCTGGTCCCTATAGCTGTGTTTTTTTTTTTTTTACATCAGCTGAAGTCAGACAAAAAATTCTGACAACTGAAGTCTAATTAAAACACCTATACAGCGACCAGAAAAATTAATAACATGTTTAAAAGTAGGTTGTTATGTACATATTTTAAATTAATTTAAGTTTTTGACACGAGTTGACCTAAAATTTGGTTTTCAACTTTTAACTGTCAAAAGTTATTTTTATGTTTAAAGAAATCATCCTATAATTTAATAACAAAACTCCAATTGACTCTTAAACCATAATATTCAGACAATTTAAATCATCAAATTTTTTGACTTGATTTAGCTAAAGAGGCATTTTTGACAATAATATTGAAATAGCAATTAATAATAGTTGTATTTATAAATGTGCATAGTTAACCAATTGGGGTTTTACTCAGTAACTTTAACTAAAAACTGGAAAAAGAAACTGTGAATAAGGTCTTTGGATAAAAATTCACATATATGTGTATAATGTTGTTGAGAATTTTTACAAGAATATTTACATAATTAAATTCTGCTATGTCTCATATGACTCAACTGATTTTGATCCAATTTTTGTGAACATGTTAAATACTACTAATTGCTGTCTAGAGAAAAAACAAAAATTAAGTAATTTTCTCACTTTCACTCTCAACTGTCAATATATTATTTTTAACCTAAAAAATGCTAAACCATTAACCTTGAAAAATAAGAGCAAGTACGTCTGACCAAGTTATGGTTTTAATTTAGTTTAACTCACTTTCATCCATCATGTCTCACAGTTTATAATTTTTAACATACACATGAAGTAAAACCGTAATACTAAATGCAAACCAAACAAAAAAACAGTTAGGCAAACTTTCAAAGGACACGTACACGTAGGACGTAATAAGGACACACTTGCAAGCATATATTTTTTTTTTTACAAATTCCGATCGTTTGCATTATAAAACTTTTTTTTTTGTTATTGTTGTTTTCCTTGCATCCAATTAGAAAAAAAAATTGTATAATCAGATTAAATTTTATAATGTGCACGAAAAAGGACATAGACATAAGTGAAATAAGGGAAAATATTACAATAATATTTTTATTTATATATAATCCGAAAGAACAAACTGTAGTTACATGCATGAATAATTAAGATGGAATTGATTCGAAAAATAAACACAATGCTAAAGGGATTGACTTGCATCCTTAATTATAAATGGGATGGAAAACATTGCACAAATACAAACACAGACACACATTTTCGAGAGATTACAGGGAAAATATAAAGTCAACTATCATCAGCATAGTTTTGTGTGTCACTTTTTCAATGGAGGAATATATGTACATAACCGGATAGTCAGGACGAATGTGAGTAACTTTTTTTAATTATGTATATCTTTATTTAATAGGATTAGTTATCCAAATCATTCAATTATAAAATAAAATATAATATTTGTATTCAGTATATGAGTATAAAGAGACAACAGTCGTTGTCATTTTTATATCAATCAATAATTGACACTAAAATGGCTCAATAGATATGAGGTTTATGAAACGACTTTAAACAGGCTACAGAATAGAAATACATACAATATAGACCAATGACCGCTAATTGACCGGAGTGAACCGTTTTAATAACATAATTCGATTTACTTTTGACTATTAGTGATATTTAAAAAAAAATGGTAGGTGAGTTAATAGTCAATAAATGTCATAAATCGGTATAATTAAAATTGCATGATGATTCTTTTCGTATGTCAAACTATTATAAATGTTGATATTGTTGGCTAATTCTAAATGGGTGGCTAAATAATTATACGCATCATTAAATTTAAAAAAGTTATAATTTTTTTAATTTTTAGTTTAAGTCTAGAAACAATATTCTGGTTTTGAATTATTATAGTTTACTGGAATACTAAAAAGGATTTTTTGCAGTGATAATGACGCTGTTAGTTAATTTAATGCTAGAAGGGATTTTTCAAAGACACCATTGCTCGATTTCAGAAATTAAAGAATTATCAACTATTATTCATGCATGATTGATGAAAATATGAAATTTACCTTCGGACGAGCTTTTGAGAAAACTACCTCGATATCGATAAAGTGGCCGACACTTAACTTACCTCGGACGACTTCTGGTGGAATTTTCATTCCTTAGTTAAATTCTAAGCCCGAAAAAGCAGCGATTGCCAAAAGTTATTATTGATTTGATCTTAATGCTGAAATCATTATCTAACATGGAGTCTGACCAACCACATAAGTTAAATTGAATTGTTATCGAATTGCAGTCCCAGGTACTGGAAATCATTTGCTTTGTACACAGAAACAGTGGTACAAATGTAGCCACATTGGGGAGTATGGTTTAACTCAAGTATTAAATTCCATATTTTTTTGTATAAATTTTTTTTTATTTTGTGTGACAAAAAAATATACGAAAAACATTTAAATTGTTTTTTTTAGTTAGTACATAAATATACAAAATCTCATAACAATTAAAAGAGAAAATCGAGTTTTCGATTTTATTCTGATAAAATGATTTTATCTATGACTTCACCCCTTGTGCATTCCAATGTAAATATGAATTGCCAGAGCAGCCAAATCGTTCAAACGATTCTAAAACAAAATAAGAGCAACTTGAGTCATTTATTTCACACTGAGAGTCAGATGATCAAAAAGAAACAAATTAATGTTTCGGCAGAAGACTTTGATATCAACAGTGTATTATGGTTTCCTTAGCAAAATATTGATGATCAATTGATTCTTTAGGCTTGCTAATGATATTGGCTATAATATTTTTTTACACGAAACCAAAATTTAGTCGAAGGTAGTTTTAGGGAAATTGTTGATACAAAATTTTACGTAGTTGCTGACACAGTCATTTTCTCAAAATATTTTAACCAGTGTTCCCAGATTGGTGATTTTTCCAACCAAAATGGTGGGAAAAAATCAGTTTGTTGGGAATTATGGTGGGAAAATATTCATGGTGGGATTTATGGTGGGAAAATATTCCAAACGCTTTTTTATGAGGGGGTTATAATATTTTTACCACGACCATAATATACCTACTTTATGGTATACCTACCTACCTATTTTCTTCAATTTAGTTTTCTTATACCTTGCCTTTATAACTAAAAAAAAATATTTCGCCTGACAATCAATGACCCAAGAAACCTCTCAAACAAGCAGAGAGAGTAGAAGTAAGGCTAGAAAAAACCCTTGCGATTTTCATTCGTTGCGATTAAAAAATACCGATCAAATGTTTGCTTTGAACGGATCTTGTTGTTTTGATTCACGTTACAAATAAAACAGCAACATTTAAAAAAAATTATTGTTGGTGATTTGTTTGTCGTATTATAAGGCTAACAAACACTTGCGATTTAAATCGCGCGGCTATTTAGTCGCAAAAATAGAAAGTAATGTAACAAATCGTACAGTGCGTGCAGCCTCATTTGCTTACATTTGATCTCTGTACAGTGAAAGCTCTAATAAGCATGGTCCCCCAATTTCTGTCTGGTTATGAGAACTGTCCGGTTAAAGGAAAGATATAGAAAAACTTTTTTTTTATCTTCATACTAAATTTGTATTGATAAAAATTGACATCACTTAATATAATTACATTTGGCACATGTGTCAAATTTTTTTAACCCTTAGTTCTGAGAAAGGTTTCTTTCTGAGTTATATTGGATCCACCTTGCCATTTTCCAATATCTTCTTTATTTTTTTAAATCTCTGGCTTGTGTTTTTCCAATATTTAATCTAGAAAACATATCTATACAATGAACTTTGCAAGATAAAATCTTTTATGTCGTGGCTGAAAAAAAAACCTTTTTGACGAAGTGCGAACTTCTCTTGGTATCACAAAATAAAATTAATGAAAAAATTAATAAAAATTAATAGTAGAAAGAAAGGAAATAAAAGAAATAAAGAAAGAAATGCAATAACGAAAAGCGATGAAAGGTAACCATACACTCTCAAAATTACACCAACTTAGTTACTCGGGGAATCCTCTAATAATCTTTCAATATATCATCGCTCTGTCCGGTTATTAGAGCTTTGCGTCCGGTTATCGGAGATTTTCTTTGGATTTGGTTACGTATTCGAAACAGAAACTGTACTGAGAACGGACCTTCTGCTTCATTTCTTGATACAAAATAATCCCTAAATAAATCAATGTTTCCGTGCATATGGGAGGTTTTCTATCTAAAATGAGCAAGGAAAAGTGCCCGCGTCCGTTTATAAGAGTGTCCTTTTATAGGAAAGTAATTTGTATGAGAAATTCGAAAAATAAGTTTGTTCCCGTAAATGTTTCCGTTTATTGGAGCTGTACACAAGTAGAGTTTTCACTGTATTTCATTTTGCGACCAAAAATTGCTGTTTCATCTGCGATTTTAGTCTCACAGATGATATTATATGTAAGAAACAAATTTCAATTTTTTAAGCGTCATGATATTTTGGTATCATAAGCGGTCATTATTGGTTTGTTTTTTTTTCCATCCAGTACAAAAAAGGTGAGATTTTTTAAATCTCATCTGGCATCACTGATTTGATCAGTCGTTTGCCAATAAATTCAAAAAGAAATTCAGGAGGGTATAGTTTTGTGTGTGTTTAATAGAAAAATTTAGTTGCATTGAAAACTGCAAAAAATCCATGCAGTTAAAAGCTTTAAACTTGAGTTTACACCGAAACAAAATTAAACATTTCTAGAAAGTTTCATGTTTTTTGAGACTAATTTGTGAAATCTTCATGGTGGTAGAATCTGAATTTCTCGTCTTTAAAGTCTCTACTATTTAGATAGATTGATAACAAAAATATACTCTGCATGGTTCGACATCTGTTTTAGATTTGAACAAAAACTTTTGCAGGAATATCCATCAATTTGACATATTTAATCACGCAGTTAGTTTTTATTGTCAAACTTTAAACTTGAAACTCTTCTAGCTCTTGAGAGAATAGTTTCATTGTCAGAGAAGACATTTTCTATGACATTCGTATAATGCACATATATGTATAACTTTATTTAAAAAAATGTGCTCAATGAAAGTTAATACCATTACTGCATCATGGCACATCTGAAACTATGTTAACGAGTCTGACTGACGTCATTAAACGTATTCATGCAAAAGATGCAAGCGACGTGAAAGTTAAGTTACACAGCGAGGAGAGTATGTAGGATTGTAATGAAAAACCCAATGCCTGTCTTGCGTTCTCGAAAACTTCGCCTCAGCGGAGTCAATTTAACTTGAATCGATCTGCTGCTGCTATGGAGAAAGTTATATGAGCTACATTATAACGCCTCATAACCATCCCATCGCATCGCCCTTATACATACATACTATATACGCCCATGCCTGTTAGAGCCATTTATAATGATGGATCCATTACCAGCGACGGTAATTATATCCGAAAGTATATACGGTAAATGCATCATTAAATGATTGCCAAGAGGTTGTGAATCAGCGTTTTGGCGAAGAGGGTTTTTCATTTAATATTCAAGCATGAAGAACGTGTATATACATTAAGTATACATAATATATATATATCGACATCAGCATAATATTCATAGCTTTTGATACAGGAGAGATGCGATGATGGTGGAGGAACGCCGCCACCGCCGCCGACGACACCGCAAAAAAGTAATTGAAACCAAATCGATGAAAACTCGTTATTTATCGAATGCTGGCAATAAAGATTTTAAGTACCTACGTGCGAAGAAAAGTGTCAACATGAGTTTGATGATGAAATTTAAATACTCTTTCTTTATTTTTTTTTTTTTATTTTTTTGCTTTCACTTCCATTTCCGGAAAAACGAAAGACGTGAATTTATCCAAGGAATCTTCTACTTTTCTTCTTTTTTTTTTCTGTTTGCTCCACTTTTGCTTATCAAGTACCTTCATATTCCTACAAGTAATTATTTCTAATGAGATTTATTTTTAATAAATCGTCTGCGGTTGAAGTCGGATAATATGTAATTATCATTTTTTAAGCTGTAATTGATTGAAGATAAACATTTTGAATTACCTATCAATTTTTATTCTCACTTATACCTATAGAGGGAGTTCTTTGAAAGAGTTTGTTTAACTTTAAATAAGATTTTCCCATCAAATTAAATATAAAAATTAAACGAGATATAGTTATGTATTTCATCTGAAAACTCAATAAGTCGCCAAAAAGGAAGATTTCTTAAAATCAAACCTTACGAATATAATAAATAAAAAAATGCACGATTAAAGTGCTTGAAAGGATGGAAAGATTTTATTGCAATTTGCAATGAACTCTATTATATGGTGGAATATAAAACATAGAATAATTTTTATAACGCATATAGGTTGCCAACGGCGGCGCGACCAGCGCAAAGTGGTTTGGTTTGTATGGGAGAACGAACAAAAGTCTGTAAAATCTGATCCTATTCAACGGAATTTCGTAAACACACATGTTTAGATTGCTCTTTTACATATTTGGTCAAAATTTGGTTACGAAAAAATTTGTCGAAAAAAAGTAATAGATATTTTTTTCAAATTTCAAAAAAGTTAAATCTTAACAATTTAACGAATTTATATGAAACTTGGCACATATGTTAAGATTAGTCTTATACAAATTTGGTTAAGAAAAAATTGTTATAAATAAAAAATTTTATCGGCATTTTTTTTTTAAATTTGTGGGTTTTTATGTTGTAAAATTCTGTTAAATCTGAACAATTCTACGGATTTTAATGAAATTCGGCACACATGTCAAGATAAGTTTTATGACTATTTGGTCAAAATTTGGTTAACAAAAAATGATTAGAAAAAAATTTACTCATATTTTTCTAAAATTTGAGGCAAAAATCAGAAAAAAAAAAACATCTTTTTCTATTTTTACCTGCTTGTACTTTTTGCGTGAAATAACAAAAACTGTAGGATTATCCCTAATCTTTTTGCTTACTCTTTATTGAGCTCTATCATATTATGAAAACTATATAATAACATCTGTTCATACAATTTTTTTCCGAAAAAATTGAGTTGAAAGTTGAAAAATTTTGCAGGCAGAAATAATTGGTTTCGCAAAAACATTCGAGTTGCGGCGTGGTGGCGCGGCGCACAGTGGTCTGAGCGCGGAAAAAGTTTTTTTGAGAAGTTCATATGTATCCTTTTTAGTTTAATGTCTAAATACATATTGTAACGAAAGCAGACCTTTGCAAAAAAATGAAAAGCAAACAAAGAAACAAAGAAACAAATTTGAATAAGATTCTGGTTCCCGAGAGGATGTATTTTTATTTAGATGTAAGTTTTTTTTTTAATTCTTTTGATTTTGTCTTGATTTAACACTTGCTTCAGCAACTAATAACGTGCAAATTCGCCTTAGTTGTTCTTGGGCCTCCTTTTTATAGCAAGTTGAAGGATTTCCACATTGTTCAAGTCTCCACTGCTACTTTCCTGGAAGTTTTTCCATCGCGGCCATCTTCTTGACAATTAATGTCAACCAATGTCGAATTACCGTCAAAAATTCGATTTTTTTCTGTTTCGCTTTCAATCTGTTGGAAATTGTTACCATTGAAATCGCCATAAAAATCCAAAAAATTTGGTAGGTCATACTCCTAGGTTCGTACCACTGTCGACTTTGTTTGTGTTTCCACCTAAAATTCATTAATTATGAAATTTAGTTCCTGTCCACCTGAACGAAACCACCTGTTCGGCATCTACTTCCTCTGTATTCAGCAAGTGCTGAATTGCGGAACTTGTTCCGGTTCACATGTGACATTTGCTGTCATTAGGTTCGCTCATCTGAAACGATAAAGCCATTCTAGCTCAGGTAGGTATTTCCACCAGGTTCTCAATTAACTTAATGTCAACTAATTAAATTAATTGAAAACCTGGTAAATTAATCATCTTTTCTTATTTTCGTAGGTGGAATATCGAAAATTCGTCACAATAACATAGTTGCAAAAAGGCTTACTATTATTACTACTGAATTCAGTACTATTTGACTGTATGAAGTACGGAAGTACCACTTCCAAATTTTCGGTACTATTTCTACCTTTTTTTGAGAATTAAATTTTGATTTTACTAAAAAAAATATATTAAAATTCAGGATTCATGATCTTCACACCAAAAAAGCTAACATGTAAATTTTAATCAAAATCGTAAAAGCCGTTTTTGAGAAAAATGCGATTTTCTTTACCGATTTTGAAACACTTGTATGGGAGGTACCGTTATTTTTAGATATAAGAATAATTTTTATTTAAAATCTGCTACAAAATGTTAAAAAACCGTCGGGTGCCAAATTTAATAAAAATCCCTCCAAGTCGTTTTCGAACTATTAAGTTCTCAAAAAAAAAATTTTTGGAACTTTTTTAAAACTCCAAAAAGAAAAATCATTCAAAGCGCTGTACCATTTACAACTTTTTTTCAACAAATAAAAATAGGAGCCTTTTTGAAAAAGTTGTGAGCTTGTTTAAAAAAAATATAAGATTTTCATTATTTGATAAACAAAATTGAGGTACCGTTACTTTTGGTCCTTAAAAAAAAGAACAAAAAAAAACGTGTTGGGGGAATGCCCATAAAACTTGAAGTTTAAATCAAATCAATCCACCCGTTTATATAGGCTGCAGCCGAAAAGACAGACAGGCAGAATTGGGAGACGCACTTTTTTTACTTCGCTATCATCGTAATTTGATCATCAATTTTTTCATCAAATATTCATACTCTCTTGATTTTCCTTTATTTTTTGTTTTCTATTTTTTTAATAATTTTAAATGTATTTTTCGGTAAAAAATGTTAAGTATTTTTAAGAACACTTTCATAATAAAAAGAAAAAAATCATCCTTAATAACGTTTTTTTGAAAAAAATCATATCGAAGTCAAAAAACAACCTTAAAATGCTTAAAAAAAAGTGTTTGATAATAAATTGCGTAAAAACCGTTATCCACACAGAAAAAAGTTGTATGGTTGATAAAAATATAAACAGTTTTTGTTTAAATAAAAAAAAAATAAAAAATCGGTTGTAGTTTGGCGAAATTAGAGCCAGCCAAAGGAAAAAAGAATACAAATCATAAAAACCGTTATAAGTCGAAAACGAAGTGAAAACGAGAAAATTACCTCTTAAGTTTTTCGACTTGAAATGATCGCAGAAACTCATGGTTTTCTTCTGAGGCGGTGATTTCGGGACACTCTGTATAGTAACTATATATTGCAAGTCAAAATCCAATGTTAACTATATCTAACAAGATTAATATTTTAAATCCTTTAAATTGGTGTTGTAGTTAAGAAAATTAAATTTTCCTTATCTTTTCCGCCGAGAAATTTGTTGCTTCAATAATTTGAGCCTTAATTCAAAAATAATCGCTCTATAGTAACACCTTAACATTTTTGATGACTTTTCGTTGGTGATGTCAGAAAATTGTATATATGTTTATATAATTTTCATTCACAATGCTCATACTCCTCTTATTTTTAATTCTTTGAACAACCTTTGGTCTGTTTGCAATCCCTATCCCATAATATGACTCTTCCTTTATTGATCTTTTAAGACAAGCTCTTTGCTTTTAAAATTGTTGAAAACATTGAATGAAGAAATTTTTGTTTTCAAAGTATGTATATGCGGGTCGGGTAGGTATTAAAAACTATTACATTTCTAATCCCATTTAAGACTTTCACATAATTCTGCTTTATGTATTTATGATAGGATAGGTATTATTTGCTTTATTTTAAAGCTTGTCTTAAAAGAATATTATTGAATATCCCTTCAAGTTTTTTTTTTTTTTTTAATCTTTAACCTTCTTCCAATGAGCTTTTTCCCTCCCAGTAAATCAAAGCCCTAGCCATGGTATTAAACATATTACCTACCTCAATGTTTCTATATAGAAAATTAAATTTTAAAGGTAAAATATTTGCCTTTACCTTCGATTGTGCGGAAGAATTAAAAACACCTGACAAATGCTATAAGCTAGAATAATCCGAAGGCTGAAATTATTTACAGCAAAAAACAATTGAGTAAAGGTACCTTCACTCTTATTGTCTTAAAGAAAAATCAATATGTACATGTTCAAGTTTGCCTGCCAACCCTTTTGTATATAATGTAAAGTTTTTCCAAGGCTTTCTGTGTTGTTGTAATAATAAAAGAAATAGAATTCGTGTGCTGCTAGCCAAAGCAATATTAAACCATGAAAATAAGAACACCTATATAACTACCCTATATATGTAGATAGGATAGGTAAAAGTATATTATGTATGTAAATATCATTGATTTAGAATTAAATCAATGACGATGCCATAGTATTCGTAGGAAATATATAGAAAACAAGAAGAAGATGTTATTTGTTGTTATTGCTTCGTGGATAGCAGCTGCGTAGGCATCGGCTGAGCACGCACATTTTTAGAACCCATACTGTGATTAAGGTTGCTCCCCCAGTCTTCGTTTTGATTGAATAGTAATTTATAATGTTTCCACGAAGAGAACCAAGCACAATTCCAACAACATTAACTCCTATCTAATAGAAGAGGAACACCAACACCACCCCAACCCAACCCAACATACTGACTCTGACTAATAAATTAATACAAATATTCCTCCTTCACGCTAAAAGGATATGCAATTTGTTTCCATTAAAAATGAAATACACGCAATTTTTTGTGTTGCTTCCTCTAAAGAATCCTCTATGTGTGTATGCATGTTAATGTGTATATGAGTAATATGAATTGAATAAATGCCCATGTGGAGAAGGGGGGAGCTTCTATATCTATACATATATGAGCTGAGCAGCTTAAAGTTGTACAAATTTATGATTTATTGTTGAAGGGAGGGCTTTATTCACAATTGACCAATATTTTTGACCAACATATATGTAGATACTGAATTCATACTGTCAGGATTAAAGGTTACTCTATGTCCTGATGGAAGTGTTATGCTAAAATATAGTCCTTTTGTTTACATTTGTGTATAGTTACATGTATATGCGGTGCAATGGATATCTGATGATGTGTGTTTACAGTTTACAGTTCAACAAATTGTTGGCATAACTGTGTAAATAGGAAATGTCAGTTTATTATCCGTGTTAAACTTCTGACACTGCTGTTGAACTGAACTGTTGATGGTATTATTTGTTAAAAAGCTTATAACGACTATTATTATTCGGCAATATGGTTGTCAGTTGAATTACACAATATGAAAAGAGGGATTATCGCTTTATATATATCGTATGGATGTGTTGAACTTGACATCCATATTATGATGTTCCATTCATAATTAGGCAAAGATGCTTTATTTTAACTTGATAAGCCTTTGTTGTATAATTTATGGATTAAATAATTCTATATAGATAATATTATATTTGGCATGATGCGTTTTCATCTTTAAATTAAATGCTGGTATAGTAATTGGTTAAATCATTGCGTAACCAATATAAGTCATATTGGTTCAGGCATCTTAAATATTATTGGTTTTCAGCTAATATCTAATTGGAATAATTCTTCAAGTAGTCCTTAAGATTTACAACTGTACATTTTAAAGGAAGGAAATAGCTTTTGACAAATGTTTTTGAGATGAAACATTTCCTGTAAATTAAGAGTTTCAGATCAGATTCTACTTAGCTTGACTAATACAACCAATAATAGTCTTATTTGAAAATCAATGATATTTAATAGAGTTAGATAAAATTAATAACACTTAAGTGCCTTGCATATTAGCTGCGACCTGCGAATGCGAATAAATATATAAAATCAATTGCAAGAGCAAATAGCAAAAATTTTTGGTTTTTACTTTTTGACGAAGCGAATAATTGATCGCATCTACAAATTTAAATAGAAAACAGTGTGTGAAATTAGTTCAAACTACGAAGTTTTTCAATTTAATATTTTTTACGTGACCATACAACGTATCTTCTGCGAACTGTCAAATATAAATTCGCAATCCACAACCAGTGAACGTATTCCATAAACCGGTGAATAAAAAATTCGTTCGAATTTAACCTCGAATTTTAAACTTCAATTTTTGTGCGCGACGGACGATGATTGGCAAGAAATTGCAAACATTTTGAACACCGATGATAAAACATCTGTTTCTTGCCTTGTGTGTGTTATTCTAATAAAAGCCACCTTTTCTTAAAAAATTTAGCTTAGCACTTATTTTACTTGTTTATTTATTTTTTTCTTTTTATATGATAATTCGAATTGTTCGGCGACCAAAAGAATTACTCATATGAATGACATGTCAAAATTCGCGACCATTCGCAGTTCAAAATTCGTGTCTCATGTGCAAGGCACTTAAGGTTTCGATCTATCTTTACTCCAAAACAACTCAACGAATTTCGCTGAAAATTCAAAATTTGTGTTCCTATATTAGCAGTGAGATGGTTTCCAGTAAAATCCTCATACTCCCAGTTTTATCATATTTTTGTTTTTTTCCTTATTGAACGTCCTTCTAGAAGTCTTGTTAATTGTTATTAAGATCTCTTCAATCTAAAGCATAATACGTCTTATATTTATCCAACCCACTATCACGCCCTAATTCAAATATAATGGTATTAGAAGGACTGTATATAAGAGTAATTAAATCACCATCTACTGATTTCACAATTGGTATATAAAAAAGATTGAAATTTAGTTTTTCACACAGAATATTATATTATAACTAAAAGCATGATTGAATCTAAAGTAATTACAAAAAGTGCACAATTTGGTCACACTTTCTTGCCCTTATTTACGATCAAACTGTGGTCTTATAGCCAGAGCAAAAACCTATTATAGTTGTTGGAAATTAACATAACTAGAAAATAAATGGATTCAACAACAGTCACCATTTCTTAAATTGTGTTTAAACCAATGACCATCGGATCTCTTCAATTGATTTAAAATTATGAAAAACAAATAAATTTTAAAAATACTTGTACCGGTTTTTTATTACATAGAACTGTTTTCTACGACTATGTACATAGATTTGAAAAAATACGCCTTATTTCTGAAAATATAAAATAAAAAAAATACTATTTTTAAAATTCGTAGGAGCCGTTGTCGATGAACATGAGAAATTATATCGATATTGTTATTTGTGGTTCTTTAAACAATATTTTTTAAGAAAGTGATGAAATTCATGACATTCATACGTACATATTTTCCAATATATTATGTATAACCTTTAGGACTATGAGATATATTTATGATTTTATTGTTTTGAAACTGAAATCAAAATTTCATTCTTAAAGTTATATGCACACCAAAACAGAGTTTAGTAGGGTCAGCTGTTAGATAAAATATGTAAACTCGTCGGACAAAAATAACAAATATATGTTTATCAGTAATATCTCGGCTTCTAGATTACTAAGGAACACAAACTTGGTGTCTAAGTACACATAAGTTAAATGCGACGAGCTTGCTTAAACCCCAAATTCTGAGGTATTTTGTACTTGCTATCCTCAAGTGCTAAATATATTATGCATAAGGGATTTTTTAAAATCATTTCGTTGAAGGTTTATTTTAAAAATGACAGACAGTGAGATTATTTTTCTTTCCTCTTTAAGGGTATTCACGAAACGTCGCGTCGTAAGTTTACAAATTTTAATGATAAATTTACACAAAAGTTTGCGTGAACGCCCTTTTACTTCATTTGGTTAAATTCAGTGTAATTGAATCAGATGTTCGTTACACGTCAAATATGAAACTTCAAAATATGTATACAAATAAGCGTGTTCAGATTTCGAAGTTATTTTTAAATGTAGAACCTCTCCCAAACTCGGAACGGAAAAAAATGTAAGGTACACGAAAAAAAACAGGTTTTTTTTAAGCCTGACAGGAATTATATGTGAAAACGATTTCGGGGTTAAATGTAGAACTGTAATAGTCGCAAACTCATGGCAGTGTGAGTGATCGAACGAAAATGAGCGAATACAAGAAAAATCATATGGCATGCTCATAATGGTAGATATCTACTTTTCCTTCAGTTTAGTTCACTTTTGTTTTCGGCAGTAAAAGTTATCCTGAGCTCACAACCCAACTGAAATTCGATGAAAGAAGAATACAAAAAATGTATGGTTCCTTTCACTTCGATGACAATTCGGAAACCATATCAAATACAAGTAAAAGCATTTACTTTTGTATATCCATAATATGGCCTTTTATATGGATTTGTGTAAATAAACAATGCTGATCAATAATAGTCAGAAAATGTGGATGTCCTAGTTATTTTTTGTTTTGTATAAACAACGTTTTTATTCACAACTTTTATCGCCAACTAATCTCAATGCGATAGTTAGAGAACACTGGCAGTTTTTTTTAGTTCTCTAAGATACATAATTATCAAATTTCTGAACACGCCTTATTCTAAAAGTCGCAATGACATTTGGTTAAGTTTACCGAAAAAATTTGGTTAATTTTATACAGCAAAATCCTTGGCGAATTTTAACCAAATTGTGTAAATCATTTCTCATACAAAATTTGACAGTTCATTAACCAAATGGTAAACTTATCAAGTGTTTTACATAATTGCGTGAATACCCTTACTATAAATAAACAAAAAATGCTCCTAAGCATCTTTTTTCCTAGTTTAACTGGACGAATAATTTCCTACAAAAAATTATTTAGCATATTATTTTCAATTAATAGAGAAACTATAATTAACCCCTAAAACAGGTTTTGAGCGTTCGACAAAAAAGTTTAAATTGTATTGAATATTGAATGTTTAATTATTACTTAATCATAAAAACTTGAAAAAATAAAAATAGGTAGTTAAAACAATTTTGATTTTCCAAAATTATTTTTTTCAAAATACGCAACGGTTCACTTGAATAAAGGAAAACTTTTATTGAACTAAAACGAGAATTATGTCCCTAGATACCTACCCAATTCATTATACGACTATAATAAGTGAATACAAAAATTGTATTAGAATCTCTCAAGAGAATACGCCAGGAAAAGTCACTTTACTGTACAAAGTAATGAAGCGTTAACGAAGTTTTTAAACAGAGTCAGAAATTCAAACAATGAAATCGATTCACTTGAATAATGGCAGTTGTGAATTTAAATGCATTCGTAAATATTTCGTAAGGAAATCTGTGTTATTGTGATAGTTGAATAAAATTCGAAGTAAAGTAAATTAATGTTGTGCGATTTTTACCAATAATGGACAAAACAAATGCTTTAAATACATCCGAAAAAGCTTAAATAAAGGTTTACCCACTCGGAAAGATATTCCAACCGCAATATAGCACACAAAATTTGGGCGAAGCGCATTTTTTGTTGACAATTATTTAAGACAACCTGGAATAACATCTATAATAATAGTTTCAACAGCTGATAGGCAGAAAATCATTCACAGTCGTTCAATAATCGATAACAAAAACGCCAGCAAATCCACTGTTTGGCATGTAATTCTTTGTCATAAGCACATAAAGCAGTTTAAGCTGGTCAAAAAATCTTCTCGTATTTACGTGCATTGGAAATTTCAACTAGAATTTGCAAATTTGGTTTTTAAAAGGACAGAGTCAAATTGAAAACGACTGACTAATGGTTGTATTTACTGATGGAAAGAAGTTTAATTTGATTAGGCCAGATAGCTATAATTTATTTAAAAGAATAACGGTTTCTAATACGTCATCGCAGCCGAGAGGGTGGGGCATGATCAGCTATTATAGAGCACTTGAGCTAAGCTTTCAAAGTACTAATAAATGACGGCAATCGCCTGCAAGGGAATATTGGAGTCAGCATTTCTTAAGTTAAACGAGCTATTTGGACCTTTGTCTAGGATTCTTTAACAAAATATTGCACCAATCCAAACTGCTCGCACGGTAAAATCGTTTTTTTTTTACCAAAAATTGGAATTATTGAATTGGGTGCAATATTCACCTAACTTTAACGTTATAGAAAATTTTTGAGCATGGCCAAGCCACAAATTATACGAAGGAAGAAGGCAGTAAGAAAATAAGGAATAACTTATCGGGTGTATCAAGCCAGGTTGGACTGAAATATTCATTCATTATACTTGAAATCATTGTACAACTCGCTTCCAGTCCGCCTCTTTGAGGTGATTTAAAAAAATGGTGGTCATAGAAATTACAAACGGATTTGTTAAATAATTATTTAGTATAATTTTCAACAAAAATGTATAAATAAAAACAAAAGATACACATTTTCCTTATTATTTATATTAAATTTCGTTAAAGCCCCGTTACTTTGTACAGTAAAGTGATTTTACTTTGTCTTCTGAGATTCTGAAACCTTTTTTCCACTCACTTATTAAAGTCAAATAACGAATTATAGGGATATAATTCTCATTTTAGTTCAATAAAAGTGTTGCCTTAAGTTTTCCTATAATTTAAGGTCAAATTGCACGAAAATTTTCTGACGACATTTCAATCAATTGAAATAAATTCATGTTTTTTTTTTATTGATAAATTTCATATTTTTTGTAGGCTAATTAAAATTTAATAAATAAAAAATTAATTATGTAAATAAAAAATTAATACTAACTCTTTATAGTTTTGTTATTTTTGAGCGGTATTTAAGTAATTTTAATAAAATCTGGTTATTTTGTTGTTTGATTATATTTAAATATATTAAACTACCGTCAGTTTTATTTAATTTTAATCTTGGTTGGTACAAGTTGCTCTTTCTTAACCAGGAGTAAGTAATAAAATAAAATATAAAAGGTTATTGCGTTAGTTTTTTTACGTATTTTTTTTTTCCATTTAAATTCAATATTTTAGAAAACTAACGCTCCTACATAAATGGGTGGAAACTAGAACTTACTCTTTTTTTATCACAATTTTTTTCCCAGTCAATTTAAAAAAACACGTATACGCCCGAGTGTACCAATGCTTAACAAAGTATAACATCTTTGTAATAATTTATCTCCGTTTTAATCAAGGATATTTAAAATCTATCCAACAAGGATTTAAAAATAAATACAACGAAAGAAAAATTTATTTTTCTTCAGTTTAACGAGCAACAATTGAATAAGGCACAGGTTTCTTTTTCTTTTTTTGGCACAGATTTTATTTTTTGAAACGTAACCTAATTATGACATTTTGAGATTTGTTCGTTTCTAATTTTATACACCACAGTACTTTATTTTTAGTTATTTCTGTTAGGAAATTGATAAATTCATCCATGAATAATAATTGTCCAATGTGTTATCGTAAAATTTTCGTTGTTGTATTGGAGTCTACAGAAAAACTTAATTTCGCTTTATATGCGTAGGTAGCAGACTCAATAGTTTTTAAAAGCTATTAAGATAGTCGCAAATGTAATATTGACTTGAAGCCCACATAGGGACTGTAAAATTTTTTGAATAATATCAAAACTAAGAAAATTCTTTAAAATAGAAATTTTTTTCAGTCATATTCACTCAATAAAGGTATATATTTAAATAAATTCTGTTCTGCTTTAGTTTTGCCTTTTCCACAGCATAAGCAGTATTTTCCACCAACAAAAATATAAGATTAAAGCAAATTTAAAATAAATCCAAGACTGAAAGATTCTAAAAGTACGATTTTTTAGCTCTATCTAACATATCACCCACATTATAAATCTCAACTAAAAATATCTTGAATTCTTTTTTTAAGATTTTTAATGAATAAATGCATTCAATTTTTTCCCAACTCTCAGCTGAAATAAAAATTCCACTTCATCAAAATATTTTTGTATTAAAATAAAAAAAAAATAGAAATAGAAAAACAAAAACAAAAAATAGAAAAAAACATGAAAATCATCTCTTGGAAAATTGCAAGCAATCTTGCATTCTTCATACTTCTGAGATGTCTTTCTGCATGGTACTCCACTTGGTTATTCCATTTACAATAACAACAGCAACACAAAAAAAAAATATAGTTCCCGGAAATGGTGTGCAGCTCAGCGTTACCAATTCACAAGTATGTATATGTATTTTATACTATATATATACGGTAACTATTCTGCATGAGAAAAAATGATTATGTTCATGCTTTGGTGCATTTTAATTTCACACTCATTTTCGCTGTATTGCTTTGCTACAATGGGTTCCGTGCTCTACCACGATAGGAATCATCACGGTGACTCCTTGTTCTTCCTTTAGTTCTTTGAAAGAGAGCAAGTATAGTACGAACAATGAGACTCACATGAGAACTATACAACTCACAAGAACGACGAAGAAGAAGATGATGATGATGACGGAGAGGTGATGGGTGGCAATTTTCTTGGTCCAACTATACTCCAGGACGAAGTGGTATAAATCTCATTCACAAGGATAATACCACTAACTGCAATCTCAGAGCCATCATACTTCTGACTGCGAAGTGTGGATGGAGCGCAACGAAGTTACTGTAGGTATATACCTACCAGCATATGTGGCTCTATTCAACTTTTGTCCGAGTTTCGGAGGTCTGCTTGCTGCCTAGTGATGACCTGCCCCCTGGCACACCTACAGCATCCACCGTAGCACTGCATACCACACCACATACCTTATACCTACACCTCACCTGGTGCCAAAGGACATCGCCCCATTTTCTTAATCTTCCTCTTCATGTCTTTGCCTTTGCAGTAGTTTCAGTGTGTGTAATTGATAGCAATAGCACAGAAGTAGGTGACACGATGAAGGAAGCAACCGGAGTGCAGTGCTCAGCGCTTAGTGCACACTGCTCAGTGCTCATGTTATCCTTGAAGCACGTTGCACACGATTGCAAAACTTCCGCACGAAAAAAAAAAGCAAAACGCTCTAAACCATCACCCAGGAGTGCCAAGCCAGGTGTAAAGCCTCCGTGCTGACACAGATTGTGTGCAAAGAGATACATACAACAAACACACGCCACACAGTTCCAGCCTTATATAATACCTACCTACACCTACATAAATATATGCGATGATGGTGGCATCTACTATGTGTGTAACTGGGTTATGTAATTGGCATGAATTACATCCCTTTTGTGGTGGATACCAGTGGCGGCGGTGGTGGCAGCAGGAATATGTAACACCACCAAAGCTCATGATGATGATGATACACCGCAAACAACTTGATTGGGTAAATAAATTTGCATTTCTTCACGTTTTACATTTTTCTCCCTTTGTCCTCGTGTCGCGCTCGTCTTCATTCGCCTTTTGGGGCCGGGCCACAAGGACAAAACACAAAGCACAATCTTTGCGTCCTGATTTAGGATTTTTGATATATATTATTTTTGTGTGTTTTTTTTTTTGTTTTTAAATGTTATTTATATCATCTATCCCTTCGCGACACTGAAATGAACAGCATTTTTAATGTCGTGGGTTGAAAAAAAAAAAAAAACGAAAAAAAAAATTACAATTTTTTTCTTCTTTCATCTGATATGTGACTCAGTATACTCGTATAAGGTTGGTCCATAAAACATAAACTTAAGGGCGCGGTTACCACTAAAGTAATATTTTCTTAGTGTGTCTCTTGAGATTTTTATTTTTATTTTTTTTAATACAATAAAATATAAGAGATAAAAAATTAGCTGCCATGATGACGCAAGAGTATATTATGACAATGAATGCATTTTTTCTTTTAGATACCTATAAAGTTGAATATAATGCACAATGGGATTACAAGGACGACTTACTCCAGTGGTTCAAGGTTAATTTCTTTTTTTCTACTTTTTCTTGATAAATAAAGGCAAATTGTTAATTAAAAAAAACACAATTTTATTTGTATTTACTACCAAAACTGTTTTCAAAAATGAAATAAAATTGAAACAAAAATTGTCCAACCCGCTTAAAGAAATATACGGAAGTGAAAATATGCCGTTTTAATTACAAAATTTAGAACATTCTATTTCCATTGTGTGTATTGTTCGTTGAACTTGAACCCAATTTCATTACAAATTACTCTGAACATCATGAGTATAATAAATTTAACCAGAATCTTTGGAGTCGATTTTGAGAAAATTGGAATAAGCCCTAGTTAGAAGACAAACGTCCTAATTTCCACCAGAGGCTTCGATACCGGCTGATCAACACTGCTGTGTCGAGTGCATCCAGGGACCTAGTACCTGCTGAATAGTGCAACCAGATCGAAAGTCTGCTGTGTAGAGTGCCACTAGAAGCCTAGTACCAAGTGAATATTGCCACCAAACGCGTAGTACCTGAAGATTTTGTTTCAAGTTATATATTTAAAAATGAGTGAGAGTCCTCACCAAACACTTTTCACTTTTCAATTTTCGTTTTGCAACTTTGCACTTTTACTTTTCAAATTTCGTTTAACCAAACGCAAATTTGCGAAGAGGAAATTATTCAATTGAAAAGTTTTCCTCTTTGCAAAATACGTTTCACCAATGCAAATTTGCAAAGTGCAAAGTTTTGTTAGTTTGCAAAGTATTTGTTCTTTTTGTTTCACCAAACAAATATAACTTTGCAAATTATATTTAGAATTTTGAAAAGCTTTTCAGTAATATGCAAAGAGAAATTTTCATATTCAAATAAGAGTTTGTTTTGAAAAGTTGTCGAAAAATAATAAAAAAAATAAATGAACTGATTTGAAAATGAAAAAGTAAATTATAGTTAACAATTAATTTCGAAGAATTTACCAAAGAGCATGAGTCAACGGATTTATTCAACTCAATTTCAAAAATGTCTGAGGTTTTTTAAGCCATCGACATCTCAGCGATCCTTCAATGGAATTGGACATTATATAGCTTGACAGATATGATAGCAAATTATATTTTGTGGTAAATCGAATATTTCGTTTGAATTGTCACCCGAAAGACTTAAAATTGCATTTTTCAGAAGTACAGAACAAAATTTCACTAATTTATGATTTTTTAATCCATCGACATCGTAGCCATCCTTCAATGGAATTTGACAGTTTATATCTTGACAGATAGGCAACAAACTATATCTTTACTTACATTGAATATGTTGATCCAAATGTCATCCAAAAGCCCCAAAATGCTTTTTTTCCTGAGCATAAAATTTAATCTGAAAATTTCGAATTTTTTAAAGGGTTTTTAGTCTATTTATCAACATCGTATAGGGTTCCATCAGCGGAATTCGAAAGTTCATAGCTTGAGCAATTTAATATTTTTATGTCTTGTGATCGTCAACGTGAAAAATGGTTGATTTTTGTCGTATGATCGTCATAGTTTAACATGTCCATCCATTGACGACAAAGGTTGATGACAATATTGAACGAGTCAGTCAACTCATTAAGCTGTACCCGCAAACATCAATCGCATAGATTTGTGTCTAATGATTCACATGTGCGGCATCCAGATTTTTTTGCAGGTAGCTTTTAAAGTTTACCGCCTAATCGTAACTTAATTTGATCTAAATTGATGCAATCTAAGTTGTACTTTGCAACTTTGCAAAAAATACGTATTCAAATACGTAATTCTATTAACAATTGGTAAAACACTTTTAATTTTCAAAAAAAAAAGTCTGAAACATTGAAAAGTGAAAAGTCTTTTCACTTTGCAAATTTTGTGAAAAACTTTGCACTTTTACTTTGCAGGAAATAATGTTTTTGCAAAGTTGCAGAGTGCAAGGTGAAAAATGTTTGGTGAAATAGGCTCCAGGTTACCAGATACCAGAATATTAGAGACGTGATTTGCAGAACCCGAATAGCCGATAGAGACAAAGTTCATCAGAAACAAAATAACCGGATTCTCATTTACCAGGACGAATGAATCTTTCGATCGCCAGTAATACTGGACCGAAGGCAGTCGTTTAATTAAAATACCGTTTTGTTATAAAATTAAGAATTGTGTTTTAAATAAAAATTTTCCACTTGGTCCAAGTTTGAGTCCCAGCTGGGCATACAAGGAGTCTGATGATCGGCAGGCAATCATGAAATAGCTATAAATCCAGGCTAAAAAACTTGGTGGTAGCCCACCTAAGTGTTGTTGTTTCATTCAAACCTTCAATAAAGATTTAACAATAAAGTTTTAAAAATCTTTTCCTTTTCCGAAGTTTCGTGTTTTTCTTCAGGCCGAACCCGAACCTTAAAAAAAACTTCTTATTTTCTCATCTCAAAATTGTTTAGCTGAAGTTAAATGTGTTAAAGATTTTATTTGTCAAAAATTTGTAGTTTTAAAGAATTCCATTGCCTAAAGTGCTCTCAGTTCTCTAGTATATATTTTTATACAACACACACTATTATTTATATCGCCAATAGCTATACAAATCGCAAAAGTTTTACATAATGTTCTACAAAAGAAACTTTACATAAATAAATATCTTGGCAGAAGACTGAAATAGTTTCAAAAAATGTCTTTAAATGTGGGCAGTTTTATCCTGATCATCATTATTGAGATACCTACTATTGATAACTCAACAGGTATAATATAGGGGTGGTAATTAAAAAAAAAAAAAAAAAAATAAATGGAATTTATTTTAAGTTATGGGGTAAGATTATAATTATAAAAAAAAACTATGGAAAAATATGTATAAGAAAATTTCCACAAAGTCAAGTAGGATGGACAAAAAATATGAAGACTTCGTAGACTTACGTTTAAATCACGTGCTTTCATCTCTCTTTATCTATGCTTTTCAGCTTTTTTAGTCTAAAAATAAAAGAGAAAAAAAAAACAAATTTATTATTTTTCCAAATATGTATAATAATTTGCTTCATGTTGGAAATGAAGGGGAAATGAACGACAGACATTCTACCAATAAATTGATTGTACAGAAAAGTATACCTTCTAAGCATCCACTTTCATTTAGAGTCCAATTTTTGATAAACAAAATTTTTGTTTTTCATACATTTATCAAATTTAAAAAATGATTCAAAAACATCATTTTAAAATGCAAACAGCAAACTACATTAATTATATGACCATCTTAAGTATAGTATAATTAAAAGAAAAAACCATTTTATTTAAGTATTTGGGACGCATCCCAAATAAGATACAAAATTACTTAAATATTATCAAACACCTCTATAGACGAGTAGTTTTTCAATTTTAATTTTTCGACAAAAAAATAATCAATTTTAATCAATTTAAATCAACTAAGCTACAATTAGGTGGCCAAATCCTTAATGTCACCAAAAATATTCTAAATATACTGTCAACGATGACTACGTCAAAGCACGAAACGTTGACGATCACACGATTGACACCAGTTGTTCAATATTGTCCCAAAATGCGTTGACGTGTTCTCTGTGTCAACGCGTTTTAAATCCTTTGGTGTCCACGCTACGATGTCGAATGTCGATGCATTAAACAAACCTCTAAAAATCATAAATTTATGAAATTTTATTACTCTCGAAAAATGTGATTTTAAGTGTTTTGGTTGACATTTGAAACGAAACATGTACCTATTTGATTTATCACAAAATATAAGGAATTTTTTAATTCCATTAAAGGATGGCTACGATGTCGATGGATTAAAAAACTCTATTAAAATCAGACATTTTTGAAATTGAGATGAAGGTCAACATAGGTTACGTCGATCCAAAAAAAATTCTGTTGTGTCAACGTTAAGATACAGTCAACGCGCTCTGACGAGCATTCTGTCAATGCATTGACAGTGAGATTACATATACGTTAACACAAAATAATCAACGCATTGAACCTAAAATACTTTTTCTTTTTGTAAAATCATCAAAATTTTTGGTTGTTAACTGTTATTTACTTCTTCATTTACAAAAAAAACTTCAAAATTTTAATTAAATTAAAATTTCTCTGCATATTACTGATTGTTTGGTGAAACAAAAGGTACAAATACTTTGCAAATCTAAAAAAACTTTTCATTTTGTAGAAAATAATTTTTCACTTTGCAAATTTGCGTTTTGTAAAAGGAAATTTGCAAAGTAAAGCCATAGTATGCAGCTAAATTGGTCTCCAAATCGAAATAGGTCCCTGGTATAAGAAGTGTGTTTAGAAATTTAATCTGAATAATTTTCACTAAGAATTAATTTTTTTTAAGGAGGACAAAAAGTCAAGACAAGCGATGGCAAGGACTCAGGAGGAAAATTACACCAAATTTTGATTTAAGACTGTGAGGAAGAACACAATAGAAATTCCACACTTATGTATTTTATATGAAAAATATTGTTTTTCTAACCGGCTTCATCTTCATGACCGACACATATTTTCTTTTATTTCATTACATCTCTGAAAACCTATTACTACGGAGAAACACAATGATAATATGGTCCAACATTTGCGTAGAAAATATTCTCAGCAGTAAAAAAAGAAAAGAAGAAAATGATCGGGATTCAGTTGAGCTCGTAAGATGATCCCACAAGGGAAATATTATAATCCCCCGGAAGTAATGCAAAGAGCAGTTTCGGTGAAGCAGATCAGTAACTGAAAGGGTTTGGAGGAGTCTTGGTCGGTATACACTACGTGAGTACGACACAGGACGACAGTCAAGCTGTTTACTAATTTTTCGGAGATCTTGCTTTGGTATGTCGTGATATCGATCTCATATCAAAAGCTCTCCATGAGGCAGTTCTTGGTTTGTTATAACGCAAAAATATGAGAAAAGACTGATTATTATATGAGTTCGAATTCATAAATACAGGGTGGCGCACCAATTGTGCTACAATAAGAAATTCAAATAACTTTTTTTTTAATCGAAATACATTTATTTTTTTTTTATTGGTTAGAAAATTAAATTTTATTTTAAATAGTTAGTTGTTTTTAAAGATTATAGACCGCAAATGACCTCCACGCTGTCCCACGCATATGCGGCACCTGGTCAAAAAATTATTCATTGCGGCCTGAAGAGTTGAAGTTGGGATCGCCTCAATTATTGTCGTTATGGACTGCTTTAATTCAGTTAAATTCCTGGGCTTCGTTTTATACACCTCTTGCTTGACATAACCCCATAAAAAGAAGTCTGGTGCAGTCAGGTCAGGTGACCTTGGGGGCCAGCGAAGAGTGGAGTTCCTAGAAATTAATTTGTTTGCGAATTTTTTGTTTAGCTCCGCCATAACTGGTCTGGATATATGTGCAGTTGCTCCATTTGCTGAAACCAAACGCTGTTGAATGGTATACGTCTTCGGCGCAGTTCTGGGTAAAAAAACTCCTTCAACATCTTTAAATAACGGTCCCCATTGACAGTAACGGTTACACCGTTTTCTTCAAAGAAGTACTCTGGGTGCAGTTCCGTCTCATGGAGCATTTCTGGATTAGACTCATTCCATATACGGCAATTTTGCTTGTTTACATTGCCGTTAAGATCAAAATGGGCCTCATCAGACATGAACAAACAATTGATCAATGTGTTGTCTTCTTCGGCCATTGATATCATTTTTTGGCAAAATTCCAGGCGAACAGGCAAATCCTGAGGGTTTAACTTGCTAGTAATTTGGACTTTGTACGGAAACAAGTTTAAATCGTCATGAAGTATCCGTTGTAATGACCGTCTACTAATTCCAATTTGCCCCGATAAGTTTCGGGTCGAAACGTTCGGATTGGCCTGTATTGCAGATGCTACTGCTGCGATTGTATCCTGAACCCGAACATTGGCATCTCGATGGTACGGCCTTCGTGCGATGCTTCCAGATTCGGCAAACATGTTTACAAACCTCATAATGGTCCATCTACTCGGGGGATTACCGCCAAACTCCCGCCTAAATTCCCTTTGGACGGAAATGACGGACTGCAAAGCAAGGTACCGTTGCACTATCCAAATTCTTTTCTCCGTATCCCAAGCATCAATTTTTATAAATCTAAATAGTAACCTACAAAATAAAAAAAAAAATAAGCCGATTACTCACATAGAAAAAAAGTTATTACGTTTTATTTTTGTAGCACGATTCGTGCGCCACCCTGTAGTTAAGCATAATATTTTTCTTACTTAGGTTGTTATAAGAGTTGAAAAAATTTCTGATTTTGGCTTAAAATTGCTTCAATTAACATTTGAAACAAGTTTTTTGAGTTTGGTGTAAAATTTTTTTGAAGAAATTAAAACGAAGCTATTTTCGTCATACTGACAGATGGAACACAATTTTTAAAGATGTTCGTAGGTATATTAGTATAGCGTGGGTTTTTGCCTCCCCGCACAGAGCCAATTTTTGCCGCTCCTAGCATATTTTTCTGACATCTTAAATTTGTTTGCCGTTCCGTAAAAAATTCAAAGTTAAATAGCTACTTAGCCAAAATTTTCTGATTGCTATTTTTCTTGAATTAAATGTAGTGCAACTTATTGGGTTGGCATTCCGGATCTAAGACTTCTTCCGGATTACCAAACGAAATTGATAGTTTTAGAGTACATGGACATACATTAAATGCAATTGTAGTGCAGCATTTTATGTCGTTTTATTGTTAGGAATTGTTAAACACAAGGAAAATTGCGATTATTGACTGTGAAGCAGTGTTATCACTTGCAAACTTTTAAACAATTTCTTTGCACTGATAAAATGTATCCATTTGAATAAAAATGGATCCAAATGAATTTGTAAAAATAGAACATTCAAAAACCTTTTACACTAACGTCTGAGAAATAAATAAATTCAAAAATAAATTGGGTGGCGCGACATCTCATGCAGAACCAGGTCCTAGTGATTTACTACTACAATTTTCTGCCGAATCCGAGCGGCTAAGGTTAGAAGAACTTTTGCATGACAAGAGATACTCTTGGAGGATTTGTCATTTCCTCGCAAGAGGAACCCAAGACCCAAGACCTTCGGCGTAACAGTCCTAAGCACTTACCATGACGTCACGGACTATTACACTATCTACTATAATAACGTCTGTTTTGATTAATATTTCGAAAAAAATTGGCAACCCTAGTAAATTGCCTCCCGGATATATTTAAAATTTTCCGCCCGGATATTTGGAAAATTGCTGCCCCCAAGCAAAGTGCCGCCCGGGGCCTGTGCCCTCCTTGTCCCTGCTAAGTTACGCCACTGTAAGTAGCACACAAAATATTGCACGTATAAAGATTTTTGTATTTACTTATATAATTATTTATTTATTTATTTAATTATTAATTTATTTATTTTTTTATTTCACTTATTTTATTTACTTTATTTATTTTATTTTTTCTTTATTTATTTTATTTATTTTTACAAAGTACTTAGTACTTACTCGTTACCCAGTGCTGCACAGAAACTAAATTCTTTTATGAATTTTTATATTTTTATGTTCAGTGCTGAAAAAATTTTGATTTACATGCACTTCTTAATCTATATCGCTTGGACTTAGGGATCGAACTCACGTACACCGCACTGTAAATACTTCATTAAGGTTCACAAAGCATTTCTCCTAACATTCCCAAAAGGAAAAAAAGGGAAGGATTGAAAATTCTGTATGAACATAATTCTGTATTTCATTATTCTGTAAATCTATTATTCTGTATTCCAAAATTCTGTAAATTCGCACTTTTTTTCATTATCAAAACAATTTTTCTATTATGATTTACAGATTTTTGAAATACAGAATTTTAGAATACAGAATTCTGAAATATAGATTTAAGGTTTTACAAAATTTTGGAAAACAGAATTTTGGATTTTCAGAATTTCCGAATACAGAATTTTAAAATACAAAATTTTGCAATAAAGAATTTTGGAAACCGAATTTTGACACTTGCAGAATAATGACCCCAAACCAAAAAAAAAATAGTGCAACCGATGATGAGTTATAACATAAACAGTTTATTCGTTCCAACGAAATTGTGGGAAAGTCTGGTCAAATTAAATTAAAAAATGAGAGGTCTGCAAAGAAATTCTCACTAAGTAATAAATTGCTACAGACCATATACATGCTTGTGGTCTAAGGCTATATACTGTATGGTCAAAGCGTGGGGATCAAAATTCTGAATGTACCAAATTTCGGTTTCCTTAATAAATCCATAATTCAAAAAATCCATATTCTAAAATTCTGGCTCAACAACAATTTATTTGATAATGAAAAATAATTCGTAATGTTAACTGTTACACAATGAACCAGTTTTTTTTTTTTTGTGATTTTATGTAATTTTTAAGGGTTGGGGTCATTATTCTGTAAGTGCCAAAATTGAGTCTCCAAATTTCTGTATTTCAAAATTCTGTAATTTAAAATTCAGTAAATCTAAAATTCTGTATTTCAAAATTCTGTTTTTCAAAATTCTGTAAAACCATTATTCTGTATTACAAAATTCTGTATTAAAAAATTCTGTATTTGAAAATTCTGTAAATTATGAAAGAAAAATTGTTCTGATAAAGAATAAAGTGCGCACTTTTTTTCATTATCACAACAATTTTTCTCTTATAATTTACAGAATTTTTGAAATTTAGCATTTTGGAGTTCAGAACATACATTATTTATAATTTTCCAGAATTTTGTATTAAAAGAATTTTGATATAAAGAATCCTAGTTTTACAGAATTTTGATATACAGAATTCTCGATTTACAGAATTTTGGAATACAGAATAAAAGATTTACAGAATAATGAAATACAGAATTATGATTGTACAGAATTTTCAATTCATTTACAGAATTTTGGTCACACAGAAATTTGTAATATAGAATAACGACCCCTTCCCAATTTTTAAACTATTGGTAAAAACTTTTATGGGTTAAAAAACACATAGCTAATATTTTGATTTACTAACTTTTTTGTTTTTGTAATGATGATAGATTTTTAAATAAATCATGGAAAATACTAAATTTTGAGCTGAATTAAAAAAATCTCAACTGGTTCATTGTGTACCAGAGAAAGGAAATAATGAAGCACGGAGTGCTAAGCAGTAAATCAGCAGTATTTATTTATTGTTTTATTCAAAAATAAAAAGTTTTCAAAAGTGGACAACAATAAAGAATTTGTCGGAAACAAAAATAAAAAACTAAACTTTTATTTACAATTTTTTTGAATTATTTTAAGAATTCGTAATTGTTGGAAAACTGAAGCATTATATTTATCCTCATTTCTCATTAATTATTAATTTCATAAAACATACAAACCTAGTGTGTTTGTTTAGAAATTATATAAACTACGACACATAAACAGCTAGATAACAAACAACGAGATAATACAACGAAACAAATGCATATATGTACTTACCAAAAATGGTATCTCACTAAAAAGTGAGTTAAGTAAGCATGGGTAAACTTTTGTAAAATATTCACGAAATTACTACTGACAAACGAATGCATAAAGCTGTTTTTGCAAAAATAGAAATTTATATTTGATCAGACATTGACAAAAAAATATACAAAAATTAAGACAAATTGAAACAAGTTTTAAACAACAATTTGACACAAATTATTTCCTAATTGGCGTTAGACCAGAATAAAAGACACTTTTGGGAATAATTTATTATAATACCTAATGCAGCACGAGGTTTAAAACCATTAATCTTTTGGATTGATAATCTCAAGAGAATTATGTAGTTAGATATAAAAAAGGAAAAATATTGTGAAAATGCGAAAACATTTGAGAAATTGTATTTATTTTCATTCTTCATATGGTATTTACTTTCTCAAAATATTTTTTTCTAAAATAATTGAAAAACATTTGGAAAACTTTTCGTGATAAAATGATTTTGTTTTTTATTTTTTTTTTTTTGTGTGTAGGTGGACACATCTTTATGTTTGATGAATCCCTTAGGATATTAAAAATTTTTATTTTTTTATTCCTCCACACTCTACAAAATAGAGTGGCAACCATTTTTTTTTTTTTTTGAAATGTCCTTGCTGAATTTCTATCCATGTCGCAAGTGTCTTCATATCAGTGACATCCTGTTTGCTTTTGATAAACATTTCGGTGGAGAGATTATGTTTTCTTCCTTTTCTTTCTACATACACATAAAAATAATATGTTGTGTCAGGTTTCAGGTATGCCACTCATTCGGTTTGTTTGTTTGCTTGTCACACCTGCTTTTTATCTGTGATCCTTATCCCCCATCCAGAAAAAAAAAGGAGCGCGCAGCAGGAATGAGATAGATTTAGAAGTTCACTCACAAGCATAAATATGTCTAGTGTGGGCGCGGCGCGGCGCAGCGCGGTGTGTGGGTGCAAGTCGTTAGAAAAACGTTATGCGAAATGTTTAATTAAAGAAATATGTTTAAACACAGCATCATTTTTGTATATATTCAGCTATACATATATGTAGAGCTATTCAGGTGCCTATATAAGCAAAGGTATGTTCTGGGATATTAGGTGTGAAGTTGGGCATAGAGCAAAATATGACACAAAGTCTTCATGAAGGAAAATCTAAACACAAAAAAGGATTTTCACAAAGGACTCTTACTTTTTGAGAGAGGTTAAGTTAAAGAGGATTTACACATAAACTTTTCGGTTTGATGAGGTTGGTAAATGTTTATACATATATATTTTATATGCACAGTATATATGTATGTATATTTACTATTTTCTCCTTACCTTACATTAAGACAACATTAAATTTGTTAACGAGGTGTCTTTTTCATATGCCAATGTGGTTGGGGGGTGAGGGGGGGGGTGGAAATGTTTATCTAGAGGATTAGAAGATCCCATCATCATATCAGAGGAAACTCGTGTGTAAATGTTGGAATTATGTGTGTAAGTGTGTGTGGTGTACAAAGTTATTTCATAATATGTTTTGTGGAAAGGTAAGCGAGACCACAAATCCACTTACCCTAATGCAGTTTGTGGTCGTATTAGTCCATCCTGAAGGACGTGCGTTGAGGTAGTTCCATATATAATATACTCTATAGCAGAGCTTTTATGTGAGGCAATGTACCGAGAGGAATGTTTAGGGTTTTTATTTTATTTTTATATTTTTTTACTCAAAAAAAAGGAAATTAAGTTAAACTATTTAGGTTAGTTTAGTTTAAAAAAGGAAAGCATATACACACGTACACTTTACAGTATTTTTAAGATTTTAAAGTCAAAAAAATTAAGGAATATTTAAGAAGTGAAATAAAGATTTAATTACAATGGTATAATTCAGATATTATGAAGAAAGGACACAGGGGCATAATTTCTTTTTCATAAGATATATATGCAAGTCCGGACTTATGTGGGACATAAATTTTGCATAACTGTCAAAGTATGTACAAGATTCCTTTTTAAAACAAATTATTCCAGCAGGGATATACTGATTTAATTCCCTAAATTTTGTCTATGGACTTATGTCCTACTTGGTTGCAGGTTAGACGTTCATAATAAGATTTTAGATTTATTTCCCACTGATGGGGATATACCTATTGTAAATTTATAGCATGTGCAGTTATGCACCTATACATTCCATCCGCCTTGAAAAAAGATAAGGAATGTACAGTTGTTTAATCGTTAAAGTAGAACAATTATTTATGAGTTTTATTGTTTTCTTACAATCGGCTATGATTGTTCTTACTAATGAGAAATAGATTTAGCAATCCCCAAAAACTAAAATTTCAATCGGATGAAATAGCCATAAAAAATCCAATTCAATAAGACAAAATTACCATGGGGAAAGGAGAGCCATACGTACAAAATACCCAGTAAATATTTTCTTTTTTGAAAATCCCAATGCGGTTTTATAGCTTGATTCATTTTACTTTCACATCTCCCTTTTAAATTTTCTATTAAGGATTATTATTTCGAGAGATTTTATCTTAGGGATATTGTCTTTACTATGAATTTTCGTTTGGAGATTATGTTCATTTTAGACTTTTGAGCTAATACCACTAACTCTACATAATTTAATTTCAAAATTAATTCGGATAAGTATAATCCCAAAAAGAATATCCCCAAAGCCAAAATCAAGAATCTAAAACCAGGTAAAGATGAAAGATAAAATCTTTTGAAGATAAAATTTGTTGAATATAATGTCCCCAACATAAAATTCCAAAAACAAAATGTTTAAAAGTTTTATTGTCTACGGATCTCAACTGGATCGTTGTTATTTCTAAAATAAAAATATTTTGTTATTAATATTTAATATGTCGGGGATTTTTGGAGATTTTGGCAAAAGAAAATATTCATTGAGGATTTTGTACACAGGGCGCCTTTTCCCATGGGGATTTGGTTGTGTTGGAATGCATTTTTTTTTTGGAGATTTCATCCGATTGAGTTTTGGTTTTTGGGAATTACGAATATGCTTCCCATCATCAGGGATGGTGCCAAGAAAGTGATAAGGGGACAAGAAATTGATGACTAAATAAAATGCATGCCTGGGTCTCACTTGCTCTTATTAGCGATTACACTATTGAATGTGGTTTTAAAGTCTAAATAGCTTAGATCTATTCAACTGATTTTAAAAGAAATAAATTAACTATGGGAGCCTATATTTTATGTCACCTACCAAAAAGTTGTTAAGTTTAAATCAAAAAGTGTGTGAGTACATAAATATAAATAAAACAATAATACAACAATACAAAAATTAAAGAAAATTTTGGAGCGGTTTTAAAAAAATAATTTTTTATATATAAAATTTTGTAAATATTTTTAGGAAAAAAAATTGGTAGGTACGGACTATTTGAGCCTTTATTAATGCGGAGTTAAAATATAATCTTGAAAAAAATTATCAAAATATTGAATTTTCAAAAAATACTTTTGAAATTTTTTTTTTTTCAAAAATTATTCAAGCTTGTTGGAAAATCTTACGTAAAGAATTTCACTAAAATCGGTTAAATGAGATATGCGATACCATATACCATTTTTAATCGATAGATACATTTTTTTTCCAATAATATGGTAGATCGTACTAATATTATAGTACACATAGAAATTTTAATCCAAATCATAGGAGTCGTTTTTTGAGAAAAATGATATTTTCCTTACCGATTACAATATAAGTACCTTTATTTATGATGATAAGAAAAATGTGCATTTAAAATCTGCTAGATAATGTTGTTAAGAAACTGCTGGGTACCAAATTTAATAAAAATCGACCGAGTCGTTTTTGAATTATAAAGTTCTCAAAAAAAAAAATATTAAATTTTTTTTAAAAATAAAAAAAAAATTGGGAAATGTTGGTAAACAAAATTCTTTTAAAACTCTGGGTGTGTTTCTTTATTTTTTCCGGATAAAGAATAGAAGAGACAGAAAAGACAAAATATCTATCCAGAATATCTAGAAAGGAATAAATAAAGAATCAGATTTTACTGGAGAGAATATCCAACTATCAGCTGTTTATTTTCATGTCAAACAAAATAATTTTTATAATTTTTGTAAGTTATCATATTTGTATTGATGGACTTGATGGCCTTTGAGGCATTTTATACCTCCAGGAGACACAAAGAATTTGCATATTGAAATAGAAAAAAAATATAAATATTTCACTTGGTTGATTTCCTATATATTTTCTACAAATATTGTTCATTTACTACCCACGTTTTCAGTACAAAACACGCGACTTTACAAAAGCGAAACGCAGAAGAATTAAATACCGAAATATAAAAGTTGCAATGATACACAAATTTTAGTTTTAGTAATCGGAATTTTTTTTTTGCGCACGCAAAAATAATAAGCACAAATGATTTCCCATTTGTATTTGCTTTCATCAATGGCCTATGGCAGACAAGGTCAACAGCAGTTGTTTACAATGAAAAAAAATGAAATGTATCTGTCAAACTAGAGAATATTCTATTTACACTACCTCTTAAGTGGGAACAAAAAGAATGCATTCCAATTATTCTGGAAGGAATAAAGAAACAACAAAAAAGTTTATCCGGAATATTTTAGTTAATAAAGAAACGCAAAAGCGGTGTTCCAGATATTCCGAATATTCGGAATAAATAAAGAAACACACCCTCTATAAAAAAAAATAAAAATTGATCAAAATCGGTTGATCGGTAGATCGAAAATCAAAAAAGATGGTTCTATAGGTGGTAACTACCACAGCCTTTCTGCAAAACAATTAACGATTTTTTTTTAAGTTGTGGGCACGTTTTTGAGAAAAATAGGGCTTTCATTATTTGCTTAAGATATTTAGACTTCAGGTACTGTTATTTTTGGTCCTGAAGAAATTAAAGAAAAAATGTCGGGGGAATGTCCAAAAAATGTTTGGTACCAAGTTTCAAAAAAATCGCCCACCCGTTTAGGCTGCAGCCAAAAGGTAAGACAGACGGACAGAATTGCGAGACCCACTTTTTTCGACTACCTTGTCATTTTTCTGATTTTGTGTCGTTGAATGCAAAAAAAATCTGAAATTTCAATCGAAAGTCATTGAGTCAAATTCCTTTATTTACTTATTGAAATTGAGTTATAGTTGTGAAATTGAGTTATAGTTGTGAGGAAGAAATTATGTACATATATGTAACTAAATCAGAAATAGGTTTTACTAATTTCATTAAAAGTCTTTTCATTGATATGTATGGCCCACAAAAATATAGAAAACTTTCCAAACATCAATATAAAATATTGTTCACTTAAAAATTCAATAAATAAATTTGTTCGTTCATTTAAATAAGTATTGAATTTTAATGACGAAAATTGAATAAATCAACCACCAACATGGCGAAAATTATAAAGTTTAATAATTATGTAATTAACTTTTATGTGCAGTGCTTCATCTGATTTGGCACTTCCACCATTTTCAGATGAGAATTTATTTCTTGTCTGAAAATTTAGATGAAACGTAACTAAAAGTCATTAAAAGTCATCTAACTTTAAATGACAGCTGGACAATCAGAAGCTCTGAAAATTCAGAATTCTGATAATGTGAGTGAATTTAAAATGCATCATTGAGAAATTATTTTTCTTTAAATAAATAAATAAATTTTTTTTTCAACAATTAGATAAATTTTTCACTTTGATTTCTTTCTTTTATTTCTCAACCAACGAAACCCCCCGAAAACTTATTGTTCAAAATAAAATTTTAATTTAATTTAACCCCCATTTAGGATAACTTATTCAAATAATTTTTATATTTATCTTGTAAATGACTTGATAAAATATTTAAATAAATAAAAAAAAGAAAATAATAACTATGAATGATGTTAACAAGGAAGATGATTCAAAAGACAGAATTTACTTACTTAATTTACTCTTAAACGATATACATAATATAAATATTGCATATGCATATGTATTATATAATAATCACTAAATAACTGTCAAATATACATATATCAAAGACATTTAAATTAATAACATTATTATTATTATTAACTATGTACATTAATTGCTTTTGCAGAAATTATGTATTGAATATAATTTAATCTATGTGAACCAACATCCGTGAATGAGAATATCAAATCTAATAATACAGTGCTATAAATTCCACACAATATTGTTCAGCAAATAGTCTATAATTGCATCTGTCTCACCATTAATTATATAAACAAGACTGTGTACAACAGCTCACCCAAATAATTATTCCATTCAAATTCATTTGAACTAAGTTTAAGGCCAACAAATCAAAAACTAAAATTCAAAAGCACGAAGGAAAATTATGTGTATATAAATTATAGAATAAAGGATTTGGAATTTTGAGTGCAACAACTTAATGTTAGAGCGAGCGATTAATTAAATAGCTTTTAACTGTAACCAGCATGTCATTTAAATAATTTGTATTTAAATGTTTGTCTTAATAAAATGAGATTTTTTTTCTGAATTTCTTTTTCATATTAAATTGTTGGTTTTAATTTTGTTTAACCTGCCATTTCCAAGCCACTTGATATTTGTTAAGCCGGAATAACATTTGTCTCGTGTGGTATGTTGTGGAATCATGTATCATACAAAGGGCATATGCATTGTTAATCGTAATAAAATGGTACGTTCATGTTGCAAGTTGCATATGGCATATTGGATATTGTATGTTATATGTACAGGGTCTCATGGACAGCGGCGATGTTTTCGGCAGATCTTGCGTTTCGTTTCGTCAAAGCGACGTTCGGATGTTGTTTAATCGTTTACTGAACTAGTGGACTCGAATTTATCTATACCAAACTGCGAATAGATAGGACGATTATGGCGACCGTAAAATGGACAAAGCGCGCGAAACGTTGCCCGAACAGAACACCCATTTTGATAAAACAATTTTATCATTTGCACACGTGTTGTTGAACGCTATATCTGCCCATGGTATTTTCGCAAAACAGATTGAATAAATGACAGGTAGTTTGACAGATTAAAGTAGCTCCAACAATATATGTAGCCGATATCAACTGTCAAAGTTCGAAAGTTCATATTGGAAGAAGTCTTATCGCTATTTAATTGGACTTGTTGAACTATTATTGATATATCGAAAATATTTTTTTACGACCACATTAAGTTATTTCAAAAAAATTAACTAGGAATTCCTAATTTTTCTTTTATTTTTATTATTGTTAAAATCTCAATAATTTTAAATATATAATAACTTTTCTAGATTTTCATTTTCACAAAACTTAAATCTTTGAAACTGATTGTACCTAAACTATATTAAATAACTACATGTTTAGTTTTGTACAAAATTTAATAAATTGAAATTTAAAATCAGTTACCCCCCTGAACTCAAACAAACAAACAAAATGACTACAAAACTTACTTCACAGAAATACAAAACCACCTAAAAACTTATTTTACTCTTAAATTTTATGTTTTAACTGTGGAATCAAATATTTTTTCCCTTTTCATTCTTCCTAAATTCAAGTAATTTCTGAAGGCATTTTTTTGACTTTATTTTTTTTTTTGTCGGTTGTAATATTCATAACTTTCAAAAAAAAAAGCCAAAACATCTTTGTATGTATATGAAAGTCCTTAGGGGAAAATTAATTCTTGTCTGCTTTTATTCTAAAATCAAAAATTCAACTTGTTTTTGAACTGAAAGTTCTTCAACAACAAAAAGTTAAAAAAAAAATACAATAACCTACGTAGTTAGTCCATTTTATATATTTTTTTTTATGTAAGCATCTCTGTTCTTTTTCCCACATTCTATACCACTATATAGCCACTCAAATAGAGGGTTTTATCTGGTTATCCTTAACATGTCCCTAAAGAGGATAATTTCATGTGGGTTCGTGTCTAAATGATTTGGCTTAAAAAAAACGAAAGGTACATACATTGATATGTAGTGAATAAAAGGGTGTTTTTTTTTTGTTGCTATAGAAATTTTTCTTATGTACATTTTAATTCCTATTAATTACTAATCACCATATTATTCACTCGATTACCTAATCCAGTTTAAAAATTATTTTCGGATGTAAATTTATATAAATTCAATGCAAAATCATCCGGATTTAAGTTTTGAACTGGATTACTCTCGGGAGCGAACCGAGATCTACAAACCAAACCAACAACCAGCTGCAGCTGGAACCAAATTCGTTAATGTGCTTCACCAAAATAAAGTTCTTACTTTATGAAGTAAAACTATTGTTCTTGAACAACGTGAAATCGAATTAATAAGAACACCTCAAAATGACACATCAAAAGCATACACTGCAATTTTTTGATTTAGTCGTGATGCTGAAGATGGAATGACAGCATTCTGAAATGCCAACAAGGTACTCCTTTTTTGAACCTTTTTAATGGTTCACCATTGTTTGGCAAAATTCATTTGGCATTTCTTTATTTCACTTTAATCGTTAAATATTTCGTTTAATTCGCAATCCACAATTGACAATTTACGTTTGGTTTTTTATTTACTACGTTTTTCAATCATTACGCAATTAACAATTAACATTCGGGGTTTTTTTATTTCGCTTTTTTTCAAAAATATTTTCAATCATTTCGCAAAAATCATTTAGCAATTTGTTATTTCGTTTTTTTTTTTGTTACGTTGTTTGATATTTAGCCAGTTTTTTTTTCGCGAAATAACGTTTCGCCGTTTCATAATTTCGCAAAATATCTCTTCGCCGTTATATTATTTCGGTAATAGATTCATAATTAATATTAATGTTCTTTTGAGAAGTAATTTTTTTATTTGAAAAATCGTTCATTTTTGAGTATTTTTCGGTGACGTGGAATAAGGTCCAACGAAAGAAGACCGAATTTCAAATTTATCCTTATTTCGTTTTGAAAATGGAAATAAGGACAAATTGGCTTTATTTCATTTCGAAAACGAAATAAGGCCGAATTTGACTTAGAAATAACGCCAAATATTTTTGTCCAACACTTTAACTACACCCAACCTCGCACCTTCCACAAATCCTATAGTGTGCCCAAGCAGGGGGCAGCATGCCCCCTCATACATACGTCACTGTTTATACATCCCACAAAATTGCAAAACAATTGAATGCCAAATAAAAAAAAGCGAAACAAAAAAATGCCAAATAAAAAAAACGAAATAATAAATTGCTAAATAAAAAAAGCAAAACAACAAAATGCCAAAATGCCAAATAAAAAATTACGGAAATTCAAAAATCCAATCGAACTAAAAACTAAATGAAAATTGCGAAATGAAAAATGCGAAATGATAATTTGTCAAATCATTTAAGAAACGAAACGTGATTTGCAGAACGTAAAATGAGAAATAACAAAATGCTAAACAAACAAAATGCGGAACGAAAAACGGCGAAATGAATCCCCGCGAAACGTAAGTTTGCCAGACAATTCTTGCGAAACATACCATACCCTTCAAGTTCTATTGCTCTACCAAATTTCACCATTTTACAGAAATCGGAAGTGTTGGAGACTGATGATAGGGCTTGGCACCCCTTGAAATAGCTATATCTCCAGCCAAATAATTAATTAAAACGAATTATAAATTAATTCGTATACCATTGGTGGTAGCACCTTTAAGTTGTTGTTGTTGTTCAGAAATTCAATGAAATTGACGGAATAAAGAATGGTCAAGTCTAATAAACTGACATTCAAGTATGAATAATACAATAAATAATAATAGGAAGTGTTCCATTTAATTTATCACAATTCTAAGAAAGTAGGCGGATAACACGCCCCTGAATGGAAAACCTCAAACCACAAGACCTATCGCTGTGCGAAATAATAAGATTCTGCGGTGTCGGGAAGTGCTTTATAATTTTGATGATCTGTCAGTGAGTCAGTCAGTGAGTTATGTAGTTACGGTTTTCGCGATTTTTGACGTCCTATATCTCGGGAACCACTTATGTAAAGGAGTTGAAATTTAGTGTGGTGCTTGTGCTTAGCTAGCCTACCAAATATTCTAAATTTGAAGTTTTTGACTTTAATAGCACTGAAGTTAGAGGGGGGGGGGGGGGGGTCGAAAATCGCCTGAGTTTGTTCCTGTAAAATGGGTGTAGAGCCAGAACTTGGCTGGGCATTACCGTGCCCTTTGATAAACTTTCAGATGTGTAAATTTCAATCACAATGCTTTTGATTCTGTGGAATGAAAGGTGCAAAATTCAGTTCTTTTTTAAATATCTGAAAAAGAATATTTTTTTTTTGGATAAATGCCCTAACAAAAATTATTGCGCACAAAATTTTACACCAAAATTTTACAACATTTTTTTTCGTAAGATCATTAGATTTTACGAAGAACTAGCACAAACGTTAAAGTGTCAGTTGTTTGTTTTAATGTAATTTTTACGTAAAGTACTGCTTGCGTTTGGGAACTTTTTTCTCAAAATTTGTTGCTCTTACTTAAACAAATTTTTTAATCGGTTTTGTGTAGAATTTTATTAACTTTAATTTTGGTTTGAAATATCTGCAAGAAATTTAAGTTAAAAATATAGTTTTTGAGATATTAACAAAAAAAACTCCCCATTTAGTACAAAAAAATTAAAACTATGAGAACTTTTAAGGACAACCTTTACTCAAACAAATAAAACTTCCCACTGAAAATTAACCTTTTTTGGAATTTTTTCGAAGGGAAAATATAATTTTCCTGGTCAAATATTGAACACAAAAAGAACACTTTTAAAAGTGACAGTTTGGTTTGTGAAAGTTATCTCTACCGGATGATTTATCATCACTCAGTCAAAAAAAACACACTTTATACCCACATACATACACACTTACATAGAAATCAATTTCAAAACTAGTTCATAATCCATGAAATGAAAATGCATATAGGTATATTTTACTGAGTAGTAGACAACGATGACGACGACCATACCCTCTGTTGACATAGTTTCCGCACTCTCCAGAGAGACTGATGCTTATATCCAACCTTCGTCATTTGGCTTAAACAATTCATTCAGAAAAGCTATTGGAAATGGAAAAAATATAAACAACACAAAAAAAAAAAAAAAAATACATCAAAGTGCCAAAGGATGAGTAAACACTAAACAGCTAGCTGCAAGTTCATGGACACGAAAATCCTCCCACCTTAATATATAGGTACTCCAGATACAATATTAATTTTTCAGATTGAACTTTTTTGTTTTTTTGTATTTTTTTTTTTTTTTTTGTTTTTGTTAAGTTTTTTGTTTGAGCAGTCTCCAGTTTTTCCAGTGTTTTTCCTCCTATTAAACAGAAGAGTTTTGCTCTAATTTTTTGCTTCGAGCAGCTTTTCTCTGCTCAAACAATGCCAGAGCAGACTTTTGTTATCCTTGAGATTTTTTTTTTGCTATTTTTTTTTTCTGCGCTTGTTGGTTCTGAAACATAAATTGTTGGGAAGGAAAAAAATATAGAAATCCAGTGAGAGTCGTTTTCTAGAAAAATTGGAACAGATAGGTAGCTTTCGTTTTTTGTTTTTGTTTTTTGTTTTAGTTTTAATTATTTCAATAGTTTTGCTGCTGATGCTGATGCTGCACTACTGAGTACCTACCTGCTTGTTTGAAAAGTAAGTTTGGGAAATTTATTTTTCGTGTTCTTTCAGAAGGTGCTTCTGATCTTGGGGGTAAAAATTGTATAAATAGCAATGGATATGGGAATAATCTCTTTTTTAATGAAAAATATTAAGTTACTTTGTCAGCCTTATTCAAGAAAGGCTGCAGTGAGTCTTGGTATTTAACTGAAAAGATTTTTGCAAAATATGCATGAATGAAAAGAGGAAAAACCGTTTCCTCACATTTTTTTTGCTCTCGCTTGAGGATTCTATCTTAAATTATTAAAGAGAAGAAAGAAAGTCTCTTTTAAATTTAGTTGGTATCACTGGCTTTTTAAACAAAAGACACTTCTTCCTTTAACTTGAAAATTCATTATATGCATATGAAAGCACTGGAGGGAAAGTTATTTCACCTCTGCATTTATTTCAAAAATTTAACTTAATGTTAACTAAAGTTCTTCACCAACAATAAATTTAAAACAACAAAAAAAAGGACAATAACTTACGTAGTTTCAAGTCAAGATTGCGGTACTATAAATTTGAAAATTAGTACACAAATTTACATTTTTGATCTGCGTTATTCGGGCTTTTTTAGAAGAGGAGCAAATACCATAAGTGCGCATACCTACATAATCTAATAATAAGAAGGTCGATTCTGAAAAACTCTATCAAAGAATCTGATGAAATTCAAAAAAACAAAAACTTTTAAGAGATTAAATCAGACTCGATGGGTGTCAAAATATGAAACAGTCGATGATTTTCGTATAAGAAGAAGAAGAAGAAGAAGAAGAATAAGAAAGTTCGTAAAATCGGAAAGTGACGCCAAAAATGTTTAAAAAGGTATCAACTTAGGATTTTTAATTTGTCTTTCAGGTTATAAATTTGGTTAACCAACAACTTTTGCTGCCTTTGAGCCTAGAAAATTAAATTTGAGCCTAGAAAATTAAATTTAGATTTGGTACAAGCTAACTAATGATCTCGCCAAAGATTTATGCGATGAAGGTAAAAAGATTCGAGCAGAAGAAGATGTCTTTTTTGGAAGTTATGAAGCTTCAAAAAAATATCTATAACTGTTGATTTAAGAACACAGAAGAATAGTGGGCAGACATGAAGAATAGTTCAAGTCCTGAAGTTAAAGTACAGCTAATTAAATTCGTATGACGGTGATTAATCCATTTCTGGACTTTTCATGGAATATGGGGAGATTCACAAGTCATGAAAATATCGACGGTTAAAGTGCAAAACCTCGTAATTCGTTATTGCATGTTTTTCAATTGGCAAACTTTTATAGCGATCTATAGTAAGAGGTTTTGTGTTCTGCCTTTTTCTGCAAATTGTTCAAAACAATATTGTCACGCTGAAATAGCCAAAAAGTGGGCACTGATTCTGTTGTTTTTTTTTGTATTCGTAAATTTTTTTTCGGAATTTTTCAACTTATGAGATCCCATACTTTAAACTTCGATATATTAGAAGGAATTTTGGTGGTTTTCAAGCATGTTTCATTCGAAATTGACAAAGGTCTCGTCGAAGCTATATCAAGCTTAAAAATTCAATTGAAGCGCCGGATGGACAATCATTCAAAAGAAAATTTGACGAAAGTGATTTTTGTCCCTTCTGATAATCTGAATAACAGTTCGGAATATAAATCTCAAGTTTGGGTTTGGCTGCTCTGGAAATTCATTTAAAGATTGTAACCACAGCGAACTAAGTCTTATAGATGAATTATCAAACAAAAAAAAACTGAATGCTCAATTTTACAAGATTTTTTATACTTGTATATATCACTAAACACAAAAAATGTATGTATTTTTTTACTTGTTTTTGTCAAACTAAATACAAATATAACTTTAGAAAAAATTTTATAGAATTTATTACCATGTCATCCCCCCAATCGTAAGAAGCTATCTACGCCACTAAAAAGCGGTAAAATAATTTGTGATTTTTAGCATAAAATTCATTGAAAACTATAAAGCGTGAAACTTTATTATAAGTATTCTCATTATTTATAAATGATTTGCAAGTAGTCTGCAAAAACGTTTCCATGCACATTTTTGCAGATGATGCGCAAATATACTGTTCCTGTCGTAGTGGTCTTTCGAGGACTGTGTCTTTCGAATCAACGAAGATTTACAATCAATTGCAAACTGGGCTTTTCCTAATTAACTAAAATTTAACCCTGATAAAATAAAAAGCATAGTCTTCTCTAAACATAAAATCGATACCTTACACTGCCCTCTCTTTCATAATGTTCGAAAACAATTCCATACCTAGATACCGAAAAAAGTCTTCGAATTTACTTAAATACTAAATTATCTGCTGCTGATAATGTGAATTTCATTACCAAATCGATTTATAGTGGTGTTAGGCAGCTCAATGTCTCGGCAATGTTTACGCCTCAAGTCACTAGGATGAGACTTGCCAAGACTTTGTTGATCCCAATAATCAACTACAGTGCTACAATCTACAGTTGTCTTGATTCTGTTTCAATGAGAAAGTTACAAGTAGCTTACAATGCAATAGTACGATATGTGTCCAAATTACGCCTTTTTGATCATGTAACGGGTGATTTTTTAAGAGGTTTAGAACTTTTTTTTAAAAAAAAACACAAAAAATTCGAAAAAATGAATGAAATATTTATTTGAATCGATAGTTTGAACCTTGCAATTTAATGTTTAAAGATAATTTCATGCAAATGTTGACCGCGGCTGCGTCTCAGGTAGCCCATCCGCTGAGTCCAATTTTGGCATACTCTTTCACACATATCGGCCGGTATCTCACGAATGAATGCACGGATGTTGGCTTCCAGTGCGTCAATCGAAGCGGGCTTGTCCCTATAGACATTAGCCTTGACATACCCCCACAAAAAATAGTCTAATGGTGTCAAATCGCACGATCTAGGCGGCCAATTGACCGGCCCGAAACGTGAAATTAACTGTTCACCAAACTCGCCTCGCAATTGCTTCATTGTTTCGCGTGCTGTGTGGCATGTGGCACCGTCTTGTTGAAACCACATATCATGCAAGTCAAGAACTTCCATTTCGGGCAAAAAAAAGTTTGTTATCATCGCTCGGTAGCGTTCACCATTGACAGTAACGCTGCGATTCGCATCATCTTTGAAGAAATATGGCCCAATAATGCCGCCGGCCCATAAACCGCACCAAACAGTGGCTTTTTCGGGATGCATTGGTAGCTGTTGCAATGCTTCTGGCTGATCTTCACTCCAAATGCGGCAATTGTGCTTATTTACGTACCCATTCAACCAAAAATGAGCCTCATCGCTGAACACAATTTTTCGATAAAAAAGCGGATCCTCGGCCAGCTTTCCAAGAGCCCATTCACCAAAAATTCGGCGTTGTGGTAGGTCGGCTGGCTTTAGTTCTTGCACCAGCTGTATCTTAAAAGGCTTTACGCCCAAATCCTTCCGCAAAATTTTCCACGTAGTGCTGTAACAAAGGCCTAACTGCTGGGAACGGCGCCGAATCGACATTTCGCGGTCTTCTGTCACACTAGCTGATACGGCCGCAATATTTTCTTCACTACGCACAGTACGTAAACGTGTTGGTGGTTTAATGTCCAACAAAGTAAATTTGGTGCGAAATTTGGTCACAATCTTCCGAATAGACTGCTCAGAAGGTCGAGAATGCCGACCATAAAATGGAAGCAGCGCGCGATGAACATTTCGAACCGAGCACGAATTTTGATAGTAAAATTCAATAATTTGCAAGCGTTGTTCATTTGTAAGACGATCCATGGTTAAATTGCAAACCAAACTGAAGCTGTTTGACAGTGACACAAGGTACTAAACACACGTCAGCTGTCAAAACCAGTGTTGCCAAAACCAAACCTGCTAAAAAATCACCCGTTATCTATTTTTAGTAAACAAATTATTGGAATGTCCCTAAAAGAGTAGAAGCTGTATTTTGCTATACAATGTGATGAGGAATAGAGAACCGGCGTACGTTTTTGAAAAGATTAACTTTGCTTCATCTAGCAGAACGAACAATGTAAATTTACCAACTTTCAATTATTTAGAAAGCAAGAGATTATTTGTCTTTCATTCTATTAAGCTATGGAATTCTTTGCCGTTGTCAATCCGAAATTGTAGGAGCCCTCAAGGTTTCAAAAAATCTTTATATGAGTATATTATAACTAGCAATAATAAAAATTTATTTTCTTAGCAAAAATTCTAGATCGCTTCTCTCTTTATCATTTCTTCTTATTTTATCTTCTTTATCTTTTCTTCTTTATCATTTTTATATTATCTTTTTTATTTTATATATTAGTTATTATATTTTTTTTTAATCTTTTCATGATATCTTTTTCTTATATGCTAAAACTAAATTAACTGTTTTATTTTTGATGAATTTTTGCATTTGAAAATAATTCTTAAATCAACAATTAATAACGGTTTGCTAACAAACAACTTTAAGAAAACTTAAAGGAAAATATTACTTTAATCGAAATAGTCAGAATTTTCTGACTGCTAAAACTTAAATAATCTCCCATTATTAGGAATAGAAATAAATTTTACCGAAAAGTCTATCAGAAAAAAATTTTTAGATAAACAACTGATTTAGAAATAATTTATTCGTCTGTTGAAGCAAAATGAAAAAAAAAACAGGCTATAGTTAATAGTAAATGATATTAGCACAAAAGCTTAGATTATTGCTAAACAAAATTCAAAAATCGTATCAATAAAGCCCTTTTCTCTTCAACTGATGAGTCTAAGTGAGATGAGATCACCGGGACGAAACGCCAATTTTTGTGTCGTACCTGGGCGAAACGCATTTTTAGAGTTAAGGTCATTTGAACTTATAAATTGTCTTTTAATTTATTTGTAATTTAATTAATTTCATAAGCCACATTTTTTTTTAATAAATCTTTACAAACAAAACCAAAAATTTTAATTTAAAAAAAAATATAATTTTTTGAATACAAGTAATTTCGAGAAAATATTAATTGTGAACTTATGTCTCATGACCCACTTGCTTTCTTAAATTAAGGAATAATGACCAAACTGTTATTGGAGTTCTGGCACATTAAATTGGGTTACATAACTCAACAAATCAATTGTGAACTTGTACACCCACCCAAATCAGTCAAAAGCCTATTTGGGATTTGTCTATGGAATTATGACCCTGCCAACGGGTAGCTGCCATAGAACAATTAAAAATTTTTTCAAATCTCCTTGAAAATAATCCTTGACTTATTTGGATAAAATACAGAAGCAGTAAAAGAATTTAAATACCTGGGGTATGTGTTCAAAAAGAATGGAGGGCAGGAAGCGCATATAAAGGAAAGAATAAAAAAGGCAACAGCGGTAATGATGGAAGCTTGGGGTATTGGGAGGAGGAAATTGGAGAATGTTTGGGAGAGGAAGATGTGGCTTTTTGATACCCTGGTTTGGACGGTGATGGGATATGGGGCAGAGGTATGGGGATGGGAGGAGAGACAAGAAATAGAAAGATTGCAGGAGAGGTACCTCAAATGGACACTAGGGGTAGAATGGCAAACTCCAGGATACATGGTGAGAGAGGAAACCAAAAGAGATAAGTTAACGATAAGAGCAGGGAGAAGGGCGTGGAATTATGAAGAGAAATTAACAGGTGGAAAAGGAAGCGAGATAGCGAGGGAATGTTTAGAGAAGATGAGAGAGAGAGAGAGAGAGGGATGGAAACGAGAGAGAATCACGATGGGAACAAGGGAGAATAGGAATGAGAGGAAGGGAAGGAAGAGGAGACAGTATGACAGGATACGAGAGAGTAGAATGGGAAGACAGAAGAGAGCAGGAGAAGGAAAGACGGGATTTAATAATGGAATCCAGATATAAAAGTTGGTATAAGGAAGTAATGACCGAGGGGATCCCGCAATATCTGAAAGCGGGATGGAAAGCAGACAGAACAAAGAGAATAGCGAGAGTCAGGCTAGGGAATGAAGATGGTACTGGAAACAAGAAGAAGAGAGAATGTGCAGAGTGTGTGAAGGTGACCCAGAGACGTGGGAACATGTGATAGAAAGATGCAGGTCAGGTGGAGATGAAGGTAGATCAATAGGGGAAAAAATGAGGGATATAATGGACGAAGGAGGGAGGGGGGAAGAATGGATAAAGGCACTAGAGGTTGCTAGAAGGAGTAAGGAAGGACGGATGGGAGACTTGTAACCCTTAGGGGATGCAATACAAAACAATACAGAATAATAAAAACAATACAGAATACAGAAGCTCCATGAAAACTTAAATATTATTGCGTTCAAAATTTTACAAACTAATTTTTGGGTTTCACAAAAAAAACTTTGTGTAGATGTATATTTGTTTCTTGAAAATCCAATTTGATTTTTTTTAATTGTAAGTTTATTTTTCTCTGATTTAAAATTTTTATTAATTTTTTGGTAAATGTCTGGTGAATTGGATACAAAAATCTTTCTGTAAAGTAGCGAATTTAAGCGAAAAAATTACAAATGAAATAATTATTTATAAGAAAAGAAAAAAGCTCACTCTAACCATTAAACAGTTCTTTTACTAATTTATAGAAAGATCAATTGCTGCCTATATTCCCTATGTAGATAAGTTTATGTTTGTATCAGTGGTATAGTATAATATTACATACGAGAATGATTGTGCCACTTGAAATACAGAACGTTCCCACTCGATGAACTGCGAAAACACTTTCGTTACAATTTACTATTTGTACTTAAAAATGATGATTTTGAAATGGCCTCGTTACTCTGAGTAAAAAATAAAAATATAACAATATTGGTTTCCATGCTTTATGAGATGTAAAATATGCAACGTATTGAAAATTATGCATATTTTATATTTCTTAGAATTCTATTCAACAAGGATCTAAGTATAGATAAAATTCTTGTGCATCGAATGACTATAGGTATGGTTTTTCAAAAACCAACAATTTCTTTTTCTTCAAGTTCAATGGTTTTTTCTTGATGTGAAACCAATTTGAAGAAGTTTCTTCCGAAAAATTTTTTTTTTTTTTTTTTTTTTTTTTAAACCGGAAAAATGGAAATCACATCCTCTTTTGTAAGTTTGATGTAAAATGATACGTTTATATATACGAGTATATTGAAAATAAGAAAATAAAACGGCAGGTGATAGAGAGAGATGCTTTTAAAAGATAAATCGAAAGGAAATGGGAAATATGAAAGGAAAAGTTTTTTTTTTTTTTTTTGTAAGAGTTAAGTTGAAAATACAAACACTCAATTTATATTATAACGATTGATCTAAACATGTATGTATTCATATGAACATTCCTGGTGTATACGAATATATGCTGATGTTGATGTTTGTGTGACAACGAAGACATTTTTACTTAAATTGACAAAAAAAAAAATAAAGATTCAAATTTACAAAAGACGCTTTCAGTTGGAAAAAATAATATTAAACTCAGGCATAAGTGTCTTGACAACGATTTAAGTATAAATAGAAGACATAACGAAGGGTTAGAACCACTTTCGTAGCAAAAAGGGATGAATGGATTTGGGTGACGAGTTAATTCATACGAGTGTTGGGAATTCAATTCAGTAAATCGCAGATATGAATTCAAAAGTTTAAAAATATTCTTTTTTTTTCGAATTTATCTTGTAAATTTACATAAATAGAAAATTTTATTAAAGGGTAAATATGAGTTTGCTTGACAAACATATGATTTCTTATTTTTTTTTTTTTATAATAACTTTTGCAGTTACAATTTGAATTTAAACAAAAAACTTGTATATTATAGGTATACCTAGTAACATTATTTATGAATACAGTAAATGGTTTCTATCTAGAAAGCGTTTACATCAGAGCGAGCGCATAGCTATCTTAAAGGTGTTTGAACTCATACGTGTCACTAACGTCATATCTATTAAATGCTCAGCTTCAGAAAACTGTTTAAAAATAGATCATTAGGAGTCACTTGCAGTTATAAATGAAAAACATAATTTAGAATACCTGCATTTTAAATTTTGAAAAATTAGTCAATTTTTCGATACCAAGATAAAGATTTATAAAAAAAAAATTAATTCTGACTCAACCTTCCACTTAATTAGAGTCTTATTATTTCAATGATAATGAACAATAAAATTGATGGTATTAAAATATTGAAACCAGTTTGCAAAAATGTTGGAGCCAACATGTTTTTTTTTTTTTTAAGTAGTTATTCAAGTCATAAGATTTATTTTCATATATCATTGTCTGGAAGGTTACTTCAAAATCTCTTAATAAAAAATTAAATAACAATTTTATTATATTATATATACATTAATATTGAAGGTTTTGAATGAACAACAACACTATAGACTATTAAAACTATTAAAACTATTAAAACTATTTAAAACATTCTTCTTAAATAAAAAAAAGTCAAATTGAAGTTGAACAGTATTCGAGGAAGGTGAAAATCAAATAAATCAGGTAATTGATTCTATTGAATGACAAAAAAATTGTGGAAGGAATATCCAAAAATGCTTAGTACACAGTTTAAAGAAAATCGATTTATTTGTTTACATTGGAACTGGAGGCATAAACAGACAGACAGAAAGACGGACAGAATTGCGAGACACATTTTTTTTCTCAGTTATAAATAGTTATCTACTTTTTACAAAACAAACAAATTTGAACTACAAATCGCATGAACTTGCTTTTGTTGTTAACTACTACATAAAATTTCTTAGATAAATATTAAAGTTGGTTAAATAATGTAATGATATAAATAAAATACTAAAAAAATGGAATTTCCGTTTATTTTTTTTTTGTTTAATGAACAAATATATACTTTAAAAATATTTAAATGCAATATTTTTTGAGAAATTTACAAGAATCACATTGTATTAAAAACCTATGCGATAGTAACTCAAAAATAATATATAATATATCAATTTTTTTTTTATTATTATTTATATAAAACTTACTGACGATGGAAGCATAGCTTCCGAAATGCATTTAAGTAAATAAAATAAGTGTTTTTAAGTTATTTAAAATAATATCTTTTATTTATTTCATGAAAAAACACGTTAAAAATCTCCAATATCAAATCAAAAATATTTCCATAATTTTTTGGCAAAAAACCTAAAAGTTAAATTTCTTACAATTTCTATGATTATTACTATCAAGTTTAGTCTAAATCGTTAGAGCCGTTTTCGAGAAATTTAAAATAAAAAACGGAAATCTTTATATGGCAGCCACCTGTTTTAAGTGAGCTAAAACAAAAATTCGATTTTCTTCTCTAGAAAATCACATACAAATGCTATGTAGCATATTTGAAAAAAAAAATTGACTCATCTCCTTAGTGTCTAGCGAAAATTACAGTGAACGTACGATTGCATAGACCGACAGACGGTATAAAATGAAACCAAATTTTTCCGACTTCTCAATGTTTGTAGTTAAAGTTTTGATTAAAACATCGAATTTTTTTGTAACGAAAACATTACTTGACTCATATCGCATATAAAAACTCAATCATTACAAAAAAAACAATCTTTTCATTTATTTTTTAAGGAGTATTTCATTCAAAATATCCATTTGAAGTTTCATTTCGTTTTCAACGACATCACCACTTCTAACAAACCCCAAGAATCCATGGCTTTATTACAAGAATATTTCAGTGCACAGTTAATTTTACGCTTTGAACCTGTTTATTAATGTTATTATCATACATTTTGACTTTTTTTCAGAATTACGTAAGGTCTTTTAGTGTATGTACATTGATTATCCAGCTACAATTTTTCTCTATAAAATCTGTTCTTTTTAAATCAAGTCTATATTATATACATTACAATATAAAAATTAATTGAAAATCTGAAAATAATTATTTGACCAATTTTTTGAATGATGTTTATTTATTTAAAATCGGGAATTTTTATTCATTTATTTACATATGCAAATAAAACGAGTGTTATTCCATACTTCTTCCCTACGTTTCGTTGGATTTTCCCGTTACAATTATTTATTATGTGCAACTTTTGGATACAAAAAATTTATGGCAGTTTTAGTTGCAGTTGAATGAAATTAAATTTATTTTGAGAAAAAGTATTCAGTCAGAACAATTTTAAACAATATTCAACTAAAGAATATAAAGCGGGTACCACTTCCAGGGCCATCAATTGTTATACAACAATAAAATCTTTAACTTATTTAAGAACAAAAGTGTAAAAAATATATAAAACTTATGGAATAAACAAGATGTTCCACAAAAATAAATAGTGGTGCACTCGGGCGTATACGCATTTTTTATTTTATTTATTTTATTGAACTTGAGTTTGTTTATGTCGATTGGAATATTAGTTAGCCAGTATAAATTTCGAATTCCTCACTAGTTTTTCTCCTTCAAAATTTGAGCAAGCAAATTCAAAAAAATTTTTTATCTGTATTGACAGAAAAATTGAAAAAAATTTTCGGGGAATTCTGTTTATATTTGCGATTATACTGAGATCTCTGTAATTTTAAAATCATAAATTGGCCAATTGTTATAAGAAACTCCTCAGTTGCTTAATTTATAAGTAACTATTATTTCACATGAAACATTTCTCACTTGGTAGTTTTTAGGTACATATATGTTATATTTCTCGCATAGTAAATTTATCACACGTTATTTTTCTCGCTTCATATTTTTCTGAAATGATTAATTTTACTGTATGAAATTTTTTTCCCTGGCGCTGATATTTTTTTTTCATTTTTTTTAATTTCTCCCGCACAGTATTTTTCTCGCGTGATATAATGTTTTCAAATGTAAAATTTCTCGCTTGGTATTTGTCATGATATATTTCTCGCATGATAAAATAATCGCATGTTATTTTTCTCCAATAATATTTTTCTGGCATGAAAAATTTCACATTATATTTTTCACATTATATTTTTCTCACTTATAAGATTTTACTCGCATGGTATTTTACTGGCTTGATATTTTTCTCGCTTGATAAAATTCTTGCATGATATTTTTCTTACTCGATATATTTCGTAAACGATGTAGGTTTTTAGTTATTAATCGTTCAATGGAATAATAAAGACAAATTTTTTCCGATTTAAAACTTTTTTCATCTTTTATTGTTTGGAATTGTTTCATTATGAATTAACTTCTCACTTATAGACGACATTTGATCTTTATTTTGAATTCATTTAATTTTTAAACTAAAGATTTCCTGCTTTTGTAGCTAGGAATTTTTTTTAAATTAAGAATTATTCCATTACGAAGTTTATTCGTTATGGATGTTGCATGGAGACACAAAATACAATTTTTATTATTTATTTGGCTAACCCTACCGGATAAAAACAGTGATAAATTATAATGAACAAATTTGAACGAAATCCTTCGGACAATAAAATATGCCATCTAGTAAATAAGAATTTTTGACTCAAATTCAATTCAATTTGCTATTTTTTAAAAAGAATAAGGGCTTGTTTCACAATGCCTAAGTAAAGTTCTGATTAATTACATGACACGTATATATCGGAAGAAGGTCCGACCTTTTCAAATCGTCAAAATACAATTTGTTAGTTTTTCTCTTGTGAAACTAAGACCCTGTGTCAATATTTAATGTGTCGAGTAACTAATCAGAACTTACTCTGGCATTGTGAGACAGACAATAAAAGTTCTAACTTTACCTAAGTCTTGAAAAATCAATATTCAAAACTTTTATAGAAAAGAGAATATGAAATAAAAGTCACAATGTCATCATCACAATAAGCTCTATTAAATTTCTTTCTTTCCCTTTTCATTTTCTTGCTTTATTAAAAGAAAAAAAAATATACCTACCTAATATCTTTTTTGCACAAATTCCTATAAATATTTGAATATCACAAAATCTATTTTTAATTTATTTAGCTTTTTTGAGCCGAAATACTTTGTGTATCAACATTTTTGTCAGGAAGCTTAGTCATTCTACGGAAAACGGGACTTCATTTCCTCTCCAGTATACCATCTGTATAGGTACTTCTTGCTATGTAGGTATACAATTGGTCACATCTGTATAACTATACCTACTTTTCCCAAACAAAAATACCTAATAGTCATTGAAAGTCTGTGAGTGGATTTTCCTAATCGGAAAACGGAAATCTTAGCAAGAAATGAAGGAAAAATGGTGGATGATTTCATGTTGTTTTTTTTTTTTTTTTTTTTTTTTTTGAAGAAACAGAATTTAATTTCATTTATTGATGACGGTGATGATGACAAATACCGAAATGAAAAAAGAAAAGAAAATTAAAGAGGCTCCCTCAGCAAACGAAAAAAAAAATACATAATAAAATACAGCAACAACAAAAACATTCCAACAACTCAAAAGTTTGGACTTTAATTATATTTGTTTTAGCAATTCATAGTCGTGTTATGTGCGTTCGGTCGGTCAATTTTGGCTATGAATTAAGGGCGCATATTTAACTCCATGGTCAAAGCCTTATCATGCTATGAAATAGTTAAGCGTGGAATTTTTTCTTTTTTTTTTATTCACATGAAAACACCAGGCGAATAACCTTTTTTTTTTTGTTGCCACACACAAAAACCGAAAATGTGTGATAATAAACTGCGCGTGTTATGGGAATCATCACCATCACAATCGCACTCTGCCCCCAGGACGACTATATCTACATACATATTATGTATATACCTAAGATGAGTATAAGGATATCAAGAGAGAGAGAAACAAAAAATTGGACTGAATGTGTTACTTAATTAAATTGAACCCGCAAAGGGCATGGAATTGTTAAAAGCCGCCATAAAAATTGGAGCTCTTAATAAGACACAAAATAGGGCTGTAAGTAATATTCCCTTGAAGCCATAAAACCAATGGTCACATACTGTTACTTCTGGATTTTGGATTCTGGATTCTGGTGATGGTGGTATTCTTCTATGATATATACAGTTGTTAGGTGTAAAAAGGTTCGAAATTAAACATAAACAACGTAGGTGTCGTTATTTTTTTGTATTTGTTTGTGTTTCGTTTTTGTTTTTCCATTGGGAACATATACTCGTATATATGTATCTACTTCTTTGTTGGAATTATAACTGACTGACTGAGAAAGAACAGAAAGGAAATACAAAAATCTCTGCAATATTCAAGGACTCCACTATAATAAGTCGTTACGTTACGGAAGCAAAAGAAAGGGAAGTACCTCACTTCGCTGATTTCCTTTTTGAGCATGTCCTTCAAATGTTCCTTCAAATTGGGGATTTCAGATTTAGAATCTATAAATCACAGCAGCCCTTCAAAATTCCATCCTTGCTATAAACCTACACATATATTATGTAGATGCAAATGTTTAAGTGCTTTTTCTGTTTTTGTTTTTGTTGCTGGTAAGAGGGGCACAGAATCTATACAGCACATCCTAGCCCCTATATATATAACGTTTTATCAAAACAAATAAATCATATTATAACCCTCTACCTTATACTTGTGGCTTTAAATTGCTGAGGGGTATTCATTATCCTTAGGCCTCTATTATGTACCCACCTACATACACCCACCATAGATACACACATGTATATTTCCTTAAAAGTTTGTAGGGTGTCAAAGCTGAATAAACAATTTATATGTTTGATTTTTGTCTGATGTTAAGTTAGGCATACGAGTAAATCTATTATTTAAGAGGGAAGTGGGATGAAAGAGAGAGAGACAGAGACAGACTATCTATATATTATGTATGTATAATAACAAATTCCTAGATTATACTAAACTGATTTGAATGCATGACAGGAAATTTGAATGGTCGGTCGTTGTTGTTAAATGTCACATACGGGCTTTTGATGTTTTCATATTCAATACAGGTACCTGGTACATATTATTATTATATATAGGCTGATGGATTATCTGAAACACCCACATTTGTTTAAATATAATGAGTAGGTAGATATGAATAATATACGATTTGATATAAGTTTGGTATTTTAAGGCGCTTTTGTTGAAATTCTGTTTTTTGTTTTATTTTTTTTTTTATTAACCTTTAGAGATAATTGAAATAACTTTTACCAAAGCCATATGTGGTTTTCAATCATTGGATTTAAAATCAAAATAAGACTTTAAAGTTTCATTGTAAAAAATTTGTGTGTATATTTAAAACCTTTGTATAATGTATATACATTAGATATGATAGATCAAGTACCTTCTTGTGAACATAATCTTCAAAGCATATAACCATTGGTATATAACCTACCTCATCGTGGCTGTTGAAATAGAGAATACCATAACTGATAACTTCAGACCAAACACTTAAATAATCGCTTGTCGGCTTTTTCAAGTTGCTTCGGTTAGAAAATTAACTTTTGTGATTGCATTTTATGCTAAGCATAAATAAATAAAAAATATTTTTTTCATGTCAAGATGGATTTATAAATTCTCCAAAAGAGGATTTCTGTTTTAAGGTGACAGAGACTAGGATTCGATCTCACGACCTTCGGATTAACAGTCTTACGCTAAACTTCCAATAAGGAGCTTCTATAATGGGGTATATAGTTAATGCTTATAGATAATTTGGGTCTTGTGAATAAAAAAAAAGTTAAAGCTTTTTTTGAAGGAAGCTAAACCCAACTAGTCATAGCTTTTACTAGCAGCTAAAGCTAGACAGTTCTAGATTAATCTTTGTTTTATGTGAATAAAAAAATGATAACGCTAAATAGCTTGTGCTAGAAAATTCTAGTTTAAGCTTCTCAATTTAAGCAGTTTGTTTTTTATTCATATGTTTCGACTAGGTAGCTTTAGCTAGAACTTCTCATATAAAGACCGAAAGGAAGGTTGTTTTGAATTTTGTTTTGCCACTATAATCTGTTCTTATAGGGAAAGTTTTGATTTTGGGTAAAAAATGTTTTTATCATATCGTCCGTCAGTCTCTGCGTCTATACGTTTACTGTGGACCAATTGGTTTCAAATTTGAACATAGGTCGGGGAGCTCCAATAAAACAGTTTTAATATTTTAAAAAGTATTAAGAAAATTGTCTTATTTTTGAGATATTCTCTTATATTTAACTAACAGTTCGCACAATTTTTTAGAACCAGTTTCATAGTTTTCCATTGACTTTGTAATTGTACCTTTTAATGCCTTATATACCTACAACACCTGGATTGAATCGTATATTTAATTCACGCTGCAACTATCAACGACAACTAACTGCTTAACACGATTACATACGGAAGAGCGTTCAACTCCAAGATCTTGTCCTATATCGCATACTGAAATCAAGGTTCACTTAGATATCTCAAAAATATCTGCATACTCTGCTCAGGTACTCCTCCTCTACACTCCGTTGAGTCTTCTAAAAAGTAATCAGAAAGCCACTGCACATTTTCTTTTGAAAATCTAAAAAAAACTATGAAAATCCTCATCACTTACTTCAAACCGTTTCTTCTAAAATTTTAGTTTTCTTACGCGTATAAACTCGTCCATACTCGCACCATAACTAAAGAGAATACTGAAAATAAGACCTAGTCAAAGCTTTCTAGACAGGGAGAAAAAATCTTGAAATTTTTGTAGCTTTAACTTTAATATTCTAGTTAAAGCTATTTTTATTCACACAAATTGAAGCTTAGGCTGGGAAAACAAGCAAAAACTAAATGAATTTAGCGTTGGCTATTTTAAAATAGCTATGACTAGAAAACATCTTTAACTAGCTAGCTTAAGCTCATTTTTATTCACCAAAACCTAGCTTTTACTTAAAATTATAAGTTTTAGCTTTAGGTTTTTTTTTATTCACAAGGCCCTTTATTTACGAAATATTGAACGAGCTTTTGTTGATTACCGATGCGAGTGCGACCACTTTTATAAAAAAAAACTTTAAAACTACGCTTTTTTAAAGAATGGTCGAACTGATTTTGATCAATTTTTTTATAATATGGAGTAAGTTTTAAAAATTTTTAATACTATAGAATTATGTACCGTATTTTCTGGATTTAAAAAAAAACATCAAAACTTTTTTTGTATTGAAAATTATTTGATAATTAGAAAACAATTTGGTTAAATTTTATCAAACTTAGCACCACTGCGGTTTTTTAAATGTGCATTTCAAAATTTTAAGATTCTAATAATTAATTAGATTAATTGTCGTGAATTTGTCGTGAAAGAAAAAAAATTTGTGGCGCGTGTTTTTTTTTTAAATAACCCCTGCTTAATTGTCGATATAAGCTGCATAACTTTTAGAGTTTTGGTTTTAGCACAGGATTGTTTGTAATATTATATGTACTTTCTGAATAAGTTGTTAGAAAATTAATTTTTAAAATAAAATGTTTATAGTTTCTTTTTTTTTTGTTTATACGTCTTATTATACCGAAAACGCATTTCAGTGACCAAGAACCTGTCCCAAAGTTTATTTCTTGCTTAAACTTTTTTAAACAATATTTTCAAAAAAAAAAATTATAACCGTGATGTGGAATAACTCATATCATTTCTTAAGAATTTTATAACTTGAAATATTTTAATACTAAATCCTAATGGTTTTGAGTTATCACATTTTTTTAATTTAGAAAAGCTTCTACTTTGATTTAATTTTTGGGACAACCTTTTTTACCTTTTTTACTTGCGATAAAGAGGTACTATATATGGTAAGAAAAATCCAACTCGAGATTTTGATCAAACTTTCTTAAACTTGGTACTTTTTTGGGCATTCCCCCGACACGTTTTGTTTTTTATTTTTAAAGACGAAAAATAAAAGTTGCTGCTGTGTAAAAATTCAGTAATTTTTTTTTTAAAGGCGAACATTTTTTTTTTTTTTTACACTTCAGATTCTTCGTTGTTATAGTGAGCTTAGATCAAGCTGCAAACTACAATCAGAGGCTCATCATAAGTGCATGTGTTTAGTTTTTTATAAAAAAAATCCGAAAAATGGTTATTAATGGTACGACCCAAAGAATCATTTTTTTAAATTTTCGATTTTCTCAAAAACGGTTCAACCGATTATGATCACGAATCTTTTAAGAAGTTTAAAAAGTTTTGTGTACCAAAATTTTCAAATTTTTTTTTTGATTTTTAACCAAGTTTAAATTAAATTTTTTTTTTGAGAACTTAATAATTTGAAAACAACTACCTAACCCTAAATGATGGTCAAAATTATACCTTTTGAAACGTTTGAAACAGCACGGACAAAATTCTTAGATCAGATCAAGAAAAATAAGCTACAAATCACGAAAAATTAAACCAGTTTTTTATCTTGGTTTCGAAACAGTAAATTACGACTTTTTGTTTGCAATTTAAAAAAAATGAGCGAAATGAAGATATTTACACTTAAAAATCACATTTCAACACTTTTGAGTATCAATAATTCGATTGAGAAAAAAAAATATTGCCATCAGCGAATTGCAATTTGTTACTAATTTCTATCAGTTTTATGTTTTTTCTTTATTGTAAATTTCAGCAGGAGTTTGTTGATTACCATTGTTTTGTTGTAGATTATAAATGTCTTTTTTTAATACTTAAAAACGCAAGAGTAAATTCCAACCCTTGTTTTCTCAAACTGTGAGCTAGTTTTAAAGTGATAATCACAGTTTTGATACCTACTTATTTAACTTTAAATTACAACTTTTCAGTCGTAATTTGAAAAAGGTTATTCGGCAATTTACAGCTTCTAAAGATTATTCTACTTTCCATTTTCAAGCAATCCTGTAGAGATTCAAGAACATTTGTTCGTAAAGTTAACAATCTTCGGTAGTGATTTACAACTTAAACCTATGGATTTGATGTAAATGGAAAACTGCAAATTAAGTGAAAATAATTTCTGACTTAGCTACAAAGTCTGATGACCTACTGAAAAACATACTGCATACCTCAATAAGTTCGAGTGACCTCAACTCCAAAGATTGCGTTTCGCCCAGATACGACAGTTGGGCTCATCAGTTAGATACTTCCGTACCCTACTAAGACGCGAATTATGGTCGAAATTTATCGGCACTTATATTATAAAACTCACAGCATGAATATACTGTGAATTTTATATTTCTAAGGGAATTTCACTAAATCCAAACACCAAAAATAACTAATTGCGAAATTTTAGGTTGTAATTTACGAAAATATTTTTTTAAATTATTCCCCTGAAGTAGTAGATTGCGTCTAAAAAAGTTGTAATTTACTGTAGATATTTAATCATATATATATGTAGTTTTGTTCTTAAATCAGCAAATAGGAAAGTATTTTGGTAAATTGCGATATTGCAGGCTCAATATTTATATCGTGATTACATTTATTGGTTTGAGCATTGAGAAAATGAAAATCATATACATTTCGCAAAACAAGTTGAATAAGTTGTAAAATTAAATTATTCGCATGAAGTAGTTGATTTCGAATCAAAAGTTGTAATTTACTTAAAAGTCAACAAGCTCGAATTATGACTTTTGATAATAAATAACAAATTATAAAATTTTGTATTTTACGAAGACTTGAATGCTAAATGACACTTTTTTTAATCATTTTTTAATAAAAGCACCTTAATTAACTAAAAAAAGAGTTTCGTAAATTACAACCTAAAATTTCGCAATTAGTGATTTTTCAATTCTTTCCGTGTATAAATATTCTACTACTAAATAACATTTTTTTGCTTTTGAAAGCTAGTCCTGGTCCTGCAGTTAAGTCCAATTTTCTTACATCAAGAACTTGTTCATTACAAATACGAAGTTTTATCAAAATCGTTGTAGGTGTTTTCCAGAAAATTTCAAAAAAAAAAAACAAAATAATTAACAGCTACAACCTTTTCTAGATGAATCACATAAAAATAATCTTTATCAAACTTAAAGTAAATCAGCTCACTTGTTTAGGGTCTAGCTCAAATTTCAATGGACTTACGAATGCACAGATAAACAGACGCATGACCAGCGCGACGGCTGATAAGACGAAACTCACTTTTTTGGATTTCTTGATCATCGTAGTTAAATGTATTCTTAAATTTTTTTGTTAAATTTAAATTTATAATTAAGAAATTCAATAATTTTTTTATAAATAATTATTTATTAAAGTAGTTTTTGATGTCCATAGGTAGGAAGAAGGTACCCAACAGTTTGACAATTATACAACAGTGAGTTATTCCGAATAACTTCGCATAGAAATATGTATAGAACACGTGGCACCATCTATCATGAATAATGTACAATAAATCTTTCTTCGAATGACTCAATAATTTAATTCATATTATAATTTCAAACAATTCGTAGGTGCATTATTTAAGATTATTAAAAAAAAAACAGTTTTTTATCCAAAATTGCCACAATTTTTTTGGAATTATTACCAGGCTTGTCAGATTGTGCGATTTATCGCCAAACAGGCGATTTAAAATTTCATTTGGCGACACGAAAATCGGATTGGCGATGAACCATCAAAAAGGCGATATTTTTAATTTTTGGCGATTTGAATTTTGATATAAAAAAGGTCCAATTGATACATACATTGAATTTAGTATGTATTTAAGAAGACTAAGTAAACAAAGGCGTATTTTTTTCTTTAATTTTAAGTTCTTGAATTGTTTTGTTTTAGTTTTTAACATTGAAAAAGTTTATAGGGTCGTTTTGAGAAAAATATGGTGTTACCAAAATGATTAAATGAACAAATGAATACAATAACAAATGAACGAAATGAACTCTAGCGTATAGGGGGCTCAGGATCGAATTTTTGGTTGGTGTTACCAAAGAAAATGCCAAAATGAACCTAAAGACACAATCGATGAATCGTACCTACACGTTGATCGTCGCCAACCGACGAGCTTCAGTGGAGGATAGTTGAATTTGTATGAAAGCTTAAAATCACTCGATTTGAGCGCACTTAGAAGCCTTTTACTCAGGTTATAATTATCGGATGCTTAATGTTAAGATAGATAATTAAAGATAAAATGACAGGCTACAAATCTCCATCAAAATTTTTGCAAAAGCTTACAAAATTTCATACTAAAAACGTGAAAGATTGGCTTTTGAGAACTAATTTCATCACGGCAAATGACGTGAGGAACAAGAAAACAAAAAGAAAAAGAAAAAAACGTACCCACAAAGAATATACATTGCTGTAAGGGTGTTGGCAAGACGTTGGTTGGAGTGGAATGTGTGCAATAAAAAACCACCACTGCACCGTGGCTGTTGGCAAACACAATTGGCTTCGTATCGGAAACAAAAATGATATACATACATAGCTACATTATTAAGTAGGTTAAAATGGTATGTTGATTAAATTGTTGTAGGTATTTTGCAAATATTATTCGTAATGGTACGATTAGGTTGGTTTGGTTGGCTTATAACTTCTGTTCTAACAATCGGATATTTTAAATAAAGGTCTTAAAATGAAGGTAAAATATCAAACTAATTCATTCAGTTAAAAAATAATTGAAATAACATAAAAGTGTAGGTGAAAAACGTTTAGGTTTAATTCATCAAAATAAATAATTGCAAAAATTGAAAAATTGAATAACAAAATTGGCTTCGCCAACAAAATTCATATACCTACGTATCTATATAGGTACATACATTATATATGTATGTAGGTAGGTAGGTAGAAATGGCGATCACGAGCAACCTAGCTCGTTGACCCAATTAGCGCTAGAATGCGCCGTTTTGTTACCATAACTCGTTGGACCTGTGGATGTAAATGGTTTGGAATGACTCAGAATGGCTCAGAGACGTAAGAGGTTTGACCCCTTAGTATGACATTATGTACATTTATATAAAAGGATTGATTCAGTTGTTCTGCGGTTGCCTTTTTACTTCTGTACTATAATAATCGGATCTTAAAGATTAAAGTTTTGAAATAAGTTAAATAATAGGCTTCAAAATTTTGTGTGACAAAACCTGACTTCATTCTAAATCAATTCGATTGTTGAACCTAGAATATGCACAGAGACCTATACTTGAACCTCTATGATTATAACTTATAACTTTAGTTCTATAAGGGCCAGATGTTGAAGGTTAAGGTATTTAAATTAAGGTTAACTAGGCTAGAGGTAGGATTAAACTTGCGAAGCAACTTAAATATAATACCTAATCGAAAAGGGTTGATTTGGTATCTTCTGTTCTAATTATCGGATCTTTGAGGTTAATGTCTTAGAATTAAGGTAAAATCTCAGGCTACAAATTTATGTGACAAAACAACATCTAAGCCAATGCGTTTTTTGAACTTGACCATACGTCTAAGCCAATGCGATTTTTGAACTTGACTTACGTCTAAGCCAATGCGATTTTTGAACTTGACCTACGTCCAAACCAATGTTATTTTTGAGCCTGAAATATGCAAAGGTACCTACTTGCGTTTCTCTTTAATAAACTTACAACATTAGTTCTAAGGGTCAGTTGTTGAAGATTAAGGTATTTAAGTTAACGTTAATCAGTCTAGAGGTAGGATTAACTTACCTAAGCAACTTAAATATAAATATCGAAAAGGGTTTATTTGGTAAGCTTTTATCTTCTGTTCTAATTATCGGATCTTTGAGGTCTTAGAATTCAAGTAAAATCTCAGGCTATAAATTTATGTTAAAAAACTTTACCTACGTCTAAGCCAATGCGATTAGAATATTCATAGGTACTGCAATATAATTGAACTTCTTTAATAAACTTATATAGATTTAGTTCTAATGTTCAGATGTTCAAGGTTAAAGGTAGAACTATAATAGTCGGATGCCGACCTAAGTGGTCGTACGAAACGAAATGAATACAAAGAATTCATATGACGTGCCCATAATTGAGTTTTGCTTGTTTCGACCAATTTTTTACTTTTGCTTTCGGAAGTGAAGAGCGCTCACCGACCGCTCCATGCGTAAGTGAACTGACAAAATTTTCCTCCAACATCTTCCGACTATTACAGCTCTACCTTAAGGTCCTCAAATGAAAAAAACTATTCAATTTGGTTGTCAACTCAGCTGTCAACTTAATTGGTGCTTTGCTTTTCATATACTCAGATAAAAGAATACTGCTTAACTGTCAAAACCATTAATATTGTCTTAAGAAATTACACGACTCGAGTTTATTAAATTTATTAAAAGATGAGTTCAAAATGCAAAATATTATAGAATACCTAAAAACAATTAGGTAAATCAGGTTTGCATTGAGTTTGAGCTACACAACAAATTATTTATAATTTGTCAATTTGACAGTAAATCAAATAACTTGCCTATATATAAATAGTTCAATAAGTTGAGAGACTTGGAAATCAATTTGAGCAAATATTTGATTTTCTTCAACATCAACGCCGTGATTAAATAAACTGAATTGAACAACATTACTTTAACCGCCAACTGGGATTTGACATTAAAAATATCTATATATTATTGTAATTTCAGACTGAAGAATGGTTTCTTAGACAGCTTCAGAAGTTTTGGTGCAACTATAGGATACAAATTAGAAACCACCAAGATTATTCATGTTTTTAGTTTATCGAGCTAACACAAGTCATTTTCAATGTCCCCATAGTTACTCTATGAGTGAAATCTGTAAATTTTTTTTTTAATACAAGGTTTTTTGATTTAAAAACTACAAATTGCAAAATTTTATTTCATTTTTGAGTTTGATGATTTATTGGGTGGATAATTTTGAAATTTGGCGATTTTTTGCGACTTAACTTTTACATTTGGCTTATCGGCTTTTTCAAACCTGACAACACTGATTATTACACTTAAATGTTGTAATTAGACACGATGTATTTGATTTTACACTAAACAAATTTTTATCAAAAAAATTTAGGTTAAAAACGAAAACTTCAAACATTTTAATTCAAGTTCCCGGGGTTTCCTTACTTTAATATTTGAAATTTTTTTTATTGAGATCCTGTAAAAATAAAATCAAGTTTCAACGCGGATTACTGTTTCGGAAAGTCGCCCCCTCTGACGAACCAAAATACAAACAAACTGATCGTTAAACCGTGTAACTAAAACCTTTTTCGAACTTATCTACCAACATATAGGTATAACTAATGTAAGATTTGTACAAAACCTTTATTTATTTTTTTTAATAAAAATTCTTCCTATTACAAAATTCAAATAACATGTTCAATTTCCTAATGGTATATTTAGGTATTTCCACAATTAATGACTCAATTATTCAAAAATTCCAATTAGCTATATTATACGTCACTTAATTATACACACAAACAAATAAAAATCTCATAAAATTTCATTACATATTTTAGCAATTTTTCTAGTTGTCGTTTGAAGTTAAAATACTCATTAGTTGTGCAGTGAAATATTCCACCTACAAACATTGAAACCAACTTAACGAAAACCACTTAATTCTAACAATTGTCGTCACCATTCACATACAATATATAGGTTCGATGACAATATACTGCTATACCTACAATTTTTTTTTTTTCATAATAATAATATTTCAAAAAGCTTCAACAACAATATGAAAATCATATATATGTATGTATGTATGTATGTACTTAGGTATATGCAAATGTGACTATTTTAGAAAGGACTTATATCCATGCCCACTACACAATCACATTCAAATACTATATCAACCAATCCATATATGTGATGGAATTATTTATTTGAAAATCATTCAAACGAAATGCAAGCAACGCTATCGTTAAATCCTTTAATGACAGTCAATAATTGACACATCATAAATAAAGCTTATCAATAATGTTAGAAGGATACAAATTAGCAAGAACAAAAAAGATCAGTAGGATTAGAGGATTTGAAATCAAAAAGAGGGAGGGAGAAGGTGGAGGGGGGGATGGGTAAGTTGTTTGACAAAAATGTGTGTCGTCCTTTATATGACATATCACTTACCCTTTTTTCATCAACACCGACACACATGTGGCTGATGATGGGTTGAGCTGGATCTGAGCTGCGGATGAAAATCCAAAATACAAATCCTCGGTTAATCCTTAATCAATATGTCAGCGACGATGGCTGCGTCAATGAAATAGCAACAGACAACACAAAAACACAAATAATAATATTATTCCCAACAACACAATTACAATTCATGAGATTTGATCCTTAAAACTGATATCATTCAAACCAAGGCAAAGATTCACATCAGGACAACATTCGAATCACGTCGTCGTCAGCGTCGTAGTCATCGGATGGCACACTAAATAGCACAGCACTTCCACCCCTGCCTGCCTACCCAGTAGTAGCTACCCATGGAAGACAAGACACGAATCGTTATTCGCATATAAACAAGCCCGTGTATATATAGCTAGATAGCTCGAAGTAAAGGAAGGTTATATAGGAGGCCGTATATGGTGGGGGATGGAGCGACGCGGCGCTACAAGACGAGACGAGACACAATCTGCACCTTTGGTCACACTTAAAAGAATTGCACTTGTACTAGATGCTTCTTTCTCTAATATAACAATCTAGATAGAGGTATAGGTAGGCCCGCACTCTTTTCTGAACAAAGACACTTTAAGCCTTCTCTGTTGTTGCCTTTGCACTCTTATTCTTTTCTGTGATTATAATTAAGGCTCTTCCCTTATATTCTTGGGCTTATGTGTGCAGTGTATGGATATGTAGTATGTACTTGAAGCTTACACCACCGCCGGTCTACTTTTTCACCTCCACTATTATGCACAGATAGAAAAACAACAACAACAAGAACACATCATGCACTGCTTTGTTTTATGCTTATTTTTAATGCACTATTTGCCCTAATGAGAGGAGTCGTATCTTATACATATAGGGGCTAAGAAGGGGCGTATAGGGTTATAGAGCCAAAAGAATAACACTTTTTTGGTTTCAGGAAAGACAATATGGTACCACTACCCATAATAATTCAATGCCGCCAAAAGAAAACAAACCCGATTCCGTTAGTTAAGGATTATTATTATCATAATTATTATTTAAGGCATGTACCTATATGCACCACAACCGCTATACACGTAACGGTTTCCGTTTAAAACTTTGCTCGGAAGCCCAAAGACGATAGCAAGGTAGAGATATCGTTATCTTCTTTTCCGCGATAAACTTCGTGAATTGTGCTTTTTTTATTTTCTTATATAGGAGTCAAAGCTATACACATAAAATACAAGGAATCGCATTCGAATTGGAATTTTTGCGTGAAAATAAACCGTTCGATTTGACGTACGAATTCAAACTAAATTTGAGGAAGAGATACAGTGAACTTTTATAATACTATACAATTAAATTGAGTGAGCTTTTACATTTGCACTGCCTTACCGACTTGAATCAGTTAAAAGGGACTTTAGAGATTGTGCGGCTGGGCGGAAGGGGTGGGCACTCAATTTTGAGTGAAAAATGTTGTTTTGTATAGAAGGTATTTTCTGTACTTATACACAAATCATGAAGGGAAGGTTTTTTTTTTTGTCTAGACCTTCAGTTCAGTGCGGCAAGGAAATTTAAAAGAAAAGCATTGTTCTATGAAGGCTTGGGCGATTTTGACTAAACCAAGAAACTAGTTAGATATACAACAACAACAAAAAATGGTTTAGGAAGCCTTAATCAAAAAAGGTTGAATGATAACAATTTCTATATTAAGGGTACCTTACTTGAGTGTTTTTTTTTTTTAAATACTGTAACTCAATAGATTTGGTTTTGTGGGTGTTAACATTATTAAGACAATAATTTGGCGTAGGTTCCTTGCACTTAAACTGGTTCATTTAAGCGAAGTTCAGAAAATTCCATTAAGCGGAAATTTAAAGGTTAGAAAAAATTGAATGTATATCTTTTGGAGTTTCCTGGAATAAAATTAAAATGAAATCGTTTTTTTTTTACCTAAGAGAGCTTTTTTCAATGAAAAATATTTATTAATAATATTCAACTGAATATATGTTTCAAGTATCCGGGTTTTTCACTTAAGCAAGTTTCGCTTAAACAGAGTGTTTTTTAGGTACCTAATTGGTCGATAAATAGGTTCTCGGGGATGAAAAAAGTGTTTCATGTAAAAGGGGTTTCTCAGCCAATTTGAGTTGATCCTAAGCGGGTTTTACTGTACAACCATTTTATTTCATATATATAAGGCTAAGAATATAACAGAGCCGAAAACTAGAAATTTGTATCGAAAAAGTCGGAAACTTCAGGGATTAATGGTGATCATATCGTCGAAGAACTAGTCTAAGTCACATTTACTAAAATTTTCAGGAGAGTGTTTTTAAACTTAAAAAACTTTATAACTCCGGAACGTTTAAATGAAAAATAGTGGCATAAAAACCTAAATATTTTTTTTAAGCTGAATCATAAGGTCTATAGTTTAATTTAACAAAATTATTATTTCTGGTGATTTTTGGATCATCTCGCATATATATTTTCAACGTAAAACAAGCTTATCTCCATAATTTGGACATAGATCATCTTGTTTTATGTGGACTTAGGCTACTTGTGATGAACAGCACTAAAAACCTAAGTCCGTAAAATACGTAAAATACTGACATGATGATTATATTGCATTAATATAATTTTGAAAGAACTACTGGTAACTGGACCTAGGAATTTAGTTATAATACCGAAATGCGTTGAACACAACAGGTTTCCTTATGAACTAAGAAAGCTTTTTTTTTAATTTTTGACATAAACTTTAACTAAATACATTGAATGTATTTGTGTCGATAAACATCGACTAATATCATGCGTCTTAAGGGCCAGTTATTGCTTTCATTGAAACTTATCATTGAAAATTTAAATTTTAAGTTTTGACGCACTTAAAAAGCAAAATCAGTGATTATTTTGATGCCAATTTAAAGCTAATGGCTTAATTATTAATTTTTGCCAAAAAAAATTCACACTTTGGCCCAAGTTAACACGTAAAATGAATTTCTTTATTTCAATGATTGAACTACCTCACCATTTACTAATGAAATCTTGGTTGGGCCAAAATGAAATATTTTTTTGACTATAAAAATAATAATTGAGCCATCAGCTTTTTATTGGCATCAAAATATTCACTGTTTTTGCTTTCAAAGTATCTCAAAATAAGAAATTAAATTTTTCAATTATGTGTTTAGAAAGGTATACGGCAGCATCTTACTGATGAGCCCAACTGTCGTGCCTGGGCAAAAGGTATATATATCGGACACTTAGGTCGCAAAAAGTCTTCCAATGGAATTTCATAGAAACAATTTTTTCTATTATTTTGGTTTTTCTTCATCGTATACTTAAACTAGTTCTAGTTCGATATCTGTAAATTCATGTGGGAGGAAAAAATATTGACTCTAAGGAATAGTAAACACTTCGATATTGGTCCTTTTAAAAAATTGGATTACGAACAGATGGAGCTACTATCTCATACTGCAATATTTATGTATGAGAACGACTTTACCGATTTCATTCATCTTGTGGTATCAATCTTGAAAATCCATGTCGTCTGTTCCCATATCGGAAAACTATCAACATTTTTTAATTTACACGCCACAATAGAAAACTCACAATTAAAAAGCATTGCAATAAACGATATATTTTTGAAACAATTTTTGTTTATTATTCATTTCGATTCAAATTCAATATTCACAACTAAGAATAAGAAGACAACGTCTACCGCGTCAGCTAGTTTTTGTATAAAAATGATTGGAGCATACAAAAAAAATTAATTGTAAAGGGTTGTCTGAAGACTTTACATACAATTCATTTTCTCTTTTTTAAATGCCAAAATTGATGAAAAAATTCGAAGCGAAGCCACCTGAGCTAGCTAGTGTAGATAAATATTATAGAAATTGTTTTTTTGTTTGCGAGCGCATAACTCGGTCCAAAATCATATCCGATTTACATGGGGATTTTTTTGTTGGATTCGTATTGAAAATTCGCCAAAAATTTAAAGTTTTTTTTATCAAAAAAAGTCGAAAAATCGTGAAAACCCGAAATTGCATAATTTTAGGAGTGAATGGTGGATATATATCTGAAAATTCCATTTTGTATGGTAATGAGAAAATATTGATACTAATGAATAACAAACGGAATTGACAATCAGCAAATTTTGTCTCTCACAAAAATGGTGATCACCAATAGCTTCCACTGCTACATTTGTGTATCAAAATTATTGAAGCTTACCAAAATATTCATTGCAAAGATATAGATTTTTAAAATGCAAAAATTGGTACAAAATTGCTTGAGGAACCGGTTTAAAAAAATATTCAAAAAAATAATTTGGAAATTGTTTTTATTTTTAACCAAATGTGTAAGAATGATTTTTTTGAAAACTTCGATCACAACAAAAAACATAAATGTTCAAAAAGCAGCCAAGTTCTTCTATATAAAAATCTGTATAGTAAACAACTCAGCCGACAAAAGTAGTGAGATCTTAAAGTATGCCAAGTTCTAACTTTATGAAGGTTTAATATCAAATATTTTAAGAAGAGTATAATATTGAAACAACACCAAGTTATGAGAGAAATTTATTATTTAATGATTAGTGGCTAAAATTTGGGCGTTCACATTGTCAAGTTTTCAAAACGTTTTGAATTGTGAGTAATTAAAAGAAAACTTGCCAAGTGAAACCCAAATTTTAGTCAGTAATCCTTAAATAATAGATTTCTCTCATAACTTGGTGTTGTTTCAATATTACTCTTCTTAAAATGTTTTCGAGAAAAATACAATTTTATTTAAAGGTTTTTAAAAAAGTAATATGTATTTAAGTCTACGTTAATTTCGGCTAAAAGAATAAATTTAGTACCTACACAATCAGCCTTATTATAGGTTTCACCCGAAAAATATTTCACCTTAAAATTTTTTGTTTGCCCGGAATTTTAAAAGCTATTGTGAGATTCGAAATTTCCTTCGTTTAGGTACTAAAAAAAAGTGAAAATTTAGGTTTTCAATGGCAATACATTCCAACCGAAATGAATGTTCACAATAAAGGGAATTTTTCGAACACGAAATTTCGTGTGAAACTCACAATAGATGAAAAGTGAAATGTCAAATTTTCCAGGTGAAAGGTTGTTCGGGTAAAACTCACAATAATAATAATACATATTTAGGTATACCTTAATCAAATTTCCCTAATGGTTTTCAGATGCTTTCCCTCCTGTTGCATTCAAAGACATTTATTTAGAGACAAATTGGAACATGAACTCTTTAGGACATTATATTTGAAAATTCTAAAACTACAGGGTGGCGCACGAATCGTGCTACAAAAATAAAACGTAATAACTTTTTTTCTGTGTGAGTAATCGGCTTATTTTTTTTTATTTTGTAGGTTACTATTTAGATTTATAAAAATGGATGCTTGGGATACGGAGAAAAGAATTTGGATAGTGCAACGGTACCTTGCTTTGCAGTCCGTCATTTCCGTCCAAAGGGAATTTAGGCGGGAGTTTGGCGGTAATCCCCCGAGTAGATGGACCATTATGAGGTTTGTAAACATGTTTGCCGAATCTGGAAGCATCGCACGAAGGCCGTACCATCGAGATGCCAATGTTCGGGTTCAGGATACAATCGCAGCAGTAGCATCTGCAATACAGGCCAATCCGAACGTTTCGACCCGAAACTTATCGGGGCAAATTGGAATTAGTAGACGGTCATTACAACGGATACTTCATGACGATTTAAACTTGTTTCCGTACAAAGTCCAAATTACTAGCAAGTTAAACCCTCAGGATTTGCCTGTTCGCCTGGAATTTTGCCAAAAAATGATATCAATGGCCGAAGAAGACAACACATTGATCAATTGTTTGTTCATGTCTGATGAGGCCCATTTTGATCTTAACGGCAATGTAAACAAGCAAAATTGCCGTATATGGAATGAGTCTAATCCAGAAATGCTCCATGAGACGGAACTGCACCCAGAGTACTTCTTTGAAGAAAACGGTGTAACCGTTACTGTCAATGGGGACCGTTATTTAAAGATGTTGAAGGAGTTTTTTTACCCAGAACTGCGCCGAAGACGTATACCATTCAACAGCGTTTGGTTTCAGCAAATGGAGCAACTGCACATATATCCAGACCAGTTATGGCGGAGCTAAACAAAAAATTCGCAAACAAATTAATTTCTAGGAACTCCACTCTTCGCTGGCCCCCAAGGTCACCTGACCTGACTGCACCAGACTTCTTTTTATGGGGTTATGTCAAGCAAGAGGTGTATAAAACGAAGCCCAGGAATTTAACTGAATTAAAGCAGTCCATAACGACAATAATTGAGGCGATCCCAACTTCAACTCTTCAGGCCGCAATGAATAATTTTTTGACCAGGTGTCGCATATGCGTGGGACAGCGTGGATGTCATTTGCGGTCTATAATCTTTAAAAACTACTAACTATTTAAAATAAAATTTAATTTTCTAACCAATAAAAAAAAAAATAAATGAAATACATCGATTAAAAAAAAAGTTATTTGAATTTCTTATTGTAGCACAATTGGTGCGCCACCCTGTATTAAGAACATCTTTCAAAAAAAAGTTTGCTACCCCAATTCGAGTTTTGTTTAATTTTTTTGTTTTGTGTTAACCAAAATACTTTCAAAAGAAAATATATAAGTGGTATATGCTTTGTTATATTTAAGAAAAAAGACGTGCTAAAGCAAATAAAATCCAAAATACCTACACAATCAATTTAACTTACAAATATCGATGCATTTGTCTAACTACACAATTTGTATGCACTTGAATAAATAAGAAAAAAAAAAAAGAATAAATGGAAAAAAACTTAATTTAGCAAAATTCCTCAAAACAAAAAAAAAAATAAGAAAAAAATCTATTAGAATTTTCCAATTGAATACCTTTCGCTTGGTTCTTGTGAATGATTTTTTTTATTCTCCATAATATCCAAGTGTTCACACATAAACAGGGTGCTTTGGATAGAATGCCACAAAATATTATGATATAGATAATAAATTTATTAATTGAATCAACTTCTAAAAGGCATAACATTAAGAGGTTTCTTTTGAATTGATTAAAAAATTATCCAAACTTGCCTTCGAAAAAGTGTCCATATGATTTTTTTCAAAGAAACCGGTATTTTTTACAACTTAAACGTTATACCATCATCTTGAAATTTTTAACAAATTTTAGGGACATACAAATGAAGTGCAACACCTATTGGCAATCACGAAACTTACAAACGCATGTAAAGTTTACTATCGTTGTGCCATTGACGCAGAAATATACATAGGTCATATTCTTATCCTATTTTCAGATTTCTCTTTCCTTCTACTCTTTATGTACACTGCCATGCAATAAAAAACAAACAAAAATAAAACAATAAGAGAACAAAAATCAGTAAAAAAAATGCCAGCTCTCCATCACTCTGGGTGGTGGATTCACAAAATAAAAAAGAGATACCTATACATAACATTCAAAAATTATACATATGCACAACGCATAACGTACGATGATGAAAGGAAAGAAAATTAAATAAAAACAGAAGAAACTTAAGCGAAACCAAAAAATATTCACCTCGAAGCTAACTTCATTCTGTCTACTTTTCGTTTCAAAGCGCACCCAACTTCGTTCTGTCTCTTTTTGTCACTTTTTAAAACTGCAAAAAATTAATTTAAAATTTTTCCTTCTTTCATAATTTGTTTTCGTATATAAACCGCTATAAACAAACCACCAAACCACCCTGTATTAAAAACATTCATATATGGTTTCCAAGTACTTTGTGCTTGGAAACGATTTTTTAATACATTGTTCCAATGATGCACATTCTTGATTTCTTTCTGGCTGTATCTGCAGTTCTTTCCTCTTTACAAATCGATTCATTGATTTGTATATGTGTTAACACATAAAATACATATATTTTGATATACATATATACGTATATACATACATGAATGAATTTGTATCTTATTTGATGAAAAAAACAAAAAGTTAAGAAGGACAAGAGTAGTCTCAGCGCGTAGGAGCGTAGCAAGCAAATGTCAGGACGAAATCAAAAGAGAATTTCCTTTGAAGTAATTTAAATTTTTATTTCCGATCTTTTTTTTGCTGTTGTTGTTGTTTTGTTCTTGTTACTTTTGCTGCTGTTGCTGCTGCTGCTATTTGTAGAATCTATCCATCTATTCGACTGGAAAGATTTTCCATCCACCCACATCCTCCTTGTATGTATGTACGTATTGATTGATTCACGGTATACCACGAACATAACGCCCAATTCTCAACTCTAAAGAGTCTGCAAGACTATCTGTACTGTAGCATTGGTCGCATTTAAGAAGAAATATATTTATGTATGAATGTATATGTAGGTATGTATATGTATTGTATGTGTATGCCCATCAAGTAGGTAGGTAAGTTTATTTATGCATTTTCTGCAAGCTAGTTAAAGAGATGGGGGTGTCTCAGCTTAGTCCTTTTTGCATAAACTATGAAGTGGGGGTCTGGGAAATTGGGCCGGGATATATATACATAAGATGTAAAATGGAAAAATCGCTTGTGGCCAAGTCCATTTCCCAAAAGAAATATCTTATCCTCCGTTTACCTATATATGCCTTCCTGAATGTTTGTTTGTTCATGTTCAGTTCCGGTCTGAGCAGTTTTTTAGCGTTTTATGGTAAATTTACAATGGCGCCCCCTTTAACAAAGAGCTTTTTTCCGAAACAATAAAAATCAAGCTTCAAAAACTCCCCTCCATTCCTACTGACTAACAAAACACACACACTTACAATGGTTGGCGTACATATTTTAGTCACTTATTTTAATTTATTTTATTAAATTTAATTTTATTTTACATACTTTATTTTGTTTTATTTAATTTAATTTTATTTTATTTTATTTTATTTTATTTTATTTTATTTTATTTTATTTTATTTTATTTTATTTTATTTTATTTTATTCTATTTTGTTTTATTTTATTTTATTTTGTTATTTTATTTTTTTGTTTTATTTATTTTATTCCCTGATTTGGTGTAAAATTTGGCGACAATGAAGCACCCTATGAATCGAAGAGCCTTATATGGCCCCTTAGTTTTCCTCAATGGACAAACTGCCCCTGTGTCAGTTTGTCCGTTAATAGGATGGTTGGTCGGTTCTGTTGGTCTTGGTCTCTCCTGATGTCTGCCTGCATGCAAAAAGCTGCATATCCATGCTGCCTGAAAGAAGAAATTGCACATGGCACAGCGGGACAGCGGACTTTACTCCTCATTGCAAGTGCAACTTCCTTTAAGTTTACCCAACCCAACTCTGTGTGTTGTTATTCAGCGGATGGATGGAAGATGGAGAATGATGATATGATGGTGGCTGGACTGGCTAGCAGCATTATCTGAATTTTATGCGAACCAAAAAAAAAAAAAGTAAAAAGATTTTTATTTGGATTACTTATATGTATCGCAATGCCTTGGTTGGGTTTGGTTTGGCACAGGACGAAATTTCTCTTGTTTGCTTTTCTGGCTTTTGTTTGATCCTTACATTCCTTGCTGCTTCCTGGGTTTGCTTCTTTTTTTCTTTTTTTTTCTTCATTTTTCTTTTTTTCTTTGTTGTCTTTCGTGTTATTTTTTTTTTTGTTCACTATTCCTATAGAATAATTTGGTTTGTTTTGTAGGTAAAAAGATTTCTTAAATGGATTTCCTTTTCTTCAAATGTTTTCCACATGCACAGCACATAATACTGGATAGAGCAAAGGGAATTCCAGAAATGTCAACTATTTTGAGAAGAAAATCCTTTTATTTTAAAAATCAGAGAGAAAAAGTTTAGCCGACAACATCAGCCAGCGTGCCATTCTATACTCTATTTCTACATACGTACTCTTATCAACGTCAAAATAACTGAGTTTGAGCAAAAGATGCTTCTGACGATCGAGATCAAAGAGATTTCCTGTGCCTTACCACACCACAACACACACTCAGGATAAATACCTATGATGATCCTTAAAGATTGTTTGTTTTCTCACACGGTGAAATGATTCCTTATAGTGAATGGCGTTTATGTGAGTCAATGAAATAGGATTTTAATGGCAGATGTGTACTACATCCATACGTATAATCTTTTAACCCTTTCACAATTCAGACAGAAAGAATGTGTGAAAATATTTTTGTTTATAGGGTCAAAGAGTTATTTAAGGTGTCTGTTTGTTTGTATATTACATTTTGCTTGTATGTATGGCTTTCCTTTTTTTGTAAAAAGAATTGAGTAAAATGGGGTTAATGGTTTTATATTGTGAGTCGCTTGAGAACAAAAGCTTGTGTTGTTGCATTTTAATAGCTTTATAAACATTTTGATAGTACCTACCTACATATACCGATAAGAGTTGTATAACTTGTATTTTTGTAGGTTTTCAACATTTAAGTTCTTCGTCTTGCTCTATGTAAGTTTCGTGTTGAAAAAAACCCGGAAGGCATTATATACGATAAGTAAGAAGCCTTCCGAATAACACACAAAATAATTTGGAATAGACAGAAAAAGAACAACCTTTTGACCAGCAGCGTTCTATATAGCCAAGAGAGCTGAGTTGGCTTTACTAATAAAAGGTGTGTTTTATTCATTGCTGCATAGCCAGCGCAGCAAAATTTCCCTTGGCAAACAAAAACAATTTTATTGCTGGCGATAAAGAAGTCAGTAAAAAAAAAGATGGCTGTGCTGGCGATAGAACTTTGAATTATTGAAATGAACGTATAGATTGAGTAATCGTTTTATTCAGACTTGTGCTGCGTTGGTTATGCAGCAATGAATAAAACACACCCAATGTCATCGTAATGGAGGCTAATACTGAGTTAAGTGTTCAAAATTAAAATCATCCATAAGTCACGAATTGAGGCTACAACAAGAACAGGTTCAACACTTGTTAGATATTGAGGGTTACCGTGAAAAAAAAATTCCTAGGAATGTTCTCTTCTTTCTAAAATTAGGAACGTGAGTGTTGCTCAAAATTTTTCCTCAAAATTTTGGATGTGGGGAATAAACTTTAAAGGATAATTTATCTTTCATTACATTGGATTTGCTATCGAGGGATATTTATTCCTGGGGAGATTCACCCAGGGTTACCAACTTCGGAAAAACCAAGAACCGGAGATTTTTTCCAAAACCATTGTATGTCCTTCTTCTCTTCGCTTTGATGCCTTGTCGCTGTGAAACTTTGATACTTTTCCGCTTTTACGTTTTGTTGTTCTGCACTTTGATGTTTCCAAACATTGCTGTTTTACTGCCTTTTCGATTTGACGCATTTGACGCACAACATGCCTGTTTAGTAACTTTTCGGTGATATTTTGTGCAAATTCGCAAGAAATTTCATGTTACCAAACAGATCGAACACTTTTTTAAACAACACCACAACGACAGCGAAATAAACTTCAATTCTAAATGTCAGATCAGTTCTTACGTTCTGTGACTCTTACAACGATAAAATTGATGAAAAAACTTTGAAAAATTGACAAAAATTCAAAGGATTTATTTCAATTTTCTTCGTTTCTCGATTAATTTAATCGATTCGAGGGTAAATGAACGCAGGAACAGATTTCTTGTCACTCTATATTTTTCGTAAATTAAAATTTCTTACAATTGTTTATAATTTGTTGTCAAAACTCGATTCATTCCCACCCAAAGCGATCTGAATAGAGTTGTGTAGTTGTAATCCCCTTTGTAAAAACAGTTGGTATCACTGACGCAAAAACGAGTTATGTCATATTAAAAAATTTTTGAAAGCTTTCTAGCCAATGGATGCTAATATGAACGTAAGGAATGGAAAATTGCAATTTGTGTTTGCAGATTTATGTTTGTGTTAAGGAATGCGTTCAAGAATGAAATAAAATAATCCCGGAGTCTCCGAGCGACAATACCCCTGTTTGTGACCCTAGATTCACGGTAGCAAACAAATTTTCGAGGGAATAAAATAAAATTCTCCTTACGATTTTTGATAAATTTCTTGCCTCTAGGACAGAGCAGGTAATTTATTTTGCATTTTCAGCCTTTAATTTGAGAATGTTATCATACATACTCTGGGACACAGCGTATGCCATTTAATTATATATATGTATATATTTTATCATTACAAATTATTAGTTTTATATAAATTTAAATGTAAATACAGCGTCATATGTTGAACGCAGAACCCAAACATTTTTTATACTGAAATCTCAGAAAACTCAGGACAAAATCCTCTGTTTTGCCGTCAAAATATTGAAAATGATTATATTTAACTAATTGTAGGGTAAAATGGGAAAAAACTATCAATTGCATTTGACTTTAAAAATTCTATTTGTATGTCAAACGTTTTACATACAGATAGGATGAGAAATAAAACGTCAGATTTAACATATTATTTTTGTTCTTTAATGATTATTAAAAGAATGGACGGATATTTTAAAAATTCGTATAGGGTGAAATAGGGGAAAACAAAGAAAAATGGCATTCATTTTTAAATTTTCTTTCTTATCAATCTCAGTTACATAAACAGGATTCCATAGCAAAATTTAAGAATTTTGCATATGCTTGGAAAAATAATTGAATTTAAAATTTAGCTATTTTTATGGCAAAATGGGATACAAATAAAAAAATGTATTTGACTTAAAAAACAAAACCTTTAGTAGTAGAAAATTTTCTACTGAAATCATAAGAACTTCTTCTGGTTTAATATTCCCAGACAACTTTCTTTGTTAATGACCAGAATTCGGCGGAGTTTCTGCTTTAACTCATCTGAAGTGCGAGTCCTTCTTCATTTCATTTTATATCTACTTTGATGAATTATTCATATTTGCGTTTGAACTGAGTGTGAATTATAATATGGCAAACAAAATAATATTCATATTTTGGTATACTTCACCAGAAATGGTTGCGGTAGTATCGTCTGGGGTGTCGGGACTCGGGAGTGTTGACGGTTGCCGATTTTATATCAACAGTATCAGTCGATCGGTTGGGAGGGAGACGCAGTGTAATGCATCATTACAAAATTAAATTGAGAAGTGCTAAACTTCTTTTTCTTAACTTTTTGCACTCAAAGTGGTAATATTCAGATTTATTTCGTAACTAAGCTGTTTGCGGTGGTGAAATAGCCACATCCCTATAATAATGAGATGCAAAGAGATCTTAAAATGAATCCGAAATGTTTTTGGAAATTCATAAACAGTAAAAGAAAGTCTTGTCCTTACCCGTCTGTTCTCAAGTCGAATGGCATTTCAAGTCATGACCCTCGAGTTATAACGCAACTTTTTTCTGACTTTTTTCAAAGTGCCTTCAACTGTGATACTAACAACTGTGATACTGTAAACTGTGATACTTCGAACTGTGATAAACTTGACGAAAATGACAATAACTTTGACCTTTTAAAATCTTTTCCTTACTTGACTGATATAAACTTTAATATTTATTCTGAAAACATTAAAAAGTTTATATCTAATCTGGATGAAAGTTGTGTACCAGGTCCTGATGGTATACCTTCCATTATTTTGAAGAACTGTGTAAATCACTTGTCGTTTCCTTTGTCTATTCTTTTTAACTTCTCTATGTCTTCTTGTGTTTTTCCGTCTACTTGGAAAGATTCTTTTATAATCCCTTTACATAAGAAAGGTAAAAAAGATGATATTAAAAATTATAGACCAATTGCTAAGTTATCCGTTATTCCTAAACTCTTCGAGGCTATTATTTGCGAATCACTATGTTTTTATGTTAAATCAATTATCGCTGCAAATCAACATGGTTTTACACAAGGTCGCTCTACTGTGACTTTTTTAATGGAATTGGCAGAAAGTTGTATTGATTCGTTTAAAAAAAAGAAAACAAGTAGATTGTGTCTTCACCGACTTCAGTAAGGCATTTGACAAACTCTCACATCGAGTTTTGTTATTAAAATTGAGGAAGATGGGGTTTAGCGAACAGTTTGTATCGTGGCTCCAGTCTTATTTATTTGATAGATTTTATTCGGTTCTTTTCAATGGCTGTGAATCAATTAAGTTTAAGGTTAACTCTGGAATACCACAGGGTAGCCATTTAGGACCCGTACTTTTTATTTTATTTATTAATGACTTACCGTCTCTTCTGAAATATTCCAATTGTCTCATTTATGCGGACGATGTTACAATCTTCAAAACTATTGAAAATACTCGAGATTGTGAAGAGTTTCAGTGTGATCTTAATTCTTTTTTCGATTGGTGTGTTCGTAATTGTTTGACTCTCAATATTGATAAATGTAAAACTATTACTTTTACGAGAAAGCTATCTGTATCTCCTGCAAATTATTTTCTTAATGGTGTATTATTGTCACGAGTTAGCGATTTAACTGTCCTTGGTGTCCTATTTGATCAAAAACTTGACTTTATACAACACATCAACTCCATAACTAATAAAGCTAATTCAATTCTTGGGTGGATAAAGAGAGAGTCAAGGCAGTTTTCTGATCCTTTTGTTATCAAACAGCTTTTTGTGACATTTGTGCGACCCATTATTGAATATGCTTGTCAGGTTTGGTCACCCCACTATGACTGTCACATAGCCAGATTAGAACAAGTGCAAAAAAGATTTCTGAGGTTTGCACTCAGAGGATTGGGTTGGGAAAATCCTTACGAACTCCCGCCTTATAACAACAGACTGAAACTGATAGACATGCCTAGTCTTGAGAGCAGACGCTTGTATTTATCTTTTGTCTTCATTGTGAAACTTATAAACGGAAACATAGACTCTTTGCACCTTCTGTCTCGCATAAACTTTAATATTCCCCAAAGGAGTTTGAGGAATTTGTCCGGATGCATATTTATTTCAAATTATCGGACTAATTATGAACGATTTTCTCCTCTCAATAAAATGTTTAAATTATTTAATTTTTTCAACAGTAAATATACTAATTTGTTCAACCAAACTGTTAATACTTCAATTAAATTTAAATCAACTTTTTTTCAATTTTGTAACATGTACATATAATTATAACCTTTAAAGCTAGCAATTAGCTGAGTTAATAAATAAATAAATAAATAAATAATTCAAGATTAGTTCGTAATAATATGTTGCGGTGACAGAAAGGCATTGCATAGTTTTGGTTACTCTGTCAAAAAAGCTTATCTAGATTTTTGGTTACAAAATTGTTAGAGACATTAGTCAGAGTAGGAAGATCAGTTTAATTAGTATGTATTATTATGGGTATTTACGTTTATCATTATTATTTGTATTATAATTGGTATACTTTAGTTTTGCATAAGAACTTACGCCAGTTTTCTTTCCTCTGAGCTCCTCATTAAGTAGCTAAACTCTCTTTTGAGAGTTCCAACCGTTTATTTCCCTAGGTTGTTTGCTAGCACAGTACACATATTAAAGGTAATTGGGCATATTCATAGTCATTGTTTAAGTTGTTTCTAAAAAAATACTGGGTTTATCCTATCTAATTTACATTGGATAAACTCCAGGCTAAGATAAACTGGGGTTTAAAAACGACTAGGAATATGCGACAATATCATTAGCGTCTTCATTTTTGTTCATTTCTGCGCATCTGTAGAAATCAAGGTATTATATGGTGGTAAAATGGTGAATCCAGTGCCCCTTTCCTTGTCTAATTTCAATATTTTGTTGTTGTTTCTAATGATGCGCGTTGAGTTCCTGTGGGCACTCGAACAGCCATTTTTAATTTTATAACATTTTCAACTTTGAAAATCTGCGCAATATATATTACCTTAGATTTGTGTACTGTGGTCCGGTAGGTTTTCCATTGAGATTCTCGACCGTTTAATTCCCTTAGGCTCCTCTTCAAGAAGCTCAATGGTCAAGGTTCTCCTCCGTGCGTTCACACTGTTTATTTCCATAGGTTGTGTGCTAGGGACAAGGGGTAAAACATATTTAATAAAGTTGTCATTTGCTTTGATGCATTGGAATAAATCATGACTATATTTATACCTTCTAATTCTAAGTAAGGTAGATTAAGGCCGATTTTATGCACTAAAAGTTGGACACAACACAATTTAACACAGACAAACAGTCAGATATGATTGATACATTCAAATTAAAATTTAAAAATGACAGTTTTTGTTTTATATTTCACAAATATCCCATGGGATATTTTAACATTAGAAATGTTTAAGCGGAGGCATACCTACTAACAATGTGAAAAAATCAACAGAATTTCAAAAAAGTGTAACGCCGAGTAGAGAAAGAAGGCGAAACGTCAGGGGAATAGACAAAATTATTACGTTCGTGCTTTGTTCTAACTGGTCTGAGGAAACAGAATACGAAGAAGATGATAAAACGGACACCAAAAAAAGGAGAAGTATTCGTAGGCAGGGATGGCCACTACATATTTCACATTTGCTACGTAGTTTATGTACATAGTTAAATGTAGTTAATGAAACAAATTGTAGCAAACTTAGTTTCAAATATCAAATGATCTGTCAGTTGTAACTTTGAAGCTTGAATTTTGAGTTAAAATGTTCAAATTTTTATTCAAATTTAATTATTTCTCTAAATTTACTTTGTATGTATATGAAAATTTGTAGAAAATAAGACGTGTAGTTTATTAAATTAACTACGCGTAGTTAATGATGTAGAAAATGTAGTGTAGTTAATTAGGCCAACCCTGTTCGTAGGCTTTCCAGATTTGTATGTGAAGAAGAGCAAATTTTTAAAAAAAATTTATTCAAAGTTTTAAAATACATAAATCCTTTTTTCATTTCTAATGTACCTCAACTGTGCTGGAATGGCAAATCGGGTAAATTTTTCAAAGTCGAAGTTGACCAACTTTAGATCTTCAACTGGAGAGTTGAGAATATAATTAGTGAATAAAAAAAAATTTCAACTTTCGTTTTAACTCTCGAGTTAAAGTCAACTCTCAAGTTGGCCAACTTGAGAGTTGGCCTCAAGTTGAAAAATTGTGAAAAAAAATGGCCCTAAAGTTACCATCAGGAATGACGTCGTTTCCGAAAATTTTAATGAAAAAGTACAAACTTACTCTTATTTCCACGAAATTTCACTTCTTTAAATTTTTTTCTATTAAAACCCTCGGACTACAATCTAAACAAAAATATTTTCAATTTATAAAAAAAGCAAAGCAAAAATATATTTACATGACCAACATATTTTTAAAATTTACAAAAGAAACTCAATTTAAATATTAAATAACAAAACCAAAAAACCCACAAAAGAAACCTCAAAGTATGTATTTTAATAAATATTTTCTTTTGAAATGTTCATCTTTTTTTACTTCACCAAAATGATTAAAAATTTTATATTTCCGACAAAAAAACTACTAAAGACAGGTAGGTACAAAAAAACATACAAAGAATATAATTAAAATTTCTCACACTTCTATACCAGAATTCCAAAATACAATTGGAACTATTACCATCTAGGTACCTACTACCTACCGCACTAAACAAAAAACCAAAAATTTAATTCATAAAAGATTGTTTTTCATACAAACATACATATAAGTAAGTTGATGCAGCAGTATAATCATTTTAAAGTGCAATTTTATAAGCAAACACCACACTCGACCACTTTCGATTCTCCGCATAGGGCATCCTTAATGACATTTTTGAAAACAATTCATAGAAAGTGTAACTATATAACATGACAAGTAAAGTATTCCTTGCTATGTTTAATGCATGTGTTATGTATTTATGTGTGTTTGTATGTATAGTATAGGTACCTAACCTACTACTCATATGTTTTGCACCATACAACATAAATGAATGTATATATAATGCATTTAATTTAAATGCCAAACAACAACTGTAAATGAGTTTGCTTTATACGAAAAGCCCCTATTTAATATCCATTTTCATTTTATTTGTTATTACGACGAGTATTTCTGAAAATTTTAAGGACACACAACAAGGCAAACAAGTTGATATGTAGATAGGTAGGTGCCTATACTTTTGTGCCCCACAAACACCCTTAGAATCGTAACGAACAGTTGCAAGAGCATTGAGCAGCAGCAACAGCAGCAGGAGAGTCCTTCTCATGTCTAAAGTGACTGCATAAACAATGAATAGAAACATGCTGTTCCCCTTCCTAACTCTAATTTTGGGCATCCCCTATATATTATTATACATACTATATAGAAAACATTCTCCCACAAAACATACACATATGCAAAATACAAGAGAATAATTATCAGTTTGTCGAAATCTTTTCAGAACACATGCGGGCTCTTAGCCCACCGCCGCCATGCCACCTCTTCATTCTTTTTGTTATACCTACCTCCTTGAATAGGTTAATGTCCTTCATGACAAGTTTATTGCTGGCAACAATAAACTTTTCCATATACACTTTTACACTTTGAAATAATATAAAAAAAATAACAACAACAACAATAACAAAAAGAGGTATAAACAGACAACGACTGCAGATTACAAATAATCATTAACGTTTGTATTTATTTTCGCGAGAAAGGGTGCCTTTTCATACCCGAATTTATAACTTTGGTTACACCCTGCACTTAAATACTTGTACGTTCGTTAGTGTAGTTTTTTATTTTTTTTGGTTAAGTGATGCCACTTTACTTAAAATTTCATCAAAGACAGAGGATTTTTCAGTTAACAGTGAATAAAGGGTAAATGAAATCAAGGGTACTGTAGAGTAATTTGACGGTTGACATAAACGTGGGATTTTAAATACCGGATGGATATAAATCACAAGGGGTCAAATCAGGGGAGTGGGCTGGCTACCCTTAATCGCCTCTCTTTGAGATTAAGCGCTGTGTGAAGTTTTCCCTCAAAACACTCTTAAAATGTGAGTCGTTTCTTCATCCTGTTTAAAGCAAATTAGGATTCAAAGATTCAATATCTCACTGCTTGAATGTTCTCAGGTAATTTTTTGAGTTGTAGGGCTGACTCCAGCTCACTTGTAGGCTGTGACCTCTACAGCCTTAATGGCTCGAATTTCAAAAAAGAAAGCCACATATTTTTCTCCACCCTGTACTTCTAGCCAAATTACTATAGTCAACTGTAGTCTGTAATACAAGTGGCTACTTCCGTTATTCTGTAGGGGAAGCTTATAATAACTTAATAATTAAACGAAGTAAAACAAATCCACTGATTCCAAGATATTCCCATCAACAGTTTACGTGTAAGATTCGTCTACTGGAAAATTTTACAGACGCATGTAAAGTTTACTATCAGTCTGGCATTGACGCACAAATGAAAGTAACACTTTTTCCCCAAGATCATTCAAAGAAACATCCTCACTTAGCGATCATTTTATGCACATCACTACCAGTTATTATAAGAAGAGTACTCATTTTTGCAAATGGAATATTTTACAAATGCATTTAAAGATTACTATCAGTCTGGTATTGACACACAAATACAAGGAATAGTATTTCCCAAGATCATTCAAAGAAATATCTTCATTTAGCGATCGTTTTATTGATATCACTACCAATACTTTTAAGAAAAGTGATCATTTTAGCAACTGGAAATATTTAAACGCGTATGTAAAGTTTACTATCAGTCTGACATTGACAAACAAATGCCAGCAATAATTTTTTTCAGGATCATTCAAAAAAATTTAATTAATATCACTACCAGTTCACTTAAAAAAAGTACTCATTTTAGCAACTGGAAAGATTTACAATCGTATGTAAAATTTACTATCACTTTGATACTGACATACAATTACTAAGAATAATTTTTCCGAGATCACTCCAACTGCCGTAATTTTGTTACTGAACGTACCCAATCGGAATGTGTGATACAAAATATGTAAACATACGCGTAAGGCGCAGATATAGCTTAATGTTTACACATCAAAAAAAAAATGTGCGTAAAATACCTACCGTTTTCTAGAATTTCCTCTACAATGTCAACTCTGTTCGTCTTGCAGCCATATAAACATCGTCTTTCTTTATAATATAATATATAAAATCTCACACGACTGACACAGTCCTTCCTTTTGCTACACATTACCGGGAATGTGTTGCTAGTAAAATTTATTACGGACCTCCCGCATGCCCCCTCACATGTTACGTATAGAAGGTTCATCTGAAATTATAGGTGTGTTTGGAGCTAAACACTTTTCCGCGTGGCTTGAAGAGAGTTCTGGGGGAAGCGGGTAAAATAATTCGTTAAATTTCATTTAAAAATCAAAAGTCAAACAAAAAAAATTAAGCGTTTGTAAAAACGACTTTAAACGACCCCAAAAACACACAGACATCAAGAGCTTCTTTGAACACAACAAAAACCATTAAAAAAATGAGTTTTTATAGAGGTTTATCGCGCTAAATTACGTTGTTTTTTTTTGTCTGTTAATTTAAAACTATAAAAACCAAATTAAATGAACAAAAAAAATACAAAAAAAAATAAACTAAAACGTTAGGAATTATACTGCCTTGAAATTTGTACGCCTTGCAGCTTAAACAGCAAGAAGGAAAAAGTTTTTTTTTTCTGGAATTAAGGATTGAATTTGAACTGCATTCGTTTTGTGTGAAAACTTTTACCAACAGATAGCACGATGACGACGATGAGGACGACTGTGTTAAATCCTTGGAGAAACCTATATCTCCTCTCCTGTAACATTACATAAAGTTATGCGGGTGTGTCATCTGTAGAACGATTCCTTTACTTCCATTTGCCTACTATAGGGTGACTTTACAATAGTTCGTCAATTTACTATCTCTTCAAATATTGTATTTTTTTTTTTTTTTAATTTTTGATATATCGTCACTCAGGACTCTCTCAGACTTAGACTCTCTCAGACTATCTAAAGAGGTTATTAGGGTCAAAGAAGTTAGTTTCCAATATTGAGGAATACCGCAATAAGTTCAAACAAGCTAGAAAGTCCTGCAAGCTATTATTCGACGAACGAAATTTTGAAACGACCAAAACTTAAGGCAAATAATACTACTACAATGTATATTAAGGTAGTTAAAATGTTTAGTCATTTGTAGAAACAATACACGAAATACAACTTATACCGTCTTCGGTTCAAACGCTCGTCTTCGACGACACCCCTGCTATTATGTAGCTCGTTAAAGAGAAAAACAAATTTCTTGCTGCACAATTTGGTGTTAATTTGAAGTTGTCAGTAAGTGTTATGGCTTTTGTTTGATTTTATGGGAGGAATCAACATTCACACTATAGTAATTTAGTCAGGCGCCACTAAATTACAGTTACAGTCTGAGATAGCAGACGCCACTAAACTACAGTCTGAGATAGCAGACGCTACTAAATTATAGTCTGAGATAGAAGACGCCACTAAATTACAGGCGCCACTAAATAACAGTTACAGTCTGAGATAGCAAACGCCACTAAATTACAGTCTGAGATAACAGGCGCCACAAACTAACTACTTTAACTAGGGCTTCCACTGTCGCTTCTGAAGTCTAAGCTTTTCAAAAAAAAAATTCATCAATTACTCGAGATTGGTACTAAATTCAAACTGTGGCAGAGCTCGTCTTCTGTCGTTTGTCTCTTATACATGTTGTAGTCCAAACTGAGTGTGAATTATAATACGGCAAACAAAATAATATTCATTTTAGTATACTTCGCCAGAGATGGATGAGGTGGTATGGTAATACATCATTACAAGCTTGAGGAATATCTTAAATAACGAAAGCTTCTTAATGACCGCTAGTATGGCTTTCCTAGCAATAGGTCCACTGGGTGATCGATGGTATATATCAACGAATAGTGGCACAAACCTTTACATCGTTTGGGAAAAAGTGAGATAATTGCATTTGATATTTATCTTTTTTTTCGAGGGATTATAATATTTTCCCTCAATGCAAGTCGTATTAAATGGTTTCTAATCTGATATTCACGAAATAACTGGTGGTGTGCCTCAGCGCTCCGTTTTTTCTCCGAATCTTTTTCTAATATTCATCAATGATCTTTCGTCTGAAAATACTTATCGATTAAATTGTTTTGTTGACGACAGTATAACCTTATATTTTGATATTAGTTCCAATATTCACATCCCTCGGATGTGGAAATTGCTCAATTAAATTCTAATCTTGACAATATTGTGCAAATGGGGATTAAAAAACGAGGAAAATTTAATTCTTCGAAAACTGTATGCTGTTTCCTGACACTGAAGTGGAATATCCAATTGCATTCCTCCCCTAAAACAATTCTACCGTACTTCTTGTACTTTTACGAACGCTCGTCAGTTTACTCAGTCAGTCTAAAGATTCTTTTCTTAGCCTCCTTTTAATTCCTTCCCCATTTTGCTTACGCTCGTACTGTGTTTAAACATTTTAAGGGTAGTCCAAAACCCCTTATTGGGTTCACCTTCCAAAAAATTGCCTCGAAAACGAGCTAAAAAATTTGGATAAAATTTTGTCTGTGATTTTTAACACTCCAATCAAAGAGAAAGTGCCAATCGTAAGTTGGTTTACCCTATATTATAAATTGTATAGAGGTATCTATAGTGCAAATGAGATCTTATAAGTTCATAATATTGATATAAGAAAAGGGTTGGAGGAGACAAGAACTATGTATATAGAAAGAAGAAATGATTCCTTTATGAGACCGTAATCACAAGATTAAAATTAAGCCCGAAGATGTATTGTTTAAGTTTAGTTTAAAGAATTTTTAAGCAACTCAGTGCAAAGTTATCTTCAAAATGCCATGAATAAAATGAATTTGAAAAACTTTAAAAATTTAATTAACCGTCAAGCAGAGCTGTCAAAGAATGCAGTACTTTGGTAATGCAGTCAGTAAAGTCTTAGTTAATTAATTTGGCAGTTGAATATAAGCTTATACTGTGACTGAGTACTTTAACTGTAAAATAAACAGTCCCCGATCAGTACTATAATATTCTGACTGCACAGTTATCAAAAGCAGTCATTTCACTAAAAGTTAATTAACGGCAGTACATTTTAACTAGTTTTAATTTTTATAGTCAGTTTAAAGGGTTCAGTACTGCCTTGATTTTGGTTTTAGCCAATAACATTTAAATGCAGTTAATTATCCGTAATTTTTATCAATCAATATAAGTCTTTCGACTTGTGAAATCTCTTTTAAGTGGATACCTATAAATTACCGCAGTTATAACAGAATTTCTATTTTAAGTAGAATAACAAAGTATTTTAGTGAAAAAAAAAACATGAAATATGTTAAAAGACTTACAGTAAATTAACTGCATTTTAATCAAAACCAGGTTAGTACTGAAGACTTTCAACTGACTAAAAGACTAAAACCAGTTAAAAAGTACTGCAGTTAATTAATTTTTATTGAATTGACTGCTTTTAGAAACTGCACAGTTAGAACATTAGTGCTGACTTAAACTGCCGGAATTAATTTAAAGTATTTTTGTAAGTTTAAAGAATTTCTGTTAATTAACTGCAGTACTTTTTAAGTGGCTTAAATCTTTTAGTCAGTTCAAAGTCTTCAGTACTTTTAACTGCAGTAAATTAAATGTAAGTTTTTTCACTTATTTCAAATCTCTCTTAAGTAAACACCTAGGTTACCACAGACATCATATAATATCTATTATTGGTAACATTATGAAGTATTTTAGTGAAAGAAAAAACTTTAAAAAAAGGTAAAAGGCTTACAGTAAATTAACTGCATTTAAAAGACTTACTGTCTACAATCAAAACCAAGGTAGCCTTTCAACTGACTAAAAGACTAAAAATAGTTAGAAATTACTGCAGTTTAATTAACTCTTAGTCAATTGACTGCCTTTATTAAATGCCAGTTATAGCCTGCATTTAAACTCATCATTGAAAATTTTAATTTTCAGTTTTGAGGCCCTAAAAAAGCGATATCAGTGATTATTTTGATGTTAATAAAAAGCTAATGACTCAATTATTATTTCTAGTCAAAAAAATATTTCATTTTGTCCCAGCCTATCGCAGGAAATAAATTTCTTTATTTCAATGATTGAACTACCTTATCATTGATCATTGAAATCTTAGAAATCGTTTTATGTGAAAGGTATGGCCAAAATGAAATATTTTTTTGACTAGAAATAATAATCGAGTCATCAGCTTTTTATTGGCATCAAAATAATCACTGATATCGCTTTTTTAGGGCCTCAAAAATGAAAATTCAAATTTTCAATGATGAGTTTCAATGAAAGCTATAACTGGCCCTTTAAAGTCTTTTTGTAAATTTAAGGACTTGAGGAAATAAGTCTTTTTATTTAACTAATTGACTGCAGTACCGAAAATACTGCATTCTTTACAACTCTTTAATTAAACAAATTTTGTCTTATGAGATTTGTTTAATTTTGTTGAGCAATAATTTCTTAAGATTTATTTACTTGGTCTATAAAAGCAGTTAATTTGTGAAGTAAAAAGCAGGATACAGAAATGCTCGCTCATGAACGCTTATTAATAGACCTCAGCTCATATTTTGCTCAAATAAATTTTTCACATACATTTCATATTTTTTTGAAGATGAAGACTTCTTTATGGCAGCAATCCCCTCTAGAAAAAACCTCTAAAATTCTAAAGAGTATCAAATTTGAATAAAACATGCTTTAATTTTCGAGGCTTTAAGTCGAAATACATACAAACAAAAACTGAATAATGATTCCAAGTTTCTTTTTTTATTTTTTCTTTCGATCATGATTCATTAAAATAAGTTCAATTTTTGTTTACAAATGCAAAACTTGAAAATTATTTTAATGGGAAGGGGGAGGGGGGGGGAAGTTTCTTGTCAATATCATTATATATTGAAAAAGCCCTTAAACTTTCTCTGCACCTGAGTAAAGTCTCTAAAGCAAGGTTGTTTGCGTCTTCGCATCATCTAAAGTTAAATTTAACTAAAGATTCAAATAAAGTAGGTATACACATAAGAAGTCAATGCTCGTGGTTTGTTCTTCTTTTCTTTTTTGTATTAGTGTTCTTTGAGAGCGAGCGTGTTATACTTGAGCGTTTCATGAATAATATTAAATTACTATAAATAAGTTTATTTTCGTTTTTTTTTTTTTCTAAAATGATGCTGCTAAAAAAGTATTTGTCTTGCAACCACCTTGCAAGTAAAAATACATAATATTAAGTCTTTAGACCAAAAAAAATAAAGCTCTCAAAGTTTGCTCCTAGACTTTGTGCCTTAAAGGAGTGAATATAAAACTTATACCATATACGTGACTAAGGGTCTTCAAAAAGTTTTACCTTCCAAAGAAAAAAATCTTGCTCGCATACTCTCTAACAGAGGGGTATTGTAGAAAAAAGGCGAATGAGAAAATTTTGAATCTATTAGCACTAACTGTGGGTTAGGTTATATAGGTAGGTGTATTCATAGTGAACGAATAAATTATTTTCATGGGAATAATGAATTTGATTTGGTGTTGCTGAAAGTGGTGAGGTGAGAATAAGAAAAGAAAAAAAAAAATATTGGCCAGGCATTTTTTTTATTATAATTGGATTAAAAAAATAGTGGAACTTAAAGAGAAAGTTTTAACTTAATTAATAATAAAACTATAAGTTGATGGTTGGTTTTATTCCAACGGGATATATACATATAGGGATACACACATCAATCTTAGTTTACAAAATAAATGAAAGGTTCTTAAAATGATAATGATTTGATTGTAAATTGACAGTTCGCTTTCCTCAACCACTTTAATTCCATTTATTTAAATTTATTATTTATTTTGAAAAAGCTTTTTGTATGATAACACAATCGCACTATGGCTGCAAAGCTTTCACGCTATCATAATATTAATATTGAAGATTAATGAAATGGTGAGCTACCACCAAGTTTGTATAGGCTGGAGTTAGTTGCGGAGGGGTGTTTTTTGGGGTCCAGACCCCTCATGAGCATTTAAGCCAAATATTTGTATATTAATTTATTTATTTATTAAATATTTATTTCTCTTCGACCTAAATTTGGTCTACGTTTGACCTACTTAATTCCATAAAACCCATCTTTTTATAAAATTTCGACTAAAGATTTCTTCAAGTGTAATGAGTATACCTCCAAAACTTCAAATGCATCTTGGTGGAAAACGGAAAATATACCTAATTACATTAGATAGCGTAACAGTTTTATGAGGAAAACTTAGTTCAAGGGCTTAAGGTATGTTAAATTTTGAAGACCTAGGCAATTTTGCATACCTCTCCAAAGCAACATATTAAAATACTATTCAATATTAAAAGGACAAAAATTATGTACATATGTACATATTATATGGGTGAAGCTAGCACCGCCATTTTTGATTTTCTTAAAAAAACGCAGAGCGATGTCCCAAACATATGCTGTCATTTGCCGTAAAAAAATTTTACTATGGTTTTTAGAGGCTATAGCTATTTTTTTTAGCGTGAAGTTTGCACCACCATTTTGAAAAAAAAAGTGTTGTATTGTGCTCAACTTGTGCTGCGATGTGCTGTAAATATTTTTGAAAATTTTGCAAATTTGCAAATTTTGAGGATGAAATTTTTCCAAAATTAAGTTTTTCTAAAAATTAACAAGTTGTACTGTTTTGTGCTCAAAAAATGATGCTTAGAACTGAAGAGATAAAAAATCGCATGTTTGCAACTTTTGCGACCGAGCGCAAATTTTGCAAAGGACTTTAGGCGTGAAGTTAGTACTATCATTTTCGATTTTCAAAAAAATAAGTGCTCAACTTGTGGCGAAATTTTTTTTTTTTTTTAAATCGCAAATTTGCAAATTTTACAGATGAATTTTGTTTGCAAAATTACGATTTTCAAAAACATCAAAGTAGCAGTACCTACTGTATTTCGCTCAAAAAAATGATACTCAGAACCGATTACTGAAGAGATGCTTATTTGTATTTTTTTTATTTTGAAAATCAAAAATGGCGCCCAACTTCACGAACATAAATAATATCGTACACAGCCCACGCAAGTTTTATTTATCTTTAAGTTTTCTTTTTATAGTTGGACCCCCCGCATGAGCAAATCCTGGATCCACTACTCACTGAAGTTATAGCTATTTCACGACTGCAAGGACAATCATCAGAAATAAAATTGAAATCGGGTAACACTAGATAAAACCTTTTAACTTACAATGCAAACTTAACAGATAATACTTCTTTAAATGAAATTGACAGAAAAAAAAAATAATATTTGCTCACAATGTAATCAATTTTACTGTTTTCAAAAATAGTGTTTGTATTTTTGTGTCTTTGTATTGTTGTTTTTTTGTAATTTTGTGTTTTTGTGATTTTGTGTTTTTGTGTTTTGTGTTTTTGTGTTTTTGTGTTTTTGTGTTTTTGTGTTTTTGTGTTTTTGTGTGTTTGTGTGTTTGTGATTGTATATTATAATTTTTTTTTTTTTTTTAGTTTTATTTTTAAAATTTTGAGTTTGAATATAGAATTTATTCAAAAACGAACAATTTCACTTAAAAACATAATTAAAGAACGAGTTTCTGGCTTTAAGGCTATAAAATAATATTGAAAGTACTGCCATTATTTTTAAATATTCATTTTCTATTTTAGATATTTTGTTAGTTAATTTGCTCCTCCCACCCTAACTGTAAACTGTTAGACATATAAAGTGCTCCAATAGATTAAAACTATGTTCATATAAATAAGTAAAGTAACAACAAAGTAACAAAATTATACACATTTATCAGAAATGCACAATTTTTTAACTAAGACACTCCAGCATAATATAGAAAAGTAAAAACATTAAATCTACCGATATGGTTTATTTCGAAAACGGTATTACTTATAAAGAAAGGTATATTTGGGTAATTCTCTGCCAACTGTGATTCTTTGTGTTCAGGGCTTTATTTGTAGCTTAATGTAAAAATTTCTTATGAATTTCTAGTTTGAATTGTGGAAATAATTTGGTACTACAATTTATATTACAGATTGTTTAAAAATCTGCTACCCTTTCCCCTTGACTTGAAAAACTATACGCAAGATGTCAGTACCGTGGCATGTCCCATCCTTGTTTTTCCAATTAAATCTACAATTTTCTATTAAAATACATCATTGAATAAAAATGTTGTTCTCAGAAAAGTTTGAGTACAATAGTTGCTTGATTATATTTTGAGAATATCAAGTCAAAATATTTGCTCTCTAATTAAATAATAATAATTGAATTTTGTTCTCGGATTTAATTTTCTTTTTGAATTCAAAAGATTTACCGCTAAATCGACATTTTGTTTTTAGTTTTATGGCATTTGTGTGGTGCCGTGTGAAAGAGGCACTATTTATTTATTGTTAACAAAAGTCAATTTATTTTACTTACGTAATTTTGCTGTAGGAGTGAAGTGTTTTTATTCTAAAATCGTGTGTCACAAAATTAAATGTCAGTACCTACCGTGGTATTATTATCCAAGCGTGTTATGAAATTTGTTGGGGTGATTTTTAGAATATTGTATTTCTTTTTAAATCACATAAGTTAAAATTATAACGGATTTTATTTTTCTCAGAAACTTTATATATTAAAGCCTAAATGTCAGTACCGTGGGTGTCAGTAACGTGGTATATTTATTTATGATGAACTTAAATTAAATGATTTCAAGCAATTTTGCTAAAAATCTTGTTATTTTTTTATTAAGAATGGTACCAGTACTTCGGACAAAACAAATTTGTGCAATAAATGTTGAGTTATAACCTTGCATAAAAATAAAGACTCCAACCTCAAAGAACAGATTTGAAAAACTAAAAAACATACAATTTTGAATAAAACATTGGCTTTTAAAGTTGAAAACGTCAAAAAGTATAAAAGACGTATAAAAATTCAAAAATAAAAAATCAGTGTCAGCACCATATCTTCGAGATTTAGTACTTTTTACCATATTTTTGTTCCTTAAAAGTTGTAGTAAAATGCTCTTACAGATTTAATACCATGTCCATTTAAAGACAAATAAAATAAAAAAAATTTATTTTCAATGGCGCAAAATTTTAAACAACGTATATTGTTAAGGGCTTAGCATATTACTAGTTAGCAATTTGCTAAAACATTTAGTAATTTAGCTGTTCCAAAATTTGAATCCTTTTTTTTTCGTTTTACTAATTAGTAAAATACTAATTCCCTTTTATTAAAAACGGTGCAGCTGAACACGTCCAAACAATGACAGTTCGGAAAGAAAAACAAAGCAAACAAACCTAAACCTAGGGAACGAACCTAATAATTTGCAATGTCAGAAGTTAAAGTGATAACCTATAATTTATTTTGTTATTTTTTTTGTTTTTATTTGTGATAACAATACAACTTGTTTGTTATTTTATTATTGTAAAAGAAAAGTTTTAATAAAGTGAAATTAAAAAATTGTTATTTTATTTTGTGTTGTTGCTGTTCCTTATTAAAGGTTGCAATGAAGAAAACATAGTACGAGCAGCCGCAGTCAGGGCTTAGCAGTTTATGTGCTTTTCCCATCCTTACGTGAAAATTGAGTTTTTGTTGCAGATTCAATTGTACAACTTATTAAAGATTAGAATCTATACCCGGAGTAAAATTCTACATCGTCCAGCTCTTCAAAGGTACTTAAGACATCTGCACAAAGCTGAGTCTTCGGACTTATCGAAATCTTCATCTTCCGAAAACATTTTTTTTATTTACTTTGAAAAGAATTAGCACACGAAAAAAAAATACAATTTAAATCTTTCAAATAAAATTGCCAAGAAATTATTTTCGAGGACAATGACAGATTTCATATGGATTTAGCAAATTACTAAAATTTAAAGTAACCATTTTATGTTTTTAACTTTAGTAAAATTTTAAGAGTTAGTAAAATACTAAAATCGTTTAAAATTACAAAAATCTTCTTTTTAACTTAGTAAATTACTAAAATGGCTTTAACATTTTACTAAATCGTTTAAAAATTTGCGCCAATGACTTTTAATTTTAGCAAAATTCTTATTTATAAAATCACAGTTGGCAGAGAATAACCCATTTATGTTATAGAAAATTTTCTAAGCTACAAATTAGTCCTTGATATTTTATCCTTATAGTTAACCATTTGGGAGATATTCCTAAAAAAAGACATTATTAATGGCGCTCATATCGATGGGGACTTTTCTTAAGAACACCATTAAGAGGCCATATACCAAAATCCAGCTTTCCAGTGATTGTGTTTCGTTGATATAGAGGTGTTGGCTGAACCGTACAAATGTTTTCAGTTTCTGCAAAATAAAAAAAATTAAAATCAACGACAAATGAAACAATAAGTTCCATTGAAATGTCAAAATCTAATTACCCCTTAAAAAGATCTTTATACAGATTGACTCTATCTCTTCTTATGTATAATCAATATTCTTTGAATAACATTCAAAATAGCTATTTAATTTTGTATTTTGTCAATTATTTTTTTTTTTTTAAATGCACTTTTATTAAAAAATATACTTCCCTTCATATAATATCTTCTTTTTCACTTCTTTCTCGACTTTCTTAATAGATACATTTATTTATAATGAAAACAACATTTTAATCGAAAACAAAATTTACCTATACATATATATGTAAGTACCTGTGTACAAACAAAAAAGAAAATATCTTTATTTAAAAGCAAAAGCTAATTGTCCCATTTTCCTGCTATAATATCCATAGTATAGGTATTCTGATCCTGAGACCATAATGAAATTTCTGCTTCACCGCGTGCGCCCATCCGATTATATTCATTACTATTTTACTATTGTGTACAATAGTTTCTTGTTAGCTTTCGCGACTAGCGACGACGACGAAGACGGCGGCGACATCTTTGGTGTCCTTGGCGTCGTTGTATAGCTGTTTGTCGTCTTTATGTTAGCCTTAACGTGGATTTTCTTGTTAAATGAAAATATTCAACAAACCTCCATTCCCAAAGGGAATTTTATACTTTTTCAGGCGTAATATTTCTTCTATATCTGTACTATTTGTCTGCTAAGAAAAGAAATATAGAAATAAAAAAAATATCTACAATGAAACACGAAAAAGGAATTTACAATTCTTAGAAGAACTTAATATCCTTCAAGGTGCAACGTTAAAAACTAACTATAATGCAACCTTGGAATAGCTCATCGTTTTATTTGATAACAAAATAGAAAAAAAAAACAAATTGATATTATGTTGACTTTTTGGTTGATAATGAAAAATACCAAACACAAGAAACATTTTCAATAAGAACTTGACCAACAAGAGCGTAATAATAACAATGAAGCTCAATAAATTGTAAAGAGAGCATAGTTTACAACATAAAAGCATATTTACTGGATAATATATGATTGGTAAAAATCAAGAGGAAATGCATGTATGTATTAAGATAATTGTTAGGTTAGGTTAGGTTAGGTTAGGTTAGGAGGGGCGTGCCCAGCCCTGAGGCTGTGCGTACACGGGGGCCTGTTGGTCCATTGTGATCCCCTATAACAGAGATAACAACTAAACTAATGGTTCACATAGACTGGGTCATTTACGAACCAGCCCGTACTATCAATATATTTCCTCATGTTTGCCATTGAGACCTGCGCTAGATCGTCCAGTTCTCCAACAAATCTGCTCCCAAGGTAACGGAGGCGATTTGTTTGGAGGTTGGGGCAGTCGCAGAGCAGGTGCTTAATGGTTTCTATTTCCTCAACATCCTGACAGCTCCTACAGAAATCGGGTGCGTATACACCAAATCTAGTGGCCATTGTGCCAATGGCACAGTGTCCCGTTAGTACACCTATCAGGGTTCTAATATTCTTTTTACTCAGCGATAGAATATACTGAGTTTCTTTTTCTTTGATTAGAGGCCATAAACTTCTAGAGATGTCACAATCGTTCCTGGATATCCAGGAGTTGTTGATTTTCTCTTTCGTTATTAGGTCTATCTTCCTTTTGATCACGCCAATCGGAACGTCCGGTCTCGTGTCTGATTGGCTACGACTGTCTCTATTTGACATTGACCCTTCCCTTGCCAGTGCATCTGCTTTGTCGTTCCCTTCTATATTGCTATGTCCAGGGACCCAGCAGAGTTTGACTTGGTTGGAGTAACAAATATTGTTCAGTGTATTTCGACATTTTGCAACTGCCTTGGATCTTATCGTCTCACTGGCTATCGCTTTGATAGCAGCTTGGCTGTCCACGAAGAATGTGATCTCTGAAGAGCTCAGTTTCTTCCTGTGAACTATTTCGGCTGCCTTTTCAATAGCATAAATCTCAGCCTGAAAGACACTACATTCATCTGGTAGTTTATATGATTCTCTAATATTAAGAGCTTCACTAAACACTCCAGCTCCTGTTCCTTCTTCCATTTTTGACCCATCAGTGTAGAGAGGTATACCCTGTTCACCGAGTAGTGAGTTGGGTTCCCAACCATGCCTTTCGGGTATTAAAGTAGAGAAGCTTTTCCTAAAATCTATAACGGGTGGTACGTAGTCAGTAGTCACATCAAGATCGTCATATCTTTTCAAGATAGACCCATGACCATAAGTGCTGTGCTTCCAAGAGTCCATTTCTTTAAGTCGAAATGCACTTTTGGCTGCTGTCCCCTTAATGTATTCATCCAGGACTGGAAGATTGAGAATGATCTCCAGTCCTGCTTGTGGTGTAGACTTCCGTGCCCCTGTTATTCCTATACAGGCTAATCTCTGTACCTTGTTTAGGTTTTTGAGATAGCTAATCTTTTCTACGGCCTTCCACCATACAATCGAACCATAGGTGAGGATGGGTCGAACGATCGCCGTGTACATCCAATGGATGACTTGCGGTCGCATTCCCCACCGTGTACCGAATGTTTTTTTGCATGTATAGAAAGCACACATTGCCTTCTTCATTCTTTCCTCTGTATTCCGTTTCCAGGTTAGCTTCGAATCAAGGATTACGCCAAGATATTTAGCTTCTTTGGAAAGTTTCAGAGGAATTCCGTTTAGCTTGGGAGGAGTGAAGTCCTCTAATTTCCTTTTCTTCGTGAACAGAACTAGCTCGGTCTTTGCAGGGTTAACCCCGAGACCGTGTTGTGCTGCCCACAAGGATAGTTCCTTAAGCGCAGATTCCATAATATCTTTGATGGTGGTAAGATATTTACCTGATATCAAGATTACTATGTCGTCTGCATATGCCACAGTTTTAATGCCCTTATTCCTAAATTTTGTAAGAATTTTGTTAACAACGAGGACCCAGAGCAAAGGTGAGATTACTCCTCCCTGTGGTGTGCCTCTTGCAACTGTTTTCTCGACAATAGTGTTCCCAAGTTGCGAGTTTAAGATTCTACCATTGAGCATGGAATAAATCCAGTCCACGATGGCAGATTCAACTCCAACCTCTTCCAGAGCAGATTTAATGGACTCCGTTTTAACGTTATTAAACGCCCCTTCGATGTCCAAAAATGCTGCCAGGGTGTATTCTTTGTGCTCGAGACTTTTCTCAATTTGTGAAACGACCTCGTGCAACGCGGTCTCCACTGACTTACCTTTAAGGTAAGCGTGTTGGGAGTTGCACAAGTTGTTTGGATTGAGGAGGTCCCTTACATGCAGATCAATGATCCTCTCCAGTGTCTTGAGGAGGAACGAAGAGAGACTGATCGGTCTGTAGTCTTTTGCAGTCGAGTGTGTCGGTTTGCCGGCTTTCGGAATAAAGACTACTCTGACTTTTCTCCAGCTGATAGGGACGTATCTTAGTTTAATACAACTTTTGAAGATAACCCTAAGCCATGGGGTGATTATCTGTAGAGCATGTTGAAGAAATGCCGGAATAATCTCGTCTGGTCCAGCTGATTTAAAGGGTTTGAACGAGTTTATTGCCCACATAATCTTCTGATCTGTGATAACCTGTTCCAAGTCTGGTACTGGTTGATCAGCGTATAGAGAGTCTGGTTGTGTATGCCCTGAGTCATTAGGGCTCATACATCCAGGGAAATGTGTTTCCATGAAGAGTTCAAGTGTTTCTTGGCTCGAGTTCGACCACGATCCATCGGGATGTTTAATGTATCCCGGAGTCGTGGGGTTAGATGCAAGGATCTTTCGAAGTCTAGCCGCTTCACTTGTGTTCTCAATGGATTCACAGTGCCTAGCCCATGAATCTTTCTTGGCCTTTCTTAATTCTTTGGTATATGAATTGAGTTCGGCTCTATATAGATTCCAGTCTATTTCTAATTTGCTCAGTCTGGCTTTATTGAAGAGTTTTCTGACCCCTGTTCTTCGTTTCTTAAGCTCACTGCTCCACCATGGTGGGTTAGTGGGTTTAATGTTACGAGATATAGGGCAGTGTTTTTCAAAGGCCGTTTTCATTTTACTAGTAAGGATGTGGACAGCTGTGTCAATGGTTGAAGTTGTCGAGATCGAGTCCTCCTTTGGTGGATCGATACGTTCGTTCAACCATTTTGTATATTCTGTCCACTTTGTTCTAGTTGGGTTTCTAAAAATTTTCTCATCATTTGTGTTTCTGTCTAAAGTAAAGAGTATCCTAAAGTGATCCGAAAAGGATTCCTGAGGTGAGACTCTCCAATTTCCTACAGAGATTTTATCAGTATTACTCGTAAGAGTGAGATCTAGAATTTCTTCCCTATTCTTATTACGAAATGTTGGATGATCGCCCTCATTACATAAAATAAGGTTAGAACAGAGAATGTATTCAAAAAGTAACTCACCCCTTTCATTGATTTCCTTACTCCCCCATTGAGTGTCACATCCCATCACAAAAGGTGTCCGTCGTGTCGTGGTGTAATCCACAAGGTCGCGGACTATCTTTGCTGGAGGGTTTTCTTCATCGTACGGCATGTACGTTGATGCCAAGACGAAGTTTCCTTCCTTGGATTCAACGCTGATTGCCACATTATCCTCGTTGCTGTACCTAGATAAAAAGAAAGCATTAATTGACTTTTTCACTAGAATACAACTTCTTATATTACCATCTGACGTGGAGCAGAAAAGGTTGTAGTTCTTTGACCTCAATCCCCGGACCTGACTCTTTCGGAGCCATGGTTCTTGGACTAAGGCCACATCCACGTTTTCTTGAGACATGTAGAGCATTAGGTCGTGCGTTGCTGCTTTGGCGTGATGCAAATTAATTTGCACCACCAGCAGCTTTTGACTCCCCTTTGCCTCCATGCCTCCTAACCCTTACGGTTCCAAGACCGTACCTCAACACGTCTTTTTTGCTTTTTAGAAGAAGGTCAGATTTCTTGTCAATAATGAACAAGAGGTCCTTTCCTTCCCCACTAGGACTCTTCCTAGAAGACTGGAGCTTCCAGTCTAGCACGGAGAGCTCTTTGTTCTGGTTTGCCAGCAGTTTAATTATAGATGTGTCCTCATGCGTAGCAGGAGGAGGAATCCATATATTAATTTGCTGGCGAAGGGGCAGTTCCGTGACGGGAAGAATCTCTAGAGAAGCGCCCTCCCACAGTTCACCAATATTGGTGATGATGTGAGTGAGGAACTCCAGAGATTTCTGGTCCCCACAGCAAACCACTTTCACACCTTTTCGCCATCCAGCTCCATCGAAAGTATAGTCATCAAAACTATCGTTTTCAGATGTAGCCATCATGGCTTTGAGGATTTCGTTCTCAACAAGTAGCCAGTTATTTGCCGTGATTTTCCCATCCGGGTTGTCTCGACTAATGATTGCTATCTGCAGATCAATCGGGGTGGTGTCAAAACTGTTGGTCTTGCGTTTTTTAGCACCTTCAGTCTTGGCTGCCTCCTCCGATCTAGCTCTTTTAGACGTACTTGGCTTCGCCCCATAAGAGTTGCCGACTTGCACTGCCTCGTTCCCTTTCGGGTTCGATTTAGTTTTTGTCTGCTGCCTCTTATTAGGCGTCGCCTGCGTCGGTTTCGAGCCGGGACGAGCAGCAGAGTTGATTGCAGCCTGTTCTTGGTTTATCTTTTTAGGGATAGAACCAGATGTGGATGCATTTGCTCTGTCGCTGTCCAGCTTTTTGGGGATCGATTGTTGTGAAGAGACAATGGGTTCAGGGGCAGCTGCTGCCGACTGACGCTCAAAGTTCCTCACCAACTTCTTATGTTTTTTCAAGAGAGCCTTGTCTCTTGAACTGAGGGTGGTCGGGTCTTTTCCGTTCATAGCACTCAGGAATCTTTTAGAGGATCTGTAGTTACTGCGTTTCCTCGAAGCTTTGAGATCTTTGAGGGGTGCAGTAGGCTTCAGCGTAGTCTCTTCGGGATTCGAGTCTTCTAGCAGCTCGTCCTCGGTTTGACTTCCTATAGAGGGAGGTCCGTCCGAGGTCTCCATACCGTCGATAGCCATGCTATCTAGAGCAGGGAGAAGAGCAGCTGTGAGGTCTAGCGCTTTTGTTTGTCTTGTTAAGTTATGTCGTTTTTGTTCGTTTGCGTTAGTGTTTGTCAGTTTTTGTTCGTCGTTTGCGTTGATGTTTGTCACTGGCGACTTAGCCTCTCGCGAGTCCAAGCCCTCGCCGACAGCCGTGACCTCTGTCGACACTTGAGTGTATAACCCCACTCTGATTTGTTCGTTCGTTTGTATATTGTCCATATTTGTCATCGATGTACATCTCTGTTTTTTGTTGGTTTTGCTTAGTGGTGAGACCCTGCAGCTGGGTTGCTGGAGGATCCCACGTAAGCCCCCTCGCCACCGTCAAGGCGAAAACCGTGAGGGGGAAGATAATTGTTAAGGAATATAAAAGAAAACAGGAACTGTATGATTAATATTTTAATTAAATGCTCAATCAAATTCCCGTGTTTAGCTGTCCTATATAACTTAATGGCAAAGTTTTTTTTTCGAAAAATGGACTTTTCATAGCTGATTATCATTAATCAAGGATTATTGCAACTAGTCAATCATTGAATGTGCATGGTAACCAAATTTTATAAAGGAATCCATAATTTGAGTTCTTAATCATGGAAATCGCTGATCAGCCGATATTGGTTGATTATAGCCATTTAACTATAGAACCTCTTAAAGTCATGGTACAGATTGTACAAACTTAACCATGTTGAAATGTTATGGCAAAAAATTGTAGCTTATAAAGTTCTATTAAAAAAAGATGGTTAAAATTATTTTTTTTTTTTGAGCAAAATATTTTGAGAAAAACGTGCCAAATAATTTTTTTTTTGTTTTGCCCTTTTGTAATCTAATTTTCCTGCCAAAAGGGTCGAATTTTGACCTTTGGGCAAATATTAGTAAAAATATTTTTATTTTTTTACGTAGTTACTTGGCATGTAAAATGATTTCCAAGATTTTGGAAAATCAAAATTATACCCCCACAAAGGTTTAAAAACTAATTTTAAGATATTTTAAATTTTTATTCCATAAAATTTGAGGTAGCATTTTTGCTACAAAACACTTCGTTATAGCTTTTGCAGTTTAATGTACTTCTTTAACCGGGAAAATTAATTTCTAATTTCCTTGTAATTTGAATTTTTTTTTTATAATTTATTCAACTCGTCTAAAATATTTTTCCTAAGTTGATGCAAAAATTTGAATTTGATTGTCCATGCATTCAGATTGGGATATTGTCAGCCAAAATTACAATAACAAGTTGACAAGTTTCCCAGACTATAGTCAAGATGTAGAAAGGGCAGTCACATTGATCAAAGAGGCTTCCCAAACAGTTTGCGGATTCACCAAGAGAGACGTCAGACGGGTTGATAAAATAACACATTCATTTCAAGAAAGAACTACCAAAATATGTTGAAATCAAAAAAAAATTACTGGCTTTAGGCCGTGTCCGAATTGCGTTAAAATTTTGGTTAAAACTTGACGTTTGGTTAATTTTTGACACTAGCGTGGTGAATAAAATGGGTTAAAAATTACCCAGATCCAGAGCAGGTTAAAATTTGACACAAATGGTTAAATTTTGACGTTTCTCAAGAAAGAGAGAACATTGAATTTGAAATTATTTTAAAAAGTGCAACAATGGACCGGCAAACAAGGAAACCAAGAGCTTCTGGAAAACCATACTCTTAATGTAAGTTTGAACAAATTCAATAAAAAAAATTATTATATTCTTGTTTCTATAGGGTCGGAAGGAGAAAAGTTGAGGCTTGTAAAAATCAGAATCGAGCTCGATCATCTTTTTACATCAAAAAATGCAAACATGAATTTTATATTCTTCTTTATTATATACTTCCTCAAATTGTTATTCATCTTGCAAAATTAATGCCAATTGGTTGTTTTGTTTTACTTTGTTTTTTTTTTTTTTAGTTTGTTGACCTAGTGTTCGCAAACTGCATAATCAAGCAATACACAATATGATTTTTTCCGTAATGTTTGGGGATATAATCGATGCATAACCTTTAAAAGTAAATCAAATTAAGAAAATTGTACTTTATTCGCGTCGAATTTTTATTCTGATACATTTCCAGCTGGATTTTGTATAAAATATTTATTTTCTGGAATAATAAAACAAATTTGTGGTAAGGGAAATTTCTTTAATCTTGCGGGAATTTTAACTAAAAATCCCATTTCACCCATCCTATTTTAATCCAGTTCGGACACCAAAAAAAAAAAAATTATCCCATTTTAACCAAACTTCAAAATTTAACCAGTGGTAAAAAATTTTAACGCAATTCGGACACGGCCTTAGATTTAAAAAGAGGGATCCTCATGGCAGTGAAGTATCTATCATATCATGCTGATATTTGACGTTTAGTTGACATCAATCATTGCCCTCTTTCATTTACTGGCTTTCCTTGTGACGCAGTCTTCCATTTCGACTATAAAACACTTTTGTAATATATGTAATTATAATTAAGTTTAAGAATAAAGTTAAATGAATTAAAACCCACAATCGTATTAGTTACCTTAACCTTCACTTTTTGATACGACTATGTATATTAAATGACAAGGTATGGGTAGTTCTCCATTTTAGATCATAAACTCGTTAGAAAAACCCTTTAATTCGAATAATTAAACGCAGAACAAATCCCACAATTTTATAAGGTTAAATTGAAATTTTCACTCCATATATTAAATTAATATCACTTTACAAGGAAAATATAAATTTGAAAATTCAATTTACTGCTATATAATTCCACTATCTAAGTACCCTTATTTAAATCCTACTTCTATGTTGTTAAAATTACTTAACAAAAAAAAAACACTTACAATTTAATATGTGACAAGTTATTATGTCCCGAGACGTGAACTATAATAACTGCATGGTATCCGTCCTTCTCCACTACAGCTTTCAACCAAATTGATTGTAGTTACATGCCCAAGTTATGAAATTCTAATAATCCGCAAAATGTTTATTCTCTCTTTTTTCCGCCACTCACTGTACAATGTATTGAATAATGCGGGCAAAGTACCGACGTGTATTAATACAAATGTTTCCACACTCATTTGGAACATACATATATGGATATTGGACATGGACAATTACTATGTGTGGCGGCCATTTCAATGTACCTATCCCTTTCATTTGAATATAGCCGACTTAAACTGGATTTGGATTAACTCAACAGTTATATGACATTTCTAGATGTTGCATGTGGCAAATTACGGGTTGAATTTAGAATTTTTACACTTCGTCCTTGAATATAACCCTTATACAACACGTATATAACACATATATATAAAAAAAAAAAGAAGAAAAGGAAATGAGACTTTACAACGGAAAGCAATTTTCCATTCGGTGACATGTGGTAAAAATTTTTGCAGAATAATTTTACATTCAGATGTCAAAGGCGGGTATACTCTGTTTTTTTTTTTTTTTTTTTTTTTTTTTATGGATAAACCACACTCAAGTCTCCTGTCTTAAGGGTTCGCATTTATAAATTATGTAAATTCAATGATGATATTGTCTTTTTTTCTTTTTATTTGAGCTTTTAACAAATAGTCCAGGAAATGTTATTGAAATTATTGAATAAATTTATCAACCTTACTCTTCCTCTATTCTCATATCGTACCTTGTACCAATAATGATATTTTATTTAAATAAATTTTAAATTTGACTATGGGATCTTTACTTATATAATTACCTGGATCAGGAGAAGGTTTACTTCAGCAACTCAAACTAAAATTTAACAAAAACTAAATTAGTCGTTGGGTACTTTTTTTTGGAAACCTTGAAAATCTAATTTAAAATAGGTATTAAATTTTATGAAAATAAAATGCACGACTAGGTCCCACGAACTTGCTCCTATATGCGATCACATTGTGATTTTAAGGTCTGAATAGCTTAGATCTACATCTGTAGCACCGTGTTGCACTTATATATGCATGGAAATTACAGTTCCACTGAAAAAATGGTAACAAAATTAATATATGTTTAGAAATAAATTAATTAAACAAAATCTGAAATTGTTTTCACACCAACGCTATATCGCACTCTTAGAATGAAAGTGACCTAACTAAAAAATTCGGCATCTTTTTTACAACTTAGTTTTAGAGTTCATTTGGCTTTTTAAGGCCAGTTTATTGAAACACCAGAAGTTACAGAAATTTTGAGTTAGGTCACTTTCATTCTAAGGGTGCGATATGTACGCCATCTGATTTCTTAAATATGTAGATCATAATTTATGAGAAAAAAATTTCAAATTACTAAAAAAAAAAATAATTTTGTATGTATGTATAATGAAAAATTTTGAAAACATTTTTGAGAAAAAAAAAATGGGTACCTACGCCATTTTGTAGTGTTTATTAATCCAGAGTTAAAAAAAATTAAAAAAAAAAATCATCTACTCCTTTTGGAAAAATCGAATTTTAAAAAACTTATTTTAAAAACTTTTTTTAAAAATCCAAAATTTCTTTTTTTCAAAATTTTGATTTGCAATTTTGTTTAAACTTAAAAGAAGCTCTTGTGTGAAAAAAAATATCATTAAAATCGGTTCAAGGGATTATGAGATACTCGAAAACCAAGAAAATGCTTCCATATGAAAGATACCGTTACTAAACGGTTGATACAATTTTTTGTTGTTGCAATAATATTGCATATTGTACTGATATCAGCTCCATAAAACTTTATATCTAAATCGTAGGAGTCGTTTTTGAGAAAAATGAGATTTTCCTTACCGGTTTTTAAACACTTGTTTACCGTTATTTTTGGTTGTAAGAATAATTTTTATTAAAAATCTGCTTGATAATTTAAAAAACTGCTAGGTGCTAAGTTTAATACAAATCTATCAATTCGGTATCGAATTATTAAGTTCTCAACAAAAATTTTTGAAACATTTTAAAAATAAAAAAAAAAATTTGGTATTCAATACTTTAAAATTTTTTTTGAAATATTCTCCACAAATAATTGATCACAATCAGTTGAACCGTTTTTCATAAAATCGAAAATAAAAAAAAGGTTCTATGGGAGGTACTACTTATTTTTTTTTATAAAATGGTTGCCTTCTTTTTCAAAATTATTTAATTTTTTTCTTTAAGTTGTGGGCACTTTTTTGAGAAAAATAAGATTTTCATTTTTTGCTACAAAAATTTGTACGGCACCAACTGTTATTTTTGGTCCTAAGAAAAATCGAAAAAAACATGAATGCCCAAAAAACTCTATGTACCAACTTTTAAAAATAATCGGCCCACCCGATTAGGCTGCAGCGGAAAGTACAGACAGACAGAATTGCGAGACCCACTTTTTTTCGACTTCGCTATCATCGTGATGTCAATTTTGATCAAAATCTTCGAGTTTTACGAATCCATATATATAGCAAGTTACAAAACGGCTGTTATAATGTGGAAAGAACATATGTTTAAGTTTTTTTTTTTTATTTAAGATATGGTGGCTATCCCCGTTGATGGTTACAAAATTGTATTAAAAAATGTTCTATATTTCTCATATATTACGATGGGAAAAAAATCTTATTTTATTAATTATTTGCATAGCTAATACCATATGAAAATCCAATTATCTACATATATACTGGATTTTAAGTTATAATACTAAAATTACAAACAAACAATAATTGCCTTGAAATAAAAACACAAAATGGTCACCGTATGGTTAGCATGGTCATGTCATAGCAAGTACCATTATATTTGTATGAATAATTTAAAAAAGAAGAAGAAACAGATATCAATAAGAAGGATTTGGATACGACTTTCAAATTAATTTGCATTTGTAAATTAACAAATTTACATTATTGATTCAAAATAGCTTTTAACGGCCTTTAGTCCTTTAAAAATTGGCGTTTCTTCCCGGCGATCTCACTTGGACTCATCAGTTGACTAGTCCTTGTCAAAAAGCAAAGTTTGCTCAGTTAAAATCATCTCACATAGATTTATTGACGAATATCTAGTTTGAACTGTACCCAAAAATACTACTAAGTCTTCTACTTGGCTGATGTATTTCAATAGTATATACAGAATTTGTATTATTAAAAAAAAACCTTCCTTTAAATTTACTTCATGTTTTTTACTATTTCTTGAAATTGTTGTAGAAAATTTAAAACTATGAATCGAATTTTTTTTTTTTCAATTCAGCGCATGCCACAACAGATGGGTTCACCTTTATAAGTTAACTGCACAAACGAGTGGCAAAAAAGATGGATGCAGTTTTAATTTTATTCAAAATTCTAAATAATATATTCAAGCTTGGTAAGAAGAGGTTTGCAAAGAGCTAAGGTTGAAAAAAAGAAAGATTTCTGCATTAGTTTTTTGCTTCACATACGAATAAACAACTATGGTCCAAATTAAATAAAATTGGAATTAAAAATACTACAGTAAATTGTACAATCACTGAGGTCGATTCTTTAAATTCTTGCTTTGCATATTGTTCCATTTCTAATAATACCAATCGAACTGATGTATTTTACCCAGAAACTGAAGATTCTTTTTCTTTTCGCAACGTATCCGAAGATGAACTTTTTAAGGCATTGTCTACTATAACCTCCCATGCAGTTGGGACTGATGGAATCCCGGTAAAGTTCTTAAAACTTATATTTCCAGCGTTTGGAAAACATTTTCTCTTTTTCTTTAATTCTATTCTTACTTTTTCAGTTTTTCCTTCTGATTGGAAAATTGCAAGAAATTGTTCAGTTCCAAAAAACAATAAACCTGTTTTGCCCTCAGACTTTCGGCCTATAAGCATTCTCCCAGCACTATCTAAGGTTTGCGAAAGAATTATGAAGGACCAAATACTGGGAAACAGCCTCATATCCAACAGTTTTTTTAAAAACCAGTCTGGCTTTCGCAAGGGGTATAGTACGACATCTTCTGTAATTAATATACCTGACAGCATTAGAAAAAGCATAGATGAGAAAATGGTTTCAATCCTTCTTCTTCTTGATTTCAGCAAAGCCTTTGACAGTGTTGACCATAACCTTCTCTGCCTTAAGCTGAAAAAGCAGTTTGGTTTTTCATCAACTGCTTGTAATCTTATATTCTCCTTTCTTAATGGCAGAAGATAGGCTGTAACCATGAACATGAAAACTTCGTCAATTTTACCTCTTTATCGGTGCGTACCCCAAGGGTCAATTTTGGGTCCGATCCTTTTCACAATGTTTGTGAATGATTTATCTACGATGGTCAAATACAGCTCTGTTTTTATATATGCTGACGACGTCCAGATGCTTAATTCTTCTAAAAAATGTGATCCAAATAAGTGTGTGATGGAACTTGAGCATTTTTCATTTATTTATTTTGTGAAAATCTTCTAAGAAGCCATATATACCACAAGCTGAGAAAAATACTAAACTTTTGAATTTGATATCATGACACTTGCGCATTTTAACCCGCTTCCACTCATTTTGTTTTTACTTTTTGAATCCCTAAATTTATTGTAATCTTTTTCAGATTGTTAGAATTGTTTAATTTAACGCACTGATAAATTTAAAAATATCGATAATTAAAAGTTCGGAAACTTTGACTGTGGACAATGTTTTTGGAAACAACAAACATAGTACCAACGTATTCGTAATAGAATTCACTTTATGTCGAGGTTGTTTTAAATGTAAATACTTAATGAGAGTAAAAAGAAAACAAAAAAACAAAATCCAACAAAAATCTGTGAAAAAAATAAAAATTCAGCTAGCCCAGAAAAATGCTTAAATCGAAAATTTTGCAAGAAAGGGTCTTTTAATTTCTTATCTGATTCTCGAAATATAAATTTTGTTTTCTAGAAAAAATCATCCTGAATTCACTCCGACGACGTCTATTTTGTATTTTTTGTTTTTCAAATGTTTTTATCTCGAGTTTTAGATTTTCTAGAATTTTCTTTAATATGTATGACTTTCTTGTATGTATTTTTAAGATCTATAGATTAAAGAAACAAAAAACTCTGTACCATTTTTCGTTTAGAAAATAGAATCTAGATCTTTCTCTTCTATTGTTCCTACTTCACTCTTCTGAAATTTCGATTTTAAAAATCAAGTATGAATTTTAAAATAAAGTTTGCTTTCATATAATACATATTTAAAACCTTCCATATGAGCTGGGTCAGATAACTGAAAAACACAAAAACCAACCTTTAAAGCGTGACAACCCTATGCCCTAATCATATTTCGAATTTTAGGTACCTCCGTGCGTTTGATGATTATCTATTCAAAAGCAAAGAACCGTCTAAAGTTATCTTGACGTGTAGCATCTCCGCAAAATATTTTCCAAACAAAAATGCTCGAATTTCGTATTGACAAGGCTCACTAGCTTACTGATGAGTCCAAGTGAGGTATATCCGGGACAAAACGCCAATTTTTTTAGGACTTAAAGGCCATTAAAAGCTATTTTGAATGTTCGAAACTTTTATTCGAATATGGGAAGCCACCTCGGCTTAGTTGCGTCTTAAAATATGTATTCCCTCCATCAATCATTTGTATTTTAATCAAAACAATTGTGGCTATGAACTGATCTAGACTTAAGTCAAAATATTGAAAGTTTAATTTTTGGTACGAATTTAAATAAAAGTTTGCATCTTTATCTTTCATTTTTATTGATTTTAATTAAAAATTAAAAACCCATATCTTATGGCAAACACCACGACTCACTTTAGACGGTCAAACATACATACATACAACATATATATTTGATAACTTTATATGTACTCTGCTTGCGGTTATCTTTGTGGCCTCTCAGATATACTCCCATTTGAAAATATATCATGCTTCCACAAGCATCTTTTATGTTAGCCTTCAAACTCAAGAAAAAGATGCTATATCAGGTTTAATATTAAAACAAAATTTAATAAAATATTCTGTTTGAGTTAAAAATCATTAAATTTTTATTTAAAATGTTTCTACCATTTTCTTTTTCTTAATAATAAAAAAACAAAAAACAAGCAAAAAAAGTAAAGAAAAATGTGGATGCATTTTTCGCGGAAACCAATTACGATAAATGATGTGAACCCACTTTTTCATATTGAAAAGAAAATCAAAAGAGTGCAATTTATTTTTTTCGTTTTATTTTGTCTGTGTTATTTTCAGTGAAGATATTATAATGTAGAATTGCATTCACATATATATATGTTCGTATGTATATCTTATATCTTCATACATATATAAACACTTACTCAAGCTCATATTAAACCATACACATTCATCAAAGTGTAAATGGATTATTCTTTCATATAATAATATTTAAATAAATAAACTAAAGGGTCTTCCAATAGAGACTTACGAAATTTGACAATTGATAGCGGCCATATTGTTGAAGATTCTTCTATCAAATTGACTGTCATTTATTCAGGCTATTCTGCCAAATCACCATGGATAGCGTTCAACAACACGTGCAAATAATAAAATTATTTTATCAAAATGGTTGTTCTGTTCGGGCAACGTTCCACGCGCTTCGCCAATTTATGGTCGCCATAATCGTCCTACTGACAGGACTATTCGCAGTGTGATGGATAAATTTGAGTTCACTGGTTCAGTAAACGATCAACCAACACCCATAGAACGTCAACGAAACGCAAAATCTGCCAAAAACATCGCCGCTGTCCGTGAGAGTGTGCAGGAGAATCCGAGGCAGTTGATTTCGCGTCGCTCACAAGAACTCGACCTTTCGCAGACCAAAACTTGGTGAATTATAATCTAATTAATATGAAATGGTGCAATAACTCGATAACAGATATTAAACAAAAATGTATTCGTTTTCATATTTAAATAAAAGTTTTAGTCGAATTCAATAAATTTATTTTAATTCGAATCATAAATACAATTTTTACTTCAATTATACAACTTGATATTTTAAATACTTTATTTATTACGAGAAACCGGGGTGGGTATATTTTTATTGCACCTAAGTATACTCACTAGATTTTACTCAATTTTTTTCTCTTTAGAATGCTGATGAATTCCAAATGATTTCTTGAAGACGCACTAAGTTAAAAAAGAAAAAAAAAAAAAAAGAAAAACGTTCTTTTTTTAAGATGATAAGATTGTATAGAGGGGGTGGATCTAACTAGGTGTTTGCATCGTAAAACATTTAGTACAACAAAAAAAAAAGCAAAAAAAAGTAATAGAAAGAAACTTCAACAGGAGAGTGTTTGATTTTTTTTTTTCTTTTTTTTTTATTTTATTCACTGACTTTATAGCCTAATGAGGTGGAAAAAATGAAATAAATTTAAGGTTTGTAGTAATTTCAGCATTTGAAAGCAATCAAATAACTTTGAAAAGTTTATTAGCTAAGAAGGATAAGAAAGAAAAAAAAAAGTCAGTGTGCTTACTTTTAGTGTCAAACGATATTAAAATGGTCATTTGGAATTTTATGCTTTTGTAATTGCAAATAAATTTTGAAATTTTATAGCCATTTTGTATCGAAAGGTATGTTTATTATTTTTTTTTTGGTTGTTGATATATTGCACAGAGGAAATGTTGAAATAAATAATATTTTCTTTTTTTTATGGTTTTGACTGACTTTTTTTCCTGCAGAAGAAGCTTAAGATAGTAATTTATGTGTACTCGAGGATTGAAGTTATTAAAACAGAAATAAGTAGGTATATGTAGGTATATAAAAATATAATTTTAATTGCTGTTTTTTTTATTTACAGTGACACGTTTTGTGGATTAACTTATTGATTTTTTTTTTAAATATGCAAACATGTATGACAAAAAGTAGCTGTTTCAGTATCCCTTGGGCGTTTTTTTCTTTTTTTGTTCTTGAATAAAAATATATGTTAGACAAAATGACCTAAATTTTTGTTGAATGATTTATTCATGGAAATCATCAATTTCTGGCCGCAGGTGCTGAAGCTTTTAACGTTTTAAATATTGGCAAGGAATTTGTATATTGAGTGAAAAGCCCTTTCCGAATTATGTTAAAAATTTCTAACTTGATGTTGAATTGCATAAGGTTTTTCTTATGATTTGCTTAAGGACAAACTAGCAAATCACACATTATGTAAGAATAAAACAAATGAAGATATAATGGATGGGTTTTGTATTTATTATAGCACATATATTTTTTATAAAAAGTTTGAAATAAGTTCTGAAAAAAACTATAAGATCGAAGTCATTTAAGGGGTTTAAATACCCTCTTCGGTGGTTTCTGCAAAGGTTGGATATTAATTTCCAAAAAAAATCACAACAGAAATTTGAAAATTTTTGAGGCTTACCATTGCTTTAAATAATGCATTACACAGGAATATTTCTTCCATTCCACTGTTTAATTTAATTTCAAAATTTCATTATTCTTGAAAATGTCTCATGAAAAAGTAGTGTTCGTGTAAAAACTCTTATGTTATTGATTAAAACTATCTAAATAAACACAAATAAATCTCTTTTAGACACAATTTGTAAGACTGTTTGAACTGTTTTTGCTTTTTAATGTTCGTATCGAATATTTAAATATCCCTGATTAAAATAAGTATCAACTAACTATCAAGAAGGGCACAATAGATCTTCATTCAGGTCACAGTTCAGTAGAACCCCACAATATTCATTCATTCAACTATGAAGAAATTAACTATGTGAAATAATTGTACACTGTGGCGTATGCGTACTTTTTTTTATTGTTATATATTTTCTTTATTATTTTTACTTGCGATACATAGGTACTATGTATGTATATGGCAAGTTATGAATTCGTTAAAAAATCGAACTCAAATTGATATTACAATGATAGCGAATTCGAAAAAAAGTGGGTCTCGCAATTCTGTACCGCCTGTCTGCCCTGTCCTTTTAGCTGGAGCCTAAACGAGTGGGTCGATTTTCTTTAAACTTGGTGCATAGAGTTTTTCGGCAATCCACCGACAGATTTTTTAATTTTTTTAGAACCAAAAATAACAGCTGTAGCTTCGTGAAAATTTTTTTTGCAAAAAATGAAAATCTTATTTTTCTCAAAAACGTGGCAAAAACGTTTTTAAATCAGTAATTTTTTTACAAAACGGCTACCATTTTATAAAAAAAAAATTCCGGAAAATAGTTATAAATGGTAACTCCCATTACAATCAATTTTTTAATTTTCGATTTTCTCAAAAATGGTTCAACTGATTTTAATCAATTTTTTTGTGGAGAATTTTTCTAAAAAGTTTTCATATTATTGTACAACAAAATTTTCAAAAATTCTATGTTTGGATTTTAAAAAAAACGTTTTGAGAACTTAATAATTCGACAACGACTTAATCGATTTGTAATTAATTTAGCACCCAGCAGTTCTTTTATATTATCTAGCAGATTTTAAATATACGGGAATTATATGTAATCCCCAAAAACCAAAATCTCAATCGGATGAAATCCCCAAAAAAATGCATTCCAATAAGAAAAAATCCCCCGTGGGGAAAGGCGCACTATTTACAACATAAAATCGCGCTATTTTATAGCTTGATTCACTGTTCTTGCCACCGACTTTTTAAGATTTTATATAGGGGATTTTTTCTTTACCTGGTTTTAGTTTAGGAATTTTGGCTTTGGGAATTTTTTATTGTGGGGATTATGGCTTTTTGGCAAACCTCACTACCCCAAATCATTCGTTTAACCAAAAGTAACGGCACCTCCCATATAAGCGTTTAAAAACCGGTAAGGAAAATCTCATTTTTTTGAAAAATAATTCATAAAATTTTGATAGAAATGTTTGTGGGAGCTAACATCAGTACGGTCTACCATATTATTGGAAAAATTGTGGATTGGGGTCATTATTCTGTAAGCACCAAAATTCGATTTCCATTTTTCAATTTTTTATGTTTGGAAATTGTTTAATAAAAAGTTAAAATAGAAAAACCGTCTTCGTCGTTTGGCTGCTTCGTGATCTCTCGTTGTTTGAATTTCACTATGTCATCTCTTGGGTTTAGTTGCGATGTTTCGATTCTTCTTAAATGTATCTTACAGGGTGATACTGCACATCTTGGATTTGGGAGCTTTGTAGTTTGTACTATGAAACTTGGTCCTTGGTCCTTTTCTAATTTTCGTTTGTGTAATAGAAAATTCCCAACACATTTCCTATAGCTATATTTTATAAAAGAAAGGAAGAAATTCTTAGCATTACGTATGTATTAGTTAAACAAATTAAACCTCAAAATGCTTTAAAATCTATATTTTTTCCTCTTCCTAATTCTCATCCTTAAAAGTTAGGTACCTATATTAAAACTCCTCAAAATATTCAACCATTAAAATTCTTTGAAAAATGACATCACACAGCTTGAAAATTACGCAATTATAAATCTTTGGAATGTTGTCAAAAGGTTGTCATCAAAAATGAATCACAAGGAATACTTATATGTGTTTGTTTTGTACATAAGTTTTCCTATTAGCTATAGCTATGTATGAAAGAAGAAATTGTTTTAAACTTTTTTTAAACTTTCAACTTTAGCTCCAATCGAACATTGTGATTACATACAACATTACAACATTAAAACATAAGAAAAAAGAAAAAATATAACGATCATAACGATGATTGGGTTGATGTTGATGACGAAGGAGGACAACGACATTTTTGTCTTATACCATCAGCAGAAGTTGTCTACGATGGGTATGTCGCAAAGGAATTCTTTCAACAACAACAACAACAACAACAAAAAAAAGAATATCAAAAGCTCATGTTTTGCATTGTTTTGTTCGTTTTTATATTTATCTGCTGCTACTGCTATATATGTAACTGCTGATGGTCCTGAGTCCTGACTCCTTAGTCCTCACCTACTTCTGGTATCTCATAATGCTGCTATATATGTAGTACTGCTGGTTGATGCTCTTAACTCATGACTCCTCATACTGCGCTACAATATAATGCTGTCTGGCTCTGTGTGGATGCTCCTTATACTGACTCTGCTGACTCTATACTCCTTCCTCATGCTCCTGATGATGTGTTGCTGATGCTGATGTGTTTCACTGTTCAGCTATTTCTCGATTGGAATTCTTGTTTTACATTCCTCGCATGCATTTCAATCCTCGCAGGGAACACATAAACATATAAGAACAAGGACATATTATGACATTTTCTCTTAATGTTTTACTTGTGTGCACAGTTCTTACTGCATTCTTTTTTTTTTCTGCGTCGGTCGTAGTTTTTTTTGAGGTACATATTATTTTAGATTTCCTTGATAATGACACACGTGGAGCTATATGAAATATTTTGTACTACATAGTTTTTTTTTTTTTTTTGGTATAAGGTGCATGAGGACATAGGTTCTTGATTTTTTTGTGTTCAACAACAAAAACGAACTACGAGTCCTTACTCCTTTCTTAATAGAATAATTTGTATGCAAACCTATGTTCATTGTGGAAATAGTCTTTTTGTCTGGCTACCATATTTTTTGTTTTTTATTGTTACACTTTTTTACTTGTGGTTATTCTGTAAAAAAAAGAAAAAAACAACAAAACAAAAGACTCCTTGGCTTGCCATTGCCGCATGCTGTCGCAAAAAGCGATTAAATATCATGTTAATGGCGGAGACATTTCATATATATATTTTTTTTTTTGAGATGGTGTTTTGTGGTAGGTAATAAAAACATTGTTTTTTGATTTCTTTAATGGCCTGCAAAAAAATTATATTTTTTTTCTTAGTAGATTCTTAAAAAAAAATGAAACAAAAAAAAAACATTTTGGTCTAAGTATCTAGGTACCTACTATTGTTGAAAATATAACATAGAAGAAGTTGCATGGCTATAATTATAGTGAAAGAAACTCAGAAGGTATTGCACCTGGATGCTACGAGATCCTAAGAAAGCATTTTCTTTTATTTGTAAATATTATTTGTGTTTATTTTTATTTTTATTTTTAACAATGAAATTTTGTTTTTAATAAAAAATCTGTCTACTGCATACATATAAAAAACCATTCATTTTTTCTTCTGCACTTAGAATTGAAAATCATTATTGATCTATTTTTTAATTGTTTTTAACTGTAAGCTTTTGAAGACATAGGTATGGACAAATGATTCCACCGACCCGTAAATCGCACCAAACGGTGATTTTTTTCTGTATATGTAGAGGTGTCTGGATAATGACTTATTATCGTTTGGAGTACCTACCTACGTATTCTTAAAAGAATCTGTTTTATTTTCACCAAATAATCACTCTGATGGATGATTATGAGTGTTACCATAAAATTCAAGTAATGCCCGATGAGTTTCCAGAATTGAACAATTTTAAAATGTTGCTCAGACAATTCATGATGAATTGCTTAATCAAACTAACCTCAAAACCACCAAGAACTGTCAAATCGGCTGTCACAGGAAAAAGTGTTACCCATTTAAAGTTCTTCGCTTAGAAGAAGAAATAGAAGAATGGGAATATCGAGGAAAAAGTGAAACATTTTTCAAAATAGTGTGAGTTACGCAAACACAAATGCATCCACACAGAGAAAGCGGGCATTTTAGGCAGCTATAAATGCTGGGGCGCCAAAAGGAATTTTCATCCGTTTTTTTGAAGAATGTGTTTTGAGATTTTAAATCGTTAAATTAGTAAAAAGCTTAGTAAATTCTTTCAAATCCTGTAAATGTAAAAAAAGTGAATACATTCAATATTTCATTCAAAAAATATATAAAACTAAAACTATATGCGGTACTGCGTTTAATGCTGTAAAAACGTCTATAACAAGCAGCGTAATTTTTGTTCATTTCACAAGTAAGCTGTGTCTCATATTACACAAAAAGTAAGTAAAATTACTCTGCACTACGGGCGATCAATAGATTTGAGCGCCTTGTCATCACCAACAAAAAATAATGCGACCCTGGGTGAGAATTTCAATTTTGACAGATCGGATTAAGCTAATTTCCGTGATTGAAGTATATTTTTTATTTTCAAACAATTTGCTTTTTTATAGCAAAATGCTATGAAATATGAATTGAAAAGTATTCTATTATAATGAATTTACCTAAAAAACATCACTTCCAATTACTTTATGTGGAATATGAAACACAATCAGCCCGTGAAAAGAAAAAAATGTAAACTCCATATTATAGGTGTTTTTTTCACGAATTAACGCAGCAGGATAATAAAATAAAAATTCAATTACTTTCATTTAATACAGTATTTTTACAAATTTGTAGTTCTAAATTGTAAAGTGATGAAATAGACCACAGGAATATAAAATTCCCTCGACACATATGTATAAGGTATGTTTCTTTACTTTGAAATTCCGTGCATTTGTGTGAATTTCTACACATACTATTTTTTTGTATGTAAACTTTTACAGACTTTTGTGTAAAAATTCACACAAATTCACAAAGTTTCAAAATAAAGGAATACATCTAATTATAAGCAAAGCCCAAAAACTAAGAAAAAAAAATTCTTTAACACAAAGTCACAAGAAATATGGACCGATTATGACGCCAGCCCAAAATCTTCACCATTCATCCAGAAATAGGCCTCATCGGCAGATGATTTTTCTATGAAAATTAGAGCCAGTTTCCAACTGCTCTATAGAGCTCATTCATGTGTCTTTGGTCTTTTACCTTCAACTCCTGGGTCAGTTGTAGTTTTGTACGGGTGCAGGTTCAAGTCATGACGCAAAATTCGGCAAGATGTGGTCTGCGAAAGCCCGAGTTCTTGTGAGCGACGTGAAATCGACTGCCTCGGATTCTTCTGCACACTCTCACGGACAGCGGCAATGTTTTTGGCATATCTTGCGTCGACCTAGGGTGTTTGTTGATCGTTTACTGAACCAGTGAACTCAAATTTATTTACCACACTGCGAATAGTCCTCTTTGTAGGACTATTAAGGCAAACGTAAAATTTTACCATTAACACGTATTTTTGAAAGCTATATCCGTCCATGGTGATTTGGCAAAACATAACTGCATAATTGACAGCCAATTTGGCAGATGTTGCTTCAACAATATGGCCGTTATCAAACTGTCAAAGTTCAGAAGTCCCTATTGGAAGACCTTTTAGTGTTTAAAATATTTTTGACATAAAATGAAAAAAGTAGCGGCCCCACCACGAAGTTTCAAATTTATTCGGAATACTTGTGCTTAGATTCCCGAAGATACAGATGGTCTTCTTATAGTGCTATAATAATACACTGATTTCACTACATCAGGAGAATTTTAAATTAGACACAAAAATTGTGATGATATACATGTATTGTCTTTTTATTCGTAAAGAATTAAGCATTAAGCACGTGTCCTATATACATACCTACTTCTCTATACTGCTTGCATTAAGTTTAAATATAATAAATGTATCCAATTTGTATGTATTGTATATTTTTATAATTCTCACAGTGCATTCAGACTATAAAATCAATATGAAGTCACACAAAAGTGTTCGATCCTTCCGATTTTTTCTGACACGATAACATCGTAAAATGAAAAATAAAGAAGAAATATTAATTTTGACAAATGTCTACAGTACATTTTTAATTAAAATATCTTATGAAATATCGATATTCTTTTAGTACCCCTCTTAAACTACATAAAATAAAAAATCAATTATGCTACCCTCTTTCAAATTTAGTTTGAAATCATTTCACCTGCTCATTATAAAATAATAAAATATAATCAATATTATCTATAACCCCAAACTTTTTGGTTAATTTCACGTCAAAATCATAGTTGAAAATGCAATCAAATTGAGTCGATTAGCATTAATCCAACTTCAAACTACAATAAGTTTAAAATTTGCAAAATAATATCCACTAAATTTCATCAAATCAAATCCTATGTTTATAGATGCAACATAATAAATTTGATATCAAATTTGCGATTCAGAAACATAATATACTCGTTGCTATTTTCATTCTAATGAGGTTTTTAATAACACTTCAATCGCATCAGTGATATGACATACCTATATGCACATGCATTCGATTTCCAACCAAAGATATTATTGTCGAAATGTTTTTCACATTGCATGCAGTGCACCACCCAATTACAACAGCCACATAATGAACTGATGATAAGCACAGTATCCAAAAAGCCGCAGTCATTCATTCAATTTATACCAATGCTGCCACAAATACTGGTACTTAAACAACCACCAGTCAACAAAACGTTCAAATACAAAATTGAGTATGCTAAGTTTGACATAATTTGCAGAATTCCACTTAATTTTGTAAGCTGCTTTCGACCCGAGTCCTGTTTTTGCTTGAAGAGCCATCTATGAGCTTATATATGAGTAATATGTATATGTATGTATGTACAAACACCTCGCAAACACCATCCCGTTGCAATCGTCATCAATGTTTAGTACAGACATGGTTGCATGAATACACTGCACGCATCCCCTCTTGTATATACTATATTATAGTTCTCTTCCGTTCCGGCTGCTACATAATTCTCATAATTCATGCGTCAAATGCCACATTTGAGTACTATCATTTAAAGGCGAAACCCTTTAAGTAGATTTAATTTAACCACCATCATTATCATAAATTGCAATTCTTCTGAAAAGTATTACCAGATTTGATTTATTAAAATATAACATTTTATGGGAATTAAAAATTTATAACTTTGAAAATTTAGTAGGCACGTTAAAAAAAAATGAGATATCAGAGATTTTACTCCATCAAAAATTTATAAAGCGAATCCAAAATTATTTTTCCTCAGTATTTTGACAGCAAAACGGAGAAATTTTGCTGAGGAATTCTGTTCATGTAAATAAAATTGCTGAGGTCTCCTTGATTTAATTTTTCTGAACTTGCTATTGAGACCAAAACATACAAATAAATAACACAAAATTTAGTCGATTTACTTAGTTATTTTTTAGTGTGTGTCAGAGGCTAGCTGTCTCTCTCTCATTTTGACAAATAGAAGAATAAGTAAGTAAGCAAACAGACATAATATAATACAAATTAAATCAGCAATAAGTCGTGTTTTATTTTCTCAAACAGTATGATACAAGGCTCAAAAAAGGATTAAACTAAGTACAGAGGATTAGATCTTACAATATTGTCAGATCTGTCAGTGAAAAAAATGTTTCAAATGTCTTACAATCTTCTGTACACACAATTTTGTCTGACAATATTGTCGGAACCGTCATTGTCAGACGACAATCTGACAAAAAATTGTCAGGTATCTTAGAATCGTCTGAACATACAATTTTTATAATTGTCAATCGATTAGGGCATTAGGCATGTTCAGGAAAATGAGATCTCGGATATCTCAGCAATCTCAGTTACCTGAACAGGATTCCTAAACAAAATTTCTCAGCTTTGCTTTCAAAACTCTGAGGAAAAAAAATATTGGATTCGCTTGCTCACTTTTTGAGTGAGAAAATTCTCTGAGATCTCATTTTTCTGAACACACCAATTGTGAAAATCATTGGTCATTGTCAGATGTTTTCATTGAAAACATCTTACAATTGCTGACAATTTCTTGATTGTCCGAAATGTCAATGAGTTGGTTAAAGAGAAATAAAAAAGGAGCTGAGAATTAAATTGTCAGACTTTATGAAGAAATCTACCGTGTGAACGGACAATTTTTCATTGTAAGAAATATGTCAATTGTCAGATAATTGTTAGCTATTGTGAGACCATTGACAGTTCTGACAATATTAGGTGTGTTCCTTTACTTTAAAACTCGCATTTGTGTGAATTTCTACGTCATTTTATTTTTTATATGAACTTTGACAGACTTTGGTGTAGAAATTCACAGAGATGCACAGAGTTTCAAAGTAAACTAGGCTATTGTAAGATCTGACAATCGTCTGTACTTAGCTTTACGAAAATCATAAAAATTTAGACATGTTCAGAAATGTATGTTTGATTGGTTTTTTTCATAAACTGTCACTGGTCTAGCCGTACCGAATGGCGCATTCAGTAAGACAGGTAGATTTTATGTATGCGTATTGAAACGAGAAGGGTTAACATAAGATCGACCTGCCTCACTGGATGCGCTTTTCAGTAAGCTGAACTTCAATTCAATGGAAATACAGAGTTGTGAGTTCCATAATCAGGATGATTGTTTATATTTATTTTCAGGCATTTTGCACCTTAAAAAGTGCTTCATTATATATTTATGCAAAAATAAATAACTTCTACTATTTTAAATCTTAAACAACATATCTGGCATTGCTAGAAGAACTTCCAGTTGAACTGGGGCATAGAGCCGTTGATTACCATCCTATACACTTCTTCTATACACATATGTATGTATGATGAAGGGGTCTTTTTCAGTTTATATATGAACGAGCATAACACCAAAAGTGGGTACCTTCATTGTGCAAAATTTATTGCTTTGTATGCATGTGTATGGGGTATGTGGTGTGGCATGGTTAAGAGGGATATAGTTATAGGACTGTATAAATCCTCTTCGAATGTGAATGCAAATGCAAATCAACGCATTCCGATTGCAATTAAATGCACACCCGGCACCTTGTTGTGTCACGACCATACGTACACTCTTTATAATGCCAAATGAAATTTCATACTCTTAACCCTAAAACGTTTTGAGCCTTCTTACATCTCCGTTTATATGCACTTAATATGATAAAATTTACAAAATTGATGTGAAAAGGAAAACACATTCATATTCACATGCATAATATAAAGTTACATAAAGATTTTGCAGTCAGGTCATATTTGAGTCACAACTTAATCGTTTGGAAATTTCCAATTTTGTGCATTTTTCTTTAGTGATATAGTGATTTTCAGTGATCCCACTTTGCAAAAAAAAAAAAATTTAATAATAAGTATAGACTATTTTGGGTTAAATTGTTGATATATAAAATAAATTAATAAATTTGGTGGGGAAAACAGTTCTGCGGAGAATCAGAGCTTAGTGAATGAAAGACAACCAACAAACCCAGCGGCACTTTATCACGCATCTGAGAATTTCTCACTTTTCCTTTAAAATTCCCATTTTTAAGATCTTATTGACCAAAGGTATTGAAGCATAATACTACTTGCCAATTTTCTAACTTTAATGCTCTTCACTAAAATATCACACTAACCAATTTTCTTAATAAACTCCAGCTAAACACGGCTTAAACATCGAAAGTTCATGCAAAACAGCAAGCAAACATACCATTTTCACATTTTTAATTGTCAAAGTGACGTTTGGAGTTATAGTGTGATGCTTAAAAGATAAAAAAGGATATTCTGGTGATTTTAACTTTAAGAAAAAATTTAATAAATAGTACGATAATAACTCATTTCAAATTTGAAAAATCCTGTTTTAACCTAGAATCATACTAAAAATTCTTCTGAAATTATTATTAATGTCCTCAAAATAAAAATTATTATTTACTGCATTCTCACAGGTTCATATTTAAATCAAACTCTGTCAAATCAAAACTATCATCTCTAATTTTATCTAAAACCAATCGCCCAATTTATTTAGAAACATTAAAGTGGGAACATTATTTACCCAATTCCAGTGCATTGACTGACGATGGCTTAGTCGCTCTATTTCCATCAAATCGATGGTTGGTGGAGATGTCAGCCATTGATTCTATATGTATGTATGTACCTCCAACATTTACCCTTTCTCTCATTTTTCCTTTTCAAAACGTTGACTTAAACTAGTTTTCCTCTCGTTTGTCATTCTTGTCATCATTATTTCTGAGTTTCGGAGAGCAAAGTTAGTAGTAGTAGTAGTATAGTTGTTGCTTGCTTGCTTGCTTTTTCTCCTGCTGAAAATGAAAAGCGAGCAACGTTCTAGGCTAATGGACCTACGTTATATTCGCCAAAAGGATGTGGCAATTATGTGGGTTCATTGCAACATTTTTCATTCAACTCTTTGGCTTTGGTTGTACTTACTATATATAGGCTACTATATACGTCCTAGGAGCGGGGAATTGATTTGCTTTGTGAAAACAATTTTTTATCATGAACAGCAAAGTTGATGAAACCTCCCAAGCAACGAAGGATTTTCTTCGATTGAGTTATAATGATGCGGTGTTCGGTTTGCTGTTCTGATCTAAGGGGGTGCAGTACATGGCTCTGTCGGGATAAGTTAGCTTGGATTGATGTCAATAATATGGGTTGAAAATGTCAAAAAAGTTGCAGGCATTATTGGGTCACAACAAGCAATTTCAATTTTCAGTAAAAGAAAGTTTGAATGTAAAAAGTCCATACAAAAAAGTTGAAGTTAAAAAAAATAATAAAAAGTAAGTATACGCCATAGTGTACGAGTTTGAGTACGAGTATTATGACTTATATTCTTTAGGGAATTGATTTTTAGGTTGATATGATGCTATTTTTCTCAAAGATTGAACAAAACAAAACTTTATAGCACAGCTGTATAGTCTGTATGATAGAAGAAATAAAAAATATCGAAAGTCTAAGACAAAAGGCTGTCATTTTGTGAAGACTACAATGAACTACAAAATGGGGGCACAAAATTTAAACAATGACAAAAATAAAAGAAAACTTCATAGAATTAAATATGCTTTGTCAAGTAATTTTAATAATTTTTGAAAGTAGAGCAGAATTGTTATGTTTAATTTGTTTAAATTAGATAGCATCTTCTGTATTTTGTTTGTCTTAGTACTCAATTTTTTTTTGAAGAAAAACAATTCAATATTTAATTTATTTTTATTCTGAGGGTATATAGTAAAAAATATGCACGACTGGATTGTATGGAATTGATCTTGTGGTTAATAGCTTAATTGTGGTTATATATATTATTTTAGTCTTTAACAAAAAATTTAAAAAAAAATACAAAAATACCAAAACAAATTTTTGTTTACGTTTAAAACAAACATTTTCAAAATTTTCAAATGCATTGTTATTTGAACTATTTAGTAATACCAGATTCCAAAAAAATATCAAAATCGGTGAAGTCATTAAAAAGCTATATGTACATCTTCTTCTATCAAGTGCTTCTCGCCAACAGAATGGATATGTAGCCCGGATATCGTCCTTCCAGGGTTTGAATTGCCCACCCACATTTCTCTTTCTATCCAGTGGCACCTATTCTGTTGATACTTTCGTCCAATTGTTATCAGATGTTCGCATAATATGCCCAGCCCATTCCCATTTAAGATTTTTGAGTCTATACCTGAGTAATAGGTAAATCTATTTTAAGTTTATATAAATTTTTAACAAAGTAAAGTTATTTATTAAGTTCAAAATAAAGTTTTTTTTGTGACCTTTAGTCCAATGCATTTCACTCAGGCCTGACAGTTGGGCTCATTAGTTAGATGGTGTCTTTCCTTTCTAAGACGGTCGATGTTTACCGACTCTTATACAATTTACAGCATACATTATATATTCCTAAGGGAATTTGATTGAATTCGTACACCTGGAAAAATAATTCCCGTATTTAGAAAAAGAAGAAGAAAAACACAAATAATAAGAGAATTATTTTTGTTTTTGTGGACTGTATTGAATGAAATTCAAAATAAAGTTTTTTTGTGACCTTTGAATTTCATTCCATACAGACTCTTATTATTTGTGTTTCTCTTCTTCTTGTTATTTATTAATTTTTAAACAAAATTTCAACGATGACTTTCGTCGTCTGTTGCCACCAAATAAAACCGTTACCATGATATGCTACGATACCCTTCCAAACTTTGACAGTTGATAACGGCCATATTGTTGAAGCTACATTTGTCAAATTGGCTTTCATTTATTCAGTCTGTTTTACCAAATCACCATGGACGGTGTTCAACAACACGTGAAAAAGATAAAATGGTTTTCTCAAAATGGGTTTTCTGTTCGGGCAGCTTTCCGTACCCTTCGCCCATTTTGCGGTCGTCATATTCTCAGTATGGTGGATAAATTTAAGTCAAATGCTTCATTTTATCCATGAAATGCAAGATCTGCCGAAAACATCGCCGCTGTTCGTGAGAAAGCGCAAGAGAATCCAAAGCAGTCGATTTCGCGTAATTCACAACGCAGGCCATAACTTGGTGAATTTTGCCCCGTGACTTGGTACAAATTTCAACTGACCCAGGAGCTGAACGTAAACGACCATAGACAATGACGTGAGACTGTATTCGCTGAATCGAAAAATCCTCTTCAGTGATGAGGCCCATTTCTTGATGTATGAACGTCAAGAAACAAATATTGTCGAATTTGGGACGATATACTAAGGTCACTGTTTGGTGTAAATTTTGAGCTTCATCGATCCACATTTCTTTGAGAACGGCCGGCGTTAACCAAGCCATCACCGTCAATGGCGAGCGCTATAGATCTACGATTACAAACTTCTTTTGGCCTAAATTAGATGATATGGATTCCAAACGAAATGTGGTTAAACAGGATGGCCCTTCGTGCCACATTCATTTTCACAATTCCCAATCTTTACATAGCACCCCAAACGTTTTCACAAAAATCCTTTATTCGAAACAGAATGTCAAAAAAGAATTGTTAGTTGAACTTACCAAAAAACAAGAATGGACTGCGCAAATGCAGCACCAACCTTAGCAATTTCAACGGCAGCAACAGCTACCCAGCATTAGTTCTTATTATAGGTGCGTTTTATTGGTAAATTTATAGCTAGCACAGGAAAATTTCCCTCGGTGAACAATAACAACAATCAATTACTGCCGATAAATTTGCCAGTAAAATAGTGGATATGGAAGTGGATAAAGAAAGTTTGAACTTTGAAGATGAAGATGGCGCGTTGAAAATTATTCATGACTTGAACCTTAATGTTGTTTTTCGCTCATAAAATGGATGTGTTCTATGATATTTGTAGTTTAGTGGAGACATGGAAACAGAAATATTTTGTGAACACAACCAAAAGTGGCTAAAGCGTTTTTGAACACAGTCGGAGCGTTTTATTGGTACCTGATTGCTGCACTAGCTATAAATTACCAATAAAACGCACCTTTTGTAAGTTTTATTTTTATTTTTAGTTTTATAATTTTACTTTTCAAAAGGAATTTGAGTTTAAAGAAATAAAAGAAGTTAATTTAGCCGACTTGGTTGAAAGACGAATTTTGAATGAATTCAAATGCATAAATGAAATTGCATTACTGGCTGAACACAATGGCCTGCTGCAACTGGAATCGGAGCCACAGCTGCAACTGCTTTCAAAAATGTTGTACCTCGTTTATTTTGTCTACCCACAATGATCTGTACAGCTTTTTCTATATTTTAAAGAAAAAAAAAATAACCACGAGTTTATTATTCACTTTTTTTTATTTCTAATATTTTTTTTAATTAATAATTTTTTTCGCGACACAAATAAGCACTAAAAACTTCAATATTTTTGTCCGGCTCTTTCTTTCTTCATATAAATTGAAACGTTAAAAGTGCTGCACGTGAAAAGTTAAAAGTTCGCGAACCAATGCGGCTCCGACTGCAGCTCTGTCTGCAGTTGCATTCCATTCTGCTCGTAGCATTGATTTTCGGTGTACATATTTAATATTTTGACAGATGTTCCAGCTCCGACTCCGGCTCCGTCGCATTAGCTCTGTTTGGTAACGTGAAATTTCTTGCAAAATTGCACAAATTTTCACAATTTTTCACAAATTGTCACAAATTGTCACAAATTCCTGTTTGTTAACTCAAATGAAATAAAAGTTGCAACTAGAGAGCACAATGAGAGAGCAAATTATTTCCCCTCCATTGGATAACTTGCAAATTTCTGCTACACAAATTTCTGTGTGTAAGGAGTGTAAAAACTGTCAAATACACAACTGTCAGTGTCTGTTACTTGACGTGCGTCGGTCGGCTAGGAATTTACAAAATATTGATTTAGATTAGCTGTGTTTTATTTTCCCCAAGATCCGAACCAGATTGGATTTGCTTACAAAAATACATGTATAACAAAAACAACACAAGATCCAACTTTGTTTTGAATTTGAATTTCCAAATCCATTTTGAACACACACCCTTAATTTGTAAATGTCGTCAGTAGTGTAAAAAAAAGACAAAGGGTGTATACGAATAAAAAAAAAGAAAGGAAAAAAATAGTTGGGTATATAAAGTATGTCACGGAGATCCTGGGTTGTTTTATTTTCCTGATCTGATCTGGATGGGATCTGGGGGAAAATAAAACGCAACTATTGTCTTCATTCATTTGATTCAGATAAGTCCATCAAAACCGGTGTTACATTTTCGTTCGATATTTTTGAGTAGAAAAATTATTTTACAATTTAAAAATTATAGGATTCAAAATGATTTGTCAAAGTTTGACGTCTTGTACACAAAAGTGACATTTTATACAAAAGGTGGTTGAGTGCGTTTGTTAACTTTTAGACAAGTTCTCCCTCTCTGAGAGTATTTACGCTGACGAGACCAATTACCAGTATTTTCGAATACGAATACAGTGTTCCAAAAACCCTGAAATATTAGATTGTTTCTTCTTAAATTTAAATACTTTTCCTATGGATCAAGTAATAAATTGATAACGACACGCTCAACATAAGTTAATAACTATTGGATCTTCGGTTGCACAAATCTATAAAACACTCGTCCCAACGCCAACCTTAAGAAACTTCACTTAAAAAAAAAAAAACTCCTAAAAGTAATTTCACACTATAAAATGTCAGAAGTTGAATTCCTTTGTCATCCCTTTCCACTGCGATAAATATAAAAAATCATGAATACAAATAATTTTTAAAAGACACTCTCATGCATGCTTATCGGGATTCTTTGTCCAGCTCGCACAACGTTACTTGAAATGTCCAATAAGATGGAAAAAATATTATATATTATTTTTCAAATTTCAATTTGAAATTACTAATTAATTCTTCGAATTCAATTTATGTGATGAATGAGTCCTTTCATTGAAATAAAGTGTCAAATATTACCCAGCTATATACCTATAACTTAAACACACAAAAGAAATTCAAAAGGATTCACAATCAAAATGAGCTTTCCCCTCTAACCTATCCATGTTAAATTAAAAAAAAATATAACCATTCCCTACAAAGCTAGATACATATACATTTATATATTTAAGAACTAACTGCATCATCATCATCATCATCAACATCTGCACGAATTTTATCCTTTTTCTGAATTATTTTCATTCCTTTCGTATTCATTGCTACCGAAGTAATAAATGGCATTTTATAGATTAAAGTTTCCTTTTGTTTGCACAATGATGCACGAGGCTTCACCTCTAACTGAGGGCAGGGTTTGAGTTTCGGGTTTGTCAGGACGTTTTAAGTAAAAGAAGGTTTGAATATTGTTGGTATACCTACGTTTGTATATTTTAGAAGCAAATAATAAAATCCATTGTCGTTGCTGTGAGCTTTATCTTTTGGTAAGCGCGAGTTCTTAAAGTGGCTGTTAATAGGCTTAAAGGATCAGCACTAAACCTTACACTTGACGAGATATATATTTGCTTCTCTTTGGCGCACCTACTTAACTAGTCGTCTACAGTATTTTATATGACGCCACTGCTCTGCTGTGCTGTCATCAGAGTCCTTCTTGTCCTTTTGTGACAATGATGTGGTGGTTAGCGCTCCCGCACCAATTCTGATGATGTGCTTTAACTGTCGTATCAAAAGTTTTGCAAACATCGATGGAGCTGTACAATAGGGAGTTGCGCTTTTATCCTCTCGTTTGTTTCCTTGAATTATTAATAATAATAAAAGAAAAATGTGAAAGCGTAAGGATATACATACTTATTTATAATATAATAATCCATATGTATGTACGTATAGGTATAGAGAATAAGCGAAATGTGTGTGTGTGCTAGAAGGTAATATCCGTTGGTTGGTGGTGCTTATCTGTGGCAAACATAAAAGAACACATTTAAAGTCTGTTCTAGTGTGCAACGACGAAAGTTTAATTAGTAATTAAAAACTTTTACCATTACAATAGTTATGCTGAGGGGCTTTCCCATCATGAAATGAATTCTCTCTTTTCTTTTTTTTTAATTTTTAATTTTTTTAAAAGACGAACAAGATCGAAAGAGACGAGAACGATGACGATGACGCTGACGATAGTGATGGTGATGGTAATGGTGATGGTAACGATGTGCGTGGATAAAGTTATAACCTTGTTTCATATTTGCATTATAGCTTTGTTGGAGGAAGGTCTTTTACTATACATATTTGAAAACTAGTTAAGCTTAATCGAGAGATAATTTTTGCAATTATGGTAAAGTGTTATGTGGTCACTTTAAAATAAACTAAAAAGTAATATGTTTTTCCAGAGAGCCATATTAAAATACAATTATTGCTTTGTACAGGGTCTTTCATTATAAGAGCTTCCTATCTTTAAATTTCAATAAAACAAAGTGTGTGTGAGATATCATCGAATTTTTCATTCGTTTGAAAGGCCTATGACTTCCATTACGTATGGAATATAACATGTCCACCGCGGCTTCTCTGGGTGGTGCACATCCGAAATGTCCAATTTTTCATGACTCTGGCGAAATAAGTTGGTAATTATCAACCTATAGTGAAATATGGACCTATGACGCCGTAAGCCCAAAATCCACTCCAAACAAATGACTTTTTCGGGTTGCATTGGACGCTCTTGGGTCTCACGTGGATCGGTATCGTCCCTAATTCAACAATTTTGTTTCTTGACGTACCCATATGTACATCCAGAAATGAACTGAAGATGATTTTTCGATGAAAATCAGGGTCAGTTTCCAACTGCAATAGAGCCCATTTAGCGAACACACGTCGTTGTCTATGGATAGCTCCGAGGCAGTTGAAGTTTTTACGGGTGCAGACCAATGTCACGATATAAAATTCGCCAAGCCGTGGTGTGCCAACGGCGAGTTCTTGTGAGCGACGCGAAAGCGAAGCTTTTGGCAGATCTTGCGTTTCGTCGACATAACGAATCAGTGGGACGATTATGGCGACCGTAAAATGGGCGAAGCGTGCGGAAAGTTGCGCGAACAGAACACACCTTTTGATAAAACAATTTCATCATTTGCAAGAGTTATTGAACGTTATATCCGGCCATGGTGATTTGGCAAAACAGATTAAATAAATGACAGCCAATTTGACAAATGTAGCTTCAACAATATGGCCACTATCAACTGTCAAATTTAGGAAGTCCCTATTGAAAGACCCTTCATTATCTCTGTTTTCCTGTTTGTTTATTGTTTTTTTGTAGGTTTTGTTGAATTATTAAACATTCACGTTTCAGCTCTTTTCTCTCTGTCTATCATTGTTGTGTTGTACAATGTACATGTTTGCGTCTGCAATCTGCATAGAATTTGGTCTCGAGTATATGTTTTTTATTTTTATGTTTTATTACTTTGTACTTTGTTAAACTTATCTTCAGTTATATCTTCGTTGATCCAATGAATATCAAATTGCATGTTTTCCTTCTTTTTCACCGCATACATTTTTATAAACCGTGTTATGTTTTTGAGATTTTGCTATTTTAGTTTTTGTTAATAATAAATATCTATGTATACACATATTATGGGTAAATATGATTTCATTATCGTTTAAAATTCTCTTGTCTGACAAGTTAGGAACAGAGATTATGATTTATTAAGATGGTAAACCTTAGCTGTCATTCCGGTTTTCTTACAAGATAAACAAAATGGCCACTGGTGGTGAATTCATATTTTTTTAACTAGTGTCTATGTTTTAACGAACACCAGTGCAAAAATATGAATTTACCTATGTTCATAAATAAATTTGCTATTGTTATTAAAATCTCATGAGTTTCAATGGATGTGTTCAAAAAGTATAAAAAAGGGATAGACGCAAATTGTAAAGTGATGAGTAAATAAGTGAAGTGAAGAAATTGGGAAACTGTAATTATAAAAAGCTGAAATAATAATGAAAAAATTGCTCAAACATAAATAATAGGGTAACACAATTTGGTGTACAGGATCCAATCTAAAAATTGCTTGATTGACTCAGGAGAGAAATCAGCTGGTATAATATCTAATTATCACATTTTTGATTGTCAGATGTCTGTGGAGAATGATCACCAAAAATTATTCAAAGCTTCAGAGAAAAAAAAAACAAAGTTCTTGATAATTTTGTTTATTATATTGTTTTCCTCTCGACAATTTTTATTTTCTTCCTTTTTTGACTTGTGAGAGATTGTAAATTTTTAAGATTTGCTATAAGAATAATGAAAAATACTGAAGTAAATATTTTAATACATTACATTTTATGTTAATTGTACTTTTCAAAGTGATTATTGCTTGAAGAAACCAATTTGTTAGAATTGTTCATATTCCATTGGTATCAAAATGGAGTGAAATCTTCTTAACACTAGTTAAAATAAGAATTTTTTGAACTATTCAGATATAAGCAAAAATCTAGTTATAAAATATATTATATAACACATCTTGTTAACAAACTAATCCAATGATAGTTTTTTTGCTTTATTTTTCCAACACATCCCGATAATTCACCTAACATCCGCCATTTTTATGGTGAAAATGTGGTGAGTTGAACAATTTTTTTTATGATGGCTGGGTTTTTTTACTTCAAAAAATCGTCGAACTGTCAAATCAAATCAAACTCGACCCGTTTAAATTATAAGGTTTTTCCGTTTTCTGGTATCTTACAAGATTACCAACCCTGGGGTGGAATCGTGTAAGGTGATTTGCGATAAGTGAGAGTCACATTCAAACAATTCAGTCTGTGTAAGATGATATCACATATTTGATAGCTAAAGAGCTATCACATCAAAAATGTGATTGTCATTTTCCAACAAATTTTACGTATCTGCCGCCGTACGACAAGAGTTACCACCAGCCTACAAAAATTGAAAATCTTTTTCAGAGTTCCTTTTTTTTCCCATTCATACAAACAAAAATAAACATTCTTGTGACCAACAAAGTTTACTACATTCCGGGAGATGAAGAAAAAATAAGAATTGTATCGCAAGGACGTCATTTTTGTTATATATTTTCGATTGCTCATTACAAACATTTGAAACATTCACTATGGCAACCATGTTTTTGACAATTTACATTGGAAAGTATTCAATTGAATTGAGTTAAATCACCTTACCCAGACGGAAAACTAAATGACAATCACATATGACTATGGTTGATGTGACAATCATTTATCACCTTAGCCGATTCCACCCCTGGAGTATTGAGGAGTTTTATTATTTTTGTTTGATGGTTTTGGTTATAAGGTTAATGATTATGTAGTGGGAAATATTCTTCTAAAGAAGATTTATCACTTTACCAGATGACGTTTAGTCTAGCTATAAATTGAATTTTGTTGGTTGTTCTGTAATTTTGTATTTTATGTTCTGGCGTAGGTATATTAAAATTTTGACTGTGTTGCCACCATTTATTAGGCTGAACAAAATATCTCAGCACCAACCGCGGTGTATCTACTGCCGTATTCCTGTAAAAACCTCCTTTAAATGTAAGTAGGAGTATAATTAACTCAATTCTTTTTCACTATTGTCATCGTTGTATATTAGCATTTGAACTTTAATAATAACAAAAAAAGAAACAAATTGAAACCGTGAGCAATAAAAGAATCTCAGTTAATAAAAACATTAAGTTTTGCTATTCCAAAAGAATCATCCTCTCTATTGTCCTCTTTGCAAACGAAATATAGATGCACTTTCTTCTTTATCATTCAGTTCTTCAATATTATTACCTACTTTTAACAAAATAATTTACCTAGCTGAAGCTTCATCCAACAAAACAAAATCCTCCCTACAGCCTTTTAAGTTTATACCTATATGTATATACAAATGTGCCTATATCTTTACATGGAGAGAATAAAAATTTATAGTAGTTCTTATTCTCAGGTATATTCAAAACAAAATTGTACACAAAAGAAATACACACAATCAAAATAATAAGAGCGAGAGCACGCTATCATTACATAGCCCAATTGTGTTATGTTCTGTTAGTGAATCTTCAAGGCAATGCTGCCTTCAATCGTTCGCTTTGTTATTCTGATGTGCCGTGGAAAAGGATGAATAATGCAAAGGATTCCATGCATTCACTTAATTAAATTTAAGGACTCTAGCGCTGCATTCCTTGATGTCTTCCCTCTGCCTGTCTTCTCGTTTCGTTTCGCTAGGACTTCTTAGTAGGTAAACTACTATCATGTCTCTCTACTCGACGGGAGTAGGTACTGCAAGAGTGTTCGACTTGATTTCCTTTTCCCACCCGCAAAACTGCTAAAAGGATTTGTGCATTATTGTACAGTCTTGAAGCCAACCATCCGTGTTCTTCTTAGCAACTTTCTCAAGGAGGAAAAAGATTTTTTTTTGTTAGTTTTTTTTTTTTTTCTTGCGGCTTACCAGTTTGCATAAGACAGAATTGCGATGGAAGAAAATCTTAAAAATGTGCAAAACAACGTGGTGGCAGAAAATGCAAAGAGATTTTGACGGCAGAAGCCGAATGAAACTAATTATAATTGCAATTTGATTTGACAATTTGCTTGTAAAAGGATAACGTCAAGATTAATGGGAGACCACAATGAATAGGTTTTTAGCTTGAATGAATTCAAAACAAGTTGATGGAAACGTTTATTAAAGCTTGGGGTGATATTTTCATGGTAACAGAAGAAATATGAACTTAAGCATTTGATAAGATATAGAAAAGGTTCAGAAAAAAATGAATTACATATTTAAATCAGGAAGTGAAGTTGGAAAATTTAAAGAAAATGTAGCCGGACAATAAAGATAAAAATGGAGCAAAATTTTTAACAGCCTTATGTTAATGTATTAGTCTGATACTACTTAACAAATTTAACTAACTTTAAAGCTCTTTCCTATAAAATGTTTTTAGTTTTAAACATTTTTTTACTTAACAAATCTAAAAAAGTGACAGTTCGTACAAACAAGTAAGCAAACATATCTACCATTTTAACAATTTTAATTTTAATTTTAATTGTCAAAGTGACATTTGGAGTTAATATTATTCTAAAAAGTAAAACCATAGGCATTTTGGTGATTTTTACTTTGATAAAATGTATAAAATATTGATCACTCGTTTAAAATTACGAAAATCCTGTTAAAAAAATCAAAATTAACTACTGATGACAAAGTATGCAAAAATAACTTAGCAAAAATTATAAAAAAAAATCTTGACATCACTCTATATCTACGTTATTAAAAATGTATGTGCCAATCATTGGAGGTGAAAAATTTCAGCTTGGGCGCTTTCATTAACATTTCTTACATATTATCGGGTGGCATGCTGTAGTCCAACCCACCGCTCTGGTATGTAATAGGTACCTGGTACGAGTACTGCAGCTGAACACCACCAGCATTCTTTAAGACAATATAAAATTACATTTGGCTGTTTTTGGTCGAGGTCCTGAACTATTAACGTAGTCTTCAATGAAGATCTAAGAATGAGACAAAACTCAAGATGAAGCGACCATCCTTAAATCGTCTCCTATCCATCTAAGGATCACTGTATATTAGTATTTATTAAAAACGGCGGTAAGCAAGCTAAACAAAATTCTTTATTTACATTATCCATTTGGAAGTCGATGAACAGCAGGTGAAGTGGTAATCGATGTTTAACGCACTGTTCGATGATGATCGGCAAGGTATTGATGTGGTCCATACAGGAAGATCCAGTGTGGAATACTGTTTGTTTGGCATCGATTGTGTCTTCGAGGCGGTGTTTTATTCGCTCCAGTAGAATTCTTGCGATTACCTTGGCTACCGCAAGTAGTACACATATTCTTCTCAAGTTTTCGCACTGTGTAAGGTTTTCTTTTTTTGGGAGCTTGACAATCATTCCCTTTTTCCATTCTTGAAGAAATCTCTCTGTTTCCCAGGCTCTCTTAATGAGTGGGTGCAGTAGCTCGCTTTATGTTGTTGGAGCTGCTCGTAAGAGCTCTGCGAGAATACCGTCAAGTCCGACCGCTTTGTTGTTCTTCAGTGCTTTGATTGCGGTAATGATATCTTCTCTACTGGAGAATACGGTGCGAATTCGGGACTTTGTTAATTCGGGCTCGTCATTGGACGTTGGGTTAACTTTTTTGGTGAAAGCGTGAAAGTGCTTCTTCCACCTTTTGAGCTGGTCCTCATCCGAAACTAGCAGGAATCAGTCTGTGTCTTTTACCAGGTGTTGTTTAGAGCTGTGGACACCTATGAGCTGTTTGGTAGTTCTGTAGTCGGCCCTACTGTCACGGCTTCATCTGCTTCTGTAGCAAATTCGTTGATATTGTTACGCAGGGGAGCACAATGGATCCATAGAGATCCGAGTGAGATAATTGCGGCTTGCCGCTTATCACCCCGTCTAACCTAACCTAACCTACGCTTATCACGTCGCACTCTAATCTTCATGTGATACGTAGACTCTAGCTCGTTTCTCCCTCCTGCTGGGTTGCTGGAATAGCTTTGATACGAACTTTGAAGTGTTTTCCTTCTTCGATCCTTGCACAAGTTTCTTCGGAAATCCAAGCACTACTTCTTTCTTGCGAACGACCGACTATACTTTCAGCACCGGATATGAACACATTTTTCACAGCACATCAATGGTTTTCGATGGAAGTGGGTTTCGTTCTATTGAATGTGCTTAATACTTGTGAAAGTTGGTCCCCTTACTGTTGGCGGACTGTAGGATCCTTAAGTGTGTCAGAATTAAACTTAGGCATTCGGGTGTTTTTATGGGATCTCCGAACTGCAACTGTACGTAACCCTACGGTAGGAACCATTAGATTGTGGTCCCGGACCTTTCCCATGCCTGCATCTCTTCTATTACAGTCGTCCTGCAGACTGGTTCTAAATTTCCAGCTGATCCCGAAGTCATCAATTTGGTTGGAAATTGCTTGTCTGTCCGTCGACACCCAACTGACTTTATGACACGTCTTAAGCTCGAACATCCGGCATTCAGCCGGATGTAAAAGGCCTCCTTCTCCTCGTCAGAAGAGAGCAACTTTGGGGCGTAACGTAACACTGTCTGGTGGTGACGTAACGTACTCTAGTCTGGAACCTAGCTTTCAGGATTCTGGCACATAAAGGCTCCTCAGAAATTTAGCTTCTAAGATCTGTTTTGGAAAGAAGCAATCCAACGCCAGATTCCCAAGAGCTTCCAGGTCCTTTTTCAGAATATAATAGAACAGCGTATTACGGATTGGAGACTACCTTCCTGAGCCCAACCATCCAACTTTACTTAGCCCTAAGATGACCATTTTATACCGCATGAATTCCTTTTCTGATGATGAAACTTGGCATTAATATTTTATTTGTCTTGGAAAATAAGAATTAAATGAAATAGTAATTTACAAATTTTAGTTTTTACATTTTGGTTCTTCGAAATGTACCAAAATGTTCAAAATTATAGTAATAGCTCGCAGCAGATTTTTGGCGTGAAAGGAAACCAAACGATATTTATACCATATGTAGTCCTGGGGAAGGTAGTGGCAGCGTTTCGGAGAAAAATTGCATCAAAAGTACAACTTTTCTAAAAATAGAAATAGTGAGGGAAACTACATCAAATGCATCGCATCCCAACGCCCTTGATTCCCTGATTACAAATATGGTTTTGACAGACGTAGAGGTGGCCGCAAAACCACCGACAGACGTCACCGAAAATGCTTTTTTTTTGCATTTTTAGACTTTTGGGAAACCACTTGATATCGATGGCATCCGAAAGTTCTCGACTCCCTGAGTGCGAATATGGCCACGACTGACGTCTAAGTGGCCACCAAACCTCCGAAAAACGTCGCCGAAAATGTATTTTTTTTTGGAATTTTGGGAAACCACTCAAATGAAAGGTCTTGACCCCTGAGTGCAAATATCTACACGACAGACGTCTAAGTGGCCACAAACCCGCGACAGACGCAATTAAAATCGCAGATTTTTTATTGAAATTTTTGTATAACTGATAAAACACACCAAAATGCATTACAATTGGAAGGTCTTGCCAACACGAGTTAAAATATGTAAAATAAAGACGTTTTGGGTTCCACCCGACAGCTTGAAAGTGCGATGGGCTTTTGGAAGAAACCACTTGACATGTATCTTGACTTCATAAAAATTAAAATATAAAGGATAGACGTTGGGGTGGTGACAAACTGACGACAGTCGCGATAAAATTCGCAGATGTTATTATTATTTTACTAGTTCAATTTTTAAAAATTAGATCAGTCAAAAGGTTTTGGCTCCCCAAAAAAGAAAATATCAGTGAAAGGCGTTTTGAGTTACGCCAAACTATTAAAATCCGCGAAATAAGTAGCGAATATTTTTTTAATTATTTTTAATTCAATTTTAATGGTAAATGATTGCAATATGTCTCAATCAAAAGGATTTGACTCACTGATAAAGAAATTTTATATAAAGCATATATACTAAGATCCAAGAAATTCATTTTTCCTGCAAAAAATAAAACAAAATTTTCAAAATATCCTACTTTAAAAAACAAAATCATCTTTAATCTCTCATATCATATCATCTCATAAGTCATGACTTATAAGAAAAACACTCACACAAATGGAATTTGAAAGCCTTCTATTTTTATTTTAAAGGCCTTTGCTGGGTCCTATCGTGACAACACAAGCGGATACAAGACAAAATCTCTTCAATAAATCAAGTTCAATTTTCCGTTGGAATGATGATTGTAATTTGAACCTTTGCCGGATTTATTTTTGTACATCACAATAAACCTGTAATGGAGATGTTTGAAGCACGATGACATCTTTCATGTCATATACACCCCGTGTAGTTATGTTGAAGAAAGAAAAAAAAAAATATATTACAGCAAATTGCAGGGACAACGACAACGTCAACGATGACTATGACGATGGGGACCATAATAATATACAAGCTAACACATACATATACACAAACATAATATTCAAATTCAATCTTCAGAAGCACATTGTTGATGGAATAATTTTTGGTTGAAAGATTCGCGTTTTTTTTTAAGGCAGTTTGTGCTGTAATGTGATACACCAGCTGAGCTCACGAAAAAAAAAAGAAAAGCTATCAGTATCTACAATTTCAACGAGTTTTTCTCGCTCATATCGTCGTCTAGAGGTTGAAAACAACTCCATAGACATACCGCTGTAATACTCAGAGACAGTTGTTGCAGAAGCATCCTTAAATGAACGGAAAAAAATAGTAATAAAACATGACGAGCTGAGCGCTGAGTATCATATCGCTGACAGGGCACATTGTCATATCCTTCTTACACATGTACCTTACATTTTTTTTTTTACTTGTACAAGATATTTTTTGTCAGTCAAAATGTGATAAGGGGAGAGGGTTAGGGGAGGAGGTTTATATCGCGAAAATAAAATTTTATACACTCAGAAAAAATAAAGGTACAACTAGAATAGGCGGTAGCTGTCGGAAGCGAGTGTCAAAACCTAACGAAAAGTTGCTCTCCAAGATGTCAAATTCATAAGTAACCCATAATGCACTTGAGTGGTTGGAAGTGAAAGTGAACTACATTTTGTATAAATTAATTGAAATAAAAGAAAAGTTTAGATTTTACTTTACTGAATGCTTGGACCAAACGACAACAATTTCTTACAATTAATTTTAATTCCACCTTTTTGATTTTTGAAGCTAGCTGTCAGTCCACTTACGAAAGAGCGGTCGGTGAGCGCTCTCACGTCCGACGGCAAAAGTTAACGAAAACTAAACGAAAAGTTCCACTTCGCAATTATTTGTGCGTCATATGAATTTCTTGTTTTAGCTCGGTTTCGTACGAGCACGTAATTACTAATTCTTTAAGTGTATCTGATATGTACATATATTATATCTTTATACTATATTATCATAGTGCGATTTTAATATTAAAAAAAAATTAGGTTCTAATTTCGTTAAATGAAACTTTGGACGCTATGAACGTGTTTCATTAAAAAGGCTGGTATGATCACCCAGTTTGTAATCAGCCACTTAATTTTGTACAGTTAGCAATAAATGGAACACTTCACTCTATAAACTTGTTTCGTTTTCATTTGAAATAAGAAAACGATGTATTCGAATTTTGATAGAAAACGTCGGATTTAGAAGAGTGCTTTGAGAAAAGTATACTGATCCGAAACAGAATAAACGTGCATTTTATGTTAATATTTCCTAATATTTGAGATAGAATACGTCGCTTGCGTTGCTGCAACAGATCCGTTCAAATTGACGGATGAAACGGATAAGGGTGATCCAATTTATCCGTTGCTTGTTTGTTTTGAAATCTTAAACTCGCACGAATTTATAAAGTGGAAGGGAAAAACTTCAAAGGTTCACTAGTATAAGTTTACTATTCCTATTTATTTTTACTTTTTGAAAAAAAAAAATCGCAGAACAAATAGTCACATAAAACACACCAGAACGAGTTCAGAGTACAATAGTTCACCCAATGCATTTCAAGTCATCGAACAAACTTTATATTGACAACAGCTGATATCAACGGCCCGAGAGAAAAGTTAAAAGTTAAGCTACTTTTTGCGTTGCGTCCGTGGCGCATGAGTTACTAATGGGATGCTTCTCATAACATCGTGTGTATTTAATCAAGCTGTTGTATACGTCACGGTCGGTCGAACTTCGAAGCAATGCAAGCGACGAATTCTATGGGCCAACACCTTTGTTTCGTTATTTTGCAGTTGTTTTGCGCAGTTTTTCTATTTTGATCGTTATTTTTTGTTTCATCAAAATAACTGAAATAAGGAAAACAAAATTCTCGGAATTAGATATAAAATTACAACAACAATTTGTTCATTGGTTTTTTTTGGGCGATCTTAAATTAAAATTAATTTCGGCGTTTAACCCCCACTCAGAATAGTTCTCTTTTTAAAAAATGAATTTTGTGCAAGGACGCAGTTAAATTAGAAAACGAATCAAAAGAATTCTTTTCAGAGCTTTTTTGACAATTAAATGATAATAGTCAGATGACATTTAATTCCTGTATGATTTAATAATCTAAATAATCTGTTATTTTATTTGCGAAATCATTTGTTTTGTATTTGATAAAATTCAATTTTACTTTATGAAAAATAATCTCATATTTGTTCATATACTTTCCATTTTTATTCTCACAGAAATTTAAATATGGAGCACAGAAATACAAAAATCTCTCAAAGTGAATTAGCTGTAATCCTAATTTCAAAAAAGTCACATGCTTTTTCTTCTGGATTGTCATATGACTTTTATGAGCGTGACACCAGACGATTTGATATATTTTTACATATTATAACTGATACATATTTTCAGAAAAATTTATATTTTAAATTTTTCAGCCATAGAACTAGTTACTGCTATTAATTTTAATTAATCGGTACATTTATTTTATGATTGATAAATAATAATAATAATATAGTTTTCATCGTAAAAATAACTCTCTTAAATGTGAACAAAATTGAATCGAACAGAACAAAAATTTACTGAACTCTTTCACTTCTTTTTATTTTTCATATTCACCAAATTTTCACCACGGAAATGACATTTGAAATTCTGATATGTCACAGCCGTTTATTTGCGTTTTGTAAACAAATTCCTTTTTGGTTTTTCTCTAAAAAATCCAAAACAAACATTTCCAGCGTCTTATCCAGACTCGGCTTAAGTGAAATTTTTATTCACTTAACTTTAAGTGAAAAACCCGTTCAAGTAAAAGAATGACTGTGACATTTTGCCGTTTCTCTTAAACGGGTTTTAATGTATGTGGAACAAAACGACCACTGTCTGATGTTTTTTAGCTCTTGAAAGTCACTATTCTTGATAATACAAAATTTAATTCATTAGGGGCTGGTTTCACAATGTCTGAGTAAAGTTCTGGTTAGTTACTCAACACATAAATATTCAAAATAGAGTCGTAAGTCCACAAACTAAAAAAAATATTTTTCCATTTATAACCTATTCAATTTGTCAAAAGGCCACTGTTAGTTTTTATATTTGTTTTTCTTTTGTGGACTTATGACCATGTGCAAACATTGATGTATCGAGTAATTAATCAGAACTTTACTCAGACATTGTGAAACAAAGCATACATTTCTTATATTTTCCACTTTAGTTTCAAAACGAAGCGAAATTCTTACTAAATTGCGAGGAAACCATTTTGAAAAAGGTGAGCCGTCATAATTTATTGATTTTATTGATTTTCATTGCTACCGAGGCAATACATTTTGGCGTTTTATACCTTTTTCAAAATGGTTTTTCCACAATGTCAATGACTTTTGATTTCTTTTGAAATTAAAGTGGGAAATATATGAATTATTAAGTGAATTAAAATTTTGTACATATTATCAAGAATAGTGGATTTAAAGAGCAAAAAATAGTTCATCTATAGGTTAGCTATAATTTTTCTTAAAATTGCATCTTCATTTAAGTTTTACAAAATATTACGCAGACGCCTAAGTGTACCTGTATTTTCCAAAGGCACTTTCTTGGATCATGGCCACCATTTAAAAAAAAAAAAAATGAAATAAGTTCCACAAACATTACGTTAAGGTTATACTTCGTTTTCATTGCAGCAAATGAGGTAATTTCTTTGAAAATTTCCAAATTCGATTTCAAATATGGTACCTCATTACCATAATATACAAATTTACATTTCGAAATGAGGTAATTTTAAACATATTTGCACGAAATTTGGTTGAAAATTTTATAAAAACTTTATGAACACACCAAGTGGAATGCAGCCATAGTGGAAACCCATTGGAGGCCATTGAAAATGTCAAAATTTTATGTATTAGAAAGAAGCCATTAACAGCCAAATCAAATTCGAAATGAAATTAGCTGTCAAACGAAATTAGCAAATTTTTAATAAAAACACTTTTTCTGTTATTTACGAAATAACTTCATAACCTGAAATGAGGCAATTTCGTTAATAACAGAATAAATATTTTCACTGCAAATTTGCTAATTTCGTTTGATAGATAATTTAATTTTGAATTTTATTTAGCAGTTAATAGCTTCTTTTTTTGTGGTTTCTTTCTGTTTCTGTTTTCCATACATCTAATTTTGACGTTTTGAATGGTTTCCACTATGGATGCATTGCACTTGGGTGTGTTCATAAAGTTTTTACGTAATTTCCAATCAAATTTCGTTCAAATTTGGTTGAAATTACCTCATTTTGAAATTTGAATTTGTATAGGAATTTAAATAATTTGGCATCGAATTTGTAAATTTTCAATGAAATTACCCCATTTGCCGCAGTGAAAACGCAATATTAGTCATATCCAATTTAATGTGATTTTCGTCATAGGAGGTACTCTCGGATAATTTCCCGAAATCTCTTACTAACATGAACAGACCTATTTTATGACATGATATGTCTTCATGTGAATGAATCACCACAAATTTCTAGCAAATACTCAATGCTTTTATACTTTGTTCCGAATATTATATTTTGACTTTGAGTAATTCTTGGTTTTTATCAAATCAACTTAATTGTGACCATTATTTTTATATAATATCGTTAAAATTTAAATTATCCTGCGTTGTCATATATATCTTTATAGTTCAACCACGAATCTCGTCTTTTTAACATTATATAAACGATTAGAAAGGAATTTTTCACTCAGTGTATAAAATGCGGGTGTAATTTTTCAAGCTAAGTAAAAATAGGTAAGTAGGTGGTGTGATGTTTGTGAGCTAATTCGCTTCAGTGGTGGTTGCTTCGTTTTCTTATGAATTTTTATATGCAGTACACCTCTCAACCTCCCTCTGGGTGAGATGCATTAATTTTGACATAAAATTTTACAATTGGTTTTATATTTTGTTATCAGCATTAAATAAAATGTCAATGCGTCCCTGTTAGTTAATCAAGTTTAAAGAACTTAAATAAAAGTTTTAAGAGTTCGCGGTATATTCGGTAATGATAAAAATGAAAAAAAAAAAATTGGTGTTGAGATAGAATTTGAAGTAGGTTGAATAAAAATGTCTTAATATTAAAAACTTTAACTTTAACACACAGATTAAGCTTAAGATTTATATATATTATTTGCTATTTGTTGTTTTGTAGTAACCCGTGGTGTAAAATTTTAGTGCGTAGGACTGCCATGCCAAATATCTGAGAATTGAATCCCAGCCTCTCCCACTTCCTTAGAAATGTTTTTCAAAGGCACAACATCATACGGAAAATTGCCAAAAATGCCTTTGGATTCGGTAGAAAATTATAAGTCACAGGAATGGTTCAAAGTTATAGTTTTGTGATTCCTGGTTCTTCAGGAGATATTGCGCCACAAATTTATGTAAATTATTTTTATTATTCATGTTAGTTTTTCAATGAATATAAATGTCAAAATCAATGAAGTGCTGGAAGGTAACAAAACATTCTTAAAAACGAAGATGAAGCATCCAAACTGAAGTCCATTAATTAAAGCTTTCCATGAAATCATCTTTTTATTGATCCTATAGTTGTTTTTTTTATATAATTTACTTTAAATTGGAAATTTTAAGAATAGTTTATAGGTATCTTACATGATTTGATGTTTATGATAAAACATTTTTTATTTTATTTTAAATTAGCATGTTTACATGAGTATATCGAAATCAGATACATAGTCAAATATTGTTCGCAGCAGTACGTATACCTACTTACTTATTTTATACTAACTCTAATAAATTTCAAAATGGCACATCGTTTTTTCAAAAATTAAATTAACATAAAAAAAAACCCACAAACAAAAAAAATTATTTTCTTTCACATGAATGTCCTCAAAAATCCACACTCACTGACCCTGAAATGATTTATTCAATTCAAAACGCCTGCGAATGAATAAGCCAATTTCCATTCTGCACACTGAAAAAGCATCAATTTCAATAAACAGATCTTATAGCTAAAAAAAAACAACAACAAAAAAAAAGCATAATTTAACCAAAATACAAAACGAAAAAAAAAAAAACAACCATCTCAGTTATCTCAAAACAGCAGCTTATCCATAGCAAATCCTTGCATATTACCAAAATCTTATGTGTACGCGTAGGCTTCTGTTTCTTTTTTTCACATTTGAATGAGCCAGTCATTATGGTTGCTGTTGTTGTTGTTTTTGATGTATGTATGCCTTTGCCGCTCTTTCACGACAACGACGCCCAATAGAGTCAAATAAATAAACAGCAAAATCAACCTATCCCAGGCTCTTTATTATTATACCACACAGGAATAGGACACCCAAATGCACAAGTAAAAAAAAGTTCACAAACCAAAAAAAAGAGAAACTTAATTTATTTTCAAAGACTTTGCTTCGTGAGGCAGGTATCCCTCCTATACCTTCCAAGTAGAAATAAATTCATTTTAACTTAAGAAATTTCATTTTATTCACCTCATATAATAGCGTTCGGAATATATTTTCCACCAGTTGTTCCTTTTTTTTTCTTTTCTGTATTCTAGGATTCGATATAGTAGAAAAAGTGGTGTGGTGAAGGTGAATTTCATCAACTGCCGAATTTAACCCCAGATAAAACATAAAAGTTTTTAACCAATAATGTAATGTTATACAAGGAAAAACACGTTATTTTCATCCCATTATTCCGGACTTAACTTAAGCGCACAGAAAAACTGCATTACCGGCTTGAATTACATAATAGGTGTGTTTTTTTACAATCCCGGTGGCAATTAGATGAAAAAAACGACAACGGGGATTAGCGACGTTATCACAGAAAAAAACATGGAGTTTTTATACAAACTATCGATAACATGTACGTAAGTCATGCCGGTAACACAGTTTTTCTATTCGCTTAAGTTAAGTCCCGAGAATTTTCTGGGATTAGCTAAGCCCTTAGGGGATAAGTTGTTGTTGCATTTTATATGTAAATTTTTTAGCACCGATGCGACGTCGGCAAACAAAATAAAGTCCTTATTCCTAAACAAGTTTTTTTTTTCTTATTAAAAAAAATTGTTACATTCGATGACTCAAATGATGATAAATGACAATTAGCGCCATCTCTCGTAATTGAAAAGAAGTATCAATATGCAGGTATTGCAGAAATGTAGAGGGTTAAAATTTGAATTTTTTTGAGGTGTGCCATTATTGCCAGCAGTGAGTGATCTGAACTTGCAAAAAATCAAACCTATAATTCAATGTGTGCAGACTGGAGACTAAATAATACTTTTTGGCGACAGCAGAGTTCTTGTTGAAAGTAGTAGATTTTCGTTAAGATTTGCTACTTAACGTCAATTAGCAGTTAATTATTTATTAATAAATAATTGAATTCGTGAATTACCTGATTTTTGATCAACGTTTTATTTGATTTTTGGATTAAAGGATAATTAATCATTTTTTAAATTAATAAATCAAGATTAAATCCAAATCGATAAACCGAAATCGTTGTATATGACAGCTACTGATCCAGATGAGCTACAGGCAAATTCGGATTAATTCTCTAGGGAATCACATAAAGATGCCCTCTTTGCCAAATTTTTAAATTGGTCCCTAGCTAGGTGTAATAATAATAATAACGAGAGAGAATTCTCCCAATTTATTTAGCTAAATTTGCTATTAATAATTACAATAAATATTATAATATAGATATATATAAAAAAAAAATATGTTATTTACAATGGCATTGGCAATTAAATAGATTGTTTAACAAAACTTATTATTTCTTTTTTAAATTCAAACTTATTACTTATTTGTTTAACGTTATTTGGTAGATCATTGAAAAGTTTAAATCCTTTATAAATCAAACTGTTTTGAGATCTTGCATTTCTAAAAGCTTGCAGTCTTATATCCTCTCTATTTCTTAACAAATATGGTTGAACATCTCTGACGTAATGAATATATTTTGACAAGTATATTGGTAATAAATTATTTTTGATTTTAAACACAAAAAATAAAACATTGAAATAAATACGCTGTTTAACAGACATCCACATTAAAGTACTTAACATATGTACAATAGAAGTATATTTATTACATCGAAGTATTGCACGCATTGCTTTATTTTGAAGTTTTTGTAAATTGCACATAGAGCTTTCGTTAATTAAATACAAAACAGTAGAACAGTACTCAAAATGTGGTTTAATAATTACATTATAAATATTTATAGCAGTAATAGTGGTTACTTTACTTCGAATTCTTTTAAGAAAACCAATTTTTTTTGAAATTTTTTTTGAAATATATTGCACATGTTGCTCAAAACTTAATTTGGAATCAATTATAACACCTAAATACTTTATTTGTGAAACTTGTTCAACAGTTTTTTGATCTATAGTTACGTTAACATTAATACTATCATTTAAAACCATACACTTAGTTTTTGACACATTAAGTTTAAGTTTATTAGCCTTAAGCCATACATTTAAAACTTCAAGATCTTCTTTTAATAATCGCTCACATTCCTGGGTTGTTTCCGCTTCGACAAACAATAGTGAATCGTCTGCAAACAGAGCAAGCTCACAGTTCTTAATAGTTTTGTTCATATCGTTGATGTAGCAGTTAAAAAGGATTGGACCAAGTATGGATCCTTGCGGAACTCCCAGATCAATGGGTTCAGGATCAGACAAAACTTCATTGATTTTGGTTTGTTGGGAACGCCCGAATAAATAGCTTCGAAACCAATCAAAAGCGACACCACTGATTCCATATTTGCATAACTTCTCCATCATAATATTAGGATCGATCGTCTCAAAAGCTCGTTTAAGGTCAAGAAAAACACAAACAACTTTCTTACCCTTTGAGATAGATTCTCTCCACCTTATCAGAACCATGTTTACTGCAGATTCACAAGAGTGTGATTGACGGAAGCCAGATTGATTTTCAATTAAAACTTTGTTATCTGACAGATATTTTGAGAACTGTTTATATACAACTTTTTCGAGAACTTTTTCGTAGACAGGCAAAGAGTTAATGGGTCTAAATTCTTCACAATTAACAGTATTTTTAATTTTTTCAATAGGTGTTACAATTGAATTTTTCCATGTGCATGGAAACCGACCCTCTGTTAACGATTTATTGATTATCTTTAGCAATGCTGGACCAACTATATCTAAAGCATCGAGTAGAAATTTCGGTGACAGAAGGTCACTGTCTTTTTTATTATTTAGTTCTTTAATTGTTTTCATTAAATCATTCATTGTTATAAGATTAAATTGAAACGGATTTTGAACTACATGGTCTATTTGGTTAACAAATGGGACATTGTCAATTGCATTATTTATTGTTTTTACACTATTTATAAAGAATGCATTAAACCGATTTGCTAATTCTTTGTCATCTGTGATAACATCACCACCAAACTCAACTTTTTTTATTTCACTTTTCATTTCTTTCAGCACTAATGATTTAAGAGTTTTCCACATATCTTTCTGATTAGAACAGTTTGATAAAGTTCTTTTTGTATAATTATTTTTCGCACGGTCAAGTTCTTTGGAATAAGTATTTCGAATAATTTTGAAATTACACCAATCGTCCAAACTATTTGTAAATACAGCTTTTCTTTTGGCAACGCGTTTTTGATTTTTAAGCGAAAGTAATTGTTGATTAAACCATGGATTTTCATTTTTTTCTCTTATGTTTTTGATTTTTTTAAACTGGTTTACTACAGTAATAAGTTTTTTTCTGAAGTTTTCCGCCGCTTGGTTAACATCAGTAACTTCATTTATATTTATATCACTTTGTTCAAATGCTAATAGTAAATTTTGCTTGGAGTATCTTAACATCTGTACTTTTTTTACATTTGGTTCTGGATATGGTTTGTCTCTAAGGGGTAGTTTTAAGCAAAGGGATTCATGATCTGCAATATCAAAATCACTATTGACTTGAGTTACTAAACGAGAACAATTAGAAATAACATAATCAATTAAAGTTCTAGAGGTACTCGTTATTCTCGTTGGTTCACTTATCATCTGATTACATCCATTTTCAAGAATAATTTTACTACATTCGCGCTTGTAAATATTATTTTCATCGAACCAGTCAATATTGAAATCACCAATCAGAATAACATTATTATTGTCTTCGACTAGATAATCCATCAACTCACTGAAATTATCACAAAACTGTCTATTCGATGACGACGGAGATCTATATAAGCCGGACAGTACAAAGTAAAATAGCCCACATCGTATTTTAATAGACAGACACCATAGATCCATATTCACTGAGAGGGTATGTAATTGTTCAAACTGCATAGTTTCATTAACATAAATGGCCACACCACCTGTATGTCTCGATAAACTGTCACATCTGATTAAATTGTAGTTTTTTATATTAACTTCATTGTCTAAAATATTTTCAGTTAAACAGGTTTCGCTTAGCACAATTATATCAAATTTCATATGTATTACAATTTGTTCAAGTTCATTGAAATTAGCTATTAAACTTTGAATATTAAAGTACACAAGAGTAATTTCGGTTTGTTGCTAATATTTAATTTTGTTCTTTTGAACTTGAATTTTCTTTTTGAAAACCGGACATTCACTACTACGACTATCATGATCAAAATCAAGATTGAGTTTTAAATTTGCATTATACTGAACGCAATTAATACACTTCATGGATTTTTGACATTGTAGTTCTTTATGAGATTCACCACACCGAGGACAGGCTGCATCATTTGTACAATTTTTTGCTTCATGGTTATAACCCCAACATTTATAACATCTTTTAACCCATGTATAATCATACACTGAGCAATGATCCCATCCGATATTAATCACTTGTAAATTTAAAAACTTTTTATATAATTCACCATTAACTTTAAGGATTGCATTATATCTATTTTTGCGTGGACATTTATAAATGCGGACACAATTAAAGTTTTCAGTAATATCATTTTGTGATTTTATTGCTTCACATAAATCTTCAGCTACCCATTCTTCATTTAGTCCACAAATTATAACATTAGGATCGATCAATTTAGGTGTCATTACACTATAATCATCACCCATTTTAGTCGACACTTCGCGTTCAATCTTTTCTCTTGAATTGGTATCTACGCATTTAATTGCTATTGCTCCATCTTTTCGATTTGTTACACTTTGAACTTTTAAAGATAAGGATTGGGGATCAATATTATCTTTAATCGCTTTTTTTGTTTCATCACTGTTTTGTGTATTCTTAGGGGCAATAATAATTGGCGGTTCATTAACCAAAACATTTGCAAAAGATACATTATTTTGTTGTGCAGAAGAACTTGATGAACACGGATTTACATCATTAATTTTCTTTTCAATATTATTTACCACTTCACTGTTTTTAATTAAAAGACTCTGAATATCGTTTAAACTCTTTAATAATTGTTTTGTAAATTTTTGGCATTCAATACAATGAAATAGCATGCATTCCTTCTCAAGTGTCAAACGTTTATCGTATTCGCTTATCTTAACACAAGAGAGATGGAAAACTCCATTACATACACCACTGCACAAAATGCCGTCCTTTTCTTTCTTTACACTCTTTTCGCACAACTTGCACATAAGAGAGCTCATTATGTATAAAATTGTATTGTTCTTTGTTAGCTTTTATTTTCACTCAAGTTCAATCACGATTTTAAAATTTTATTTTAGTTATTTTTGTTCGATGTTTCAAGCCGTTTTTGTTGAAAACAATTTACTGGCTTTATTAAACGTATGTTAAATTTCACTTCTCACAAAAATTTATTGTTGCCAATGCCTTATAACAACTTTAAATAACTTATATAAGTGGATCAATCAACACTTGTTTACATTTGTTGAGGTTCCGTAACAAAAATCAATTGCCACACCAATTCTTGACAAAAATTAATTAAATTTGTTGTACTTAATAATTGGGAACGCTGAATTCAATAATGTTGCCTATTTTTCACTATTCACAATATTTAGGTCAGAATTTTAAGGGCCAGTTTGTTCACAGCTGATCATCTTTAATCAAGGATTATTGCAACTGTTAAATCATCGAATGTGCATAATTATCAAATTTTTTTTCAAGGAATAAATAATTTAAGTTGTTAATCATGGAAATCGCTAACCAGTCGATTTTCGTTGATTTGAGCCACTAAGTTAGAAGCTGTGAAAGTCATCGTTCAGATTTAACCCACTGTGAACAAACTGGCCCTAAGTCTGTCCTTAGATTAAAATACAGCAACCAGAAAAAATACCAAAATAAAAAAAAATAAAACTCAATTTAGAGAGTATCGACTTTTTAATTCGTTGACCTAAAATTTTGTTGGAATCTTTTAAAATAGTCTAACAATCAATTTCAATAAAAAAAGTATCAAAATAATCATTGATTTTGCTTTATAAGTGTGTCAAAAAAATGAATTTTCAAAGCTATAACTGGTCCCTTAGGTGCCAGTTATAGCTTTCATTGAAACTCATCGTTGAAAATTTGAATTGTTAATTTTGAGGCACTTAAAAAGTGAAATCAGTGATTATGCGAATAAAAAGCTGATAACTCAATTATTATTTCTAGTCAAAAAATATTTTATTTTGGCCAATGTTTTTTTTTAATTTTTTAATTTTGGATATAAAAAATATTTGAATATAAAAAAGCCAATACCACTGAATTCCGCAACTTCAAATCATGAAATGTACCAGATTTTATTAATTTTCGTCAAAAGTTGGCTTAAAAAATTATTTGTGTTACAAAAATTCAACAAACGGACCACTATCCTTGGAGAGTTTCACTAATTCCAAAAACAAAATCAAACATAAAGCCTAGTACGCTGCTGATGCGAAACGAAAAATCCCATACAAAAATGACACAACGAAATCATAAACGGAAAATTTCGTTCTGCTTTTCGTTTTGCAGTACGCTGTTCGAAGAGCGAAATTCATAATTGTAGCAGATTATTTGGAGAAGTCTCCGCTCCTTTTTCGCACTGAATTAATTATACAGACTATTTATTGTGTGCGGAAAAATGACATTTGAGTTTTATTTGTGTTTTTTTTTGTTTATCATTTTCTTACTTCATGGGTTTCTCTGATTTTTTGCGTTTATGTTTGATTTTGTTTTTGGAATTAATGAAACTCTCCAAGGATATTTTCCGTTGTGTCTTCGCAAGCGTTTTGTTGTCTGTTTGGAGATCACAAGAAATTTTCGTTTCGCATCAGCAGCGTACTAGGCTTAAACGCAAAAAATCAGAGAAACCCATGATGTAAGAAAATGATAAACAAAAAAAACACAAATAAAACTCAAATGTCATTTTTCCGCACACAAAATAGTCTGTATAATTAAATCAGTGCGAAAAAGGAGTGGAGACTTCTCCAAATAATCTGCTACAATTATAAATTTCGCTCTTCGAACAGCGTACTGCAAAACGAAAAGCTGAACGAAATTTTCCGTTTATGATTTCGTTGTGTCATTTTTGTATGGGATTTTTCGTTTCACATCAGCAGCGTACTAGGCTTTAAAAATAAATTTGTTCGAATTTTTTTCTAACCGAAATCAATACTTGCTCTGATTTTCTAGTGAAAAAAAGTGTCATCATGCAATGATGTAAAACACTTGTAAACCATTTGGTTATGTTTATGATTTGGTTAATAAACTGTCAAATTTTGTATAAGAAATGATTAACACTGTGATGTACTTAAACAACTTCGTTTGATTTAATAATTTTATTCTTAATGTAAAAATATAATGAATGCTTAAATCTATAAGTAAAGCGAACTAGACGGTGACTGTCGATGGCTAAGGTTAAATCAAGAATGAGGTTATATGAAATTAGGACCATGTGAGGATTAGACATTTGGTTTAGATATATATATATATATATGAATAAATCTAATCTATTACAAACTCACATTGTAATAACGTGTTAATTACATAGGCTTATATTTAGAGTATGTTAATAAAACGATATGTACTTCAATATACAACAAACACAATTTTCTTTAAATTCCCCAAGGATTTTGCTGCGGAAAATTAACCAAATTTGTTTGACAAACTTAACCAAACATCATTGTGACTTTTAGAATTAGGCGTGTTCAGAAATATGATATATTAGATATCTCACAGAACCAAAAAAAAGACTCTGCCCGTCGAATGTAACTATCGCGATAAAAGTTGTGAATTAGAACGTAGTTTATATAACCAAAATAATTAGGGAGTCTACATTTTCTGAACATTGTTGATCAGCATTCTTATTTTACACACATAATGAGCCACATGAATAAACAAAAGTAGGTGTGTATTTGTTGTGCAAACTTGTATTTGTTATGCTTTCGAATTGTCGCCGAAATAAAACGAACAATTTTTGTTTTGATTCCTATTTTACCAAATTTCGGTTGAGTTGAGCTCGGAACCACTTTTACTACCGAAAACGAAAGTGAACTAAAAGAAAAGTAGGTATCCACTAGGCATGTTCAGGAAAATGAGATCTCGGAGATCTCAGCAATATCAGTTTCATAAAGAGGATACCTCAGCTTTGCTGTCAAAACTCTGAGAAAAAAAAATCTTGGATTCGCTTGCTCACTTTTTGAGTGAGAAAAATCTCTGAGATCTTATTTTTCTGAACACGCCAACTATCTCGTTTTTGTGTATATTACATTTGTTTAACCGTTCCGAGACATTCGGCTCCAATTTCGGGTTGTTTTGGTAGAGGTTCTCCATTTTAAAATAACTTCGTAAAATTAACACGCTTATTTGTATACCTACCTTTATAGTTTGACGTTTAAAGAAAAGGTGATTCAATTATAATTGAGAATAAAAAATGATATAGACCAAAACAAGCTTCATCATTCCTTTATATAGGGTTTAGCTCATTGCTGGTGAAATTCTCCCTTCCAGTGAACACTTCCATCTTTAGACTATGCCCGTACTTAGATATTCTCGTACTTTAGGAAATTTATAACGTATCCCAATAGGACTTTATAATACATTCAAAACGTGAATGCTTTGAAGGTTGGGAGTTGGAGGGCAACCCCATGGTGCCTAACGCTGACTCATACTCCTGTTTTATGCCAGCCGAACCGCTGCTGGAGCTGTAGCTGGTTCTCTAGTGCTGCTGCTGGCGGCGACGGGATACCTCGTTCTTTTGCTTGCTGAGCTACACTATAGGTATATACAAACGTATATAGGAATAGGAATATACCCCCGAAGCTTCAATACAATGTGGCTTCCTGCTCTGAAATAAGGTTTCACTTTAATAGGTGCCATAGACACTACCGCACAGCATTCACTCGTGTGGTAACCACAAATAGATTTCAAAGGATGGGTTTTCCAGAAGTCGAATCTGTTATTAGGCATAAACAAATACATTGGTTAGGAAATTGGTTTTCCCAGTGTGTGCTTGTGTATATGTATTTCTGATTGTGCTTGTACTGCACTGATGGTGAATTCTAAAATCGTCCCGGTTTCTTTCAATATATCCATATGGGATTCAGAAAACATTATTGGAAATTCGTGTCGGTGCTTATGGGTGAGTTTGGTGGCGGAAATATTTTTGAATTTGTTGCGCTGTTTGTTGCAAGGGAATAATAAACACACGTTTATTAGATTGTGATTACGATCATTGGAAAAGGTTTTATATTATATAGCCTATATCGCAGTGAATTTATGGGGTGTGAAGTTGGATTTTTCATTAGCCACACCATCGAATCGACCACCACTGGCGGAGCGACCGGCGCGGCGCGGCAACAAAGACGCACGGCAACAAGAAGTGCGTAGGATTTTTTTTAACTTTTTTTTTTTTGAATATGTGACCGACAAAATGTTCATCTCTTTTATGGAGGATTCAGCTAAAAGCCAAAGTGGGGAATGGGTATGTGCGGGACTTTTGGTTTAGATTTTCGATAATAACTCGCTGGCTGCTGGCTGAGTAGTGCTGAGTCAGAGGAAATTTATGATTTATGAACGTGAATGTCGACGTGCGTTATCAGAACTCAGCCATGGGAATGTAAAAGGGATACACATATAATAGTTTTCACTAGCTCGGTTGGGATATATGTATGTATGTGCCGTAGGGTGTGAAATGCTGTTACTTTATATATGAAAGGAACAACGGAAATAAAGGATGTGACTTCCTTTCGTTGATAAGAGAGTCGTCTAAATAGAATACTGCAGAATGGAAGTTATTTTGTGAAGTCATAAAGCTTTTACAAGGACTGAAAGCAATCAGCTGTTCAGGACCTGCTGCTCTTCCATCCGAAAAACCATTCGCGTGCTCTGGACAATTTGTTCGTTCTTACGGAGATAATGTAGTGGGAAAGAGGTTTAGCTCCAGCTTATAGGAACAAACATGACTGAAGTAGAAAAAAATAAGTTAAAGCTTGTATCATAAGGTTTGTTCCTTTACTTTGAAACTCTGTGCATTTGTGTGAATTTCTACACAAAAGTCTTTGAAAATTTATATTAAAAAAAATAAATTGTGTAGAAATTCACACAAATGCACAGAGTTTCAAAGAAAATTAACACACCTATAGGTAGGTACATCTTATCTGGAAAGCAGGAAGGAACTAATACTACGTTTTCATTGGGGCAAATGATTTAATTTCGTTGAAAATTTCTAAATTCGATTCCAAATTATCTCATTTCCCATACAAATTCACATTTCGAAATTTGGTAATTTCAACCAACTTTGCACGAAATTTGGTTTGAAATTACTTAAAAAATTTATGAACACATCCAAGTGGAATGCATCCATAGTGGAAACACATTGGAAACCGTTAAAAATGTCAAAATATGATATATAGAAAACAGAAACAAAAATAGAACACACAAAAAATAGGTGTGTTCCTTTACTTTAAAACTCTGTGCATTTGTGTAAATTTCTATGTCATTTTATTTTTTTTATATGAACTTTGACAGACTTTGGTGTAGAAATTCACAGAAATGCACAGAGTTTCAAAGTAAAGGAACCAGGCTAATAAGCTATTAACTGCCAAATCAAATTCAAAATGAAATTCGCTGTCAAACGAAATTAATAAATTTGCAATAAAAACACTTTTTTTGTAATTTACGAAATTACTTAATTTTGGCTCCAATGAAATCGTAGTATAACAAAAATCTACGAAACACAGGAAAATTTTATTTAACAACTTGCTTATGCCTTCGCTGAAATGCAAGGTTTCTTTTGTAAAAATGATTTTATCATTGGACTACGAAATGCTGTAAATTAACTGCACACAAAAGTTCAAAAAGCAACTTCATTCTCCTCAAAACCCGACATCCTTTCAAAAACTTCCTTTCATTTCCAAGACTTCTTCCATTAAGAAGGATAAATTATTGTCACTTTTATTCCAACTCACGTGCAACAACTCCACTTATATCTTCGCCAAATCAAAGCATCAGCAATCTTATTTTTTTTTTATGTTTAAAAGTAGCTGCAGGTATACGTACCGTATACATATCCTTAAACCTTAATTAATGTGATGGCAGGGATTTTTGTTGCAATTTTATTTCTATCCATCGGAGTATTGTGAATTATGATGCCAAGCTATATTGAATGAAAAGCTAAATTAAATAAGAAAATAAAACAACAACAAAAAAAACCCCAAGTGGCAACTGCAGGCGATGGAAATATACAGGCAATAGTGCCTGTGATGATGCCATCAACTGTCGGTTTCTTAGCAGCAAAGTTTTGAGAGCCCATAGAGATGAGGACGTGATCAGAAAAAAAGAGATATATTCTAAAAGTATATACCTACCTTCCTAGCTACTTTCTGGCTTTCAATTTGACGTTGTTAAAGTGTTGCGAGAGTTGTGCTCTATACTATATATAAGTGGCGACAGCGACGTCCTTAAAATATATCCGCCTTTTTATGGAATGACGGTTATTAAGGGAAAACTTTTTTTTTTCCATCTCCTTCCTTCCTTCCTTCCGCAAATAATAAAAAGTTCTTAAGTCTAATTAATTTTTATTGGGTATCTTATGAGTCTAATAATTAACTATTAAGTCTACTGCAACGTACATTTTGTGACTCATAAATTGGAAAGGAAACTACTTTTAATGGCATGCACTTAATTTAAAAATTATTTTCAAAGAAATTCGTGTGGGTAAAATGTGTGGGTGTCATTTTGTTTTATTTTTTTTATAAAAGTGAAAATTGAGTAGGTAGACATAATGATCTTTAGCAAATGTAATTTGTTCTTAAAGCCTAGTACTCACCTCACGTGAAATGAAAAACAAAAACGTTTCAAAATACACGTTAAAATTCAATACGAACCCATAATTAATTCTTCACATGAATTTTTGATACACAGTTTTAAATTTCTTAGTACTCACTACTCACTTTGAATAAAAAAAAAATATTTATTTGAATGACTGTCATTTGAATCTTGAAAAAGTTCCAAAAAGGGGTTTTAATTCTGTATTCTGTTCTTTTTTCCTCGTTGATAAGAATAAAAACGCTGGAAAAGATAATCGTTTAATCCGAAATGATTTTTTTTTATTTCGTAATCTATATTTTGAGCAAAACAAATTGATTGACAAATGTCACAATTTTCCACACTACCTCAGTTTTTTCCTAGTGGTCATGCGTGAAACTGATTGAAGAACCGGTTCATATCCCATTTTCATATTTTGGTACTCACTTCGTGTTGTGAATTTCATATCAATGAACTAGGTGTCACTTTTGTATGAAAATTTCATTTCGAACTGAGTACTAGGCTTAACTAAGAAAATCTTGTCATGCTTTGAAAGCTTAAAATTTTATTAAGGGTATTCATGCGATGTTGTAAAACACAAGATGAGTTAACCATTTGGTTAAGTTTCCGATTTGGTTAGAATACTGTCAACCATTGTATGGGAAAAGATTAACGCAAATTGCTTAAAATTCCCCAAGGATTTTGCTGCTGAAAATAAACCAAATTTGTTTGATAAACTTAACCAAACGTCATTGTGACTTTTAGAATTAGGCGTGTTCAGAAATATTATATCTTAGAGAACTAAAAACAATCTGCCCGTGTTCTGTAACCATCGCATTGAGACATTAGTTAGCATAAAAGTTTTGTATTAAAAAATAATTAGGATGTCTATATTTTCTGACTATTGTTGATCAGCATTATTAATTTATAGAAATTCACATAATGGGTCAAACAAAATAAATGCTTCTACTTGTTGGAAAAAACGAAAGTGAACTAAATTGAAGGAAAAGTAGATATCCACCATTTTCTTATATTCGCTCATTTTGTTTCGATCACTGCCATGAGTTTGTAACAGTCGTCTATTACAGTTCTACATTTAGCCCCGAAATCGTTTTCTCATCTAATTCCCGTCGGGCTTTAAAAAAAAGCGCGAATTTTGTCGTGTATTTTACATTTTTTTTAACCCGTCCGAACCATTTGGATCTGATTTCAGGTTGGTTTGGGAAATTTCGAAATCTGAACATGCTTATTCGTATGCATATTTTGAAGTTTAATATTTGATGTTTAACGAACTTTTGTGTAAACTTATCATTTTACACAATTTGTAAACTTACGACGTTGCAAGAATACCCTTATTATTTGTTCAAACAAACAATTTTGATAACCCAAAAAGTATGTAGGTGGGTTATTATTTGTTTAATTGTCTGCAATTGTGAAAAAATAATAAGCTAATTTAGAGACCGACGCCCAATAATCAGTAAAATCGTGCGTCTCTATGGATTAACCTGAAAATTGTGAAAATTTGTCCAAATTAACAAGAAATTTTGCACTGCCAAACAGACCTAAAGTTTTGGAATGTACGCAACACATTTAGACACAGCGAATGACACAAAAATCAAAAACAATTATTTCCTTGACACGGTGTTCGACAAAAGTGTTGCCAGAAATGTTGTATGTATGGGCCGCTTTAGATGTTGTTTTGAATATCATTTGTTTCGTAAAAAAAAAAACGACAATCGTAATAAAAAACAATAACAGTAAAAAAGTAAACTCACTTCGCTCGAGAGTCCATATTTTTGTTTCATTTTAAGTTCAAACGGCAAGTTGTTAAATGAATGCATTTAAACAATGGGCCAGGTTCAACTCATGCAAATTTACATTACATTCAGATTTCTCAATTTATCAAGCTTCTGATTGGTCAGAAAAATTGAGAAATCTGAATTTTCAGATGTAAACTGACATGTGTTGAATCCGGCCAATGATGGTGTTCACAATGGGCTGTCTCCTCTCACTTTTTTTGACATCTCTGTATACTTATCTCACTCCCACTTCATGGCGAGAAAGAGGTGGCCAAGAAAGGCAAAGGCAACTCTTTCTCACCATGAAGTGGGAGGAGAAAAAGTACAGACACGTCAAAAAAAAGTCGGTGAAGGCAGTCCAATGTAAACACCTTCAATGGAATTCGTTTTAAAACTCATGGCTTCCTCACCATTTCTTCTTTTGACTTTCAGAAGTCAGAACTTATGATTTTGCACCAAATACTCATCCGATGCATTTTGAAAATCAGCCCATCTGAGTTTGCATCATTCTCTTATCTTATTACAGCAAAGCTTTCTAATTCTCATAAATTAAGGTATATTTAAGTGTCTGTCGTCAATCTCATGTTTCGTCGATTAAAAATTGTCAACACCTTAAATTATACCCTGGTCAATCACATTGTTATTTCGGTTTTTAAGTCAGTAAAATTAAGTAAGATCTTTTTTACGATATTAAAGAGAGGGATACCTCCCAACATCAATGTCCCAGTTTACATCAGACCTAAATATGTACTTAAAAAAAAAGAAAGAAAGAAAGTTGCCCATAAGCCACAAGAGACTCCGTGTAGGTAGGGGCAACTTAAAAATCCACAATTCAACATTTTTTTTTTTCACTCTTATAATATATATAATATAAGAAGATGAAAAATGTTCTGTTTTTGATTCTAATTAAAACCTCGATTCAAGGACCAAGGACTTTTTACAAAATAAAAACTCAATAAATTCACTTCAAAACAAGCAGTAGTAGGTATCTATATATGTATGTATGAGTGTCGTCTGTATTTTGTCGGATCCCATTGTTGTTCTGCACAGAAATACTCAATGAAATGTAAAGTAAAATACATGTCCAAACTTTCAACGACAAACTTCTACACTGAATGATGTTTTCCATTAAAACTTCTAAAAATGATTCAATGGGAATACATATACAATACAAACATACATATGTACGTATTTGTTTTTTTTCCGTTTACGAGAAAAGATTTATATCCTCTTATATGTCACAGCAAAAGTATATAATACCTGCCAACATTTTTATTTATTTTATTTTTTAAAGTTTTTGTTTTGAATTTATTTCAAAAACAACTACAAACTAAATCAACTCAAAAATTATTATGTAACTCTGAAGAGAATCCTTTAATAAAGTATGGCCCAAAAAAGAAAATTAAACTATACCGAAAATCCCACAAACCCACAAAATAAGACTAAAATAAATAGGTAATAAACAAATAAAAAAAAAAACAAGTCAGAAAAGAGTAGTTCAACATTTTGAATTCATTCATTCATTGAAAACTTCAAAGGACATTTGTACTTTTTTTTGTTTGTATTTATTTTTGTTTTCATTTTTCTCTTTCCATTTTTTTTTTTGTGTTTTTTCTTTTACTCTTGTGGCACATTTTTATTTGTTATCCTCAATTTGTATCCTTATTGTCTGGCTTTTTTCGCCATCAGTTGTTTTTAGAAACTCTCCCTTTCATCATATGGCAATTAAATGAACGATAAAGGGCCGTAGATAGAATATCCTTCATAAAAGGGTTTAATAAACTTAACACTTGAACAAAAAAAAAACAAAAGGCAAAAAATTTGTTTAAAAGTAAAGAATTTAAATCGCATGAACTAAATTTTTTGATTTTAGTCTTGCTCTATAGGAAAATATTATACATATAAGAGCAACAAAGCTTTGTAACGGGTTGCGTACTCAATTGCGAAAATATCATTATCTATTTTCATAAAAATCCTTGAAATAAAAAGTTTTAATTGTGACAAGAATTTAAACGGAGAAAAAGAGGCTATGGCTTCAGAACTAACGCTCAAAACACCAAAATTACGGAAACCGGCGCGGCGCGGCGGCTTTCAATGGACAAAGCAAGGCTTGTTTCTAGTTACGAATTGAATACTCTCAGAGAGGGGCAAACTTTTCAACTAGTTTACAAACGCACTGAACCAAATTTTGTACAAAATGTCAATTTTTTGTTCAAGACGTGAAACGGTGACAAATCATTTTGAACCTTGTAATTTTTTAAACTGTAAATTTTGTATACTGAAAAATGTAGAATATTACGCCAGTTTTGATGGACTTATCTGAATCTTCATAAAGTTAATGTGAAGACAATCTGAATGAATATTTTGTAGACTCCTAGCTGACGTCAAGTGACAGACAATGAAAGCTGTGTATTTGACAGTTCTTACACTCCTTGCACACAGAAATTTGTGTAGCAAAAATTTGCAAGTTATCCAATGGAGGGGAAATTATTTGCTCCCTCGTTGTGCTCTCTTGTTGCAAATTTTTTGAAACAAACATGAATTTGAGACAATTTGTGCAATTGTGAAAGAAATTTTATTTAACCAAACAGAGCTAATATTAGCTGTGTTCCTTTACTTTAAAGATAAGTACAGACGATTGTCAGATCTAACAATATTGTCAGAACTGTCAATGGTCTGACAAAAGCTAAAAATTAGCTAACAACTGACATATTTCTTACAATGAAAGAAATAGATTTCTTCCCAAAGTCTGACAATTTGATTGTCAACTCTTTTGTAAATCTCTCTTTAACCAATTCATTGACATTTCGGACAGTGAAGAAATTGTCAGCAATTGTAAGATGTTTTCAATGAAAAAATCTGACATTGACCAATGAGTCTGACAATGTCCTAATCGACTGACAATGATAAAAATTGTGTAAGATACCTGACAATTTTTTGTCAGATTGTCGTCTGACAATGACGTTTCCGACAATATTGTCAGACAAAATTGTGTGTTCAGACGCTTATAAGATATTTGGAACAGTTTTTCACTGACAGATCTGACAATATTGTAACATCTGACAATCGTCTGTACTTAGCTTAAATCTCTGTTCATCTTTTTCGGAAAAAAAATAAATGAAAACGTTGCTGCGAACTGTCAAACAAAGAGGAGCTGTCAATTGAATTTCCAAGAGAGAAATATACACATATACAATGCGAGGAGTACTACTATAGTGGTCGCAAGAACACAGATTTCAAGCCCTATAACCCCTTTTGATGCGTGCCTGATGTCTGATGCCTGATGGCCAACGAGATGGCTAACAAAAACTAAATACTCTGGCAAAAGCAACAAAAAAAAAACAAAACTTGATGACAGACACGGAAACATCTGTCGCATAGAGATGCCATGGATGACAAAATAAACGCACGTATATCCTGGCCTGAGTGGATATCACTTTTTGAATGTGCAATGTGCAATGTGAGACTTTTGTTGGCTGAACTCCAACAATAAACTTCAAGCTTTTGTGAGTTGATGGGTGTTTTGAAAATAGCAGAAATAAAAATAGAGTATATATGTATATTATATAATTATTTGTTTGTATGATGTTGAGTTTTTAAAGATATAAAATTAAATATTTGTAATTATATTTTTATAATTGAAATTGAAAAGCTTTAATTTAATTAAATGAATTTACGATTTGAGGTCTTCAAACATTTTCTGTAATAGGCTAGACTTTGGATTATTTTATTGTTTCTCAATGTCTAAGGCAAGCACAAAAAATTAGTGTACAGGTATTATACGGAGTCGACCCATAGAATCCGTCGATCGATTAAAACTTAAATCTGGATGTATTTACATTGAATTTATATAAATTACATCCGGATTTAAATTTTAATCTAGATTAACACTGTTAATAATAATAATATAATTTAAATTCAATTAATTTACATCCGAATTCAAGTTTTAATCTGGATTAATCGAGTAAATAATAAATAAATAAATTGTAAATAATATGGCGGTTAGACAACAATAATTAAAAATGTTTATTTATAACTTGAACGACAGTCTTAACTTCTTAAGTTAACCAACGTTTATTAATACGACTGCTTGAACATTTCAAAATACATATTTATGTAGGACAATAAACTAACTTGTCCTGTTCGTCATTAATTAAAAAAAACAACGAACATCTATGTATGTAGATTTAATACATTTTATTCAGACAGTGAAATGCGAATGCGACCGGCCAGTTCAACGATTACTTTTACTCCACTCTTCTCTTTTACTAAATACTAGCTGGATTTTTGAAAGGGACGATCTTCTTGTCTTTATCTTTTGTGTACATCGTGTAGCTGTAAGTCATGTGATGCGTGCGTAAGTATTTGTCTTGTCGATCTGTTCTCCTGTACGTGTAAGTTAAAAGTGCTGTGTCAGTCATACGTTGTTGCTTGTTATTTATCCCACATTTATAACAAAAATTATAAATGTGGGAAATTTTGCAAACTTATGAGGTGTGTTTTATTCACTGCTGCATAGCCGGGGCAGCAAAATTTCCCTTGGCAAACAAAAACAATTTGATTTCTGACGAAAAAAAAAGTCATTAAAAAAAAGATGGCTGTGCTGGCGATATAACTTTGAATTATTGAAATGAAGATGGCGAGTGAGTTAAATCGTTTTATTCAGACTTAAAAGCTGCGCAAGCTATGCAGAAATGAGTAAAATGCACCTTTTAAAGAACAAATTTGCACACATTTTAATTGATAGGTCATTAATTTTGCTACTTTCCCAATATTTGTATTATTTTATTTATTATATCTAAGAATCATACCTGCAATTTTTTAACTGTCAAAACTACTTTCTTATACAAAATGGTGACCAATTAAATTAATAACTTGGCAAACACCCTGTATGAATTTAAATTTTGATAGTTTCCTTACACAGGCAACCTTCAATTCTATATAAACAACACTTCAATACTATTTTATCACCTTTAACGAATTTAATCCTGCGACGAATTGCTGCGACACAAAAGTACTTGACGTTTGTCCCAGTTCTCTTCATAAAGTCAGACCAGCACCACACATATACCTATCCTTCTTCGAAACGGAAGACTTTCCCAGACATCAGGAACTCTTTTAAATGCTTGTTGTACCACCAGGACAACCTCTCGAGACATTGCACAACCCGGTAGAAAGAGGATATAATAGAGAGTACTTACGCATCATGGAAATATGTATTAAAGTAGCTTTAAGGAATTGAGATACCTACACCAGAAACACTTCAACTCAGACAGACTGCAAAACTATCCAAAAGGTTTGTTTTTTTTTTTTTTTTCTTTCGAAGGGATGTATCACCTTCCACGTTTCTATATATAGTTTCCATCATATAACCTCATCATGTACCTATGCATCTTCCGCAAAGTGATATATTTCCTGTCGTGTATCCTTGTCGAAATAATAATATGTCCTCTCATTCTCAGTCATCTTTTGCCTCATCCATCTTTGTTGTTATTCATCACGCATAAAGCCCTTATATAACAGGTTCTTCTCTTGTCAGAGACGATATGGTATACACAAAGACACAAACCCCACTCTTCATATAACTTCTTGCAACAGCTCAAGTGAAATTCTTGTTCTGGTTTTAACGCCCATATAAGACCACTTTTTCAAAGGATTATGAATTTAATTTCATTTGACTTGAGGAAATCTAACTTAATTTTCAGTCCATAATGATGTTAGGCTGAATGAATAAGCGATGTTAAGATGCCTTAAACTTGCCTCTGTGGCTATGTGAGTTGATGATAATGATGATGATGATGAAACTCGTAAGGTGTTCCTTTTTGGCCAGGAAGTTGAACACTTGTGCGTGTGTGTTTGATGGAAGGATTATTAATTTTCATAATGAGTACAAGAAGATAAAGTACCAACGATACTTCTTGAGGAAAATGCATCGACTCTGGTAGAGAACAAAATGTGTATAGAGGTATACCGAACCAAACAGGAACAGTCTATCTACTTCCTTGTGCATAAGGACGAAAAATAATTCTCGTTAATATATACAACTGGGGCATACGCTTCCAAGGGATTTCCGCAAAGAAGAATGCGGAAGAACAAGTACCCAAAAGTACAAAAAAGTTGAAGAGCAAAAGACTAACTAACCATCAAGTAGTAGGTACTTTGTGCAAAAGAAGCACAAGAACAAGAAATATTTGTAGTCTAAGTTTACCCTTAGTTGCAGCTATTATTCAACAAAGAAGTTTGTGGCTACATTGGCATTGATGTGGCAGGAGTGGTAAAGTGGCAATCCGATAGTATATATATACAACTGCCAAAACATTTCTGAAAAATGAGCTGGAAATAAACTTTGAACTTGCTTACTGTGTGTGAGAAAACTTCATTATTATGTCCGTTAACGTACAGTTAATCACGCTTTTGGTTTTTTTTACGTTTTAATTTTTTTTTAAATAATTTGTATTGTAAGAAAATCTACTCTAAACACACTAGAACGCTGAAAGTCACGAAGAAAACTAGTCATCTCCTTCTCTCAAAGATCTACTCATTTCATACATCGAAACGTCAGATTTTTCGAGAAGATTTGATAAAGTGATAATCAGATCACGAAGCTTGTTATCTTGAAAAATAAATCTAATAAAATTAATTATCAAGTGTATTTCTTATTATTTGTTCAGAGATGTAGGTATATACATATATCAGGTACATATATGCATGTGTATTTTATTTAAACCTTTAATTAATCGAATCGCTACTTTTTTCATTTCCCATAATTCTCAGTCTCAATAATATAAATTATTTTGTTCAACAGAAATCCTCTAAAATGGAAAACAATTAATTTACTTAAAATAAATAATTATGTATGTATGTATATACAGGGTCTTTTAATAAACGCTTTATATCTTTAAATTTAAATAAAACAAATTTTGTGTGAGATATCATCAAAATTTTGTATTCGTTTGAAAGGCCTATCGACGCTATTATGTATGGCATATAACCAGGGCCGGACGAACCATATGTGCAATATGTGCAAATGCACAAGGCGCAAAATTCTGAAGGCGCATTACCAGGAGCAAGAAAATGTAATTTTATCTTGTGCAAACAAAAACATATGTGCTGCCATTTTCATTTCAGCCACAAAACTTGTTCAAATAATCCCAAAATAATATCCATTACAACTGTGCTAAGTTATTTCTTGCACACTAACTGACATCACTTTCATTGTCGTATTCAAGGAGAATTTAACTCAAAATTAAAATGAAAGATCCCACTAGATCTATGGAAGTTTAATCTTACCTACCTAATCTCAAAATATTCCACCCTGTTCGTACAAAAGAAAAAAAAATTTAAAGTTTTAATTCATACACACTGAGTCCCAAAAATAACATGGGAAAATATGACAAAGAAAAAAACTTATTCATACTGAATCATGTAGGCTAGAACGTGTAGGTTTTGATCTGTGTATGAGACTTCTCATCTAATATGTAAACATATTTGTTTGTTACTGAGAATTAGTCCTACCGCCTACCGGGGGTACCGCAATAAAAAAAAACGCATTGAAAGTCTACCTCCTGATGGGTAGCGTGGAAAATATATATAAAAAGGGGCACTTTCTACAAATCTTGCACAGGGCGCAAGTTTGGCTGAGGCCGGCCCTGCATATAACATCGATCAAATGTCCGCCGTGGCATTTCAGGGTGGCACGCATCCGAAATTTCCAATTTTCCATGACTCTACGCATAAATCAGGTGGCCTGGCCAGTTCACATCACATCCACATGATATGACCATGTCCTCGAATCGCTCGTGCACAATTTCCAATGTGGCGCGTGAGCTGTGTGGCACGGTGCGCCGCGCCGCTGCCTCGCCGTCCTTTTGAAACCACATGCCGTTGGTGTGCATATCATCCAATTCAGGCCAAAAGAAGTTGTTGTTCATCGTCCATATAGCGCTTGCCGTTGAAGGTCATGGCCTATCCAACGTTGTTCTCTAAGAAATATGGACCAATGACACCGTCAGCCAAAATCCACATTAAACAGTGACTTTTACGGAATTCATTGGACGCTCTTGGATCTTATGTGGATTGGTATCTAACCAAATTCGACAATTTTGTTTGTTGAAGTACCCATTCATTCAGAAATGGGCCTCATCGCTGAAGATGATTTTTTTCGGTGAAAATTAAGATCAGTTTCCAACTGTTCAGGAACCCATTCAGTTCAGCGAACACACGTCGTTATCTATGGTCGTTTACATTCAGCTCCTGGGTCACATGAATTTTGTACGAGTGCAGGCCCAAGTCACCACACAAAATTATTCAAGTTGTGGTCTACGAATGGCCAAATTCTTGTGACCGACGCGAAATTGACTCTCTCGGATTCTCCTACATACTCTCACGGAAATATCTTGCGTTTCTTCGACTTGAGGGTGTTGTTTGATCGTTTATTGAACCATTGCAGGGCTCAAATTTATCCACCACACATGCGAATAGTCCTCTCGGTAGGACGTTGCCCAAACAGAACACAATTTTATCATTAGCTCGTGTTGTTGAATGTTATATCCGTCCATAGTGATTTGGAAAAACAGATTGAATAAATGACGGCCAATTCGACAGATTTAGCTTCAAGAATATGGCTGCTATCAACTGTCAAAGCTTGGAAATCCCTATTGGAAGACCATTCAGGTACTAAAAACTCATTGATAAGTTCTGAAAAAGCTCCAATGAACTAGGCGCGTTCAGAAAAAGGAAATCTCAGAGATTTAGCTGCATCAAAAAGTGAGCAAGCGAATCCAAAATTTGTTTTTCTTCAGCATTTTGACAGCAAAGCTCTGAAATTTTGCTGAGGAATATTGTTCATGAAACTGAGTTAGCTGAGATCTTCGAGATCTCATTTTCCTGAACTGAATGCCCTCTTTACTTAAGTTCACACTGTATATTCGTTATGAAATCTATGTATAAGATGAACTGAACAAAAATTTCTTATTGACAAGACAGTCACAAGTCAACTGAAATTTCAATTTTTAGATCACTTAAATAACTAAGATAAGTTAGATAACTCTTAAACATCAACTAAAAATGTTTATCTGTAGCTTAGACGGCTGTCCAAAGTTAGACAACGTTTAAAAAAAGCCACCGCATGATATTGTGTGTGTTGTTTTTTTTTTACATTTTGAGGTTTATTGTAGTCCTGGATAAACATGGGGAAATAGACCCTCCATCATTTTTTCTTTAAACATGTCCAAGAGTCATTCCCTAAAATATTGTTCATTAATTAGGAAACTACACCCTGTACATATACCTCAACTAATTCATTTTCTTTAATAATTAATTTTAAGTAATTGTTAAGTTGACAGAAAATTTGTTGTTTTCTTTTCTACCTTTTTAGCTACCTTCTTTTCAATAAAGCAAAAACTAAATGATGGCAAATTGTCGTTTCAGTTAAGTGAAATCGACTGTAAGTGAAAAAATTTTTTTTTAAATAAATTCACATTTTATTCAAACCAACGCGAAACATTCTGAACGATGACGAAACTTTCGGCTGTCAAAATATATGTATTTACAGGGCGATAAATGAGAGTACCCACACGATTAAGTGAATCTCTTGTAAAATATATTTGCAGTCAAAAGCTTCGTCGTCGTTCCGAATGTTTCGCGTTGGTTTGGGGGAGCCTTTATATAGCTTAGCTTGTAAGAAAAATGTTTCTCATACAAAATTGACAGATCATAAACGATAAATTTTATTCTGCAGTACGCCCCGTTCAATGCGCAAAATTGATAATTATACCAAATTATTTGGAGAAGTATCCATCCAGTCTTTTTTCGCCTAAATTATTTGCCTGGGCCATAAACTGCTTGCGGAAAAATGACATCTCAGTATTATTGGGTTTGCATTTGTTTTTTTTTTTTGTTTTTGTATTTACAATTAGTCACTTTCCACAAATATTTTGGAACTGTATGCAAGTATTTCACTGTATTGTTGGAGACCGTAGAAAAATTTTGTTTCGAATCAGCAGCCATCTAGATTTAAAGATACAAAATGACTATAACTATAAAATCAATTCTATAAGAATTTAAAGTGTTCAATTGTATTAAAAATGCATTTTATTCAGCGTGTACATAAATTTATATTTTCTTAAAAGTTCAAAGTGCAAAAGTCCATTATTATGATATTTCTATATAGGTATAATTTTAAACAGCCTGATGTTAAGTTATTTGCATGATACTACTTAACAATTTACTAACTTTAAAGCTCTTCACTAAAATGTTTTTAATGTTTTTAAAATGTTTTTAATGTTTTTAAAGTATCATACAAAACCTATTTTCTTAATAAACTTCAGCTGAACACGTCTTAAAAAAGTGACAGTTCATGTAAACAAGTAAGCAAACACACTATTTTCACATTTTTAACTGTCAAAGTGACATTTGAAGTTAATATGATACTAAAAAATTAGAATAGGCATTTGGTGATTTTAACTTTAATAAAATGGTAAAAAGATAGCACAATGCTAACTCGTTTAAAATTTGTAAAATCCGGTTTTTTAACCTAGCACCATGCTAAAAATAATTTAACATCGTACTTAATTATCTAAAATTTTGTGCCATTCACTTTTTCTTCTTATTCAAATAAAAACACCAAAGATGTTCACCACCAAATGCCACAGTTGCCAAAGTCAAACCAATTCCTAATAACTTCCAGACAAACACAAAATGTACCAAAGTTAGTGGTTTAAGTAATTCTCTTGTATCAGCACTACGATTCACATACTTTCGAAAACCAACTGCCTTTAGTTGTGACACCATATCAGATTTCCATCTTTTCATCAAACCTGTTTCCATTATTTGCAAAATAAAATGATCTAAAATTTCTTTAAATGGTGAATGACGTGGCATAAGATATACAAGTAAATACTCAGGAAATACAGCTTCGGGTGCAATTCGGAATCTAGGTTTTTCAAATCTTGAATGAAAATCAAGAAAAAGTTCAGCTTCGTTGATGTTCAATATATAGGCAATACTTTTATTATTCATAGGGAGAAGATGTGCAAAGAGGGTGTCATAATCAACTGGTAGTACAATTTGCTTAAGACTTGCACTATATGGAACTCTATTTTCCAGCCATGCCCATTTCGACTGTGAAATCATCACTTTTATATTGTTGTCCACTAAATCTTGAATGGAATCGTATTGCTTGATGGGAATATAGGCCGTTAAATACGAAGTGAAGTATATGACATAAATGTTTCCTATTATGAAGGCAAATAGGGAAACCTGTGCATGTAGTCTGTAGGCAGAAGTGATTGGTCTCTCCAGAGACACGTTCAGTATATTGAGAAATATTTGACTGAAACTATTCCAAATGTCTATATTCAATTTAGTGCAGAATTTCCAGATGATATCAAAGACCGTTATATAGATTAAAGTTACCCCAATGCATATCCATACCACTCCCGTAAATGGCCTCAAAAAATAATCATCTGGTTCAACATAGCCGTTAAGGGCAACCATGATCCTGTATTCTTCAAGTTTTCCCGAATAATAACTGTACTCAGCCACGAGTTCCGGATGATTGCTTAATGGTTCGATTAAACTGAATACATTTACGGATAAGTCAATTTTATTCTTTACGGCTGCTCTAATTATTTCCCAAAAATAAAACTTCGATATATTTTGCATTGGAATTTCTTTATAAATTGCATTATGTTTTCGTAGAAAATGCATAAATATCTGACCGCTAAATCCGCCTATTTCATCTTGGCCATCCTTATTTGGGTAAACAAAAGTCAACGGAATAGTTCTTATCATATTACTTCGAATTGTAAATCCTTTAAAATCATTCAAAATATTCGGTAAGGCGACATCATGATCGTGAGAAAGTTGTCGAACTTGGTTGTCTGCATAGGGTGAATAGTAATATGATATTCCATCGTCTGATGTAATTCCGTAGATTCTTTTGAATTTATTTTCATGAAAATAAGAAAACCATCGTTTCATGTTTTTGAAATTTTCCACTGAAACTATCACATACTTTCGAACGTCCAAACTTCCAATTAAGTTCTCATTGAACATACGTAATTTCTGGTGATCTTTATTATCAAGACATTGCATTACCAAGATAGCCTCGTCATATGTGAGATTGTGGTTTATTGTCAAATTTGTCAAAACCATTACAGGAATTTTGGAATGAGCTTTTGAAAATTCACTTAAGAAATCACCATTTTTCCCAATGAAGAAAACTGTTTTTGAGTCGTTTAAATTGAAAATTCTCTCAATGAGTTCAGTTAATCCTAAATTATTAGCAGCAAACACTTGGTGACTTAAACTTAATAAATTAAGTAACAAATACATTTTTTTCCAAAGAAGCATTATTATGCTTTTCTAAATGTTAACTAAGATCTGAGCATGTTGGTTTTTGCTTTTTATTAAGTTTCAATATTGAAGATGCATGACAAAGTGTTTACTTGATTTTAATATCATTTTCCAACAATCAATTAAAAAAGTAATTTAAAAATGCATCGGTTATAATTAAAAATATTTAAAAGTTTATTTTTTGTCTTAATTGAATAAACAAACTATCATGCAAGCTTACTAAGTACATACAAATATAATAAACCCCATGACTATGTTGTGTTATAGAAATCCCCATAAATAAAGTTATATTCAAGTTTTTAATAAAATATGCTTTAATCAATACCAGACAAAGACAGATAGTGAAAGGAAGAACGAAGATTGGAAAATAGGAATTCTTTAAGTATCCACAAATTTTTAGATTTTTTCAATGTTTTGTTAGAAACAAAAGAAATTAAAAAAAATAACAAAAATTTAATTAGACAACATAAACAAGGATTGTACAATGTACAGTGTACACACAGTCACCACTTTAGTCATTTACAGTATACCTATGTATTAGAGCCTACGATTCAGTCCGTGTTTTTGAAAAACACGGATACATGGACTCCGTGTAATTATTACACGCAAATAAAAATCCGTACTCTTAAAACACGCATGTATTTATTTGCTTAATATCCGTGTATCCGGATATTAAGCATACACGGATCTTTACTACACGGACTATTAATACACGGAATGGTTTTTGATTTTTATCTTTTCAAGGGGTGGACAAGCTCAAAATTTTGAGAGATAATGGCTTTTATAGATTTTTATTTTTGGCGAAAATTTTGATATTCTAAGTTATCGTTAAGCGCATAAAAACACAGTTTTAATGTAGTAAATTATCAAGTAAATAAATAAATAAATAAATAAGCAAGTAGATAAAGTAACGATTATTTTGATATATCAAACGTTATTGTACGAGCTACACAAGTATCACAATCTTAAATCAATCGATAAATCGAAAAAAATCATAAAATTTCCCTGCTTGGTCGATTGCCAACCATCATCCACCAGTGAGAGAATTCCGTTATTTTATGTAAAACCTCCAAAATCGACTGATATGGTTGCCTTAGAAAGCTTATAACTTCGGTTTTAATAGTCGGATCTTCAAGATTAAGGTCTTAAATAAAAGTAGAATTTCAGGCTAAATTTTTCTATCTAAATTATTGGGGAGGTGCAACAAATTTCATACTAAAATGGTTGATTGAGTCTGCCGTCAATTTAATTTGCACTTTTACAAATGCAAAAGTTGATAAAAACTTTAATTTTGAAAAAAAAATATTCAACAAAACTTATTGCTCTTTTCTCTTAGGAATTTGTGAGTTATTTTATATTGGCAAATCCAACAGGAGAGATATGAGTAGGACATCTTAATTCCATTCGGTTGTCCACCAAAAATTCGATTTTGAAAGAAAAAAATTAAATAATTCTCAACTTAAATCCATTAACAGATTCGACTATCAAGTGGTTCTTGTATTTTTATCAAAAAAATCCCATAAATTTGGCCCTGTTTAGTGATAATTATATTATTAAAAATACACGGATCTTCGGATACACGACACACGGATGTACGGATGCACGGATACACGAAAAACAAGGATTCAAATCCGGATATTATAAGAACACGTGTATCCATGTTTTTAAATATCCGTGTAATAGGGAGCTCTACTATGTATATGTACACATATTAAAGTTGATATTATTTAGGGGCCGACCTATAGACGGTGTTTACATTGAACTGCATCCGCCGACATTTTGAGACGTCAGAAAAAGTCCAATGTGAACGCGGTCATACAATCCGTCGCTTCCGTTGCGTTGACTTTCAACTCTCAACCATTCCTGTGTGCGTGGAATTTTCTGCCGAATCCGAATGGCTAAGATGAGAAACACTTTTAATGACAAGAGATCCTATTGGAGGATTTGTCAACTCCTTGCAAGATGCAGTAGCCCGTAGAAAACATCCCCCTCCTATAAGTGCTTAAAAATCGTAGAGGGTAATTTCTTCCTTTAAAAGCCGTCTAAACTTTAAATTTCTCTCCGGCAGGTCCATTGGCATCAGTTGTCAATAATAGGCTTGTTCCATGACTGGAACACATTAGGTATTCTTTTGTGCTCTGAACTCGTTTTGATGTATTTTATGCTTAGAATAAGAAGATAAAGAAGGTGTTTATCACATATGCACCAACCTAAAAAAAAAAAAAAAGTGATCCCCATCTGTCATTTTGCTGAGTTAAACGAAAGTGTTTCGAGATCTTAATATGTTAAAATATGGTCTGTTTGGTAACGTAAAATTTCTTGCGAATTTGCACAAAATTTCACAATTTGCTGTCAAAACCCACAGAAAAAAAAATCAGTTTTTGTTAAATTGGTTGAAAAAAAAGTTACCAAACAGGCATATAGTGAAAATACTAACACCCATATTATTCACTCGATACATCCAGATTAAAACTGGATATATTTTCATTGAATTTGTATAATTTACATCTGGATTTAAGTTTTAATCTGGATGTATCAAGTGAATAATATGGCGGTAAATAAAAATTTAAATATAAGTTAACACAGTGAATACTTGCAATAATTTATTTGAAAAAATATAAAAATATAGTGCTGCGTTAAATCATGTAAAAATACCTATAATATGGAGTTTATACAATGTTTTCTTTTCACGAGCTGATTGTGATATTTCACATAAAGTAATGTGAAGTGATGTTTTTTAGGTAAAAATATTATCTTAGAATACTTTTCAATTTATATTTCGTAGCAATTTGCTATAAAAAAGCAAATTGGTTGAAAATAAAAATTTACTTCAATCACCTGAATTATACCTGAACCCTATTTGTCAAAATTGATATTCTCGTCCAGGGTCAAATTAGTTTTTGTTGGTGATGGCAAGGCGCTCAAATCCATTGAGATATGTGAGTTTTTCCTGTGAGACTATAACCTAAAATCTATTGTTTTTAATAACGTCCCTGGAAGCTGGCTTAAAAATAAAATTCCGACCGAAATCACTCAATTTCTGGTCACAATGCTCAAAAGACTGCACGAAAACTTTGAAGCCAATTAAATTCGAAATGTATAAATATTGAAATTTGATGACAAACTTAAGAACATTGATCTATTTTCTTTAAAAATAGCCTCAAAGCCGATAATAGCAATAGCTTACTAAAGTCTGTGTCTTTTTCAATATGAGATAATTTTCTTCCAAAAATAAAAAAAAAAACTGATCAAACTATAATTCCCTTCCATGTTGGTTTATATTCTTTTCAAAATTTATTGGATATTTTGCAAAATTTACTTATCAAAAGCTGACAAATTGCCTTGTTTTCCCAAAAGGACATAATATTCACAGCCTTTAGTCCATCATGTTGAATACTCCTTCTTGTTTGTATATGATCATGATGCAATGTTTTATGGCATTATTAATTCACATCCCAGCACGTAGCAAAAATATGATGATTGCCTTATTTGGGTTAAATTTTACCCTTCTCTTATACCAGCAGCAGTGTGATATAAACAGTGATGTGCTTTAAAAAAAAAAAATATTTGCAATACCGGGGAGAACAACAACTAATCCCCAACGGGCTAAACTAAACCCAGATAATTTTCGGGGCTTAGCTTAAGCGCGCAGAAAAACTATGTTACCGACATGAATATTATACTTGGTATCGATAGTTTCTATGAAAACTCCAAGTTTTTTTCTGTGATGGCGTCGCTAATCCCCGTTGTAGTTTTTTTTTTTAATCGATTGTTCCCCGGGATTGAAGAAAAACACACATTTTTATACCCATATTATCCTCCTTTCTATCTGGATCTATTTCAATTGTCCTGAAATTAGTTCTTGTTCTGACGGTAAGATGGCTTTTAGTAGTATTAAGAAAAAAGACAAGAAGGGAAAAAAAAGATGGCAAATATATGTATACTACTGTTGTCAGTGAATTATAGTTTGTTTTATCATCAGAAATTCGAGATGTTAGGGAACCTTTCCTCATATAACGGTTTAAATTTTTATTAAACTTAGCATTCATTCAAAATTATTTCATCCCAAGTATAAAAAGCTATTTCCACAGCACTGTTTAATTTTTTTTCTATCTCTGTTCTTACATTTATAGGTCTACACTCTACGATACCAGTAACCAGTTGCCGAACATGATTCCTTTTTCTTAAAAAAAAAAATAAGAAAAAATAAGACCTAGGATAGAAAGAACAACCACAAAAAAGAAGTGTGATAATAATGATGAGATACTACCACCCAAAGCGAAGCCTACAGCTGCACTCAATTTCCTTTTTTGAAAAAGAAACAAAAACATTCTCCAAAATATTATATTATTTCACATTTTCAACGTCATAATTCCTTTGCAAACGATCATGTGACATTGAATCTTTTATCATAATATTTTTGGGTTTCCGTTTCCTGAGTTCATGTTGATGTTGATGTTGATGTTGATGTTGATGTTGAAGTTTATGTTGATGTGGTTGTGTGAAAGGACCATCGTGTGCCATGTAAAATGCTTCCGGTGCCCTTCTGGATTCAGATTCATTTTAGCCGACTTAGTTGAATAAACAATCACGTTCTTTTGTGTATCAGTAATAAACTCTTTGTATTCTTGTTCTCAGATCAAGGAAAGCATAAGAAAATACCAACAACGAAAACAACAACACTTCCTTGCTTTTTATATACACTTATTTTTTATTTTTTTTTTTCAGTTTTTGTTATACTTATGTTTTTTTTTCAATTTTTTTTTGTGGAGTTAATAGGGAAGGCTGGCGGAGTCATGGTCTCTGACATTTGTCAAAAAGATTAATGGCTTCTTCAACTCATATACGATATGAGCACACTAAAAGAATGTGACTTTGAGAAACACACACATCCTTTTATTGAAGGCAATGCTAAAAGTTAGAAACAGAAATTCCATAGGTTTTAATGGGCTTTTGAAATTTTTGCACATCCACCATCCTCCTTTTTGTGTTTTTTTTTTTTTGCGTATTTGGGGTTTTTTTTGGGGAATGATGAATAGAAATTGCTATTTGGCACTGTGCTTTTATTTCCTTTCCTGGATAATGATGTGTAGAATGGCCATGGAATGATACGACTTGACGGAAACATTTATTATTGTATATTATATGCGCGCCATAGCGGTAATTCATATTCTGGACGTTGCTTTGCAATTTGTGTCAGGTCATTGATTGAATTATTATTACCAGAGAGTATAAGTATGTAATTGACTTTGTTGGTGTATAATGTGTTTTTGTTTTATTTGAAAATGCTATAAAAAATAATGTATACGTATGGCAGGTGTTTTAATCGCTTAAGTCAGAGATTCTGTTGGATTCATGGGCTAATAGATTATCCTGTGGCAGCAGCAAGTACATATATACATAGTTTTTCGGATGGAAGAAAACATGGAGATCTCCTGATCAATCATGTCGTCAATAAGCTTTACCAAATTGAATTCGACACAAAGTTTTTAGGTACTCCTCCAGTATCATGAATTTCCGAACTTTCCGAAGTGACAACATTGACAGAACTCTAGGAACCTAAGGTATCTCTAATCTCTGCAGATATTAAATCGAATCCCGCTGTCAGACAGATTGTAGCATTTAAACTAAACGACCGATGACGCACGCAGACCAACGATCCCGTCAACATGACCTAAATGAAATGAAGATAGCGAAATCTATATGACATAATTAAAATAAAGCTAATGGAAATGATGGCCAATACTCACTCTCGTAGTTGTGGGTACCAGCAGATAAATTAAACAGTCGGTCATTTCCTCAGCCCCGCTCTAACCAGAAAAAGATTACAGTCATATAGTAACCCATTCTTTGACGACCTCAACGAACTTTCCGAACTGAAGATCAAAGATTTGATCTCTTTTCTCAACATAACGAAATGGCTATATAAGATGAACTTCTAACGGGAGTAATCAAGCGATGTTTTTCTGAAATTTATATAAATTCATTTCTCTGAACCGGAAAGCAATTTACCTAACTCGGCAAATTGTGATTCCGCTTGGGTTTTTTATCCACAAATTCGTCTCATTCGTCTTTTCCAGCTTAAGCCACCTTAAAACAGATACGTTTTTCACGGGCTACTGTCTCTTGCGAGGAGTTGAAAAAAACCTCTCAACAATTCATTTGCCTTCTACAGATCAAACGAGTTATGGTACCAAAACGGCGCACTCAACCATTTCTACCTAGATACCTTAACCACCATGGCATTTAGTAAGCGGGGCCCCCGAAGGTAGGAACATTAATTCTAAAGTTTTTTTTGTTGTCGGGAACAAAAGTCCCAAAATAAGTTTGGGACTCCAAATGACTTGGTTAGGAGTATGCACCAACTAATCTGCAAAATACGAGCCAGAATCAGGTCCTTAAGATTGAAGACCTTTTAAAATGCGCAAACTACAGAGGAGCCGCACTCCGCAGTATTCTAACACCACCTACAAGATTTTTTTCAGCCTATATGTATTTGTGTGAACGCTTGAAGTCATTTGTTCTGATAGGTCACAATATCAGTGTAGCTTTGGGCCAGGAAAGTCCACTATCGATCAAAATATTCCCAAACTACAGATCTGTATAAATTGGATGGACACCAATAATTCTTATGATTTTAATTTAAAGAATCCTACATTTGCTTAAAAAAACAGTCATTTAAAATAAATGCCCAGTTGGTTTTTTTGGGCATGTCAAGAAAACCAATTTTAATAAAATCTGGAGGCTCATAAAATAGATAATTACATCCTTCTTTGAATTGAACATTCGAACCATAAGTAAATTCAATGTAGCATGAAAAACATTCAATTTGAACAACATCATAAAAACTGTAAAACATGCATATAATACCTCTTCTACCGGACATCACCGGTCACTTTTCTCTTAATATCATAACATTGTATGTGTTAATGCACAAAATTTCACTTGAAAAAAAATATAACATTAAATCCATACTCGGCTTGCTAGCAATTCATTTTGCCAAACAACACATATAGTGACATATTAAATTTAAGTCTACTAAACACAGCAGAAGGACAAATTCCCACATCCGAACAGACCATCCCCATATACAAATACATACCTCCAACTTCATGACGACACATATATGTATAGGTATGTATATCCTCTCGTTACCGCCCGAAACCATGTTATCCCAAAAACACACATCTCTAGTTGAAACAACATGAACAAATAGTAATAAAAACCAAACGCTATCCAAATTTGTTTCATGTAGGAACATGAAAGAGAACACTTTTAGGAATATAATACAAAGGTATCTCGTAAAAAACTGAATTTGTGTCACAGTCACAGGACCTAGGTGATTAAGGATAATAACCACTTTAGACCCTAACCTCTCACTCTCTCTATCTCTTTCTCTCATGGTTTAATATTTAAGCTTCGCATCCAGTTTGTGTTCCACACAAAACATATGTCAGTTGGCCAAGACAAACGGCATTCTGTGTTTTGTGCGTTTGTCCTATAGGGTGCATGCGTTCGATGTACACAAAAAAAAAGGATATTTTACAAATTATTGTTAGGGGGTTGGATTCTATGTTTAAAAGGGGTCAGGGCCACCCTATACCTAGTACCTACTAGAGTGTTACATGCATTCCCACCACAGCGATAAACGGTGTTGTTGAGAATATAATATTCTGGTGAATGATACCAGGCCATCATCAACGTCCCCTTTTGTGTACAATTTTGAATTTAATTTAAGGGGAGGACTATATATGCGAGTGCTGTACCCCAACCCGTACCATAGCCATCATCGATTGTATAATGACGGTGCTATGAGCTGGGTGCGTTAATAGAGTATAGCCTCTTGGTACAAAAACACACCAGATCATTGTTGTAGCCAGCTGCTTGTAATGCCATACTAAAATGACTACACCATTATGTAGCAAGTCGAGTGGAGCAACAGTAGCAGAAGCAGGAACAGCATGTGCGAAATTTATGGAGCAACCACAACAAATCCCAACTCTCAAATCTCATTATAAGACTAAGGGATATGCGTTTAAGGGTGAGAAAGTAGATTCAAGGTTCACTATTATAATTATAAGTTGTATATAAGCTGCACTAGGGTTATCGTTGGCCTAACACATTTGGGCGTTTTTCTCTCGCACCTACATTACAATTGCACCTTTGCAGAAACAAGCTTATTCGCATATATGTATATCTGTTGGACAGCAAATTTCTATAAGTAGGTAAACTATTGTAATTGCTTTTGTTACATAAATGACCAGGAAACACTACCGTAGTGGCGAGACAACAACCCAGCTGCAGTTTCAAACAACTAGAAGTAAACACAAATGTTTTAAAGAGTTTTAGAAATGTCAGCAGTGATCATGTATTCATTGGCTTGGATACGAACGAATTAGTTTTTCAGTTCGAAATCATCCCAGTTTCAGAGTTTAATCCGAGTTAACTCCTGAAAAATGTTTTTCATTCAATTTGGATCCCGAGTTAACTCATTGAATTTCATTAGTTAATCCTGGATTAACATGAATAGATATTTCTGACAGCTGTTTGTAAAAACACTATAGGTCTGTTCGCTTACTTGCCGGAAACTGACAGATTCCACTAGTTTTATTTTTTTTATATGCATGTCGATTATGGAATCCGCAGTAATGGATCCGCAGTGATTCTCAGTAAAGTGTTCTCTTTTCACGCTAAATGGGTAAGAAGAAAAGACAACACTGCACTGCGAATCACTGCGTATCGAGAATTGCGACATGATGAACTTTGACAGTCTTTCGGGATAAAAATGGTGGAAATGGGTAAACTTTCCAGAAGTAAACGAAAACGGTTATAAGATCTGTTCGTTTACTTGTCCAAAACTACCACATTCTACTAGTTTCATTTATTGTATATAAACTTTGATAGTCTTTGGACTAAGGGCCAGCTTGCTCACAGTGGTTAAATCTGCACCATCAATTAAACAGGCTCTAATTAAATGGCACTTATCAATAAAAATCGACTGATTATCAATTTCCATGATTAACAACTCAAATTTTGGATAAAAATTTTACTTAACATGCAAATTTGATGATTTACCAATTGCAGTAATCCTTGATTAAAGATAATCATCTGTGAATAAACTGGCCCAAAAAATGGTAAGTTTTAGGAAGTCAAGGTTTATAGTGTCGCACTTTGATTTCTATAGATTTTTGACAATTGAAAGTTAAAGTTAATCCTACACTGAAAAACTGTGTCTGAGTTAACTCGGGCACTATAATAAATAATGAAAGGAACTCTAAAAAAAGAAGTAAGACGCTTATTAAACGAGTTTTTTTTTTGTCGTTTAGTCTTTCGCGTTTTGACAGCTTAGGTGAGGGGTGTTGAAATGTAGAGGGAATAGGCATGCTCAAGAAAATGAGTTCTCGGAGATCTTAGCAATCTCAGTTACATGAACAGGATTCCTCAACAAAATTTCTCAACTTTGCTGTCAAAACGCTGAGGAAAAAAAAATATTGGATTCGTTTGCACACTTTTTGAGTCACAAAATTTTCTGAGATATCATTTTTGTGAACGCGCCAAATGAAGTATCGAAAGCATACATTTCTACAAGCTGTAAAAAAGACGAAACGACCGAAAAAAAGACTTGTCTAAGGTATGTGTAGCGGGATAACGAGTTTGAGAACGACGAATTGCCCCCCCTAAAGCTAGGATTCAACTTACATGATCAATGCGTTCATACCTTGACGTCACTAAAAATATCTAATATACTGTCAACGTAGACTACGCTGACACGAGTAGCGCCATTCGGTTTGTTGTGTTAAAAAATCAACTTTATTGTAAGGCTCAATAAAACGTAAGAAGATTTTGTTGATTAAACTTTAAAGGTAAGTAATAATGAATGTTTTATTTCACACTTGTTTTTAAAATATTACAAATTAAAAGGAACAATATATGTAACAAAACATGACTTTCTAAATTACGTTTGAAAACTACTTGCAAATATAAGGATGACCGATAGAATTGACATTGACATAACAATTGACAGCTTCACGATCTTTAGGGTGACTTAACATGGTAAATTTTTTTTTAGGGCTATTGGATGACATTTGGATCAAAATCGATGACATTTGTATCAAAATATAGTCCAAATATAAGGTCTGTTCGCGTATACTTGCCCAAAATGCCTGATTCTACCAGTTTTATTTTTATATGAACTTTGACAGTCTTTCGGGATAAAAATGGAAGAAATGGGTAGGTTTGGGGAGTAAAAGAACAAGGTTATAGTTTTTTGGCTATCTGTCAAACTATAAACTAACAAATGCCATAAAAGTATGGGTGTGATGTCAATGAATTAAAAAAACCTCTACAAAAACAAAAAAATTGGAAATTAAGACGATGGAGATACAGTCATAAAAATTAAATACTTTCACTCCAGCAGATGGCGTTTAAAATGTTTAAATAGATGAAAAATTCCGTACGGAGCCGGGCGGACAAGCTATAGTCAATAAATAAAGGTTTCATCAAAAATAAATACGGACCTGTAAAAGGGTTATCTTTACGACTGAAGTATGGACTTATCGGAGGAGCTCTCTTTTTAAGCCAAACAACCATTTTAAAATATACACTGTAAAACTATCATCATTGGATGGGTATCCTATGATCTCCTATCATCAAAACGTAAAGGGCATTGAAACTTACCCACATAAACCACTACTGCCAAGAGCAATATACATATGTACATATATGCAACATCCGCAGCAACAATCCTTAAACATCAAAGACATGTTTCCTAGTATTATTTAGGTTATATAGAGATACCTATACCAAATACATAAACGTCTAGGCTATATATAAGGACGCAAAACATATTTATTGGATTATACCTATAATAATAACAAACTTGTACTCTATGGGGAAATCTTTCAACTTGTATTAAAGGACCTACTTCATGTGCCTGTATTTTGACTATTATTATATGTATGTTGCGTACCTACACGCTATAGCCTGTTAGAAGACCATAGGGATTTTCAAAACAAGGGGCCTTCCCTTCGCAATATCATAGTCAATTATAATTTTATCATTTGTTGTGTATGTAAAAGGTTGCCTTGAAGTAGATAATGTCCTGTGTGTGCGGTGTGTGTCGTGTTTGTTTACCATATTCGGAAGGGATTTGTTATACTGATGATGATGCGTGGGTAAGATGTAAGGCTTTAAACTGTTGCTTTCTTCTTGTATACATATATATAGGTGGGAAATTTATGTGGCACTAGATGAAGATGAAACCCCTCGATACCAAACTGCCACATTAGCTATTAATGATGCTGAAAGATTTTCGAGCTTTTCGGATTTGCTGTAATAAAACAAACAATTTACTCTCGGAAAGAAGGCTAAGTAGGAAGTTATATGTAAATGGTTATATTTATAACATACCTATATCTATGTTTTTTTCTTCTTCTTTAACGATGATGTTAACTGACATAGACTAAATTCAGAATCATCGAATTCGCAGCTTATTCTCTTTCCTAAATCAGATTAATTCAGTTAGAATTAAGAAACAGGACTTCTGGATTTGGTAGGAAATGTAACTATCTTTTATATTGGCAAAGTCTTCATTGACACTCGTGTCTGTTTAAAGCTGTGAAAACGTTAACCCAAAAGCAATAGTGCTCCATAGGGCCTCAGATAAAGGATTTTTTAACTATTCGGCAATTTACAGTGAATTGACGAGACCCAGATCGCGTTAAACTAAAATGAACTGTCATAGTGTTGGTTGATAATAATCGGTTTGACGATTGCTCTTTCTGTCTTTCCATGTGATAAAGTCAGCCATCGTGAAAATTATGATCGGTCAATTGAGTGGCCATTTTAGTGTTACTTGCTATGGACCTTCTGAGAACTTCATTGATGTTGTTACCAGTACTTATCTCACGATTCCTCAACAATACCAGGTAACGAAGCATTAAATTGCGAACCCAAAACTCAAATTTAATTTAATTACCGACTGCCGGCCGAACTTACATCAGTACCCTATACATCATCACCCGCCACACATATGACATAAACCAAGAATCAGCAACCTACATTAACACCCATCCCAACATTATATACTAGCCATCCGCTACCCACCGATATCAGAATTCATGATAAAATAAATTTGGCTAAGTCGATATTTAATTTCCTATATTTATTTCGTTGCTTTTATAGTTCACACTATGTCGTGGCAGAAAATGTAAGAAGAGGACGTAAGAAAATTCTTTCATTCCAAGCTAATCGACTCATGATTTTCTTGTTTTTGAATGGGAAGAGCAGATAATAAGTTTCCAGCTGATTTCATTTTGTAGTATAGCAACTATACTAGTTTCAGGTGCATTTTCTTAGTGCATTCCTGTACCAGTAATTAGAAACTTGGAAGTTGGACGCCCATATTGTTACTCCCCTCTCGCTTAAATAAATTGTGCTATGGGCTTTTTGTAATTGAAATGCACGACTGGATTCCATGAACTTGCTCCTGTGTTTCAAGGTGGCTTAGTATTGAAAATATAAGGTATAAGTGAATAAGTGAACAAGAACATTTGTAAAAAGAAAATATATTTTACCCCTAACTCCCAGATATTGTTTGAGCGTAATTATTTTAATCACCTTGCTCCATCTACAAACTTTTATTAAAATTTGGGATTTTTAAATTTTACATTCACTAAAATTAAATTTATATGTCCAGAAAAAAATGTATAGCTCAATCCTTAATGAAATTTATACACCAACGATATTTTTATATATAGTACAAAATGATTATGTGATTCGCTTACTAAGTAGCTAAATTCAGGAAATACATTTTCCCATTTTATTTTTAGCAACAATTTTTGCATTTTTAATCCAAAGAAAAAACATTATTTAACATTAAAAAAAATGAAACTAATTTCTATGCAAATTAAAAACAAAAATTAACTCAGCATCAGATTTATGATCTTTAAACAAAAAATAAAAAAAGGTAATTTAAAACCGGAACAAGTTAATAAATCCCCTTCCTTTCAAACAACTTAAACACAGCGAGTACATAAATTAATCCGAATTAAATTCAAATTTCGACATAAAATTCCATTTGGAAATTATTCACTCACTTAAGTGGATAACAGAAATCTAAAAACACCAAGCCTAATATAGCTTAACACACAGCCTATGCAGAGTTTTTTTTTTGTTTTTACAAAAATAAAAGAAGTAAAAAGGACCCATGAAGGAGGGTTGTCGTGAGTAAATGTCAAAAGCGTTAAAGGTTTAACCAGAACAAATTTGATTTTTTTTTTTCATACAACAGACCAAAAAGTTGAATAAAAAAAGAAAGAAAAAAAACACCAAACAAGTTTAAAATTCAAAAACGTACTTTTCTCACCCAAAACTCCCAGAATCCCCAGCATCCCTCTGCCGAATATAACAACAACAAAAAAAACGGGTTAATTTGCAAAAGGAAAATCTTTTTTTAATCTTTAGGCGTGGATGGTTTCTTCTTTTACCCACTTACGGACTACAAGATTTGTGACGGGGTGGAAAATTGTTTAATTAAAAATTAATTTTCCGAAAAAATCGTACAACAAAACCAGACGTCAAACTTTTCGCTTTAACCCCGACAACAACCAAAATAAAAAAAAAAAAAAACAACCCTTTCCCTTTGGCCCAACCGGTGGTGTTGGTGGTGTCACTAGGTCTTTTCAAGACCGTTTGTCTTCTTTTGAAATGCTAAACGCAATTCCTTTCGAACTCAATGAAGACACCCGCCCCCAATACAAACCAAACTGGAAGGAGTGAGAGCAACACTAAAAAGAACTCCAAGTACTATCCGAATGGAATGCAAATTACAAAGAACTACTTTCTCGGCCAAAAGGACTTTTTTTTTTAAGGACTTGAATAAGACTCGATTAGGGAGGTAGTTGCTTTGGGAATTTGAATCATAATCACAAATTCTTCGAAGCATAACTGAATATTTGAGAAATTTCCACAACATAGCTTCGCAAATAAAGTTTGGGGGGGGGGGGGGGGGGGAGAGTGGGTCTATGTTGAACGAAGAAGGCTTTCGACCAGGTTATCTAGTGTTATAGGACAATAGGGCACCTGGTGCTTGTCAACAAGCATTACTTTGTCCTGACCAAAAGCATAAGTTCTATAATATGTGGGCGGGAGTTTTGTTTTTGCCTCCACCTATACAAATGACTGGTAATTAAGACTTGGTTCGGTACAATTAAGTGGTATATTCTTCGTTGTTCATTGTTCAAGGCTACGCTCTTTGGCCTGATGATGTCACCAACCCTTATAGTGTCGCTGTAGGGGTTGTGGAAATCCTTCGACTAGACTTTCAGGATTTAATTTGTTGTTGATGAGTTCGGATAATGACAATTGGTTGTGCGGTAAATGGAACTCTGCCTCTAGAACACAGAGAGTTGAGTATATAGGAACCGCTTTTGTTAATGAGCGTTTGTATTACACTTATTATCTTTTGTTTTGTTTTTTTTTTTTTTTGCTAAGGGGTGATTTGACAAGAGTTCCTTAGTTTGCTTGACTAAATGGACGTTAAGTGGTTTTTGCGGTAATGTTTGCATAGGTATGTATATAGGTCTGGTATATTGTATACATTAAGCTTGTTAAGGAAGTTTTTGATGAGATTTCATAAAACTCAACTCAAAATGAATGTTGCCATCGGGGTTTTTTGTATCTAAATTTAAGCCAATTAAGCTAGCAAGGACGAAATCATTATATGGACCAGCGATTTCTGTATTATAGTTGATTAATTTTATGATTTTCAAAAGCTTTCAAATTGTATTTCCATAGAGAGTTCTAAATAAAGGATTATTAAAGGGGTGGGAGTATAGATACTTGGAAAATGTAAATGTCTTGCTTTGTGAAGTAGGCTATAAAATAATAAATGTTATAGTACGGGAGGCAAACGTACCTATAAGATTATATCTATCTCATCGCGGCTGTTAAAATAGAGGATATCAAACCAACTGACAGGTTTAGTCAAAACTTTGATAAAACCCCTGGGCGAATAATATGGAGTTTACAATTTTTTCATTTCACGGGCTGATTGTGTCTCAAATTCCGAATAAATTTATGTGAAGTGATGTTTTTATGTAAACACCTTATCGTAGAAATTAATATTTCATAGCATTTTGCTGTAAAAAAGGCAAATTTGTTGAAATAATACTTAAATAATGTTTAATATTTTTGTATACTTTGTATATAACAACAACATACGAAATTTTTAAAACAAAAAACTTAAAAAGAAATAGCATCATGCTCCGGTGTGGACAAGCTCAAATTTGACAGTTGCGAAATGTTTTACATAAGCCAAACGGGGAGAGTATTAACGAGAGATTTAAAGAACACAAACCAAAAACAAACAACAAATCTACCTTTGCTTTACATCTAATAGTTATATATGCATAACACAACTTGGAGACAAAAAAGCTAAAACGCTATATGACAGAATTAAATTTCTCGTCCAAGGTTTTAATTAGTTTTTGTTGATGATGGAAAGGCGCCCGTAGTGCAGAGTAATTTAACTTACTTTATGTGGAATATGAGACACAGCTTACCTACTTGTGCAATACTTTTTATAAGCGTGGTTGGGGAATACTTTTTATAAGCGTGGTTGGGTCGGTAAACTAAAAAACGCATTTTCCATCCATCATTACGAACAAAAATTACACTGCTATTTATAAGTGTTTTTGCAGGATTCAACCGCATGTACTTTAATATTATTCACTTTATTTAATTTTATTTCACTTGCTTATTTAATAAACTAAGCATTTTTTATTATTTACGATTTAAAATCTCAAAACATATTTCTCAAAAAAAAAAAAGAGCTAAAAGTTCATTTGAGCGTTCATTTCAGCTGTCTAACTGCATGAGTTCCCTGTGTGAATGCATTTGTGTTTATAGGCGTGTTTTTTTCCAAGCCTGAAGGAAATTGGATGAAAAAAACGATTCGGGGCTTAATAATTTACATGTTAAATGCAACAACAACTAACCCCAATGGGTTTAGCTAAACCCAGATAATTTACTGAGCTTTACTTAAGCACGGATAAAAACTGTATTATCGGCGGGAATTACATACTTGCTATCGATAGTTTGTATGGAAACTCCATTTTTTTCTGTAATGGCGTCGCTAATCCCCGATATCGTTTTTTTCAACCACTTACCTCCGGGATTGGAAAAAAAACACACCTTATGTAACTCTATTAAAAGCCTCACTTTTTTCTCGATATGCTCTTTCCTCTATTTCTGTTTCTAAGAAACAGACCAATTATGCCCATTTTCTAAAACGTCAAATCAACGTCTATTGAAGGTAAAATAGTCTTATGACGCAGATATTAGGTCTGTTTGGTAAAGTAAAGTTTCTTGCGAATTTGCACTAATTTTGTTTACAATTTTCTGTGAAAACCGATAGGAAAAAATCAGGTTTTGGAAAATTTGTTTAAAACAAGTTACTAAAAAGGCATATTTGGTCTGTTAACGTGAAATTTCTTGCAAATATGCACAAATTTTCACAAACTTTCACAATTTGCTGTCAAAATCCATAAGAAAAAACTTTTCTTGCAAGGTCACTTGACGTTTACGAAAACTTTTCTATTTTTTCCTAAATTCCATTATTTTGTCAATATTTTTTTCGACAATTAATATCAATTTAATAATGCTTTTTCATAAAAAATGCGTTTTGGATTTTCAAACAATTGACTTTGCAGTTTGCGTTAATGACTTTATCAAAAACGACCTTTGTTTAAATATTTAAGATAATATTGCTCCCAACTATCTATAAATTACATATAGGTTCCATATATCTATGGAAAATATACCTATGTATAAGCAAATAAAAAAAAATATTTTCCATCTAACGATTTCATAATTATAATTTTTGTGTTTTTTTAATTTTAGCTCATCCTTACAAATGTATTTTCATCGTCATTCTATCTTGAAACTTAAAATAAAATAAATCCTGTAATATTCAACTTAATCCAATTGTTACTTTTTAAGTTTTTAGTTGTTTTAAGATTCTGTTGTTCAGCGCCATCTATCGGTTATTAATGTGCACTTACCATTTTATAACAAATTCTTTTTTATTTTATTGTTTTGAAACCAGCCTATGCCAACTTAAAAAAAAAAGACAGAAATGTTTTTCACGAGCTACTGCCTCTTGCGAGCAATTGACAAATCCTCCAAGAGTATCTCTTGTCATGAAAAGTGCTTTTCACCTTAGCCATTCGGATTCGGCAGACAATTGTAGGTACTAGGTAGAGTTACCACTGGGGATACAATTGTATCCCGGGGTATTCTTTTTTTTCAGTGGGATTGGAGGATATATTTCTTTAAAAAGGACACATTTTTCCACAATCACTTTTAACTCAAATAAGGTTAAGTTTTTTTAAGAAAATTAAAACGTTTTTATATTCTATTACAATAATTTGTTATATATTAATTAATGAATGAATGTATTTAATTTTTGTTTTATAAAATTAAAAAGCTTTGATAAAATTAATACTTAAAATCGGTCATTTTGAAAAGTTTTGCATTTACTTGAAAAAGGACTCTTTTATTTTCAAAAGGACTCTTTTTTTTCACTCGTAGAGATTCATAAACAATTTTGGCTGCGGTAACACTGGTACTATAAGGTCCCTTCATTCCTGCGGTAACGCGCACAGAGGAATGGTTGAGAGTTGTAAGTCACTAGGCCCTTGTTTTACACGAGCTGTCGCGTCACCCAATTAATTTATTTCATAAAGAACTAACAAACAAAGTACAATAATTCAATTCTTTTAGTTCCGCACCAATAATTTTTATCCAAAATAATAAGAAAGATAATATTTGCGTTGACTTTTAAGCTTATAGTGCGCTTAGAATTCTTAAACAGTTTCTTTTCTAGGATATTGAACCTTTCATCTTTTTGAAATAAGTACACCCACTCCATGCTACTACTATAGATTTATGTTATATATTTTCACCACGCACCGCTAGAGACTTTATTATGTGTATACTCTATATATACATATAAAGGTGTCACACCTTTGTAAAATTCAAGTTATATACATTTTTCTAAGATTTCTTTACCTGATATTCTCGGCTTAATGCAACTCAAACAACTCAAAGCCTTAAGTAATCTTCTGGATTCTAGGTCTCTCGTCACAAAGTAAATATTTTCAACGAAATACATACCTACATACATCGAACCCGGATGATGACGATGATGATGATTTTCAAGACTTTCATATGCAGACCCATTTTCATTATTAAAATGTCTTTTGTTCTGCTTCTTTGCTTCTTTTGGAAATTACTTCCACTAGTTAGGATTAAATTTAGCAAATCATAACGCTCCTGATGCAAATGATGAAACATAGAATATACGTTTACATATTATAATATATGTACCTTCCCTTCCAACCAGAATATCATCTACTTATACAAAGCGTCAAGACAGACTCGTGCAAGCAAACAAACAAAAAAAAAGCAAAAAAGAAGAAATTGTTTATACCATCTTCTTAGTCTAACGCTTCCGTGTTTTGTATTCATATGGACATTATGAAGAGGACTCCTCCTCAACAAAACAAGGACGTGCTGCTACAGGCTGCATAAGGCTTAAGGAGCCTAGATTAGGTGGTGGTACTTTTGTTAGTTTGGGTGCAAGTTCTCTTTATATGTAGGTACTTCTTTATTATTTAAAAATGCGGAAGAACTTGTATAAAGTTTAAACCTGCCACCTGTAAATGAATGCAAGTATACTTTTATTGTTGTTGTTTTGTGTAACGTACCTATATGAGTAATACTACTTGTGCATCATGCTTATAGTTAAGTTGTATAAAATTTAAGTCACAGAAAGAACTGCGAGACTTAATATTTATGGTTTTTTTTCTCAATTTCTTTTTTATTTAAATGAGTGTTTAAAAGAAAATATGTAATTATCGCTGACAGGAACTTATAATGCTAGGTCCCCACTTGCATTTCACAACACTATACAGTATACACTGACGAAAGATATAGGGAACCGCGGTTACCAAAAAAAAAGAACTTCTTTCTTTGTTCTCCCTGTTTGCTGTCTTCACAGGGTTATCAAATTTGGTATATTTCTTCAGTTGCAAAAGACAATTACAAACCTAACATAATATCATAACCTCAATAAGGAAAGGCTAAATATTTTGTAGATATATAGGTATGTACTATGTAGGTACATATTATTATGTATTTCACAACAAACGAAAATTGTGGGTTTTGAAATTTGGTATATATTAGGACAGCTTCTTTTAGTTTTTAACATAATTACAAAAGAATATGCGTAGCCTTGGGGTGGATTTAATAGTCTTTTAAAGTTTAATCTTTTAAAAGATTTTTTTGCTCAGTTAAATAAAGACTGACTCAGTTAAATAAAAACTAATTTCAATAGTATAGAAGTGCTCTTTTCAGTCATATGAAAACAGAACCGGAAAAATCGATTTTTCTTATTGAATAGAAAAACGGAAGTTAACATTTCAAATAAAATTTTTGGTAACTTTATCACTTTTGTTATTTTTAAACCAAGAACCGATAGCAAAGTCAGAGAAAATGACAGAGCGTCATATATTCGTTTTTCAATAGATGAAATTTTTTGGTTATATTTTATACACAATTTTCAACCCCCACCAAACCCCCCTTTTGTATAAATAAACTTCGTACTCATATTTTGGTTATACCTTAAATATGAAAGTGGCTCTGGGACAATTTGTAAAAGTTTTGTTTATGAAAGACCTGTTTGTCCTGTCCCGCAGGGCCAAGGCACTCCACGCGCGCCGCCGCACTGTGGTCCAGAAAGCCAAAAGTCGCGGCAAAAATACAAAATCCGATGTTTTTTTGTTTTTTATTTCTAATAGAACTTTAGGCAGAGCTTCAAAAACAGCAAAAAAATGATTTTTGTTTAAATTGTTTGGTTTATAAAGCTTTTCAAAGTTGGGCAATTTTCTTCTAGGGTTAAAAAAATACCAAAATTTTTTTTTTATTTATTGCAATTATGGCATGAAGAAAATCTCACTTTTCTTTAATATAACGTGGTTGTTATGGTCGTAAGTTTATTAAAATTTCAAAATAAACAAAAAAATGTTTAATATTTTTAATAAATAAAACAAAAAAAAAACACTTTTTTTACAAGTTTTTGAGCTTCGAATAGAGCTACAAAAAAAGTCTCACTACATCCCACTGAAAAATTACCAGGACATTTTAGTCTGACTATTTGTCAAAATTGTAGCTCCAACTTTGTTTTGAGAAAATGTCATTTGTTTAAAAAAACATATAACTGGTACTAACATTTTGAACTTAAAAGCAAATTTACTTTTTAAATGTTTGAGTTACATACATATCTTTTCTCAAAAGAGCTGAGAACGTGAAATTTTTCGTCTTATTTCTATAAGCAAATGTTTTGCTGTTATCTTGATTGTAAAAAATTCCGCCCCCTTCCACGCCCCTTTTTATTTAAATGGCAGTTGTTCAAAAAATGAAGTTACAATCTTTTGAACAAATTACTGATTGTTATATTGAATATTTAATAAGTTGTATGGAGTTTATACTTAAGCTAGCGTATGGACTGTACCAAGAAAATGAGACCATCGACAAGAAGGAAGCCGAAAAAAGGAGAAAAATGTATATACAAAAGGAATTTAGAGATTAACTAGATTTTAGTGTTAAATATTTCTCAAATGATAGCTTGGTCTACATAATGGTCAAGATCATTCATGATAAAAAATAATATGGACACAAAATGGAGCATTCAGTGAATCTCATTTACATAATTAACAAATTGTGTTTGTGATTTGTGATTTTTAATTTTCTCAAAATATAGGCGTAATATTTTAAACAACCTGATGTCGTATGATGAAATTTTAAAAAGAAATTATGAGCTTACTCGTTTAATTTCTTTTTTTTTTAATTCTGTGTTTAAACTAACATCATACTTAAAATAATTTAACTTCATACTAAATCTTTTAAGAATTTAAAAATTTGTCTAATAATTTGGTGATGAAGAAAATTGTCCTCAGGCAGTGAGGTACCTATAAGGTAAGATTCACTTTTATGAAATTCAGGATTGCCGAATAATGTATTCCTACCCCAACCTTTTGGATGCTTTATTAAAGTCGAATTTTTGAAAAAAATATAATTATTGTATTAAACCAGAACCTCTCTTCACTCGCCAAGGAAATATCGGGAACTTTGTTTATTCACGAAAGCAAATGTGAACGAAAACTGAAACTGACTTTTCTTTCAATAACTCAAAATCCTACTCATTCTACTTGATATAATAATTCTGAATACATTTTTTTATATACAGCAGGGCCTTGCAGGAATACAAAAAATTAAATGGATAATATAGGTATAATACATAATATACCTACTGTTATATTTTGTGTATTTACTTAGTTAATATTTTAGGAAATAACATTTTTTTTAACCGGTCGAAGCCGGGTGGGTCAGGTAGTTGTATACTGGTAGCTGAATAGCAGGTTTGAAGCCTTATCTTTTGCCTAAGTAAAAACAAAATCAAAGCGAAGATTCAGTGTTATTTCCATAAAAACGAAAAAGAAAAACATTTTTTTTATATTTGGTTTTATTTCGTTAATAGTTTAACGTTATTTGACGACAGCATCGTTGTCCACAAACTTTACCTGATCAATGACTACTGAATCTAATAAAAAAAAGCTTTCCCTTCATTTTATAGGTTAAATTTATATTATGTATTAAATAAACTTAATCATGCATTTTTATCCAATGGTGGATTTTTCTTCAGGTTAAGGTAGAATAGAAGGTAGATATTATATAATTTTCCATCGAAAATTCTTCAAAGCTTCCGGATTTTGCCACAGCAGGATAAAAATGAAATAAATTTTCGTAATTCTGTTTGGATAGGATCTATATAGCATGGGATTATCCTTTTATAATCATGTTTCTGCACTAGAAGAAATTCTTTTTTTTTATTATTTTTTTTCGTCACGGCTGAGAGGGGCTCCTTCAATTATTATGTTATCCTTGTTCAATTTTAATGTGATTTCTGGAGTTATCTGTATGTAAGTTATCGGTAAGTATATCTATACGATTTTGGTTTTTTTTTTTCTTCTACAAAACTACAAAATCACATCAGAGAGGAAGGAAGGAAATGTTGATAGAGCAATAATTAATTTTGATGATGAAAAAATATTTGTATTTTATTTTATAAGAAAAACTAAAATTCTTTTTTATTATTGTGATATACTAATCTTTTTATTCTGAGCAAATTATATTTTCTGCTTTGTATTTATTATATTCAAGCCATTAAAAAGCTTTACGTGAATAACTGAACCACAGTTCACAGACTTTTAATCAAAATCGCCGTTTTCGAGAAAAATAAGATTTTCTTAAACGGCTTTTAATTAGTTGTATGGAAGGTACCTACTGTTAATTTTTAGTATAAGAATATTTGCTTGTTAGAAATAATATTTATTATGTAAAAAACCTGCTTGTTGCTTAATTTAATAAAAATCGAAAAAGCCGTTTTCGAAATATTGAATTTTCAAAAAAAAAATTGAAACTTTTTTTAAAAATCCAAAAATATATTATTTTTTTTAATTTTGATACCCAATTATTAAAACTTTTTAATAAATTAAAAAAACTTAAAACTTTTTTAAAAGTTTTTCATAAAAAAATTATTAACACCAATCGAGAAAATCGAAAATCAAAAAAATGGTTCTATGAGAGGTGCCAATTATAACCATTTTTTTGATTTTTTTGGTCACCTAAAAATAGCCTTCACCTATTAAAATTGATTTGAATTGATTGAAAATCTGTTGAGCCAGCTTTGAGAAAAATAATTTATTCAAAAATGCTTAAAAAAATGAAAGGTGCCAGTATTTTTGGCCCTATAAACAGTATAAATATTAAAGACTTTAAAACGTCTTAGAACAAACTTCGTTTTTCATTCAATTTTTTTTTGTTTTGCGAATGATAATTTACCCGTGGTATGATTGAAATAAGTATTGTATGATAATTAATTTTAAAGAATATCTCAGCACAGTCCAATAGGTTGGTAATCAATACAAATACGTAAGAAAAAAATATTTTATTAAAAAAAAAAGGTGTATCGCACTGTACCTATCTGCGAACAAATTGCATCCGGAAAACTCTTCATGCAGAGAAACTCATGCGGCAAATGTCTTTCTTAAAAAGCCCATCTATTGCCTTGGTTAGAAAAATTCAAGTTTTCAAATCGAACAGGTCTTTAAAATTCAAATGTCAAACCCAAAACTTTCACTTCTTCCTAAAAAAAACATTTCAAAAGAAAGAAGTCATTACTCTTGTTGAGTTTAATTAATAATTTGCTGTTGGGGTGGTTTGGTCGTAATTCGTATTCCCGTCTCGTGGTCGTGCTTTTGTTTGCTACGAAAGAACTCTATTATAACTTAAACACTTCAAACATTCTTAAAATGGATTATACGGTAATGTTTTGTTAATTTATTAAGTCTTATGACAAATTGTAAACACTTTAAAATTGATAAAATAGATGAAGCATACATAAATTATGTACTACGTACCTAATGTATATAATACATATAGATTCTTCTCATCCTAACAAACTGTAAAAAAGTCGTTGAATAGGCATATTAATTAGTAGTTAGATATATTAACCATCAGGAATGTATTTAATAATATCAGGACTACATGGGCATTTTTAAATAAAAATCGAGTGGATGCATTATTAGTGTTATATAAACAAATATAAGTGTTAATTTAAGCTACGTGTTATTAGTGTCATCAAACTCATTTTGGTGAGGTGTTTGAACTTAAGAATTAACAAATAATTCTTATAAACAAATATATCTACATAACTTAGGTATGTGTAGTAGGTGTATAACTAAATTTTTAGATACACGCCACCACCCAAAAAAGGGCAGGTGAATCTTATTTCCACTTTGAACGTTCAAAGGTGCGCCTCTTATTTGGGATTTTTTTTATAGCTATTTACATGTAAAATATTGTCATTTAAAACCTTTTAAAAATCAAACATCTAATTAGTTTATCTACTCGAAAGGTAAACACTGCAGCGACTTAGTGATGACTGATGAGTCATTGCAGTCAAATTCAAACATTGAAAAATCATATTGTTATTTTTAGATTTAAACTAAATCATGATTGGATCCAATTAGCGCTGGAGTGCGCCATTTCGATACAATAACCTTAACTAGATGGTGAAATAGAATTTAAATGGTTTTAGATAAGAAATCCGGAAAAACCGTCTAGCGCATCATCATTCACGCTGTTGACTGGCAATATGTTGAAGGAGTTTGAAAGGCGAATGTGTTTTAATCTCCTATTGCGAACGGGCAGTTTCATGTTTTGACGGTGAACTCTAGTGGGTCCTCGTCTGCTCACTCCGTATGGCTTGAAGTCTCCGGCAAGAGACCCCATCTCGCCATGGAACAACATGAATCATCTTCGTTTAATCAATTCAACGGATATACATAAGTCAAAATATTCATGCTTGAATTTTTTCTAGAAAAGCAAGCATTTGACAATCTAAAGGTGGATTTATGATCAATACGATCCGAACATCATACCATCAGCACTGTGCCGCTGGCTTTCAAAATTTTAAGAGGAAATATGTATTTTAGCTCAAATAAAATATTAATGCATCTAAATTCTAAAATATTATTCTTAAGCTTGAAAATAATTATTCTGTTTGTCTTGTCTTAGCCCTCCCCAACTGTAGTCCCAGCTTCGCCGTTCGATGCTGCTGCTGACGGACAAGCTCTTCGTGCTGCGATGAAAGGTTTTGGTACCGATGAACAGGCTATCATTGATATCCTTACCGCTCGTTCAAACTCTCAGCGCCAGCAGATTAAAGCCTACTTCCTCCATGAATACGGTCGTGATTTGATTGATGATTTGAAAAGTGAACTTGGTGGTAAATTCGAAGATGTCATCATTGGTCTCATGATGCCACCAGTGGAATATCTTTGCAAACAGCTTCACAAATCAATGGAAGGCTTTGGTACAAATGAGGAAACACTTGTGGAAATTCTTTGTACAAAAACCAACGAAGAAATTGCAGAAATCGTGGCAGCTTACGAAGATAAATATGAACGGCCATTGGCTGAACATATGTGTAGTGAAACCTCGGGACATTTTAGGCGTTTGTTAACCCTCATTGTGACGGGTGTTCGCAATCCAGCCGGAGCTGTTGATCCAGAAAAAGCTAAAGAGCAAGCTGAAGCACTTTATTCTGCTGGCGAAGCAAAATTGGGCACAGATGAGCAGGTGTTCAATCGAATCATGGCTCATGAGAGTTTCGCCCAGTTGCGATTGATCTTCGAAGAGTACAAACAGCTTTCTGGAATGACTTTGGAGCAGGCTATTAAACACGAAATGAGTGGCGAATTGCATGAAGCCATGATGGCTATTGGTAATGCTATTTAATTTAAAATATTTCTCTTTGTTTTGATGTGTCTTTTATTGAATTTCTAGTTGAGTGCGCTCAATCGCCCCCCGCATTCTTTGCAAAATGCCTATTCAAAGCCATGGATGGTGCTGGCACTGACGATCAAAGACTCATTCGTATAATTATTAGCCGATCAGAGATTGATTTGGGTAATATAAAGAATGAATTTGAACGATTGTTCGATAGGACATTAGTCAGTGCCGTTAAGGTAAATTGATAAATAATTGATTGAAATGCTAAAATTAAATATTTACACATTATTTCTTTTAATTCTAGTCCGAGACATCCGGCGATTACAAACGTGCACTTTGTGCTCTTATTGGCGGCGCATAATCTGTATCTTATTTTTTTTGTAAAATCTCGTCTTACAATTCTTTGTGAATCTCTCCCACTTGAATGTACCCTGCATAGAAAGTGCCTACCAACAAAAAAATGTGTATTTATGTTAATTTTGTCTTGTTTTCTTTTTTACCATTCCTTAATATGCTTTAATAAATTGGTGTTTTCAAAATAAAGAATGTTTTGGGAAAGCAATTAATTAAGACGTCTTTTCGTCATTTTTGTATAGATGAAGTAAAGAATTGGGAAAAATTACATCACATAACATTATTGCAATTACAAAAACTAGTCTAAATATCCACTTTATTGTTTTATTACTCGGTTTTCTGTACCATCATCTTCATTAATAATTTCTCTTCTTAACCATCATCCTCATTAACAACAATTATTAATCTCTTAGTTTTTATGTTAGATTAAGAATAAGCTTGCATCAAGCCGAGTTCAATTACATTATCCTAACTAATTCGAATAATTTATAATTTTGAAAATATGGGTTTTTCTCCTTTGGTCAGCTGAGCCATTGTAGCGTTGATAAAGTCTTCACTTTGCAGATAAAGCTTGTTCATTTCACGCTATAAATGATTAATTATTAGAATTTATCAATAATTATATTAATTACTTACAATTTGATCCAAACCTTCTTGGTTTGGTCGATCAAAAGAGTAAATCATATTTTTTTTCGTTGCTTGGACAGCAATAGGACTCTTGCTGGCTAAATCCTCAGCTAGTGCTAGTGCAGTCGTAATCATAGATTCTTTGTTATCAAAAACCTATTGTCAATCAGTCGTTTAAGCTTCAAAATAAAAATAAATTAATTAACTTACTTGGCTCACAAGACCACAACTTTTAGCTTCATCAGATAGGAACTTTCTACCAGTTAGACATAGCTCTCTTGCCAGGCTCTGGCTATTGATGACTTTTGGGAAACGCTGAAGCGTACCAACATCTGCAGCCATTCCTATTTCAACTTCTTTTACCTGAAAGATTGCATCTTTGGTGCAATAACGAATGTCAGATGCTGTAATGAGATCGACTCCTGCACCAATGCAGGCTGAGTGTACCGCGCTAATGACAGGCTTATTGCAGACTTCCAACGAAGAAATTGAATCCTGTCGGGAAGTAAGTGTTAAGTTGTTTAAAAGTTTGGAGAAGATCCTTTGTAAATTACCTGATACAATTTAATTAATTTCTCCAAGGCACATCCTTTGCGCGAAACTTCTTCAATTTCAGAAAGTTCTTGTGCTAGTTTCATCATGTCATTCAAATCAATGCCTTCACGGAAAGTAAGTGGTCATATTATCAATTTACAAATAAAAAAATAATTTGTCTTACCGGCGGTGAAGTGTTTACCCTCGGCAGATATCACTACAACACGACAATCAGGATTAATGGTCAACGATTCAAAGCAATCTTTTATGTCTCTAGAAACGTACCGATAGAATCAAGTTAACTCTGAGGGTTTTGATACAATACGAGTACTTACACCCACATCTGCTTATTAATGGCATTATACTTGTCTGGACGGTTTAATTGGACATGATATACAAAGGGCTTTGGAACATCGATTGACAGAGATTTGAAATTGTTTTCTGTACTTGATGTGGGTATTATTTTAGAACTCATCGTTCTTAGGATACGGGATGCTACAATTAATTTTAATGTGATGTTAATTGGACTTTGGCCTGAGATTTTTACCTTATGATTGTGGTAGATTTGTTTACTTACAAAATAAGTTTCTAGGCAAAAGCTTGGCAGATATAATTGTTTTCAAAGACATTTAAAAAATTATACTTCGGAGGATAATTAATTTATTTAAATAATTTTAAATGCAAAAGCTACAAAATAACAAAGTTCGTCAGAAACAAATTAAAAGTACACTTTCCAATTTCTATCAGTGATGCCACATTGAAATAAAAGAAGTACCTACGATTAATTTGACAAATCCCTACATTTTTCCTAAACCCACAAAACAAAAAAATTAAGATATCGTTTTTTATTTATTTATTTTTCTTTTAGTTCAATTTAAACGTGGAAATAAATAATAATATTAACAAAAAATTAATACTGATACAGAATTTACATATTATAATGGTTTATTATTATAATTTCCTTTGGTTGCAACTGATACACAATTCAAATTATTAATAAAATTCTAAAAATGCCTATGCTTTCATAGAAAATTCTAATATTTTAAAAATCTCTTTTTCCCTTTTCAAACGGAAAATCTGATAAGTGGCATCACTGATTTTCATTATCTTTCAGTTTTAACAAGAGAAGAGAGAAAACTAAATTTTTTGACATTCCTTTTCACACAATAGGTCTGTTTGGCAACGTAAAATTTCTTGCGAATTTGCGCAACTTTTCACAAAATTTCACAATTTTCTATCAAAACCCTAGACTGCTGTTAAACCCTGCAATAAGCCCATAGGCGGGGAACGTGTGTATGTGTGTATATTGTGGCCGGCCCGGGGTAGACAAAATTGCTGATGTTGGATAAACTGCAGAGTTATGGCTCTTCCTTTTTTGTGCTTTTTTATAATTTATATATATAATAATTGTTCGAGACATAAGACATAAGAGAGTGGAGAGATGTTTTCTTTTCATTTCAACAAAGTTAAATGTTAAAAAAATAATCTCCTCAAATCGTTGATCGTTCACTTATCTTATTTTGTACCCTTCTCACCTAAAAACAGAAAGTTGCTAAAAATTGAGTTTCCTCGTGTGAAAAAGGACTATATTATATAATAGTCCCCTTTCACACGAGGAAACAAGTTACTGGAGATTTTTGATGTTTTCTTTTAATTTTCAATTCCCACCAATCGTAGACCGTTCAATCTTCTTACTTGGTGCCCTTCTCACCCAAAAACTGAAAGTTGCTGGAAAATCAGTTTCCTCGTGTGAAAGGGGACATACATTGGTGACTGGAAATTCAAAGACTTTGCTCTGTTCTGGATCAAACTCTTTTCTCTCTGAACAAAACTATAAACACGCCTAAATGCTAGCCACGGAACACAAAAAAAAATAACAACAAATCACATGCAAAATTTTAAAACAGATAAGATAGTAGATACTAAAAACAATTAAATCGTCACTATACTGCTAATCAAATCTGAAATACATATACTTAATACATACTTATTATATTAAAAAGCAGTTAATGATCCTGAAACATTCAGTAAATCTTCTTAAGTGCCAGCGTAAAATGGCTGCAAATTATTCTTCCAAATCGGGCGCCGTTCTTCCATTGCGATTTGTTCAATTCGTACGCAAAAACGAATTAAATAAGAATTTAGGTATTCTCGCCAATGATGGCTTAACTCTTCATCCTCTTCCGAATGGAACTTGTGACAACGATATGATTAATTTCATCAAACAAGATTCCAATGAGCTTGTGAAGAAATTGACTTCGCTGCCATCCGAGGAACTGAATGCAGACATTGAACTGTTACCACCTGTTACCAATCCAGAGAAAATTGTTTGTATTGGACTTAACTATCTAGATCATTGTTTGGAGCAAAACAAACCGAAGCCAAAAGAGCCTATGTTCTTTAGTAAGTTTGCCAGCACTCTTGTAGGTCAAGGTGGTAATGTAATCGCCCACAAGGTTTCAGATGTAAGTACCTATTGTTTTTTTTTTTAAGAAAATTTTGCTTAAAATAGTTGCTTATTCGTAGAAAATCGATTTTGAAGTTGAGTTGGCTGTAATCATCGGCAAAGAAGCTAAAAACGTTTCGAAATCAAACGCTCTGGATTATGTTTTTGGCTACTCTGTTTCTCAAGATATATCAGCTAGAGATTGGCAAAAAGAACGTAATGGCGGACAATTCTTAATAGGCAAGTCTATGGATTCTTTTTGCCCTCTGGGGCCTGCTATCGTTCACAAAAGCTTAGTGAAAGATCCACATAATCTTCAGATAATAACCCGAATCAATGGAGTGGAAAAGCAAAACGGAAATACAAAAGACATGATTTACAAAATCGATGACATTATTTACGAACTTACAAAGTAGGCTTTTAATTTTATTCGAAAACAAAATTTTCAAGAATCTATTTGCATTTTTTTTGTCCAGGAGCATAACCCTGAAGCCTGGTGATATTATTTTGACTGGAACTCCAGCTGGCGTTGGAATGCATAGAAACCCACCAGAATATCTTAAGCCTGGCGATATGATTGAGAGTGAAATTCAGTCTGTAGGAAAACTTCTAAACCAAGTTGTAGCCGATAAGTAAAAGTAAAATGCATTTGATTGTTATAAGTGGTTTATGTTAAAATCCAAGTTGTAAAATAAAAATATTTAGGCGAATTAAAATAAATGTTCATATTTTCAACCTTGAGTACCTATTATCATTTTTTGATAAAGTTTTCTGTTATCGGAATTTTATTAATTTAAAAATCATGGAACTATCTTTTATTAAATTGTTTTTATTGATCATTAGATTTATTCTTATCTTATTTAATCTGAATGAAGAAGAAAAAACCAAAATAATAGAGAATATTGTTTTTTGCTTTGTTTCTGCATGCTTAAAGATGCAAATAAAATAATATAAAGGTATTTATTTTATATGTTTCATACTTGTGAACCTTTTTGAGAATTTGTATTCTCATGTTGCATACATTTTCGAAAATTTTCACAAAGAAACAAAATATTTACCTTATTATGTACAAGAGTTAAAAAGTTAACTCATTTATTTATAATTATAAACTTGTACAATTAGTTTCGCCGCGCAATTTTCTATAAAAAATAACTAAATCAAATTCACAAAAAAAAAAATACTCGGCCCTATCATGAATTCCATCTAAATCGGAAAATTTTCCGAATCCAAAAAAAATTTCATAGATTCCATCGTAGTGGAAAATCTCATATAAATAGACATTACAAACGGATTCGGTGATAGTTTATTTCGGGATTCGGAAAATTTTCCGATTACGATGGAATTCATGATAGGGCCGACTTTTCATTTCATGCTTCAGAAGTGGATAAACCTAATCAGCATTCAGCACCCTATATCATTATCATTCCGCTCTATTTGCGGTATCTAAGCTTTGAAGTGGTATTGTTTTTTAACTCACTTAATATCATATTTCTGTTCATTCGGTACATTTTGCACTTGATTTTAAATTAACTTCCCCATGAACTGAGAATTGACAGGTTGGAACTAGATGCCAAACTTTTGTTTAAAGTTTCTGTTTATCGAGAGTTATTTTAAAATCGTTTACAAAATTAAAACTAAATTTGCCACATGTCACAAACAAAATAAAAGTAGAAAATAATAAAATGAATAAATTAAATTTATTCATTTATGTACCAAATATGTATGAAGTTTTTAAATGGACTGAGGGCCTATTGTTCTCAGCAAATCATCTTTAATTAATGATTTTTGAAACTGGTAAATCTTCGTGGTTGCTAATCGAATTTTCGAACTTACTAGTTACTAGTATCCCCTATGGTCGAAATTCGACCATCTGTATTTATTAATATAATATTCAATCAAGGGTGAACCACACGTGCATGAAAATATTTTTATTAATTAGATTTTTGTTTCCATTCAATTTTTAATTAAAACAATTTTTTTCACACATACTTTTATGTTACTCTGAATATAACTATATAAATTTTAAGGCCCCATGCTTAACGATCCTACTATTAGAACCAAAATTATAGCCAACCAAACCAACCATGACGGCACCTTAATAATTATTATGGATGAAGAATACCTACCACAAACGTGCTACCTACATAGCAAATTTTTTCCCGATGTGAACTCAATTTGCCAAGGTTATGGTTTTTTGTTGCACACACTCCACCGTCTTTAGAATTGCTATCTCCCTCCCACCAGTATATTCTTAGTATCAAACTTTTTTATTTTTTGTGTATTCCTCTTTCTCGTTACGTTTGCCTCGATGAAATTTATTCTCAAGCCTCAACTACATAAGCCAAAAAAGTGAAAAAGTGAAAATATTTAAATTGATTTTGTGATAGTTTTTCTGACTAGAAAACTTATAAAAATGATGCAGAAAGCTTAAATTTTGGTTTAAAAACAAATTTGTGTATTCTTTTTCACAAAACAACGGCGCTAGCGGTAAAAAAAATATTTTTACTTTTGTACTTCAGTACTTTTTGGCTTATGTAGTTAAGCCTTCAAAATATTTGTTAAACGTTTTTAGTATGAAATTTTGAGAAGAATACCTTTCAAATGGTATATTTTTTATTGTCGGGCGTTCGGTTTAAGTATATTAAAAAGGGAGTACAAAAAAAATTGTTAACTTATTAATATATAGATAATAAGCAATTGCTAAAAACTTTTACTTTGGTGCAATTTATTTGCAGCATTTGCTCCATTTAATTAATACGGCTACTTATATCAATTTTGACTTTATCATTCAATAGCTCTTCAATTTTATTCAATAAGGACAGATTTTGTTTTTAGCTAAAAGCTACTAACGAAGGTGAAGAAAATTAGAAAACTACTTCTGTTTTAGTGGAGCGAAACGCAATCTTTAGAGTTGAGGTCACTTGAACTTATTAATTCAATTTAATTTTGAATACATTTTGAAAATGCAATGATTTGGAATCAAATTTCAAAACTTTGAAAGTTTGATAATTGTTTTTGCCATCTCGTTTAATTTGGCAGTTGATATGCTTGTTTTTTGTTTTATCTTTTTCATTTCTGTTTTCCATGTATTTAATTCGTGTTTTTTTGATCAAAAGGTTTTCAATTGTATTCAATTTCTATGGGTTTTGACAGCAAATTGTGAAAATTTGTGCAAATTCGCAAGAAATTTCACGTTACCAAACAGTCCAATTATCTACGAAGAATTGGGGTTAAATTTTCCTGAACTCGAAATGTGAATTTTTAGTTTTGAATCGAATTTGGACATTTTGGAATTTTTGTTCCCTATTCTAGCTTTTTGCTTTCACTAAATTTCACAAGAAATATAATCAAAAATCAAAATGTATTTTATGTTGTAACTCATTAAAATTGCAAAAAAATTCACCAAAAACAATGAAGAATCAAAATATTGCAAATCAAATAACAAACAGTTTTTACCCATCCATTTGAGAGTGAACGTTTTCATCTGTCCTCGGCAACTGTCATCATCTGAATTTTGACACCGGCCTCGAATACTTTGTTTGGAATTTTATTAGGATAGATTTCCAATTAGATAGAATAAAAATATATAAATTAAACGAACAAATTATCAATAAAATTCCCCAAGTTAAGCAAATTAACAAATAAAAATTAGTTTGTTAAATTAAAATGGAAGTAAGTAAAGTTTGCATAACGAGAAGAAAAACAAACAAATAAACAAACACCAGGAACAATATACAAACATTTTATCAATAATTTTCAGGATGATCTTGTGTCATGTTTACCCAAGAATAGTGAAAGCGTCGACTTCGAAGGTTGGAATATTTCGTATGAAAAATCTCATATTTTGAAAAGCGTTTGTTCTAATGGCAAAGAAAACTGCCCCGAAAATAGCCCCTCTTGTTGTGAACTTTGCACGTAAGTTGATCATCACAAGTGATTTGTTTATGAATCTGTCTAAAGACCCGACCATGACATCGCGTACGCGAAATCAGTTTCGGGTACGCGAAACTATAGGATTTGGGGTAGGTGCGCGGTTGGCTTTAAATCCCCTGATTCTTTAAATGCAAGAGAAACTGCATACACCCATACGCGCATCTACCACAAATCCTATAGTGAGCCCAAGCAGGGGGTTGCAGGGGGGTAGCATGTCCCCCATACATACCTCACTGTTTATGCGAGGTAATGATGGGTGCTGCCATTGTATTTCTGTAAGCAAGCAAAAAAAACATTGAAGTGAGAATCACTTAATTTCGCGTTTGCGAAATCATTTTCGCGTACGCGCTGTCGGGTCTTTAAACAGACTCTTTGTTTATTTGAGGAAAAACTTTGCATTTCAAGGTATCGTTACGCACTGGAGCTGCCACATCTGCCTGATATGGTATTCCATAAGAATAGACTGACTCTTATTCATTCAAATGGAGCGCAACTAGAATTTAAACCCATGGATGCTCTTCATTTAGTCGAAAATGGAAAACAACCTTTACAGGTAGCATGTGCTGAAGAATGGCAAGAAAGCAGGTGGGTTAGTGTTTTCCATGAATTCCAAGGATTTATATATTTATTTTTTTTTAGGTCTGGGCATCTGCTGGAAGAAAAATTCAAACCATTTGACTGGACATTCTCGACAACATATCAGGGAACTCTCAACGATAAGATCCGCATTGAAGAGACAGACTTAAAACTTAACATATTCAAGTTGATGCAAAAGGAGAAGATTCTTTTTTATCATGAGTTAACTTTGTTCGAAGATGAACTTCATGATAATGGAATCTCATCGTGCTCCGTGAAGATAGTAAGTCGGGTGCTTTTAAAATTTATTGATTTTCTTCCAATAGGATTTCCATACATACATAATTTGCTTTCTTCCGTTGTGTTACTTCTGATATATTCCTTACAACCTTTTCCCCATTGACTTTTTGTGTTTTCCAGCGCGTCATGCCATCTGGATTTTTTGTACTTCTACGTTATTTTCTACGTGTAGACAATGTCATGCTCAAAATAAACGACACACGTTTTCATTATGAAATCGAAAAAGATTTCATTTTAAAAGAATACACCGCCAGAGAAGCGAAATATGATGAGCTTAAAACCGTAAGTTATACAAACAAACAAAATTACAGATAAATATTACATAGTTTTACTTTAAAGGTTCCACCAGCTTTATTCACTTTGCCCCATGAAATCGAAAAGTATTTACCGATTAAGAAGAAACAAACGTTCAAATTATTTTTTAAGTAAAATCTATAAAATTAAATCGCTGCCGCTTTAAGAGTCTCACTCAAACCATTCATCGTTTTGTGAAAAAAATCGGGGGAATAAAAATTGTATGAGTTAATATATATTTTTTTATTTTTTATCAATGTAGCATCTGTGTTAAGCGTTCTCGATTAACTGAATAAACAGCATGAGAAGCTAACATATTTCTATCGTTAAATGCCCTCTGCAATTCCTTTAAAGTTATGAGATTACCCTTTTGTGGATATCTATAAAGGAACTCAATTAAAAAACGTTCTTTTGACTGAATACCTAGAACTTACACTTCCTCGCAAGCTGAAAGAAATATCCCTTCGTCATTGGTACGACGCATAAAGTTGGGCGAAGTTATTTCTTTATCCAATACCAACGGGCCATCGTCAATTTTCTGCCTTGTGACTGTATTTCTCAAAAAAGGATCTTTAATCGGGGCCCCAACATCATAGTAATACGATCCCTCGCCAGTTACTTTATAGTGCTTTCGCTTCATGATAATTGAAGAGATAAGATTCTTCAAAAGAAACTGAACTGCAATGCACATGTACTCGGCAACAGTATCATCAACTTGGACCAAGCCAATCTCCCAGGCACCAATCTGAAATCTTCCATAAATGAAACCCGTATTCGGAAGAAAAAGTTCCTGCACGCAATAGCGATCGACAGGCATCATTTGCATTGTACTGTCAAAACTGCTCGGAGGGCGAATGGTATCCAAAGGATTAGGAGCAAGAAAGTCAAAGAAATCATATGGTTCAAAGGTGGCTCGTTCGCTATGGGTTCGTGAACTACGTTTCCTTTTTCGACTTGTTCGAGATGATGAATGATGCCCACTAGTTGAGCTGTTCGAAATGAGTGATGGCGGTTGTGGTGTATTTATTGCACCAATTTTACACATCATCGCAGCAAATAATTCATTATGTAAATGCAACTTATTTGCTGGCAATAGTTTTCTAGATTCCAAATCGAATTCAGAGTATTCGAATTTGCGGCAAAAGTAGTATTTCATGTTGTTTAAGTATTTTTGATAGCTATCACCTAATGCTGTCATTAGAGCGTTTTTAGCCAACAACACTCGTTCATTTAAATCACTCATTTTTGTAATTTTTTTAATTGATTTTACTTTGTTTATTTACTTTTAAATTTAACTTTTGTTTGTTGCAAAATGAAAATATTTTTGTTCTGTCAGACTGTTGACAGTTAAATAATTGATAGGTTTTGGAAACTCTGGTTACTTTTTGAGCCATGATAAGGCAGTGCTATAAAACCAAATAATAAGGGGAAGTAATCCCTAGATCCACAAACTCGCATATTTTTTATATAAAATAAAATTTTGCGCATAATTTAAAATATGAATATATACACGAGATTTTTTATTCAAACTAACCTTGTAATTTTGTGTCAGATTGTAAATATTTATGCAGATAATATTCGTTGGGCATTATTAGTTGTCAGTTATAGTCATGACTGCTTTTAAACGACAGTGATTTTCAAGCTTCGTTTCTCTTTTGGTTTCCTTTCGGTTGAAAAGATGTTTATAAACGCTGCGATTTTTGATAAATGTTAGCTTTTTTCAAATGAAATGGAACATAAGGCGTTTTTTTGCAAGCCCGGGGGGAATCGGTTGAAAAAAACGACAGCGGGGATTAGCGACGCCATACCAGTAAAAAACATGGAGTTTTCATACAAACTATCGATAACATGTTACATACATGCCGGTAACACAGTTTTTCTGTACGCTTAAGTTAAACCCCGAGAATTCTCTGGGATTGGTTGTTGTTGCATTTAACATGTTAATTGTTTAGCACCAACGTCGTTTTTTTCATCCAATTCCCCCCGGGCTTGCAAAAAAACACGGCTATCTGTTCACACTTCACATTATTTACTCTACTTATTTCTCGAACAATACAAAAAACTGAAATTTTTCCAATCTCAGCAATTTTGTTTACCCACGCCACCACATATTTGCATTTTGTAAAAGCAGTCAATCAAATTGATTCACTCGCCTAGTTCCTTTCCTTCGCAAACGGTATTTAATAGGAACCTTAATAGTTTTGAAGAAAGAAAAATCAATTTTTCCGCTGGGCTATCTAATGTCGAATTCCTTTCAAAAAAAGAATCGATTTTTTTTCCAAAAGAATCGAATTTTTTCTGTCAAACCGAATTTTACTACACTAGAAACACTCGAATTTTTTCTGTCAAAACCAATTTTACTACACTAGAAAAATCCGTTTTGACAGAAAAAATTCGATTCTTTTGGAAAAAAATTCGATTCTTTTTTTGAAAGGAATTCGACATAACCATCCCAAAATTTTCAGATAGGGTAGAGTCGCCTATTGCCAGCCACCTTACAAGAAAACCTTTGGCAATAGTGAAACTGTAGTCGTACTTCTCCGTTTGTAGTCTCAAAAAAATCTGTCTTAAATGCTCAATGATCTGTCAAAAGTTTCCTCAATTTTGCCCAATACTTTCCGAGTTATGAGTTAATAAAGTTCGCAAGCTTGTCTTTGAATTTTTTCGCGTACTATAACTTTTGATTACAACAGTGAAAACGGTTTCAGGATTAGTGATTTATAAGGACAGTTTTTGGGTTATTAGTCTTAAATGCGGTTTTTATATTGAAAAACATATTTCTATTAAATATGCTTTTAATTGTTAAACAAATTTATAATTATGGTTGTTTTTAAGGGGGCCGGAGATAGGAAACTGAATTTATGGGTGTTTCCTATTGTCGGCCCCCGGCCGAAGATAGGAAAAAATACTTTTTTTGAGAAAATTGCAAAAAATGAATAAATGGGCTATAACAACAACACTAGAGCAAAAACTGGCGTTGAAAATCTATAAAATCCCGTCTTTGGCCCCCTATTTTCAAGAAGAAACTAGAGGGCCGAACACCGGAAATGTGTGTCCTAACTTCGGCCATCCCATATAAAAACAAAATTCTTGTTGCGATTGAATTGAAAATGTTAAAAATTGCAGATTTTACGATATATTTTCTAGAAAAATTGTCTTAAGGGGCCGGCCACTGGCGACTCTACCCTACCTTGTTGCATCAGTTGTTTTTTCATATAGCTTTGGATAGTTCCTTAAACGCCACCAATTACTATTATTTTGATACCAAAATAAATAGGTATGATGGCTTGAATTATTAATTAATTTATTTTTGTTTCTTCATATTAGACACATGAAAACACATATTTACTTATTTTCAGTTCTTTTGTTTAAAATGACATGCTGAGAGCCTCTTTTCTATTCATTCGGCTTCTTTGAAATTCAAACAAATTCAGATCGGTAAAGCTTATCTCCAATAAAAAGAGTCATACGTAGGATTGCATCAGGGGATGCAATAACGTATGTATTTTGTGGGTCAGTAAATTCATTACCTTTACCTGCAAAAATATCATTCGATTTTCGTTAAAATAAAAGTTTTTTTATCTGTGAAGCTTGAACTTACATTGTTCGAGTTCCTCAAAATTTGTAAATAGTCCAACCGAACGGGGTTTAAAGCTCCTTAACTCAACTATCTTCAATTCAGATAATACTTCCAGAAGGTATATTATATCTGCAGCATGCATTTGTTTGTAGCGTAAACAAACTGAGTGAACAGTACAACCATCTTGGGCTGAGCATTCGATTAAAATGCTGGCCAACCATTTATCAAGAACTCGTCGGTTTAATGAACCATTTACTCGAATCCATGGACAAGGCTTAAGAACTAGTAGCTGCTCCTTTGTACTAAAAATTAAAATTTTATAGACAATTTTAATTTAAAAACTAGAAAAAAAAATACTTCTGATTGTCCAACGAGGAAGTTGTAACTTCTTGAAGATCTGCAAAACGTACAATAGGTTTCGGTTTCCGTCGACCTTCTTCATTGGCTCTACTATGTTTAGGCACTGAAGTCTCTTCATCACTTAAATCGTAATCGGATTTTCTCTTTGGAGCTATACGAGATGCATTAGGAATAAGTTTTCCCATCGATTCACGTTCTAAACGTTTAATATGACGCGTATGAATTACCCATTGTCGAACGTGATTTTTTTGCACATAAACAAAAGTTGAAACACCAGCTCTTAAAACGAGAAAGTGTTGACGTAAAAGTTTTACAGCTTTTTGTAAAAACTCAACATCAGGGAAACGTTTCTAAAAAAAAAATAATAAACGAAAAAATAATATAAATCTAGTTTCTAATGAGAAATTTAAATATTCTTACTAGAAGATCTGAAGCAGGAGCACCAAGGTCAAAAGATTCAATAAAATCATGAATTCTCACAACTTCATCTTGTTCTTCATCAGTAAATCCAACCTCACTCATTAAAGTTCTGAGAGTACTGAGATTATTTTGTGTATACTTCCAGCATGCATCCCTGGAAAAAAGTATCATTTAAAAAGGAATTGGTATAATACAACTGGGTGTTCTATGCTCTTAACTTTTTTGAACAACAAAATCCAGTGTTTTCTAATCAAAGTGATTTGGCTTATCATATTGTTATTTCAATATCCCGAATATTCAAAACTTGAATCAATTTTACTTACTCAACAATTTTCTCCAGTATTTTTTCCCTCAGCATAGCAGTTTCAATCAAACTCTCTGGTATCATAGTTTCCTTATATTTACGTTTTTCCATTTTTTCACTTTCAGTGGATGCGTGAATTTTAAGAGTTGGTAAATTTACAACAAACACATCTTGAGCTCGTGCAACTTTTTCATCTTTATTCAGTTCTGGTTCATGTTCATCGTTTATCGGTACTTCATCGCATGTTTGCAAGATATTCTTGCAAATTTCAATTAAATCAAGTGGTTTTTTTGTTAATGTAATAGAACCTAAATCTTTAGAGTCTTCTTTAGCCAGATGATTTTTCATCAATGTTCGAAAATTTTCAAAAATTGCTAAAATATTTTCAACACATATTGTAACTGAATTGCTCTTACATTCGATGCCATTCATGTCGATATCTTCGTTAATTTCAAATAGAATATTTTCTTGATTCTTAACGATTGTTTCGATAGCGTGTAAATAGTCTTGACTTTTCATTATGCACTCGTCATAGAAGGGACAGAAGTTGGGAACGTCCCCGTTCTCGTTATCGTTGTCATTTAATCCTTCTACTATAAGTTTGCTAAAATCAAAGTCTACCGAGCGATTCAGATTTCCCAGAAAACAAAAGAAATGCATCTGTACGTTGTCCATCTTGGCAATAACATCATAAGGATTATAGTTCAGTTTGTGTTTCACGTTGCCTGCTTTGAATTTGACTCTTGTTGCCAGTTCACCCAGAGAATCGAAATGTTTAGAATATTCTGTTTGTGGAGCATTTTCGAGTATGTTATGAAAATGGTCCATAATTTTCTGCGATTGACTTGTGTTCGATTGCTGAGCCATCGGATCTATAGTAAGCATATTATTCGGAGTTTTTATGTCTACCACAATTGCCTTATGCCATAAAAGCTCTGCTATGAAGAACAACTGGCCTGAATGGGGAGATTTGATTTCAACCACTGATGGCTCATGATGAAATATCGGTTTTATTGCTTGCGTAAAGAATGCATAAAACATGTCCAAAACGACGTAGGGGAACCTCAGGAACATCAAACTCATTCGGAATTTGTTTGAAAAAACAAACGACGGGCCCGTCATTTGAGTCGTATAGGTGTGAACCTGTGATTTCTTTCGAGAAACTACCAATCCATCGATTCTGGCAATCTTAAACGCTGTATGAAGCACTTCCTCCGAATAGGTTTTGAAGATATCAAAGATCTGCAAGTTATACTGCGTCTTGTCACGAACACAACTCAAAGAACTATGCAACACATTGTTTATGGTTGCAAGTTGAAGATCAACGCTTGTTGTGGGATTGAAATACAGCAGGGATTTGTCGTCAATGAGAGGCGTACACTCACGATACTTTTTGTAGAACTCCGTGAGCGTGTCGGGAAAGTTGCTTTTGTATTGTGGTTCATCTTGAGTGTGCTGGGCTTGCAATACACCAAAAGCATACAAAAAATGCACTGCCAAAGCATTTTGAAAGTCTGTTTTAACTGGATAGAGCTCTTTTAAATCACGATAAAAGGTATCTGAATCATAACGCTCGGTGAGGTGTTCGTTCGTCTGCATGGCATGCAGCCACTGTGGCAGTTCAGGTAAATGACGATTAGTTTTAACCATAAAATGAATCCTGCGATGGCAGGCTTGCGTGGTTTTATTGTGAATTCCACATTGCAAGCGAATGATGTCACGAGCAATTTTGGCTACATCACGAAGATTAAAATGCACAACGGGCACGCCAAGAAATAGAAATGTGGCTCGTGCCATTTTCAATATGAGATCTTCTTTGTGACACCAGCGGGCTCGTAAGGAGCGCATCTGCCTGATCGCATCGCGATCAATTGAGTCAGTAGGGAATTTAGGTTTTGGTTTCACCGAAACTATTCTCTTGCGTTTGACCACTTTGCCTGTTGATGTCGTTGCTAAGCGGGTGGTCACTTTCTTTACGTTGGTTTTTTTTAGCACAGTTTCATCGGTCAGTTTGGAAATTCTCGTTCGCATATACTTGGTACTTTGCTTTTTAAGCTTTTGAGCTGCCGCTGCGGCAGCTGCGGTATGTTTATTATTTACCAGCCATGTCCAATTGCGTTGAAACGATGAATAAAGACCCGAAGCCAAACCACCTGCCCCGAGACCGTCGCCCGGTGGAATACCCGTATCCCGAAGCGAGGCTTCCTCAAAACTCGACACTGGAGAGACAATGTCATACAGCGCAAGACGACGTTGTTTATATACATTTTTAGAGTCCGAATCCACAACGTTCTTATGGACAAATCCCAACTTTGTGATTAAACAGATTTTATGCAAACAGTTCCAGTACTGCTTAATGTCACTCATTTTCTTGAAATTAAAATATATCTTTGAATATTCCCGGTCACCGTTAATTTTGAGATAACCTGGCTCAGAGGGTATAGTATCAACAATTGTGGCTTTTCGATTCAAGTAGACCCAAATCTGTATTGGATCTTTGGCTTTTTTATCTGTTACTTGAACCAAGCCCATGAATTGGAGTATTTGAATGATGTTGCATAAAATCCTTGACAATCGTCCACGATTAATAAGACTTTGCAAGGCTAATGGCAGTTGTTTGATTACGTAATGCTGTCGAACAGGATGCACAAGGTATTCCATAGCTGCTTTATCTACAGTCGGAGGAACGTGTATAATTTTATTTAACAGCGAGAATGGAATTCTCTCGACGACATCCGGAAAAGATAACCATCCAGCGGGTTTGCCTTTATAAACAGGTAAAGGTGTAATAAACGTCTTCCAATTAATGCTGTCTCTGTATGGAAAGATGTGATCTTCTATCATACTATTATAGAGATCTGTAGAATTAATGTTTGGCTCTGATTGAAGCCACGTAGATAGCAGACTCTCTGTTAACGTTAATGGTTCACGATTAGGCTGTAAATCATTTAAGGTATAAAACATAAACTCATGCAGAAACCGAGCAGTCAAGAATTTTGGTGATTTCTGTGGCCCCGCCGGAATAAGACCCACACGTTGCACTTTCTGTTTTGCAACCTGACCAGGTTTATGCGGAGGAGCACGACACTTCTTCTCTTCCAAAAATAGAAACAGAGCATTCTTAAGCTTGAGAATCTCTTGTTTCATGATTTTGTGATCAATGGTTATTTTCGGATGAGTTACATAACGATATAGACGAGCACTGTCTTCGCATCTTAGTGTTATTTCGAACATGTTAACAATTTTTTGTCTTTGCAATCGACCGATCATTCTGTAAATGGATTTGTTGCATATTTCATCTTTATAACCAGCTTCTTGTTCAAATTTAATTATTTCATTACGCAACAATATGACTGGAATTATACACAGCTCATTGACCAAATTAACAATTTTTTGTTGGCGCTCTACTTGTTTGACCGTTATATCACGTGGAGTTGGTTTGAATTTATTTACTACCTCTTTAATGGTTGATGTTATTTGTTTAATGTCTTTGTGTGGCTGATCTGGCTCGGGTGGAAGTTTCTATTTAAAAAAAAAAGAATGAAGACTAGAAAACTTTACTTTTTGATATCCTTTTTCTTTTAAACTTACCGGTTCGTCAATACATTTTAAATTTTTTGAAATGTTGGCGCGGTCTTCTTTAATTTTCTTAACAGAATTTGCACAGCTGACCGCTACTATCCTATATAAAATAATTGAATATTATTATTTTTAATTAAAATTTTGGCAAAGCTCATGCCAAAAACAAAATGATACTATTCGCTAAACTTAACTAAAATGTTCTGTTATAATAAAAATGTGCTTTGGAAGTTATAATATGTCGGTATTCTAGGATCGAGTCCCATCTTACGCTGTTTTCTGTTTTTTACCTGTTCCTAACTGTATATTCTTAACTTGTGTCTATCTATTTAATTGCCTTTACGCAGGTTACTTGGTACATCACATAGATACATGTTGTTTTTTTTAACATGAAAACATGTATTCCCATTTGAAGAAAAATGTTTCATCTTTTTTGATACATATTACTAAAACAAAAAATTATACGTTAAACTTACATATTCGTTCTTTGTCGGCCCATATCCTTGCAATATGTTGTAACTATTTTTTGTTGAACAGCTTTTTTCAGAGCTTGACGTACATTTAAGTGATTTGTTGCTAAATTTCCACATAACTGTGATTGACTGCAACCTTCACTTCCGTACTTTTCAATAGCACGGTAAATTTCTTCTGAAAGTGGCATATCAACATATGCATGTTTGTAGTCATAGAAATCTGCAACAATAAAAATAAATAACAAAATTGACCATTCTGTATTGGTTCCAATAACAAAATATTACAAACCATTATTTGATTCTTTCTCCTCTATTACTTCATCGTCATTAAAGAGTTCGTCTTCTGATAAGCATGGATTCTTTAATTTCACACAAAGAACCTCGCGTTCTCCACTAGCTTTAGAATTTTGTTTAACATCAGCCAGTTCTTTGGCAGGGACATTCTTTAAATCAAAAATCCCCAAACAAAAAAGATGAAATATAAATAATAAATTTCTTTGAAACTTTTATGCAAATTTGTGATCTTACAGAGATATCGAAGAACTTTCTAAAGAATTGCGTAGTCTGGATTTTCTTTATCATAGCGTGGTTCTCCTGTGGAAACATATACCGGAGACTGCACATAGACATTCTTTGATTCGGAGTGTGCTTCAATGCAAAGAACATCTTCTCGATTACGGCTGTAAACGCAGTTTTATTTTGAGTGTAGAAACGCGAAAGATTCAAAAGACTAGAACCAATCAAACGATCGGCACGTTTCTCCGTATAAGTTTGTCTTGTAACTAAACCAAGACGAACTAGTTTGTTCCTGGAACAATCAAATAGAACTATCCACTATCCCAATTAATATAAATATTCTTACTTAATGTAGAAGCCAATTGCAGAATCTTTGCAGCAGTGCAGGATTGAGAACTTTCCTGCGGTAGAAATGCCATTTTTGCGGGAACGCCCAATGAATTCAAGCACACAATATTGGATTGAGGTTATTTCTGTGGGTGTACTTATGTGCGCGGGAATAAGACAGCTGTAACGAAGTTTCTGACTGCCAACTATAATTAAATTATCGCCCCATTTTGCTTCGATTTCTTTCAAAGTCATGCTTTTTATTTCATCAAAGGCAATTGGTTTGCGGGTTTCATAATTTTCACATGATCCTATTATTTCTCCGTCGGTTATTGGTACGCATTTATACAAATTAAATGGACATTCCGTCTGCATTCAAGTAATTATGAAATGGGAATTCGTATTTTGTTTTCTAGAAAATAATGAATCTTACCAATGTTAGGGGAAGACCATAGTCAGGGTCGGTGACTGCAAATCTGTTCCATAGTTTTAATTTCTCACGCGGCTCAGGTAGTTCATAGAAATATAAGTAGGCATGTGCTTGAATGACTACATTCCAGACTTGAGTTTGGAATGTATCAAGGAGTGGTAGCGGCAGTTGCATACTCTCCGAGAGTCTTGTCCAAAGTCCTGCGAATTTTAATATACATATGTAAGTAATACTTGTTTGTTCAAGTTGACTGCAAAAAAACTTACCAGATATTGTTATTCCTTCTAATCCTTCAAGTCCAATTTCATCGAGGATCAAAGAAGCTAGGGTTTTTGATTGTGAAAACGCCATTGTTATTTGTTTAGATTTTGTTCAATTTTATTTTAGTTTAGTTTAATAGAATTCCATAGTTTGATCTGTTGTTGTTTATTTTCAGAAATTGTAGATGTCCGACTTTTGGCGTCAAAAACAGATGGTTTAAATATCATAGCTTTCAAAACTATGATGAAGGCATTCAGTCAATAAACTTGTTTGTTTACATATTCACTGCCTTACCGTCGGCAGTTATGTGAAATGTATTTACTAAGGTTTTCAGACGGAGAAACATGTTGCTGGAAATTTTTTAAAGTTTCTTTTAGGTACCAGTTATAACTCCAAAATGAAATATTTTTTTGACTAGAAATAAAAATTGAGTTATCAGTTTTTTATTTGCATCAAAATAATTACTGATATCACTTTTGTGCTTCAAAATTAAAAATTAAAATTTTCAATGATGAGTTTCAATGAAAGCTATAACTGACGCCTGTTTTGGCCCAGCCTATCGCAGGAAATGAATTTCTTTATTTCAATGATTGAACTACCTTATCATTGATCATTGAAATCTTAGAAATCGTTTTATGTGAAAGGTAGGGCCAAAATGAAATATTTGTTTGACTAGAAATAATAATCGAGTCATCAGCTTTTTATTGGCATCAAAATAATCACTGATACAGCTTTTTTAGGGCCTCAAAACTAAAAAATTTAAATTTTCAATGAGTTTCAATGAAAGCTATAACTAGCCCTTTAGTTTCTTCTTGAGCTAACAGTATTACCCTGCTATGCTCTTAATAACTAGTTATCAATAGTAAATTTTAAGTATGTTATTTATAAGAAAAAAAAATAAATAAATAATTTCTTCTAAAATCTCTTGTACCTTTCACACAATGAAACAAAATCGTATGAACATTTTCTGTAGTTGCGTTTTAAATTAATTAAAAGTTTTTGAACGAAAATTTCAAATATTTCGGTATGAAGGAAGTTTAATCAGCTGTAATTCAAAATTAACAAATTTTAGATGAAAAAACTTTGTTTTTGAAAATTTTGTTCTTCAAAATTCTTTATTTAAAATTTGTATCAAAATTGGTACAAAACATTTATATGTGATTCATAAAACGAGTAGCCCACATATAATTATTTTTTTTTATTTTCTCCAAAACAGCTACATATATAACGAGTCTGATAAAACTTCGTAAATGTAATGTCTGAAGCAATTATAAATAATATTGCATGTTAGGTTTTTGGCATAAAACTAGGATAATGAAAATAGGGTTTCATCGTTTTTGAAAAAAAAACTGCATTATTTTTGGGTTATTACCGAATATCTTGCTCTTTTCTCTTAATAGTTCAACTAATATTTATTGCATTTCAAAATTTTGTTACATACTAATACTTATGTATTTATAAAAAAATCAATTTTGTAAATACTCTTGACTTTTTTTTAATTTAAAAATTTAATATTTCATTATTGAACCGTTAACAAACATCTTCAATTTAGTGTAGCTATAATTTTTAACCACAAGAGCAAATAACTGCATTTTATGTTATTTATCAAAACAATTTTGAAATACAGAATTTCGAAATACGGAATTTAGCAAAGTGAATTTTGGGACACATCGATTTATGACTCTAACATATTTTCTTATATACATATATAAGAAAATTGTGCCATTTCTTGCTTCGTCTGTGCTGAAAATGTATTGTATGTAGAGATGAAAAAAAAATCGGTTATTTAGAAATTTTACGGATAGAAGTATATTCTTTATTGTCGAACATACTATTAGGTATAATTATAATATGGGGCATTTCACGTGAAGCGGACAACAAAAAACCGTGTGGGTCTTGAAAATCGTTAATTTTTAAGTTATTTATACTTAACATGTAACTACATAAAAGAATTTTGATTTTTGAGGCCTGGCGCTAGATTTATGGACTTGTAAAGTTTTAACAAGCTTATGGGATAGGATCTTAAAGCAATATGTTGCTTAATTAAATTAAGAGAATAAAGAGATAGAAAAATTGTTCCATTGGTGGAATACGTGACAAATTAGATGTTCTTTTCAGATATTACATCAGAACCGGAATTGGTTTTTTTTTGTAGAAAACCGGAAGTTAGCATTTCAAATCAAATTTTAGAAAACTTGACCCTTAAAAAGTTTTTGAAAAAATTACTTTCAAACTTCAATTTTTAAACACAAACAATTAAAAAACACCAATGTATACTATTTATTTTCAAATTTGTAGGTAAAGTACTAAATTGGCATTAATATTAAATGCCTTCAGTATCCTATTAAGAATTGATAGGAGTAGTAATTACTCAATTTCAAGTGCTGTCTTTGCACTTGCAATAGGTGCCTTCGCATTTAAAAAATGTATATTCTTTTTAATAAATTGAAGTCCCATTTTCCAATTTGGCATGTGGTATCAACATTGTGACTTTATAAAAAAAAAACATCAAAAGGGTCCGAATAACTTATAATTTAATTTGAAAGGTTAAATTCCGGTTTTTCATATAAGAATGGTTTTCAGATGGCGGCTAATTATGTATCTTCTAAATGAATGGAGATCCCACTCTAAAACTTGGCATGTAATATAAAGACTATATATAAGCAACATTTTAAAATCTAAAAAATAAATATCAAAAGTGTCCAAGTTATCTAAAATTGATTTGAAATGCTAACTTCCGGTTTTCTACCAACAAAAAAAATGATTTCCGGTTTTAATGTAATATCTGAAAAGAACATCTAATTTGTTCACCAATGGAACAATTTTTCTATCTCTTTATTTAATTAAGCAACACATTGCTTTAAGATCCTACCCCATAGCTTGTCGAAACTTTACAAGCCCATAAATCTAGCGCCAGGGCCCAAAAATCAAAATAACTAATAATAAGTTTAAATAATCTAAAAAGTAACGATTTTCAAGACCCACCCGTTTTTTCATTGTCCGCTTCACGTGAAATGCCCCATATGGAAAACTTTTAAAATCAGCTTTTTTAAAGCTATTTTTTTATGAATATTATTACCCACTTCTTATATCTCTTTAATTTCCTTAGAGAAATATTATAGATTAGAGTTAGGTACACAATAAAGTGGTGACTATGACGAATGACCAACCTCAGCCTATTAATTTATTCAGAATGTAAGACAAAGCCACCTCTTCAAGGAACGAAACAGACAAAAAAAACAACATCTTAATTTGTAAAAGTCGCTTAAACAAGCTATTGGCAGTATTAAGAATAAAAATGCTTCAATTTCATATTTCTGGTAACATAATATCTATGTATAGTATATATAGGTATTGTTTTATAATTAAAAGCCTAGAATGCGATGTAATTTAAGATCTATTTGCTTGCATTATAATTTATATTATCGCCATCAACTTTTAACAATCTTACCGACAACAATATACTCGTTTTATTCCAATTAACTATCTATGGGCTTGAATATTATATTCTATTATTATTGTTGAGTGTGCTAATTGCCTCCTACGTGTCAGCTATTCTTACTATTTCCTCTTTTTGCTAAGATGTTGATTACGGTGACCAGGTTTAGGTTTCGGTTTATAATATTCAAACTTAATTTAAGACAAATATTTTTGTAGTCCTATGTAGTGGGTTCGGAAATCGCTTAAGAAGATGTTAAACTTAAAAATGAGCTATAAGAATCCGTAAAATACGCAATTCTGCTATATATTTTACAGAGTTACTAGTGGGATACAATTGTATCCCGGAGGATTATTTTTTTCGGTGGGATTCGGATATAGGTACATTTGGTTTAAAAACGACACATTTTTTCGCAATCATTTTAACTCAAAGAATTTAAAAATTTTTATGAAAATTAAAACTTGTATTGTATTCTATTAAAAATTTTGTTTGTACCTGAAATGAATTAATGTATTTTATTTATGTTTTATAAAACTAAAAATCTTTGATAATATCTACTTAAAATCTGGCATTTTTCAAAAGTTTTGCGAATATTTTTGAAAACTCATTTATTTTCAAAAGGACTCCTTTTTTCATTCAGAGGGATTCATAAATAATGTTGTCTGTGATAATTCTTATATTTTTTTCAAAACTTAAAAATAGGATCAATTAGTGTTGAAAAGCTATTTTAAATGCCTATATCGGCTGAGAGAAGAAGTGTCTGATGGCAAAAATTATTTAGCTTGCAATTTTGAACATTTTTTGTGAACTCTCTTAAGGTATTGTAAAAGTGGTAATTTTTTCTAAAATCACTCAGGCCAAAACACAAAGAACTAGTTGTTAAGACACTTTTTAGAAAGAGTTGGATTTATAAATTATAACAAACTAAAACTTAAAAATATAATCAACTGTTTTTGTCTTTAATTCGATTGGCATTAAAAATTTTTAGATCTGAAATAAAAATCTTAAGTGATTATCAATGAAAAAGAACGCATAATATGTAAGTCAGATATTTGTATGAATCACTAAATCTTTTGTTCTTTTTGCTTATTATTTTATATTAACATATCTTAAATTTAGTGTTTTGATCAAGGATTTACGTGTTGAGTTAAGATCAAATAATGTTGATAATGTGGCATTATAAATTACATAAGTATTCCGTTTACCTTTTATTTTAAAGAAAATTGAAAATATATAATGTGATTGAATACATCTTAAAACATTGTTCCAGAGTAAACATAAAGGAATGGTCACCAAATACACGACTACATCAACAAAGACGATTGACCCATTTCATTTCAAATTAATTCCATACTTATCTACATAATATAAATGTGCCGTCGTGGTGCGGCTCGGCAGTTGTGTTTGTAACTTAATTAGCATACAAATAAAATGTATCTCTTGTCGTCTTGATTTATTTATTTTAATTTATGTTAAACTGCATTTGGCAAACTGATTTCATATGCACTTGAAAATAATATTAATTTTTTAACAGATGATTAATTATTTGCTGTTTTATGGCTTAAAGTCTTATTTTCTAGGTGGAACATGGACGATGTAGGAAGAAATTAGTTAGATTTTCATCAACAAATTTACCAAAAGAGTATGCATAGGATTAACATTAAAAATTTTACGCAAATTAAAAAAAAAATATAACCATCAAATGGGTCGAATATTAATCAAAAATTAAAATTATTATAAATGCCTAAAACTAAAACTGACTGCCAACGTTAATTGAGTGAAGATTCAATTTCAAAATTCGCCGCATCGTTAAAATAAGAAAGTACTTTTACATAATATTTTTAATTTTTGGTAAATTTTCTTCTTAAATAATAGTATAGGTATCTTCACAATTAGATCAAAATTATTAAAAACTGGAATTCATTTTATTTTACAATTGCAATTCCCATCAGATAAAACTTCTAAAACATTTATTCGTTATATAGGAGCTGTACCAAACATTGTTGTAGGTCCTAAACAGTAGCGTACGCAGGAAGGGGCTCAGTCTCAATTGTGGTGGGAATTTTTATTCAATTATCATTAAAACTAGCACACAAATGAAAGCCTTTCTTATTATTAATCCACCTTGTATGAATAAGAAGTAAAATTTCAATAAGAAAACAATAAAAGGAAAACACAAAAAACACTCCCTATAAGTTACAAAATGAATTTTATAAATTGGTTTCTTATTTAAAATTTTTTTGATTTTTTAGTTTGAAATAACAAATTTAGGTAATAGAATTTGGTAAAAAAAAGTAAATTCATTCTCCTTAAGGGATTTCATCCATTTCTGTGTGAATATTCAACAAAGATAATCTTTTAAGCCTGGTATCAGATGTTGGTTGCCCTTAACCGTCTCAAACGAACGTTCCGGATCTGCAGACGTCATTAGATGTTGGTACCATACAAAAAATTTCAATTGCATTTCCCAAATTTTTATTGGGGAGTATTCACATTGGTCCACAAAACTCATGTTTTTTTTCTAACTAAAGTTTAAATAAGATAAATTAATACAAGTTTTTCCAATTTTATTTCTGTTTTTATTAAAATAGAAATTATTCGACTTCAAAAAATAATGCATTCACAAAAATTTAAATAAATGAAAATTGGAGTTTTAGGTTAAATTTATGAAGATTATCTATCTCTGATTCAAGTTGAAGGCAGTCTTTCGGAATGTTATGTTACTCAATATAGGCTCTATAGCTTTTTTTAACGTCTTAGCATTGGTAGTAACGTTGCCTAATTGCAAAGGAACTTTTTTTTTAGTTTTTGATTGTGATATGAACTATTGATTTCATAAAAAACCTACAGTTTTTTTTTTTTAATTAAAATTGAAAAATTTTATTAAATCTTAAATTAAACATAAATTAAATTTGAACGAAAAAATAATAAAAATGGGTATGGTTTGTTTCGTCTTTTTCATCTCGTTTTTTTGTTGTTTCGTTTTAGTCGTTTCGTATTTCGTTTGTTTAGGATTTTCATTAATTCGTTTTTCAATTATTTGGTTTACAATTATTTCGAAAAAAAAATCGTTTTGTCTTTCACTTAGTTCGTTTTAGGGTCATTTCGTCTTTTATTGTTTAGTTTTTCGATTATTTCGTTTTTTGTTTAGATCGATTTCAATTATTTTACCATTGTTTACGATAAATAGTGAAGTATGTATGGGGGGCCGCCAGCGAAACAACAAAAATGCGAAGTGAAGAAAACGAAAAAATAGGCACCCAATAAAAATATAATTCAAAAGTATTGGAAATCTTAGCATAGTATGTCATTTTGCTCGGTGAGGGCTCAAGCCCCCTTAGCCCCCCTTACGTACGTCACTGGTCCCAAACAAGAGGCTTAGTTTTTAAAAATCCTAATATTTTAAAATTAATATGCAAAAAATTTAATTTTATAAAATTATTTTATTTTTACGAAGTTTTTTACAAAACAATTTATTCCTTTTTTATTGAATCGAAATCATTTTTATCCAATTACTCTGACACCTCCAACCAATCCTGGAGCAATCAAACCGGGAACACCCAGACCGCCAACAACCACACCAGGAGCAGCTAATGGGACACCCAATGGTGAAACGGCGACACCACCAACAGCAATTGGTCCAATAACTGATGCTGATGCTACTGCCAAGCAGAAAAGAACAAAGAAAATGAAAGCCTGCAAATAGGTTTAAAATAAAGTGTTAAACATTTTAATAATATTGAAGGATTTTCTATAAATTAATCATTATAGATATTATTATTATTTTGATTTTACCTTCATGTTTAGATTGTTGTTTTGTATGATTATATATTACTGACTTGATTGATAGTCAATTCAAATATGATTTCATCTCATATCATCTGCTCGTATTTATACCTAAATTATTAAAATGGAAATTCATATGTGAAATTGCATCATATAAAAAAAAGAATTAAATACATATCTATCGTGGAACCAGATATATGCGGTATAAGAAAACAAAAATGGAAAAATGATAGAAGTTTGTAAGTTAGCTGATTTATCATATGAAAATTCATGACCTTCTTTTGATACACCTGAGTGAACATTGGTTCTAGAATAGGAGTTAACTAAATTAACCTATGTATACACATTTTTGAAGTCAAACATTTTTGACAAATGTTTTAACATGTTTCAGTTTCTTATTCAAAAGATAACTTTAAAATTAAAGGCGTTATTGCAATTACATGACAAAGACACACTTTTTTTTAAAGTTAATTTATCATCGTTTATAACAGCTATAATGACAAGTTTATTAGATATAACATAATGTATAGTCAAATTCATACTTGTTTGGGGCAGTATCATGAAAATCCACAAAATGTCACTTTTAAATTTTTTAATAGTAATAATAATAGAAGGTGAAAAAAGCTAAGTGTGGTTAACCGTGTTATTCTAATAAACATTGCAACTAATGAGCTATTTAAAAAGTTAAAAAAAAGTCCTCTGTAAAATATTTGTATCTAAAACTAGGTTTAAAGGCCTGGTCAAACAGAGCGCGGTCCGGCGGGACGGGAAACAATTTTGCCCGTCGCGTTCTCTGTCTTCTAGAGAATTATATGTTGTTGTACAAACAGAACGCGGCCAAATTCAGCGGGAAAAAATGGAACGCGACGGTAAAATTGAAGTTGTAGATTTTTACAAAGAACGCGACGGTCAAAAGACAAAACAGAAAAGAAAAAAAAAACACAAAATCGCTTGCTATTTGCACTTTGTTGAATGTGTTTATTTCTTGGAGCTGGTTCCAGACTGAAAAGAATACAAAATATTAAAAAAAACTCTTATTTTGTGAATTCTTGTTACGAAAAATCAATAAGTAAGTTTCAATTTTAATTCAGATTTTATAAATTTGAAAAGTATTTTCGTTGTTTGTTTGGTGAAAGTACACTCGACATGACTTAGATGGAAAAGACGATCAACTAACAATAGAACGCCGAAAGCTGACCGCGTTCTGTTTGACGTATCAGAACGCGGAGGGCATAGCGGAGCGTTCTGACCGTCCCGCCAGGCCGCGTTCTCTCTGACCAGGCCTTAAGAGTTCGTGTTTTAGGTGTCAAAATATTTTTGAATAAGACGTATTTCTGCAAAACTTGAAACTCAATATTATGGCTGTAATAAACCTTCACTCTTAATTTAGTTGCAATATTTTAATGTTCGGTACCCTTACTGCCTTATTAATCAATGAGTGTGTAAGTCCGGTGATAAGTGAATTTTGTTCGTATATTTATGTTTTGTCTCGCTTTCACATAGTGCGAGTGGCAGGGATGGAAAATGACATTTTTGTAATGTACTGAAAACTTCTTTAAAATTGTACTGAAATGAAGTCAATTGTACTGAAATTTTTTTTTGATGAATGAAAAAATATTTTATATATAACGAAAATATTTTGTTCTCTTAAACATAAACAAAAACAATTCATAAATATACATAATGTACAATGTACATTGTACATACATAAATAAACACAAAATATTAAATATAAAGAAATAACTACTTTATAATAAAAAAAAAGTTGAAAAACGTACAAAATGCAAGCACTTTGACAGAAGTGAATATTATTTATATAATTATTTTTCAGACTAAAAGTTCTTCTGTCAAAATTCTTGCATTTTGCACGTTATTTTTCAAAATATTTCCATTTACATATTATATCAAAATCATAGCACGATGAATTCTTTAACAAGTTTTTTGTTACTATCAAGGCAGAACACGTTTGAACTTGCATTTTGTTTCGACATTTCGACTTTATAATATTCTGGTATGAAACAATTCGTTCGACATTTGCATTATGGGGAACGGAAAGAACGGCTTGCGCAAGGAATTTTCGGTGAATTTTATATTAAATATTTGTGCGTTGTTTTTCAATTAATAATAACAAATAAATCACAGAAAATAATAAGTTAAGTTTCATTTAACAAATAAGTTAAATAATTATACTTTCTTAAGTGTATTTTTAAGCCCTTCTCGGTGAAGTGAAATTCAAAAATGCAATAAAAGACAGTGGAAATAATTTTCTCGAAATTCAATCAACGTGAGTGATTCTTCTGTTCATGGGCAAAGAATATTGTTTTGGAAGAGAACTCCACTTCATAGGAATTCTCGCGTCGCGATTTTAGGCGATGAGATAGGCCAACCGATTTTGTAAAAAATATTATAATTTTAATATTTCCATTTGTCCTCCACAAAGTCTTGCAATTCATCGTCTATTGCGGGAAATTCTCGTCGCAAAATACCTACCAGCCAAAGCACTCACCTTGATATTTTGTTGATGGAAATATTAAGTTCGATTTTGTTGCTTTTAGTTATTTTGGTTTATGAAGTTTATTAAGTGATTAGTGAAATTTCAACACTGGTAAGTTGATTTGTAAACTTCCTCATAATTTCCAAATTGAATATTTTTTTACGTTTTACTTCAAAATTGCTGCTGTCAAGTCTGTCTTTTCGCAATCCTTTCAACGACAGAAAAAATTCGATTCTTTTTAGAAAAAAAATCGATTCTTTTGTTGAAAGGAATTCGGCATAAATAAAGATTTAGAAAATTTGCAAATTTAAAGAAAACATGGTTTCATAAAATTCTACTGAAATAAGGCAAATTGTACTTTTGTACTTGACAAAACTCAATTGTATCGAATTCGATACAATTGTACCGAATTTTCCATCCCTGGCGAGTGGTAATAAGGTTGAAGAGGATTTAAGATGAGAAGCCGATGAGCTCTGACTCTGAATGCTTTTTATTTGTAATGCGTAGGAAAATTTAGATCTCTATATTTTACCCTATATTTAAAGGCAAAGGCTTTCTTCTTTACATTAATTTTTGTACATGTACATCTTATCCTATAACTGTCTTAGGGCCATTTGCTGAAACGAAACTTAAATATTTAAGTTCTACATACGGTTTGCACCAACAAAAATCTTAAACTTAAAAGTTGCTATGTAGAACATAACTTAGGGGGAAGAAAAAGTAGAACCTAAATTTCCTAAGTAGTACATAAAGCAAAAAATAATTTTGTTGATGTCAAATTTGATTTAAATTTGCCAGAACAAGAAACAAATTAATAAATTGAAAATGAATTTCGAAAGCTGCTGGACGTAATTGAGGATGATGTTGAAGTCCTCGAGTTAATAGAACGTCCCAGATCCTTGACAGTGTATGGATTGCCGCCTCCTGTTTCAAGTGCTGCATATTTTTCAGCAGAGCTTCCTTTCTTACTTCTTTCTTGTAAAGGTTGTACAATTTTTTTTTATGCTTTGCAGATTCTGTAGCCCCTCAAATCTGGGGAGTTGAAACGGTCTTAGGGCTATTTGCTGAAACGAAACTTAAATATTTAAGTTCTACATACGGTTTGCATTTAACATGTAAATTAGTTAGACCCGAATAGTTTTTTTCACCCGATTTCCTTCGGGCTTGAAAAAAAAACACACCTAATAAGTAGCGATTCTGAAAAGTGAAGATAAAACAACATGAGACCATCAAAGGCTAGTTGAGGGTTTCGTGAAAATTGTTTCAGGGGTTTCATCTTAAAATAGCTCTTTTCATGAAATAGTACCTCTCACCTTAAATCTTCTATTTCTGCTGATAACACTCACAGAAGAATGATTCCGAGTTTAAGTCACTAGGCCCTGGTTTTTCACGAGCGTGCCACCAAATTCATTAAAATAAAGTTTTGCAAAAAAACGTCAAAAGTAAGGAAAATATGTGTAACAGTTCAAAGATGTTTAAAAATGTCGATGGTTTAGACAAATATATTTATTCCCAATTTAACTCTTTGTAGTATTCAAATTAGAAGATGTATGAGAACCACATTTTCAGATCTGTAACTCAAACTTTAGTGAGACAAATTTTTTATAGAGCATCACATAATTTATAATAGGTGTTTTTTTTTTTTAATCCCGGGGACAATTGGTTGAAAAAAAAGACAACAGGGATTAGCGATGCCAACGGAGAAACAAAATGGAGTTTTCATACAAACTATCGGTATAACAAGTATGTAATTCACGCCGGTAATTGGGTGATTGCTGTTGCAATTAACATGCAAGTTATTTAGCCCCGAATCGTTTTTTTCGTCTGATTCCCCCAGGGTTTGCAAAAAACACGCCTATAATCTGTCCCCTAACAATTGCATTATTATTTATTCTTGTTGCTTTTTGGGCAGAATGACGAAAGCTGAGAAAACTAATATTTGAAATGTGATTTCCGAAGTAAACCTATACGCAAGTACGAATGGCGATTTAGCAATTTATATACGTTTTGGGTCTATTAGAAAGTGATTTAAATTTTAATGTGAAATTAGAAACATATTTATGAGTTCAAATTCCTAAAACAGTTTTACAAATTCTAAAATTTTTTCCTTAGACCGCATGCAAATTTAGGGTGTAAATGCCCGTGACTTTCATATTCGTATATGAGAAGTTAATGCACTTACTAAATGTACATATACATAACCGTCATACAAATTTTAGAAACATAAAACAACATAATTCAAATTTATTACAAAAATAACAAATTTACAACAATCTCACAACAATTTTTAATAATGTATCGATTTATGATACAAAATTTATCAAAGTCCAGACCTTAAGAATTTTTGATAATTTATTAATTTTTACTTTGGTGGTAAAGAAAATATTGTTAATGGTTAAAGTTAGCTTAATACACAATATTTGTTGTTTTGTAGCACTGCTTTTTTTGGTTTTGTAATGTGCTACCCATAGATCAAAAATATAAAGATACCAATCTTTTTTGATCTATGGTGCTACCAAAGTTTAAACAGCTCTCTTCATAACGTTCTAGTTTTACATCCGAAGAGCGAGAATGTAAGTTAGGAAACAAATATGAGAAAGTAAAGGTATGTAAAACAATTTAGTACCTAGAAATGAAAAAAATGAAAAAGATAGCTCAACAATTAAAATGATTTAATTATGATGAAAGGCAACTGAAAACCCAAATAATCACATTGGCGCAGTCATTGTACAAATTTAAAAATTGTAGTTTCCTTTTAAAAATCTTAAATGTTACATAGTATATTTCGTGACTACAATGCAGAACTAATCTAAGTCCAAAATTTCAAAATGAGTTATTTTTTTACGTCGTAAGGAAACTTGTTGTGTTCCGCGCATTTTCTACATATTCTGAATATTCCTGCGTGCACTACAATTCCTTCAGAATTTAAATAATAGAATATAATCATAGTGTCGAAAGTCACATTTTACGCACTAAGCTTCTTCGGAAAAATTTTAAAAATTTTACTTAAAATAGTTCTGCATTTTAGCGACGATTTGTCCAATGAAAATTTGCAAAAGTTGATGGAAATTCTTCAAAACTTGGGTGCCAATTTTTTGTAATTTCTTGAAGGAAATGAAAGAGCTAACGCAAGAACTTGTTTTTCAACTTATTGAAATTTTATTTAAGAGTTTTCAATTTTAACACACAAATTTTAAAAAATTGAATAAGTTTTAGTAGATATATGTACTATGTACAATGTACATGTATGCCTATCATAAAGATATTTATTATGTGAACTATAATTAGTCATCATCTGAGCCAAGAAATGTATTTCTTCAGAAAGTGCAGTTTTTTTTGTTGTCTGTGACGAAGGCAGAATAATATTGAAAATATTTAAATGAACCAAAAGGATCTTTAAAATTCCTTAAAAACTCATATCAAATACATGTTTGAAGAAAAAATTAATAAATTCAAAAGAATATTTAAGGGAAAATAAAGAATTTATTTATGCGAAAAGTAGAATAAAAATTATATTGTCGGCAGTATTAAGGATCATGTGTTTTGCTTTAAATATTGTTTTGTATGAAATTAACCAATAACTTTAACGGCCCCAACATGTCCAACAAGTCCTGGAGCAATGAGTCCGGGAACACCCAATCCACCAACAACAACACCGTGACCAGCCAATGGCACGCCCAATGGAGAGATAGCAACTCCGCCTAATCCTAGTGGTCCAATGACTGAAGCTGAAGCGACGGCCAAGCAGAAAAGAGCAAAGAAAATGAAGACCTAAAAAAGGAAATATTATTATTTTAATTTTTTTTTTATTTTAGTTTGACTAGTTTTATTAACCTTCATGATGATATATAGAGTTGTTTGGTTTAGACTGAGCTGACTGGATGTCGATTCAATTATGATTAAAACTTGGATCAATTGCTTGTATATATATGAAAATCCATTGTAATTTCTATGCAATATTGCATCATTAAAACGAACATGTCCAAGAAAGGAGTTTGAGGTTTAATTGTATTAGATTTTGTGATTATTTATTGCATGGGTAAATATTAATTCTATTTTTATTTGATTATTTAAAAAAAAAACTTAAATTGGGATTATATAAGATTAAAATCTAACTTATTTTGCGTATTTAAACAAAAAAAATTGAAAGACCGTTTTAATTTGTTTTTGCTAAAAATCTTGTGTATGCGTATAGCTACTTAAAACTTGACATTGAATATTTTGTACAGCCAAATGTTTGCACGTGTCTATAACTATTGCAAAAGTCTCAATGAAAAGCGAGATGTTTCGCCACCCTCAACCGTTGCGCCCGGGGCGATGGTCTCTTTCGCCCCCTCTGACTATACGTCTCTGGTTCTCTTGCAGGCCTTTATTCGTGTCAAGCTACTTAAACATTATCTTACAGCAAACTTTTTGTAAGGAAAATCTATCAAACATTTTTGGATCCCGCGTTTCAAGATAGAAGTCATTTGTACCTTTTACGATACCAATATAACCAATTTTTAAAAAGCTTTATTTCATTAAGTTTAACCTAACTTCAGCAACATACAAATCTTATATATTTGTATAGTTTGTAAATTTTAGAACTTGGCGAGGGTTTCTCAAGCTTTATGTCAGATTTTCCATGAAAAAAATAATAATGGAGTCCAAAAGTGATGTATTATTAAGGACCACTTTTAAAATTCATAAGAGCTTAGTGCTGGATTGGTCGGTTGGTGGTTCCAAAAATCCCATCCGTATTATTAAAGCGAGTACAAGCTTATAAATAATATTCACTATTAATTATGTTATCAGTAAATGGAGTGACTCGATTACAATTTAATTTAAAATGTTTAAAAAAAAAAACAAAAAAACAACACAAACATATATATGCCAGTAAGACCTAGGGTCTTATAAATTAGGCAAATGTTAGAAGGAATAGAAGGATAGGATAGATTTTTGTTGGCACAGTTGATTGAGAAATTAGGTTTTTATTATCTCATTAAATCCCAGGGGTGGCGTTCAGTTGAGGGAGTATAGAAAAGAATGCTGCCTAGACTGGGGATCGAACCCACACATCTAGGTTAGCAGTCAAGCACTACTTCCACCGCGTCGGGGCCGGGGGGTGGCTGTCAAAATTTTAAATATTTCCAATTTATATAAAGTAAGCATCTTACTTATTCCATACCCTAATTTTGCTTCTTTAAATGTATACATATGTATATACATATCTGAGTGCAAAGATACATATGTGGGCAGTGGATGCAGATTTACGGTCGATTGTGCTTCTTAGTTATGATTTGATTATCATTCTTCTCATTTTGACTTTTGACACGATAATTTTTTGTGAAAATTGTAATAAAAAAAAGTTTAATAACGACTGTTAGTTGATATGTATATAGTTAGTCGAGCATAATTTTATTATTAATTTCCGCAGTCAAAGTATTTTTTACAAAATTCAATTCTTACAAAGTGAAAGAAATTAACTTTGTCAATGAAACCACACCTTGTAGAACATATTAAAATTTTGCTTTTGAGTTTTTAAAACATATTAAATAATATTTTTGTAAAACCTTCCTTTGTATATGAAAGCAGTTTTATTTAATTGTTATTAACTAAAGTTGTCTCTAAGGCACCTAACCCGCTCGTTGAAAAACCGTGAATTTAAATTCCATTTCAATTCCATTTTTAGTATAAAATTTATTTTCCCACCTCAAAAATTATTTATAGACAAGTTTGTTGTTACATATGTATATCTTATTATTATTTTAAAATCTTAAGCTTGAAGATCTTGCCATTAAAACCAAAGTTATTATCTTTTTTAAGGGAAAAAGTGGGCATCATAAGTTACATTTACTATATAAACTGTAATTTTGTATGAATATTTCATTTCACTCGAACTCTGCACTAAGCTTTCAAAATAAAAAATTAATTCCCTCAAAAAATCACCTAAAAAAACATTTTCAAAAATTCCATAAGCCCTAAATACCACTCAACCGAAAATTCCTGACACATAAACAGCTTTTTATATACCCTTTCTGATTTAAAAAATTCATCTTATCTATGTATCTAACATTCCCCTGATTTACTCCAAATTATTTGTCAAACGTCGATTTTAACTTTTTCAGTAACCATTTAATTTATTATGTGTTTCAATTTCGTTGATAAGTAATAAATCACGTGAAATAAGGCCAAACGAAATTTAACCAAAAATCTAAAATTTAACCTTATTTCGTTTTTAATGTAAATAATCCCGAATTTTGATCAAAAAAAACCAGACAGTAGATTGACTTTCGTTCGAAAAAAGTTTGATTCCATTTATCAAGTCCATTAATATAAACTTTGTTCATTTAACTAAAGTTTCATGGAAATTTTAAATTTGTAGCAGAGGATGATCAAGGACATTCATGACATTTCTCTAACAAAAAAGATATTAGACGTGCTTTGTACAAGTCTTTGCTTACATAAAGGATTTGAAAATCAAGCATCTCCCTAAAGCTTGGTCTATGTATATCTTTGGTGGATAGTAAGAGTAACGTGTTTCACTTACATATTCATATAAAAATTATGCCTTTATGCTGAGGATGATGTAATTTTTGTTAAAAATTACAATCTACGCCGATATGATTATTATTTATGATATAAATGGCTGATGAACTGAAGTTCAAATCATAATTGAATCGGCTCTTAGTCAACTCAGTACAATAATCTAATCATGAAGGTAAGTTGTACCTACCTATATACCTTCCACCGAATCGTTTAATTTTTTGTATCTTAATAACAATAATTTAATCCATTTTCTTCAAAAGGTCTTCATTTTCTTCGCTCTTTTCTGCTTGGCTGTAGCTTCAGCATCAGTCGTTGGACTCGGTGGAATCGCTGTATCTCATTTGGGTGTTCCAGTTGTTGGTCCCGGTGTTGTTGTTGGAGGATTGGGTGTTCCAGGATTGATTGCCCCAGGAGTTATTGGACATGTTGGAGCCGTCAAAGTCGTAGGCTAGTTATAAAAAAAATTGTTGTTGATTCTTCTAAAGTTTATTAGCAATCTTAAATAAAATGCTGAAATTGAACATTTAACAGTTTGTTCTTTTAATATTACTCGCTCTTTATAGGATATTGCAATGCATTATACTCAATTTCAGGTTTTTTTGGTTATCTGAAATAATGTTTTGACGTTTTTTTATTTGAAAAAATTTCCTTATTTTTGGGTAATTCACGTACATATATCTATTTAATTTTGTTATAATTTTGCAATCTGGTGCTTTTAATTATGTACTTACGTTTAAGCCTAGTACGCAGCTGAAGGGAAACGAAAATGTATACATTTTTTTTTTTGAAAAAGTTCGTGCGATCCAGCTATACATGACTTGAATTAAAATGTTTTTTTGCAAGAAATTCGATGAACAAAACGACGTAGGTGCTAAACACATTACATGTTAAACTATACCTCTGCGGGCTTAGCTATAAACCCACAGAATTTTACGGGCGTGAACTACAAACCTGTCATCGATTGTTTCTATGAAAAGTTCTTTTTTTTCTACGATTGCGTCGCTAAACCCCATGGTCGTTTTCTTCAACCATTAATAATTGTCTCTGGGAATGGGAGTGATTTATGGAATAGTGACATAAATGAAACTGCCATAAAATAGAACCAATAACTTTCGAATAGGTATAGATAAAGGTTTATTTTAAATTTCTCTATATTTCGCAAGCAATTTTAAGGACTTTCATAAAAAAATATTGCAATGATTTTTAAACCAAACCAAAAAGGCTTAGATAGGTACTAATGATTCCTAAAGGTAGGTAAATATTATATAGTTTTATGGAAAAGAAAACCCCCTTAACGATACCCAGCGCAATGTGGATAGTACAATATTAAAAAAAAAAAAAAAAACAACACGAACATATTTCCGTTAATATTCAGGCCTATTCTGCTAAACGTTAGCGTGAATTTTTGTATTTTGCTATCTGTCGGAGGAAAACAAATTTTTCCAAAAAGCATATACATAAGTTGCAATAAAATTAAAATTTTAAATTCTCTCAAGAACTTCAAAAATAATTTTTGATAGAGCTTTGAACTCAAACGATTCTATAGAGTTTAAAGAATAATTTTTGACAAATTAAGTGACCAATACACCTCAATCTAAAAATTTGATCGGGTCGGGTAGCAGAATAGGGTTGGGCTGATTTTGTAACTTCCAAACGTAGAATGGTTTCCTTGAAGGTAATTTCATAAAACGAAGTTAAGTAACTTATGTAAATAGTCCGTTGTGTATATCGCACCCTTAGAATATTGAAAGTGACCTAACTACAAAATTCGGCATCTTTTTTACCACCTGGTTTTAGAGTTCATTTTGCTTTTGAAGACGAAAATTTTGAGTTAGGTCACTTTCAATCTAAGGGTGCGATATGTACGTTTTTGTGCATTACGATCGTAGAATTGCGAAAATATCGACGGACTTTGGATATTTTTAATGTATTTTCATGGTAAAAGGTCTTAACTCGTGAGCTCAATAAATAACGGAATTGTAATCTGCTCCTATAAAAGACAGAGATATGACAGGCCCATATCATTATCTGCAAATCGTCAAGCTATGTGTTTTTTAAGTTCTTTAATTAAATAGCAGAGCCATCTTGTTTTTATAAAAAAGGACCGGAAGGTGGAAATCAAGAAGACAAAAATCAGGTGAGGTGAAGACTGGAGACGTCAAACTTAGCCAGCCTTTTAGGGGTAATAAAAAGTCTTGCAGTGAAAAATAGAAATGTAAGAAACAACCAGTTCTGAACGAATGTGTTTTATTGAATGAATATTATAAATTTGGAAAAAAATAAAAATATAAACAACTAAACAAAAGCTTAATTCATATATCAATGAACAAAGTACTTTTAACAAGTATAGTTTGGTGTTTTCTTTAACAAAAAGAATATAGAGGCTGAAAAACAGCCGTTTTCTTAAATTGTCTGAATATTTTAATATTTTATTTTAATTTTATAATTCGAAACGAAAAGTTATTAAAATAGCAAAGCAATCAAAACCCTCTTGATCATTTAGTACATAATCGTCAGTGAATCTGTTTTTAGTTGGTTTTATTCGTGTGTTATTTTAATGTCTTCCGAGTTTAAGATGGATGACACGATTCCCGGACGTTTCAATCTTTTTTAACTCTAAGCTTTTATTCCGTTGTATTACATGTTTGCTCCAATTCCATCTTATTCCCATTTCGATTTAAGCTAAGATACAAGGTGATTCCCTTAGGCGAGAATTAAAATGAAAGACAAAATATCCATTTGCCAGCAAAAAGTTATGGTCGGTGTAATATTTTATTTTTTAATAGAATTTTCGCATAAAGTGCGAAAAAAGTCATTTGAAGTTTGTATAGCAAGTATATGGGAGGGTGTTTATTTCACAACGCTTAGACAGGAGGGAAAATTTTATAACAAGTCAACTTAAAATGTACAAAATTGTAAGAACCGGTAGTAGGTACATACAGTTTAAAGATTATAATATACTGCATATACGTAAAGCAAAAATCCCCTCTATAAACACATAAATAAGAGTAAATGCATATATAACGTCTTTTTCGTCAGATTACTTGTCAATTTGATAAATAATTGAAGAAACCATTATTTTTAAATGTCGATTTCAGCTTGTGTGTATATGTATTTGAGAAGACGAATTTTTATATTCCAATGTAATCGAAGAGGAGTGAAACATAAGAAAACCCAATGGAAAACCAGATTATTCAGTAAAAAGTTTTTCTTTTTTAAATTTTAAAAATCAATAGATAAAATAATGTGTAGGAAATAATTTTTTTTTTTTTTTTTTAATTCTGACAAAATTTTTTTTTAGAACAATATTCACAATATCGAGTCTATAATTGTGGTGTGAAACACAACAAAAAATTAGAGCGTTATTCGTGTATTGTCAAAACAATTTTTTGTCAGTTTTTACTCCTTTTGGAGCAATTCTCATCAAATTTCGTTTAAATTCGCTTTATTTAAAGCAACAAATGGAACAAAGAAAAACGTAGCCGTATTGAATTGAAAGCATCGCTATACTTAATATTTTGTGTGTAGATGTATTGTAGATGAATTCCAAGTCATAATTTGTAACTTAAGCTCTTATACAAAGACTTAAACTCATTTGCTGAATCGGATTATTAATATTAAAATTAAACATATTGAGAACTTGCATATGTGACAGTTTGCACAGAGAACAAAGTTGAACTTAAATATTTAAGTTTCGTATCAACAAACGTCTCTAAATTAGTTTCTTTCAGATAATTTGAATAGTATGTATGTATATAGGTCTATATAAAACGACTACTAACCGATGGAACAAATTTAAAATGCTTATTTAAAACATATAATTAAATGGAAATCTAAATATTGTAATAAATAACCTATAACTTACTGTTTTATTTAAGGTAAATATACTATTCTATATCAAATTATTTATAAACATACATATTAGGTTTTCAAATGTTGTTTTGGAAAATTATTTAAATGGCAGCATAGATTGTTGCTTTAAATAAAATATCGTCTGAGTTGTAATTTATCTGAACTTTATAATATCTTGATTCTTTTCATTATAGATTACAAACTTTATAACCCATCTCAACATAGATATAGGTATAGGGAATCCCATTCTAACGTTCTTAGGTTCTAATTCATCGAGAACAAACGTACTTCTTTTATTTTTTAACTTTGTTTTTCTGATTTAATGAACCTGTTGATCTAATTTGCTTAATATTTGTGAAAGTAGGAATAGATAAATTATTTTATTATTTGCTTCCAGATATCAAAACAACCATATCAAACCCTTGCGATGCATTTGCATAATGTATAAATTAGCCAGTGGATATTCTTTCTGCAAAGTAGATTTATTCCATAAGTGTAACCCTAGACCCACAGAGGTCTAGGTTCTTATAATAATGCATATTATGCACAAATAAACATATTGCCACTTAGAAACTAGAGTAATTGTGGAGCATGACAATTTTTTTCCTGCCGGCCGCCCACCAAAAACCTGATTCGGACTTAAAACTACAATAAAAGTGTTAACATTGAGATCTTGTGTTTGCCACGGGACAAGTTGATCACATTACACCTATGGGATAGGTTTCAACACAATATATGTATGCGTACAGCTATAGATTCCTATAGTCAAATAGATACAAGATCAGCTGCATGAAAATGATGCAATGGCTTAATATAATTACAATACCAAGTCGATACTATATAATCGTTACATTTTTCTGGATACAAGTCATATTTGAATCGACAACCAGTCAACTCAGAAACTAAACCCAATCCAATAATCATGAAGGTGAGATATATGGCAATATATATAAAGTTCTTAAGATCACATTTTATTTTAACTTTTGTGTCCCTTTTTTTAACAACAGGTCTTCATTTTCTTCGCTCTTTTCTGTCTTGCCGTTGCTTCAGCATCAGTTATCGGACCTTTGGGTCCTTTGGGATTGGGTAGTGTAGCTGTTTCACCGCTAGGTGTTCCACTTGCTGGACCAGTTGTTGTCGGAGGACATGGACTAGTTGCTCCCGGAATTGTTGGACTGGGTGGAGTCAGAATTGTTGGTTAATTGATTTAATTATACACAAATCCAAACAAAAAATACACTCTTAAATATTTCACGCCATACCATTTCTTGTTTTAATAAAAAAAAGTAGCTTTTGATGTTTTTTAAAAGACTTGTATTTTTTACATACTTTAAGAGTACCTATATATATATAGATGTATCAAATACCCCATTAACATTAACAACTTATAAATTCTAACTAAGAATTTCACCAAGAGTCAATTAAAGATAAGGATATAACTGGTCATGGTTCGTCCTGCATCTTATAATCTTAAAAATCTGAAAAAAAAATAAATATAAATAAAAGTATATAAAGCCTGCGTTAAATTTAATATCAGCGCTGGAGAAAGGGCATTTTTTTACTTCAATCCCAATTAAGTAATAATTTATTTACTTTGTTTTCACTTAAATTTTAAAAATTTAAATTAGTTAAGTGATAAAACCGTCACTATCTACAGTGTCGAATACGAATTTTATCTCATAAATAACATATAGATCATCATATGGGAACAGATTAAAAAAACCCGTTTAAACCATTGACTGTCATTCGTTCTGTGAATAAATCTTGCAACTAATTCAAAGATGTGTCAAATAAAAACAAAGAAATTGCAGTTTAGACCAAATTTAAAGCCATTCATCTTGATCTTGTGATTCTTAATCACCAATGAATGTGCTTACCCAATACTATAAAACACACTAAATGCCGATTATTTTTTGTCAGTTCTTTTCTAACAATGAAGGTAAGTGCATACTTAGCCGTAGGATAACAAAAATAAACTTTTTAACACCAATGTTATTTTTATCAGCAGATCATCATATACGTATCTATAATTTACGTGTCTACAGTTTTTTGCCTCCATACCGCTGATGGCGAAAATCAAAGACTTGATGACAATTTAATAAGATCATCAGAACACTCTAGAGAAGGTCGTCATGAATATGATGATTTTGATAGGGAAGCTCGCAGGAATTTTGAACATCGTAAAACAACAGAGGCCTATAAGAGGATTCCTGCTATAAGAAGTCCAAGCAATGACGAGCATGATGATACTAAACATAGAAGTAATGACTCTGATAAAAGGTTGCATCGCGAAGATGAAGCTGATTTGGACAAAAGCAACTTGTCTGATAATGAATCTGACCATGTTGACTATCATCCAGAAGATTATCCTTCATTGCCGATCCGACGGCCTCCTGCTCCTCCGGTTGTATTTTTTGGACCACAATCTTTAGGTGATCGTAGACAAAACCGTTTGCCAGTCTACCGAAGCCCTAGTTACTCGAGGCTTTACGATGTCGGCCCCATTCCAGTATCCTATAGGACTATAAATCCTATAGCGTATTCAGTGCCATCACGTGTTCGTAACGTGGTGTTAGGATATCCATCGTTACCTAGTCCAGTGAGATATGCTTATAGTGCTCGCAACTCCGCTTTTGATAGTGGAGTGGTTCCAGTGGAATACAGAGGATTCTTAGCAGAAGAATACGATGAATTTCTTAAAAAGAAATAATACCTTTATAATTATTTGAGTATTTCTGTCACATTAGTAGTTTGTTCGTTATAGACTATTACCCATATCCTATTACACGATGACTCTTTGTCCTTCAATGCCTTCGAAATTTAATGATTATGTGAAGGAGGAAAAATTTCCGATTTCATCTTGGTACTGATTAAATTTCGAAAAGAGTCAGGAACAAAGAGTCATTGTTAAATAGGGCCATAATTATGACAGAAGTTTCTGATTTGTATTTAAGATTACATAGATACATGAATATTCCTATAATGTGTATTTCTTCTTCTCACTTTCAAACCTTTTTTTATAAGGATAAATACAAAAATAAATTTGGTTTATAGAATATAATATTTATGACAGTTTGTTCTTTCTTAATTTGGTGTCGATTTCGATGGATACGAAAACCTCAGAGCTGAGAAAACCTTGTATATAATATAATATATATATACCACTTGTTTTGAGTGATCAGAAAAGTTATTTCTGACCTAAGGAGGTACATATATGTATGTACAATGTACATTGTACATATGTATATATAGATTGATCGATACAAAATGATGTAAGAATTAGTTCCTATGCTCGGTGAGGTATACCCCGAGTTCGTATAAGTAAACTTGCCAAAAACATTTGTTAATTTAGGTACGCGAAACATCCAAAACCAATCGTTGCATCAGCTGTTTTGTCACAAGGGATTACAACAAAGTTGTTGAGATTGAAATAATCGCAGAGTTATCGCTCTTTCTTCTTGTGCTTCTTCCTATTGTTTGAGACATTAGTGGAGTAAAGAGTGTTATAGTCTAGGGAAAACTGATCTAAACCACAAATTTTGCTAAAATCATTGAAAATAATTTTTTTTATTTTGTTTGACTTTAAATAGACATGGTATTAAATCGGTAAGAGAATTTGCTACAACTTTTAAGAAACAGAAAATATTATGATAAGTACTAAATATTGAAGACATGAATGTTAATACCTTCTAGAACTTTTTGAAAATATTTTGGTGAATTTCTGAATTCCGTCTAACGTTTTGACAGGCTGGTCTTAAGACTGGATCGCAGGTTCATCAAGGCAGCGAAAGTTAATTAGGATATTATTTCCAGCTACTGTAGGCTACCATAGGGCTCGAATAGAGAAAGTAATAGGGTGAGAATGAACAACGAAAACCCAGTTTCACCATTCATCTAAACCGCCGGTTTTGATGGATTACCAGCGAATATGCATGCATAAAATTATCATAGCGAAGTATATCGGTAGAAGAAAGCATACCCGATGCCTGCAGGACTCTTTATATTTTCTATTTAAGGCTTAAGCCATTGCCCATTCTGCTTCCAAACATCCAAGGTAATGTGATATCATGTCATTTCTTCAATTAAGTTCTGTAGCGGATAGTGTTCAGGGCAGGCATTAACAAGGAAGACACATTCAACAAACAAACATCTTTCCACCGGACAAAAAGTCACTATTGATAGCAGCAACTTGGACATAGTTAAGGCGTCAGTTATAGCGATCAGGAAAAACCATCAGGAAAAGTTGAAACAGATGGAAACAGGAATTTTTTCCTTATGAGCGTTTATAGCGAAAACGAAAATTACGTCAGTGAGTAGGCTGCCAATCAAGTTTTCCTGATTGAAATGCAAACGATTTTTTTTTCCTTCCACTAATCTGTCAGTGGAACAAGTAAAAGCTGAAACGCAAATAATTGGAAAGATTTGTTTCATTTTGATCGAAATGACAATCAGCTGGTACGGAAAATGAAATTCAGTGAGGAAAATAAATAAATAAATTTTTCACAAAAAATATTTGTGCAATTAAAAATTGTATTGACACAAAAACTTCTTTGAGTTATTTTCCATCGATTAGGGTATCGATTGCGTTACAAATCGAATGAAAACCTAGTAAATAACCTACATATTTGAAAGTTTTTCCTGTTTCGTTTTCCTGATCGCTATAACTGGGCCCTAAGGAGCTCATATACCACGATCTCACATCAGTAAATTTTAGGGAAAGTTGGGAAACCGCTGCTTCTTAGTTCTGATGAGATAGAGGGTTCAAGTCTCACGCGTAGAACCAAGTGCACGCTAAACAAAACTCTAATACTAATACTGAAAACAAAAAATAAAAGGGATATAATTCATGCGTATTCCATCCCTTTTCCTTTCACGCCCCCAAAAAATCGAAAAACTATATTCGTATTTGGGGACTCATAAAATCTGCACTTCTATAGTGTCAAATTATAATGTAAATAGAGAATAGAGAATACAATCTCGGGATCTCGGCCCATTTTTCGATCCCGAAAATCCCGGGATTATAATGCTCCAATCCCAGGATTTCCGTGATCAGTGGCTTCTGCTTGCTTATTTCTTACAGCAAAAGCTAAAGGTTTAACAATATTAATAATTAAATTATTTTTAGAAAAACGTAGGGAAAAGTGAAAATTAAATATACGATAAAGGCATGTGTGGGAAAAAAGTTTTAAAAAACAGTTTTTGATATGTCTTTTCAGTTCAGATTAATTTGACAGATCAAAATGCTTTCCCCACCCAGGTATACTCTAGCTCATGTTTTTAACTTGTTGTCATATTTTTGCCACGTTTTGCAAAAAGTTTCAAAAAGTAGTTAAGTTTACCCAAAGTTTTGTTTTTCAAAACAAAACCCTTTTTTTAAATTTAACAAGCATCTTCTTTCCTTTCTTTGAAGGTACTTTCAATTTCCATTATGAAAAAAAATAACAATAATGCTATTCCTCCCTTATTTCGCTTTAGTGTGACCAACGGGTTTAAAATAAAGCAACTAAAAATTGAAAATTAAAAACTTTACTAATTGTTATCCACACATGGCTTAGTTTTATTTTTAGGGGGTACAAAACAAAGTTTAAATGATAACTTTCATATTTTAGAATAAAACAAAAAATTAAATTGAATAATAATATCCAATGCATACCTAAAACAAAAATTTAATAAACAGAAATAAAATCAGTATAATAATAAGAAAAACCTGGTCATATCAAGCTATAGAACAGCGCAGAGACAGAGAAATAAAACACCATACTATCAAACTTTAGTATTAGGTAATATTTAATGAATGATATTTATTAGCTGTTTTATTTTCCCCAAGATCCGAACCAGATTGGATTTGCTTACAAAAATACATGTATTACAAAAACAACACAAGATCCAACTTTGTTTTGAATTTGGATTTCCAAATCCATTTTGAACACACACCCTTAATTTGTAAATGTCGTAAGTAGTGTAAAGAAAAAAGGCAAACGGTGTATACGAATAAAAAAAAACAAAGGAAAAAAAGAGTTGGGTATATAACGTATGCCACGGAGATCCTGGGTTGTTTTATTTTTCTGATCTGATCTGGATTGGATCTGGGGGAAAATAAAACGCAGCTTTTATTTTTATACTTTACCTCCCTATTGACTGAATTAATTAATTTTTTGTTTACAATATATTATGTTCCATTTAAGTCCGTATTATACCACATTTTTTTTTCTCATTTTTAGTTCATAAAAAATGAAACTAGAGCAGTACGAAGAATTCATTACTGAAAACTCCAATAGAAAAAGGGAAAGATGTTGTTTTTAAAAAAGGAAAAGCACTTATCTGGCAAAAAAATAATATGAATTGTCAACATTATTTAAAAATTGTTTTCTCTTCTAATGCTGCAATAGCCGTGTGTTTTTGCAAGCCCGGGGGAAATTGGATGTAAAAAACGACGTTGGTGCTAAACAATTAGCATGTTAAATGCAACAACAACTAATCCCGGAGAATTTTCGGGGCTTAACTTAAGCGCACCGAAAAACTGTGTTACTGGCATGAATTGCATACATGTTATCGATAGTTTGTATGAAAACTCCATGTTTTTTACTGTCATGGCGCCGCTAATCCCCGCTGTCGTTTTTTTCAACCAATTCCCCCCGGGCTTGCAAAAAAACACGCCTGTTGTTTTATCTTCACTTTTCAGATTCACTACTTATTAGGTGTGTTTTGCTTTCAAGCCCGTCGGACATCGGGTGAAAAAAACTATTTGGGGCTAACTAATTTACATGTTAAATGCAATAACAATTATAACCCAGATAATTTTCAGGGCTTAACTGAGAAAAACTGTATTACCGGCGGTAATTACATACTTGTTATCGACAGTTTGTATGAAAACTCCATTTTTTCTGTAAAGGCGTCGCTAATCCCCGATATCGTTTTTTTTCAATAATTTACCTCCGGGATTGGAAAAAAACACACCTAATGTCAAAGAATTCTCGGAGCTTAACTTAAGCACACAGAAAAACTGTGTTACCGGCTTGCAAAAAAACACCTTTCGTTGTGTAGTCTGTGAACAGAATGACCCTAGTGTAACTTCTCTATTAAAGCATAGTACGCTGCTGATGCGAAACGAAATTTTTCTGTGATCTCCAAACAGACAAGGAAACGATTGCGAAAACACAACAGAAAATATCCTTGGAGAGTTTCACTAATTCCAAAAACAAAATCAAACATAAATGCAAAAAATCAGAGAAACCCATGATGTAAGAAAATGATAAACACAAAAAAACACAAATAAAACACAAATGTTATTTTTCCGCACACAATAAATAGACTGTATAATTAATTCAGTGCGAAAAAGGAGCGGAGACTTCTCCAAATAATCTGCTACAATTATAAATTTCGCTCTTCGAACAGCGTACTGCAAAACGAAAAGCAAAACGAAATTTTCCGTTTCTGATTTCGTTGTCTCATGTTTGTGTGGGATTTTTCGTTTCGCATCAGCAGCGTACTAGGCTTGCCACCTCGGGGCCAAAAAAGAAAAACGCCTAATGTGTTAAAAGTTTAAGGGCCAGTTGTACAATAGTGGTTCAGCCCCGGTTCAAGATTTTAATTCACCGATTTCGGTGGATTAACTAAGGTTCAACGCTGGTTCATGTATGTAATTGGTTATTATAACACACTTGAACAGTAAACCACTGTTAAAACTCAATTAATCCGCCGGAATCGGTGGATAAAAATTGCTGAACCACGGTTTAAATATTTGTACAACTGGCCCTAAGGGCCAGTTTGTTCACAGCTTATCATCTTTAATCAAGGATTATTTCAACTGGTAAATCATCGAATGAGCATTGGGCATGCTTATCAAATTTTTTTTCAATGAAACCATAATTTAAGTTGTTATTCATGGAAATCGCTAATCAGCCGATTTTGGTTGATTAACGCCATTTAGTTAGAAGCTGTGAAAGTCATCTTTCAGATTTAACCCACTGTGAACAAATTGGCCCTAAGTGAATTATCTTTTATATTCCATCATTATTGTTTTTAGTGTTCTACTAAGTTATACCCTTTTACATATTTTTGTTTACATTTTCTATGGCCTTGCCGCCAACATGTGCTTTAAAATTAATTAAAATAGCTCGTAAGAAGTGAATTTATGTAAAAATTGAAACTGTATTTAAATAATCGTCTTTAAATAACTCAATACACATGCAAGTGATTTCATTAATTTTGAAAATTCCACATAGAGAGTTATAGCCGCAGTAAAACTAAGACCGCACTCAGCGGAACTGCACTTCAGCGGAACTGAGCTTCACGACTTATTTGTAGGAAATTTTATGGGCTATATCGCACTAAGCTACAACTGCACTTCACGGCGCGACACTATGCGACAAAGTTGATAATCTGACCAACTGTGTCGCGACGTGAAGTTTCGTGCAAAAGTGCGCACGGTGTCGCTGAAGTGCAGTTCCGCCTAGTGCGGTTCTACCTTAAAACATAGCTTTGCTAAGTAAATTTTCCGAATTGTACTCTGTAAAATATTTTAAAGTCTCAATACAATTCAATTCAATTCAATTCGTTTCGTTTCGTTTACGGTTTCGTTATCGATTTGGAGACCAGAGAAAATTTTCGTTTCGCTTCAGCTGCGTACTAGGCTTAAAGACAAAACCACCGAAATCAATGTTTGTATCCAAAGCTGTTTAGATTGGGAAGATTGAGGCTGGTATCACGGCAGTTCATAGGCAAGAGAACAGTGGGGTGAAGACCCTCGTGAGGCACGTTGAAAACATAAAAACCGGACTCGTGAGTCTACTTTGTTGTTGCTTCAATAGGCGTTTTTCTTTTTTAGCCCCGAGCGGGGCACAGAGCGGGCTCTGAGCGAATAGAGCTCACTCCGAACAGAGCGTGACCTGAGCGCACCCATCTATTAAGAAACTCAATTGAGCACTGAACTCTCATATCTATCAAATTACATGAAAATTGTATGAAGTTAGCCGCGCTCAGCTTTGTGCTCGATGTGCTCGGTCATTTTTTACCCAGCTCATCGAGCGAGCCCCGGTCGAGCTCTGAGCTAAAAAAGAAATGCAAGTTGAGAGCTTGGAGCGCTCCGAGTTAAAAAGTAACATAGTTTTCTTTTTGACAGCTCAGTGCCACGCTCGGGGCTAAAAAAGAAAACGCCTAATGTGTGGAATATTGAAATTGTTGTTGTTTCAATGTATTTTGAGGCGATAGCACTTCACCAGTCCGGACTCAATCTTCCCAATCTAAACAGGGTCTTAGATAGGCTATCCTAGTGCAACCTGAACGCGACCAATCTCTAAACACATCTAAAAGTGCTGAATATACTACTACCACTACTTTATCATCAATGCAGAACGTTTTTTCAAAACTACCTTATCCAAATATCTAGCATCTCTTTTACTCACGTTTACTTAATAGAGATGGGCATTCTTTTGCTGTCATTTTGGTAAATTTAATTCAAAGATCTATTCAAATTTCAATTTAAAACGCTCACTCACTTCACACAAAAAATAAGGGTCGGAAATCCTTCTAATTTGCGCTTAGCACAAAAGAATTTAATTTGATTTTTTTGAAGCAATCAAAATAAAATTGAGTGAAAACTATTTGAAAGAAATTCACTAGATATATTATGCTGGGTGAGACGACATACAATTGGGACGATATCCAAGTCGGACGATTTGATTTGAATCATTCTGAAAATTTCTTCAGTAAGTTTATTTAAAACAAAAGAAATAACTAGATTTTATTTAATAAATAAATACTCCCGGAAGCAGCTCGAAAACATCTGAAACACGAAAAACTTTCTGAAGAGTTTAGTCCCTTAAAAGCAATGGGTAAGTGATTGATTTATAAGTAAAAGCATGTCGACATTTTTCTTAAAAAAATCTTTTCAGCTGCAATGAACCTCGATGATCCATTCTCAAACGATATAGCTATTCAAAGCAAGGAGAATAAAGAAAATATCGGACCAGTCGTTAAAAATAATAAATTAAATAATGACAATCTTTTGTCTCCAACAGAAGATAAAAAAAATAATTTTGAAAACAGTAGTGATGAGGCTCCGGTAGCAATAAAATCACCTCCTTCTCCCTCCCCCTCAAATTCCAATCGTCGGCCGGCTAATCTATTAACAAAGTTCAAAACTCCAACAACGTCAGTGGCAAAGAATGCAAAGGTTCCAACAAAAGTTGAACCACCGCATGCTTATGACTTCAAGGACATCTACAAGAAGAAAAAAGAAGAAATGATTAAAAAGCTCTTGGAGGAAGAAAAAAAGAATCGAGTTTTTCACAGTCGACCTGTGCCCAGGTCTAAAGCTGTTCCGGCAATACATAAAACTCATTTCGATCATATTATGACGGTGCCCAAGACACCGGTTGTCTTGAAAAACTCACAAGAAGCTTTAGAGAAGCGTAGACAAAAGGTAAATACCTAGCTGATGTAATTATTATTGGTTTTTAAGACATAAAATAACATAATTAGAATTGTTTCCTTTCTCTGCTCTTATAGTTGGAAGAATATAAAAGACAAAATGCCTCACAAAAGTTTACCAGCCGGAAACCACTTGTCCTACATGAAGAACCATTCAAGCCAAAGAAAACAACACAAATTGTTATGGCTCCACAGCCTTTCAAACTGAGTGTTGAGCGCAGGTTGGAAGAGAGAAAACAATACGATGAACAAAATAGAAAAACTGCAGAAGAGCGGAAGAAGCAGGTAAATGAATTATCTTAGGCCAAAAATTTTAAATTCCTCGGGAAAGGTGTACCTACCTAACTATACGCAGTAATAGACTGAAAAAACTCAAGTCACGAAAAAAGAAAAACTCAGGTGACCCACTTGTGCCAAATTTTTTTTTCTTTTCGGTTTATTGTGTTTTCTTCAGTTACCATCATCACTAATTTGTTGTGATGCAGATTCAAAACGCAGCTGATGCTGGAGTTTTTTGAATAAAAACACTTTTCAAAACAACTGCATTTGAATCCTTCTAAACTGAAATTAATTCTTGACCTACGTCAAATTTTTCATATAATCTCAACGAGTTGTTGAAATCGAGTACCGAGAAAAAAGAAAGAAACCGAATGTACAACGATAACTTTTCTGATCACGTGATATTCGGTAGCGCAATGCGTAGTTCATATGGCTCTGAAGGAAACTTGGTTGGGCTCGACTCACTCTCAGCGACGGCAAAAAATTTTCCAAATTAAATTTAATAAATTGACCAAGCGTCACTAAAAGAAGTCTAATGATCGGCGTTGCAGTCGTGAAATAGCTATAAATCCAGCCTATAAAAAACTTAGTGGTAGCTTAACCAAGACTTGTTGTTTTATTCAAACTTTCAAATCTTTTTAATAAGAACTGTTTAATTAATTAAATTTTTTATTTTTAATGTTAGCTGCAAATTGTTCTTACTTAATTTATAAATTTTTTTTAAAATGGCCCTTCCTTTACTACTTATGTTGGCTCCAACAATATTCTTACTTAATTTACAAAAATTGTTTAAAATGGCCCCCTCCTGTACTACCGTCTTAAAGGCACTCATTTTAAGTGATTTGTGCTTCCCGAATTTTGTATCTCTTGAGCAGTCGGTTGTATCCGATGCTGGATTTGAATAATGCTTTTTATTGGGCTTGCATACACTCTTTCCTTGAGGTGGTGCAAGTTAAAAAAAATTCTAACCGCGTTAAGCGCGGTGAACGAGATGGTCACAAAAATTGGTCCACCAGGCCCGATCATACCATAATGTACTGGGCTGCCGTCGTGTTGAAGCCACATCGACTGGACAACGGTGAGCAGCTTGTCCAAGAGAAGATATGCAACAGAAAAAATTTTCTATTTCACAGAAATAGTACGTACTGTTTAATGTTGCTGATGATTCATAGAGTGCTATAATTTGTCCATTCAGAACCCCAGTCCATAAATTGATTTTGAATTGGTATATCAAATGTTGGTTTTCTTTTTACCAATTTTGAAGTCATAACCTTCAATTGACATTGACGTATCCATGATAATTTTTTTTCACAAGCCTCAGCAGTCCATAAAATTTGTTGAAAAAGGCTAAATCTTCTTGATTTGTATGAAGCATAATTTGACAGAATTCCAGTCTTTGCCGATAATCCTATGAAACTAAGGTCCGGATGTTCTGCAGATAAAAAGAATGCGAGTTTTTCAGTTTTAAGTATCCTATGTGCTATCAATTTTGGTATTCCGGTTGTCCTTTCAATACAATAGGTACAAAATTCGATAAACACAAGACACTACAGTTTTTTAGACAGGTGGGGGCCATGTCTACTCTTTTTTACAAAACAACTGCGCTAGCGGGAACAAAAATATTCTTACTTTTGTAATTTTGCAAAGTGGCCAATTTAGTTCAGGCTTAAGAAAAAATTTAAGCCAACGGTAAAAATAAAAATTAATTTAACATTTTTTTTTTTGGAAAAAAATATTTTAATTTTCTTGAAAAGTAGTTTTTACGGGTATTTGATTTGATTTTTAAAAATTAGCAAACCGAATTCCCCTTTTTTTTAATTTTTACAAAATTTACTGTACCTACCTACCAACAAAAAAATTGTGCATTTTCGTAAAGAAAATGATGCATGTTATGCAAAACACCATGTAAATGTATTTATATTCGGTCGTATTTAAAAACATTGTCTAAATATGGACAGCCGTCCAAGTTATAGGTAAACATTTTTATTTGATGTTTAAGAGCTATGTAACTTAGACAACGGACTCGGTTGTCTAAACCTTAGCTAGTGTTACATTTTATTTTATAAAATATATGTAGCATATTTCTAACTATTTTGTTTAGTTTGAATATATTTTACATTGACAGAAAAAAACTAAAAAATTATAAATACCCTTTTTTGTTTGAGTGGAAATATTGACTATCTTATTCTTTTACTGCTTTTCGACGACTGCAATGTTTAATGGAAAGGAACTTCTCTCTACACTCTACTCTGCAATTTTTCAACCTTAGCAACTTTGTTTACCACGGCCACCACAGCGGGTAATTATTTCGTTTAAAAGTCGTCTTACAGTAATTTTTGCTCAGAAAAGACAAAAATCGACGTTTCACATTTCTATAAAAAGGTGTATATTTTTATACACCTTTTTATTGAAATGTAAAAGGAAAAGGCTCAAAATTTATTTTTTTCTTATCTCACTTCAACTTTCACAAATTTCGTATTCTTAATTTGTATTCCTCTATTTTTGATTATCTGCCTCATCTCCAATCTGTCCACTTTGAAATTTCACAAGCTTCACCATGTGCTCACCTAGGCGGTATGTCGTTCGTTATTTATAAACCCATTCCAAAGTAGGTATGTCTAACTTTGGATAGCTGTTCAACTCCAAAACCTTAATAGTCCCCTTTCACACGAGGAAACTGAGTTTCCAGCAACTTTCAGTTTTTTGGTGAGAAGGGCAGCAAGTAAGAGGATTGAACGGTCTACGATTGGTGGGAATTGAAAATTAAAAGAAAAAGTCAAAAAATCTCCAGCAACTTGTTTCCTCGTGTGAAAGGGGACATAGTTAACATATTCCATCGATTGTCTAACTTAGACATTGCAATTGTTCAATGAACAGCGAATTAAAAAGTTATCTTGAAATGAATTAAATGTTCATTGAACGTCTCCAAATATTCTCACACTTGATAGATTACAGCGATGTGATCATGTCAGTGAGTATAATATGAGAACATAGTCTCCTTTCGCACGAGGAAACAAGCGGCCGCAGATTTTTTTGACGTTTTTTTTAATTTCTTTAAAAATCTCTTTTACCTTTCACAAAAAGAAACAAAATCGTTGAAATTTTCTTTTGAAGCAGCTTGGTTAAAGCGCTTCCACACTATCACACTGAGTATTAATACATGTCAAAAAAGTGTGAAACAAATCATGTACAATAGTGTGGAAACAAAATATGTTATTCCCAGCCTACACGATTTGACATGTGTTAATACATGAGAATTTTTAGAAATGGTTCTAATTCTGTCACACATTTTTATTAAGGTTAAATTAAACTGTTGTGTGTGGTCAAAAAATGAAAAGAATGCCAAAATTGTGGTCGGGACCACTCATAACTTTTATGAGCGCTCATAAATATCCACTTATTTGGTCTGTTTGGTAACGTGAAATTTCTTGCGAATTTGAACAAATTTTCACAAAATTTCACAATTTGCTGTCAAAACCCATAGAAAAAAAACTAAATTTTTGGGAAATTTGTTGAAAAAAAAGTAACCAAACAGGGATATTATTGCTTGGTGAATAGGTTTATGAGGCTCATAAGTTATGAGTGCTCGGTGAATACCGGCCAAAATCTCTAGTTTTAAAGGAAAGGAACGCACCTTTTAATTCACAAATAATTTGTGTTACAAAACTATGCATAGTGTACCCTACAATTGGTCTTTCAATCAACCATCTATTTCACGAACACACCCGATTGACTGAAATCCCATTATTCCGCAATTCAGCATTTCATTCAACCGTGCAACAACAAAAATTAATTGTCAACTGTCAAAAAGCAAAAAAAAAAAATTCCATCAACTCAGCGAACCCGTGAATTTTGTAGTCGTCGTTGTCGTTCGTCAAAACATTTTAAGGTGCAATCTTAGCACTATTTTGGAGAACTGTTGAATTATTTACAATAATCTATTCAAAAATTGAACAAATTTACTCTGGGCTATAGTTTTATCAACAAAACATTATTTTGAAAGACAGGAAATTCTCAAAATAATCAGGAAAGTCATCTTTCTTATTAAGTGAGTCACTTTGAATGCAAAGAAAAGAAAATCGCCATTTGGAAGTACGAGAACGAACAAACGAAAAAGAAGACACAGTTGACTGCCTGCCTGCACACTGAACCTCTTCTTTTTCCCTACCCCTGTTTGAGTGAACTATCACAATTCACAAAGTGTGAAAGTGCGAGGCCAGAAGAGAAATCCACTTTTTTTTATTTATTTTATTTTTAATAATTATTTATTTTGCTCCCATTATTTGAGCAACATTGAAAATTAAAAAAAAAACAAAAAACATTCGTGGGAATTTGAAAATTTAACAAAAAAAAACCAAAGGTGAGAAAACCGAGAAGAAAAGGAAGAGCAAAAAGTGAAATCTTTGCAACAATTTATTATTTAGTGCATTAACGCCATCTACAAGAAGAATGGTTGACCGCCTAGTAAACAGCGAGGCAAACACCCGTCGTATAGCGATGGTCGAGAGCTGCTTCGGAAGTTCTGGCCAGCCACTAGCCATTCCCGGGCGAGTATTAGTGGGCGAAGGTGTTCTAACCAAAATGTGCCGCAAACGTCCGAAGAGTCGCCAGTTTTTCCTGTTCAATGACATCCTTGTCTATGGCAATATTGTAATTGGCAAAAAGAAATACAACAAACAACACATAATGCCTCTAGAGGAGGTCCAACTGGAAACAATTGAAGATCATGGTCAGTTCCGCAACGGGTGGCTAATCCAAACAACAACAAAGTCGTTCGTGGTGTATGCTGCCACCAGTACAGAGAAACAGGAATGGATGGCACATATCAACAAGTGCGTGGAAGACTTGCTGCGGAAGAGCGGCAAGAAACCAGTGGAGAATCATGCAGCCGTCTGGGTGCCCGATAACGAGGCATCAATATGCATGCACTGCAAGAAAACGCAATTCACAATGTTAGTCCGTCGCCACCATTGTCGCAATTGTGGTGACGTAGTATGCGGACCATGTTCGTCGAAGAAATTCATGCTGCCTCAGCAAAGCACCAAACCGGTGAGAGTTTGCCTAAAGTGCTATGATAATTTGAGCAAGGCCAAAGCACAAGAGGAACACTTAAAGGAAGGGGCAAACATTTCATCGACGGTCAATGCCCTGGGCAAAGCAACGAACAATAATGCAACCGGAACTGCGCCGAGCGGCGATAGTTCGGCCGAAGACGATTCGGACGGAGATGAGGAGGATATTAATAAGCATTCACACCAACAGCATGTCGAGCCAACATTCTATGGTGATTCTTCAATCATATCGGATAAAATTGAGGATGGCGGCAGCAACTCAGCAGCGACGAGTACCAACAACAACAGCAAGTGATGTATAACGAATGTAAGCCAAGCCGGAGACCGAGGAGAAGACGAAGCTGGAGTAGAAACAGATAAAAATGGAAGATCAGTGGAAGGCCGTCGGAGGGTTGGGAGAAGCAATAGAGATCAACGTGCATTGGATACGGGGGTGGAAGAGGAAACTTCAGCGGCTGGCCTGCTATCAACAGTTATCAATTTTGTGTCTTGGCGAAAAACAAGAAAAATTTAGCATTATTATCAACAACAACTAAACAAAAAATATTTACAAACAAATTCTACTACTATTACACAACACACACAATCTATGAAGCAACAAAATAAGAAGTTGTTTTATTACAATGAAGAATGGAGTATTACTCACAATGTTACGTACGTATTAACTTTTACTGTTTTTAATAATTTATTTTTTTTAACAACTTACAAATATGGTAGATTTGAAGTTTAGAGAGGATAAATAATACAACTGTGGTCGTAATTTATTACTCACTTTCATTAGGGTGAACACACTGTTTTATATTGATCAAAGTGCAACTCGAGTGTAGTGATAATGCTTCTTCATATAGATGTTTTTAAGTGTTACTTTTTTTATAAACTTAAATTTTTAAATCCAGTTGCGGTTTTTTTTTGATGAATGTATTATCTATATGGCAGGTTTCTTGGAAGTAAATAAAAATAAGTTAGATTAAAACAGAAAGAGAAATGTACGATCGTGTGCCCACATTGAGTATCTGATACCAGATATTGCGAGAAATATGTATATGCAATCAGTGTTGACATTTGGTGAAAAGTCGGGGACACTCATGGAACTAAAAATTGCTCGGGGAATGTTCCTTTACACTACACTTGTAGAAGCAAATGGAGTCTGATCAAAACAACATAAGTCCAAAATCTTTGTTTTTGAGATAAATGTATTTTAAAGTTGAAAAATTTCCTCTAAATCCAGTTGAAAAACAAAACTCAAGTGTTGTTAGGACCATGGAATATCTTATGAATCGGTTCACTTAAACTTTTACTGTTAAAACCAAATGAAAATAGTTTTTTTTTTTTATAGTTGTGCATCTATAACTCAATTAGTTGACTTATAGCTTATCGAATTAATTAATTATTTGCCCTATGTTAACAAAATGGTCATATTTTCTCAAGCCAAAAATTATAAAACTCCAATAACAATATTTTTCCGGTATTTATGTAAAAATGCTGAAATCCTTTATTAGAGATGTTAGCGGTAAATTTAACCGCTCCATCGAAATTTTTGTTTCGCCACTTTTTTTCGCAGAGAATCCATAACTAGTTCCTTATTTTTTTAAATAAATTTGGACAGGTTTGAAATATTTAAATTTTTATAAAACTGACTTCTCTTGTTGCAGTTTTTTTTCAAACGATTGAAATTCACTCTTATTATAATACATAGTTGTTTTTCTTGAACGATGATTGTCCCTTTTTGTGTCGAGTCACTTTTAAAGCGTCTAAGAGTCGGTATTGCTATCCATAAACGCTACTCAGTTGATCAAAACGCTTTCCACAGAAACACATATTGACAAATTGATATTTCCCAAACGCAGCTGTAACTCCTGGTAGCTATTGATATGCCGGTACATTTAATAAATATTAATAATAATATTTCCCAAACAATTGTACGTACTTTTTATTTTAAATTCAATCTTCCGATTTAAGTCCATAAATAAAGTGCAAAATGACGCTTAATTAGACCCGAATTTAATCCAATCGATTTTTGCATAGGTCGAACCAAACTTGTGAAAATATGCTATAAAATATAAAAATATGTCGTTTGATTTAATGTTTGTACCTTTTGCTACTCTTTTGCAATTTGGGTGACGACAACTCGAGTTTAAGTTGCGTTGTCTATGCGGAAATTCAATCTTAATTATTTAGTTGTCTCTACGAGAGCTCGGATTTTAATAGACTAAACAAACTTGTTTGTATTATGAAAAATATCTAATATCAGTTGTGGGAATTTATTGTTCTATAAAACTCTCCAAGTCCATTTTTTTTCGACAAAAATTAAGATTCTTGAAGTGCAAGAGAAAGTACGTTTGGCCTCGTAGTGGATTTTATATTGGTTAAATTTCAGCCTCAAAATATACTGCAAACTCTTGTAAACTTGTTCTATTTTCTTTTGTCGAATCCTTTTAAAATCCGTGAAATATCTTATTTATCCTTATTATGAGTTTCACCCGAAAAATATTTCACCTTAAAATTTTTGTACGCCCGGAATTTTAACGAAAATTTAATTTTAATTTAACGAAATTTCGCCTATTAATTTAGGTTGTCAATGGCAATACATTCCGCCCTAAATGAATTAGCCTTATTGTGAGTTTCGCCCGAACAACACTCCACCCGGAAAATTTGATATTTCACTTTTCGCCTATTGTGAGTTTCACCCGAAATTTTGTGTTAAAAAAATTCCCCTTATTGTGAACATTCATTTCGGGCGGAATGTAATGTTATTGACAGACTAAATGTTCACTTATTTTTAGTAGGCGAACGAAATTTCGTTCGAACGAAACTCACAATTATCTTTTAAAATTCCGGGGAAACAAAAAATTTTAAGGTGAAATATTTTTCGGTCGAAACTCACAATAAGGCTGAATGTTTACAATAAAGGTAATTTTTCGAACATGAAATTTCGGGTGAAACGCACAATAGGCGAAAAGTGAAATGTCAAATCTTCCGGGTGAAATGTTGTTCGGGTGAAACTCACAATAAGAATGGTTGATATTGATTTTGCGTTATAATCCAGTGTGGGCCTCAAACAAAACCTTCTCCATTCAGGGGTCCGATTCTGGTTCTGTGAACAAGTGAATCGAATAACTTTTCACCTAAAATCCGATTCTCGTTCTGCGAAAATATGAAACCAAACATCAAAAAATTCATAAGAATAATTTGCTTGTTGAAATTGTGAATACGAACAAAAAATGCTCAATTCAACCACATCTTCTTCTCTCGTCCTATTCATGAAGAAAAAAATATTTCTATCTCATGCGTTTCTTTTGGCCTCTTAAAAAAATAAGAAAAATGAGAGATTTGCATTGACTGCGCATGCGCTTCAGGGGAAATGAAAAGGAGGTTCGGGATCGGTAATTGGAATCGTTTAGGGGCCAGTTATAGCTTTCATTGAAACTCATCATTGAAAATTTTAATTGTTAATTTTGAGGCACTTAAAAATGAAATCAGTGATTATTTTAATGCAAATAAATTGCTGATAACTCAATTATTATTTCTAGTCAAAAAAATATTTCATTTTGGCCCAGCCTATTGCAGGAAATGAATTTCTTTATTTTAATGATTGAACTACCTTATCATTGATCATTGAAATCTTAGAAATCGTTTTATGTGAAAGGTAGGGCCAAAATGAAATATAATCATCATCAGCTTTTTATTGGCATCAAAATAATCACCGACATCGCGTCAAAACTGAAAACTAAAATTTTCAATGATGAGTCAATGAAAGCTTATAACTGGCCCCTTATTTGCACAAAGTGAATCGAAAATGTGAAAGCAATGCATGAGAGCGAATGTGAAAACAATTTATTCGATTCACTTTTTCACAGAACCAGAATCGGCCCCCAGGTTAGTCCCTAGCTTGCTGGCCTGCAGTTCTTTAGTGAATTTGTTTAAATTCCTCGCTTCCAGCCTGTAAGAACTTTATCTATTAGACATGACCATAACTCATGCTATGAATCATTACTTTCTTTTCTTAGACCCTCGGACATGTTATGTTCATGGAGTTAAGGGTTATAGGGCCTGGGCTACTCCACGAACTCTTGAGACGTACGTTAATATTATGCTATGAATCATTAATCCGTAATAATTGCTTTTCCTAAATGACATTTATTGCATCCGAATGTGAGTCAATACTTAAAACAAAGCCAGCTTTAAATTTATATTGCTAAAACAACCTACTTTTTTTTCTATTTTTTGCTTTGCATTGATATTTCTTATCACGTTATTGACGCAAGTGTTGAGCAAACACATAAAATGAAACAAATTTAATAAAATATAAACATCTATTAATAAACCCAATATTCAAAATGATCATGAATCATATTTGGTACATTTGATCGCAACATGTGAGATTGATCTTAATTGAATTTTAGCTATACACTGTGTGTACATAAGTTGGCTTATGAATCTCTAAAATATATCATGCAAATCATTTTGTTTTGATTACAATTTTGCAATGCGTCAATTACTATCAAAGCAAAAGGGGTATAATTGTTTTGATAATATTGTGCACTTCGAATGCATTTGGGCTTTCATATCTATAGAAATTACAAGCAAATTGATGAAGTTTATTCATAACTTAACAAATTGAAATAATTTAATCGACAGTAAATTTTGAGAGTGGGTGTCAAATAAAAATGGGAGTAGGAATACAATTTTATATGCATAAAAGATATATTTGTATATAAAAAATTTGATATCGAGTATAAGAGTCTGGTATTTTTTTTCTCAACTTTTGGTGGAAAAGGGTGGGGGTTGAACATAGTGATTTTTCGGAATTAAGTTTGGGGTAATAATCATTTCAATTCATTCAAAACGGACAAAAGCATTTAAGCTGAAACATATCGACCTTTTTTGAATTTTTTGTCTAATTTTTGGCTCTATGTAAAGTATACGATTATGATTCACTTAAATCAAAATCAAAATTAATTAATAAATGGAAAAAGACAAATTGGAACTTCCGATTTTTAAATATAATATGAATTGAAGTGGTTATACTCCAAACTCGAAAATCGGAAAAACCATTTATGATTCCATTAACGTTCCGAGAATGTTACTGTTTGGTGCGAATTTTGTTCTCGCGGAATCATCGGGTTGTACTTCTTTCAAAACGACTAGCAGTGGGCTACAGATCGCCAACTGCCACACAGCAACGATGAACAGTATGCGATTTGAGAGCGATGAGAACGAGATAGTTCGATTTAACGTCTTTGGACTTCTTTCTTTGGGGCTATATTCAATCACAGGTCTATGCGAATAGATCACTAACAAATGGTGCCATAAAATTCAACATAACGAACTCCATCCACCAAATTCAATCAAATACATATGACAAAGTCATCCTGAATACGTTAGCAAAGCCATACTTGATGCAAAAAAAATGTTCTTTGAAATAAAAAGTAAAACAGCGGTTTATTTACATTTATAAATCCATCGTTATTGCAAAAACCATTTATAATTTCGAATACGATGAAATTAGCCTATTCTCTCCTAATGTACTTTGTAAATTACTGCATGGACATGTAAAAGTATGCTAAGAAAAGAAAATGATATGTTTAAATTCACACATTATTGAACAGTATTCATTTAAAATAAACATCAAGTTTAAAAAAATTACGGCATCACATATGTATTTTGGTATATAGTTACGGAGGTAAGCAAAGCTAAAGTTACGTGTACTTTAAAAAGTATAATGGGTTCATGCATACATTAGATTTTTAGTATGAATTCAAAATGGATTTTAAAACTATTCCTACTAAACACTTTTATCGAAAACGATTTCACAATCTTTGATTCTGCTCTTGAAGAAATGCATAATAATACGGTGATAGTCAACGCTGATATTATCATAAAGAAGAGGACATCAATGAAGACAACAGACAGTAGAGTTACCCCAAGATGTTCCAGGTGGGATTGAGACTTTTGTGGAATCTTATTAAGCGCCAGACGATAAAGCATTTGACAGCGATGATTACATTCCGTTGTGTGAGTTGAAGACGTCAATTGCACCACCTGTGTGGACAAAATCGTCTTCTTGAGTACACTCCATAACATCCTAGATTTACTGTCAAACAATGCATTGCGTAGGGCGCAGGGCACCACTTAAAACAAAAATACAAAATAAACTCATATCAAAATGCTGCTGTATGTAATGTAACATTATTTTTCCTCAAATATTGTTTACAACTTTTCATATCAATTAAAATATGATGCATTGTACTAAATAAAGTAAGAAGGTTTATATAACCCCTTTTATAAATTTTTTTTAAATAAATTTCTTAAATTTAACCTCGATAAATAGAAAATTCCATTAGAACAAAATATATATTTTTATTTTTTTATACCCTTGGGTGTTAATGGGTTATTATTCACTGACTTTAATCCGTTTAAAATTAACAACTGAAAGTAAGTAACTTGTTTTTTGAATTCAAGAGTAGGAAAACAATGCAAATCACAATATTATCACTTTGTAACGAAAAATTAAATTAAATTTACCTTTATTCACATCCAAATTCAGTTAAAAATTAAATTAATATACGCACCTTATAAAAAAAAACACAAAAAAGTAAATACATGGTTGCAAAGTGGCAAAATATTGACATTACGTAGATTTTAAATCTGCGGTTCTAACTAATTTTTAATCTACCGAGTTTAATGCGTGTTTTGGAGTGAATATTATTTAGTATTTATTAAGAACAATATTTAAATTCACAATAAGAGTACACTTTTAAGTCTGTGAAAAGTTAACAATCATAGATTACAAAATTGTATTTACACAAATGAAATAGATTGTAAATAATTTTCATTTTAAATAGAGAATGAACTAAAAGTAATATTGTAGTAAAAACATAATTATAAAAGTTAAAAGTTGAGATAATTAATTACATACAAATCTACATTAATCTTTGCAATTTTGTAGTTTTAAATTGTTAAAAAAAAACAAGAATTATATTATTTGATTTTGCTTGACGAAAGGTAAATGGGAGGGGGGGGGGGGTTAAATCAACATTAGTTGCCCTGGTTGGAAAAGAACAGCCTTAATTCGTCCTTAAATCGATACGTGTCACTCAGCTCTCTTAAGTTTCGCGGAAGTGTATTCCAAAGGCGAATAGCAGAGATAAAAAATTGTCTTTCGGATGTTGGGCAAGTGAACTGTGGTAAAATCAAACAAGCAGATCTGTTGGATGTCGAAAACCGGATTTTATCATAAAGATATGTGGGCTGTAAATAATAAAAACAGGGTACGAAACTTTGTATAATTGAAAAAAGACATATCCAATAAACTATTTTCCAAATGTGATCAAATCTTCTTAGATTATAAATATAGCGAAGAGTACAATTAAATGCTACTTGCAGCTTTCTTTTGCATACAGTATCACAGTTATAAAATATTTCACAACCATATACCAGTATTGGAACAACCAAGAATTATTCTCGTTTTTGGTGGTGTAAACTTTTGAGCAGTCCATAAAGTTCGAAGAACTCCATATGTCTTACCTACAATCTCATTTATGTGATTACTCCATGTTAGTGTTCTGTTGAATACCAATCTCAAGTTCTTTGATGTACCTACATATTCAATTGATGAGCAATCAAGCATAATTATGAACATAAGTTTAAATTTTCGTGGTTAAAAAATTTGGATCTAAAAATCACTTAAACCCTCAGTGAATGATATGGCAATAAAAGTCAAAAATTAATTTAAAAACTTACTATATTGTAAGTTTTATAAACTTATTAAATTTGGAAAATGTGAAGCCTTTCAGTGCGTGTTTTTCTCAAATTTTGTAATAACTTATTAATGTTAGTTCAGTATAAATAAATAAATCAACAATTTCTTAAAAAAAAAACAAAATAAACATTATATTAATACCTTTTATTATTATAGGAGGAAGAAGAACGCAAAAAACGTGAAGAGGAAATAGTTAAAGAACTTCGAAAGCTAGCATCATTTAAAGCACGACCAAATCCTTTCAAGTAAACAAAAACACAAGGATCCGAATTAAAATTCATAAAATATGAACACAATATTTAATTGTTATCTTTTTTTTCTATTCCTAGTTATAAATAATAAAATACAAAATTATTAATTAGTTCACAAATAATTATATTCGTGGCGGCACTGTTAGAGCGATAATATGTAGAAAATTAATTTACAAAAAAAAAATATACTTAATGAAAATGTATTTTTCTTAATCGATAATTTTATTCTAACAACATACACATTTATACATATATACATGCGTCTTTATAGATATAAATATCAAATTACTAATTATAGTGAATAAGATTTTTTTTTTTATTTCAAATATATTGTTTTTTTTTTTAATTTTTTTTTGCATAATTATGTATTTTTATCTTCAATTATTCTTTCTCATTTTGTTATAATAAGAGAGTATTTAATTTATTCAATTAAAACAAAAAAATATTTTTTTCAATTTATTTTTTGTATTAATATTTGTTAATGAAAAAAAAAAAGTTGACAATAATGCTTGTTGATTAAATTTTTGCAAAATAGTGTTATAATGTTTAATATTGTTTATTTACAATTCTTTCCCATTAAATTCCTCAATATGATTAGATAAATCTAAAAAAAAAAACAAAAAAAACATAACGACGACGATGATCATTGTGATTTTGTTGTTTTCCACTGTCCTCTCGAATGGTTTTTCTTTCTAACATTTATAAAACGCAACTATATTATATATGAAAAAATACAAATATTATCATAACTTTAAAAATTGAAAAAATAAAATAGTATTTAACTAAAATGAAATGAATTACGAATAAAACGAAAAACATAAAACAAGTTGTGGTAAAAAATGTAATCGTTTTCTATTATTATAATTTTATTATTAATTTTATAAGAATGAAACAAACAACAAAATGAAAAATATCAAATAAATTATTTTTTACACAAAAAAAAAACAATAAATACTTTAGTTATTGAAGATTTTGGTTTCTTACTACAATTTAATTAAAATTGTTGTACTAAGGGCCAGTTTGTTCAAAATGGGCTAAATCTGCACCATCACATTAACAGGTTCTAAATAAATGGCGGTAATCGATCAAAATTGGCTGATTAGCAATTTTTTTTTGTTAACATCCACATTCGAATATACCAGTTGCAATAATCCTTGATTACAAGATGATCAGGTTTTGAACAAAGTTTACCAGCTTTTCGTTTTATAGTTTACAAACTTTATGGCGAGATTCACAACGCACTATTAAAGTCTTCATTTGGCATTTTTTTTCAGTCAAAACCATTATTAACTGATAATGAAAACATGAACCTGTTTAAATTAAAACACGTTTAATCCGGTAAAAGCTAATTGAGACTGGTTGAAACTGGAAGGTGGCTAATTATGAACCCACATTATGAATGTATATTTGTTTTCGGCTCTATTTTTACTCGGTGGCTAACGAGCGAGTGCTGTTGCATTAAGCTATACTATACTCTCAGGTACATTCTGGCTTTCAAGCTGGTAAAAACTAAAGCCTTCCTAAAATTCCGAAAACGCCAATAAAAATTGCATTTTCGGCGACTACGTCCTGGCCAACGAACGTATTCGTTATCACCTTCGCCGACTTATTTTGACATAAGTCGTATTTGGCGAGAATATAGCTCAGTGAAGTAAAAAAAATCAGGAAAACGATCCACAGTTCGCACTAATTTTGAGTAGGAGAAACTATTTTTATCCAGTAAGATTTGACGGAAGAAAAAAGGTAATGTAAATGCCAGTAGATTTTTGTTGTATCTCTTGTTAAAAACTCACTGACTGGGTTGTCGTTTGCTTTCCGTTTACGCCAAAAATCTGCTGCTCCGTTCTCGGTCTAATAGTTGAAGCATATTTTAGGCAGGGAAAATTTACAATCCGTTTTCAAATTCAGCTCCAGATGTAGAATGTTTTTTTAGTCTAATTCAATACTATTTCCTCTAGTCCCTTGGCCTTGAGTACCCTTAAATTACCAAAACTAATCTTAATTAAAACTCAAAATACAAATTAAGAACAATCAATTAAAACAAGAATAATCAGTTTACTAAGAAATGCTTTATTTCAATGTAAAAATTGTTTGGAAACAAGATCAACAGTTTCGACGTGTTTAGAAGTTTCCATCACCACCCCAGGATGTCTTGACGTTATCGTCAGCCCAATCCTCAACACCAACAGCGGTTGAAGTGGCAATAGCTGTCTCGGCAGCAACAACCTCATCGGCCCAGTTATTGGTTTCCTCGACTGGATTGTCAATGACTTCATCAACCTTGACTGGAGCTGGCAACAGTTCCTTGGCTGCTGCTTCTTCCTTCTCAGTTTCCTCTGGGTCGCGGTAGAAGAACAGATCCACAACAACACCCCATTCGGATTGACGCGAGATGGTTCCACGTAGACGGAGGACCTCACGGGCCAAGAACCACCACATCAGACCAATAGAATGTGGAGACTTGGTGTTACATGGGATGGCGATATCAACATAACGCAATGGGCTGTCGGTGTTGCAGAAAGCAATGACCGGAATGTTGACATATGAAGCCTCAATGATTGGCTGGTGGTCAGTTGATGGATCGGTGACAACCAACAAACGGGGCTCGCGGAAAGCAGCCTGGATTTGATTGGTGAATGCACCGGGTGTGAAACGTCCAGCAATTGGTACGGTGTCGGTGTACTTGGCGAACTTGAGGACAGCACGCTGACCCAAGGGACGAGAAGAGATAACATAAACCTGGAACAATAAAATTGAGAGATTTGTTATCAAGATGCTCAAGGAACTTGCAACTGTTTAAACAAGATTTTCGAAGAATCAGTACAAAGGTTGTAATCATTAAATTTCAGACCCGAAAGATTAGTAGATAAATCATCATTTAGAAAGTTTTAATCAGCTTAAGTCTAAGGAATTTTTTACTTACGTCTTGTGGGTACTCTATGGCGGCAATAGCGCGAGCAGCCAACATCAGCTTCTCCCAGGTCTTGCCCAAGTTGATGATGTTAACACCATCGGGACGACGCTTGAAGACGTATTGCTCCATTTGGTAGTTGACATTCTCACTACCTAAATGAGTGGTGGCGGCCAACATCTTGGTGACATCTTCCTCTTTAAGGGATAAAATATCCAAACCTCCCGACATTGTAACGTTTATTAAGAGTTACGAGAACCTGGAAAAAATAAGATTTTTTTATATCAAATTCTTTAACCTACGCAAGCAAGATAACACGTGGCACACATTTTGTGATTCAATTTAATTAAACCCCAATTTAGGTATTTATTCTATACGTTTATGATGGAATGCAAATTGCTGCTTATTCAAGTTTTAAAACAATTTATGATGCCCACATTAAAGTTAATTATTTGAAATTTATGAATTTTTTTGGAAACTTACGTTGTGTATGCCACTGGGAGCTAGATCAAAATGGCAGAGCGGCAAAATTGTCACATCCATGTGAGTTCAATTTTCGTTCAGTTCGATGAAAAAATGTAGCAGATGAAATGGTGTATATTTCTTAAGGTGCAACTTGAATGAAAATAGTAGCCTTAGGGTAGGAACAAAATGGCAATGCGAGCGTTATGATACATTAGGCGTGTTTTTTTCCAAGCCCGAAGAAAATTGGATGAAAAAACGATTCGGGGCTAAATAATTTACATGTTAAATGCAGCAACAACTAATCCCCAAAGGGCTTAGCTAAACCCAGATAATTTTCGCGGCTTAAGGGGCCAGTATAGCTTTCATTGAAACTCATAATTGAATATTTTAATTTTCAGTTTTGAGGCCCTAAAAAGCGATATCAGGCGTGTTTAGTCAACAAAACACGCCTGATATCGCTTTTTATGATGTGAACATTATCAATTTAAAATTATTCTACGGGAATGTTATTAACTAAAAAACATCACTTCACATTACTTTATGTAGAATATAAGACACAATAAGCTCTCAAAATGAAAAAAAATTGTTAACTCCTTATTATATGTATGTATTTAAATGTAAAGTATATTATTTATTCACGATTTAACGCAGCACCTAATGTTGTTTAATATTTTTCAAAATAAAGTATTCATCTTTTTTTTTTACTTTTATTTCAGTTCTTTATTTAGTTTAATAACCTTTGTTCACTATTTTATCCTTTTAAAATGTCGAAACACTACTTTATACCGCGGCAAATGACAGATGACCTGAGCAAATAGTGCCAGCAAAATGTCTTAATGAAACTGGAAAGCTAAAGAGTTTTGTTGAGCATTTCCTAATGTGAACATTAAGAAGGTCAACAAAACACACCTATCATTGATTTTGTTGATGCCAATAAAAAGGTGATGACTCGATTATTATTTCTAGTCAAAAAACATTTCATTTTGGCCCTACCTTTCACATAAAACGATTTCTAAAATGTCAATGTTCAATGATAAGGTAGTTCAATCATTAGGGGTATTCCCGATCCGATGCAACTGGTCTTGTATCATTGCAAAAATGCAAAAGTGTAAAATTGCTATACCCTAACCCCATTGTAAAAAAAAAACTTTGCACTTTTGCAGTAATGCAAGACCAGTTTGCATTGGATCGGGAATACCCCGATTGAAATAAAGAAATTCATTTCCTGCGATAAGCCTAGTACGCTGCTGATGCGAAACAAAAATTTCCTGTGATCTCCAAACAGACAACGAAACGCTTGCGAAAACACAACGGAAAATATCCTTGGAGAGTTTCACTAATTCCAAAAACAAAATCAAACATAAACGCAAAAAATCAGAGAAACCCATGATGTAAGAAAATGATAAACAAAAAAAAAAACACAAATATAACTCAAATGTCATTTTTCCGCACACAATAATAGTCTGTATAATTAATTCAGTGCGAAAAAGGAGTGGAGACTTCTCCAAATAATCTGCTACAATTATAAATTTCGCTCTTCGAACAGCGTACTGCAAAACGAAAAACAGAACGAAATTTTCCGTTTATGATTTCGTTGTGTTATTTTTGTTTGGGATTTTTCGTTTCGCATCAGCAGCGTACTAGGCTATAGGCTGGGCCAAAATGAAATATTTTTTTGACTAGAAATAATAAAAATTAACAATTAAAATTTTCAATGATGAGTTTCAAGAGCCGTGTTTTTTTGCAAGCCCGGGGGGAATTGGATGAAGAAAACGACGTCGGTGCTAAACAATTATAATGTTAAATGCAACAACAACTAATCCCGGAGAATTCTCGGGGCTTAACTTAAGCGCACAGAAAAACTGTGTTACTGGCATGAATTACCTATATGTTATCGATAGTTTGTATGAAAACTATGTTTTTTACTGTCATGGCGTCGCTAATCCCGCCTGTCGTTTTTTTTTTCAACCAATTCCCCCGGGCTTGCAAAAAAACACGCCTAAGCTAAGACCGCACTCGGCGGAACTGCACTTCAGCGGAACTGAACTTCACGACTATCTGTAGGAACTTGTATGAACTATATCGCACTAAGCGACAACTGCACTTCACGGCGCGACACTTTGCGACAAAGTTGATAATCTGACCAACTATGTCGCGACATGAAGTTTTGTTCAGTTTCATGCGAAAGTGCGCACGGTGTCGCTGAAGTACAGTTCCGCCTAGTGCGGTTCTACCATACTTAATAACATACTTGTTATCGATATAGTTTGTATGGAAACTCCGGAGTTTGGTTTGAGAGCGCAACGTGGCCGGTCGTGCCTTGCACACCGTCCATTTTCCGGAGATTTTACTCCAGTAATTTTTTTATTGGTTCCTGTGTCTCTTCACTGGAACTGATTACACTCGTTCTCACTCACCGTGAGAGTGATCCACCACCTGTGAGTCGCACGCTATTACACGATGATTCTTTGCGCCTGACGCTTTTTCGAATTTCTCTTTGAAAATCATCAAAATAAAGTTATATAAAAAGAAACGTCAAAAAGAGTCTCGGAAATCTTGGCCCACGACTCACAGGGCAACTGGTCTTCCATCTCATCTTTTTTCTCTTTCGCACTCGATATGTTCGAAAAGAGTCAGACGCAAAGAATCGTCGTGTAATAGGGGACCACGGTTTAAATATTTGAACAACTGGCCGTGAGGTTTTCGTACCCTCACAACTGTGAGCCTCACAAAATCTATCGAAATTGTGATCTCCTTTTGAGAACCTCACAAAAACCTCACAAGAAATCAACCTCACAAAGGCTTGTGACTTGTGAGTTGTGAGCCCTCACAACGCCAGAATGGCCCTGTAAAAGTCCCCTTTTACACGAGGAAACTGAATTTCCAGCAACTTTCAGTTTATTGGTGAGAAGGGCAAGAAGTAAAGTCTAGTACGCAGCTGAAGCGAAACGAAAATTTTTTCTGGTCTCCAAATCGCTAACGAAAACGTAAACGAAACGACTACGGAAAAAATAAATGTCACTTATTGTAAAAAAAAATGAAAAAACAAAAGAAATCACAGATGCCTCTTCTGTAATCAAAGTAACAACAAATAAAAATACAAATAAAAACTCGAATGTCACTTTTTCGCAGACAATTAATGGTCCTTGCAAATAATTCAGTGCGAAAAAGAGTGGAGACTTCTCCAAATAATCTACTACAATTATCAATTTCGTACCGCAGAACAAAAATGAAAACGAAATTTTTCGTTTATGATTTCGTTGCTTCAATTTTTGTATGAAAATTTTCGTTTCGCTTCAGCTGCGTACTATGCTTAAGAGGGGAAAACGAAATCTCGCCGGTCAACGATTTGAGGAGATTTTTTTCGCATTCCTCTTCACATACACAGTAGTGTGTGTTCAACCAAGCTTCTCTATAAAGAAACTACAGAAAATTTCCACGATTTTGTTTTTTCGTGTGAAAGGTACAAGAGATTTTTAAGGAAATTAAAAGAAAACGTCAAAAAAATCTCCAGCAACTTGTTTCTTCGTGTGAAAGGATACAAAGCAGTCATATTCGGACCACAAGTTAAAGACTGCAAAAAGTAAACGAACAGAATTTTCTTGTTCCGAATTATCTGTCATGTGACATGTCACTCTTCATTTTGATCTACTCTCGCGTTCTCCCATCTCCCACGCAAATTCCATACAAAATCGAAACCATCGAAAATTTAATTTTAATCGAAAATTCGAAACTATCGAACGAAACAAAACGCGAAAAAATCTTTTGTGGACAAGCAATTATAATTTTTTATTTAAATATTTAATAAACCAAATAGAAATCACAAAGTTATTGTAATAAAATTAACAAAAATATACTAAACGATTAAAAAAAATTAGATTTTCAATAAATTACACTACGAACAAATTGCCAAAAGAATAGTGCTTTAAAACAATCGATTGAGAATCAAATTTGTTGGTTAAATAAAATAAATACATACATATGTACATATAGATAGATAGAGATTTTGATCAATTTTATTGGAATTGCATGAAAATAAGAGATAGCTATCGTAATAAAGCAAAGAATTGTAATTTGCTACGTTTCAAACAATTATCCCGTCGAGCTATATATTTTTTGGGACAAGAAAAGCCAAATTACTGCTAATATGCGTCGTCCTAACCTCAGAGTGGCTGTATCTAGAGAGGAGGCAGTCCCAATGTAAGTTTTTGCAAACGATGCAAACCAAAAGGAGACTCAAGTACCCAGCAATTGAGATTTTCTTTGATTATAGAACACCACCGAGAAATCTAGACCAGCGAACAACAATCACAATTGGCGATAGAACCTTTGAGGTTGACGCTGATGCCTTGGAGAAAATCTGTGATCTTGGTAGAGGTGCTTATGGAATTGTGGAGAAGATGAGACACACACAAACGGGTACTGTAATGGCTGTGAAACGTATAACTGCCACAGTTAACATGCAGGAGCAAGTAAGTTGCGTCGATTGGATCCTTCATAACAAAAGTCACATATTTTTTTTTAAAGAAACGACTCCTCATGGATCTGGACATATCTATGCGATCAAGTGATTGTATGTATACCGTACATTTCTACGGTGCTCTGTTTCGGGAAGGTGACGTCTGGATATGCATGGAAGTCATGGACGCAAGTTTAGATAAGTTCTATCCCAAAGTATTTAAAAACGACCTTAGAATGGAGGAAGATGTTTTAGGAAAAGTGAATTAACCTATATGAGTATTACTAAATGTTTGAGTAAATTCTTGATTTTTTCATTACAGATTGCCATGTCAGTTGTGAACGCTCTTCATTATTTACATGCTCAGTTGAAGGTTATACATCGAGACATAAAACCATCAAATATTTTGGTCAATAGACAGGGAGAAGTCAAGATGTGCGACTTTGGAATATCTGGTATGTAAAATATCTTTGTTTTGTCTCAGCCTGTTTCAGTGAATCCTATTACGAGTCTACATCAAATTTTAAGACTACGGAAGTATATAATCAAAATGCGTTCTTTACTTTACATAATATAACATGTAGGTATGTACATACATTATGTGTAAAGGTATGTTTCGCGATATCAGAATCAATAGTCTGCGTTTTTCACCATAAAAGATTTTTTCAAATTGGTATTCAAAAGTTTGATCTTATAAAATTCTGTTATGAATCTTGTAAAACTTTGAGAACTAAAATCTGTTGTCATAACCAACTGTTCTAAACAAATTTATTTACTGGCAAATAAATTGAAATGAAATTTATTTATGTTAGTGACAACTCGAGATCCAACGCTAAAAAGCTGTAACTTGTAACAATCGCACATCGAAAAAAAGAACAAGTGTTCTGTGCTTCCATACTAAAAAAAAAATTATTTTAATTTATTTTTCTATACATGGTGTCCCGAAATCACCGCCTCAGAAGAAAGCCATGAGTTCCTGAGGTCATTTCAAGTCGAAAAACTTAAGAGGTAATTTTCTCCTTTTCACCTCGTTTTCGACTTATAACGGTTTTTATGATTTTTATGATTTTTATTCTTTTTTCCTTTGACTGGATCTATATTTGCCAAACTACAACTGATTTTTGAAATTTTTTTTTATTAAAACAAAAACAGTTAGAAATTTTTATCTGCCATACCTGTGTGGATAACGGTTTGCCCGCAATTTATTATCAAATACTTTTTTTTAAGCATTTTAAGGTTGTTTTTTTGACTTTGATATGATTTTTTTCTAAAAAACACTTTATTAAGTATAATTTTTTCTTTTTATTATGAAAGTCCAATATGTGTTCTTAAAAATATTAGTTAGAGCCAGTCAAAGGAAAAAAAAATAAAAATTATAAAAACCGTTATAAGTCACGAAGCGAAAACGAGAAACGAGACTTGAAATGACCTCAGGAACTCATGGTTTTCTTCTGAGGCGGTGATTTCGAGACACCCTGCATATTTAAATAGTGTTTTCTTACATTTATTTCCATTTAAAAACATTTCGCTGACAAAACAAAAAATAAATATCCATTTATAATTCATATATGTACCTATGTACTTGAAATCTTTTATGATAAATATCACAAAAATGTATCTTTTATTCTTTCATAATTCATAACAGACATCGAAAAAGATTTTAGCATGCTGGATACCAAAAATGCAATTCATAAAAGATTTTTTGATAACTAATCCTTGTATATGTAAATTCCTAACTAATTAAAAATATCAATTTAAAACAGTTATAACAGTTTGTCGCGATTAAAATTAGGTGTGCTTTGTGCTATTTAAAAAAAGAAAAATGGGTGGCCGAAATATGCCCAAATAAGGATGCCCTGGCCAATTTTAATTTCAATACATACGAAACTTAATGTGTATCATTTACATTTATTCAATAATTTAAACAGCAAACTGAAAAATTCGCGAAAATTGAATTATGTTGTTTCAATTTACATCCTAAATAATTTGACCAAAAAAGACCATTCAAACAGCATAATGAAAAATAAATTTGTTTTTTAATTTTACTTTTTAAATTTTTGTTTTTCGAAGCAATTCTTCCTACTTTGCCTGCCTTTGCTGCTTTTATAACTTTAAAACTTTTTTATTATTTAAATTTGTTTCAGGTTATCTAGTAGACTCGGTTGCAAAAACTGTAGATGCTGGATGCAAACCTTATATGGCACCCGAACGGATCGATCCTTCAGGTAATCCACAGCAGTATGATATCAGGTCGGATGTATGGTCATTAGGAATAAGCATGATTGAAATGGCCACAGGCAAGTTCCCATATAACACGTGGACTACACCTTTCGAACAACTTAAACAAGTAACGATAATGCATTTTTTTATGTTTTTTTTTCTTCTTAAATTGCTTAAAAAATTTTATTTAAGGTTGTGACCGATAATCCACCTCGACTAGAACCAGGCACATTTTCTCTTGAATTTGAAGATTTCATCACGAGTTGTTTACAGAAAAAGTTCGATGCGCGCCCTAACTACGATCAACTGCTGAGGAGTGCGTTCATATCCGATCACATAAGTAGAAATACCGACATATCGGCCTTTGTTGGGAAAATCTTAGATCTTCCAGAATAATCCATTAGCAATGGTTGTTTACTTTGTTAAAAAATCATGTTTTTTTGCATGCAGCAATATGCTGCGTTTAAAATCAGCCCAGTGTGTTTAAAACAATTGTTGTTGATGCACTTTAACTATTATACATTTATTTATTAATTCAAGTTAACATTAACTAAAATAAAAGCCTTCACAATAAACATCCAGATAAAAAAAAAAATAACAATCAAGCAGGATATCTTGAAAGTCCTTAAAAAAATAACAACTAATTTTAAGTCAATTATTAATGTTACGAAAACAAAGCAATTATTAAAAAAAAAGAAAAAAGTAATGAGCAAATGAAAATCTAAACAGGAGAAATTTAAATTGGATGTAATATTTCATTTATTAAATAGAAAATAATAGGCCTTCGAGTTTTTTTTTCTACGGAATAAACATTTGAGCATAAAATATAATGTAATAAATTACATATATATTTTTAATAAACAAACAAGTTTTTTTTTGATTATGCGAAAATAATCGTTTCGTTTTTCATTATTTAATCTGTAGTAGGTACTTTGTTGCAAATATTTGATATTACTCCAGTGTAATATTATGAGTTTGAGTTTTTTGGCGGAAAATTCACGTATGTAATGAAAATAGGGTTTTGACGATTTTTTAAGGACGATACTATACTAGATAAATGCTAATTTTGTAACTATTTATAATAGTTTATTGCAATTAAAAGTGGGTGTGTAAAACAAAAATCTGGACGTCTGTGTGTGATGTATACAGTCTCCACCTAAGCGACGCGGCTTAGAGGCCTGGCTCAAACACGGTAGTAATGCTTAAAAGTCATTAAAACCTGAAGCACAGGGTTTTTGACTTAATGTTCAAATGCACGAAAGTGAAAGGGGACCTGAACAAACTTGGAATGCAAAACATGAGACATCTATATATTACTTAAACCGAACGCCCGACAATAAAACATATACCATTTGAAAGCTAATAATAATTAGAAGTGCCATCAGAAGAGAGTATGTGAATCGGTCGACTTCATGCGGGTAAAAATAGATGGTAGAATTTCCACCACAAGCGATACTAGTATACATAGATAGAGGTCGATCTGGCTGGAAGAACCTTGTTCTTGGTTGATGCCCTACGTCACTCGTTAATTTTATTTTATAACGATGTAATAATTGTTCTGTTTGGTAACAAAATTTCACAATTTGCTGTCAAAAACCATAGAAAAAAAACTCAGTTTTTGAGAAATTTGATGAAAAAAAGTAACCAAACAGGCATAATATGTTGAGGCATCACAAACTTCCCAAAGGTCAATGGCCGTTAGATTTTTCTTGTTTGAACGCAAAAAGCGATGGAAAGCTCACTGATTTTGAATTGTTCCATCTGTGGGCTAACTTATCAATATATTATATTAACACATAAGTCTTATCTTACCTCATTTACGTTAGATCCTTTGAAATACGAGATGATTTATTAATTTTTGCACATAATTTTAACATTCTTTTCTGCGTCTAATACTGTAATGCTTTTCGACATACAACTTACCTATTTTAAGGGATTTTTATGTGACAATACAAGTTGGATTCGAAAGGGTATCACATTTATAAGAAGTTCCGGTTTGTTAAGAATTCTTAAAATTTATTAGGAATAATATTTGTTACCAACAACTGTGATCTATAGAAGCTTTTTAAAAGCATACAAGCCCTTTTCCCGTGACCAAATAACAAACTTTTCAACCAACGTCTAATGAACTTCTTGTTTAAAAAAATCCAGAAACAACTTTTAAAAAAATAACTCACTCAATTTGTGCTACAAAAAGTTCAATTTACTTCCGTTCATATATGTATACTCGAAAACAAAAAAAAAAAATGAAAAATATATGCAATCTCTTATATAAAGGTACATTCAACAACGCGTTCGCCTACGGAAATTACCTTTCCATATCAACTAATTGACATCATTCCTACAGCAGCACTTTTACTTTTTCTCATCAAAATTAATATCGAAGACATAAACACCAAGTTCTTTTTCACAGCGTTCGATTTGTCGAATATAATCTGATATCTCCTTGATGGCGTCCACCTGTTCTTGTAGGTATTCCGATTCAAGGAAATCACACAAATTCGGATCATTATTTTCCGTAGCAACCGCATGTACTTGCAAGAGACTCTGTGAGATAAAATTATTGATTTATATCATAAAAATAATAAATGATAAACTCTTTTTAATGAACCTCATTGACCGTTTTCTCCAAGTCTAATACGTAGTGCATTGATTTCATAACTGATTCATATACAAATTTCGGTTTTTCAATGTCGCTTAGGACAATGGTTCCGCCACGTTTGTTAAGGTAGGTCATCAGTTTTTCTGCATGCACCTTCTCTTCGTCGCAGCATTTCTTGCACCACTTGCTTAATCCGGGAAGCGCTATATCTGTCCGGTCGAAATGAAATGCCTATGTATGTGGTATGCAGAGAAAAAAAAAACAATTATAATTAAATTAAATCTTATAATTTTTAAATTTTTATTTATATCCCTAACCAAAGCCATGTACTCGTAGCTCGCGTTGAGTTCCATATTAATTTGGCGATTAATTTCTTTTTCACATGCTGCATTGAAATTTTGTCTTACTAAAAGACTCATACGACGGAGGATCTGAAGATTAGGAAGCAGTTTCATTTTGTTTAAATACTTGATTAAATTTTCAAAGGCTCTTTGGAGGAAAAAAGTGTTTTTATCTTAAGGAAATAAACTACGAAGCAATTATTAAAGTTTATTTTGACAGGAACGTTTCTATGTGAAGAGCGCATGATTCCCAGTAATATCCTTGAATTAAGGATAAGGATAACAAATAATTTAACAGTTTATCAATAAAAAATTAATTTGAAAAAACGTTGTTTCTGGAATTCGCAATTAAGTGATAAATTTTCAATTTGATTAATTTAAAATTTTATGTTTAAGTCACATTTTAAAACCTTAAACATTCCAATCATAAATTTATGTTGTTAGGTAGGCATATTGTGTTAAGTTGGTTTTGCATTTTAGATCCCTAATACACTCCCAATTTTTGTATCACAGCGTAACGATTAGCAAGCTCAGGTGGTCGATTATGAGGTAATACAGTAAAACCCGCTTAAGAGAAACTGCAAAATGTCACAGTCTTTCTTTCACTTAAGCGGGTTTTAAACGAACCCCGCTTAAGTGAAAAAAAATTTCACTTAAGCGGAGTCCGGATAAGTGAAAAAAAAAATTGCACTTAAGCGGATCTAAAAACTCCAAAAAGGGTTCTGACATATCAGAAATTCAAATGTCATTTTCGTGATAAAAGTTTGGTAGAGGTGAAAAATAAAAAGAATTAAAAGCGTTCAGCAAATTTTGTGTTCTGTTGTATTAAATTTTTTTTCACTTAAGAGAGTTTTTTTACAAAGAAAAATATTAAATTTAACTGAAAATATGTTTCAGGTATCCGGGTTTTTCACTTAAGTGAGTTTCGCTTAAGCGGAGTGTTATAAAGGGAATTGGTCCACACATACTCGGGGATGAAAAAAGTGTTTCAGATAAGCGGGTTTTTCTCTTAAGCGGGTTTCTCTTAAGCGGGTTTTACTGTATTTTAAATTTTGGAACGATGTGGAAGATTACATATGTACATATTATATCAGGCGTGTTTTATTGGAAAAGCTATCCGTTGTATAGTAAGATTTTACATTCATTACAAGAACAACATCACAAGCAGTATTACGACAGATAAAAAGCTAAAGTACAATCATACTTTTGATTTCTTCGAGTTTCGAATTGGATTTTGCTAGATTTGTTCTTAGATGTTCGTACGATTAATTATGATTGAATTGTATCTCGATAGATGTGTTCATGGAGTAGTTATAATTTTTTAATAGTACTAAATGTGAATATAAAAACCAGGCTACTGCCTATGTGTTTTTGTTTTTAATTTCTTAAATTCCCAAAAAACACGACTATTGATTTCTGAAAGAATCATGCAAATTACAAAGAACTGTACTAGATAAAAGATCTGTCTGAAACCTACTCCAATTGGATGATCTAAGTAAAAACACTCAGGTAATATCTACAGACAAATAGGTAATAGTGCATTGTGGAACCACTTTTCCCTTTTTGTCGCTGTCATCGTCATATTAGATTTGTTTAAAATAATGAGTTCGATCTCTTCAAAAATCTCTGCAAACTTGAATCCTGTTCTCTTGGCTTGAAACTTACCTATATATGTACCTAAAACGGCAATAATTTGAAACTAATATAAATAACGTCGTTGTACAATGGAAACTCGCAATAAAGCCCATCTGCATGGCGGAACTTATTTGTTTCAGTTATCACCGATTTGAATATTTTTCATTCAAATTTTTTAATTTTTCAATGTGATTTTTGTTCAAAAATCATATCAGCTTAACTTATGAAAATTAAATTCTTATATTCAAACTAAACATAACTCTTTAAATTTTTTGTTAAAGTAAACTGCGGCACATAAGCTCTTTTTTGTGGAACTTTAATATTGATGTCCTGTTTCTGCAAATGGGCCTGTGAAGTTTTATTTTGCCTTAAGTTAAAGGGCTTATTGAATTAAAATAGTTTTTAACGGCCTTTAGTCCACACAAATTGGCGTTTTGCGTTTCATTTTTGAATTTAAGAATTTTTAAATTTAGAAATAGGCCCGTTTTCTGATACTACACATAACGATTTAAGTTGAACTTAAATTCTTAAGGGATACTTTTTTCATGTCATAAAGTGATACTTAAGAAATTAAGTTAAACTTAAATCGTTATGTGTAGTAACAGCAAACCTCCCAGGGGCTTAGATTTAATACTATTGTTAGATTTGAAGAAAACTCTTTAAGGGAGTTCCCATTGAACACCAATGACGATGTTTTCAGTTTACTTTTAGTACAGTCAAACTAGACAAATAAAATGCACCACTGGATCGCTTCGCTCGAAAGTATAATAATATATTTATTGAGAAAATGTTAAAAAAGTCGAAAGAAATAATTTTTCCTTTGTATTTTTATTTATGAAAATAATTTTTATAATATTTTGTACTCTGCGCCAGAATAATAGCGTACATATGTAGGTACATGACGTGTCGTGAGAAGAGAAAAACTGTTCAAAAGTGTAACAGTGAAATATTCCAATTTTGACATTTCATTAGTATTAAAGAAATGATGAAAAAAAATGAGAATTTACCACATTTGGATCCTTTTCGAAATAAACAAAATAATTTAAAAGCAGGGTATAAGTTAAAAAAACACGTTAGTATCTACATTTTATGAAATTTAAAAATGATGTTCTTTTCGTTGTGATTGTTCACTTCTTTTTTATTTTATTGTTGATGTTGTTGTTGTTCTGATCTTGATTTTGTGTTATAGTTTTATTTAATTTATAAAATCAATATTTTTCGACTAGTTCCTTTACTTTGAAACTCTGTGTATTTCTGTGCATTTCTGTGAATTTCTACACCAAAGTCTGTCAAAGTTCATTTAAAAAAATAAAATGACGTTGAAATTCACACAAATGCACAAAGTTTTCAAGTAAAGGAACACACCTATTGTTTTAATAAAACAAAGTTCTTTCATAAATCAAATTTGTTTTTACTTTATTATATTATATATTTTAGATAATATTATTTAATTATTTCATTTACATACATATACTTATTTTCAAGTCTTTATAAAGTACTCAGTGAACTAAGGAAATCTGTTCTGTTTTTTTTGGTATCTATTATTTCTTGCTGTTTTGTTTGGTTTTATTATTTACTACTTAATCATTTTCATTTATTATTTTGTAAGAAGTTATTGAAATTCTTTATTATTTTTTGTTATTACTTGTTTCATATGAAGGTTTTGTTGACAAATAAAATTAAAAATATAAATACTGTAAATAAATATTTTCTATTTAATGTGTAGGTACCACCCGTTGATTAACTTTTTTCATTCATGGTACACAGTGAACCACAGTGATATCATTTTGATAAAAATTCAAAATTAACTATTTTCCATAATCTATCTAAAGATGTTTCTTATAAGAAATACAAAGTTTATAAACCAAACTGTAAGTGCCTTTTAATCCCTAGGAATTCTAAATAATAGTTTGAAAACTATGTACATCGAGTTTTCATTCTACTAATCTACATTATTCGTTAAATACTTAAGTATTTCGTGCATAAGTCACTGAGAATATTGATTTTTTGGTACATTTAGAATTATGTATGTATGAGCATTAACATCATATAATTAATAAACAAACATACCTTTCAATTTATTAACGATGTTTCAACCCTGTAAAAGCTACTACCTATACCTATACGTGATATCCGATTACGCATTGTCCTGTTATTTAGTAATTTATTATTTATATTAATCTATTACCGAAATCAATCAAACAGCTTAGATGAATTTTAAGCAAAAAATACATTTTTGATGTAAGCCATAAAATTAATGTTGACTATAATAACAGTAGGTAATGAAATCATGGAAATCGATGAGATTCTGAATTCTGATAATATGACACCTTATTATGTATTTTAATAATAATAATCATTTAACATATCTTTTCCCCCGAAATTAATGATAAGTATTGTGTATGTATGTAAGTAGGTACATATCTACTATTATTTGAAGGTTATTAATCAACATAAAAATATCATCAATGTTAATTAATTGAGAGGAGTGATTCTGTAAATAATGATTAACACACTATATCCCTATATTATAATAATAATTGTATGTTTAATTGTTTATATGTATGTATTATATCTAAGTTACTAACTAAGGATTTCCTTTCGAAACAAAAAAAACACATTAATGAAGTTTTCATTTTATACCAACACAAAAATAAATTTGTGGAATGAGGCTTTTTACAAATTACCTTTATTGGGAATTGAAACTTAAATCCGGATGTAATGACATTGAATTTGTATACTTTACATCTGGATTTAAGTTTTAATCTGGATGTATCGAGTGAATAATATGGTCGTAAGACTTACAAACGTCCAGTAAACAATCGTTGTTGAATAAAATTGTACAACAATGAAAGTAAGCTTTTCTTCTACTCCTTTTTTAAATTTATAATTTCGAATGACCTCAACTCCAAAATTTGCAATTTGGAGTTGAGGTCATTTGAACTTATAAATTGAATTATATTCTAATTCAATTTCAATAATTTTCTAATTTTCTTCATCTACGTTACTATACTCCTTTTTAGATATGTTTGTAAATAATGTACATGTTATATATAGGTACTATATATGGCAAGTTAAGGATTGGGAAAAAAAATCGAACTCGAGATTTTGATCCAACTTGACATTACGATGATAGCGAAGTTGAAAACAGTGCAGACTGCAGGGTCCCGCAATTCTGTCTGTCTGTTCTTTCGGCCGTAGTCTAAACAACCAAGTGTGGTGAATCGCAAATCTAGCTGGACAAAATTATAAAATCATGTTTTGTCGACTTCTGACTTTTACATTTGGTACTAAATGAGTTCAAATAGAATAAATTGTTTGGCCTCGTGCAAAACAATACTAAGTGTATTTATTTATTTTTCAGGAGAGACTTTTAAAGTTTGATTTTGTTTGGGATAGTTGTAGAAATAATTAGGGATTATACTGAGCCCTATTTTACCTCTGTTTTCAAGGCATTCTTGTTAGATTCGCAAGAAAAAATATTCAAATAATATATCGATTCTATATTCAATAGTATATCGATAACTCAAAACTATACTATGTGCACTTAGTATGATTTTACACGGGGCCATCGAAATAGAAGATTTTTTAAAAAAGAGCCAAATAAATCAGCTTATTAACTGTTAGGAAGAAATTTGTCTGTTTAGTATTTACTTCTAGAATTATTTATAGGTGTAAATTATATATGTAGATTGAATGTTTTAAACAATGCATGGTAAATAAATAATTTATGAAGTGACTATTTTGCGGAAAAGAGTCAGAGAAAATCATTGTTATTCGTTTGAGGGAGACTTTACATTTTTATTTGCTTGATATAACTATATGTAGATTTTAGAACATTTATACATAGAAGCAATGATTTTAATTTAGTCACTTTCATATCCATAGATAAAAGATACATCCACAAGGCTATCGAAAGATAATAAGGAAAGCACTACATTCGTTATCACACCTCGAACTCGTAAACAAAACTTTTCAATTTTTTATTGAAGCCAAAACCACGTCTTTGCGAAGTACTTTGGTAGTTTTTTCCCATGTTTCAAAATTTTCCATTTTCGACACATACGGGCTCATTCTGGAAAAGCTAAAAAAAATTGTATGGCGTTCACAAAAACGCGCAAGATGTTTTTGGTTTACCTTAAGGAGAACAATAATAATTCTTTTTTTCGTGACCTTTTAAGTTTATAATATATCTTTGGAGTTTGGATCCTAAAAAAAACAATATTTTATTTTTAGCCCTTTTCGACCTTCTGAATTTTTTTTTTTTTTAATTGTTGCAATGGAAATAATTAATTAAAAATTAAAGTTACTTACCTTTAAATACAGCTTAATAAAAGTAAAAAAAATTATTCCAATAAAATCACCGTAGCGCTTCAAATAACCAATCAAACTCACACCAAAAATCGCTATTCAGTGTCATACTCTATGACTCTGTTGACAACAACCAACTTTCAAGCGTAGTTTTTTCTAGATAGAGATTAAAAAAAAAAGAACATGAATTACAGTTACCTATGCAACGGGTGGGTCGATTTTCTTTAACCTTGGTACACATCGTTTTTTGGGTATATTCCCCCACAGAATTTTTTTTTAAATTTTTTAGTACCTACCAAAAATAACGGTACCTGCCGTACAATTTTTTTTATCAAATAATGAAAATTTTATTTTTCTCAAAAACGTGCCCACTACTAAAAAAAAAAATTCAGAAAATTTTTTTTTTATAAAAAGGTTGCCATTTTATAAATATTTTTTTTTTTTCGAAAAATGGTTTTAAGTGATACTTCCCATACAACCATTTTTTATTTTCGATTTTCTCAAAAACGATTCAACTGATTTTATATAGAGTTTATTTAAAACATTTTTAAAGTATTGTATACCAAAATGTTAATTTTTTTTTTTGGATTTTTAAAAAAAGTTTCGAAGAGATGGGAGTGATACATTTACTCAACACTATTCTGTTTTGAAGACTAAATTCTTGCCCATTTTCCACAAATTGCAATTTTTAGTTAGGTCACTTCCATTCTAAGGGATGTGATATGTTGAATTTAAATATTAAAGAACCGTTTAATGTCGTTTTCCATTGGTTTCACTCAGGGATTAACTCATTCTGAAATCCAATGGAACAAAGTTAGCATTCTTCTACTCAACTTAGAAATGATTTCATTGTATTGGTGAATCATCGGGAACATTTCGTGTATCGAACAGGCATACAATCAAACAGAGTCCGATGTTTACTTTTGACATTTGAGTGAGTTTGTTTTGAAGTTATAATGTATTAGTGGTTCTTGGGTGGATTCTGACTTCAAATCGAGAAGCGAAATTTTCTTCTGAGAAGCGTCGGTTGACCGTTTTTTTTGCCAATGGAATGGTTTCAGAAGAGTTCTTTTTGATTTTGGACACTTCCAAACGTCCAATGGAAAACGACTTAAGCAAAAATGGGCTTTAGTCCAGGCTTTATTAAAAGGTCAAGGAAATTCGACACAATCGATTCTTGCACTTTTTTTAATAATTCAGTTTCATTTTATAGTAAATGAAGCAAAAATGTTAGCGACTTCATAGATATACATTATTTAACCACACAACATCTAAAAAATTGCACCTCAAATTGCTTTTGCTTCAATCTCTCCTGCATGAGCAATAATAAAAAAAAATAAAAAAAAAATTCCATCCAATCGAACACATAACAAAGAGTCATGAAAAAAAAAAGAAAAAAAATTCAAAACGGAGTATACTTGAACAACAAGAGGAGAAAACTTTCGCAATTATCCAGCAAAAGCGAAACAATTTCTCACAAGTCCTTTGTACAAGGAAAACAAAGGAGATTCCTTTCAGAAGGCTTTGCTATAAACGGTCCATCTCGATTTCGATCCAAACCAATGCAATCCAACCCGACCCGACCCAGACCGAACTTATCTTTCGTAACTAAGAAATGTGTAACCCAGTACGTGAAGTGTCGCGTCCTATAGGCCAATGTTTTGTTGCGTCCTTTTTCTAGATATAAGCCAGGAAGACACCGTCTGATGTTGTGATGATAAAGAAGTTAAATGGGTTGTACTTAGGAGATTATTGCTTTGTGTTGAATTTGAAGAGCATTTTAAGTGCCGTTTGTATAGTTCAATTGTTTCATTGACTTTTTGCGGAAAGGTGTGTATCACTTACGATGTTGATGATGATGACGACGACGATGACGGCTCATATGCAGTTAGATATCTGTTTTAGATGATAAACAGTATTTCTATAAGGGACTCTATAGACAATAAATAGGGATACTATAGACAATAAATGTGAACGAGATGAATTATTTTATAAGAGTGTTATGCATAAAGTGGTATTTGAAATTCATACGGAAAACTGCAGATTGTTGCATTTTATGTGAAAGGTTCAATGCTATACATATACTTATCTATATATGAATATGTAATTTAATTTGAAGCATTGTGATTTGTGGGGTTTAGGGTTTAAGGCCAGCTGAGAATATACAAACCCTCTAACTTGACCTTGTCATAGCAAGTGACTAGTGTTCATGTTATTTAAGTTCTAAAAAAGTGCGGAGTTCAGCACAGCGGAGTGCGGAGTGCAGAGTGCGGAGTGCGGAGTGCGGAGTGCGGAGTGCAGAGTGCGGAGTGCGGAGTGCGGAGTGCGGAGTGCAGAGTGCGGAGTGCGGAGTGCGGAGTGCGGAGTGCAGAGTGCGGAGTGTGGAGTGCGGAGTGCGGAGTGCGGAGTGCGGAGTGCAGAGTGCAGAGTGCGGAGTGCGGAGTGCGGAGTGCGGAGTGCGGAGTGCGGAGTGCGGAGTGCAGAGTGCAGAGTGCGGAGTGCGGAGTGCGGAGTGCGGAGTGCGGAGTGCGGAGTGCGGAGTGCGGAGTGCAGAGTGCAGAGTGCGGAGTGCGGAGTGCGGAGTGCGGAGTGCGGAGTGCGGAGTGCGGAGTGCAGAGTGCGGAGTGCGGAGTGCGGAGTGCGGAGTGCGGAGTGCAGAGTGCAGAGTGCAGAGTGCGGAGTGCGGAGTGCGGAGTGCGGAGTGCAGAGTGCAGAGTGCGGAGTGCGGAGTGCGGAGTGCGGAGTGCGGAGTGCGGAGTGCGGAGTGCGGAGTGCAGAGTGCAGAGTGCGGAGTGCGGAGTGCGGAGTGCGGAGTGCGGAGTGCGGAGTGCGGAGTGCAGAGTGCGGAGTGCGGAGTGCGGAGTGCGGAGTGCGGAGTGCAGAGTGCAGAGTGCGGAGTGCGGAGTGCGGAGTGCGGAGTGCAGAGTGCAGAGTGCGGAGTGCGGAGTGCGGAGTGCGGAGTGCGGAGTGCGGAGTGCGGAGTGCGGAGTGCGGAGTGCAGAGTGCGGAGTGCGGAGTGCGGAGTGCGGAGTGCAGAGTGCAGAGTGCGGAGTGCGGAGTGCGGAGTGCGGAGTGCGGAGTGCAGAGTGCAGAGTGCGGAGTGCGGAGTGCGGAGTGCGGAGTGCAGAGTGCGGAGTGCGGAGTGCGGAGTGCGGAGTGCGGAGTGCGGAGTGCGGAGTGCGGAGTGCGGAGTGCGGAGTGCGGAGTGCGGAGTGCGGAGTGCGGAGTGCAGAGTGCAGAGTGCGGAGTGCGGAGTGCGGAGTGCGGAGTGCGGAGTGCGGAGTGCGGAGTGCAGAGTGCGGAGTGCGGAGTGCAGAGTGCGGAGTGCGGAGTGCGGAGTGCGGAGTGCGGAGTGCGGAGTGCAGAGTGCGGAGTGCGGAGTGCGGAGTGCGGAGTGCAGAGTGCAGAGTGCGGAGTGCGGAGTGCGGAGTGCGGAGTGCGGAGTGCGGAGTGCGGAGTGCGGAGTGCGGAGTGCGGAGTGCGGAGTGCGGAGTGCGGAGTGCGGAGTGCGGAGTGCGGAGTGCAGAGTGCGGAGTGCGGAGTGCGGAGTGCGGAGTGCGGAGTGCGGAGTGCGGAGTGCGGAGTGCGGAGTGCGGAGTGCGGAGTGCAGAGTGAGGAGTGCGGAGTGCGGAGTGCGGAGTGCGGAGTGCGGAGTGCGGAGTGCGGAGTGCGGAGTGCAGAGTGCAGAGTGCGGAGTGCGGAGTGCGGAGTGCGGAGTGCGGAGTGCGGAGTGCGGAGTGCGGAGTGCGGAGTGCGGAGTGCAGAGTGCGGAGTGCAGAGTGCGGAGTGCGGAGTGCAGAGTGCGGAGTGCGGAGTGCGGAGTGCGGAGTGCGGAGTGCGGAGTGCGGAGTGCGGAGTGCGGAGTGCGGAGTGCGGAGTGCGGAGTGCGGAGTGCGGAGTGCAGAGTGCAGAGTGCGGAGTGCGGAGTGCGGAGTGCGGAGTGCGGAGTGCGGAGTGCAGAGTGCGGAGTGCGGAGTGCGGAGTGCGGAGTGCGGAGTGCGGAGTGCGGAGTGCGGAGTGCAGAGTGCAGAGTGCGGAGTGCGGAGTGCGGAGTGCGGAGTGCGGAGTGCGGAGTGCGGAGTGCGGAGTGCGGAGTGCGGAGTGCGGAGTGCGGAGTGCGGAGTGCAGAGTGCAGAGTGCGGAGTGCGGAGTGCGGAGTGCGGAGTGCGGAGTGCGGAGTGCGGAGTGCAGAGTGCGGAGTGCGGAGTGCGGAGTGCGGAGTGCGGAGTGCGGAGTGCGGAGTGCGGAGTGCGGAGTGCGGAGTGCGGAGTGCGGAGTGCGGAGTGCGGAGTGCGGAGTGCGGAGTGCGGAGTGCGGAGTGCGGAGTGCGGAGTGCGGAGTGCGGAGTGCAGAGTGCAGAGTGCGGAGTGCGGAGTGCGGAGTGCAGAGTGCGGAGTGCGGAGTGCGGAGTGCGGAGTGCGGAGTGCGGAGTGCGGAGTGCAGAGTGCGGAGTGCGGAGTGCGGAGTGCGGAGTGCGGAGTGCAGAGTGCGGAGTGCGGAGTGCGGAGTGCGGAGTGCGGAGTGCGGAGTGCGGAGTGCGGAGTGCGGAGTGCGGAGTGCGGAGTGCGGAGTGCGGAGTGCGGAGTGCGGAGTGCAGAGTGCGGAGTGCGGAGTGCGGAGTGTGGAGTGCGGAGTGCGGAGTGCGGAGTGCGGAGTGCGGAGTGCGGAGTGCGGAGTGCGGAGTGCAGAGTGCAGAGTGCGGAGTGCGGACTGCGGAGTGCGGAGTGCGGAGTGCGGAGTGCGGAGTGCAGAGTGAGGAGTGCGGAGTGCAGAGTGCAGAGTGCGGAGTGCGGAGTGCGGAGTGCGGAGTGCGGAGTGCGGAGTGCGGAGTGCGGAGTGCGGAGTGCGGAGTGCGGAGTGCGGAGTGCGGAGTGCGGAGTGCAGAGTGCAGAGTGCGGAGTGCGGAGTGCGGAGTGCGGAGTGCGGAGTGCGGAGTGCGGAGTGCGGAGTGCGGAGTGCGGAGTGCGGAGTGCGGAGTGCAGAGTGCAGAGTGCGGAGTGCGGAGTGCGGAGTGCGGAGTGCGGAGTGCGGAGTGCGGAGTGCGGAGTGCAGAGTGCGGAGTGCGGAGTGCGGAGTGCGGAGTGCGGAGTGCGGAGTGCGGAGTGCGGAGTGCGGAGTGCGGAGTGCGGAGTGCGGAGTGCGGAGTGCGGAGTGCGGAGTGCGGAGTGCGGAGTGCGGAGTGCGGAGTGCGGAGTGCAGAGTGCAGAGTGCGGAGTGCAGAGTGCGGAGTGCGGAGTGCGGAGTGCGGAGTGCAGAGTGCGGAGTGCGGAGTGCGGAGTGCGGAGTGCGGAGTGCGGAGTGCGGAGTGCAGAGTGCGGAGTGCGGAGTGCGGAGTGCGGAGTGCGGAGTGCAGAGTGCGGAGTGCGGAGTGCGGAGTGCGGAGTGCGGAGTGCGGAGTGCGGAGTGCGGAGTGCGGAGTGCGGAGTGCGGAGTGCGGAGTGCGGAGTGCGGAGTGCGGAGTGCGGAGTGCGGAGTGCGGAGTGCGGAGTGCAGAGTGCGGAGTGCGGAGTGCGGAGTGTGGAGTGCGGAGTGCGGAGTGCGGAGTGCGGAGTGCGGAGTGCGGAGTGCGGAGTGCAGAGTGCGGAGTGCGGAGTGCGGAGTGCGGAGTGCAGAGTGCAGAGTGCGGAGTGCAGAGTGCGGAGTGCGGAGTGCGGAGTGCGGAGTGCAGAGTGCGGAGTGCGGAGTGCGGAGTGCGGAGTGCGGAGTGCGGAGTGCGGAGTGCGGAGTGCAGAGTGCGGAGTGCGGAGTGCGGAGTGCGGAGTGCGGAGTGCAGAGTGCGGAGTGCGGAGTGCGGAGTGCGGAGTGCGGAGTGCGGAGTGCGGAGTGCGGAGTGCGGAGTGCGGAGTGCGGAGTGCGGAGTGCGGAGTGCGGAGTGCGGAGTGCGGAGTGCGGAGTGCAGAGTGCGGAGTGCGGAGTGCGGAGTGTGGAGTGCGGAGTGCGGAGTGCGGAGTGCGGAGTGCGGAGTGCGGAGTGCGGAGTGCAGAGTGCAGAGTGCGGAGTGCGGACTGCGGAGTGCGGAGTGCGGAGTGCGGAGTGCGGAGTGCAGAGTGAGGAGTGCGGAGTGCAGAGTGCAGAGTGCGCAGCACTCCGCACTCTGCATTCCGCATTCCGCATTTTGCACAGTGAGCAGTATCAATGACATAATTATTTTAATGTAACGACAAAATACAACACGTGGCTTTGTTTTTTGGGGATGTGTTCGCAAGGTATTTTTTGTACATGTCTTCACTATCCATTGTTTTTTTATAAGGTCAACACTAACAATATAATTTTTTCTTTTTTCTCACTTTCGTGTAATGTACATTATGTTTTATTATTAGTTTATTCTTTTTGTTTTTTAAATCTTCATTTTTTTCTTGATCAATTAGAATATTTTCAAGGGTTATAAAATTTAGAACTTTTAACTATTCATCTTTATTTTCATTTGATTCCAACACTGGATTTCTACTTAGACAATCTGCTTCTAAGTTGTATTTGCCTGGAGCATATTTTACTTCAAAATTGTATTGCGATAGGTAGTAAGTTAAGTCACCTAGTTCTTCATCTGTTCTTGCTTTAATATTCATATTTTTCAGAGGCTTATGATCAGAAAAGACTGTAAATATTCGACCTATGAGCCAATATTGCCAATATTTTAAAGCTTATTTTATTGCCAGACATTCTATATGGCTTTTTTTCTTTTCTGTACTTCATTTAATTTTTTTGAAAAGTAATCGACTGGTCTTTCTTCTGAACTTGACTGTGGTTATTTTAACACGGCTCCTATCCCTTCTAAATTTGCATTTGTGTAGATAACTATTGGCAGTTCTGGATCAAATATTACTAAAACAGGTTGTGAACACAATAACTCTTTAATTTTTCAAAGGATTCTTGTCATTTTTTTGTCCACAAGATTTTTTGTCCTTTCCTTAATAAGTTATGTAATGGATGTAGCGTAATAGCAATACCAGGTACATATTTATTATAAAACGTTATTTTTCCTAACAACTGCCGAACGTTTTTTTGTGTTTTTAGAATAGGAAAGTTCCTAATTGAAATTAAATTATCTTTCAATGGACATATTAAATTGGTTTTTAATATATGTCCCAAATATTTCACCAAATCAGATGCAAAGGTACATTTTGATAGCTTTAATCGGAATTCCTCCTTCATAATTGCATTCAATAATTGTGTTAAGTGATTTATGTGTTCAGGAAAAGAATTCAAAAAAATAAGAATGTCATCTATATAGTTAACCGTAAAGTCTGCGAGCTTATGTTTTCGTATTATATTACCAAGTATTCTTTGAAAAATTGCTGGTGCAGTCTTCAACCCAAACGGTAAACAAGTCCACTGAAAATGTCCTTCTTGTGTTATACAAAAGCAGTTTTTTGTCTATCTTCAATCAAAGAGGAATTGACCAAACTGCCGAGTTAATATCCAATGTCAAAAAAAAATACAGTTTCTTGTTTTAACCATAAAGTCCTCAATCAACGGAAATGGTTGTGATTGAGGAATTACAATTTTATTTAAATCGCGAAAATCTATACACAATCTTGACTTTTTATTTTCTTCTTTTTTACAGCATATTCTAACAACGAACCTGCTTTGTATTTAAATTCTGTTGCATATCTTATTGGAGTCCACCCTACATCTGCATAAGTTTCACAAAACTCATCTCTCCCTTGTTTCCATTCTTATGAAAGTGTATGCTTAAACAATATTGAGCTGTACCAATCTAGACAGGATTTGTCCAAAAATAATCGAAAAATCTCAATCTTTTCTTCATCTTTTTGTACATCCAAACGTCTACATTCTGTTTCAAAAATCTCCATCCATTGAATTACATTTGAGTTTTTCCCAGTGAATTTTTCGATCATTAATTTGTCTGAGATTTTTCTTAAATTATTTTGCTTTGATATTTGTGCACTCATTCCAGAAATGTTTTCCAAAATTTTTGTTAAGGATTCTTCAAAATGATTAGTTTCAGAAGAAGTAGCTCTGGTCTCACTTGTTCCTCTAAAAAAATATCATTAAATTGAACATTATTATCTTCATCCAGATATAGACTTTTTTTTAATTCTTTTGTCAAGGAAACCTAGTGGCTGGAATTGTTCTGGCATTTTATAAATTTTTTCATCATTTGTGGTTAGTGAAGTTAATACTATGATGTTAGTTTTTCCATCCTCAGAACCTTTTAGCATAAACACAAATTTTTTTTTTTTTTTTTTTGAGTTTGCCAATATCAAAATGTCGTTTTATAATGTAGAAGTATTTTTATCGGGAGTACGTTACAAATTTAATAAAAACTTAATTGAGTTGCTGTAAATACAGAATTCATTTATTGATTATTGAATTCTATTTACAATATTAATATACCTGTAAATACAGAAACGACATTTAAAGTTTATTATATCTTCTGTTATCCCCCTCTTGAACAATTGAGGAAACACGTTTCAATTTTGACAATTTTAAAATATTTAAATTATAATAAATTAGACAGCTGTTTGTTTACCTATTTGTTAACCAGGGTTCGGAAACATGTCAAAGACAATACATTTTCTTTACATATTTTCCGTATCTTCTAGTATCAACTGAGAATTGATTTCAAAGATGTGAAAACTCATTTTTGCTTTGGTAATTTTTTTTTTTAATAAAAAAGAAATTACTCAAAAAAACGTTTTATTTATGCGGATTTCCTTTGATTTTGCAATCTATTTTAAAATGCAACTTTTTTTTCGAGTGACCCATTTTTTTGCGACTTTTTCAAATTTCTCAGCAGCAACAATGGTTGCAAGAAATGTTTGAGACACCAGACTTAGAAATTGTCGAGAACTACTTGAAAAAGTGTAGACTTTGCGACTTTTTCAAATTTCTCAGCAGCAACAATGGTTGCAAGAAATGTTTGAGACACCAGACTTAGAAATTGTCGAGAACTACTTGAAAAAGTGTAGAATCCTGTGTGGAAGAAATGGTCTTGAAAAACTTAGCATCGTCAGATAAGACAGAGATATAGGAATGTGTGATTATCTCAATATCGTTAATGGAAAAAAGAAGTGGACCTATGTGGCTGCCCAGCGGGACCGCAGATATGATTATTAGTTGACTACATTTATATCACAATTCAAATAATATGGTTATTTCTGTACAGGAAGAAATTAATTAAATAATTCCTAAAAAAAATATTTTAACAAAAGATTAAAATAATGCAAAGCATTAAGAAATCTTTAGATATATAAACGATACAAAGTATTTAAAAAATAAAAAAAAATGAATAACTTCTTATAAAACTAAACTTTATTTGTCCTTTTTATTGTTTGCAGCTTATTAAAGTTTTTGTAAAGAAAATATGAAAAAAAAATACTCTTTCGGTTTAAACTCTTTTTCTCTTAATTCTACTTAAGCTACCAAACACAATATATGCAAAGCCATTCATAACAAAAAAAAAACCAACATCAACCACTTGCATATACTAGAGAGGCGGCGATCTCAAAGAAGAGCCTGTTTGAATTGTCCTTATCATATGGTAACGTAATTAATGCGACATTTATGATATCCTTAAATAATGCTATTGTTGTTCCACGAATTGCTGCTTCTCTTTGTATGCAACTTTATAACAACATTGTAAATGTAGCAAAACTCTATAAGAGGATTTTGGCAAAGGATACTATAAAACGGGGAGAATTATCCAAGATATTAGTTTAGTTCACTCGTATATGCTACGTATACACCCCCAGAGGGCTTTTGGGAATTTCATTCAAAATGCACACATATGTATGTACTATGTAGAGTATGTATAAAACCGGAACCGATTATATGTAAAAATATTTTCATCCAGCAAAAGAAAATGATATTCTAATTCAAATCCTTATATGAGCTTGAATCTATCCGCCCCGCCGCGCCGCCATCGCCGCGCCACGCTATGCCACCATGCTGAACCACACCATCGTTGTCGACTGGTAAAAGAATAAAAATGATTTCAGAGTCTATATAGAACAAAGATGAAACCCGGAAACTTGGTTTATGTAGATTATGGTAGCACATCCCAGAATTACAGAAATGATAAAACAGTTTAACTTTTATTTTGGCCTTTATAAGAGCTTAGAGGCAGCTATGTTTATTTGAGTGGGATGGTTTTTGTCTAGACTTTGCATGGATGCCAAAAAAAAAACACTATCTTAATTCAAAACCAAGTATATATTATGTTAGCTTGATTCCTAATTTATAAAAAGTGAATTAATAAAATACTGAATGGCAGCAAATGTATGAAAGGGACAAAAGGGCCAATCTACTATTTTTTATTTGGTATGGTTCGAACTGAAATTGTTGGAGGGAACACTCAATTAGATTAAAACTAAAAGATTTTCATGGGGATAGGCGAGGAAACTACTTAACACGATTTAAGGGGAAGGAGGAGTTCGCACAGCCAAATTGGGGGATTATTCGATAATTTCTTTTTATTAACTGGCTTAATGTCCTATCCAAATATGTATGCAATGATAATTTAATCGAGTGTACACTGTGGCGTATGCGTAATATTTTGAAGACAGAACTGCAATATCGTTATTCGTGACTTTAGCAGGTCACGATGCAAGAAGGCCTTCCGGCACCAAATTAAACTAGATACTGGCTAAGGGTACGCCCACGCAGTGATCGACAGATCCAAATCCAATGTGAAAAAATGTGAAACATTCGGTACGATAACGAAACTTAATTACGGCTGTCAATATATTTGACATGAGGTTCGCTTAATCGCATCGTCACGTTGTTGTGGGTACTGTCATTTACCGCCGTGTAAATAAATTTTAACAGCCAAAAGTTTCGTCTTCGTTCCAAATGTTTTGCGGATTCTTTACCCACTCTTAAGGTAGAACTGTATAAGTTATAATAGTTGTGAAGGTGGGGGAAATAATTCCAAAACCGAACGAAAAGTTACCTTCCAAAACGTCAAGTGCAAGAGTCAAATCAAAGATCATTTATAGTATAAAAATGCCAAACCTTCTCTGTAAGTTGATAAAATTAGTTATTTTCTCATAAGAAATCAGAAGGGATATGTGTAAAATAGCGCACTTATAGATATTTTTCATTGGCGTACTCCTTAAGTTTGTTGTTTTTTTTCACATGTCCATTCATATACACAAAATGAAATTACAAAAAATAACAGTGTAAGAAAATGGGTTTTGAATACGAATACGAATATAGGAAGAAGTTTGATGTATCTCTCACTTAAGCATGAAGCGGTCGGTTTAAGCTTTCTTCACTTTTGAACAGCTTTGCTGAAGTGGGACAATCGTGCTTTTTTGACTCGAAAATTTCATCGTGGCACGGTGGTAGCACGAAAAAATTCAATGTGGCACGATTTTATCATTTCCATTTTTTACATTAAATAAAGTTAATTTTGACAAAATTTCATAAAAATTTATAATTCAAATTATTTCTTCTAATTTTGAGTTGTATTTATCCCATAATTGAATTACAGTTTTTTTTAATGTAAGAATTTGAGTTTTTTTTCATATGGCACGAGAATGGCGACGCACGCACGGTGTTTAAAAAATTGCGTTTCGCCCAGGTACCTACGACAGTACACAGTATATTCATGCTGTGAGTTTTATAAGAGTCGGTAAGCATCGATCATAATTCGCGTCTTAGAAGGGTACGACAGCATCTAACTGATGAGCCAACTGTCGTACCTGGGCGAAACGCAATTGTTGGAGTTGAGGTCATTTGACTTAAAAATTGAAATATATTCAATCGCTCCACTTAAACAGAAGTAGTTTTCTATTTATCTTCATCTACGTTATTATCTGTCAGAAATATTTATTTAGTTAATCCAGAGTTAACTCACCATTATTAAATTTGTTGAGTTAACTCGGGTTTAACTCCGAAACTCCGAATATTATATTTTGTGTAGCTATAATTTAATTATGATTGAATTAGTTATATCCACTCTGGTAAAATTCTATGTACAGTTGATTTATTAAAGGCTTATTTTAAAGCTATCTTCAAACTAAATTTAAAGTTTAACAAAAACCATTAAATTATCATAAATCAAAATGTTCAACACCAAACGCAATGGCGGGCAAATAATACCACACCCAGAACACCGTGACGGCTTAAGCCAAATAATATGATTCATGCACCCATCACAAGCCACACAATAACCAGTATACTGGCTACTGATTATCCTGGCCGGTGGCGATGTGGTATGGCATCTGCAACAGACTAATCATCAAATATGAATGCACTTTCATAGTAAAATAACCAAAAACAGGACGGCAAATTGAGCTAACAATCTCAAAAACAACAAACTAGACGTAGTACGTATATACACTATATACATAGATGAAAGCGGAACACAACACTAAATCAGGAACAGAATGGAGAGATATAAATGTATGTATATGTACCCAAAACACATCCGCGAACAATTCATTTTCTAGGGTGAAAGGATAATTGGATCAATCAATAGTTTCAAAAGTTTCATCTCTACTTCAATAAAAAAAAAATAAAAAAAAAAAACAATGTGATGTCTGTGTCTGTCCTGTTCCGTCCTAAATTGTTTAAGACCGGACTTCAGCTATGGAAGTATAAAAATATCTATGGATATGTATATATGTATAGTAAATATGTATATAAGTATATGTATGTTTCGATACGTTTGGTTTGTATCCTTTTTGTTTTTTCATAAGCCAGCATATACACAAAGGCGGCTACTCAGCGAGAAGAACAACGAAAAATAATGACAATAACAAAAAAAAAATACGTGATTCGGAAAACAAAAAGGAAATCGAACTGAACACAAAACTTTGCCATCGCAAAACCACATATAAAATTGGCACAGACCCAGAATTGAGTTGATCAAAAATTTTATTTATTGATGCAGCATTTCTTTATTAAAGATTTTCAAATATTGCACAGTATACGAGTATACAGTATTACCAACTCATATCGACGCATCGTTTAGTTTTTAATTTATTTTACCTATATCATATTTTTAATAATATTTTATCAAATGTTAAATGAATGTGATAGTAAGAATAACAACTTAACGAAACTCAATGACGACCAACAGAAGACTCTTTTTAAAATAAATAAATCAAATGCAAAAGTGAAGATAACAACTTAACGAAACTTAATGGAGACTGAGACTGTATAATTAGAAACAAAAATTAAAGAAATTACCTGTGAAATGAGCTGCACCACTAAACGAAACTCAGATAACCAAAAGCAACTGTAAATTTGAGAAAACAAACGGAATGTACCAAATATGTTTCATAACTTAACGAAAGTCATTGAATATATGAATTATGAATATAAGATGATGTCTGGAAATAAATTTATGAAATAAAATGTTGCGGTGAGAATTACAACTTAACGAAGCTCAATGAAGGTCAACAAAAGAATGCATGAGATTTCTTTTTTTAAATTGAAAATGAATACAAAAATTAAACGAAACTTTGCAAATAAACTAAAGAAGAAATTAAATGTGATTTGAGAAGCCCAAGTTGTCGAAATTCAGTGAAGACCCTAGATCAACACAAAATTGAGTTTGAGATAAGAAATTTAAAGCAATAAATAGAGAAGTACACGACTTCAAGAAACTCGTTGAAGATAAACGGAATGTTTGGAAAGATGATACAAAAAACTTAACGAAACACAATTAAAACCAACAGGAGTCCTTGTGAAATAAGAAACTAAAGAAATTAAAGTGAGGAGTAACTACAGCATAAGGGTATTAAATGAAGGCCATGAAAAAAACATTCATAGCAGACAAATTGGAAGGATTTATGATCGGACAACAAGTTTTAAATGCATAATCACAACTAAATTTAAAAAAAAAAAAACTGCAGCCAATATTCAGTTGATAAAAAATATTATGAAATTCAAACAGTTGGCAGTGCTCTGCTCGAATAAAGTGTGTCCGATGAAAAACTCTTACACACGAAGGGAATAACACTCCCAGACATCGTTTGTAATGTCCCAAAGACCCAATTCAAAATGACGCGGACAGTGATGGAAGTGAGGGGGGGGGGGGGGAGGGCGAAAGGGTTTTATAAAATGCACCCACTCACATTCACCATTATTTTGAGAACATCACCATGAATAGGTAATGTGAGAGTTGAGTCATTTGATGCACACCACTCATCTCTTCTTGTCTTTAATATTCAAATATAATTTATTTATAAGTTCACATGGTCCTTTTTGACTGACGTAAATTTGTAACAACGGATGTCTGCATACTCCAGACCAGACTCTCTCTAACTATATGATATATATAGATTCATTCTTTGACTATGATCTGTATATACAAAGTACACCATACACATATAAAGACAAGGGTGCAAGCATTCAAGTATAGCACATCTGCAAAGGGAGTGATTTCAGTGGATTTGTTGATAATAAAATTAGGGGGAGGAAATCATGTCACGTAATGGCAGATGATTTGTTTTCCAGTTAAATGTGGTAAATTTACTGCGATATAGTATGCGGATGTTGCTTTAACCAGTGAGTGAAAGTGACAGTATTTTGTCGTTTACCATCAGAATGTTAGATCATAGCAAATTTTATTACGTACGTAGGTATGGAGAGGTTGTTTTTTTTTTATTTATTTGTAGCTACTTGTTGTGTATTACGTATTATAAAGTTATCATTTAGGAACAATTTATATTTTTTAAGAGAAAACATGAAATGATTACATAATTTGAAAAAAAAAGAAGTGAAATAAATGTCTAATTCATACGTGCTTTTTTATTATATAGTTATTGTTATTATTTGGGAGAAATAAATTTATGAAGTGCACAACTTAGGTTAAGACAAAAGTTATAGCTTTCTAATTTTATAGTTGAAGACTATTAGTTAACGGAAATACAGTGTTAACATTTTTTGAACAAATGAATAACGGAAATACAGTGTTAACTGTTTTTGTACAAATGAATACTACATACGTATATTATTTCATTTCAATTCAATTTTTCTTTATTCTTATTAATTAAATTCAAATTTAACCCAAGTATTTCTTATATAACTAACTTTAACAACTAACAAACAATATTGTTGGTTTTTCGTCTCCAAGTGTGTTTTTTAATTAAACATAAATAAAATAAAAGAAAATATTTTATTTAAGAAATGTTATTTATTATAACTTTAACTAACACAACTTTTAAATTTACAATTAGCGACGCGTTTCGGAAACAAGTTCCATCTTCGGGCTTTTACAACTGTCAGTTGTAAATAAAAGAAAATATATAACTGTCAGTTGTAAAAGCCCGAAGATGGAACTTGTTTCCGAAACGCGTCGCTAATTGTAAATTTAAAAGTTGTGTTAGTTAAAGTTATAATAAATAACATTTCTGAAATAATATCTATATTTTCTTTTGTTTTATTTATGTTTTATTATAAGAAACAATAGTCTATAAATATACTAAGAATAGTTAATGCCTTCTTTAATTTAAGAAAAATAAAGAGATGTTAACACATCGATTTGTTATTATTTTCTTATTGCGTTAAACATTTTCAATATAAGGTCCATATACATTGACTGTAATTACAGTTCCAACTCGACCGATTTCGCCAAATAAAAGTAAACCTTCCCTAAAGTTATTGAGTGATTTCAATTTTTCAAATATATGACATTTAAGGAGAACGTTATTTAAACGAGTCGCAAACAGTAATGCCAAATAGTCACATAGTCTGTGATTTGCGAAGCTATTCCTTGATATGCCAAATTCGCTTGATATTACCCAGGTGAAAATTGCCACAAAATGAATTTAAACGAAAGGATCCATCTTGGCATCAAATCTTCAATTCAAGAAAATTTTATCAAGTACCGAGAATATATTTGAATAAATAATAATTGATATCAAAAATAATTAAAATATTAGTTTAAACGTTTGGCTAAACAATAAAGAAAAGAGTTAAAAACTAACGTTGTGTATACTTCCTTGAAAAAGAACAATTTTAAACCGAACGACGACGCCACGTGACCGCGGGAGCACAGTGGCCCGTTTATACAAAAGTAGTGGCAATAAACATTTTTCGGGTAGGTCTATAATGCAAAACTCTTACATTTATTGAATTGACAAATTTTTGGAAAATTCTATGGTTTACAAAAAAAACTCCGCAAATTTCCGCCTTTAACTTAACGGAAAAAAGCATATATGTATATACATATTTTTTTCACATTATCGCAAAAATTCAGCTGCATAAAGTTTGCATAAAGCTGTGGTAGAGAGATTTCATTTGAAGAAGTCAGTAAATTTTTTTTTCATAATTTTGAGTTTAAAAATTAATTTTCCCTCTAACTTTTTTTCTATCTTATGCAAAACGCTCTACATTTTTTGTTCGTTTAATTTTTGTCCACTATTTGACATTGTAGTGTACCAATAAAATTTTTTTTAATGCTCTCTTTTATGTAAAAAAATTAAAATATACAAATATAAAAAAAAATAATATTGAAAAATGGTTAATTTTTTTTCTCCCCACTGTTTCACTCGTATTGGTTAATTTTCTTTCTTCACCACTGTTTTAACCAGTTTCACTCTGCTATGTTACTCGAAAACTGAACTTTTGACTTTTTTTAAGTGAAATACAAATTATGTCTATCACTTTTAGTAAAAATCGTTTTTAACAGAAAATTCTAAAACGCCCTCAGACATTTTTTTGAAACTCACCACCTTGATAGCCTTAGAAATTCCATTTATGATTTTAGCTACCAAAAAAGTCAAAACGGGCAACTGTGTGGTGGCGGTGCGGTGACGGTACACTGCAGTAGTCCACTTGTTGAATTTTAGCAAATAAAATAATTTCCGACGCCGCGCCAATTCTTGAAAAACATTAAATTATGAAATTTGATACAGTCATTGATTTGAAAACGCTTAATTCAGTGGTCCTGCCTTTTTTTTGTATTTGAGATGTGGGATTTATAAATTTATAATTTAGGTCAGAATAAGGTAAAAAAACACATTTCAAAGTTAAGGAATTTATGTTTGAAATGTTTTAAAATTTCCAAGTTCAAAATGTTGCGTAATGTTTTCAAGATATTAGGACTAATTTTATGGTATACCTATATGATTATGCTTTTATTGAAAAAGATGAAAATGACCAAAACTTATTGATTCTACATAGTACTATTTTGACTGTTAAAAGTTTTTTTATTTCAACGACTCAAAAAATAAAGTAAATCAAATTAACCTGGTTATATAAATTTGATTGAACTTATACCAAATTGAAAAAAAATCCTATAACCAAGTAATTCGGTAAAATTTAACCAATTTATAATTTGGTAAAAACTGTGTGTGGTTATTAGTTAATTTATCAATTTATTAATTCATTCTTATCGAAGAGATAGCAAATACAAGAACAGATTAAATAAGTTTACATATTATTATTCCAACTAAACAGAATGGTGCAAATTTTAAACAAGCAATTTTAGGGCATTAGCATGATACTAAACAATTTTCTAATTGTAAATATCATTCTTCACTTAAAATATGCGTCTTTTATTTTTCCTAAACCAAATATCTAGACTTGCTGAAGAACTTATTTTCCTAAAATGTTCTAAATTTGTTTTAAATATTTTTAACTAGTATCGTACTTAACAAACTTTCTTAATAAATTTCAGCTGAACACACCTAAATAAATGACAGTTCATGCAAACATACCATGTTCACACTCATAATTGTCAAAGTGACATTAGGAGTTAGTAGGTATGATACTATTTAATATTTTAAATAGACATATTTTGGTGATTTTAGCTTAATAAAATGTTAGAAATTGTTAAAAATTTGCGCCAATAAATAGTTTTTCTATTTATTAAGATGTGTTCTCATGGTGTAAACTTATATTAGGCGTGTCTTTTTCAAAGCCCGGGAACAATTGGTTGAAAAAAACGACAACGGGGATTAGCGACACCATCACAGAAAAAAACATGGAGTTTTCATATAAACTATATCCATAACAATTATGTTATTCATGCCGGTAACACAGTTTTTCTGCGTGCTTAAGTTAAGCACCGAAAATTATCTGAGTTTAGCTAAGCCCAGAGGGTATTAGTTGTTGTTGCAATTAACATGCAAATTATTTAGCCCCGAATCGTTTTTTCATCCAATTCCCCCTTGGATTGCAAAAAACACGCCTATTGTATCTTCCCTTACAGATTTTATGACTTTAAAAAATCACGATTTAAATTTCTTTAAAACACAATTATGTTTTTTAATGAAACCAAACAAGTGTCTCTTAACATTCACATTAAAGATGAACTATGTAAATTAAAAAAGTACGTTGCCTCGAATATATTTGAAACAAAATGTCAGACAACTATTTTAAATTGAGCAGTAATTCAGCATTGAAATGTTCAAATTAAAGTATCCAACTTTTTCTCAAAATCATCGTCAGTTGCAAAATCGAAAATAAAGTGGCTTAGCTATAAATCGACTACATACTTACATATATAATGTAACGTATAGTTCAATGTCAGAGTAACACGCTGCATGCATATGTATTCTGAATTTTCAGAGAAATAGAAAACTGGCCAAGCATACACTTAAACTGTCCATCATTGCCTAGGAACCGGATTCTCATTTTAATCGGCAACCACCTGGTACTTGGTATATATACGAGTATTTGTGTATGTATATATGTATTTTACAGCAGCTATTTTAGGAATTTCTAACGTCAAAGCTATATCCAAAGTGATTTATCCTGTTAATGTCAAAATGTAGATAACGGAAAACAAGCGTTGCATCCGCCTCATGGACAATTTCAAAGAGTTTTTTGAAAATTCCAAAATTAGAATTGACTGCAGTTTAGACTGTCAAACTGTGTGCTAAGCTAACCTTGCCTTTGCCTTGCTTTTGCCACTCTGACTGACTATACTCCATGACAACATTGAATCATCAAAATCGGATGACTTGCACCTGTGTCTACGTTTGTCAGCTATATAGCAACTTCAATTATACCTACATACAAAATATACCAATCCATTCGGTGCTATGTTTCATTTGAAATAGGTATATATTTTTTTTGTTTACATTACTCCCTCTTATGTGTGGGGATCAGGATTGAGGGAGAGCTTCCTTGTGTTTTTAAGTTAAGTTAACCTGCACTTTTTTTTTGTTTAAGGTGGGTTAAATTTGCTCCATTTTTAGAAACACATAGAGAGCAATTTTGTGGGGGAATAATAAAATTTAAATCATGAAGGGATTCTTTTTAAACTTTAGATTTGGTGTTTAAATTTCGTATTTTAGTATTGGCAAGGGGAAAAAATGTACTTTTCGGGTTAGTGAAAATGACCGTAAAAGCTAGTGTTGTAAAAAAGAAATAATAAAATTAAAATATGGTTCCGCCTTTAAAAACCACAATCAGCAACGTCTTACCAAAATTCAAAATCAAGAAAATGGCATCTTTTTATAAAGCTTAATCGAAACTTAAAGAGGTACAACAAAAAATGGAAAGAAAAGAACCGAAGTGGTAGCATTTGTGACGAAATCATTACTGCCGACTAAAATAAACAAATCATATAGGTATATTGTGAGTCAAATACCCCTTACAGGCCTCCTCAAGTGTTATTATGCTATTGATTTAGAATACATTAGATAAGACATTAGGCGGGCGTGTTTTTTTAAAGCCTAGATAGAATTTGACAAAAACAATACATTAGGACTATAACCAAATTCATCACAGTAAAAAAAACCATCACTATCAATAAATACCATGAAAATTGAAACACTTGTTTTTTTTATAATTTATTGAAAATTAAAAATATATTTTAGATTAATTTTCACCAAATTGTTAAACCCTTTTTGTTTATTTTATTAAAAATAGGGTGAGTTTTACAATATTCACCAGCTAAATTTAGTTCTTCGTGTTAATTTTAAGACTTTTTAATGCTTTATCCGTTCATGTGCTGGCCCGGACGGATTGTTTTTCATGACGAATGTAATATTTTCCAACTGTTACCACAAAACGAGGGAATGATATTCGCTAAAGATGATTGATGGATCGCCGAACACTGCAAGAGCTCTGGAAGAGCGCACCTGACTTAACGCTCTGATTCATGAAAATATCCGCATTATATGTATACAATATACCTACATACATATTTATGTATATGGAAGTGAAAAACAGGTGTTCCCATGGTGAGGTGTTTGAGTTTGAGGTTAAAGTACCATTGCGAATCCTGTAAAAGAGGAATATACATGCCAGCGAAGAACGCGAATCAGCATTTTATCCACATCGACAATGACGACGAAAGTGATTTTTTTTTTCAAACATCCGTTGGTGGTGCTTCATATAAGCAGATGTGTAAATTTGCTATTCTGCTAGACAAGATTTGTTTTTCATTTAAATTTTCATTGCACTGCCAAGGCCGTGACCGTATATATATTGAGGGTGAGTGTGATAATTACGTTTAGTTGTCATTTGCCATCAATAGATTTAACCTATTTTTTGTGTGTTGCATGAATAGACTGTAGAAAGGTTAAATATAATTAAAACACTATTATAGAATACAGAAAAGTAAGTGTGTTTTTTTGCAATCCCTGTGGGACAATTTGTTGAAAAAAACCGACAACGGGGATTAGCGACGCTATCACCGAAATAAAATGGAGTTTTAATAAAAACTATATCGATAACAAGTATGTAATTCACGCCGGTAATACAGTTTTTCTGTGCGCTTAAGTTAAGCTTTAAAAATTCTCTGGGTTCAGCTAAGTCCGCAGGGAATTAGTTGTTGTTGCATTTAATATGTAAATTGATTAGCACCGATGTAGTTTTTTCATCCCGTTTCCCCCGGCTTGTAAAAAAACACGGCTGGTATAGGTATAAGGTTTGGCCAATTATAATTATCGATGATTGATTGATTAATTTTTGTCAACGTTTTTCGCAATAAATTCTGTGAACTATTCAAAAGAAATTATGTATAAAATAAACTTTTTTAAAAACCACAGTGATGCTACATTTGATTTTAAAAAATCCCACTGGATTAAAAAAAAATCCCACCATTTTTGTACTAGAAGCCAAAAAATAAATGAAGACATATCGTCGCTTGAAAAGCAAAGTGACATAAGTCAAAATTTTAACTTTTTAGCTAGAAAGTAAAGAAACAAATTATTTTGATTGTCCTAAGAATTATTAATTTGAATAATGAATAAATAAGTATATTAATAAGATTTTTTCATCAAGCAAACATTAAAATATTTGTGCATATGTTAAAATTCATTTTTAAAAAAACTTAAATAGACAAAAAAAATTCGACTTTTGTCACTTTGCTTTTCAAGCGACGATACATATATTTTGCTGATAACTAAATATTAACAAAAAAAAAAACCTTTTATGAAAACTATTATATATTATATCAAATATTCTCTGTTTCATAATAATAACTAAAATTGACTTAACAAACTGGAACAGTTGAAAAGTTTCTTTCCTTTAACATATATATAAGTGACTTGCAATTATATTTACCATTTTCCTATTTGCTAATATAGTAGTATAACTAAAGAGCTTTAATTAATTATAAAACAAAGAATGTTAAAGTACATCCATATATAGCTATATGAATAAATTTCTTCGTCTAATGGGAAAGACAGACATTTACTATGATGATGACGATGATGGGGTTAAAATGTGAATGTCATTTTACGCTTTTGTCTTATATTGAACAAGGTAAAGTTTTTGAAAAAGTCTTTTTCCCTTGACAGTGACTGTATTCTGTATTCTGCGTCTACCTTAGAACTAAGGTATATAAAGTATTTAGTACATTATACTTTTAAGAAGACTTTTATGAGAATTGAAGTTTTATAAAATATACTTTTAATTGTTAAAGAACAACATGAAAATAGAAAGTTAGGTTAGGTTTAAAGGCTGCCAGCAGAGATACTTGACACCTAACCTAACCTTATATTTTTGTGTTGCTCTTTAACAATTAAAGCTACCTATAGTTTATAAAACGTCAATTCTGATAAAAGTTTTCTTTAAATTATTATGTACTATATACTCTATATATCTTAGCCCTTAGGTTCGATAATAGGCTTGTTTTATTGGAAAATCTATCCGTTGTATAGTAGGATTTGACATGCATTATCGCCAGTAGAATTACGGCCGATAAAAGCTAAAGTAGAATCCTACTGTGGATGGATTTTTTTTTTAATTTCAAATTATTCTGACAGGTGTTCAACTGTACCAAATGTGAAATATAAAAACATGGTACTACCGATGCAGTTTTTTGGGAATTTCTTACTGTACTATCTATAGATTCCCAATAAAACACGCCTAATATAAAGTTAAATATTAATTCTATTTTTCATGGTAGTTGACAGCTTGAATTGAGACTTTACATTATTTTACAACTTCATAAGGTTTCCATTGTTGTCGCAGCAAGATCAGTGCACTGTGCATGCAAGCACATGCTACAGAGTCCTTATAGATAAAAATAGATATAAGAGAAAAAATATAAATTTAAAAAAAAGGTGTTTGAATTTGGTATCTTCAGATAAGTCACTAAAATTTGGTAAGTCTTAAGCAAGCTCCAAATTTCAGTTTGTACCATTACATTTCGGTTATTACTTAATTCTACTTTAATAACCTACAAAATGTTATAACATTGTTTTTAAAATTTTGTCATATACCCATCAATAAAGCTTTATCATATAGGATACAAAAACTCAAAAGATATATAAAAGTCTTTAGAGATTGAATATAATCTCAAAAATCGATACGTCTTTGTGCTGATTTGTAATGATTTTTGAAATTAGAACAAATTATAAACTTCACTGTATACTCGTGATTCGTATATGGATGTGGCTTTTCAAAGAGTAAGTTTTATTAAAATTTGTTATGTTTGGTTTCGAATAGTAAAGGAGTGCAGTAAATGAAGTAACAGCCATAACCTGACAGAGTTTAGAACACGAACAAAACGCTCATCATACCTTGTACCTAGATGATGGTAAAAAACATGAAACGATGTCCTTTGGGAAACTGGAAAGTATGTATATCAACATGTGGAGACAAACTAACGTGTTGTACCTACATATGCACACATGTGAGACAATTATATTGCAGCTAACAATGTCTCATTGTAAGGTACTATAACAGGTAACTGCCAGAAGCCGACAAAAACATCAATGTAATTTAGAATAAGATTTATATACATAGCTATCAGCCAGACACAACGATGATAGCCATAACGATTATGATTATGATTTTCAAAGTGGACGCAGGGATTTTGAATGAATGCTCTGTAAAGGTTTAGTAGGAAGTTGTTTGAAAAAATTACGAAAAAGCTCAATAGCAATTATTAAGATTACAATTTGATCACTGTGTTAATGTTTTTTCTTTGGAAAGTGATATCTATAATAGTACGAGAGCTAGCAACGTCACAGAAAAAAATCATTTCAACAGTCATGATTTTTTAATATGTTGTACTCCTCACTAAGTCTAGTGCAATTTTGATGGTCCACGTCACTTTTGTAACGGTACAAAATTTAAACACAATTCATTTAAACAGATTTCTTTTTCATTTCGTTCTATAAACTGTCTGCAATAAGAATATACAGGTCTGGCAGGTGTCAGACGTTGCAAAATACGCTTGGCAAGGGATTTTTTAATAAGAAAAACAAAATCGAATAGGTATTAGGATTTTTATTTGTAAAAAAAATTTAAAAAAAGCAATGGTAATACTGACATTATATTATACCTACTATATTTTAATGCATAATTTTTTTCACATTAATATTAAAACGCGAAATTAAAAAGAAAGAAAAAAAATTATATGTAAATGGATATTCATTTTTCGGTTTCGAAAGTAAAGCTAAGCTAAAACACACACAGCGATATATTTTTGATAAAAATTTTATATCACTTTAAAGTTTGGACTTTGCCATTAAGTGTGAAAAACAATATCATTCAAATGGCGCCTCGGGAAGATTCGCAGTATGCGATTCTTTTGAGGTAATTTTTAAACACTTTTTCGCACATTTCGGGTGGTAGGTACATCGGCAATAACTTGAGTAGTTGGTTTTTAATGCGTCTAGAGTTCTGGGATTATTCGCGAAAAACACAGTCTTTTGCATGTCCCTGCAGAAAAAAATCTAATGGTGTCAAATCGCATGATCTTGGTGGCCAATTGACGTCTACCAAATGTGAAATTACGCGACCAGGAAACTTAACTGATGTTCCAACACCCAAAAAGCGTATCTACGGCATTGTGAATGGTCAGAAGGCTTCAATTGTTGCGTAATTTGAACTTTATAAGGATGGAGATGCAAATACAATTTCAAATTACGCCATAGTGAGGTGTACGACACGTTCGATTGCTGCGAACGCCGGGAAACCGATAAATTCGGATCATCAGCAACACTTGCACTTGCAGCTGCAAAATATTTTCGATTGAACGTGCATTTCGATGATGCACAGGCCCAACGACATCAGAAAAGCTTCCCTCTCTTCAAATTTTGTCACAATTTTACCGATTGCTTGTGTAGTCGGTCGATTATGACGACCATAATCATAAACGTTTGAATCACCGCTTGTGTAGTAAGTTTTAATAATTTTAAAGCGTTGTTCGATTATTAAGCGATCCATTATCGTAAATGGAAAATATTCAACAAATATTATTACACTTCAAATGACAGCTGAGTTTGACAGGTATCAAATGCCAGCGCTACCAACTTGAAACCACGAAATGAATGACCCTTTACTTACTTTTTTTTCTTCTTAAAAATGTATGTTATAAAGTGCCTTTTTATCTTTTATTATTCAATAGTCTTATTAATTTTTAGTCGATCACTAAAAACAAGGCGGTTCTATATGTCTTTAAGTTTTTAAAAAAAATTAAAATTACGAAAACTATACTTTATTCATGACAAATTTGTCCATGTAAACCCAACTAAAAATATATCATTTTAACAGTGTTATTTCTTGTCTCATTGGGTTCTACAAGCTTCTCTCAAAATGTACTAAGCCAGGTATTTGATGTTGCTAAAACCATGCCGACACTATTTTGTAACTTTAACAAAAACATAATATGAAGTCTATTTTCCCCTTTTCATGCGGGACGGGAAATTTTTCGAAAAATTTACTAGAAATAGAAAAAAAATTATTAAAAATCAAAAGAAACACTTACAACAGCATGTTATATCGGAAATTCATTCTTATATATATAATAGTAAATAGCTTTGAAAAAATAAATTTTCAAATTCAAAATTTTGAATACAAACATTTTGAGTTTAAAAATCATTTATTCAAAAACTAAGGTCTAAAATAACTTAATTTAAAAAAAATATTATTAAAAAATTAATTACTGGCTTTAAAAAAAGCTATAACATGATATTGTAAGTGTTGCCGTTGTGTTTTTATTTCCATTTTATAAAAACGAGTCATATATTTTTTTTTTTAATTTGCCCCTCCCACCTAAATGGGTGGACAAATAAAGTGGGCCAATATCTTAAAAGCATGTTCATACAATATACCAAAAACAAAATAAAACTGATGCTTTTATCACAAAAAGCATAATTTTTGAACTAAGTCGGTCCACTATATTATTCAAATATTCCGATTGGTTTATCTCGAAAACAATTATTTTTATGAAAAAAGAATGTTAATTTTGTTTGTGGAAATTTTTTAATCAACAAATTAGTTCTTAACATTTTTTCTTTAGAACTTACCATTTGCGAGTTATTCCTGAAAAACCATTTTGAGAGGCCCCCTTAAAATTGTTAGCGGCGCTCATATCGAAGGGGACTTTTGAGAGTTTCTTAAGAACGCCATTATAGGAGACGATATACCAAAATCTAGTTTTCCGCCGATTATTTCATAAATTATATTTTTCGTTATGTTTTTTGCGGTTAATAAATCGCGTTATTTTGGTTAATTTTTGTATGAAGAATATTTTGATAAGTTCAAATAGTATTGTGAACTATAAAATTAAAAAAAAAGTTCCATTTTTAATAACTTAACTTGATATTTTAAAAACTACTTGGTGGTTAATTTTTATTAAACTTCACACGAAGCAGTTTTTAACATTCATGTCGATTACGGAATCCGCAATACTAGATCCGCTGTGATTCGAAGTGCAGTTCTCTCTTTTCTCTTTACCCATTTGTCGTGATACGAAAAGAGAACACTGTACTGAGAATCACCAGGGTTGTCAGGTTTGAAAAAGCGGAATCGCCAAATGTAATGTCTAAATCGCCAAAAAATCGCCAAATTTCAATATCTTCCACCCAAAAAATCATCAAATTTAAAAAAAAATAAAATTTCACAATTTCACAAACATAAAAAAAAACCGTTCTTAAAAAAAAAAAAAGAAAACAATTCAAAAACTTAAAAATTACAGAAAACAATACGCTTTTGTTTACCTAGTCTTCCTCAATAAATTCAATGTATGTATCAATTGTTGTCCATTGGATCTTTTTCATATACAAAATTAAATCGTCAAAAACTAAAAATATCTCCTTTTTGGTGGTCCATCGCCAAATCGATTTTCGTGTCGCCAAATGAAATTTCAAATCGCCTGTTTGGCGATAAATCGCACAATCTGACAATCCTGAGAATCACTGCGGAATGCGGATGCAGTATTGCGGATTCCATAATCGACATGATTATCTAAAAGATTTTAAGCAAAAAAATTATTCTTATTGCTGAAATTAAAGGTATACCTTCCATAGGTACAACTACTACCAAACCATTAAGGCAAATTTAATTTTTTTCGAAAACGACTCCTACGATTTTGATTAAAATTTTTGCATATCCTAATATAAAAACTTTGCACCATTTAACATGAACAAATTTTACATTAAGTCATTATTAAAAGTACCTCTTATACCTATAGAACCATTTTTTTTATTTTCGACTATCTCATTCTCTGTTTAACCGATTTTAACGTAATTTTGTATGCAAAAGCTTCAAATAAGTTTAAATAGTATTGCATATCAAAATTTAAAAAATTTGATTTTTTCGAAATTGATTTTTTAATTCACATATCTTTAAAAAAACGCTCCAAAGATGTTTAAATTTTATTATTTATTCATGTATTTATTTTTTATAAATATTTACTAAAAAAATAAGATCCTTCAAAACGCTTTCAGAATCAATCAATTTATTTTTTTTTTCTACGACATGCAAATATTTATAAGTAACCTTACCTCCCAAACTATTGACAGATAAAACTACCGACCATCTTTCTAATAAAAGAAGCAGACTCAATCATTTCATAATTCTTACTGTCTGACCACATAACAAAACCGACACTTACAACGTGTGGCGTATACCTACAAAAATGTGCTTCAGTCTATTGAAGAGTCCCAAAAAAAAAATCCCCCAAAAAGATTCATCATATTTTGGGGTTGTTTACTACAACCTTATAACTTACACAATCTGGCTTATTTGTTTGTAGTATTAATGTTGTAAAACAACCCTTCATGGGTTGTTGGAATGGGGATGCTTTTCATATATGGTATAGGTATAATATGAGGGTTTTTTGATTTTAAGGTGCCATGTCAGCTTTTATGGTAATCACTTCAGGACTAAATTTTGTACGTTATGATTTCTCAAAACCCAAAGCAACTAAGTACATAGTATGTATACCTATACTAAATGGTCGCCAACATTAAATGCCCATCAGACTTAACCCTCTTGTTGTGGTTGGGCTATTATATTATAGAAATCAGGAAACACCATGTTATCAAGGATATAGTCCCCATGTCAACAAATCATTGGAACCCTAAGCATTTAATTGATTTACCCTTAAGGCGATTATCACCTTCTGTTGAGAAGACATCATGATGCTGGGCATTATTTCCCTCCATCGTTTTCTCTTTTATCTATATACCTTCTTCTACCATAATCCAACTCTTTCCTTCAAATTACCGTCCAACAAAACGGATATCTTCCGGCATCTCACATTACGCATCTATGTACAAATACTCTAGATCCTGATCGGAATGAACCCCTTTTTATATAGGTATAACGGACGTGGACAGAGAGTAAAGCAAATATAGTGTTGGTGGTGATTTAGTGTTTGACTTGGTTTATTGCTATAAGAGCCATAAGATTGGACGAACAAAAAAGAAATTTTATTTCACCTTCATGTATACCGAGTACGAGTAATGGTACTTTTGAAATTCCTACAGTCGTTTATTTCTCATTGTTACGTCATAGATTTTTAGGGCGAATTCGAACACCCACGTGGTTGTTAGACCCACAAGAGAGGTAACAACAAGATAAAGAGTAAAATTCTCTTAGTAAAATTTAAGTGAAAATAGACTAATGGAAACAGTGTTGCCAATTTTTGTAATTTAAAAAGAATAATATCATTGGAGAAAAATTTTAAACGATTTAATAAAATGTTAAAATATTTATAGAAGCTTAAACGACGCGAACATTTTTCCTTCACACTAGGCCCAGTTTTCCAGTTTAAGGTTAAACCCGATTAAACTCCTGAAACAGACATTTTTAATTTTTGACACTTCCAACTTTGACAATCTGAGCTATTAACTTCGATTTGTGAACTGTGATAATAAACTTAATTTTTAATAATTTGGTGGCGTGACAACTCGTGGAGAATCAACTTTCAACCATTTGTGTGCGTGTTATCGGCAGGAATGAAGAGAAACTACATTCCTGATGTGTAAACATCTAAGCTCTTGGTAAAAGGAAAATGAAAATGTAAGTAAATGTAGCGGAAGTAGTCACAAAAAAAAAAAAAAATTTTTACGCAAAGGGTCGTTGTCTCTGAAAAATACAGGGTTAACAAATGCACGATCCGGATAATAGGCGTGTTTGTTTGCAAATACTTATGGATTTGTCGAAAAAAAAACGACATCGGGACTTGCCAAAAACCTTCACAGCCCATCACTGTTACAAAATGTCATCACTACCCTTTCAGCTTAATGGTGAGCATACAAAATTCGTAACTGGTGCGACAGAAGGTGCAAAGAGTCTATGTTACCGTTGATTAATTTTGCAATGAAAACAAAACATAAATATGCACGTCTGTTCTCGAGACAGGATATATCAATAAGTCTTAGTCTGTTGTTATAAGGTAGGAGATCATAAGGATCCTAGTCTTCTGAGAGCAAATCTAAAAAACTTTTTTGCACCTGTTCTAGTCTATTTTTATGGCATTCGCAGTGAGGTGACCAACTCTGACAAGCATATTCTAGAATGGGTCGAACAGAAGATATGAAAAGCTGCTTTGTCCCGAAAGGTTCAGAAAATTGTTTTGACTCTCTTTTTATCTAACCAAGAATTGAATTGGCTTTATTAAAAATACAGTTAATATGTTGCACAAATTCGAGTTTGCGATCATATGTGACACCAAGAATAGATACATCGATTTGACCAGATATTGATATACCATTAAACAAATAGTTGAACGAAATAAAAGAAAACTTTCAGCTCAAACACATAGTTTTACATTTATCGATATTAAGAAACAAACAGGAACGGGTACACCAGTTGAGAAACAAATTAAGGTCACATTGTAATTCTTTGCAAGCACGAGTATTTGAAATAGTTTTGAAGATTTTCACATCATCGGTGTAAATGAGACACTTAGGCTGGTATTCACCGAGCACTCATAACTTATGAGCCTCATAAACCTATTCACCAAGCAGTAATAAATGGATACTTATGAGCGTTCTCTTCGAAAAATATTCCGACATTTTCGATACAACTTCCACAACCACAACCACCACCCCCACAAACATCTCCATCGCTACCACTCCATCTACCTAAAAAAGTTTGATTTTAAAATTTGAGAGTGGCTGGTTGACAGAGAGTGGCTCTCTTTTTCAAAATTCGAAACATATTTATGAGTGGTTGGTGAATACAACAAAGTTATGAGCCTCAAAAACTTATGAGGCTAATATGAGTTCTGGGTGAATACAGGCCTTAGAATATTTTAACACAGAGTGTTTAGTCGTTTATAAATAAAATAAAAAGATGGGGCATAAATGACTACCCTGTGGGATTCCAGAATTGATTTTAAACTTATTAGATTCGCAACCTTTAAATAGCACCGAGTAAGATCTATCAAATAAAGAAGATTGAATTCTTACTAAACCACCTCGCAAAATCTCAATTGTCTTAATTTAAAAAGAAAAACTCGATGTGACAGCTTGTCAACGGCTTGACTGAAATCAGTAAATACACAATCTACTTATTTTTTGTTTTTATATGAATCAATACAGTTTTCAACGAATTCTGTTAAGAAAGTGACAGTAGAGTGATATTTTGTAATACCATGTAGATTAGGAACAATAAATGATTTAAAATAAAAACATATCGATTAATAAATAATAGCTTCAAAAAGTTTAGTAATCACAGATAATCTGACAATAGGCCTGTAGTTTTTAATTTCGTTTTGTTTACCTTTTTTATGTAGAGGTATTAGGAAAGCATTTTTTAAAATAGATGCGGGAATACACATGAAGACATTGAAAAGTTAAAAAGAATAGTCAAAGGTAATTACAAGTGACGTATACACAGTTATTCAAAATAGTAGAAGATACCTATACCATCAGGACCTGGTATACAGCTATCGTCAAGGTTAGATATAAACTTTACAATGTTGTCAATATTAATGTTAAAGTTCATATCAGTAAAAGATTTTAAATTGTCAGAATTTTAAGTCATTTCATCAGATTTATCACAGATTATTGAACCACAGTTTAAAGTATCACAGTTGGAAGTATCACACTTTGATGTATCACAGTTGAAGGAACTTTGAAAAAAGAAGTCAGAAAAGTACAAGATACATCTTTCAATGTGAATACACACATTTGCTACAAATAAACAAAGCAAATTCAAGAAAAATTTATTTGCCAACGCTTTTTTTTTTGTCGAATAAAAAGGTTAGAACTATCTTGCAATTTCATCCTCGCGAGTATTCGGAAAAAAAGAAGATAATTTGACAAGACTTTTAAAACAGTCTCAGTCTCGTGTTGTCTTATTTAATTCTATTTGATCTATTTAATTTTGCACTGCAAAAAAATGCTCAGAAAATAGAACTTTTTTAGTTGTTTTATTCGCTGCGATTTTTCAGTCACATATCTGTACATTCACATTTAAAACCGTGTGTCTCATTTCTTCCGATAAAATAATATCATGCGATTGAAAAACACAAGTCCCTGCATATTTATTGTTTATATCTTGTTTTGACTACGATTTTTTGGTCGTCGCGATTGAATTTTTACTCTTGGAGGAATTGTCAATTGTTCGAAATTAAGGGTGGTAGCTCTGAATAAAAATCAAAATGTTGTTTTTCGGTTGCCATCATGGACAAATGTCAGTTTATGCAAGATAAAAAAATTCAACGAAAAGAAACTGAATAAGTTTTTAACGATTCAAAAAATGATTTTGTTTGGTGCAATTTTAAAGTGCAAACCTATTTCAATTTCTCGTTATCTATTAAACCATAAACGAGAAAGTTAAAAATAAAAAAGATTCCTTACCAATTTTCAATTTTTATAATTTATAATCGGAAAGTGGCAACACTACAAATTTGCACACTGGATTATTGGAATGATGCAATTGTGTATATTTCCAATAAAGAGTCGATTACATAAGCAAAGCTGTATACTTTCTTGTTTCTATGAATGAACAATCATTATAGGTATATACAAACCAGGATAATGACACCGATTCGACGTCATCATTCTGAACATGCGTCTGCATGCTGTCCAATTCACTCAACCCCTAGCAAGAATTATGTTAAATAAATTATTTGACTCTCTTGTCTGCAAAATAGAATATTTTTTTTTTTGTTTTTCAAAAAAAATTGACCTGACAGAATATTATTTATTTTTCTATTTGCACATAGTAGGTAAATCCATGTGCAATGTATACATACACCATAATATGATGTTGTACATTATGTACACCCTGGTTGCTCCAGTTCATATCCTGTAGGACTTTTTTTTTTAAGTGTTGGTCTCTTTCATTTTCTCATCAAATATTTAAGTCTTTTTTAGGTTACGTAAAATTTCGGATTTGATTCAGGAAGTTCTAGGATTTCACAATGCATCATCACAAGGTAAGTAGGAAAAAACAAAAATCAGTTAAATGGGTTAGGTAAGGTCTTGAAATGGAACTGAAACTGATATCTAGTAAAAAAAAAAAGATGCCATACAATTGCCAAAAATGTTTTGTTTTTCTCAAAACACAAAGCGAGTATTTATCACATTGCAGCAGTTTGCAGACTCTGTTCTCTGGCAAAGATATCTATATATGGAATATGGGACGACTGAGCTTAGCTGGAGCAGATAATGACACGGAAACGGAGAGAGAGGGTGATGACGACGACAACGAGAACGACAACGTACAAAGACGACCGTGGTGTTTGCCCGGTTTTCCCTAATTGCCTGATTCCCAGTTACACAGTGATATTTGTATATGACAAAAGTATGTGTCATCGTTGCATATGCACTTCATTGCATTAAATATGTACATAAGTATATGTACATAGATATAGGCGCACATGGAGCTTTTCTCGGAATGCAGTCGAATATCGCATTAATCACTGCGCTAACTTCTGGAGAATGCAGATAGCGTTCTAATATTTTATTATAACTGCTTCGGATATAATAAGAGGGGTAGAGCGGTTAAGGAGGATTTAAGTAAGGGTACTATATTGAAGATATGTATAGGTGCTCGGGTGTTGAAGGGTGGTAGGTAATAATAGTGGCAGAAGAAGCCGTATAAGAGTATTGAGTCCTTTTGCAAACTTTTGTCAGGATGCAATTTGCGAAAAGTTCATCCTTCTTAGTTTTTGCCCAGTGGTGGCATTGTTTGGGTTTTTCGGGTCAATACCGTTAATGGTCGGAAGGATGAGATGATATGGTTTTATATATATGTATAATGTGAGTGTGTGTATGGAGTGGAGAGGATGGATACGGATCCACTAGAGATTATGAATGAAAATTTGTGTAAGCATCTCCCTCTTGATCGTCTTTTGGTTCGCATATAGCTACTGCAATTGGCAATTGGATTGTAATTCCGGGCGAAACCATTGTTAATCCATCAATAAGTTTTGTGGATTTAAGTAAGTTTAACAAATGCGGAAATTTGGGTTTTGTGCCAAAAAGCAAGAAATCGATGATATTTGTAACGGCAAGTTGAGGGGTAAATAATACATAAGTTGTATTATTTTTTGTTTTATTGAAGGCGCTTTAGAGTGTATGGTGGATTTTCTGTAAATGGAAGGTTGAGATTTTTTTTAAGAGTTGAATAAAATTAGTGTAAGTACCTAGTTTGTTTTTAGATATCAATGATTAGGTATACAAGATATTTAAATAAACTTACATTTAAATAGCTTAAACAAAGAGGCTTATCACGCAAAAAACTAGTTTGCAGCCTTATGAATGCGCCAATGGGTATGAAAAATATATGTACATAGGTGACGAAATCCATAATATTATAGTGCCATAGTTAAAATAATGACCGCAATAAAATTGGAAATATTATCGGATGAAAATGGTGTATTGATGTGTGAATTTTAGGTAGCATTTCCTTCATAAATATACATAGGTATATTCCACTTCTCCCATGTATGGGTGAATTAAAGATAAAAATGAAATAACTCATTAAAACGAAACAAACGAGGATTAATGTGAACCTAACGTATAAAGAGAAAAATTAAAGAGGCGAAAAGTCGTATTTATAAACGTTGTCTAACTTTGGACATCCGTCCAAGTTATAGATGAACATTTTTATTTGATATTTAAGAGCTATCTAACTTATATAACTTTTAAGGCTTTTGCAGTTATTTATAGACATTATTAGTTGATTATTTTCGGATTAGCTGGATAATTAAATTATTGAAGAGTGTATTTTTGTACTCACCCCGAACGTTTCGCATCCGAAAATAATAATACCTAATAATGCCTATGTAACTTAGACAACTGACTCGGTTGTCTAAACCTTGGCTAATGTAATAGTTTATTTGATAAAATTGAAAATTGAAATTGAAATTGATTTAGACACTGTCAAACTAATAAAAAATCTAATAAGTACGCCTGGAAATTTCTAGAGAACCATTTTTCCAGTGCCTGAGTCAAATCTAAGTTAAACCAGAGTTAGTTAATTAATAGGACATAAATTGAACCAGATGTAGTTTTTCAGTGAAGGATTAACTTCAGCCATTAAAAATCTATTGAAATTAAAGTGCTACACTCGGTGCCGAACCTGCGTGTAGGCAAAACAGGCAATTGCCTGGGGCAGCACTAGACTAGGGCGGCAAAATTAGTAACCCATCCGTCCACTTCCATAACTGCTTCCCTGTATTTTGTTCGTTCTTCGTTGTTGTCCGAAACGCTGCGCCATTCATCAAATACACGCTGAATATTTAAAGTTAATTGCTTTAAAAAAATTATCTAATAAGCGACTATGTGTTTCACAGAAAATTTATCAGAAATTTATGATTCTTTTATTGAAATTGCAAACAATTTGGAATTCAAGTTTTAAAGTAACTCATATTGGTAAACGCGTAGGTACACAAATTCAACTTTGCCTTGTAAAAAATAATTTGGAACGAGTTTTAATGCACATAATACTTTCGAAGAAAATGTTTCCATACAAATCAATCGATCTTTTAACCTGTTTGGAGTATTTAGATAAATTTCGACTTACTTTCAGATTCAACGGAATCTTTGTTTTAAACAATATATACAAAGATGCTTTAAACATTTCTGTGAAAATGAACAATCAAGTGAATTTAATTGGGTCCGATTCAATGAGCTTTTGTATGCACCGTTATCAATCTCTTCGGAACTTAATTCCTGTTCGGATGCCAAGAAGCCCCGAAATATATTTAGGACTTATTTCCCACTAAAATGTGTTAAAATTCCCTTGTCAATTGCTTTGAGTCGAATTTTTACTATATAGCCACAACACATAAAGTCGCACCATTTAATATGATAGTGCGAAAGCTTGGTAACTGCAAGTGTGTTATCACACAAAAACCCCTTGTACATAATTAGAAATTAATTCTTGAAACACGTCAAATCTTTCATACAAATCTCCCTCTTTATATGTTCAACGAATTGTTTACTTATAAATCGAGTATATGGAGAAAATAGAAAGAAATCGAATGTACAACAACAATTTGTGTGTGGCTAATAAAAATGTCGGGTGATTCAAATGCACTTGCCAAACGATAAAACCTAAATTGGGAAGGATCGACCACTTGACCTTCTATGAAGGGAGCTTGGTCTGGTTTACCTCCCAGTCGTGGCAAAAAGTTTTTCTTAATAAAATGGAACAAAATCGATCAAGCACCACAAAAAGGAGTCTGATGATCAACGTGGCAGTCGTGAAATAGCTATAACTCCAGCCTATAAAAACTTGCTAATAGCTAACTCAGTATTGTTGTTCATTCAAACCTTCAACTTTTTTTTTATTAATCAAGGAAAACCCACCTTACAATTTTAGTCTTAAAATCCTTGGGAATATTTTTGTCCACTATCAATGTAAATCCAATAAATAGGTGAAATACAGATTAATTAATTTGGGAACCTTTTGAAAAATTATTTACAATTTACTTTTACCATTTAGAAAGTATGAATACCTATATCTAAATATTATTTTTGAATCCTTTTTGTAATTCCTATAACTTTATGTACCTATATGTATTTAAGTACATAGCTACATATATGGACATAATATTTAAAAGGTTATTCAATGTTCCAAGTGATTTGAGTATAAACATTTACATATGTACATATTTTATTCATAAAATATTTTAATAACCTTCATAAATTGTATTCAAAGAGCTTAATATTTTCGTTTTTCATCTCTAAAATTTTTTTCAAATTTTTTTTAGTTTTTTTTTTCAGTTTTATTCATCAATCCAGCTTTTAAAATACTCTAAACTAGCAATCACTTTAGTTAAATCACTTTTTATATATAGTTTTTTTTTTCCTCCATATTATACTATACTCAATCAAATGTATGAGTATCCTTTTTCTTTACAACAACAACAAAAAAAACCAACACATGTCTGAGTTTATCCTTTTTTAGCCCTGCGAACTCAAGTGCAAAAGAGAATTTTTTAGATCCCCATCAAGCTAGCTATACACAGTGAATTTCGAATTCATACCCGTTTTTACTGCCATTGTGATGATCAGAAAAATAATCTATATGGTGGAAAAAACTCAGCACCAGAGTCCGATATACCAAAACGATTCGAGTACACAAAAAAAAAACAAAACAAATTCTTCTAAATAAATAAATAAACCATACAAAGCACTTCATCGTTTCAGGAGCGAGGTATTATATAGAGATCCGACAAAAAATCCTATAAACGCTAAAAAAAAGGAACTAAACAATTCTTTACCGAAACTGCATTGTACTCGTATATAGTGTCTTGTAAAATCATAAAAACGAACCTAAATATTTGTCGCAATGGCTACTGCTAGCAAAAGGTGGGAAAAAATTCCGATCCAATATCCCCCCGCGTTCACATGGACCAAACGTAAAAATGCTGGTTCGGGTGAATGGTATGGCTATACCTGACAGAACTCTAAAAAGCCAAACGTAAAAAATTGAGATGCAAGTAATAAAAAATAAAATGCACATGAGGGGTTGCATGTTTTTACTGTTACAGTTATGAGATTTATTGTAGTCAGTGAGGTAGGGTTGCATTTCAGAAGTGATAGGGATACATGAAAAAAAATTTAATAATATAATTGTAAAATGAAGATTTTTTGGGGATAATGATGGACATAATGTTGTCACTATCTGCGGACCTTAATATGTCTGCGTCAAGAACAAGAATTACCGAAGCAACGCAATCACATTTTTGATGTACCATATCGGTTCTAAGGCTGATGTATACTTTTCGAATTCCAGGGTTTACACTTAAACTTTAGTTTGAAGTTGAATCGTAGTAGAACGGTTTGTTTATTTATATATAAACATTTATAGGCGTTTTCCTTTTAGCTCAGAGCTGAGCAATGAGCAGAGTCTGAGCGAACAGAGTATGTTCAAACTCAGAGCTCTCCGATTTAATTATGAAACAACTTGAGCACTGAACTGTCATAAATCATGAGTAGAGATGATTAGAAATTCCTAAATTATTTTATACCTTCTCCACTAGAGCAACCAGCCTCTTCAGCCATTATTATTTTTTTGACGCTCATTTTTCAGGCTCTGCTCTGAACAATAAAAGAAAAAACGACTTATGGCGACGGTGGGTAGGGTAAACAAAAAAACATGAGTCTTACGTGTAATACGTTACTTGTCACAAATTACGTTGTAACTGGGTACGTTCAATAGCAAAACTTGGACAAACATTGATGTTTACACATTTTAACTGTGAGTACCGACACTTATCCAATTTTTTTGCGGCGGTATAACGGATCTTCAGGACATCTAATCTCTTGGACTATTCTGTGGTCTTTTACGGATAGTATCTTCTCTTCTCAGCGTTGCCGAAGTGGCACGATCGTGCTTTTTTGACACGAAAATTTCAACGTGGCACAGTAGTAAAATATGAAAATTGCTTTAAATGGAGGCAGAAACTCTTATTTTTTGACAATACACGAAAAGAGCAAATTATTTCTTCTAATATACAAATTTTAGTATTTTAAACATGGCACGAAAATGGCACGCTTTTTAGAAAATATGGCACGGAAATAACCGACTAATCAAGCTTAAGCGCCTTATCGAGGGACTTTATCCAGCTTATAAATGACTTTTAACCAGCATATCATCGACTTTTAAACAGCTCCTCTAAGAGTTTTATCCGGCTTATAAACAGTTCTTAACCAGCTTTCAAACAGATTTCATCGACAGTGAGCTAGTGACCAAAAAATCTTGTAAGGTCTATTCCCCTATGCCTATATAAGAACTTCTCGTTCTAAAGTGCTAACTTATAACTAAAAGAAATAGTTGGTTTTTGCACGAATAGGTACAATACCTGCCGTTATATACGAACAAGTACAAATTAAAATAGGACAAATATTTTGTCTGTTCACATTTTTTTTAAAGAAATAACTCCGCATTGAAAGTGGACTAGATTTCTATATGGAATTTTTTCATCAAAAATCTCGAATTTTATTTCTTTAACGAACCCATAAATAACCTTTAATGAATTTCTTTCGTAAGTAAAAATGATAGCAGCAAAAAAGAGTTCACGACCAAAAAAAACACCTAAACCTGTATATGTTGAAACTGGCGGCGCGGCACGGCAGCATGCACAACGTGATATGGTGTTTGGCAGAGGAGTTAAAGAACCCTTTATGGGAGAACGGCATTTTGTGTCGCAAGTTTTTATTAGTCTCTGGATATTTTAACAGTGATGATAACGATTTGAATGTGCGATAAAGAATCCACAGTCTTTGAATAGCGTTTTTTTGGGAGAGGAGGGACAGGGGGGACAGCCTCCTGCAATACATTGCGACAATAAAGAATAATCATCTATTGTATATATATGTACATAACTAAGGCCAATACAAGAATCACAGCCTGTGCAGCTACCCCAGCCGCCGGGATCTATACTTTTCCGCTTTCAATTTGTAAAATGATTCTTCATGTGAATATCTGCAGAAACGTAGCACAACTTAGCCGCACAACAGGAAGAGCAATGGTGAATTATTTACAAGGAACAAAAAAAAAAGAAAGACGAACTCAAACGTCACCATAAAATGAGTATTCCCTGTGGTTTTCTTTTTTTTTACGAGCCCAATGCCAAATGCCAAAAAACCAACCAGAACATATTATCTTAATGCAGGTAGAATGTTTTTTTTTTCTTTCTATTCTTACTTTAAATATTATTGTAGCACGAAGTTTCCAGTTTTGGCAATAATGTCACAAATCGACATATGGGCTTGAATGCGGCTGTTGAAGCATAATCCTTTTTTATACTAGGATGATGGGTTCGATTTGAATATACGACAGTGTTCTGTTCAAAAATGACTTGGAGGCGTTGAACTAATATATAAATATATGTGGGTTTGCCATAGTGTCACTTTAGTGTCATGCAATTGTGCTCTGTTTTGTGGCAAGTTTCAGATGAAATGGTTTTCTGGAAGTTTTTTTTAATATGTTTTGAGTTTTGATTGTGCATTCGAATAGTTTATTGCCATAAGGAAGAAACTTTTAAAATAAAAATTCAAAGTTATCTGCATATTATGTATATACTAGAAATGTGTGTGGACTGTCTAACATTCGTCTTTTTATTTGAATTGATAGACATAAAAATGCTCTTAAGTTTTAAAAGCTACAGGAGCGTGTTAAAATGGATTTAACATCCTGCCTCATGAAATGTGAATTAATTATTAAGTTGATTGATATAAATTATATATATGTATGTAATAGCTAATATTTTAAAGCCTAGAGGACAATTTGCAAAGCTCTAAAAATATAAATCCTAAGATCTCTATATACATACATACAATTTTGAAAATATTTACCTAACATCAGCTTTTAATTTATGAACATCTTGTTAATGCATATCGCTCTCGGCTCTAAGCTTGAATTTTATATACACAGAAATGGAACATCTCCTTCAGGACTTAGTTTAATTCAAGTAGAATAAAATGCATGATTAATTATTTACCATTGAGGATGAAAGGTATTTATTTGTTATAAGATTCATTTAATAATGATATAATTAAGGACAAAATTTAGTAAGGAAGAAAGTACTTAATTAATTATTTTTGTTTGTTTCTATATCTACTCAAGAAAATATATGTATTTTTTGAAATGTTTGTATATACAAAATCTAAATCTAAGAACCATTTTACTGCAAAAATATTTTTGTGAACAGAAAAGAATTTTAAAAATATTTTTCTTACCTTAAAAACCACTCGGTTTTAATTTCCGCGTTCCTTTGTGTTTTTTTTTACATTTACTACCGAGGTCGTTTAAAACTAAAAACTCAAACTTTTGGTAAAAAAAACTTTATTAAATATGATCATAGGAGTACTAAATTTTTTTTCATTTTTTTAAAAAGTAACTGATATGTTTATAAGGCTATACCCAAGTAGGTACAGTAGTAAGATATGGGTTCTAATTTTGTGTGTGAAATTTTCTAAGCAAACGCATTTACGAAATGCATTTATTAAATTTTAAATGCAAATAAAAACCGATCCATAAAAGCTACAAAATTGATTCTTGCGCAAAAAATTACCATTTCAAAAGCTACAATTTCTGAGACAAAAAAAATTCAAAAATTAAATTTTTTTTTTTTAATTTTGACCGTTACATATGGGAATGACGTCTTATTTTAGCGGAATCTTTTATGTCAAAAAAACTATGCGAGCTACAAAATCGGGGTTTACGTGTTTAATTAAGTTAAGGGAGACTTCAAATTATGGCAAAAAAAAAATTTTGATTTTCTCATTTTTTTAGATTTTGGAAGCTCCATTTTGAGGTAACTTGAAACTTGAATATAAAAAAAACCGTTAGAGCTAAAAATTCTTCTTGGCGCCAAAAAAATAGCATTTAAAAAGCTACAATTTCTGGCAGAAAATTTTTTTCGAAAATCTCATTTTTTAGATTTTGTCCGCCAACTTCCGTTTTATTTCAAATCACCGGAAATGCACTTTTTTAACTTAAAATGCAAATACAAAAAGATATATAAAAGCTAAAAAATTAATTCTTGCGCAACAAATTAGCATTTAAAAAGCTACAATTTTAGACACCAAGAGAATTATGGAATTATTTCAGACTTATTTTAGCGGAAACTTGAATAACAACGAAACTATGCGAGCTACAAATTTTTGGTTTGTGCAACAAATTAGCATTTAATTAGCTACAAATTTAGATATTAGAATTTTTTGATTCCGCCAAAAAGTGTCCGCCAAAGTAAGGGACGTTATAAATTGGGCAATGTTAGAAGAAATAGATGAATAGGATAGATGTTTGTTGGCACAGTGGATTGAGAAATTAGGTCTCATTAAATCCCAGGGGTGGCCTGACTGGGGATCGAACCCACACATCCAGATTAGCAGTCAAGAACTACTTCCACTGCGCCGGGGCTACCCCTTAATCTACCCCCATAATCCGCAATGAGATTTGGCTGCGGTATAAAAACTTTTTTTTCTCTGCTGATGGCTAGCGTTTGACATAATGTAACGGTTTAAGGCCCGGTGCACACCGGCCGTGGTGTCGCAGCGGTGTCGCTCGCAGGACTCAGCAAATTGCAGCAATGGAGGTTTATAAAAAGAAACAAGTAATTTTCGCGTAACTAGAGGATAAAAACTATGTTCTTAAAAATAAACGACGATATTGGGTACATTCTTTTGTTTATGACTGGCTAACAAAAGGAATATTTTACACATATTTTCTTTTGTCGGTCATGGTATGCCTCCGAGCAATATTCCATATTTCTGTAAATTTTTTTATCGTATCAATAAATAATTCGATATCAAATTCTGCCATGTATGAAATCTTTCTACCGAATTTAATTTGCGGCAAAATGACGCATGTGTGCACCGGGCCTAACAGCATCAAAGTTTGTGCCCATAGTAACGACATTGTTATCGTTCTATTTCACATCTCATTGTCATATCTCCGACTCTTTTAGACCAGCTTGGTTGGGATTGAGATTGTGCGATGATCGAGGCTCTGATTATTGATAAAGGAACTTCGTCCTCGCTGTCGTACTCCTTATCCCTGATAAAGAGTTCAATGTTACCTATGGGACGTTATTGGGAAATTTGGTTGTTATTCAAATTTTCTACATCAATCTCGTCTTGATCTGTGTTGTAATCTGCTTATGGTGGTATAACTGTAATATCAAATGCGGCATTTTGGTCATCTTCTTCGATTGCATATATACATAGATATGTCTGCGTTTGAAATATCATTGAACCTTCTTCCATAAAACGAGGCAGTTAAGAATAATTTGAAATCTATTCTAAAAAAAATTTATTCATATTTTCCCATTGAACCCAAGAGGGTACACTTTACTCCAAAGTTACTACCCTCAGGTAATAAAAAACTTTATTTTTCACTTTTTTTTTGTTTATACCAATTATTCTTGACCTTTTTTTGAAAAAAAAACATAGATAAAATACATAAAACAAATTTTTGATTGTTGACAAATATAAAAACAACCTCCAAAAAAACGTCAAAACAAAAATCGTTCTTCACGGGGGGTAATAAAAAAAAACTAACGTTTTAAGGATCCCCCACACCAACGCGAATCTGTCGCGACGACGCGACGGCAAAAACAATAATAACAACGTTTTGTTTTCATTGACAACCACGTGTTGTTATTATTGTTTTCGTCGTCATCGCAACAGATTCGCGTTGGTGTGGGGGATCCTTTAGTTTTATTATAATTTACTGAATTAAAACATGTTGTCAGGATGTCAAGAGACAAAAAAAAGCAAATCTCATGTGGCGTGTTCACAAAAATGAGATCTCAGAAATTTTTCTCACTCAAAAAGTGAGCAAGCGAATCCAAGATTTTTTTTCCTAAGAGTTTTAACAGCATATCTGAGAAATTTAACTGAGGAATCCTGTTCATGAAACTGCGATTGCTGAGATCTCCGAGATCTCATTTTCCTGAACATGCCTATTAAACCAAAAGACAGATCAATGGTAAAACCATAAATTCCATGAATTTTTTGTCACCAAGCAGTTTCAGTGGTAGTAAATGGGTTAATACAATTGAATCCTGAAATTAGGCCCGATTATTTTTAATTCTGAGAAAAACAAACTAAATACATTCTTAATTAGTTATACACAGTAAGCAACAAAAAACAAATAGTTTGGATAACTTAGTAAAAAGATTGAATATAACAGTTGAGATAAAGTTTCGGAAAAACGGGAATAGTTTGACAAACAATGTGATTGTAGAACAAAATTTTTGATTAAAAGTTGGCAGATTTTGAGTATTTAAGGGTGCGTTCGTTGAAATTTTTCAATGTTATGCTTTTTTTTTATTAGAACTTTGGTGAGACGTAAATATAATTAATCAATGCGTTGACTTTTTGACGTCACAAAACATCATCACTATAAGCGCAATTTTTTTCTTAGACGCGTTGATATGTATTCTGTGTAAACGTGTGAACGCTTCTGAATTCGGTTCCTAAATGAAATTTTGATGCATTTTCTATACTTTTCAGAAGAAGAGATGTCGAATCGAAAATACAATTTGCACTTTCCTGAGACAGTTCGTATAAAATAAGTACATAGTATGTAAAATTATGCCAATTACGCAGTTCATTTCCTATCTGTCAAGTAAGATTAATAAAATACTATCACAAGATGATTACGATTTAAATGGAAAACGCAATAAAATTGATATTATATTTTTGACCTTTTGATGCTTCGGGTTATGAAGGAAAGAAAAACTCTAATCGTTTACCAGATTTATGTATTTTTATTTCAACGAAATAAATGGTCTTACAATCTTGCAATTTCATTTAAACTTAGTCTAACTAACATCTTATTTCATATAATCAAAGCTATTTAATTCGATCTACAGGGGCAGCTCAGCCCTCGAGATTCACTTAGATGAAGTGATCCGGGGAAAATCGGTAGGAATCTGATTCCAGCCCAAGGTTAGTCCAAGGGAATAACAAATGAGCCCGCTGTTTATAAGTAAGAGGCTAGGAATCTAATTCCAGCCCAAGGCTATTCCAAGGAAATAACAAGTGAGCCCACTGCTTATAAGTAAGAGGGGAGGGACGGTAGGAATCTAATTCCAGCCCAAGGCAAGTCCAAGGGAATAACAAATCGGCGAGAGGAAACTTTTTAGGACAAAAAGGCTTAACTTTATTGAAACACGAGTGTATTCAAAAAAGGAACCTGAGGCTATGCCAGATGCTACAATCTGTACACAGCCGGAAGCTCAAGCTCTTCTAATTCGAGAATCGGAAAATTTATGAGTCGATAAGCTTCCTGAGGTACAAAATACTCTATACACGTTAAACGTTCGTTCCTTATAAGTCATATAAAAATGTCCAATTCCATTGAATCATAGTTGTTATGTCCTTCTTCTATTAACTGTCTAAAGATGAAAGTGAGAGATAGTTTAAGCAAAAGCGAAACTTCCGTCAAAAATAACTAAAATTTCATTCCCACCGAAAATACAACTGAGCAGATTTAGATGACTCATAAGTTTTCATCCATTTTCTTAAGATTTATAAATTGTTCGTGTTAATAGTTTAAAATCTGCCACTCATTCGTCATAAAAACTGACAAGTGCAACTGAGGTTCAATCTAGGCAAACATTGGCCTTGCTTCGTCTAAATATTGTTCGAATAATTTTGTTCATTCGTTTTTGATTGATGTTGTATCTTCACTTTAAAGCTATTTTCATCATAAAACATACAGATTCACATTCTTCTGCAGATAAGCCTATTCGCAGAAACTTTAATTGTTAATATTAATGAATGGACAAATAAATAAATTTCGTGTAAATAAATGTACTACTTCAGAGTAGCTGTTATACGTGCGGGTTGAAACGTAACCTCTCCTCGAAGTTGATACCCAGATATTTCACCGAAGCGATGCAGAAAACACAAAAACAGGACATGAACCGACTTCGGACTTCGGCTTTGGGATCGCGGAGACCGATGCGACGCGATGGTTTGATGCATGGCACAGGATATATTGGTGTGAACAGTCCCCATAATATGATTGTTGGTTTTTTCTCGTAAGAAAAGAGTAAGAGTAAAGCCCGCATCACACGACGCTTGTTTTCCTACTAGATATGCTTGCTAGCTTTCGTGCTGGCTATTGAGCTGGAAAATGGCGTCACTGCTGGCTCTCTTGATAGAAGCGCTGCTATTTCAAAGTTAGAACCGGTGCTATTTTTGTTGCTTGTTTTGCTGCTGGATTTTAGCAGACGTCAAAAGGTACATGTATATTTTCAAATGACATTTTTTCTATTTCGTTTTTATTTATTTTCTAATAGTTTTTTCAACTTTAAACAAAATTAAATGTGATTTTATTAATTTGTATATTTAGTTCTATCAGATATATGTATGCATTTTTTGTGAAAATATGTTTAGAAAAATATTGCGTACTGTGTTCTCTTGATTTAGCAAACGTCAAGAAATGTCAAAAAACTATCAGCGAATCTAGCTACAAAACAATCATCGAGTGAAGCCAAAGAATTCAAACCAGCAAAACATCCAGCACCACACCCTGCAACAAAACCAGCACGAAAGCCAACAAGCATTTCTAGCAGGAAAACAAGCGTCGTGTGATGCTTGCTTAAGCTTACGAAATTCACTTTTTTCCATTTTTACGCAAATGTTCGTAGACGTGTCTATAAAATGGCTGCCACAACAATATTTGACAGATCTAGCTGAAATTTTGGGTGCGTTCTTTTAGAAGATGCTTCTTGACAAAAAATCAACAAACAAAATGTTGGAATTGAGGTGAAAACGCCATTTGTGTTTATTTTCAGGGACTGATTGGCCCAACCTCTTATGTACTCTGTGAGAAGTGTGGAATTACTAATTGAGTAAAGAAAAGGCAAAATTGTGTATGCCAAATTTCAATCCACATTTATGTATATACATACATAGTTTTTGTTCGCCATTTTAGTTTTAAATCTAAGTTTATACGGTTCATCGTATCCAAAAAGAACGTCATTCTATTTAAAATGTCATTCACCTTTAATAAATATGAAGTAAGAAAGTCTCATTCTTTTTGACATTAAAGAAACTTGTTTTCAAAACAAGGGTGTATTATACTAATAATAGACTCCAAAAAACGTCACATCTACAAGTATATAATATATAGAAAGTTTTTGACAATATGAGTACATATAGACATTATACTTTATCCGAGTGTGTTGAACCTAAATGTGTATAGTTTTCATCTGATGTATGCCTTTTGTTTGCTTAAGATCTAGGCGTATATGTATGTAGTAATTATCATAATTGACATTTTCAATGTTTCTCTGTCTTCGAATGGTGATGACGTCACACAACAGAATGCCATCAAAGAAACATCCTTAGGACTCAAAAGTGTTCTGTGCTGTGCAGTGATTGCAATTTCAACAAAGTGATTGATGAATTTGCAAATGGACTATACTCTATACTCTCCTATGCCAAATAAAATAAAAATGAAAGAAACAACACATCAAGCCGGAAGCCCGATAGAAAAGTTCAAAATACAATAATACGATTCTGCCATACAAACCCGAGGGGAGTTAGACCTCAAAGGAAAATCAAACCAATATAAGGAGTTAGGTATGCGTCCAAAATCTATATGATAAAGGCGATGGCCAATTCCTGCCCCACCCAACATTTATACATTTTGGACTCTGTTTTGGATGGATATACAAGCTCTTATTGACCATATATTTGCATCACAGTAGTTCTCATCGCCTTTGCATTATAACTTCAAAACATAATGCCTATATATGCCCACTATTCCTAGGTGTTCCAGACTCCACATTCAAAAACAGACTTCTCCTCTGACATGATGTTTACATATTACACATTACACGTTGGTCGGCTGGTCTACCATTCGGAATATATAGGGTCCAGGAGGTTCCCGGTTGCGTTTGGTTGGTCTGGTCAGGCCATAGGGAGGTCTTGTGCACTGAAAATGTCACCTAGTGTTCCATTAACATCCTTGTCGACACGACGACAACGACAATCTATATGCATCATGGAGCATGTTTTTTGTAAATCAACGTCAAAATATATAGTGAGAAGGGGAGGGGGTGGGAAACGAATTGCCACCACACACAGGAGAGAGAACAAAAATGTGATTCTCGACGAAAAGGCTCATTTTGTTTAAATTATTGTCGACAGACAAAAGCCTTCAGGAAGGAGGCGCACACGTGCTTTCTTTTTCCTTTGCCCATTTGTTTTGCCAACGTTACGTATATACATATATTGTGGTTAATGTCATACCTATACATATAATTTGTACATATGTATAGGTTTACAGCCCCTCTGGCGGGAAAATCTTAGCCAAGACAATTTTTCATCCCAAATGAACATAGATATGTACGTACATATGTATTGTATTGTATATGTATCTAACCTCACAAGATGAGCTAGTTATCCATTATACCTTTACGAATAGACAAACATAATAAGACACACAACACACAACAATGATGGCTGACAAAGGCAGTGTACCTACAACATAGCATCATTGCAACATAGGGACACTACTTTTCAGGGCTGAATTCTTTCAAATTAATATATATGGGCGATCACGTTCATAATGACATTCAGGTTCACAGTCTTATGGAAGTTTTGCATGTTATGGGCTTGAAATAAAAGAAGAATTCATTTGAGCCGAAAGAATCTACATAATATAGGTAGCAAATATCATCATATAAAATGTGAACTTTAAATCAACAGAGAAATAGAAGTTTAGTATCAGACGAGACATAATACAAAAAATCCGGTGCGTAGGGAGTCAATTACTTCCAGTCATTTGATGTGACTTTAAATTTAATTTTTTTTGTTGAAAGAAATATGTTGTTCAGATTTAACAGAGAATAACTGGGATTTTTTTGTTGTTGTTTGCTTCTTGAGAGTCTTTTATATTAAAATAACCGCTTTTAAAGCTTACTTTTAACCAGCGAATTTAAAACAAAAAATTATCCTTAAAATTAAAAAAAAATAATTTAGTAATTAATTTCCCCGAAAAGTGTCTGCCAAAATAAGGGCAATTAGTAATTACCCACTTTTCATATTATAGCTACACTTGCCGAAAGACTTGTCAACTTGTGCTATAGGCCGCTGAATGAACGTCAACAAAAAATTCGATTTTTCGCTATCGCTTTTAAGGTAGAACTAGAATAGGTGGAAGCCAACGTACGTGGTCGTACGAAAGAGCGAAAACAAGAAATTCATATGACGCACATATAATTTCGAAGTGGAACTTTTCGTTTAGTTTTCGTTAACTTTTGCGGTCGGATGTGAGAGCGCTCACCGACCGCTCTTTCGTAAGTGGACTCACAGCTAGCTTCAAAAATAAAAAAAAAAATCACTTCCAACCACTCAAGTGCATTATGGGTGACTTATGAATTTTACGTTTTAGAAAGCAACTTTTCGTTCGGTTTTGACACTATAGCTTCCGACAGCTACCGCCTATTCTAGTTCTACCTTTAATCGGGATGTGTGTTTTTGGAAACAGCTATGGCGATTTGAATGAAAGTTTCATAGTTTCTTATAAGCAATAAATAAAAATTAATTTATTACATACTGCCACGCCCACTTTTCTTATAGCATGGTTTATTATAGAAACGGCTCTAACGATTTTGATGAATGTTTTTATTTATATAAAATTTAACTTCAGAAGTTAATCTAAATAAAAGTCATCCAAGGCTGAAGCAAGTTACAAGGGATACAAAATTTATGATGATTGTGAAAATTGATTATAAATGGTGGTTATGACGGCGTTAACTGTCTAACATGTTGGGATTCAAATAATACTACAACAAATTGAGTTCAACAAATTGAAAAATAAAAATAGAATAATAAAGGTGGTTTTTTTTTAGACGTGTGGTTTTCAATCTGGTAATACTTTTTTTGGAGTTGGTCTTTTTGACAGCTGTCACTTGATCTATGCTGAGTTTGGTTTGCCATTTCATAATGAATAGACTTACTCCTGAACAACGTTTGCAAATCGTGCAAATTTATTACCAAAATAATGGTTCTGTTCGCGCAACGCATCGCGCGCTGCGTCCAATATTCGGTCGACATAATCGCCCAACAGAGTAATTCGAGCAACCATGGATCGTTTTCGCACCACGTTTACTCTAGTGGATAATGCGCATCCTTAGAGATGCCGTACAGTGCGCACCGAAGACGCTATTGCTGCTGTGGAGCAGAATATCGAAGAAGACCCGAATGAGTTCATCCGCCATCGCGCGCAAAAATTAGAGCTGGGGCCTCTTGGGCCTCTCGGCTGGAATTTATGCGAGCCATCCGCGGCGGCCACTTACCCGAAATCATTTTTAAAACATAATGGCAAACCCTTATCTTTATAATAAAGCTAAATTCTTGGCCATAACATTAAATTATATGGGATTTATTTCTTCTTGAAAACCACCCTTCTAAAAAAAACACCTTTTATTCCTTTGATTTTCCAATCGTCAACATATTTAAAATAATAAAATTATATTTTACCCTAAGAAACGCACACCAAAAAAGTAAAAAAAACATATTATCTACAGCAAAACTTAAAAAAAAACTAAAAAAAAGTACGTGTACGCCACAGTGTACTAATGTTTCACAATGTTGTCATAAGCCACCTTCTGGATAATTGATTATTATTTTGATTAGGAATATTTCATAGTGCTACGGGATATACCTACCTTCATATGAGACAGCTGTACTCCTTCCAAGGTTGTGGTGTGAATTTGGGCGAGATGTTATGTTTTTGTACGAAGCCAAATCAGGAGAACAGGTTGGCACGTTGAGATCGTCTTTTCCTATGCAGGCAGATAAAATCCTAGACTATGGTTAGGTATCGTGCTGAAGTCACTGTGACCACTTAAAAAGGCAAAGTATCAATAATAATCACTGTGTAGGTCTCTTTAATGCACAATGTTTCTTCCTCTAGAGATGCTATCATTGTGTTTCGTATCCCCATTTCTGAAACCGGGAGACATTTTTATACAACTGAGTCCCCTACATATCCCCGCATATGGTTTTACACAATCTTTTAAATACGATAAGAATTTTTTGAATATCGAATTTCTACGAATTTTTGTCCAAAGCCGTTCGTGAGTAACGTGAGCTTCTAAAAAAAAACACCAAAATTCGTAGAAATTTACAGTTCTAAAGAGTATCACATGCTGAGCAGATCATTTTTTTTTATATATTATTGGGACATCCAAACAATATTCTCATATTGATAATTTCATTTTGTTTCATTTTAAAATCTTTATAATCAACAATTTAATATTAATTATATTATATGCGCCTTAATAATACTTTATGAGAAATCCGGTCCAGTTTTATTTCTTCTTCAATCATCTGCTGCTACAGCTTCCCTCTTGTTCAATTACGCTGACAGTGCATTTGATAGAAGAAGATTGTGTGCATATGGGATGTACGACAACCCAGGACCAAAAGAAAATAGGGCCAAAAGGGACATACGTTTTCCCTTTTCTATGCCCTGACAGAGTCAAGGATCTGGGATGCTGTCCCTGCACTCCGAATTTGTCTCTCACTCTATCACTATATTTTAGTCATATATCACAAGAGAGTTAAAAATGCACCTAGCCACCATCTACCATATAAGCTAGATCACGAAGGATAGGTAAGGTATATATGTATGTACATGCATTGTGGGGAGGGCAGTTCATGCACGGGCCACGTAATTATAGGTGATGGTCCAATTTTTCTTTCTTGTCACAATGTTTATGACAAAAAAGTTTCTATCTCCCCAAAATAAGAGAAAGAGGAAGAGAGACAAAATAGTCGCAAATATGTTATATATGTACATATATTGTACATGCTGTCTGATTACCTATACAAAACACGAACTCTTCGGGTTCGTCCTTTATACTCTTCAATTATCCTGTTTCGCTTCTGGTGTTTTATATTACGCTTATGATTATGATGAGGACTGGGGACTGGTGAGTGCAATATTATATTCCCCATATCCCCATGCTGCATTCATAAGGTCTCCAATGTTAGTTCAATCAACCAACCATCGAATCGTTGACAAACAAACTCTGGAGGCTTGAAAAAAATTTAATTACGTAAAAAAATGTTATCGAGGGCACCATCATCATCATCGTCATCGCAGGCCAAGGGATAAGTATATGTATGTATATCTCAAAGAGAAACACATTTTTTTAATTTTTTTTTTAAATCTGGTTTCGATTTTTCCTTTTTAGAAATATTTGGTTCAATAGGTTTGACATTGCTGTTGGCCTTCTTGTTTTTTTTTTTTTTGTAAAAAAATGTTTGACTTCGCTAATTTTATTTGATCAGCTAGAAAGGTCCTGTGTGTCTAAAATAAATTTTTTGGGAGCTTTCAGGGTTCATCGTATAAAAATAATGTATGAAATCTCATTAATTTTAAATGAAAAGAGATGTTATTTTGTACAATTTTAGAGTGCTTCGTGTTTATGTAGGATTTACATAGAATTTTGAAAGTGGAGATTTGGAAACTCGTGTTGAAATCAAAAGAGTTAAAAAAGAAGTACATATCTTATTTAAAGATTATTAGTTATAAGAAGCAGATTCTTTGAAAATTGTCTGTGTTCTCTTTAAAATTTTATTGAAAATTGATTTGAATAAAAACAACAAAAATAACATTGAATTGTCTCATTAAGATAAATAAACAGAGAAAAACGCGACAAGGAAAGCTCGTGGAGAACTTGTGGGACTAGTGACTTACACTCACAGTACACATATTTAAGGTAATATCATTAGGGCCAGTTTCACAGTGCACACGTAAAAAAATAAGTGGCACTTTATTTTCCCATTATGACACTTTAGCCGCAGTATTACTGTCTGAGTAAGTGAAACTTAAGTGGTCAACATGGGAGACTTAAGTAAATCAATAGGTTTACGCTGTGAAATTCTGGAATAGTTTTTCAAATTTGGCACTTAAGTAAAACTTAATCGAGTGTAAAACTGGGCCTTAGAGTTTTTATTTTTGTTCAGTTCTGCGCATCTCTCAAAATCGAGGTATTGTTGTTGGAAAATGGTGGATCCAGTGCCCCTGTACTTGTCTAATTTAAATATTTTGTTGTTGTTTCTTATGATGATTGATGAGTGTTGAGTTCCTGCGGGCACTCGAACAACCATATTTTTAATTTTTTGACAGCTTCAACTTTGACAACCTGTGTAATATATTACCTTAGATTTGTATACTGTGATTTACCTACACTTACAATCACTCCAGTGTGTGTGCGTGTTGTAACGTGGCAATTTTTATTACTGAATTTAATCGAAGTTAAACTAGAGTTAAGTAATTCTGCAAATAAATTCAACTCGATTTAATTCTCCAATAATTTTAAATTTCAGTTGTTATAAAAATATCGATTTTAAAAAGCAACACTATGGAAATGCGCTTTCGCTATCGACAGAAAGAGGCCGATACTATGCGGCAATATTGAAAGAGAGATATCCATAGTCACTGAGAACATTCATGGAATTGGACGAAAAAAAAGACATCAAATTTACACGTAAATACAATAACAACTTGGCTAAGTTCAGATAAAAGGCATGTTCAGGAAAATGAGATCTCGTCGATCTCAGCAATCTCAGTTACCATGTTCTGTAACTCGGCGATAACTTTTCGCGGCGAGAAACGGCGAACAAAAATGGAACTGGAATGGAAATGGAATGGAATGGAAGGAATCCTATGAATCCTAATACAATTTAGTATTTGGTAATTTATCTCTGGATTAACTGAATGTATATTTCTGACAGGTGTGTGCTTTTAACCCTATATCGAAATATATAGGGTGACATAAGGTGTGTTTTTTTTTTTTCAATCTCAGAGAGAATTGGTTGAAAACAAAAAAAAACGACAACGGGGATTATCAACGCCATCATAGAAACAAATTGAAATTTTCATATTTTATCTATCGAGGTAGGGTTCATGGCAGCGGAGTCAATAGCGATCTCAGACGTTACAGGGGTTGGGTTCACGGTGGTAGGGTGAAAAGCAGGAGGAGTCGCATCGGGAGACAGAATCTCATCCAAAATTGATAGATTGTTATTGTTTGAAGAATGTACGTTTGAAATATCAATTACTTCATTAAGAAGAGATTCTATTTTTCGCGAGTGTTCATTTAACGATTGTATATCACTTTGCACACACGAAGACTTTTGTTCTTGGTCTCTTACTTCATAAGCAATAGCAATAAGAGCAGAAGAAACTCGCGAAAGCATGTCGTTCATATTTTTTATTTCATTTAGAACTTCAGGGGAGGAAGGGGATAAACAAGACGAGGGGCTTTGTAAATGAAGATCAATATCGGATCGGATTTGGTTTAGATTGGCTACTAAGTTTTTGTTTATTTCTTTCACGGAACTACTTAAAGAATTAAGCTTTATGTCTATATCCGAACGAAGCAGGTTAAAGTCATTAGAGGATACGGTAGTGTTGTCACGAAGAGGGATATGGGATTTAATTGTACTCAATTGTTTTCGATCGCACACAATTTGGTCAAACATTGTGTAGCTGAATGCTGAGATTGGGAATTAGATTCTTCAACACTTTTAAATAGGAGATCGAATTTTTTTTGACAGGGATTGGATTTTGTTTATATTCTTAGCGTTGTCGTTTGAAAGAGTTTCTCCAAGGCATTTTATTGCGAGCATTATATCAGAAATTGAAATAATTCTACATTGCTCGCAATAAAATACAAAATTGTTTTTATAGTCATTTAAGTAAATACATGCACTTTTACTAAGGCCGACGCATGAAGGGTGGAGAGATTTACCGCATAGGTCACTACATTTTAAAAGATCCGCGTTAGCATCAACGTTGACACAAATATCCTTGGCACACGACATATTTACAAGAGAAAAGAAAAAAAAAAAAAAAAAAAACAACAAATAAAGTAATTATTGCAGACTAGCGATTATAAATGCAACGGTGAAACACTTTATTGGGGTCGCGGAAATAAGAATTTGTGAAAAAAAAGTAATTTTGCAGACTAGCAGTTAGTAACAATACAATTTATTGGGGTCGCGGAAATAATAATTTATGAGGTTCGAACTTGCGAATGGGTAAATAAATGGTATGGGCGAAGTGAAGAAAATTAACAGACAAGGGAGCAATTTTAAAACACGTCCGATCAACTTGAAAGGTGAACTAAAAACAGTATGAAATTGATTCTTTTTTCTGATGGTTGTTTATAACAATCAGAAAAAATGTTTCAGAAAAAGTGAAGCAAACCGAAAACAAACAAACAGTCGCCAAGATTTTTTCTGATTGAAATGTCAGAAAAAAATTTTCGGTTGCAATTCTTTCAGTGGAACAGAAAAAAATTAGAACACAAATCAGTGGAACGATTTGTTCCCTTTTCTGTCAAAAAGCTATCAGCTGATACGAAAAATGAAATTTCTTCCGAAAAACAAGTAAATCCATTTAAAAGATAAAAATATAATGTTTTGGCAATTTTTTTTCGCGAAAAAAATTCTACGCTGAATTACTCGTCGATTGATATATCATTTGGCTATCAAATCGAATTGAAAAGTAATAAAAACTTCAATCGATTTTTTTTTCGAATGGTTTTTTCTGATCGCTATAACTGGCGCCTTAATTTAAACCCCGAGAATTCTCTTTGTTCAGTTAAGTCCACTGGGGATTAGTTATTGTTGCGTTTAAAATGTTAGTTGTTTAGCACGGACGTCGTTTTTTTCATCAAATTTCCCCCGGGCTTGAAAAAAAAACACGTCTATTGTCGCACTTTAATATACATTTTGACAACTAAAAGTTAAAGACTCAGGTTTAATATATTTGCGGGATTAACTAACTCTTGTTTAACTCAAATTTAACTCAGGCACTGAAAAACTAGCCCTAAGGAACATATAATACCTAAGGGAACACTAAACTACTCTTTTACTCCCTCTTCATTTAATTACTTATTAATTTTTTGTCAAAGAATCTCCAAGGATTACAAAACCCAGAGCTAGAAAGGATACCAATATCATTTTCAATTTTCTACCAAAGGCCACGAAGTTTCTTTGCCTTGCCGAATCGACCTTCGTTATTTTTCACTATTGACGCTGCCAAATTTGATGGATGTTTTTCAAATTACTTCGTAGTATATTTGTTTTAATAAAAAAAAAATTATTTTGCAACTGCATTGCTATAATGAAATGTGGCCATGAAAATGTCATACATGCTGTTCATAGTTCATGTGAGCATATACCTACAAATGGGTAACCCAAAACTGATGCACACTCTGTATAGAGACCTTCAGTAGCAGTATCTTACATATATGTTCATCAGTTTTTTTTTTTTATTTTGGTTAAAGAAGTAATCTGTCGAAAAACAACAATATCAACCCATATCTCGGGTGCGATGGTACGATTTTGATCATAACAGAAGCAAATATTTTAAAACGAAATAAATATCCTCTGACTGGATCTATATATTAGCGCAAGACCTTGAAGCTGCAAGTCAACAATAAAAAAAACAAACAAAAAAATGAAAAATAAAACAATATCACTGCAATATTGGCATTCATCATTGTAAAATTGTCGCGTAGTCCTTGGTGCACAGTGCACATCAGGCAAAGAGTCCTGATTTATATAGATAAACGTGATCCCATTCGGGTGTGTGACAAGAAGCGAAAAGCTTAACACGAATTCATTATTTGAACATCAGCTAAAATATTTGCTATTTCATATTTATTTTTCATTTTTCATGTTTTTTTTTTGTTTCAGCAGCAATTTCAAAAAGGGATTTTTTATTCTGCCCTGTAAGGACGACGTGCAATTTTTACTGTTATATAGATATGTATATATATTATATTTGTTAAAAACAAATCTACTTTAAGCTTATACAGCCCAAGCATATAGTAGAACATCTGGCAATAACCTATATTATATTCTTGAGCGTTAGATATGTATTTAATGTGTATTTCGTGTGCTGTGTTTGGCGTTGTTTCGTTTGGCATCGCGGAATCAGTCGTGTTCCTAATACAAAATTCTATCGATCTCCGCGCGTCCGCACATTTGGCCTTTGAAGGAACACACACACACATATGGAAAATATGAATAATTTCTTAAAATTGAATTTAATCCCTTTCGATTGCCTTTGCCTTGCCATTTTGAGTTGCAGTATTATGTACCTTATACCACCACTGTCATCGTGTTATTTACAAAAGTTCACGTTTTCTATCGAAAAGGAACGTGTTACATTATAGAGAAACTTTGTTGTAAATGCACACATTTTTGAAATATATAGTACCTATACCTACTGAAGTGTTTATTTGAGTTTGTATACTTTTCGAATTTGCTGTGATGTAGCTTGCTGTGGTGTAGTGAACACAAAGTACAAAACAATTCATATGTGCATACCTAATACTATTTTGAAGGAGTAACCTTCTGAAAGTTGGAGTTTAGGAAATAAAATGTGTACAAAATGTATAAAAATGTACTATGTAGTTATTTAGCAAACATAAATACATACAAAATGTTTTCTTAATTATTCAGAAAAGAAAATTTATTTTTCATTTGGCACCATATCATGAATCTTAAGCTACGATTACACAGTCAACGCGTTGAATCCTTAACGTCTTCGTCAATAGGCATGTTTTTTGGAAGCCCGGGGGGAATTGGACGAAAAAAAAACACGATGCTAAACAATTTACATGTGAAATGCAACAACAACTAATCCTCTGCGGGCTCAGCTAATCCCAGAGAATTCTCGAGGCTTAACTTAAGCGCGCAGAAAAACTGTATTACCGGCGTGAATACGTCTTGATATGTGTAGTTTGAATGAAAACTCCATTTTGTTTCTGTTGTGGCATCGCTAATCCCCGTTGTCATTTTTTTCAATTAATTGTCCCCGAGATTGAAAAAAAACACACCTAATATACTATTAACGTAGACTGTGTAAAAGCATAAAAAGGTAACAATCAAAAAGAATGACACCAGTCGGTTCAGTATGCTGTTCCAAAATGCGATGACGTGTTATCTGTTCCAACTCGTTTGCACGTAAAACTATGACGATCATATACACGACTTGATCACATCCGAAGACTTTGAACGTTGACGCAGAGTTGACAAGAGCTTAAATCAATACGCATGTTCAGGAAAATGTCCAGCAATGACATGAGTAGGATTCTTTAGTGAAATTTCTCAGCTATGCTGTCGAAATGCTAAGGAAACAAAAATTTGGATTTGATTTTTGATAGAACGAGATAGATGTCCCATTTGTCTGAATGCGCCTAATGGCTGTTTTCGAAACGTCATTTACGTCAAAAATCCGATACAAAGTCAAAAGCGAAATTTCCGTACAAAAGCATTGTTTTCAATAACGCAGTTTACTAAAATCATTACGTTCGACAACATTTTTGCAGCGCGTATCTCTGCAAAAAAAATTGATTTGATGGCAAAAATGTTGAAAAGTTTTTAGGTTGCCCTTTCTTGTGAAAGTTGAAAGAGAATGTACGTAAATGTCAAATGCATTTGTAAGAAAATGTGATCTCGAAGATCTCAGCAATCTCAGTTACATGTACAGAATTTCTCAGAAAAAAAAGAGGATTTACTAACTCTCTTCTTGACAGAGCAAAATCTCTGTGATCTCATTTTATGAACGTGCGTATTATGTGCAATATCTGCGACAAAAAATGACGATCATTACACGATCAAATTGACGTTGATTGGACGTTCTCGAAATAGTTCAATCAAAGGTTTGAAATTTTTATTTTTTTTCTCCGGTAAAGAGGAATTGTAGGGCTCTTGGGTTACGTTTGGATAAAAATATTCTATAACGTATGTCAAAATTAAGTTTGTTGCTTTTTGTCAAGCTATGAAGCTGTCAAATTCCATTCAAAGATGGCTACGATGTTAATGGAATAAAAACCATCAACAAAATTCGACATTCTGGTTTAAATACTGTGCTCCAGAAAAAAAAAAGTATTTTAGATCAAAATTTAATTTGTTGCCTATCTGTCAAGTGTCAAGCTTTTAAGCTGTCAAATCCCATTGAAGGATAGTCTATGACGTTGATGGCTTAAAAAACATCTACAAAATTCAACATTTTTGTGTTTAAAAACGAACAGAATGCATTTTTAATGCTTCAAAATAACATTTGGGTCGAAATATAAACGTCAAAACATAGTTCGTTTGAATCGAAATATTCATCTAAGTTTTTGTATTATGAAATTTAATAAAGAATAAAAGTTTTTATGGAAAGTTCAATGTTGTGTTCTTGTTTACTTTTTGTTGACGTTTAAAAAGTGGCCAATTTCACACCCACACTTCACAGTTTGACGTATTGCCGTTTTAGTCTTTAGAGTACCCGAACGCAGCTTTAATCTTTGAAAATTAAGTTTGTTGTCTACCTGTCAAGTTATTAAGCTCACAAATTCAATTGAAGAATAGCTAAGATGTCAATTGGTGAGTTCAGAAAAATGAGATCTCAGAGAATTTTATCACTCAAAAGGTGAGCAAGCGAATCCAAGATTTTTTTTTCCTCAGAGTTTTGACAGCAGCAAAGCTGAGAAATTTTGCTGAGAAATCTTGTTCAGATAACTGAGATCTCCTAGATCTCATTTTCCTGAACATGCCTAATGAATTGAAAATTTTAAAATCTTTAATAAATGAGAGATGTTTTAAACTGAAATGAATGTCAATACAGAGTACGTTGCCGCTTCAAACAATTCAACTGAGTTAACGTTCGGATGCAGTTAACGCCTGTTCATGTCTCCTAATTGCATTGACAGAGCGATAACAAAGTCAGACAAAGTAATCAACGTGTTGACCTTAAAATTCTTCTTAACACAGCCGTAAACGCTCGACTTGACAACATTAAGATAGAACTTGAGTTCATTTTGACGTCAGATAGTGAAAGCGTTGACAGCGTAATCGAAGCTTTATATCAGAATGTTTGATCATCAACATCTTGTAGGGTTGCCGCAATTTATATTTAAAAATTGAAACCATTTTTAACACACGACGCGACGTTTTTTTTTTTTTTTTTAACGTCAGGGATGATTGACAGTTCGTTAAAAAAACAACTACAAACTAAGTCATTAGTCAGTATTAAATTTAATTCTACATACTATACCCAAAGTTATGAGAGTAATTTCAATTTCTGAATTCACTTTAAATAAATGGAAACCGGAAACGTTCAGCTAGACTCGGCTATGCACGTGGCGTGAATCAAAGCAGAATAATGTTTAAAGTGCAGTGGCACCAACTATATTGAGTACACAAACATGTTCACATAATAAAATACTTTATCGAGTTTTGGAATTGTACCTTTAACTGAACTGCCCTGGGAGGTACCTATAGTTACATACCTCTACACTCTACAGGATATATATACCATACCATGGTCCATGGTGTTAACTAGGTATACCTTATGCGAGATTCGATTCAATTGACGTTGACCTGTAATTCCTCTTAGTTCCACTTGCCACGAAGGTATACACCTTTCTCCCTCGAAAAATGTTACCTGCGAAGCCACCGATTGTGCATCAGCAAATTTTACTATTGTTCGTGAGCGAGAAAGAGAGGAATGGCCCTACTATAATTCCCATAAATTACTGGAATCACCAAAAACCGAATGCAATAGAGTTTTGGTCCCTCGGCGGCGCGGCGGCGTCGGTCGGTCGGTCGTTCGTTGGCGACTTTGGCGTCATTTTTGTGATATTGAGCCACCACGGCCGATGCAATTGTAACCTAACCGCTGCTGAGCTGAATTCTGAAAACTCCGGGAATATTAAATTGAATTATTATATTACATAGAGCGCATGAAGGCACCTACCTATATGTATAGCTAGCAACCATCATCAAGCTATATATTATTTTCAGTGCGAAGCTTATATATAGCTAGAGTATAGAGGACCATCATCACCATCTCTATATCTCCACAGCAGTCGACAGCTTACTACCAAAAAATAAAGGACAGCGCTGTAATGCAGAAACGGATTTGTAATTTAAATTTCATGCTGAAAGCTGCAGCAGTATACAAATTTATTACCTTTAGTGTCTAGATTTACGGATGTATGTTTGTGTGTGTGAGTGAACAAAAATGTGAATATGCGATCTGTTGTGGTTATATGTCTTTCGACTTGTATTGTTTTTTTGTTGTTATGTTGTTGTTTGTCATAGCATAAATTATTTTAAGGTAATTAAAGCTATACCAACGACTATACGACGACGATGACGACGCACGGTGACGTTCTTCGAATGAAAAGATGTATGAACATACTTTTATGGAATGTAGGAAAATGCAAAGCTATTACTTACAGGTTACAGGTTTTATGGCATTCTAATTTCGAACGTTGGTATATGTGCTCTTTTACCTCAAGTGACTTATCAGAATTCTTAAGAATAAAGTGTTGAATAGAAAAATATAAAAAAATTATTTCTGGAATTTCAAAAACACATTTTTTAAGCTGATTTGTGCTAAAAAAAATTATTATCAAAATAGTTTTTTTTTTAACAATTTTAATAAAATATGGTGTTTTTTGAGGGTTTGAATAAAACAACACCATGTTGGGTGAGCTATATCACCAAGTTTTTATAGACTGAGAGTTATAGCTATTTCGAGACTGCCACGACGATCATCAGACTCATTTTAATGTCGCTTGGTCTATTTGCTTAATTTTATTTCGAAAAACTTTTTGCCGTCACTGAGAGGCGAACCAGACCAAGCTAAGCTACCTACAGAGCCATATGCACTACGAACTGCGCTACCGAAGGTCAGTTCATCCCAATTTCTTGCGTGTTTTTTGTTCATTGAAATCATTGAAAATTTATGAGAAAAAAAAATTATAAAAAAAACAATTAAGGGCGTTATGAAATAACCCCAAGGAAAATATCAAATCGATTTACAAATATCGCGCAAAAAACTCGGAATAAATTGTTGTTGTAATTTTATTTCACTGAAAAATAACGAAATAAACCCCAGAATGTTAGGAAATGAATTAAAATCTTGTGAATGTTTTTGAAGAATAAACACGGTTTAGAAGGTAATATGTAATAAAACCTAATCGTATTAGAAGTTCAAAACCAAATTTTGGAATTGCTATTTCACTTTTAAATAACTGTGAAAAATAGGTAGAAATGGCGGCCACGATCGTGTAGCTCTGTGACCCAATTAGCGCTTGATTGCGCCGTTTTAATAAATTGTGCAAAATAGTTTAAACAAAATTTGAACTTCTATCTATTTTTGACAAACACTGTTGAAATTTGTGCTTGTCTGTTTAACATACCCTAAGTGAGTCAAAATCCTTTGATTCCGCAAAACGCTTCACTCATGGAACTGATTCCTATGAAAACTATTGACATCGCTGCTTGTCTGGTTACATTAGGTGATTTGAGTCAACAAACTCCATTGAAATTATGGCTCTCTCAAACCAACGCGAAACATTCGGAACGACGACGAATCTTTCGGCTGTCAATATAATTTATATGAAATTGGCTTAATCGCATCGTCGCGTTGGTACTCTCATATATCGCCCTGTCAATAAATTTTTACTGGCGAAAGTTTCCTTGTCTTTCCGAATGTTTCGCGTTGGTTTGAAAGAGCCTTTAAGTTTATACCGAAAAAAACATAAAAATGCTAGTTTTCTTACAAACTGACATTAAAATACTTCTTAAAATGAAGGGAAGATGGCGATAGTGATAACATCACTGAACTATTTTCATTAGTAAAACGACATTTTCAGTCTCACATATGTTTACACACAAATACATAACTGTCAGTGTCTTTCACTTGACGTCGGTTGAGAATTCATAAAATATTCATTCAGATTGTCTTCACATTCATTTAATGAAGATTCAAATACATGAGTCCATCAAAACTAGCGTTAAAGTTTCTTTCGAAATTTTTGACTGCAAAGGTTCTCCCACACCAACGCGAATCTAATTCGTAGCAACGAAGAAAACAATAATAACAACACGTGGTTGTCAATGAAAACAATACGTTCTTATTAATGTTTTCGTCGTCGTCGACAGATTCGCATTGGTGTTAGGGATCCTTAATAGTTAAAAAAATGTTTAAGAAATTTGATGTAAAATGAGAATACCTTAATTTGGAATTTTGGAATCCAAGTTTGTTGCTGTCTCCATGTCCAAAGCTTCTCCCTTGGACTATCTCAGCCTTGAAAAAACAAAACCGCCACAAAGTACTCCTTCTTTTTTAATATTCTATAGGAAAAATCAACTATTTCAATTCTAAACATGATTTTTAGTTGCGGTGCAATATTAAAAGAGACTCCCTTTTGTTACATACAAACAACATTGCAAGTTTTAATCTTTTTTAATCCAGTCTGGCGTATCTCTGTCTCATGGAACCTTATACCTTTGTGTGATGGTCTGATATCAAAAATATTAAACTTACAAAATCAAAACCCACTCAGCAGCAGCAGCAGCATATCCTTTTAAAGATTACCAAATCGAAATATGTGCACTGTGCTGGGTTCTTACACAATAAATCACCAGTCTGTACCAAAAAGAGAGTCTTATAGTGAGGGATATCGTGTCCCCTGGAAAATCTCAAATGAATTTGTCATTTTATATAAAGTCCATTTTCTCCATATAGTCTATACCCATACCGACTACAAAGTCCATTTTAATGATTTAAAGTTCACTTTTGAAATTAATATTACTTGAAGGGAAAGGCATTTTTCTATTCACCTAGGGGATACATAATATACATCTCTCTATATAATTATGTATATAGATAATGTATAGGCACTCCATATACTATAAAGGTTGGGAACTGGTTTTTCAGTGTGTTCAACTTTACTTTGAGCAAATAGGCTGCGGTTGACGATAATATATTTGATATTTGGAAATCTACAAACCCCTTTTATAACACATTTATACATATACATTTATATAGTTATAAAAAGGATGCTAAAGTTGGAGCTGCAATGTTCCACCGTGCGCCGAGCAGCCATCTCCACCGCCAGCCGCCGCCACACCGCTTCGGCTGCTCCACCAAAATATACAGGGTGTCCCGTAACTCAAAGTCAAGCGGGTAACGGGTGATAGGGTATGTTGTACCTGTTCTGGAAAAAATAAGAAAAAAAATCCATCTCGCTTGGTTAAGTAATAATAGCAATATTTAGAAAAAAAGTGAAAATCGATACCCTAGACCACATTTTTAGGTACTGTGGTCACAAATTTCCGAATTTTGACGTGTTTATTTTTTTTACGTAATCTTAAACAACCATGCTATTGATTGCAATCACAAATTTAAAAATAAATATTGTAAGTTTCGTAAGAAAAATAAAGTTTGACTGAGTCATGTTTCAAAAAAATTTTTTGAGCTAACTTTGACACTTCATATTTTAAAAAAAATGTACTACACTACCTTGGCAAGTTTTTTAAAAAATTGGCGCGCTTAATCAAGATTTCAAAATAGTACAACACTTGCTACTTATTCATTCGTAAAAAGTATTTTTCATTTTTTATTTGCAAAAAACACCTTAGTTCACTTCAATCACTTTTACCAGAATAATGCTTTTTTGTACTAAAAAATCCATTTTACCAAGGTGTATGTAACATTAACAGAGGCACTATAATCAGACACTGTTTGCCGTAAATAAAAGTGAGACAGATCTACATTACACAATATGGTACGCTACAATCTACGTTCGGTACGCTACGTTCCTTGTTTTACTCGCAACTTCTCACAATCGTGCGCTTTTGTGATACACTTGACTCGATTATTGTTGTAAAAATTGTGTCACTTATTACCTAGTAATAGGAACTAAAAACTTCCATATTTTTCGCCAACATTGTTCTGCAGATATGGACTCTGGGAGCGTAGTCACGAGGTAGCAAACTTTGTACACGTTGCACATGGTACGGGTGGAAGTAGTTTTGTTTTAAAATTCGAAGAGCAATGCTTTTCGGTATTCCAGTGGATCGAAAGGTACCCAAATGTGGGGCGTCACCCATGACCACCGGGTGTTCATCTATGCACACCTATCATACTCGCAAGGATGGCAGCGCTGCAGAAGGGAGACATAACGACGAAGTAGTTTTAAATTAAATTGAATTGAATGTGATCCCAGCCCTTGATCAGTGCGATTGAAAGATCCACTGGAATACCGAAAAGAATTGCTCATCGAATTTTAAATCAAAACAACTACCACCCGTGACTAGTACCATATTGCAACGTGTATACGAAGTTTGCTCCCTCGTAACTATTCGCCCCCAGTGTTGTTATTTGCTGAAAAATTTTGGCGAAAATTTGTGAAATTTTTAGTACCTATTACTAGATAATAATTAATAACTAAAATAATTTATACAACACTATTCGAGTCCAGGGTAACAAAAGCGCACGATTGTGAGAAGTTGCGAGTAAAACAAGGAACGTAGCGTACCGAACGTAGATTGTAGCGTACCATATTGTGTAATGTAGATCTGTCTCACTTTTATTTACGGCAAACAGTGTCTGATTATAGTGCCTCTGTTAATGTTACATACACCTTGGTAAAATGGATTTTTTAGTACAAAAAAGCATTATTCTGGTAAAAGTGATTGAAGTGAACTAAGGTGTTTTTTGCAAATAAAAAATGAAAAATACTTTTTACGAATGAATAAGTAGCAAGTGTTGTACTATTTTGAAATCTTGATTAAGCGCGCCAATTTTTTAAAAAACTTGCCAAGGTAGTGTAGTACATTTTTTTTAAAATATGAAGTGTCAAAGTTAGCTCAAAAAATTTTTTTGAAACATGACTCAGTCAAACTTTATTTTTCTTACGAAACTTACAATATTTATTTTTAAATTTGTGATTGCAATCAATAGCATGGTTGTTTAAGATTACGTAAAAAAAATAAACACGTCAAAATTCGGAAATTTGTGACCACAGTACCTAAAAATGTGGTCTAGGGTATCGATTTTCACTTTTTTTCTAAATATTGCTATTATTACTTAACCAAGCGACATGGATTTTTTTTCTTATTTTTTCCAGAACAGGTACAACATACCCTATCACCCGTTACCCGCTTGACTTTGAGTTACGGGACACCCTGTATATATGCACCGTCCCGTCCCTCTATACATTCATCGAAGTAGATGTATATAATATGAATTCTGGGTACTTGAGGATAATGCCCTATCAAATATTTTTGGACTCCATTCATATCGACTTTTGCCAAAAAAGCACCGACACGGAACACTCCCCCTAACCCCAGACCAAAAATATACCTATGTATTCTCTGAATTTGTACTTGGTTATACAGCAGCAGCACACACTAACAGTGGAGGTCGATGAGAAATAATATTTAATTAGTAAATTTTTTCGAGATTCTTAAAATCGAGTTTTCTTATAATATTTTTAATTTTGTAATTTTTTTGAGTCAAAATGTACTGTGAAATTGAATCTACATTTTCCGTTAAGCCCGCATCACACTACGCTTGTTTTCCTGCTAGAAATGCTTGCTGGCTTTCGTGCTGGCTATATTGAGCTGGAAAATGGCGTCACTGCTGACTCTCTTGATAGAAGCGCTGCTAGATTTCAAAGTTAGAACCGGTGCTATTTTTCTTGCTTGTTTTGCTGCTGGATTTTAGCAGACGTCAAAAGGTACCTACATGTATATTTTCAAATGTCATTTTTTCTATTTCGTTTTTATTTATTTTCTAATAGTTTTTTCAATTTTAAACAAAATTTCATTAATTTGTATATTTAAGGCTTTCCCAAACCAACGCGAAATCGTAGCGAATCATTCACAATAACACAAAATATGACAAATACACAACGCTAAACAACAACAAAAATCTGTCGTCGGCGAATGTTAAGCGTTGGTTTGGGCGAGCCTTTAGTTCTATCAGATGTATGCATTTTTGTGAAAATTTGTTTAGAAAAATATTGTGTACTGTGTTCTCTTGATTTAGCAAACTCAAGAAATGTCAAAAAACCATCAGCGAATACAATTACAAAACATTCATCGAGTGAAGCCAAAGAATTCAAACAAGAAAAACATCCAGCACCACACCAAACAATAAAACCAGCACGAAAGCCAGCAAGCATTTCTAGCAGGAAAACAAGCGTTGTGTGATGCGGGCTCTTGATAAAATTGTACAAAATAATCAAAAAACGGCTGCCATGACTGCAGCAGCACTACAATTAAAAAAGCGCGGTATTTAATCGATAGAACTGTTGCTAAGATCTGATTTGAAAATAAGATTTATGGCTCAACTTTTTTAATGTAAAAATTAGGTTTTGAAGTTTACAATTTGAAAAAAAAACGAGTAAAGATATGAAAATTGTTCTAATTTAGCAATCGATATACTGTGAAAAGCACATGCATTATCGGGGCAGCGATTTTGGAAAGTGATGTTCTAATAAAAAACTCGTATGAAAGATTAAGAGGCTGATGTGGTGCTGAGTAAACCCATGTCATCGCCGCACCCCTCCGATTAATTCTGTAATTTTTGAATCAGTTTGAATATTATTGATGTACATAATAGGCGTGTACGAAGGAAATTGTATGAAACAAACGATGAGGGGTTAAATAATTTACATGTTAAATGCAACAACAACTAATCCCCAATGGGTTTAGCTTAACCCAGATAATTTTCGGGGCTTAACTTAAGCACGGAGAAAAACTGTATTACCGGCGGGAATTAGATACTTGTTATCGATAGTTTGTATGGAAACTCCATTTTTTTCTGTAATGGGGTCGCTAATCTCCGAAATCGTTTTTTTCAGCCAGTTCCCTCCAGACTTGGAAAAAAACACACCTAGTATTATCCTTTTCAGAAATATTCTTAAGACATATTAGGCTTTTTTTTGGAAGTCCACATAGAATTTGACAAATAAAACGACATCAGAGCTTAAGCGATTTAAACGTAAATACAGCAACAACAACAACAACAACTTAAGTCCAAATGGACTTAGCGAAGTCCAGATAATTTTCGAGACTTTACTCTAGTCCCAATAAAAAACTGTATTGTCGGCACTAATTAACATTTTTCCATCGATAGTTTGTATGGAAACGTCAAATATTCTGAGTTATCGAATGAAACAATTTTTTTGTATGAAAACAAAATGGCGATCATTGTTTTGGAATTTAGTTTGTTTTTGTTTATCAATGACTTCAAATTAAATTTTATGTTGTAAGATGGCATTTTATAACTGTAATGTGCTTGTTTGCTGTGATGACTTTGATAAGTCCCGATGTCGTTTTTTTATCCAACTTTTTCTTATGGACATGCAAAAAAAAAACACGCTGCGATTAGCGACCCCAACCACAGGAACACAATGGAATTTTCATAAAAACTATCGATAATAAGTATCTAATTCACGTCGGTAACACAGTTTTTCTGTGCGTTTAAGTTAAGCCCCGAAAACTATTTAGCAGAGGGGATTAGTTGTTGTTGCATTTATCATTTAAATTGTTTAGAACCAACGTCGTTTTTTCATCGAATACTCTCGAGAATTGTAAACAAATACACCAAATATAGAAACAAATCGAACAAAAATCGATTTCTGATTTCATCACATATGCAAAACACCCTCTTAAAACAATATTAAATGTTCGTTATTTTATGCAAATACACCACTGTATCGAAAAGAAAGAAAAAAAAAAGACCAAAACGTAAGAATTACAAGTACCACATCATTATACCTAATTCGATATCAAACCGAGAAAGTTTGCCAAAGATAAAAGATAACCCAATGAAGATGTCCCGCTAGGGCGCGCGCAGCAGCGGTGTACGATACGGTAGCACTATATAGTTGTCATCCCAGAAGGATATTTACAGCAATGAAAGCTGGAAGCGGGTGAAAATTTCGATGTGAATGCTGAATATAGAAGTATAGAGAACCGCATTGCTCTAGCTATGGGCTACGATGAGAATTGTATATGTATGTATGGTCTGGCATGGGAGCAATATTTTGCCATTTTCATATATGAAACAACCAGAAAGTTAAATGACTTCGAGTTCAATTGCCTATGCCAGTTGTGAGATATACAATTGGAAAATTTACGCGTTCCCAAAGAATTCAATTGCTATAGAGACGGGCTGCAATAGAAGTAGCAGTAGCACAGCAGAATCAGCATCAGAAACAGCTGGAGCACAGCAGGTGTTGTTGTTTGCTATATAATGCCGCGGGCTATCCTGCTTCAATTTTTTGGCTGTTGTTATTGTTTTGCGGAAGGAGGAGCGGCGGACTTTGCACAACAAATGATGCACTTTGGCACAAAATATGCATAATTGTGGGCGGGTACCTACTACCGATAGGTTTTAGTGCGGTCACTGGTCGAACATTGTAAATATAAATGAGCCTTAGACCAGGGTTCATATATACTAACATATGTATGTATGTATGGGCAAGAGATGCCGAAGCCAACTCGGTTTTTGGCCAAAATTGCAACTCTGGTCTGATGTTTGAAATGGAATCCTGGTTTATTTTTGAAATAGAGTTTGAGCAAAAAAGGGGAGAAGTATACAGAAATATTTATTACTAGGATATTAATTGCTTATAGCCCGATATAGGAAATTGCAATTTGATTTACCTGACCGCATAATTGGCGCTTATAGTGCTGTGACCGAATTGTGGTTTTGATAATACTTTTCTTATAGTTTAGGTATATTTCAGGATTTAATGAGGTTTTTCAACTTTAACAAAAGGAAAGTTTATGTTTACAATTTGCTGTGAGGTGAATGGACGCAGGAATGTATCTTTTCAGTATGAAGATTCCGAGAGGTGCAGAGTTCCGGAGTGCAGAGTTGTGGAGTGGTGGAGTGCGGAGTTGCGGAGTGCGGAGTTGCGGAGTGTGGAATTGCGGAGTGCGGAGTTGCGGAGTGCGGAGTACGGAGTTGCGGAGTTCAGAGTTGCGGAGTTGCCAAGATTTCTACCTAATTTCTCTGTATTTGGAATAAATTAGCTGGAAATTCGTTAAAAAGATTCTTTCATTTTAATTAAAAATATTGAAAAGAAAGTAAACTACCGATGGGATGATAAATGCACACAACGCTCGCCACGGCACGGCGGCGCCATGCCACATCAAAATATAAAACAAGACAAATACAATGAAACGATGGGAACAAAATTTCAAGTGGTAGATTTTAGTTCTGTTTTATAAATTTCTTCAGAATTTAGAATTTCGATTGAAAATTTGACCGCACCATCATTTAAGCTTCTACAGAATTGTCCACTAATATGGATAACAAAATGGTGGGATCCTAATTTGTAGTAGCTTTTTCTCTTATCTAATATCGAATATCTATAATCTTATCAAATCTTCGCAGTCGGTAGAAAATAACACAACAAATTTCCAACCATCAAAAAATGTTTGATATATAAATATCAATCATCTAGCGAACTTCAATCCGCAATCCGCATTAACCACCACAACATTGCAATTTCATTGACACAAGAAGTGCACTACGGCCTTGAACTGAATGAAACCAACCAACAATCACGTGGCTCACAATACCCTAACCCCCTTTCCAAAAAGGTAACAAATTTAATGTGATAAAATAATTTACGATTCCCATCACAGTTTGCGCAGTGTTGCTTCTGGACGTAGTCCAAAACCTTCTCAGGAAATCATAATTTTTCCACTCAACACAACCCGTTTCTTTCTGTCGTCCTTATAGGAGTGTATACCTATATCTATACATAGTTTTTTAATCTTTTTTCTAGTTTTTTTTTTTGCTAAATGCTTGAGTGTCTGTTAAGTAAATTTCGACATTTTCTCATAGATCATGGCAAAAGTGAGAGACTCAATGACAAAACATCGATTGTCCTTCGTCCTTCGTCCTCCATCGACCGTCATTCAACATTTTCAAGTAAGCCTCGTGCTCTATTTTGTTATATATCCTTTGTGTGTGTCGTCCTTTTTCATATAATATAATATAACAATGAGGCAAATCCTCAAGAGGGTTTGGAATAAATTGTATGCAAGGAAACACAAAAAGGACGAATATAAAAATTAAATTAGCTGAATTAAGGTCCTAGCCCGAGCTTGGCTTTGATCCAAGTTTTTTTTTTTTTCCTTTTTTTTTAGAAATGACCACATTAGTATATGTGACTTTAACGAGGGTCTTCAAATATACCTTCTATGTACTCAACTCATATGTGTATATATAGATGCAAATGCGTGCCATTTTCAATAAGTCGGTAAGTTATAAGTATGATGATAGTTGATGCTTTTATAACGATGATGATGTTGATGTGAGTGAATTGAGACTGAGAGCAGCTAAAGTCGGCAGCGCATAGGTAGATATGTATATTAACAAAACTAGAACCTGGTAAATGGTGCTAACCGGAAAAGGAGCCACACACTTGCACCTTCTGCAACGGCGAGCGGTGTGATACAAAGTGTCCTGAAAGTGTGCTCCAATTATTCAACATTACATCCGCCGCCATCACCGTTGCCGTTTGCAATAGTTAGATGAATAAATTGAGACTTCTTCAAACTATGATGATTTTTCATCAAAAAACTTTTCTTTTTGCAAGACAACTTAAAGTTGGCATGTGATATAAGTCAAACGGACGTGCAAGGGATTTTGATGCTGAATATCTGTTTTTTTTTTGTTTTTTTTTTTTTTTTTGGCGGCTGACAGATATCTGCATAGGAAAAGGCTTTTTATAGTTTGAATAGTGTTGCATTGCCATCGGAATAACATACTGTTGGATTTAATAATTCACATTTTCCTAAGTAATGCTCTCTTCTTATTTTTGTGAGTGTTTGCTTTAGTGCCGTGAATTAAAGCTAAACATTATTACGAGTCGAGTATTTGACCTTTTTGTAAAACTGAAGAAAATATGTTGGAATCTAGATTTTATATCATATTTTAAAGTACTTTTGAATGCTAGTCCTAATGACATATAGGCTTATAGCACTTACAAGGCGACAGTTCACTTTAAGACTTTTGAAACCCCTTACACACCTATATAAAAATTATTTAAAATACAAAGTCCCAGTTGTTCATTTGTATATTTCTATAGAAATTCTTACAAAATTCGATTTTAGCATAACATAAAACTGAAAAAATAAGAAAAATAAAACAAAATCAAGCATTTTTTATTAAAATCTTACATTTGAAAAGAATAAAAGATGAAATTAAACTAAACTCAAACACAAACCGTTTGAGAAGTCTTCAGAGAATGTACAAAACAAAACTGATAGCTTTTTCTTCTATCACAGATCACATGAACTAAAAATGTAAAAAAAATATTGTATGTATGTATGCATATTTGTACATATACAGTTATATACCTAATGTTTTGTTTATTTAAAGAAAAATTTACTTGTGGTATGAGAGCTATAAATGCAAGTTATGGAATTGCAAAAAAAAAAAACTCAAAATTAACGTAAAACATTAAATCAAATAATTTAACATTATAATACAAGAGAAGGCTTACAAGTACTATAAGCCTATAATTCATTCTGTATGAACCTGTATCAGTATATTTATGTACATAGTTTTAGCTTTTAAAGTTATTTTCTGATCATTTTGTTTTAAGTTGAGTTGTTTTAGGGATTTCTTTCAACTCCTTACCATTATTTTTGTTATATTAGAAATAATTTCAATAAATTACAAAAAAAACAAAATTTGGTTAGAAATACAGAAAAGCAATAATACTCCAAACGAGAAAGTTCAGTTAAAGTGTCACTGGGTATAAAAATAATGATGTGAATGTGATCCTAGGCATAAAGTAAGACTTTAATTTAAGTACCTGAAAAGAGTACTCCTCCGTAATGCTTTCAATATCAATAGTGCAAAAATAGTGACTAAAAATGCAACCTGGTGGTACATCACACTGAATTAGGTGGTTATTGAGGATTTATAAACGGTTGCAGTCAATACATTTTTGGACTTTATTTTTAAAAACAAACATCAGAAATTGAATAATCAACAGGAAAACTACTCTCCCACCACTTCCTTCTCATTTCCCCCTGTTTCTAAAACACCGGTTTCAAATTTTTCAAAACATACTTTTTTGTGAATTTTTAAAAAAAGGTAGTTTTTTTAAATTTAATATATCGAAAACGATTTGTTTGATTTCCAAAAAACTTGGTTTTTTTAACAGTCTATTATATTTTTACGAAAAATTATTGTTATTGTCAAAATTTACGATATCTTTCATACAATTGTTAAAAACCGTTTAAGAAAATTGTATTTTTTTTTACAAAAATATTTCCTACGATTTCTATTTAAATTTCGATATTTACAGAAAGAAATTTTGCATTAAGATATTTTTAACATTATGTACCTTTCATAGAACCATTTGTTTGATTATTTCAACTATCTCAATATCGATCTAAATTATTATTTTTATATAAGGGCTTCTAATAAGTTTAAATAATATTAAAAAAATATAAGTTTTCAAAAAAACAAATAATGGATTTAAACATTTTTTTTTTTGAAAGCCGATAATACAAAAATGGTATAGATTGACATTTCTCAAACAAATAAGATAGTGTACATCAGGTGGGTGTAATAACAATTACAGAAATTTTTTAATCAATTTATTTCTAATTGGGGGAACTTGGGGATATTTGATCCGCTGAGTAACAATTTTCAATTTCTTAGAAATAGTTGTTTCTGAGATATAGGACTTTACAAATCGCGAAAATCGTAACTAACTCATTGATTCACAGATCCAGTGATCTACAGATTTACTGATCTTCTGATCTACTGATCTACTGATCTACTGATCTACTGATCTACTGATCTACTGATCTACTGATCTACTGATCTACTGATCTACTCATCTACTGATCTACTGATCTACTGATCTACTGATTTGCTGATCTACTGATCTATTGATCTACTCATCTATTGATCTACTGATCTATTGTTCTACTGATCCAATGATTCATAATCTACTGACCCACTGTTTCATTGATCTACTAACAAAATTATTAAGCACTTCTAGATACTGTAGAATTTTATAATTTTGAACAACTGCAACCGTAGAATTTGTAGTGCAGAGAAATATAAGAATTGAAAAAAAATCAGGGGGCGTCGCAGTCGTACCCCCTCACTTTCCCAGAATTGTTATTACTTGTTAAAAATTTTTCTAAATTAAAATAATAATTTGGAGTTTTTTTGATATTACAGTAGAATCTCGAAAAGATGAACAGATATAAAACAGGGCCCGTTGATCTTTTCAAATTGTTCATCTTTTCGAGCATCAATATATGTTTGACTAAGTAGATATAGTAAACATTAAAAATTATTTACATAACAAATTAAAACAAGCTCAAAAGTATTGTTGAGAAGGAACTCAAGGCAAAGAAGAAGTAAAAAATTATGTTGGGAATAAAGTGTTCATCTTTTCGAGTACATCTTTTTGAACACTGAAAAGTGAAAATTTTCCGTTCAACTTTCCGAGCTGTTCATCTTTTAGAACCGTTCATCTTTCTGAGATTCTACTGTACTTGGTATTTTATCGTCATTAACTTAGAATTTTATAGTGTCATTTTAGATCTCTTTACTTTCCACGAATAAGTTGTTACACCAAGGTTGTTTTGTATACAGAAAAACTTGGCTCTTTTTTAACATTATTATGTTTGCTACATTATTTCTCATTATATCCTATCTAAGACCCAAACTATTATACATTCTAAAATATGAGAACAAATACATTCAACCTATAAAAGCACTTTATCTATTTGTTTTTGTGTTAAAACTTTAGAGTCTTTTTTTTATTATGCACCACAGTTTCACAGTATATTGGTTACTTTTGGATATAGTGTTCACTGAAGCTGCATGAAAACTTAAAAATGTTCAAAAAAAAGAAGAAAACTACTACATACATTTTGGAGAGAGAAAAATGGCTTTGTGAATTTCCTTTGGCATTTCTTTTTTATTTTTCAACTTTTTCATTTGTATCGCTGGGATATATTTATATATATGTATGTTTGTATTTTTTTTTTCACTGCAACCCTATTGTCAGCTCGTAAATGGATATAAGTGTCCTTTGGGGTTTAAATTATGGTGATATGCGCTGGCTTTGCTCATTTTTGGATCACATATATAAAATATCTAACACAAAAGCTTCAAAGTTTTTCCAAAGAGATAATATTCTAAACTAAACTATATTTTGAGAAATGTATGTACATACATAGAAGAAAAAAGAAAACATTTAGTGATAAATGCCATTTTGGTATGATATGAAGTAAAAGGAACATAAAAGGTTGTCTTCATATATAATGTTTTTTATCATATTGTATGACTTTTTAGGAAAATTTGGAGAGAGAATATAAAAACTTTGAGAGTCTTTATAAATACTTTCGAATTTGACTTGTTAAGCTGAGAGACATTTTTAGAAAACAAAATTCGGTTGAACGTATATAGGTATACTTGCTCTTGTGGGAAATAGTTACTTAGAATTTTGACAATCTATTTATTCGAAATAAATATAAGAATTAATTATTCCTGGAAAAGGTTTTACAAGTTTCCTGGAAAGTTTTCAGTCTTTTTTTCGGATTATCATTTCGTAAATAGATTGAGATTTCTTAATGATAGATACCTTAACTGCCCGATTTTATGGACTTTAAAATTTCAAGGATTATAAGTTCTAAAAACATCATCCTTTTTGTTTTGGGATTTGTATAGAATTCGTGATTGTTACCTATCAACTTCATTGTTGATTAGTCCTTTCAATATTGATCAATTATAAGCTTCTTTTGTATACCTTCCTCAATATCAAAACTATTCTGATATAATTAAAACACAAATCTATCTCATTGATGCTCAAATAGATTTATTATTTACAAATTCATTGATATTTCCATCGTAAAGATAATTCATTATCGCATCAGCGATAAAATCAATATAGCTATCATTTTTCATAAGGTTCGTATCGAAGATATGGAAACAGTAGAGACATCATGAGATGGAGATGGAGACGAATGCCAATGAACAATTTGTGCACATCCACAATCTGTCGTCTGGCTATGAATTATGATGCCGTAAGCCTTCATAAAAAAAAATATATATCCTTTTCTTTCGTGTTTACCACAAATTCACACCCATTTGTGAGTTAAAATTGATACATATACGTAGGTATTATGTCTTCATATATGCGAAGCTGAGATATATCCTTCTTCATTGATAGCTATATACGCACATATGTACGCTATAACAGATATATTTGGGCGAAATAATGTGCCAGAAATCGATGTCGTTGTTAGTATTGACTTCGGGGACAATTTAGGTGATTTTTAATGCGATACAGTCATAAATATTAGTTTCATGCTGATATGCTGTTTGGATATTGTCTTGAATGTGTCGATGTCTATATGGGTAATATGGAAGACGTTATCCCAAAATGTCACTTCTTTTTCTTTTGTATGTATAAGGATGTGTGATTTTTGGATATTTTGTTTTCATGTTCATTTATGGTATCCTAGTTTTTTTGTCTTATATTTCGGGTGTTATGAATGCTAATATATTAGAAAATAGAAAAAAGTGTCAATGGGCCAATTAGTATAAAAGTATTTCAATTTGAGATTTTTGCAAAGCGAATATATTATTTATATAAATGTACCTGAATAATTAGAAATGACACATTTAACTTATTTCTTTATAATATATTTGTGTGTATTCTATTAAAGTACTGATTTCGAATTTTTAAGGGAGACAGTTTGAGTGCAGTGTTAATTTGTTTAAAAAACGAAAAAAACGAAACAATTTGCTGCAATTTTATTCTAATGGCTAGTATTATTACCCTATAACAGATATGGGAATCAATTTTTTCTGTTACCTAGTTTTAAGTTAAAGCCAGCCTAGTTATGAGTTACAGTCAACCTAAAATTATGTCCTAGTTTTATTTTTTTTAAACAACAAAAAATATGGTACACTTGGGCGTATACGTACTTTTTTTTTTAATTTTATTGAATTTTTAACTAATTCTGCTTCATTTTTTTTTGTGCATGTTATTTTAGTTTATGACAATTAACATATTTTTATTTACCCAGATGCTCCAATGGAAATATTTGAAGAACTATATAGCTTGATATATCTCCATTGCCTTTAACATTACCAATGGAGACGCAATGACAATATTACTCGGTAGATGAAAGGCATTATGAATTACACAGTACTACATATTTGAACTTTTTTTTGACCTTTTTTATATTTGTGTGCTTATTGTGGGGGTTTGGGACCTTCTGATCACAAATCAGAAGTCCATTTGTTTGTATTGGTAATGGATTTTCCACCCAAATTGAAATTGAAACTGAATGGAGTCACAGCCTTAAAGTAAAGTTATAAGGTTTTCTAATTCAGTTAAGTCGAAACTATATCTATGAATTTTGGCACAGCAAATTCTTTATGCATAAATTAAAAAGACACATAATCACAAATGTATCAAATAAGAAAATCACAAAATCCAGTTCCGATAGGTTCTATGGTCGAGTTTAATCCACCACCATGCCTACTTTTCTTATATGAATTTAAGTGTATATATGTATATATTTATTTAAGAAATTTGACATTTTTTTATTGAGCCCTCTTGAATTTAAAGTGTGATATTTGTAACGAATCATTCCATGCTATACGTAACTGTTTCTTCCTTACAGACGACACTGATTTACTGGAAAGGGTAAACTACTTATTTATTTATCCATATAAATTGTTAAGCTTCCTAAATTTACTTAAAATTCAATACAAACATCCAAAAGGTAGTGAAAAAGAATAAACTCAAACTGTTAATTACAAAAAAGAATTAAAACTCCGCCATGTCATTTTGAAGGAAACAAGTGCTAATAGAACAGTGCAAGGAAAATACGACAAATTTGAAAAAAACTTTGAAAATAATCGGTCGTATTTATAAACGTTGTCTAACTTTGGACTGCCGTCCAAGTTATAGATAAACATTTGATTTAAGAGAAATTTAACTTAGACAATGAATTCGGTTGTCTAAACCTTGGCTAATGTAACATTTTATTTAATAGTAAGTGTTGCCGTTGTTTTTTAATTTTTTTTTTCCTTTTTAAGTAATTTTTTTTTTCAAATTGCTCCTACCTCCTAAACGGGGCGAGCAGACCCCCCTCCCCATAATAAAAATTGCTTGTATTGTCACTTAAAAAAAAAACGTTATTACTTTTCGGTGCCGTACGAATCCTAATCGTGCCCGAATGGTGTTTAATTTCAAGGAAAAGAAACGGAACAAAACATGAGAATCGTTCTTTTTATTTCTTACAAGTCACAATAGTTTTTGCTATAATAATCAATATTTTATTAGAAAAGGCAGTGTTTTCTTTAAACGTTACCTTGACTACCTTGTTTCCATTTTCTGTCATAAATGTGTGGGTTTAACGAAAAGCATTGATAATTTAAAGGATTCTTACACTATTTTAAAAGCCTTTTCGCATAAATTATACAAAAAACAACTCATTTTGAACACGGTTATTCACAATAAGAATAAACAAATAGCGCAATTTTGGTGCCAACGCTATTCTATCTGTTTTTGTTTGTGCTCTTTTGATTGAGATTGGCTCAATATTTTCACTATTTGTGGTAATTTTTAATGTTTTTTGTTTCTTTTTTCTTTAGACCAATATTTTTTATTGCGATCAATTTTTGTGTTTAAAGCTTGAAACAACTTTGTTTCATAAAAATTCGTATTCACTTTTTCCAGTTCTTTTCTTTCATTTTTAGGGTAGGCTCCGTTTTTCGATTAGAACCCATTGAAATTGAGTTTCATGTATATCCCCGGTTACACCCTGTACAGCTTAATTGCTTAAAGAAACTAATTATCTTCAAAGTCTAACAACATTTAAAAATTACTATTACGTGTATATGTATCGTATATAGGCAGAAAACTGTTTCAATTTCAAAGAAATTTTTTACTTCAAATCCGCTTTTCGTTCTATTCCCAGTCTATAGGGAGCTCCATGATGTACATAACTGCCGAAAAGAAATACAAAAAAATATAAAATAAAAAATTCAGTAATGCACTTTGCCGCATTCGAGTAAATAATAATAATAATAATCTATAAGTGCAACTTGACCTGCTTTTACCCATATTCTCCCAGCAAAATAATACCACGGATTGGGTGGTGCTTTGCAAAAAAAAAAAAGAAAAAGAAAAACACCACCAACAAAATTATTGTCTGACATTCACTGCCACTAGGCGATAGTAACATTATATTATCGGACCTAATTTATTTGTGGTATATATAGTTGGTGTATAGGTATAACTGATGGTTGTTATCGATATAAAAAAAAAGAAGTAAATTCGAAAGTCCTTATATATTGAATTTGTATATTAAACCTCTGGTTGGCCTCAATTAACTGAATTTTCATAAATGGCCTCCAAATTCGATGAAATTCAACAAGCTTGAAAAACTTGCAGAACTTATAACTATGTCATGAACTATATGATTGAGGAAAATAGTCATCATCATCATGATTGAAAATATTATAAAAAAAATGAAAATAGAGAATGCCAGTGGATGATAAAATAGAAAACATTTAAAGCTGTTTGAATATTGAACTTTCTTGTATAATCGACATTTAAAATTTAAAGATATTTAGTTAACTTCTTGTTGATTGAATTGTTATAAAAATATTGAAAAAGATAAGACAGCCAATTTCAAATGGAAAATACCTAATATTAAAGTGAAAGTTTTGAATGTACAAAATTTGATCAATAAAATTGTCTTTAGAAAAAAGTATGAAGTAGTATACTAGGCGTGTTTTTTTGCAAGAAATGGATGAAAAAAAAACGTCGGTACTAAATAATTTACATGTCAAATGCAACATAACAATTTATTCTCTGCGGGCTTAGCTATAAGTCCAGAGAATTCTCGGGGCATAACTTAAGCGCACAGAAAAACTGTGTTACCAGCATGAATTACATATTTGTTATCGATAGTTTGTATGAAAATTCCATTTTTTTTATGTGATGCCGTCGCTAATCCCCGTTGTCTATTTTTTTCAACCGGGATTGCAAAACAAAACCTACTTTATCAATAGAGTTGCTGACTGGAGCTCGTTTACTGAATCTGTAATCCAGGATTACAATTATTGTATCAGTTTTACCACTAAAGTAACTTCGAAAAAAAAAAATACTTCAATTCAATTTTGTTTTATTGAACATAGTATTTACAATTTGACTTACAACTATCAAGATACATTGATAATTTTTACATTTTTGTTGGCACAAAGGGGGCCTAACTTTATACATTGACTTAAAATAAGATAATAAAATTATATACATATATTGTACATGTCATGCTTAATTTTAAAAGTAGGTTGACTTTGTTGTCCTCGGGGTGTTCCGTCCCGGTTGTCCAGTAAAAAAAAAAAAATACTAGTGCAATCAATAAACACAATTGTTTGAGTTTCTCTGGGAATTTTTATCTACCATCGTATTAGTTGTAGGTTAATGAACAACATTGAAACTTCACCAATTCGTATTTTAAGTTAAAAGTTTTGTAGATTTTTCTTTTATTCGGCTTTTTTGACAAATCTTCATTAGTTTTTCTAATGTTTTGACTGCATTTTTAGTCTTATTTAGAAGAAAATTTAGAATTCAAATTGCTTTAACTTGTTTATAAACCAATTCCAAAGTATGTCTAATTTTGGACAGCTGTCCAACTTCAAAACCTTATTTGTAAACATATTCCATCGATTGTCTAACTTAGACACTGCAATTAGTTGTCCTAACCTATTATAAAGTGGCAATGTTCAATTAACCAAGAAATAAAGAGTTAACTTGAAATGAATCAAATGTTCATTAATCGTTTCAAAACTTTTACGAAATTGACAGATTCCAAAGATGTCAGTGAGTAGATCAGAACATATTTAGACAACATTTTTATAAATAAGGAGATGGACTACTAGTTTGAAAATGGTTAGCTGGACAACTACACAATATTGTTTTAAGGAAATCTAATAAATATATGACTGTTAGTGTTTAACTTTTGGTTTTTGAATCTTAAGAAAAATGAATGTATATTGAAAGTATATCACTTATTAAAAATTCGACAACAAAAAGTTATAGAAGAGAAATCTTTATTTTAGGAAACAAGACCCACGGTCTTTACTACTTCCGTGGGTCTAATTGCATTGACATTCAAATGGTATTTCGTTCAAAAACCCAACGGGGGGTAAGTTCTAAAATTGCTTTTCTTTTGAAGTTATTCAATCTACCTCAAAATACACCAAATTATTGTATATACTTGTAAACTGGTCTTCCACAGCTCGAATACGAATACACTCAAGTCTCAGGCTGACTTCATTATTAAGTTATGAAGCCGTTATGATGAATCCAGACTTTCGAAGAAACTGTTCCTGTACGAGTTAAGGCATAAGGAGTAGTGGTATAAAAGATGGCAATCTATTGGTAATACGTGTGGTGAAAATCTTATTATTGATCCGAACAGCTCACGTACACAACTTGAATGAAAAACTGTACAGCATTATTCGAAAAAATGATGATTCAATCTACGACATATTTAGCATAAAAGTGCAAATAAGCAGAATTTTATATAGCCGCAGTTAAATTAAAATTTCAACCTTCAAAATTACTTAAACGATTTGATAAGCTATGATGAAATATCTATTATAAGGTGTGAGGTCCTAACCCTAAATTGTAATCCTTATAATGGAAGCTTCAACCAATTTTGACTCGCTCTCCAACCTAAAATCAAAAGAAGATTGCTTTCATTTAATTAGTGTATGCCCTATCTTCAGGTCACAAAGGCTTAATTACTTCGGAAAATCATAAAGTTGAAGATCGCTGCATCCCAAGTTTTTTTTTATATTGTATGTAGTTTACATTATATTGTTATATTTTTGCGAATCTATTTTTTTATTATTACCATTTCGTTATAATTTGTTGTTAGGCAAGAATAAAAGACTTAATAACATGAAATGAAAAAAAAAAATAAAAAACATCTCCTCTAGAGTTGGGAAAATCTAATTTGTGCATGTAATTTTTTTGTATCTACCATTCGTTGGTCCGAAGTTATAAAGGTCTAAACTTGCCTGTATTTCCTTTTAAGTTTTATGGTCAAAAGAGCTCAATAAAAAAAATATAAAAAAAAATAAGGAACATTGCCTCTAGAGAAACGTATATGCTCTACATAGTGCAATTTTTTTTTTTTAAACATTTATTATGGTCTAAGAAAAAATATAACTTAAAAAGTTTAGAGACTCAGTTAAAAAAAAATATAAAGAGTTTCAATTCAAAAAAAGTAACGGACATCGCCCCTGGAAAAACTTGCCCTCAACATTTTGATGTTTAAATTTTTTAAATATTATTGATACTTATTTAGAGCTGCAAGTCTAAAGAAAAAAAAAACTTTGGATGCAGCGATCTTCAACTTCATGGAAAATCTGTCCTTACAATGCAAGAAACAATAAAACTTCTAAACGAGTATGAATGGAGAATCCTGGGCAATTATTTAAAAACAGTAACAAAAATACAGAAAGTTGTTAATTTCCGAATATTTTTGAACATTATTTTCTAACTTCCATTTATTGAAAATTTATTTATTAAAGTAAAACTAAAATTTACCAATCACGCTAACGGCTAAGCTATAAATCAATTATTGTAAAAAACTTTTTAATTATTTCTTAATAAATAAATACATTACTTACTTACTGACAGAAAAGTAGCGGTGCCGTGTCATAAGGCCATGCGTCATAGGGCCATATTAAGAAATATGGCCTTATGACGCTATTACAAAGTGACATAAGGCCATATTCCAACTTATGGCCTTTTGACTCATTAATGTTTGATAAATAAACCTGGCCCAATGTTTTTGTCCAACACTTTAATTGTAATTCAGTTACGGCGTATAAACAGTGAGGTATGTATGGGGGGGCATGCTGCCCCCCTGCAACCCCCCTGCTTGGGCACACTATAGGATTTGGGGTAAGGTGCGAGGTTGGGTGTATGCAGTTTCTTTTGCATTTAAAGATTCTGGTTTAAAAAACAAATCATATTTTTTCACTTAACGCAAGTATTATGAGGCCATATTTAGATATGGCCTTAAGTCGCAAAAAAATATGGCACTATGACACCTTGGTAAAGTGTCAATAGGCCATATGTTTCAGTATGCCCTTATGACACATTTCGAATGCGTCATAAGGCCATATTTCTCAATATGGCCTTATGACACATGGCCTTATGACACGGCACCAAAAGTAGCAGTCTGAGATCGTAACGCCATCTGTTGGCGATTCCATTTTCGATAGGTATACAAAATAGGCCAATTGCCAATTTCGTAGTCTAATTGTCATTCCTTAGAATCAGTGTTTTCTCCTTCCAAAAAAAAATGTCAGATCAGATTTTCAGAAATCGCTACCATTTACCCCTGCAAGTATGCAAATTCGTGTTTTTTTTTTTAAGATTTTCCTACTTTTCCCATTGAAATTTCTATTTTTTCGCTTCGTTGTGTTCTTGCCTGCTCCAATACTTGGTTCAATCCAACAACAAAAAAATTTCCTTTCAAATCGTATAATGTTCAACCGAGTTATGCGCGCAAAAACAAAAAAAAAGCCGACATTTTTATATATTTCGATTTATCAATGAGAAAAAAATATCCAATCGTTCAAACCCTACCCAGATCCGCCACATTCATTTTCATAAGAAACTTAACATTTTCTACAAATTGTTATTATAGCGAGGCTATATGTGTAAGACTATTGCAATAGCAACAATTACAGAAATTTATTTCGTTCCTAATAGTTGTAATCCATCGAAATTGCTCTCGTATATATTCTTTCACACACCTATGTATTTTCAATTATGTCATCTTATTTGACGGAGATTCTTTGAGGGAGGATTGTGTACAATGATAAAACTTCAAATTCCATCTTTATAGGCTTTAAATAAGCTATGGAATTGACAACTTTCCACCACAAACTCAAAATAAAGAAGTAATAATTGCAAGAAATTAAAATTTATAACATTAAAGAAACAACATTTAAGATTAAGAAAATGATGACTTTTCATGCAACTGTAAGTACCTACCTCCTGTATACCGCGGTCATTCAAACTTCCTTCCACAAATTGACTAAAAGAGATAAATTTCCATTCAATGGAATACTTTTCCATACACCATAACTATTTACTAATACGATCAAATCAAACATTTACTTATATAACATATGAAGTCTTACCCACTGGCTTTTTTGAATCAATATCAAGAATATTGGGTTATTATTTTTTTGTTTATTTAGAAAAAATATATAAAATTTTAAGAATCGGTCATATAGTTTGACAGAAACAGAATCAGTTTAAAAATCGTGCCTGAAAGTATAAATACTCGTACCGCCATAAATCGAAATGAAAGAGAAAACGAGAAAATTACCTGTAAGTTTTCCGACATAAAATGACCTGAGAAATCTATGGTTTTCTTCCACCGCGCGACGACGGCGGCGTTGACTATGGGAGATCCTGTCAAACTTATTCCTTGATGTTTCCTGGATTAAATAGGTTAACTATAATGTTAAAACATTTTTATACATGTTTGTTCAAGAAATGAGACAAAAAAAATAACACTTCATGTGTTATACATATTAACATTATTTTGAATTCTTCAAATAAAAGGCATTAAATATCAAGAACTTTTTTTCCTTAACACTTGAAATTTTCCATAGTTTTGGTTGGATCTAACACGAAACTGCACCCCCTATTATGTTTTTCTTCTTATAAATTAACATTAGCACCAATAAATAAATACATACAAACATATATGTATGTACTTTTAGATGTATTTAAGTTTGTGTTGTGTGCAACGAGCCATGGGGTATAATGACGAGGAAGTCAAAGAATAAAATGTTAACAAAAAATAAAACATAGTAGGTACTAATGTTAAAAAAATATATCTGACAAATAATTCATATTCATATTATGTACAAACAGTCACTCCGAAAAAGCAAAGACATTCTTGCAATTTAAAAACTTTCTGTGCCATTCACCGCCGAAATTATTGTTGTTGGCACCTGTTTTATAATTTTATCTCAATCTATGTTCTTTTTCAACTTAAAGTTGGGGCCTGGGGGAAAATAATCACAATCGTATACTTTCTGAATTTCTTCCAACGATATAGTATTGCTTTTATAAAAAAAATGTATCCTTTTTTCAGGTCTCAGTTAACTCACCCAACCAACTCTGATAAAACAGAACTAAAAAGTATAGGGCAGGGCATTAGACGATACTTTCTCCAAGGTGAGACTGAGATGTGCGACAGTTTTTTACTAAACGATTTACACCTTCATCATGATATTTTTAATATAATCGTTGTCACTATTTCGAAACAGCTGTAATTTAACAGAATTTTCATAGAGACTAGAGCGATGATCAAAAAAGTACCGTCTTGATCCAAGATACATTCAGAAGAAAGTGGTTCGAAGTATAAATAAGCAGATTCCAAAATGGTCCAGCGGTAGACTAGATAGAAGATAATTGGTGAGCAGTCCGCACAAGATCCATTCGTGGCCCACTTAGAAGAAGGATATTCACTAAATTATCATCTGGGAATCGTTCCCCGCCCTTATAGCGAAAGATTAAGAGATAATCGCTGAGAGATTCTCGGGAGAGTTGCCGTTTCGGTCCAAGACACACTTTAAAGAAGTGAATCGAGTGAATCCAACGTGCGTTGTCTACCTTCACGCTCCTAGCAGAAAACTATAAGATAATCATTTAGCTGACCGTACCGTAGCTGATAGTTTCGTCCGTTGTATTTTTAGAAGAAGAATACCAAGAAATCAGTGAAAATTGAAAAAGTCGCTAAAAAAGGGGCCACGAGAAAAAAAAGTAGCATTTTGGAAATTTTTTAATAGAAAGCATAATCAAACGAAATTCGTATAAATTAACATCTTTTGGAGTAATTTTTTTTTAAATAAAATTATGTATTCATGAATATATTATGTACATTTAAAACTATAAAATATGTAGCTTAAAAACTTAATTGTCTATTTTAAGTTGATATTGTTTTAGAAACAGATCAACAACGTGTCTCAGCGGTATTGGAATTCTCTATTCGTAAACAGTAATGGTACAATCTACAAGTTAAGGCAGAAGACGAATTTGTACTGAAATTTCACTTCTTCATATTATTATATGATATTTGCAGACAAAAGTAAGTGTGAATTCTTGAAATGAATGATAAAGCGAGACTAAAAAAAAACAAGTGTTTTCTCAAGTGGGTATTCCTGGCGGTATACTTGCAATGCCTCGTTGAGTATAAACGCCTACATTGAAGAGTTGTTAGTAAATATAAATATGTGGAATTATCTTTTGAAACTAAGTTAAAATTCCAAAAGGCGGGTTAGGGGGGTTCGTTTTGAAAAATGTAACGACTTGTTACAATAAGAATCGAACTCCCCGTTTGAAATATTCCTATTACTAAAGGGTCATTCATTTTTCGCTTTCGAAAGTAAAGCTAAATAAAACACACACAGCGATACATTTTTGATGAAAATTTTATTTTCAATATAAAGTTTGGACTTTACCATTAAGTGTGAAAAACAATATCATTCAAATGGCTGCCTCGGGAAGATTTGCAGCATGCGATTCTTTTGAGGTAATTTTAAACCATTTTTTCACACATTTCGGGTGATATCTCGGCCATTACTTGAGTAATGTTGGTTTTTAATGCGTCTAGAGTTCGAGGATTATTCGCTTAAATACAGTCTTTTGCGTAGCATCACAGACAAAATTCTAACGGTGTCAAATCGCATAATATTGGTGACAATTGATGTCGCTAAAACGTGAAATTACGCGACCAGGAAACTTCTCACGCAATAAAGCCATAATTGGTAGTGTTGTTTGGCTTGTTGGAACCACATGTCGTCCAAGTCTTGATCTTCAATCGCCGGCCGAAAAAAATCGGTTATCAGTTGACCATATCGCTCCGAATAGACTGTAATCGTCTGCCCATTGGCATCTTCGAAGAAATACGGACCAATGACACCTTTCGACCATAGAGCACACCAAACAGTCACTTTGTCTGCATGCAGCGGCATCTCTTCGAAAACTTGTGGGTTTTCTGAGCCCCATATGCGGCGATTTTGTTTATTTAAATACCCACCGAGTGAGAAATGTCCCTCATCGCTGAAGAAAATGTTGTTCGAAATATGCGCGAAAAGTGGCTACGTTTGAATCACCACTTTTGTAGTAAGTTTTAATAATTTTAACGCATTGTTCGATTGGTAAGCGATCCATTATAGTAAATGGCAAATATTCAACTAATATTATTATACTTTAAATGACAGCTGAGTTTGACAGGTGTCAAATGCCAGCGCTACCAACTTGAAACCACGAAGTTATTGACCCTGTATATTTAGAAGATGAAATTCCAATAGGTTCTGGTGGTAAAACACTGAAATCAACATCAACAATTTTTCTTAAATTGAATTTCTTAACCCCTTGCCACGTATTTAACACATATGTCAAGTTTTGTAAGATGAGTTTTCAATGTTTTAGTATAAATTACCATTAGGTACATCTCATCCACTTATGAGTACTACTCTGTCAGTTTATAAATTTGATATGATAAAAATGAAGACTTTTTCATCAACCAATTTATATATGAGCAAATTTATGCGTCTTCGTTATCCTGCATCTTGTGCAAATATTACCACCATTTGAATATGACTAAGAACCCAACAAAAAAGTGTCTATGCAACAGATTCATCATCATAAAATGTATACTGGCAGAGGTGTTTCCACTGCATGTCAACTTTATAACCTAATTATATTAATTATTTTATGAAACCTTTGTCTTCATTCTGTTTTCTATTATTATTATGCGGTTGAGGGTGTTTGGTGTTTCCAAAAAAAAAAAAATTACGAAACTCGTAAAAAGTAAAACAAAATAAAATGCACAACTGTATCGCACGTATACTTGCTTTTGTAGTTTTTGTTAGAATTTTAAAGAAAAAACATATGAATTTAATAAGAGTAAAATGTCCAAACACTGTAGTTTTAATTAAAAAGTGTATAATTATTGCCGAACAAAATTTTAAAAATCGTGTAGTTTTATTAAAACTTCTCATTAAATTATTTTATATTTTAGAAATTTTCTTTAACATTTTTCAACAAAAACAAGTTCAAATAAAAACTTTCACAAAATTAGTACATATTTGTATTTTTAATTTTTTAGAAATTTGTTTTGAATTTGTTGAGTGATAGTTTAATAAAAAAAATTATTTAAAATTGGCTAAAAAATTAAAAATACAAATATGTACAAATTTTTTTAAAGTTTTTATTTCAACTTTCAAGGAGTTCCTTTACAAATATTTTAATCTAAATCTATGAATCCGTTGAGAAGGAGGAAAAAATACAAAAACACCGGAATGATAATGAAATGCAAGAAAGCAGCGACAACTTGATTGCAGATAAGTCGAATGTCTAGATTCAAAAATACAAAAAGTTATAATTTTGAAATTTGTTTAAATACATATTTCTCAGCTTAAACATATACTTACATATATGTATATTGTATATATTTAAAAAAAAAAAGATATAGGGCTTAAAATTTGTGTAAAAATATTGATTTTATAAAATATTTTTGAATTGTTGCTATGAAACTGGTTTTAATGTGTAAGTGAGCATAGACAATTATAACCGAAATATGTAGCTACTTAATAATGTAAAATTAAAAAAAAATTTATCATATGCTTGTTTTCGTGTTTTATTTTTAAAATTTTGAGTTTGAATATAATTTATTCAAAAACTAAGCACTAAAATAACTTCATTTACAAACATAATTAAAGAATGAGTTCCTGGCTTTAAAAAAGCTATAACATAATATTATAAGTGTTGCCGTTGTTTTTTAATAATCATTATAAGTTTTAGATTTTTTTTTTTAATTTGCCCCTCCCACCTTAAGGGCTGGATATATAAAGAAGCCCAATATCTTCAAATCATGTTCATATAATGTACCAGCAATGAACAAAATTATATGCTTTTATTCCAAAATGCACAATTTTTTAACTTACCCACTCCACCATATAAAAAAGTATAACCCTTAACTCTACCGATTGGTTTATTACGAAAACGGTAATTTTCATGAAAAAAAGTATTTTAATATTTATTGTAGGGAATTTTTTAAGCTACAAATTAGTCCGAAACATATTTTCTGAAAAACTTACCAATTGAGAGATATTCCTGAAAAACCATTTTGGAAGCCTTTAACCCCCTTTAAAATTAGCTCATATCGATGGGGGCTTTTGACAGTTTCTTAGGAACACCATGAGGAGGCTATATGGGTGATTCTCTGCCAACTGTGATTCTTTGTGTCCAGGGCTTTATTTGTAACTTAATATAAAATTTTCTTATGAATTTCTGGTTTGAACTGTGGAAATAAGTTGGTACTACAATTTACATTACATATTGTTTAAAAATTTGCTACTCTCTCCCCTTAGTATGTAAAAGTATACGCAAAATGTCAGTACCGTGGCATGTCCCATCCTTGTTTTTCCAATTAAATCTACTATTTTCTATTAAAATACATCATTGAATAAAAATGTTGTCCTCAGAGAAGTTTGAGTACAATAGTTGCTTGATTAAATTTTGACAATATCAAGTCAAAATATTTGCTCTCGAATTAAATAATAATAATGGAATGGTGTCCCTGGATTTCATTTTATTTTTGAATTCGAAAGATTTCCAGCTGAACCGCCATTTTGTTTTTAGTTTAATGGCATTTGTATGGTACCGTTTGAAAGAAAAGAGGCACTATTTATTTATTGTTTATAAAAGTCAATTTATTTTACTAACGTAATCTTGCTGTAGTGAAGTGTTTTTATTCTAAAATCGTGTGTCACAAAATTACCTGTCAGTACCGTGGAAGTGTTATCCAAGAGTGTTATGAAATTTTTTTGGGTGATTTTTAGAATATTGTATTTCTTTTGCAGTCATATAAATTAAAATTATAACGGATTTTATTTTTCTCAGAAGCTTTGAGATATAAGGTTATATTAAAGCCTAAATGTCAGTACCGTGGGTGTCAGTACCGTGGCGTATTTATTTATAATGAACGTAAATTAAATGATTTCAGGCAATTTTGCTAAATATCTTGTTATTTTTTTACTAAGAATGTTACCAATACTTAGGACAAAACATATAAAAACAAATCCGTGCAATAAATGTTGAGTTATAACCTAGCATAAAAATTAAGACTCCAACCTCAAAAAACAAATTTCAAAAACTAAAAAACATATAATTTTGAATAAAACATTGCTTTTCAAAGTTGAAAACGTCAAAAAGTATGAGGGAATTAAGAAACTCACCAAAAATATTGTCAAATTGAATAAAAACATTTAAAAATTCAAAAATAAAAAATCAGTGTCACTAAGCATCATGCCTTCGAGATTTAGTACCTTTTACAATATTTTTTGTTCCTTAAAAGTTGTAATAAAATGCTCTTACAGATTTAATACCATGTCTATTTAAAGACAAATAAAAAAAAAATTAATTTTCAATGACTTTTAATTTTAGCAAAATTTTAATTTAAAAAATCACAGTTGGCAGAGAATCATCCATGTACCTAAATCCAATTTTCCGGCGATTTTTTCCGAAATGCAATTTTTTTGTCAAATGCTTTATTAAATAAACTATAAATCAGTTTAATACTTTTTGAGCTTATGTTTGGCTAAATAATTGTCTCGTCTTTATAAGTTATAATCTCAGGTTAAATTCACAGATCATTTCCAAAAAAAAATTGATAAGAAACAAATCTAAATTTTTCTAGCAACAGCTAATAAGTTTACAAATTCATCTGAGAAAATCATTTGAATGACTAAAAATTGTAAAAAAAGGATTAAAATAAAGTAAAGTTTCAAAAGGTCGATTGTCTCAATTTCCAATAAAAGTTGCAAAGCCGTTATCGTGTTGGCGCGGTGGTTAAATTTGTGTACCTTAAACAAGACTATATCTAAATGACCCTAAATAAGTATTTCACAAGATGATGCGATGTTAGCATAATACTATAAGGCCCTTCTTGTCATAATATGTACGTTTGTATATATCAGACTCTATTTAATCTTCATATGTGTACACACATTTTTCTAAAGCAACGATGGCATTACGACAACCAACGACCGACGACGTTATGTTAAACTTCTGATGGCTCTGAAGTCCTTGCACGTTTTACCAAAAATAAACAAAAAGTGTACTTTTTAAATTAAACACGAACCCTAAATTGGGTCGGTTTACGAGGACGACCATAACCGCGCCGACCAACACTGAAGTGTGTTTGAATGAAGATGAAGAAGAAAAGTGAAGAGCATTTGGTATATGTAAGTATGTACATATGTATGTAGAAGGCGAAGGTGCTGCTCCTGTTTCCCTATACGGTTATGTTGTGCAGGAAGAGGTTGTATGTAAGTTGGTGGTGGCGGCAGCGGCAGCGGCAGCGGCAAAAAAAAAAAAACTCAAAAACACCAAAATGAACAACATCAAAATGAAAATGGCCTAAACAAGTGCCCAGACTGATGTCTTTTAGAAGAACGATGGACAGACAAACGAACGGTGTGGTTTTAAATAGGTATATAGTGATGATGATGATGATGCTATGCTCACATGGTTTCCCTTCCTCGGTGCACTGATTTAAAAAAAAGAAGAAAATAAGAAGGCAACTAAAATAGCACAAATAGAAAGTAAATAGCAAGGAACAAAAAATAAAGGAAAAGAAAACATTGTATGCGCCAAATTAGGAGATGTGTCAGTCCTAGGGTATGTTTATTTGTTTTTTTTTTAATTTCTCTGGTTGGCCTTTTCAGATTTGTTTTTTTCGGATATTTCGTTCTTGTTTTGACCTCAATTCTTAAATTGTCACTGCAATCCTAATTACTATATTATGTACAGGTGCAAATATTTAAGTATTTCCAATTTAGTTAGTTATATTTGAAAACTTTATTAAGCCGCATAATTTAAGATTTAGAATTCGTTTTATCTTAATTTTAATATGGTTTGGTCAAAAGTCGTCGTCTACTAGGTTGACAGTTTTTAAGTTACATTATTTTGTAATTTTTTGTTTCATTAAAAGTGTCGTTCTAACTATAATACTTTTTCTGTAACTCAGCACAGTTGATGTGTAACTATATAAAATTTCCCAACTTAATTTTTACATTTAAAATGTCCATGTTGGTATTAATTTCTCTCTCCTTATGGTTGCAAAGGTCAAATAAATCAGGTCGATGCGTAATATAGTTAAGATTGATTATTTTCTTCTCCTGCTTTAAAAATAACGTTCAACATATTGAGCGGAAAGTGGTTTTGAAAGTAAGTACATAATATGCTCATTCCGGTTGAAATCCAGCTGGTTGTAGATATTTCTGTATTGTGAAGCTGTGTGAAGCCAGAACCCCGACCTTAAAATTTTGGATCGAAATACAGTGGACTCTCGTTGACTTGAACATACGATAACTTAAACAATCCAATAACTTGAATATGCTGTTTTCCCTTTTATGTATTCTGTAGCTTGAACAGGCAATTTTTAAGGCCTTTACCTTGAACTTTTTTATTGCTGACTCTATAAGTTGAATAATTAAGACATTTGAAACTCTTTAACTTAAACAAATAAATTTTATATCAACAGAAGTTTGAATATCCTCATTGTAGGTTACTACGTTTGTAAACTGTTTTTTATTCAAGGGGAATTTCCGGAATTTTGTTATCGTGTATGTGTCTAAGGCTATATTTATTTTCCAGTAAATTTTGTGCAAGAAAGAACGTGTTTTCCAGTTAATTTTTTGCAAGAGTTGTTATAAATACAATTGTGTTTTGTGTCTTTTACATAACTTTATAATAATAAATTAAATACCTATACATAAAAACGAAGCCTTTTTTTATTTTTTCCAGTAACTTGAACAATCCAATAACTTAAACAGGCCTGGTTTCGTATGTGTTCAAGTTAGCGAGATTCCACTGTATATCAGATTCGTTTGTCCACGTTTGTCCAGGCAAAATTTTCGTTTGTTCATCCCCAGAAAAAAAGTTATTAAGCTTTTCTTTTTTATAGGAACACCAACACAAACTAAAAAGTCGCGCCTACCACCCGCAATTGATAACTTATGAGGATGGAACATAATGCATTCGTTCGTCCACCGACCGATACTGATTGCTTACCAAAAAATTTCTTTTTTCCACTCGTAGTTCTAAAGTTATTCAACATTTCTTTTTTATAGCAACTATCAAACAAAACCTTAAAAACCGTAAAAGTCGTCTACCACCCACAGTTTTCAATTCAATTCAATTCAGAAGGAAAAAAAAAGCCAATTCGTTTGTCCACTGGCCTGTACTGATTGTTCACCAAAAATTTTCGTTTATCCATCTCTTAGGTGAAAAATTATTCAAGTTTTCTATTTTAAAGCACCCAACCCCAAAATTGAAAATTTCACTTAGCCAAATGAAACATTTGCAATCGTTTGTCCATCGTTTGTCCAGGCTAGAAAAAAATTTCCACACCTACTTCCAATGTTATTCAACTTTTCTATTTTATGGCAACATCCCAAAACTAGAAAATTTGCCTACCACCCACAATTTTCAACTAAGAAGATCGAAACAAAAAGCTTTCGTTTGTCCAACACCGGCCCAAACTGATCGTCCACCAAAAATTTTCGTTTGTCCACCACAATGTCAAAAACTATTCAACATTTTTATTTTATAGCAACACCCCCACAAACTTAGATAAAATAAAATAAAAATGCAATTTTGTATGCATTTTTGGTTGCATTTCTTATTAAAAATCAAATTTTAATGCAATGTAAAAATAATTTGCATTACAAAAAAAAATGTTTAATGCAAGTTCAAAATTGTTAGCATTAAAAAAAAATTTAATGCAAGTTAAAATTATTTTCCATTAAAAAAAAAATGGATGCAAGTTGAAAATATTTTGCATTAAAAAAAAATTTTAATGCAGTTTGAAAATATTTTGCATACAAAACCTGGAAATATTGTGCATTACAAAAAATTCAAATTTAATTCAAAAAATATTTGCATTACAAAAAAAAAATGCAAATTTTGTTCAAACATTTTTTGCATTGAAAAAAACATGCAAATTTCAATTCTCTATCATTTTTGGTTTAGAAAATAGAATCTAGACCTTTTTCTTTGTTTACGCTAATTTGCCTTACTGAAATTCCGATTTAAAAAAAAATCAAGTATTTCAAAATTTTTAAATAAAGTTTTCACATGAAATTTTTGTTTTATTACTAAAACCTAGGTCAGATAATTGAAAAAAATCAAAAACCCAAAAGACGACTTTTAAAGCGTGGCAACCCTATGCCTTGACCATATTTCGCCAGGCAACCTATGCACAAGATGTTAGTTTAGACACTAACTACAAAACTGTATACTCTTTATCTGGTAACTCGACGAGGGTAGGTCGTTCTATGGCGGGATCTTCTTCTATTACGGAAAGGTTTATCTGCCTCAATTCCAAATACAAATAACCAGTCTCCTACTCCGATTCTGACGATTAGATTCCTATTTTTATTTTATGAATAAGACCAAGCCACTCTCGGAAAATCATATAGCCCACAAGGTTGACTTGAGACGGTGATATTGAAATTTTGGCACGATAAATTCGAGTTTAATGAAATTATGGTACAAATCCGTCAAAAGATGAACTATTTGGTCAGGTACGAAAACTTCTTTTAAGTGTTAACTGATAATCATTTACTTTCAAGCTTTACTCACAAAGACAATGCTTGAATATCGACTTTTATGATTAATCAAATTCGGTTTTAGCAAACAAAAACGAACTTAAATCGAAATCGTCAATTTTTGAGAAAATTTGAATTTGGACAAAAAACAAGAATTCTAGTTTCTCTGCAGGCAAAATGGTTTATATACCAATTTTAAAGCAAATTAGTCAATCCACTTTGTGTAAAGGCCAACGAAAAGATGAACGTACAAACACACTGATAAATAATAAGCTCTGAAAATCGTGATTTTTTTCTGTACGAAACCGTAGTTAAAAATCAAATATTCTGTATGTAAATTAGTTATCTTGATATCATACCATCAACCACAATTCTCATTTTAATTAACTTTTCAAAAACTTAACCTTCCAAAAATTGTGTTAAAATAGAATTTACAATTCAAAAATTGTGAGTGAATATAAAAAAAAAAAACAAAAAAAGTTGATTAAATTCCTATTTTTTCTTCAGGAAACGAAATTTTATGTTAACCTATATTTTTCCAACATCCCATGGAGTAAGCTCCCAATGTTTTTTAACCTATTTTAACTGTAAATGTTTTGAAAAGTATATTCTTCACAACCACGAACAAAACTTTTGAAGAGAAAAAAAAAGTTGTATGAAGTATTTTTCAACAACAATAGGATTAAGCACTCCAGGAACCAAATGATCCCGTTCGAATGGAATAAGTAGATTTCCCTGGAACTGAGGCTTGATTCCAAACTGTCTTCGCCAGCACACATCATTGCAGTAGATATATTTGTATATATTATATACTTCCTCCGCACCTTAGTTGCTGCGAACTAAACCGTCAGATAACTTGTAACTGATGGGTGGAATTATTGTGACTGCATTATTTTATAACTTCACATAAGTTGCAAGGACTCATATACAGATGGATGGATGATTTGGTTGCCTGATGCTAGCTCAAATGAATGGAGTCTCATTTACATTGCTCTGTTCATCCCAAATGCTACTGGCTTCTGCAGGATGGGTTCCGGCAATTTCTGTTTTGTGTGCCAAAACAGCGATGTGTTCCAAATTTCACTAACCATTTCTTTTCCTGCCATCGTCGTCATCGTCATTCGGGAAAGCGGATGAAAAGGAGATGAACAAAAAGAACCAGCACATCTCTAACACCATCATCCACCACTAGGTATATACAACCACAATCGGGGGTGGGCAGAAACCAACCATTCACCAACCACCAACCAGAGGAACTAAAATAAGTGAACATAGAGAAGCTGTATAGGTATATAGGGTTGTGTGTAATATGTGATTCGATTGTGCTCTGTCCCGGTATCATTATCACATCATCCGAGTAATCCATCTATAAAGGTATCTATAGGGCAAAATGCAGATTTCCATTGCAGTCCTCAAATAATGGATTACCAATCAGCTTTAGATTTTGAGGCCAGATCTAATTGTTGACCTCTGTTGGACATATGGATGGAAGGATGGATGGTTTGATTGGAAAACCGTGTTGATGTGTTTCCTGGTTTTGCTTTAGGAGGTAACATTTAAAGTTTGTGGCTTTTAACAACTAACAAGGATTTCGAAGTTTTGATGGTAATTTTGGTGCAAATATGTACATCAGATATGTATATCCATTATCTAGGTGAAATGTGAAAATCAATCAAATGATTAACATATTTACCTAATGGTGTATACCTTTTAAGAAATCGCTCGTAATAGATTAGTATTTTTGTTTAACTTAAACCATATGATTCTCCTGACACATTTTAAACATTTTTTTTTTTTTTCAAAAATAACGCTACCTACCCAGTGATGCCAGACTTTGGGAGCAGGTTTTCCCACATTGATACTCAAGAATTCCCTTTTATCCCACGTATTTCTGATAAATATCCTACAATTATCCCTTGTCGAAAAATTTAAAAAAATCTATATTTCTTAGTAATTTATAAACAAATTTTCATGCCGCACTGGCAGAAACGTTAAAAATTTACATTGAATGCATAAGTTTAACCTTTTACAAAAAAAAAAAACAAAAATAAAATCACAAAAATTTATATGAACAACAAAAAAAAGCAATAAAACTCAAGTGTCATTTAATTATACATACTCAAAAAAAGAGAACAAAACTTTTCCAAATATTGTGCTTGTATTATCAATTTCGCTCATTCAGCGTAGTTTTGCAGAACAAAAACTAGAACGACAGTTTTCGTTTATGGTAAAAAAAAATTTGGTTTCGCATCTGTAGCGTACTAGATTTTGGTAGATCAAATGTAAAAATGGAAATGAACAGACTCAGATATTTAGAATGAGTTCTTTATATGCATGACATCGTTTTATTCAACCATAGCTGAATACAACTTTTGTTTCTTAATAAAATGAACAATTTAAGAAAAAAAAATTGAGCAAACCCTAAAATCCCTTTTTTTTGTACTATGAGATTCTAAAAATCCCTTTCTCCATTTTAGCTTATTTTAGACGTGAAATTCCCACAAAAAGGGATAAATCCCACTGGCGTCACTGTACCTACCTGCCATAGCCATTAAGGGATGTAATGATGCATTACACTTCGTCTTCCCCATATGTAAAAACATGAATACTGGTCAACACTTCCGACACTCCTGACCATTACTTCAAACATCTCTGGTGAAGTATATTAAAATATTAGTATTATTTTTTTCTGCGATATTACAGTTCACACTCGGTTTGATCGGTATAAGGTGCACCAAAAAGCTAGAGCGAGTAGGTTGGATTAAGACAAGAAAAAAATCCTTTAATTTTTTTTTAATTTCTCAAAAACTAAGTTACATTTTAGCATCCGGTTTTCTGTTTTTTATTTCAATTAATAAGAGCATTGAATTAAAAAAAAAATTATACTTAATTGCAAAATTTTTTAATAAAATTAGTTTGAAATTAAAAAAAAATTTTGTTTTTAAATTTCGAGTTTGAAAATTAATTTTTCAAAAACTATTTACTATAACACTATAGCATTAATTAAAATGAAAATTAAAGAAGAGATTTCTGGCTTTACAAAAAGGTATAAAATGGCATTGTAGGTTTTACCGTTGTTTTTAAATATTTTTTTTTCTATTTTAAGTAATTTTTTTAGAAAATTGCCCCTCCCACCTAAACGGGTTGAAATAGACCACCCCCCTCCCAAGGAATTTTTTTCTTGTCTTAACCCAACCTACTCGCTCTAACTTTTTGGTGCACCTTATACCGATCACCTTGTATAAGAGAGTAGAGACCGTGAACGAACAAAAGCCCAGCTCTACCCTAGTTGGAATATAGTACATTCAAAGAGTTCTCGGTGAGTGTCCCTTTTGAAAGACTCAGGGCCAGTTTCACAGTACAAACTTAACAAAATAAGTAGCACTTAATTTTCCCATTTTGGGAAATTAAGCCACAGTTTTACTGCCTGCGAGTAAGTGGAACTTAAGTGGCCAACATGGGAGACTTAAGTGTCATTTATTTCGATAAGTGTACACTACGAAATTGGGAATTAGTTTTCCATATTTGGCACTTAGGTGACACTTACTTCACTGTGAAACTGTGAACTGTGAACCCTTAGGTTCCAGAAGCACAGGTTAAACTTGTAAGATAGTGGCACCTGCTATCTCAGGCTATAATTTAGTAGCGTCTGCTATCTCAGACTAATATTTACAGGGCGATTTTGGCAAACCTTAAAGATACTTTACAAGTTACAACAACCTCACAAGGTGAGGTGAAATTGATTTTGTGAGGTTTCCGTATTCTGACAGCACCCTCACGACTTGCGTGTTGCAATCCTCACAAAAACTATAACGAAATTGTGATCACAAGTTTGGCATCTGAATTACAATTTTAAGACACTTTTTCTTTTTTTTTGTTCGGTGATAAAAAGTATCTCACAGGGAAATCTTATTTTTTTCAAAAAAAAAACAGTTTTTGAGAAAAATAAGATTTCCCAATCATTGAATTTTTGAACAACAACACCAACTTAAAGGTGCTACAACCAATTGTTTACGAATTAATTTATAATTAGTTTTAATTAATTATTTTTGGCTGAAGATATAGCTATTTCAAAGGGTGCCAAGCGCTATCATTAGTCTCCGTATATTAGTGGTGCTGAGCTTTAATCCAACTTTATTATGAAAAACTTTCTAAATGCACACCAAAGTGATCGAACCCACGCATATCAGATTAGCTCAGTCTTAGAAATCGTATGCACTACGCATTCCACTGCTTATGACCACTAACGTCACAGTCCGAGATGTGTTGTTTGTTTGTTCATCAAATGCATTTGGAGCAACAGGGGCCTAATTCCGTAAAACGAAAACTATCGAACGATATCGTTTGACTATACTTATCTCTATCACATCTAAAGAGATAGACAGCTATTGCCGAAACGATATCGTTCGATCATTTTCGTTTTACGGAATTAGGGCCCAGAATTTTTCTAAGCGCCTTTAAGTATGCTGTCTTGTTCCACCACCATTTTTCTCCACAATTTCACAATTTTGTATAAAAAAATTCAGTTAACTATGTATTATTAAAAAATCTTTAAACCTATTTTGATAGATAACTCCGCAATAGAACTATTTTGTATTACATATCTTTAATTTTTTCGAACAAGGTTCAACTGATTTTAATCGATTATTATTTTATGCTTTTATTAAAATAATTCCAAAATGTTCACTTTGAAAACTCAAAACCTATTTGGAAAACGGTATGCCATCTATTTTTTCTCTAAAAGTTGATACCAGATTTTTTTTTATCAGCAAAAGTGAAAAATTGTTCTTATATAGAAAAATTACGGAACCTACAAAATATTGTTTTTGTCAAAAACGACCATTACGATTATGATTATTTTTATTCTGTTTTCTAAATAATTAAAATCTACCATTTAACCTAAACCCATTTTTAAGAGCACCTATACATCCCTAAATAATCATTTTTATTTTTCACTAAAAAGATTTTAAACAATTTAAATCATTAATATGGCTTGTTCAGGAAAATTATATCTTGGAGATCTCAGCAATCTTAGTTAAACGAACGATTCCTCACCAAAATTTCTCAGCTTTGCTGTAAAAATTCTGAGCAACAAAAATCTTGGATTCGCTTGATCACTTTTTGGGCGTTTTTCTTTTTAGTTCAGAGCAAAGCTCTGAACAGAGTCTGAACACTCCGAACATACGAACAGAGCGATCTCTGAACTGAGCATGCTCTGCTCTGAGAGTCAGTCGAGAAACGATGAAATTTGAAACAAATCATATGAGTTTTGTTCCATTTTCCACCATTTCTCGACGAATTTTATCGATGCGAGATTTACAGAAGGTTGGCACAGATTTATTTAAAGAAAAACGCTTCAGCAGCTGTCACTTTTTTTTTGTTCACAGTTGTCATATTCTTTGTGTTCAGCTATTCAACTCCGTCTGCTCTATCAATTCATTCTGAGCTCATAGAGCACGCTCTGAACATGCTCTGAGCGAAAAAAGAAACACAAAATTGGAGCTCTGAATGCTCAGAGCTAAAAAAGAAACAGGATCTTTTGTTTGACAGTTCAGGCTCTGCTCTGAACTAAAAAAGAAAAACGCCCTTTGAGTAGACAAATGTCAACAGTTTTTGTGTAAAAAACAGTTCTTCAAATATTTAAACGCTTTAGCGCCAGAGACTTCGGTGGATTAACTGCAATGTTCAACGATGGTCCATGGGCCAGCGTTAGAACCTTATTCCAATCAGAGTAAATTTGCTCCAATTTTAATTAAGAATATAAATCTACTCGACCACTCTGTTTTTTTAAAGAACTACTCCATTTTGTTTCACACCAAACAAATAATAATTTCTTTAGTCAAACCAAAGGAAATGACAGCACTGTGTTACTCAATTTTCTAACTAACTCTGACTCTGATTGTTTGAATCTAAAATTCTTTTCTGTTCTGAAACGAATGCAATTTATGTAATTTTTATATACAATATATTATTTTTGTTAAAATAAATTTATTGCTAAAAACACAGTTTTTGAAATTTTTAGTTTTTCTTTCATTTTCAAATCTACTCCGGAAATTGTCGATTTACTCCTTTTTATCTTACAAATCTGATCCGAAATTTTACTACTGAGGTTCTAACCCTGTTCAGGGTTCAAGTGTATTTAAAAATAGGCATGCTTGAATCAGTGCAGCGTTAAACTTGAATTAATTGGTGAATTATCTTGAACCAAATCCAAACTATGTTTGTATAATCGGTCCTTAGTTTTTCTATATATAACTCAGAAATGTCGATTGTGAAAAATTACCTTACATAAAACTTCAAATTCTTGAAAAGAAACTTCATTGATTGAAATGTTTATAGTTTTTCTTTGTGGTTCAAAACAAAACATTTAAATTTCTTCGTTACAAATTTTTAATTCCATTTCAATCCACAATCAAACTGATATCATTAATATTATTTTTTTTCTTAATTTCATTTACGACGCAAGATTATAATGTTAAAAAGCATTTTCTTTAATGAATCCATAGATAGGTAGGTACTTTTTTTTATTTCTCTCTAAAAGAATCAGGTTTTTCTTAGTTGGCTCTTTTTTTTTCTATATCCACTTTTCTATTTTCTACTTCAACAGTCTTAAAAACTTCCGTGGCAGACGTCTCTCGTTGCTGGTTGATTTAGTTTTTTTTTTTTTTTTTTTTATTCGCGTGGTTAGAATCCAAGGATGTAACAAAATCCTTAAACTGCACTTTATATCTATCGGTATTCCTTGTAGATTTATGTGTAGAATCACTATCGTCATCATGATAAGATAGAAACTCTTTAGAAATTCAATAGGTGACAGCTTCAATCTTAAATGAATTCAGGAAACTTTTAATTTAATAAGGTGGCAGTTTATTTTTAATTTTAGTTTTTTGTTAGAATTGTTGTCAGCTTGCAGGAATGACATTACCGATGCCACCACCGCGACCACCGCGCTGCTTCGTCGAGATATCTATCTAAATAACCTCGTGGAAAAAAGCGATGGATTGTTGTAGCTTTAGTCTCTATAGTGAAAGGTTCTCGAGGTATTCAGTCGAACGTAATAAGGACACCGACGACCTTTGGATAAGTTACTTGCCACGGAAAAACATTACAGAAAGTACAGTGTTATAGTGAAATTGATTTAAAATGTGGGCTGCGGATATATTTTTAAAGTTTAAAAGGCCTTCGAAAATAAAAATGACATCAAGTGAAATATTTTCTATTTGTTCTACTTGTTCAGCTTAATGACAATTAAGGGTTATTTTTTTGTTTAACGTGGATTGATGGAAAGAATATTTTTGATAAAGATGTGAAAATGTCAATATTTCGGAGATTTACTTTGAAATATTGACAATGGTCCCTCTTCCTGTCCCTCACCTTTCCCTTCACATTAATGTTCAAGAAACAAGAATCATTTAATGTTTAATATTCAATATTTTACAGCCTAAATGCTTATAGCCGCTCTTTTCAGCCCTGAACGCATACCAATAAGATATCCAATTCAATAGATTCAGTGTTGCATTTAATTTTCATAAAATTATTTTCAAAACAATTTTGTGTGGAAATACAAAATAAATATTTACTTAATCCTTCCAACGATCTATTTACACAAGAATTGTATAAATTTTGTATATATGAAGAAAACAAACAAAAATTACTCCAGAGTCAATAAAATCAAAAACACCTGTAAAAAGAGACTCAACTTGGAGTATTTATTTCCATATGTTGGTGACATACATATATATGAATCAACCATCCATGTTTTATAATATTCGACCAATTGATATTAGCCCAACTCAAGCAGAAAGTCCTTATATACTTTACCTAAAGTAATTGAAAACAAACTTTCTATCAAATCCCAATTTCTCCAGACTTTTGAATAATAATTTCATCCTCGCTATAGTCAGCTGAAGCAGAAGAATCGATCGGTATGGTTTCTTCCATAAGAAAATATACATATAGCTATATATCTATCTATTGAATATAAAGATGAAGGATTTGTATATTCCTTGATTTTGCTATAATAGAAACATTTGTTATGGGAGACTTTTCTCAAAAAAACTATGATTTTCATATAAAAATGCTTTATGCAAAGCTATTTTGCATGAAATGTAGATTTACAACAACTTTTGTTATAAATATCTTGTAAGAAAGGACATCAGACGAAGAAGAAGATTATTGAAGTTTTTGTTGAAAGGATGCTTCAGAGATATACAAAACTATAAAATGTTGAAGTAAAATATCATAGAATGAACTTGGTTTTGATTGCAGCATCAGATCATTTTGTCCCTGATGCCAGTATCGGTGCTGGGAAGGGACTTATATGATTGGTTTTCTCTGACCAAATCTGTATTTTATGTGCCCAATGGTATAAATGTACATACATGCAACTTTAAGTTGTCCCAAATACCCATTGGTCATAATCGTTATGGATTTAATAGACGTGACGAGCATTAAATTAAATTCAACATCATCATCTGCTGCAGTATGGATCTATATACATAAGTTCTTCTTCCTCGTTGTTTTATACTTCATTCATGAGCCTTGAGCTAAATTGGTTATTTGCTGAACAATTCAAAAGTATAGGTAGGTATAGGTGTACCTACGACGATATAGTCGCATCATGATGAACCACTAGGGAAAACAGGAAGCAACACACACAAAAAACGTTTAAATCTCATTAAGGATGGAAAGGATTTAGCCCAAAAGGACCTCAATCAGTGCCGGATTAAGATTGTGTTTTAGCAGACAATAAAAATTTACATTTTCAAAGTGCCTCTAATAGTCTTTATGGCGACTTCTATTAAGTCCAAATATACTTTGCCTAAAAAATAGCCACACTTTAAAAATTATAAAAAAGCTTTTTTTTTTAGTCAGAAATATTTATTTGTATGAAAAATCAAATAATTTCAGTAAACTATTATAATAGTCCAGTAACAATATATATCAGACCATGCGTCAGATCCAGTAATTTTGATTTTTTGCTGAATTTGTTTATGATATTGGCCTAGTGAATAAGCAAAATTTCAGACCTCAAGAAAAAAAAAGGGGGAAATATTTGCGCTTTTTTCAGTTATTAAGAACTTAAATCTTATAAATTGATTATAAATTTGCTATACCATTACCACGTAACTACATTTTCTTAAATTTGAACCCAAAACCGTCAATGTAGGACCAATAGTTTTCAAAAAATATTTTCCCCGAATTTTGCAATAGGGTTTAAATCGTTCAATAACTGAAAAAACTAGAAAATTTCTCGTTTTTTGGATTTTTGCCAATTTTGCTTTCGTCACTCTATTTCAAAATCTTGGCTTATTCATTGAACCAATATCACAAACAACACAGAAAAAAAAATCAGAACTACCTGAAAATGGCTCTTTCGTTATCACCTGCTTAAACATTATCTCTATTAGTTGGAGGGAAGTCAATGTTATTTTCATTCCCAAAGCCGGCAAGGCCACACACACTGAACCGAAAGATTTCAGGCTATAAGCCTATCCTCCTTTCTTCTCACTCTAGAAAGATTAATAGAAACGTAAATCCGCCTAAAATTAAACGACAATGTCTTCTCATGGGCACAAAATGAATATATGAAGGGCAAATCTGTCGAGACGGCACTTATTGAAGTGGTTGGCACGATTGAAAAATCAATCCAATTCAATGAATTTATACATTAAGCTTTCCTTAACTTAGAAGTGGCTTTCAATAATGTTGAAAACAGTGTGATTCGACAAGCCCTAGACCACAGAAATAGGCCAAAGCAAACTAAAAGTAAGGACATGTATTATAGAGGTAGTCCACAGGGAAAGGTCTTATCTCCCCTGCTTTGGCTCCTAGTTGTTAACGAAAATTTAAATCAAACTTAGTCTGAGCGGTGCCAAGGTCTTGGCCTATGCCGACGTCATTGTGATAACGACCCCGAGGAAATTCATTCCTGACCTAGATAAGCTCTGTATAACTGAAGTTGCGGATTTAACGTCAACCCACTTAAGACAGAACTGGTTCTGTTTACGAGGAAACATAACATTCTACACTCCACTCCACACCACTGGTACGGCAAAATATCTTGATCGTAAACTCAACTGGAAGGAAAATATAAAAAAAAGAGAAAATGAAACTTCAACAGAGTTGAATTTTTGTAAAAGATGGGGTCCAAGTCCCAAAACCAGCCATAATAAGGCCAATCCTGACATACGCTTGTTTGGTTTGGTGGCCAGTTCTAGATAAGGCAACAATCTCAAAACCATGACTAAAATTCAAAGACTAGTGTGTATTGGTACTACCAGTGCCATGAGAACCACACCAACCGCAACCCTGGAAACTTTCCTATCACTTGTCCATCTTGATTTATTTACTAAAGAAATGGCGGCCAATAGTGCTCTACGACTTAAACAGTGCAATAACTGGAAACAGGGCCTTTTCGGAAATAAAACGTTTACTCTAGTGGATAATGCGCATCCTTAGAGATGCCGTACAGTGCGCACCGAAGACGCTATTGCTGCTGTGGAGCAGAGTATCGAAGAAGACTCGAATGAGTCCATCCGCCATCGCGCGCAATAATTGGAGCTGGGATCTCTTGGGCCTCTCAGCTGGAATTTATTCGAGCCAGCCGCAGCGGCCACTTGCCCGAAATCATTTTTAAAACATAATGGCACACCCTTATCTTTATAATAAAGCTAAGTTCTTGGCCATAACATTAAATTATATGCGTTTTATTTCTTCTTGATAACCACACGTTTAAAAAAAAAAACACCCTCTATATGAAGTGCAAATCTGCCGAGACGGCCACTTCATAAAGTGGTCGGCACGATTGAGAAATAATCAAGAAATTTACATTAGTAGCTTTCCCTGACTTTAATAATGTTGAAAACAGTGCGATTCGACAAGCCTTAGACTCCATTAACATCGATCCGATGCTGTCAAATTGGATTGACTCCATTGCTTCAAACGAGACTCGTTAACGCAGAAATGCGTCAAAGTAAATTAAAAGCCAGGACATGTAGAGCTACTCCACAGAAAGGGGTCCCTTGATAAACTCATTAACTGGGACAGTAGTTGCGGACTTAACGACAATCCACTTAAGACAGAACTGGTTCTGTTTACGAGGAAACGTCACATTCCAAATATTGGGCAGACTAAAATTCGAAAAATTAAGAGTTTAAAAATCGTTTATTCAAAAACTAAGCACTAAAATAAGGTAATTTAAAAACATAATTAAAGAATAAATTACTGTTTTAAAAAAAAGTTTATAACATGATATTGTAGGTGTTACCGTTGTGTTTTTTTATTCATTTTACTATTTTACTATTTCAATATTCTTTTATTTTAATTTACCCCTCCCAACTAAACGGGTGGACAAATACAGTGGGTCGATGTCTTAAAATCATGTTCACATAATGTACCGACAGCAAAAAAATTGATGCATTTATAACACAATGCACCATTTTTTAACTAAGCCGCCCAACTATATAGAAAAGTAAGACCCTTAACCCTTCAAAATGGTTTATTTTGAAAACGGTAATTTTTGTGAAAAAAGTATGTTAATGATTTTTGTAGGAAATTTTCTAAGCTACAAATTAGTTCTCAACATTTTTTTTGTACAACTTACCATTTGGGAGTTATTCCTGAAAAACCATTTTGGGGGGCCTTCAAGCCCCCGTAAAATTGTTAGTGTCGTTCATAGCAATGGGGAATTTTGACAGTTTCTCAATAACGCCATGAGGAGGCTATATACCAAAATCTCGCTTTCGGCGATTTTTTCCGAGTCAATTGCTTTAATGACTGGACTATAATGTTACAGTCACATAATTAATTACTGTACTTTTGAACCAAATTTGAAAAATTTGCGTCAACCTAGAGCGGTATTTTTTAAACTTACATGCTAGCACAAAAATTTACGTAAAATTATGTTCAAGATGCAATGGTGCCTAACGGCCTAGCTTATGTCATTCAAAATCCAACACTGGCAATATAAAACATACAAACAAAAGGAAAATGTGTTTTGGTAACTTTTTTTTTTAAGTCTTCCCAAAAGTTTGGCGAGGAGAAACTATATAATTGTCGTTGCACAATTTGAGATACGTGATGGACTGGTATATCCTTAAAAAATAGTAACTACGTATTCGTACGTATATAGAAAATCTCTCTTTCCACTTTTAAGCTGCAATTTGTAGTTTTTAGTGGATTGTAGTAAGTGTCCGTGACCGTAATTATAGGTAAACATAAGCATAGGGCAGGGCAGTTATTTTTAAGTTTTATTATTGTGGCAACACTATCTATATACGGACATTATACTCATATACGAATGGAGTATGTATATTGTTCCCTTATTTTCCTTATTTTATATGCGCCTTATTAGCAAGTTTAAGTCTATACTGCATAATGCAATTGTTTTATGTTGTGTTAAAGTTTTTTTTTTTTTTTTTTTTTTTTTTTATTGGAAGTATGTCAGAGAATAGGGATCTGGGATATAGACAGACTTTTTGTTTGCCACCTAATTCAAATTGAGGATAGACGTGTGGTTTTTAAATCTACATGTTTGCACCAGTTTTTGAATATAAGATTGTTTATTTTTTTTGTGTCTTAATTACAATTTATATCACGTTTTTCTCTAAATCATAATTCCAAACTTTGTAGACTCCATGCAATTGAGTGTTTTGTCTTTGTTGAACAGACACGGTACAGATTTATTTAAAAATCAGTATAAATTCTTTCATATAATGAAAATGAAGCAGAATTTTTAATTTAAATTTATTAGCCAGTTCACGATTTTGGAGATTTAAAGTATTTTTCTTTGTCAATTTGAGTCAATTTGACCTATACCTAATATTTTACTGTCACTTAATTTAGAGCCCAAAACAACAGGGGTACGCTCTTAATAAAATAAAATAAAATAAAATAAAATAAAATAAAATAAAATAAAACAAAAATAAAATAAAATAAAATGAAATAAAATATAAGGAACAGAATAAAAAAGGCAGCAGCGGTCACGAAGAAGGCTTGGGAGATTGGGAGGAGGAAATTCGAGAAGGTATGGGAGAGAAAGCGAGACTTTTCGATACCCTGGTGTGGAAGGTAAAGGGATAAGGGGGTTGAAGTATGGGGATGGGAGAAGTGACAAGAAATGGAAAGAATGCAAGAGAGGTACACTAGAGGTAGAACGGCAAACCCCAGGATACATAGTGTGAGAGGAAACAAAAAGAGATAAGATAACGATAAGAGCAGGGAGAAGGGCGTTGAATTATGAAGAGAAATTAACAGATAGAAAAGGAAGCGAGATAGCGAGAGAATGTTTAGAGGAGAAAAGATTGAGAGAGAGAGGGATGGAAGCGAGAGAGGATCACGATGGGAACAAGAGAGAAAGGGAACGAGGGGAATGGATGGAAGAGAGAGCAGTGTGACAGGATACGAGACAGTAGAATGGGAAGACAGAAGAGCAGGAGACGGAAAGATGGGAACAAATAAACGAATCTAGATATAACAGGTGCTATAAAGAAGCAATGATCGAGGGGATCCCGAAATATTTGAAAGCGAGATGGAAGGCAAATAGAACAAAGAGAATAGTGAGAGTCAGGCTAGGGAATGAGGTGAGAGAAAGATGATACTGGAAACAAGAAGAAGAGAGGATGTGCAGAGTGTGTGAAAGTGAGCAAGAAACGTGGGAACATATGTGATAGAAAAATGCAGGTCAGGTGGACACGAAGGAAGATCAATAGGGGAAATAATGGGGGATATAATGGATGAAGGAGGGAGGGTGGAATAGTGGATAAAGCCACTAGAGATTGCCAGAAGGAGTGTGGGAGGAGAGGAGAGTGTGATGGGAGACTTGTAACCCGTAAGGGATTCAAAACAACACAATACAATACATAACGAGGTTCTTAGAGTCTAACCATAATAGACCACCTCTTAAAACCTCATGAAATATTAATAAGCATTTTTGACTAAAATAAGACTTTGAACGTTAACCGTATAAAGCGAAACAAAATAATAAGTAATGAGAGAGATAGAGAGTTTGTTAATCTTACAATAGAATTTATTACGTATTACCTTAGATCTAAGTTTAAGTCTAATGGTAACTAAAACTAATTGAAAATTAACTTCAATGTAGATAAAGGTATAAAATTGATGCAGATGTATTATTATGTTTTACAAATATCTAAGTACATATAAGTTAATAAAGTTATGAAAATTTGTAGATACGAATATTCTCTTTCGATTTAAATTGATTTATGCTATAAATTAAGCATCATATCTGCTTCTGGGTAATTACGTGTTTCAGAAACATCCATTTATATAAACCTATACCTATATACAGTTCTCAATTTAATTCATAAACTTAGATGATGTGTGTAACAGATGCTGCCGCAATCTTCTGCAGGACAAAATTATATACGGAAAACTGAGTTCCATTTTATACTGTAGTAGATATAGGTACTGGGTATACTGGCATAGCAGCATATTCACCACGTACAACATGTTCCATTCGAATATTAAACGAAGTAACCATTTTCCTCACGCAGATGCCATTACAAATTCATTGACGACACTCATCCTCGACTCGAGTCGCTTCCGTATATCCTTTCTCAAAGATGAGAAACACCAAAAATACACACCAGGACAACAACATACAGTTTAAATATAACTACTCGTATAGCTATGTATGTATGCCTATATAGTATATAGTGTGCAATAATAATGGTCAGTTTCAGAGCAGTGTGACTTCGTTCGATCCAATTAAAAGGAAAATTCAAATGGATATATTTTTCGATGTATATACCTATACAAAAAGAACACATACATGCAAACAAAATTTGATGAGTTCAATTAAAATCGATTAAAATTCATTCGATTTACCCGCAGATTAGTGAAACAATTTCGAAATTAATTTCAATTTTCATTCGATACAGTATCCTACCTACCTACAATTTCGATAAAGTATATTTAAAATGGTGGAATTGTTATTATGTGAAGTGAAATTTGCTTATTTAACAGCAATTAAGTTTGAAGCAATCAAATTACATACATATACAACAACAAAAATAAGTAAACAAAAATAAATTGGAAATTATTGGTTAATAAATTGCAATAACAACAATTATTCCGTATAAAAGTATTTAAGTATAAATAACTGTAAATTAAAAAAAAGAAAGAATGGCCAGACATAAAGTCAGACAAGGTGAGGCAAGGTATTTATTTTATTTTATATTTATATATATTTATATTTTTTGATATTTTAATGATCCAAAAGCAACATTTTTGTATTGATTATCTTGGTTCCTGTTTCAGTGCGCAACAAATTTAAAGTATTTAATTTCCTCTTTTTTAATTTTTGATAATGATTTCCGAAGTATTTGATACAAAAAAATAGTAGGAGAGAGTGGGGCATCTTTAAATACACGTACGAATTTTTTTTATTTATTCTATTAAATTCTATAGTGTGAGTTTGATCAGAAGAAAATAAAATACTACACTGGATCGTACGAATCAAGTTGTATGGTTCAAGGCTTTAACTCAATTTAGCAGTAAAGACAAGTATTAGTATGAATAAATAATTGAATAAAGAAGAGATGATTCCTCAGGTAGCGTATTTTGGGTTTGTGTTATTACAGAAGAAATTGAAAAACATTAAATGTTTAATCTATGTCTTAAACTTGGGCTTGTGTATGAAAGTAAAAAAGTATAAGAACAAAATTTGAAGACCAATAGACTTTAAAATCTACAAAAACCGACTTCCTTTAAGCGGTAGTAAGGTTAAAAAAGTACTTTAAGTAAAATTCACCCACTGTTTTTCTTAAGAGCATAATAGATCTTAAGGTCGCAGTGCAAATATTACCGCAAATACTCATTCATTCATTCATTCATTCTTGAGAGGTAGTGCATCTTGCGAGGCAGTGAAAAATACTAAATTGGTATTTCTTACGCATTTTAATTTCAACATTCGGATTCAATAGAAAATTATAGTTCCCCTCTATTCCTGTTTGTATAAGTCACTAGGTTTTATAATGATTCTTCATGAGCTATCGCACCAACAAATTAATACATTTTTGTTATTAACGCGAAATATCACTAATTTTGTTTATCGTTAAAAAATTTTCGAAGATGTTAAAACTGGTGAAAACTTATTACAAAATTTGTATATCAGATTATAAAGATGAAGCTTATTTTTTTCATTCAGTGGATACGTTAACAAATAAAATTGTCACATCTGAAATTTTATTAATTTAAATTTTAAATTAATATATTTCATTATTTTAAGGAACTTACATAGTTAGGGGCCAGTTATATAGCTTGCATTGAAACTCATCATTGAAAATTTTAGTTTCTTATTTTGAGACACTTTGAAAGCAAAATCAGTAAATATTTTGATGCCAGTAAAAAGCTGATGACTCAATTATTATTTCCAGTCAAAAAAATATTTCATTTTGGTGAATTCTAAGATTTCAATGATCAATGGTAAGGTGGTTCAATCATTGAAATAAAGAAAAGAAATAGCTGATTTGAAAAGAAAATTATTCTTATAAACAAATATAACGGTATCCCTAACAAAATTGTTTAAAAACCGGGAAGGAAAATATAATTTTTCTCAAAAACAGCTCCATAGATATTTATCTGAGTTAATACCAATACGATCTACCATGGAAAAAAAAATATCTATTATAGAACCTACTAGGTACCTATTAGAACAAAATCTAAAAATATATGAGATTTTTTGTTGAGGTTTTAATTCTGTAGTTTTTACATCTTGGAGGATTTCTTAAGATCAATCAATGTGCGCCAAGTAATTGAGTCGAACACAATCAGGTCTTAAGGTCTTCAGATCGTTGCCATCGAAAGAAGCAAAAGAATAGTTAGTGACACTTCAATTGTCGAATCCTATATAAATATCGAAAAAGAAATTAAAATCAAAACAAACTTTTTTGTTTATATTTACGATTAAGGATTTTTTTATTTGTTACCAAGTCAATCTTTATGCATTTACTTTTCCAACATTTTACATAAATTCGATAAAAATTATCTCACAAAAGTCATTAAGATAAAAATCTTTCATTTTCATATTAAGCGTGAATGTAACCTACCTATATATAACCAACAATAACCATTGTTTTCGATATAAAAGCGTGAATCTTATATTTTCTGGCATTAAATTCAACAAATGTGGTCGAAGACCAATTGCCATTTTATTTATTGATCAGTAGTAGTAACGTGGACGTGAACGTTCAGGTATGTACAGATTACAGACTCACCATAGTCACGCAGCTATCTATATCTGCTATACTACAGTGCACTGTCACGTAAATACATTAATTACTCATGTTCAACCAACATCCTCGATTATTAACTGCATTCTGCGAGGTCATCGACAGACTATATATCCAAAAAGAATATTTATGCATTACATATCATCCAATTATATAAAAGGATGCTCGTACCATTCATCACCGCTGAGATGTAATTAAATTGTTCGCGCAGTTTTTCATAAACGACATAGGTCCGTCCTCGACCATGAGACAAAGAACCTCATAGAATCATCCAAATACTGGACGATGACGACGACGATGCGACGCGACGCAGCCATAGAAAAATAAAATAAAGAGCGCACTCTATATATAATGGACACACTGCACTCTTTCTCTAACCTGGTACTGTTACTTGACCTGCCTCACAATTCCCAGCAGATTAAGCAAATTTATGAACACATCCTGATGTTATCAAAAAATAATAAAATGAAAAAAAAAAAAACAAAAAAAAAAAAATGTTGAGAGAAATTTAAAATTTATAAAAGCGGAACATTCTGTCAATATGGGTTACATTAGGTGGAGAAGTGGAATACATGACACCCTTGCAAGGCAAACATGACTACACAGAGTGACATGGCAACTATCATAACTGACAAAAAAATGTGTCAAGCGACGAAAAATTTAGTAGAAAAATTAACAAAAAAATACATATAAATAAATATATAGATAAAATATAGTGTAGGTAGAAAAACCATCGTCGTATACTAAATTTATATATAGCCATGCCGTACTTACTTAAAAAGTTTATTTCAAGCGGAAGTTGAACATAAACTCTCAGATGCACATGGCGTTTGAGTTGAGTGGAAGTGGAGGCATCCAGTGATGCGATGATTTTGCGAAAATTTAGTTTTCACCCAGTTTATATTTTTTTTTTTTTTCGTCAAAGTTGTTCCTGCATGTTGTTGCCTTCTATCGTCATCGTCATCCTTGTCGTTGTCGTCATAGTAATCGTATATAGTCTTCGTCGTTGAGTTTTAATGATGCAAGCTGGTATATATCTATATGTATGTTTGACTGCACGGGAATTTAAAAGGCAACAAAATGACGGGAATCGACTTTTAATGATGTTGTGTCGAAATGATATTTGATTTTTTAATTACTAAATATTTTAAAAATTATAAAATCATTTCTTCGCCACTAAAATTAGGTTTGTTTGTAAGTGAAACAAAAATTTGTTTATTTATTCAATTTCAATTAATTTAAGTATTTTAATTTTTCTTCTTATTTCGCACTAAAACAGCTTTTTAAAATTGTATAATTTGATGGGATGTATAAAAACACCGAAAAACCAAAATCAGAGTTTTGAAACCCAAAATCGGAGTTTTGGATTTTGGTTTTTTGAGGATTTTGGTTTACAAAAATTATATGATTTTGTGTAAATGTATATTTTAAAATTTGAATTAAAAATGGAAGTTATATTCTTTCTAAAAAATCGAGAATCCAGAAAATCCCAAGATCAGAGTTGTGGATTTGCGGGATTTTGTGTTTTGGGGATTTAGGGTTTTCGTGATTTTAGTTTACAAAAAATATATGATTTTTTTCTAAATGTACGTTTTAAAATTAAAAATTAAAAGTTACTTTGTTTATAAAAATCCAGAATACAGAAAATCTAAAATCCAGGAAACTCAAAATCCAGAAAACCAAAAACCCAAAATTTGAGTTTCATATTTGAGGGATTTTGTTTTATTGGGGATTTTTTGGTTTTCGGGATTTTTGTTACAAAAATTATACGATTTTTTTAATGTTCATATTTAAAATTTAAATTAAAAGTGTAAAGTAATTTTCTTTAAAAAAAATCCAAAAAACCTAAAATCGCGAAAAAAACCAAAAACCCAAAATCCGAATTTTGGATTTTTGAGATTTTGGGTTTTCAAGATTTCGGTTTACAAAAATTATAAGATTTTTTTAATTCTACGTTTTAAAATTTAAATTTAAAATGGAAAGTTATTTTCTTTCTAAATAACCCAGAGTCTAGAAAACCTAAGAACAAAAAAACCCAATATTCCGTCGTAGTTTTGAAAACCCAAAAGTCTAAAAACTAAAAAAACACAGAAAATGAAAAATCTGAGTTTTGGATTTGTGGAATTTTGAGTTTTACAATTTTGGGTTTACACAAATTATATGTGATTTTTTTTAAATGTGTGTGGAAAGTTATTTTTGTATTTACTCTCTTTTGAACAAATGTCTTATTTTATATAGTTTTAGGAGATTTCGATTTGGAAACACTTTTCGGGATAATCGGATTTTGGAATTTTAGGCTTTTTAGAGTTTTGGATTTTTCGCGGATTAAGGATTTTTGGGATTAATAGATTTTGGATTTTTGGGATTTTAAATTTTTTGGATTTTGAGTTTTTGGGATTTTGGATTTAATTTTTTTTATTGACACCAAACCAATTTAAAGTCGTCCAATCCTTTGTGGAAGTTTACAAAAAATATATAAGGTTTTTTGAATGTAAGTTTTAAGTTTTAAATAATAATATTTAAAAATAAAAGTTTTAAGTTTAAAAATAAAAACATATATTTTTTATATTCCCCATATAATAGGCACAAATTCATGTGTCAAATTTAGTTGGCAAGGCGATACTTGAGTAGAGGAATTGTTTTTCTGGTATTGCGCGAGAGTTCATGCATGACCTAATTCTTGCCTATTCCAGATAATTAATAAAGAAATTTATTATAAAAGTGTCATAATTTTTTTTTTATAATGAAGCAGAATCACCTTTAAAATTTATCATTAGATCCCTTAATATCTAAGCAAGCTTACCTTGTCTCAAGCTTCAATTTTTTCCTCTTAAAACTTTCCACAAAAAACTTCGTAAAATTATTAATCACTCAAATGTTCTAGATCACAAATTTTAAGGTCCTAACAAGAGTTCAACCTCAATTAAACAAACTTGTTTGAACACCGCATGTGGCAATCAACGCCTTTATCATCATCAGTCATATATATACCTACCTTTGTGTGGCGAAAAAAGCAAAGTTTTATTCCACATATGTGAGAATGAATTGGTGTCGCGCACAAAAATATATCTATAGGTACCTTCAGAATATATGAAATGCATCTATAACAGTATCTATATAGCATAGATATATAAAACAAATTTGCAACTTTATGAAAAAAGTTAGGCCATAACGCCTGGACCAACTTTAAAACGGCTGAGACACTTTTCATTCGGAATGATTGCTCTAACCGCATATTCACGTCACGTTTATAAACGAGTGACCTCCTATTCCACATATATACATATCCATATCCTGGTAGGAAATATCGTTTTATGGCTATGAAATTGAAAGGGGAATAACGGGATATAGGTAAAATATCTCAGGTTAGCTATATACGCTGACTGCCTAGATTTGTAGCAGCAGCAGGTCACATGTGTGTAAATTTCTGTTTGCCACACCAAACCAAGCAATGCCACCACCTACTTCTATTATTCAGCAAAACAGCAAAAAAAAAAAAAAACTTCAAACGGTTCTGGTGTGTAGTATAAGCCATCGACAATCATAATACTCGCATTCGGCTTCTTTCCGGTTTTTAACACCATGTTGGTTGCTTGCTTGTGTTGTTGTACTCGTATGTATAGTTGGTTGTTTTGTGTGTCAGGTTATGAAATCAAAACCGCGGAACACATGCGATACCAGGGGCTTTGGTCTTGTATAGAAAAGAAACATTGACCTTATTTGCTGGCAAAATTCATAATCGGTAGTTTGTCCAGTATCCATTTCGTTGGAATAGTTTGGTTTTTTGAATTTAGCAAAGTCCAGAGATTTCGAGAACATATAGGCTATATGATATAGCCAGTGGCATAAAAAATAAAGGACGTGACTAGAGAAACGAAAATTTATAACAGTAAAGTAGATGAAGATAATTATAAAACTACTTCTGAATATATAAAAAAAAAAAAACTACTATTGAATATATTTCAATTTATAAGTTCAAGTGACCTTAACTCCAATAAATTGCGTTTCATCCAGGTACGACAGTTGGGCTCATCAGTTAGATGCTGTCGTACCCTTCTTAGACGCGAATTATGGTCGATGCTTACCGACTCTTATGAAACTCACAGCATAAATAATATACTGTGAATTTTATATTTTTATATTTCTAACTGTCCCTGCGGGCTAAACCCAATTTTTGGAGTTGAACTTATAAATTGAAATTTATAACAGTTATAACAGTTTATCGCCATTAAAACTTAAAAGTGGGTTTGCGCTTCGCTCGACTTAAAAACAAATTATTCCCACTAAGGTGATGCTGCTTGACGCCACTTCTAACCTTAACCTTACCTAATCCAAGTACTGCTATTTTTATTTGTTGCATAACGTCAAATTAACTCCATCAAAGTTTTTCAAAAGGATTCTCAAGTATCTGTATAGAATGCATGCATATCACTTTATTAAAGATAGAAATTTAGTCTTTAAAAATTATGAATATTATTTTTAGATTATGATGTTTCATCTGTTTTTTGTTTACACAATTATTCAATTTTATTTAAAGCTTTCCCATCAGAGATATAGATATACATAAATAAAAATATCAATTTAATTAAGTGCGATCGCACAAAATAATATTCTCATCTAATAGAGCAATATTTTGATTAAACACATATGTGCGGTAGATGTGTCAATATTTAATTTTACTGTAAAAATAAATCATTATATTAAAGTGAAAGTTAAGTGCTGGTTTTTATATCTCAAAGAAATTCATAAATATTATGTGTTTATACATCTTTGGCATTGTAATTGCTTATTGAAAAAAAAAATCAAAAGAAAAAAAAAAAACATAAATTATCTTAATGAATTTTTAAGTTTGTTTGAAAATTGATAGATTGGTACTCATCTTTAATGATATCATAATTAATATACATACATATTTCAATAAACACTGCAAATATACATCTTTGGCAATAACATTGCAAATATATGAGAATTTGTATTTTTGAGAATTACACAAAATATTAATCCTCTATACTGTGGTGCATTTTTTTTTCGAGTCGAGACTGAGGTATTCTCGTTGGAGTCTAGGGTAATCCCGAAGAAAGTTAGAAAAACTGGGTTTAAGAAGGAAAAACAAATTATTTACAGGATTTTTAAAGATCATTTGTATTTGCGATACATATGTGTAGGTAGGTAATATGTACATATGGCAATTTATGGATTTATAAAAAAAAATTGAACTCAGGATTTTGATCAAAGTTGATGTTACGATGATAGCGAAGGCGAAAAAAGCGCATCTCGCAATTCTGTCCGTGCGTCTGTCCGTTTGCCTGTAACCTAAACGGGTATGGGTTCAATTTTCTTTAAGCTTGGTATCTAGAGTTTTTTGGGCCTTCACTTAAAAATTTTTTCATTTTTTTATTTTTTGAGGCCAAAAATAACGTTAGCTGCCAGACAAATAGCAATTTATAAAAACCTAATTTTTTTCAAAAAATGGGCCTACAATAATTTTTTTTAATTAAGTAATTTTCTTTACAAATTTGTAGAATAAATTTCCAAAAAAAGGTTATGAAGGGCATCTTTTATAGAACAATTTTTTTTTTGATTTTATCTTAACCAGTTCAACTGATTTTGATAAATTTTTTTGTGTTTAAAAATTATTTTAAAAATTGTTAACAGTTTTGTATACGGACATTTTCAATTTTCTTTTGGACTAAAAAAATTTTTTTTTTGAAAACTTAATTTGTAATTCAAAAACGAAACTTTTTACTCAGCAGTTTTTCAACTTTATCTGGCAGATTAAAAAAAAATATTCTTACAACCAAAAATAACGGTACCTCCCATACAAGTCTTTAAAAACTGTTAAGGCATTTTTTTTTTCTCGAAAACGACTTTAATTCAAATTTTTATGTGAGCTAGTGAATATGTTATTGTAATAAAAAAATTATCGATCGATTCTCAAATGAAAATGTAAAGTATCTTGAGTCAATTTTTAACATTTTTCAGGAGAGCAAAAAAATTGTCGAAAGAAGCTTCCCAAAAAACCTTTTAAACACAGACTTCTTAGAATAAAATTTTTAGAAGTCAAATTTTATGAACTTTTTATTAAAATTTATTGTAAAAAGATATTGTTAATATTTATTGAGTTATATGGCAAATTATGACTAAAGATAGTTTGCTTTTTTTTAATTTGTTTTAAATTATTGATTTTAAAAATCTTAAGTTAAATTTTATAAAAAAAAAAAAAAAAAAAAAAAAAAAAATTGTTAATGGGTTTTCACATAAACTTAAGCTTTCCCAAATACACATGTTGAAAATTATATCTTTTGTCAACCTATTTAATTAATATTAAAGCTGAATAAGCACTTGCTTCTGCACTTAAATTTAAGATCCTACCTATTGTATATACATATATACTAACCTTCAAACTAATGAAATAAATAAATGAAATGAAAAAAAAAAAAAAATTTTAAGTCGACTTAAGGGTGATTTACTTTTGGGTTTGCTGCACGCGGTAAGGTATCTTAAGTCCTATTAAGATGTTTTACCTTTTTACAATTATTACAAACTCTTAAGATGAAATAATCTTAAGTATACTTAAAATTTTTTAATTCGCTTCAAAACAAGATCTTATGTGGACTTAAGATGTTTTACCTTGTGTCTATATGCTATTTTCCAACATAAGATGATTTTTCTTCCTTTATAAAAATGAAACGGAGTGAGATAGAAGAATTCGGATAACACAAAACTGTGCGCCTCTGTGTTGGTAATAGGGTTCATTAAAAGAAAAGCAAATCATTTTAAGTCGACTTAAGATACTTTACCTTTTCAATCGAGGATTAATAATGGTATCTCCCATAGAACTATCCTTTTGTTTGGTTTTTGACTATATCATTATCTTTTGATACAATTATACGTTTTATACAAGAGCTTCTAATAAGTTATAATAATAATGTATATAAAAATTTTCAATTTTCAAAATTTCAAAAAACCAAATTTTGGTTTTTTTAGAAAATGAAAAAACAATGTTTGTTAATTCGATATTGCAAAAATGGGTAAATCATTTTTTTCAAAATTAATTTTATTACTTCAAATTAATAAAAACAAAATTTTGCGTATACCAAATTATTTTTTGTACATTTTGGTATACTCACATAATACTAGTTTAAATTAAACAACGTTTTTGGCAGGTGACATACGAAATAGAGTTCCATAACTAATTTAAAATAAAATTAAATCAATGGCTTTAAATATTCAGACTTTAAAACCGCAGTGTTATCGTACATAAGAGCTTATAGTTCGTGCCACCCAATCTTTCATTTTTTTTTTTGTGAAATTTTCATATTTAATTTAACGAGGAGTACCTATTAATTTTATTCACCTATAATTTTTGAAAAAAAAATATTGAAAATCCGGAAAACTGCGGTTTTTATTTTAAAACATTTAATGGGACGAAATACAAAATCTTTTGATTTAATTATTTTTTATAAATAACGTTCTTTCCGAATTGAACTTTATGAAATTCATACTTTATAGTTGGTTAAGTGTATAACATATTTGGCTAAATTGTGTATAAAATTACAAATATAATACATATGTATAAGTAATAAAAGTTACGTAAACCACCAAAAACATATTTATTCAAACAAAGTGGCAACCTGTTTTTTAAGAATTACTGTCAAACTTCGATAACTCGAACTACTATTATCCACAATAAAAGTTCGACTTATCAAGACTTCGAGTTATCAAAATTAAAACAATTAAACAATTCAATATTTGAAATACATATGCATAATGCACAACACTTTTTGTGCTTTATTAAGTCTTATACGTTTTATATTTATGTACATAAGTTGTTACACCATACACAAAATTATTGCATGTATTTAGTTATATTTGGGTCTGAGAGTAGTTTTTTTATTGTTTTTTTTTTTTTTTTTTTTCCAAGAAAAAGGATTCTAATTTATTTAAAGCTGCATAAATTTCATATGTTGTATCGTCACACGTTTGCAAATATAAATTCAAATTGTCAAATGTGCTACAACATGCTTCGAAGGCTGTTGAATGAATTCCTCTACCGAAGTCTCGTCTTCACTTTCTATATCAATTGAAGTTGGAAATTGTACATAGAATCTTTTACAAAAAAAAACAAGCAATAACTATGTACATACATAAATTAAAAAATAATGCAAAAATATTGAAATGTTCACCTACAACTTCTAAATTTCTTAAACCTACTAATATTATGTGTGTATGTAGATATCTCGTTTTCAAATGAAAATTCCCTTCAAAAATGCATTTTTTCTCACTAAATGGGAATTCCCCTAAAATGTTCGACTTAGTTGATGCATATGCCATATTTTTTGTTCGAGTTATAAAAGTTCGAGTTATGAGGGAAAAAATGTATCAGATTTGATCTCTAAACGCTGCTGCCACATAATTTTGTTCGATTTATAAAAAAATCGAGTTATCGAAGTTCGAGTTATCGAAGTTTGACTGTATAAATATATGTACATATATTTAAAATGTTCAATAAATTTTTATCACACATAAAATAAAATACGTTAACTTAATTATTAAATGTGTTTTAGAATTTTAATCTAAAACTGTCTAAAATTTCATATGAATTTTTTCAAACTCAATTATGTAAATATTAAAAAAAAAAAAACTCCATATAAATGCAATTCATTGCATAACATCCATAATTAAATTATTAACTGAACATTCCCAAATAAAAATAAATAAAAAAAAAACATTTTTCATATAAGCTCCGGCCATAAAGTCTCTCACACAACCAACGTTGAAATCTACAACCCTATAACCCAGGATGCCAATAGTTTCGTAAAGCCTCCATACCATCCCATCTCTTCCTACATACCTTCATACATAGGTACCTACATATATTTCATTCTGTTTCTACCGTTTCCCAAAATCGTTAAATATAGGGCATCCCTAGAATGCACACGTAAATAATGTATAGCCCCAACAAGGCCTATGCAGATAGTACCTAACTAAATATTGAAAATTTTGCTATTTTCCGAATTTCCTGAATATAGGCGCAAAGTGAGCCAAAAAGATCCAAGACCAAGAATAACACACACACACACACACACATAGACACACACTCAATGAAGAAATTATTGTGTGCAAGAAATAACACAATTTTGTTGCTACTACTGCTGGAGCTATATAGAGCCTGAGCTGGTGATGCTGCAAAGATATAAAAAAGGAACATAATTTTTAAGGGGCTCTGCACAGGAGAGCTCCTATGATATCTTGCGGTCAAAGCACTGACAACCGGTGTCACATGGTTGAGATGCTCTCCCGGAATTCCCTGTGATGCGGAAATTCTTAAAAACAAATGCATGCTCATGCGCTTCCTATTCACCGGCTGTGCTGTGTTAATCTATGGACTATGGATGGCATCGGCATAGCAAAGGTATAAGCATACCTTATGTACTTGTTAATGTTTTTTTTTGTTCTTCTGCTTTGAACATGAAAAAGCTTCGTGGCTGGAAATAAAAAGCTTGTGTTGGATGATGATTTTGATTTCAGAAAATTTGTGAACACTTTCCAATTTTCCAAAGAAAGCTTACATAAGTTTTTGCAAAAAAAAAATAATAAATAAATTCAATTAAATGTGAGAAAAGCCAAGATTCCTAAGAGACTGCGCGAAAGAGAAAACTTGTGTCTCTTTTTTTAGTTAGGTAAGGATGAATTTAATACTCTTTAAAATCATTTAAATGTATAGCAAAATGTTAAACTTTAAAAATATATAAAAAGAAAAATGCAAATTGACATGCTTCTACCTGGTTACACATTATGTAGGTACTTATGTATATAGCCAAAGCTGTTGACAAGAATTTCTATAATTTAAATACTTTTTTTTGGTTGAAAATATTAATACCTCTATTTTAAACAGACTTGACTTGCGATACATATTTTCATAGGATACGGTGTTACATGTGGCAGTAATGCATATTGCAACAAAAAAAACCAACTCGAGATTTTGATTAAATATGGTATTTCTATAATACCTATATAGAGAAGAAAAGGTGAAAAAAAACTCCAATAATAATTGATTTGCTTTGCAACCAACGCATGAGATGAATACCATCTGATTTCTTTTATATTTGTATTTATGAGCGAAAATTTTTAAAAATCGTACGAGCTAATTTTTGAAAAATAAATTTTATAAACCAATTCATGTACATACATACATAATTTTTTAAACAAATTTGGTGCGTGAATTTTAAGTACCTACGTATCACAAAACTATGTTGAATGGCGTGAAGTTCGATAAATTTTAATTTAATTAAAAAACTCCTTATTAACTACTTATTATTTTTCTTTGTTAAATATAAATTGAAACATACTTGTACCGACTCAAGTGGAGTTAATAAGGTGTTTTTTAATTAAATTAAAAATATCTATGTAGTTATGTATATTATATTTATTAATATGCAATTAAAAATTTATTTAAAATAATTTACCCGTTTTTGAAATATCAAATTTTCAAAAAATGTTTTTTTTACCACTTTTTAGAAGAATATATTAAATATAGAAATATTTAATTTGAATCGGTTAAGCCAGTAATGATAAACTAGTCAAAAAAAGAACGATTATATTGGAGGTTTAAAAAAAAATACTTATGGTAGCATTAATTGAATATATGTATGCCATGCTGATTCAGTACATAGAATAATTTTCATGAAAATCGTAGGAGTTTAGTTACTAAATGTCATGTCATTTAGATACTAAAACGGCTTTACACGGCTTTAATCCTACTATGTACCAGTTTTAGCTTACTCTGCCTCTAATCATCGTTTATTTTTTTATTAATAAGTTTTTCAGGAGTAAATTTACTCCGTCGCTAAAACGACTTAATAAATAAGAATTTGTTTGACGTGGCGTAAAGACGGAGTAAATGCTTCGACTTGGTTTAACTATTCCGAGGTTGAAACGAGTATAAGTGAAATCTAATAAATAAGGCTGATAAAAATTAATCAAAATCAGTTAACCATTTTCGAAAAAAAAATTTGGATAGCGTAAAAAGCGTGAAAATGGTTTCATTTTCCTGAGATTTTTTTAACTTTTAAGCAGTTTTAATTACTATATAATAAAATGATTATTAACTAATTTTTTTGTTTTATATATCTTTGGACACGCCTCTGAGTAAAATATATAAATGTCGTTATTTGCTCAAAAAAAATTTTATGGCAAATACCGTCTTAAAATCAATCTTTGTAGATCCACAAAATAAAGCACGAGGTAAAATTAGAAGAGATATATATAGGTATGTGATGGTTGAGAAATCTTTGGCTAAACGAATTTTCATAATTACAAGACAGCAATTTCTTGAGTGAAGCCATTTTGTAGGTATGTTTGAAGAGATTTTCAAGCACACTCTGATAGATAGAACGTTTCAAAATTTTAAGAACACCTACACCTACTTGTTTTAAAACAGAGAACCTGGGGGATAGTTAAAGTAAGTCAATGTTTTCTGGATTTGTTGAGCCAAGCTTCATATCATGAACATATTTTCTGTATCACAAAATGCATTTAGCCTCAAAATAATCCAATTTGACCAGGAAGTCTATTTGTTGCAGGGTCATAAGTCCACAGGCCAAAAGCCCATAATGGATTTTTGACCCACTCTGGTGGGTTAAAAGTCCAGAAATCTAGTGTGGTTTTTGACCCTCCTTGATGAGGCAGAAGTCCACAGGAAATTCTTGTGGACTTCTGGCCCATTGATTGTGGATTTTTGACTAACTTTATTGATTTCAAAAATACATTATTCATTTTCAAGGATTCCATAGGAAAAATAAGCATTCTCTTGGACAACCAGTATATCAAGTCGGTTTAAAGGTTTTTAACTCTTTTTAACTTTCTTAAATTATGGAATGTTGACCCACTTTTTTGTGGACTTCTCATGAGGGTGGGTTATAAGTCCACAATTGATTTGTGGATCTGTAACCCAACCAAGTGGGTCAAAAGCCCATTGTGGACTTTTTCTCGTGGACTAATGACCCTAGCGCCGTCTATTTATGCAAAATATGTTTATTGAGAATCCTTACCCAACCTTGATCTCTCGAAATTTGAATTTTTCAAATAACTTTTTTAAAATTGTAGGGATAAAGTAATATTAAAAAATTCGCTCGAATTTTATAACTTACATAATACATTATACCTAAAGCCCACAAAACTAGGATCAAAAGATATAACGGGTGATTTTTTAAGAGGTTTAGAACTTTTTTTAAAAAAAAAAACACAAAAAATTCAAAAAAATGAATGAAATATTTATTTGAATCAATAGTTTGAACCTTGCAATTTAATGTTTAAAGATAATTTCATGCAAATGTTGACCGCGGCTGCGTCTCAGGTAGCCCATCCGCTGAGTCCAATTTTGGCATACTCTTTCACACATATCGGCCGGTATCTCACGAATGAATGCATGGATGTTGGCTTCCAGTGCGTCAATCGAAGCGGGCTTGTCCCTATAGACATTAGCCTTGACATACCCCCACAAAAAATAGTCTAATGGTGTCAAATCGCACGATCTAGGCGGCCAATTGACCGGCCCGAAACGTGAAATTAACTGTTCACCAAACTCGCCTCGCAATTGCTTCATTGTTTCGCGTGCTGTGTGGCATGTGGCACCGTCTTGTTGAAACCACATATCATGCAAGTCAAGAACTTCCATTTCGGGCAAAAAAAAGTTTGTTATCATCGCTCGGTAGCGTTCACCATTGACAGTAACGCTGCGATTCGCATCATCTTTGAAGAAATATGGCCCAATAATGCCGCCGGCCCATAAACCGCACCAAACAGTGGCTTTTTTGGGATGCATTGGTAGCTGTTGCAATGCTTTTGGCTGATCTTCACTCCAAATGCGGAAATTGTGCTTATTTACGTACCCATTCAACCAAAAATGAGCCTCATCGCTGAACACAAGCAGCGCGCGATGAACATTTCGAACCGAGCACGAATTTTGATAGTAAAATTCAATAATTTGCAAGCGTTGTTCATTTGTAAGACGATCCATGGTTAAATTGCAAACCAAACTGAAGCTGTTTGACAGTGACACAAGGTACTAAACACACGTCAGCTGTCAAAACCAGTGTTGCCAAAACCAAACCAGCTAAAAAATCACCAATGTAGTATTTAGATATAATTACAAGGTTTATCACTAAGTTTACTGATATAATCTCTGACTGAGGTATTTAAAATAGTCGCCTGAAAGTCAAGTATTTTGTATGGAATAATTGGAAATTAAGTCAGCGTGGGCTTATATTAAGAAAGCGCCTTGAAACTTGGAGAGTTCTTTTTTTTAACTTAATTTGAACAAGTATGCGCATAAAAATTCTAAAATTTTTACATACGGTCCACCCTAATTTACATTTATATATATATTTTTATTATGAGTAGGAGAGTGCAACAGAGAATGACTGAAACTATTTTTATTTTTATTGCTGCGGATTTCTGACTCTCCTAAGTGGGTCGTAAGACCACAATCAATGGGTCACAAATCCACAATTTTCATGTGAACATTTGACCCACTTATGGTTGGTTTATAAGTCCACAATTGAATTGTGAAGTTATGGCCCACCCAACTGGGTCACAAGTCTATTTTGGTCTTTTGGCCTTTGGACTTATGACCCTGCGCCTTTCGTTCGGCTATATTAAATTGGTACTCTGTTTACTTTAGAAATGGAAATGTTTTTTTCATTTCATTTTTTTCAAGTTATTACTTTTGTAATCATTCAAATCAAGAAAAGAAAACGTAAAAAAATACAAACAAAAATAAAAATAAAAAATTGATTTTTAAAGAAATTGTTAATACTAAAGTAGTAGCTTTCATTCCGATTTTTCCGATTTTGAAATAGAGAATACAAAATGTTCACTGTCGGAAAATTTCACTTTTGAAACGAAATACAGAGTAGGTCAACTGGTCCAATTTGAATTTCTTTTGAAAAAAATTGATTAATTTTTTACTTTTTCCCAAAAAAAATTCTCTTTATGCACCAATTGTTAACATTAACTTCATCTCTTGATGGGTCTTGATTTTTTTAATCTCTAAATAGTCCAGCCAATGAAGCCAAAACAACAGCCAAATTCGGAAATAATCGCCGGGAAGCTGGATTTTGGTATATAGCTGCCTCATGGGGTTCTTAAGAAACTGTCAGAAGTCCCCATCGATACGAGCGCCGCTAACAATTTTACGGTGGGTTGAAGGCCCCCCAAAAAGTTTTCCAGGAATAAATCCCAAATGGTAAGTTGCACAAAAAAAGGGTCAAAGATTAATTTGTAGCTTGAAATATTTCCTACAAAAAAGATTAATATACTTTTGTTCATACAAATAACGGTTTTTGAAATAAACCAATCAGAAGAGTTAAGGGTTTTACTTTTCTATGTAGTTGGGCGACTTAATTCCAAAATTGTGCATTTTGTGATAAAAGCTTAATTTTTTTTTGTATTTTTGGTGCATTATATAGACATGATTTTAAGATATCGGTGCAATCTATTTGTCAGACCTCTTTAGGTGGGAGGGGAAAATTAAAAAAAAATTCTAAAATAGAAAATGAATATAAAAACACAACGGCAACACTAACATAAACTCGTACTTTATGTATGCTTTTGATTGAAGTTATTTTAGTGCTTAATTTTGAAAAAACTCAAAATTTTAAAAATATAATTAAAAATAAAATAAAAACGCGAACAATTTTATGTAGGGGAAAAAACAAAACTCTTCACAGTGAATCTATTTTCTAATGAATAAAAACTTAGAACATTTTAAAATAATAAGTGTGCGTCTCCTATTTTTATGTAATTGCGAGAATTCTCGCACGGGTAGGGTAGTTACTCTTTTTTACAAAAATTCTTCTTCTCTTGTTTAAATATTAATGCCAACACTGTTCGAGTTAAAAAAATTTAAAATGCTTAAAATTCTTAAGTAACAAGTTAAAAGAAAATTCAGGTGTACTACATTGGAATTGACACCGGACAATGATACAGACGACCGCATTTCGTCCTATCTAACATCGTAGTAGATAGATATAACACTCGCAAAACTTGTCCATTTCATACTTAGAAACAAAAAGGTGACCGGTTAAAAAAAGGTCACAAACTTATTACATATTTCTACTTTGTGAAATCACCGCTTTTTATTGTATAAATATGGTATCTCAATTTAAAATAATATATATTTATTTTTATTTTAACTTTGGCTAAGGACGAGGGGGCGTATACGTACTTTTTATATCATTTTCAAAAAATAAACAAAAAATATTTAATGTTTTACTTGAATATAATAAACTCAATGGAGTATTATTTTTGTAAAACTTGTCTTCAATTGAATTCGCTCCAAAACAATAAGAGAAAACCCTGATTTTATTGTACAATGTTCTTATACCAACAACCTAGTTCAAGAATTTTCATTCCGCACGTCATCAATTTTGCAAAGAGCACACAAACAGACAAGTTATAGTACGAGTATATCAAAGAATAAGAAACAAAAAAAAAAAACAAAAATTCTCTCTAGTTCCTTTTTTGAGTTTTCTCTCCATGACACATATTTTAATTCGGCATCAAGGACCTTTGCAGAAATTCCTTCACAAATGCAATATAGCCACTGTTGAGGGCCATTCTGCAAATAATATACTCTGCTATGTTATGCTGTATGCCCTATGCCTTATGCGACTTCTGATGTGGTGGTGGTAAGTTCTTCAACGGTTAATGGTTGTTGTCTGCCTATCTGTCTGCTGCCACTGTTAGCCAAGTCTGCACGAAACGGTGTGAATGCCTTCTGCAGACCAGCCACAGTCTCATATAAGAAGCACACTATACTAGTGGAGCACAATAAACATAATATTGCTTGCTCTTGATGATGATGGGGTAGCAAAGCAAAGCAAGAACTCTCTGTTGTATGGTGATGGCGTGTTGCATGCAACTTCCGTGTTTGTCCACACTCTGCAATATCTGCACGCTGCAATATCAAACTAACATGTTATAGAAAATTTACCAAAGGGTTATAGAATGTGTTTGAAAGGGGTGGGGGAGAGGAGGAAGAAGTGCAACCAAAAAAGAGGGACTCAGTGAAACTTTACTATAACGATGACGACAACACACCAGAGTGTATAGTGTGTTTCCAACCAACAATAGAGGCGCTTTTCATTCGTGTGGGAAAATGAGGAAAAGTCGCGTGCCCTGGCTCGAGTGTTCGTGTGGATTTCCTCCCCAAAAATTATCTCTCGTGCTCGTCATCGTTCGTACTTCGTATTTGTATCGTTCATGTTTTGCCATTGTATGAGTGTAGGAATCTTCAAAAGACAACAACGATGTACTATGACTGTCTCTGGAAAGTATTACTCGTTCTGTTCGAACACTGTCGTCGATGGTTGTCTTCGCGCGCTCTCTCATTTTCTCAGGTTCGAGCAAGGAATATAGTTTTTCGTTGTTTTTTTTTTTGTCTTTCTTTGTATAATTTTCCCCCATTTTCCCGTAAACCATCACTATGCTACAATACTACACCAAGTCTTGTGCCATCGTTCTAAGGTACAGTAGCACAGTTTTCGTTTGTTTTTCCGCGTGTTCGCACACGTAAAGGTTTGTGTTTTATTCAGGGGTTGACCGAGCTCTAAGCTCTGAGAGCTGTTAGAGCACTCTGTTGGATTGCATGAGTTGTACTGTCAAACAAAAAAAAAAATAAAAAGAAGAAAAAACTGCTGTGCTATTCCTTCTACTGCTGCTATTGCTTCCTGCATTGCTGCTCTTGCTCCTGGCCGTAAACGAACAGTTTAGATTGTGTGGTGTGCATAAAATTGTCCTGTGGGATGTTATAGTCGCGTTTTGTTATTCGCCGATCAACGTGCATCTAGAAATAGAGTTCCGTCTGAACTTTTAAAATTCTTATCCTTATTTTTCAAAACATTCAAATAAAAAAAAAAAATATTGTATATTTATTAATTTTCTGTAACGGTGAATATTTAAAATCAGTGAACGGTTGAAATACTTCCATCATGATTAAAACGTGTCCGATTTCCGCTGCAATGAATATAATAATATTATCATTCGACACCGCGACAAGCAGTGATGACATTGATTAAAACATTATCAACTTGATTTGTTAGCTCAATTGTGAAATTGTTGTTAACAATGTTGTTAACGTGGCCGAAAGTGAGTGACAGCAAAATATAAAAAAAAAAAACAAATACAAATCCAATTCGAAATTAAGTTAAACCTCATTTCAAAAAAAGTGTCGCCAAGCCAATGAAATTGTTATATCGCATAAGTAGGCTGAGTGGCGCTGCTGTCGTCGTGGTCTTGTTAACAGAAAATCGACTCGACCAATATTCAAAAACGGTTTAATTTGTATTGTCTCTGCATTTACATAGTATATATTTATATATATATATATATATTTTGTAACGTTCCAAGGATGACTTCGACGGTGAGAATAATGACGATATTGTTAATGTATTGTTGTCCTACTTTGAGTGCAAAGGGAATAATGATGCATACACCACAATAATACTGTGCAACTACTGACAACTTACTGCATGTGTGAATAATTACGAAAAAAGGATACAAAAGTCAGTTAACAACAACATTCTCTTTAAAAAAAAAAACAAGAAATTATATATTAACCGCATGAGTTTTTCAAGATTTTTTTTTTAATTCAAACATTTTATATATTATAAATGACCGTTACGTAATAATTACCTATATTTGTGTATACATAAATATATATGCACATATAGGCTTGATGAGGGGATGAAATAAACCTGACAGGGTGCAATTTCCTGTGCAGTGCCTACAACAGCAAAAAAAAACTTAATCGATTTGGATTTCAAAAATTAGTTATAGTTGTTGTTTTTTAAATATCATTTGAATTTTCCCCAAAATAAGTAAATTTTTTAAACGTTGTATACATAAATTTGTATATATATAAAATGAATGCAATGAGAGAAAATGAAGAAAAAAGATAATATTATTTGGGAGTGTGAATAAAAAAAAAAAAAAATCGGGAAAAGAGAAAATGGATACAAGGGAAATGCGGCTACCGAAGCTGCTGTTAATGCTACTGCTGCTGCAACCGAAACTCTGCAACTTCATACAAAATAAAACGGAAAACGGAAACAGGATTTTAGTGCTTCAATAATGGTGACGCAATCGATATAGGAATTCGTTTTTTCCTCTCGTCCCGTTCAATTGTTGTTCTAAAAATCGGTTTTCTTTTTTTTTCTTTTTTAAACGTAAAGATATAATAGAATGAAAAATTAAATTTAAAGTTAACAAAAAATAATAAAAAAAAAATATGGGTGAATTTTTAAATTATACATAAAATTAGAATAATGTGAATGTGGAATTACAGTGAGAATTGAAATCGATCGTGAAAAAGTCCATTAATTTTTGTTTAATATTTTTATTTTTTTTTTAGATACAATATTATTGTAAAAAAAACTTAACTTAAAATTAAAAAAAAATGAAATAAAAGATTTTAAAGAAAAGTTAAATGATTAAGTGAAATAAAAAGAAAAAAAAATATTCTGAAAACAAGTAAGAAAGAAAAAATAAAAAAAATAATACAAAAATGACGAAAAAGAAATGTTGCAAGTGAGATATAAACGGCAAAAAAGAATGTTTTTTTGTTGTTGTTGTTTGTAAATGATGGAAGATTGTGAAAGAGTGAGCAAATAAAATTGTGAAAATTGACTTCTTAAAAATATATACAAAATTTTCAATAAAACATTTGGATTTACATTTATACTATGAGAGATTGAAACAAAAAAAAGGTGAGTGATAGTTTTTTTTAAATTTTTATTTTTCATTCAAAAAACGATATTCTACTACAAAAGACAGATGAATAGGATTTAAATGAAATTAATCATTCTGCCTGTCTATTTTATTTCGAGAAATGTCAAATTAAAAGAAAGATCTTTTAATGAAATCTCATCAACAATGTATCACACTTTATTCAGAATCAATTGTTTGTTGCATATAAATATACATAATATGTATTTCTACATGAAGAGTTTTTTTTTTTTTTAGCTATTTTAAGATCTCATTTTATTGGATAAATCTTACAATTTTTGGATGAAAAAAAAATTCAAATAGGGAACGAGAGGGATTAAATAGTGGTGTGTGCTGCTGATAGCCGACAAGAGCGATGATCGGTTGTGTTTATGCTCATAAATTAAATTTTTATAGCCATTGTGGTTTTTTTTCAGAAGGAAACATTGCTTTTGGCATTTATAATTACAACAGATTATATTATTAATAAGCCTTAAATAAGTGTGATCTTGTGGTTATAGAACGTATCTGTTAGATTAAGTGGGTGGTATTATTTTTTTTTTAATTTTTGTTTAACATGGTAATTGATGTATTGAATAGAAAACTCAATCATAATTTGACAAATCAAAATAAATATTTGATGAAAACATAAACATATTGAAATTTATTAAAGGAAGAAATTATTTTATTATAAACGATAAGATTTTGTTAAAAATGGAAGGAAATTCCAAGTTTTGTTTTTTTTAGGCATTTAAAGGCCGATTTTTTTTATTTTAAATCATATATTGAAATATTTGTGATTAAATCATCTATTCTTTAAAGTTGTTTTTTTTTAACACTCAAACCGTGTTAAAACGTTTTAAAGGTAGAGTCATAATTTTTTATTGCGCTCAAATTATAAAACAAAGGGATGTTGCTATGGAAACTTTTAAACCCGGAAATTAAATTTATCTTAAAACTGATAAAAGCAAATTGTGTACCTTTATAAATAAATAACGGTGGATACAATTTTTGTCAATAAATCAAGTAAATAAATAAAGCCCGAAGACGGATGAACAAAATGTGAAACGTGTAGGTTAAAAATTAAAAATTAAATATTTATTTATTTATTTATTAGAATATTAATATACAATTTAAATTGTTTATAATATTGTTTGTCAGAGCAGGAGCAGCATAGGCTTTCGGCTCAAAAATTAAATATATGTTGTGTAAATTCAAAGAATAAATACATAGTTTTAATTAAAAATTTAATTTTCTGATTTTACTTTTTTTTATTTATATAAAAAACATTAAAATCCACAAAATGAAGACAATACACCAAATATTAATAGTTATAACTATTTTTTTGTTAACAATTTCATGGGCATAAATATCATCTGCTGCAATACAAGAATCTAGTTCAGCATTTGTATTATCCTTAAAATGAATTAATATATACCTTAAGCGAATACTAAAGAAATAAGGAAGGATTTAAGACGAGATGCCAATGCATATTGGTAGTGAAGTTCTGAAAATCAAAATGATAAATATTAATTAAACCAGATAAAGGAAATCCACATTCGTGAAGTGAAGCAATAAAAATCGTCCGAAATTGTTCTTAGTGGTAAACTTTCATATATGTATTCCTAGAACTGCGAGTATAATATGGAACTTTTTTTAACAATAATCAATTTGCTGAAACAAAATGTAACTTCGATTAATGTTTGTCAATTTGCTCTGTGCAGACAAATCGAAGTTGTTTTTTTTCGGCGAATTTTATTTACTGGTACAAAAAAAATGATTTAAACTGACATTATAGAAGGGAACAGGTGGCACTCTCCGACATTGGGACATCTTCGACATCTATGGCTAACTTCAAAAAAAAAATTAAATAAATGGTTAAAGGAAGTTTCAGTTATTTAAAACACACTTCAATTAATACAACAGTAAGATTCTCAAATGCATCGACCTATCTTCCGGGGTCATCAAGGTGTTAAAGGGATAATGTTTTCAGTTTATATATCGACTAAACAAATTTTAATGCGATTTTATTTTAGTTGTTTAGATTTTTTTTTAGAGGTTCTTTTGTCATACCTTAAGCAAATTATAAGAAAACAACATTGTGTATATGAATTGAGCTCGGTCCGAGGTTCTGCTAAAACCCATGGAGCACTTTAAACACTTTTCCACTTTATTTTCAAAAACTTAATTTAAAAGAAATACCTTTACGAAAAACCTGAATTTCATTCAGTATCAGTATATATGACAAAATCAAATTTATAATAGGGCTTTCCAATTTTTTCAAATTGTATGTTAAAGTGTCAGAATGCGCCATCTTTAACATAATTGAGTATAGGAACTCTTGTTGTTATTGGAGTACCAAAATTAAGAATATTAAAAAGTTTTTAATATTGGATCATTTTCGTTGAGCGCCTTACGGAATAAGGGTGATTAATTTAATTTTGAACCTTTAAAAAGAAATATACTAAAAAAATGTACATTTGATTCTGCTTACGTATTTTGGTTTTACAAACTCGAAAATAACTTTAAAAATTTGGATAGGTTTTCAAGACACTCGTTTGACTTATTTATACTAAAACCATATCTTGACGTCTTGACTGACTATATCTGGACCTACTTTATTCTAAAGGGGGTTTAATCGACCAAATCTTTCGAGAAAAAAATCATGGCTGAAGTAATAACTGAAAGATCCAGTGAAAAGATAAAATGCTTCTTAAATGTAGTTAAAGAAATATTTTTCACGTTCAATGTATAGGGCAAGTAATTTCTAGAGGTTTTCGTAAAATTGAACATTACGATATGATGGAGAAGTCCAAAGAAGTGGCTTTGGACAAACCTTTCGTCGTCGACACCCTGGTACTGTCGATATGTACATCAAGCTATAGAGCCTGAGCAGGTAGATGAATTTTTGTTAAGTTTAGAAAGGAGTTTTCTTAAGTAAATCCATAGAAAAAAAAAACGAGCTTTTGTTTTAGCTTAGCTGCGCCATAAATTTTTGAGTCATATCTCGTTAGTATTATTGTATTTAAAAACTTTGCAGAAGATAAAAAAAAAAAAAATTCAGTAGGTTGCTATAAGTGCGGTATACCTACCTATTTTTGACTTTGTTCAAATTTTTTCGTTAACAATAATTCACTAACATATCTCATCAATGTTTAGCCACGTTTTAGCTTTGAACCACTTGAGCAAGTTATGCATTTTATTTTTTTACTTTGTTTTACATCGGACTATTTTTAATAAAATTTTTCAACTTTTCATGTAAAATGATTAAAAAAATTCAGCTGTTTTTCTTTTTTAATTTAAAAATTTCAGAATTCTTTACTCAAATACACAAAATCAGGTCGATGGCCCCGTGCAAAACAATATTAAATTTATTTTTTTAATTTATCAGGAGAGACGTTTAAAGTTTGTTTTTGTTTGGGATAAATGTCTAAATAAGGCATTATACTAAGCCCTAATTGACCTCTGTTTCCAAGACATTCTTGTTAGATTCACAAGAAACGTATTAAAATAAAGGGCTTTCAATAGTATAACGGTAACTCAAAACTAAAGTATGTGCACTTAGTATAGTTTTGCACGGGGCCATCGGGGTATTTTAAAATATTAAAAAAATTTAAACCAAAAATTTAATAAATTTAATTTTAGAACGAAAATATCAATATTAAATACATTTTGTTTTTTATATTAAACCGAATTCCGAGATATACAAGAATATTATCTACCATTTAATAAAACAAATATTTAAACAAATATTTAAAACTTGGAGTCATCGGTAGTTATTTTCTTGGTCTAGCTTTGTAGCTTGATGTAAAACCTGAAAACTAACTGAAAACAATTTTGTTTTATTTATGAAAAAATATTTAATAATTTCTGTTGTTATTTAATTTTTAAACGAAAAATTATTTAAAAAACGAACTAACTGAATTGCATACAAAAAAAAAAAAAAAAACCACTGGATCACACGACCTTTCTCTTGGGGTTAAAATTTAATAATTATTCTAAAGTAGAATCCGATATGTATTTTGTTTTTAGAAAACTATGTTCAAATATTTTCGAGCTTTTTGAAAGACAGATTTATGTTAAAGCATTAAACAAATAAGAACGTGGGAAACACAAATGAATATTTGCCAAATTTAAATTTTTTTCAATCTGGAATAAGCAATAAAATACTCTAGTAAAATTAAATTAGTTGCTACAAAAAAAAAAAAAACTACCAAATTCATGAATTTATTTTGAATTTAATAAGAAGTGGAAGTAGAAATTATTATGGGAAGTATTTGATTTGTTAAGCTAACAACAACAATTTGTCAATTAAGATTTAATTATCTTTTTTTCACTATCTACAGAAGCAAATTTTTTTCATTTTATTTTTAAAGGTCATATATATATCATTATAATATGTATTTTTTTAACGAAAATCACCTGCTTTACATTTTTTAAATGCCTATACTTAATGATATAACTGCTTTAAAAGGGGTATGTTTTTGTTGTTATATTAGATTTTGCCTAAAACAAATGATAAATCACCACTTTTTATCTCATGGTCTCATAATATAACGTCGCCAATCATTAAATATGTATGGAAATGGTTTTGTTGAACCATTAACATTGAAAACCGGAAATCGTAAAAAAAAGTTGAAAGTACCTATTAAAAAAATTGATTAAATTTTTACTTGCTTTGCGATATATTATTATAATATGTAGCTACAATAAGAAATATTGATATTATGGTGAAAGTGTTATAGGAACTCAACTCAGCAAAAATTTTACACGCGAATATAAAAACAGATCAATTTTTATTTTGTGTACAAACAATAAAAAAGTATTTATAATAATTTAAAAAGTTTTCTGATTTGCTATATACTTTAACTAAAACACGGGACGATTAATAGAGAAAAGTCAAGCTGAATGTCTGTCAGTATATAATTTAATTTGAAACTTTTTAAGCGATTTTCTTCAAATTTAAAAGTAAGGTTTGGAAGTGATTCCCCAAGTGTTTAATAACTATATTATACACCATTATTAAATTTTAAAAATTGTCTTACCCAACTTGTATTTTCTTAGAAAAATGTTGAAGAAATTTTATATACATATACCTACTCGTACCTACATATCTGATGGAAAACTCAGGTTGCATATCGCACAGTTTAACGGACTATTTTATAACAATTTTAATACCTACGGAAATATAAATGATACAAAATGTTTTGAATATTGGAATCATTCCGTTCACAGAGATGAAATAAAATCTTTACAAAAAATAACTCCTTTCTTAGTACCTTAAGAAAATACAAAATATTGGTTATATAAGTTACCATTTTAGCACCTTCGTTTTTGTGGTTATTCTTTGCAAATTTTGTTTCAATTAAATTAAAAAATAAAATTTAACCATAACGTATGTTGAATTCAAAAAAAGAAGATTCTTTAAATTACTGAAATTATTTAAAAAAATAATTAATTAAATTAAATTAAATTAAATTAAAAATTTAAGACCAATCATTTTATAATTTTAATTTATTTTCAACCATACATCTGGGAATTGTAGGATATTTTGGATTTCTAATTTGAAAATTAGGAAAAAAAGTAAACAGGGGGATAGATAAATTTTGTGTGTTTCTATCTTCAATTTCTCTTTTTCTTGGAATTAACTCTCTTATGCGATGTATTACAATTATTTTGCTATGATTGTTTTATCAAAATTGTCAGAGTAATTTTTGATAGAATTTGAAACAAATTGGGTTTTGTCCTTAATTTTTTGTATATAAATTATAATTTTAACATTTTGGAGTGCGAAATTATTTGAACTAAGTATGTATTTAATATTACTTCACATAAATTTAACCGGCATCATTCGAAAAACTAACTTGATATATGGGATTAACCCAAAAATAAGGCATACAAAAAAGCTAAAACCCTTTAAGAATTTTTTTCACCAAAACTTTAAATCTAGTTTTATCACAATTTCTTAAGACCAATGCAAATTGACGAAATTTAAACTAAATCGTTTAAGTCGTTTTTGAGAAAAAATAAACAATCATTCTATGCGAGCTACCTGTTTAAGATGATTTAAAAAAAAATTCTCTTTATGCTAGAGGTGGTATAGCAAAGAAGCGCATATAGCGATAAAGGCACACATAGGTACATATTATGTATATTTGCACATTAAAAATTTGCCAAAAAAGTCAATATTCCAAAATACAAAATCAATATACCTAAGTACAAGAGAGTTCAATAATATTTAAGATGTTATTTCTGTGGTTTTGTTTCCACTTAAATAGACATTTCTGCGATGTATTCATATTGACATTTTGAATCGAATATTGAAAATATTCCGCTTTTCTTGTTAAATTTCCGTTTTATTGTTAAATTTCCGGTTTAAAAGCTGAATTTTAAAAATATGTTTTTTGTGTAATTTTTCAACCTCGAATGATTTTTTGAAATTTATTCCGCGCTAATTGGCAATGATATGAACATAACAAGATAAAATATTGTTGTTTTAATTAATTGAAAAATAATAAACTTTTACAATCTGTTATAAATTAGTTCGTTATGTTAAGTAAACTTTTTTTTTTGCTTTTTGTCAAAATTAATTTCACTAAAATGGCCAATCAATAACATTTCTCTCAATAATATCCGACAAAAAAATGGGCTCACAACACAACACACATTTCTTTGTACATATTTTTATGTAAGTAAAATAATAATAAAATTAATTATTAATAATATAATTGTTGAATGTTAAATAAATCAATCAAATTGATCGTTGAATTTCTAAAAGCTTTTTATTGTACCAACAATAAACCTGCTGTCATAAAATCTATATACGTAGATATGTATTAATAAAATGTTAGACAAAGTCATTAAAATTTCTCATTTCTCACTTCATAATATATTAACACTGTCATATTTTTGTTGCATTAAAATTAAATAATAATAAAAAAAAAACACAATGCAAGATATTTTACTTCAAACAAATTCACAAACATTCATATAAATTTATTTTCCTTGTTTTCTATGATGTCAAGTAATAATCATGATTCAGCAACATAAAAATAAAACAAATGGTTTTTTAAAACTCCGCAACATCGTGTGATGTGCATCTTTTTTGTTTATATAGAAATATAAAACAGGTGGTGATTTTAAATGTATGTGTATACAGAAGATAGAACATAGTTTTCATATTTATTGTTACATTATTTACATTAGAAAACTTTATTACCCCAGATGGGCACTTAAGTTTTAATATTTCAGAGACGTTGAAGTTGGTTTCCCGTCATATTGTTGTTGCTCAAATATACTTTAATAAAATGCCTACATGACTGGGTCATATGTTTTTGCATTGAAAGTTTTAAGCCTTCATTTAATAGTGACAAAGATTTTTGAAAAAATTTGATTATAATTAAATATTTTCAAGCTTAATACAATGGGGTAAAATATTAAATATCTTTATATTAAGGTATAAGCTACGAATCATACCAAAACCAATCTTCTTAATTTTCAAAGTGGGTTATATTTTAAAACACATTTTAAAACATAAAATAAAATAAAATAAAATAAAAAAAAAATAAAATAAAATAAAATAAAATGAAAGAAAAGAAAATAAAATAAAATAAATAAAATACAAAGTAAATAAAAGAAATGAAACGAAAAGAAAAGAAAAAAAGAGAAATAAAATAAAATAAGGAAATCAATTCAAATAAAAATTAAAAAAATGTTTAACAAAACACTTATTTTTAATTATAAATTTATAGTAGAATACTGAAAACCAAATGGTTTTAAGTGTTTTCGTTTTTTGAACAAATTGAAAATACAAATTTTGTTTAACTTATTTTTTTGTAAATTTTACAAATTTGTTCAAAAATATAAACAAAGAATTTAAAAAAATGAAAAACTGGCTTTAAAGAAATCATAAAGATAATGTCATAAGATTGTACAGTTTTTTTTAAATATTTGTAAATTGATAGGCGTGACTGGAGGCAGCTTAAGGGAGACCAGACAATCTGGAAAGGCAGTCGTAACCAAAACAGACCATAACTTAATCTATTAAGCGATTTTATATCTAGCAAAACCAATGTAGTCGTTTTGAAAAAGGCTATAACTTTTATTAATGTATGGCGACTAATAAAGGTATTTTTGGAATTTAAAAAATTTTTGATAACAAAAATTTTCACACGAATGCCAATTTTTCCCTAATAACTGGTGCATTTCTTTCACAAGCAAACATTCATACTAAAAAATATAAGTCAAATTTATCATCAACATACATCAGTCCCCATAAAATTATTATGCTCTTGAAATCTTGGAAACATTTTGTTTGTTCGCATATAAATATATTCTGGATCAAAAAAAGAAGCTAAACCAAATGTTTTATCGTGGGATATTTCATTCTTCTGTGTTAAATAGTTTTTTTTTTTTTTTTTTTAATTTTGTGCATCTATTTTGAAAATATGTGCGAGAGATGAGTTTAATTTGGGAATCCAAATTTTTTGTTGTTGTTATTGCTTTCTGGATATTATAATTTGATTTGTGGTAGAGCTATTTATATATAAGCAACTTCTACTTTATTATATGAGATAAAATTCAAAAAATGGTGTTTTAGGGTTATTATCTTTTTTTTTTTCTTGAACGAACAATCAAAAGGAAATGATATTAATAAATGTTCTAACACAATAATTTGAAATAATTTTGGTTTCTATGGTAATAGTGTTGATGAGTGTATCTACCATTGGGGATGTCATGTTTGGTGGTTATACATACACATAAGTGTGGAGAAAGCGGAAGTTAATTAAAATTTTATAGCACTATGATGTGACATAATAAAAGTCACAGGTTTGAACATACCACACATAATAAGTACCTATTTCTTTTTGTTTTTTAAAAAATAAAGAAAAAGAAATAAAAATGAATCACTATGGTTGGGTAATTTATTTATTAAATTATTTCTTATAAGCTGCCAAGCTTATAAAAAAATCCTGAAAATCTATAAACTCTGGTTTTTGTTTTTAGTAAAACTCAAAAGATATACACTGTTAAGTTAGTGCCCTATCAAATAATCGTATTATTGGACATCTGGAAGCAACAAACAAGCAATAAATGAAGAAACTCTTTTTCTAAATTTAAATAAACATTGAAAAGGGTTATTAAATAAATCGTAAACTAAAAGACTAATGAAATTGTTAAAAATAAACGTAATTACAAGTTCGTTTCATTAAAAAAAATATTTTATTTGTTTTTTTGGAACATTAAAATTTTCAGCAAATTATTTTAAAAAATTCGAAAACACTTTTATTGAAAATTTTAAATAGAACTATATTTGAAGTTTTCATTAGAAACTTCTGCATGCAAAATTTAGTTTAAATCGGTTTAACCATAATAATGAGAAAGTCAAAATTAAACAAATTATAAAAAACAGGTTTTACGCAAGATAAAGTTAATAAATACATTTGGTTGTGTTAATTCTACTTAATGTTTGATAATAATAATTTTGGTAACACATAAAATTTTTTTTTACATGGTTTAAAAGAACTTAGATTTTTCTTAAGGAGTTTTTTAAATTACAGTAGAGGCCAAAACAAACAGTTTGACTCCAAATAAATAAATAAAATAAGTGTTTTTAAGTTATTTAAAATAATATCTTTTATTTATTTCATGAAAAAACACGTTAAAAATCTCCAATATTAAATCAATCCAAATACGCCAACAAATTCTTTAAAATAATAAGGGTATTCATGCAATGTTGCAAAAACACTAGCTAGTAGATAAGTTTACCATTCGGTTAAGTTTACGATTTAGTTAGTGAAATTTAAAATTTTATATGGGAAATGATTTACAAAATTTGGTTAAAATTCCCAAAAGAGTATGTTGCGGAAAATTAAGCAATTTTTTTTGTTAAACTTAATCAAACGTCATTGCGACTTTTAAAATTAGGTTAGATATATAAGAGTACTAAATAAGTCTCTCCATTATCTGTAACTATCGCATTAAGATTAATTGGCATAAAAGTTGTGAATTAAAACGTAGTTTATACAAAAAATAAATAAATAAGACGTCTACATTTTCTCACTGTTGATCAGCATTTTTAATATGAATAAACAAGTAAATGCTTCTACTGGTATTTATTATGCTTTCCGAATTGTCATCGAAGTGAAAGAAACAATTTCTTTTTTTGATTCTTCTTTCACCAAATTTTAGTTTAGTTGAGCTCGGGACCACATTTACTACTGAAAACGAAAGTGAAATAAACTGAAGGAAAAGTAGAATTTCATTATTATGGGCGCCCCATATGATTTTCTTGTATTCGCTCATTTTCATTGGATCATCTGCCGGGACTTTGTGACTATTACAGTTCTACCTTCAGCCCCGAAATCGTTTTCTCATGTGATTCCCCTCGGGCTTAAAAAAACACGACTTTTGTGTATCTTACATTTTTTTAAACGTTCCGAGATATTCGGCTCTAATTTTAGGTTGGGTTGGGAGAGGTACTCCATTTAGAAATAACTAAGACTTCTGAACACGCTTATTTGTATACATACCTATTTTGAAGTTAAATATTTGACATTTAACGAACAGCTGATTCAAACAATTTTAACAACATTTTAACCAAATGAATTAAAAAAGGCGATCATGCAAACTTTTGTTGTAAAATTATCATTTTACATAATTTGTAAACTTACGCCATTGCACGAATACTCTTAATAGGTGTGTTTTATTCATTGCTGCATAGCCAGCGCAGCACAAGTCTGAATAAAACGATCACTCACTCTATACGTTCATTTCAATAATTGAAAGCTCTATCGCCAGCACCAGCCATCTTTTTTTTACTGACTTCTTTTTCGCCAGCAATCAAATTGTTTTTGTTTGCCAAGGGAAATTTTGCTGTGCTGGATATGCAGCATAAAACACACCTAATATTAAATGTATGGGGGATGTTTTTCTTGGCGTTTTTTCGGATTCACATAGCAACATTTTTATTTTGGCAAACCTAATGGAGAGTGTCATGTTACGTACGCTGAAAAAAAAAATTAGCCTCTTCGGTAGATCCTCCAACAAGATAATGATTTATAGTTTACGGCAAACGATTCAAATAGGTTTTTCCATTGCACTTTAGAATATTGCTCTTTGATGATTTGCAGTCACCGGATTTAAATTAAATTGTGAATCTATAGAAACATTTCAAGGATCGTATTGAAAAAACAAAATTTGAAAACCAAGAGTTTATGTAAAAGATTTTCGGAAATAATATTAAAGTTTATTTCTACAGTTTAAAAAGCTAAAAGGTTGTCAGACTAAAATATTAGAATAAGCTTTTTAACAAATAAACTGTGCCAACGCTGATACTAAAAATGGTACTAAAAATGATATTCTATCCCTAAAAATATTTTTTTTTAAATCGTTAATCGTCAATCGTCAATTTTCAGAAAAATTCGAACAAGTCGTTATAGAAACATTGATGTATAAGGTGATTTGCATATAAGATGCGTGTAGGTTGGTTCGAAACAAGAAACAAATCTTATAAGAAGGGGACTTTATACCCCCTAACCAATTTATAAAAAAAGTAACTTCAAATGAATAAAAAGTTATTAAAAACAAAAGGCAATGCTTACAATTATTTTAAGCTTTCTTTTTTATTTTTTTATTTTATTCAATGTCCTTATCAATTTTTAGTCAATTAATATTAAAAACCAGATGCTTAAATAAATTATTTTCAAAATGTTGAGCTTGAAAACAATTTTTTCGAAATATTAAGGAATGAATATCTGGATTTAAACAAGCTATAGCATTTTATTTTAAGTGTTAGTTAGTGTTAGTTAGTGCCTTAGTTTTTATATATATTTTTTTTTTGATTTTAAGTCCACCCACCCATTCCATACAATTTTTTCTTGTTACGACCCACCCTCCCAGCTCCAGAATTTTTTTTGCATCTTATGCGAATCACCCTGCATAAAAGAAATTCTAGTTTTTTTAAATGAATATGAACATTTTCTCAGTGGGTAGTGGGTACCTCGACCAGTTTAAACCACTGAAGCAATTTGCTTTAAATTTTAAACTTAAATTTTTTTAGTCAAAAAATAACGGTGCCTTTAGTACCTATATCTGCCATAAAAGGAGTTTTCTCTGAAACGGATCTAAAGATTTTGAAAAAAATTTCTAACTTTTATTTTTAGGTACAAATATATTATTGAATATACACAAATTCTCAAAAAACATATCTTTTTAAATTCAATATTTTGAAAACGGATTTATAGTTTTTGTTCGAAATAACGTTGTAAGTGTATATATTATTAAACACTTAAAAATTATGTCCCCCAAATATCCCCTAATTTTTTTTTAACGTTAAACAAAATTTATTTACACTCCCGTTCTATTGAATAGATTAAAACTTTAAGAGAGCCATTTATAGATATTTCTCCCAACTAATTTCAATAGATTTTTTTTAATGTTATTAGAAATGGTATAAGAATTAAAAATATTAATAAAATTTTAAAGAGAATAAAATAAACGGAAACCAAATTATGTCTTTACTTTTGGTCTCACCCAGATTTCTATACTTATAGGTTTAAATCGAGTGATTTATCTGGTTCGTTGAAATAAACAAAAAAGTTAAAATAGACTGTAATTGTAAAAGTCTTCTTAAAACAATAAATAAAAGACATTAAGTTTTTGATAATGTATTAGTTTTTCAATCATTTCAAACCTTTATTTTAAATTACTTCATAAACTCTATATACGTGGCAATGGCATTGAATTATACAATTGGGTAAGGTAGTTAGGGAAATTTCACTCCAAGCTGTCTGAATTGCAATAATCAAAGATTTTGTGCCTTCTAATAACATTCACAAAAATCCACGCAGTTAACTATAACTTCCGGGAGCAATAGTTATAAATGGCTCTCAAGAATTTTTTACCTATTCAATTAAACAAGAGTGTATAAGAAATTATTTTCCAAAGCCACTCAAACCCCAGGAAATTTCACGGGATACAGTCGTGCATTTAATTAAAAATGTTAAAGAAATTTTATGTAATACAAAAATATTTAAAAAAAAAAAACTGAAAATATGTTTAAATTTAATAATTTTTTTTTTGTAAAACTCAACAGGGTTCTTTATTTTGAGATTCCTACTTTTTGGGAGTTTTTTTACACAAAAGATTTTTTTAAAAAAGTAGAGATTTTAGGATTACAAAGTGAATGGTATAGTACAACTCATATCTTAATAATTATGAAGCCATAAACCAAAAGATAGGTATTTGTATCTACGTTCAAAGAACACTCAGATTTTGAATGGAACTTCCTTACAGAGGAGATACGTGTAATTGCAACAATACAGAAAAGTTTGATGAATGTAGCATTTGAATTTAATTGGTATAACAAACGAATTTCTTATAAACATACTCTTAAAATGTCAAGCAGTTATGTATTTTGTCACCTACATCCAATAAAATACTAAGACTTGAGTTTTTAGGAAACACTTATACAAAAAAAAAATAAAAATAAAATAAAATAAAACTTGGTATAGGTATTCCGACTCTCAACATCTTTTTCACACTCATGCTGCTTCTTATCCGTTTAAGTCGTTGGTTTTATTTCCGCAAAAGTGTTGTGAAATTTTAACTTCTAGTTTTTATTCTTAAAAAAAAAAAGCTGAAGATGCCAATAAAATACATATATTTTTAACATTGAAAATGTTTATAGGGTCGTTTTGAGAAAAATATGGTGTTACCAAAATGATTAAATGAACAAAATGAATATATAACAAATGAACGAAATGAACTCTAGCGTATAGGGAGCTCAGGATCGAATTTTTGGTTGGTGTTACCAAAGAAAATGCCAAAATGAACCTAAAGACACAATCGATGAATCGTACCTACACGTTGATCGTCGCCAACCGACGAGCTTCAGTGGAGGATAGTTGAATTTTATGAAATCTTAAAATCACTCGATTTGAGCGCACTTAGAAGCCTTTTACTCAGATTATAATTATCGGATGCTTAATATTAAGATAGATAATTAAAGATAAAATGACAGGCTACAAATCTGCATCAAAATGTTTGCAAAAGCTTACAAAATTTCATACTAAAAACGTGAAATATTGGCTTTTGAGAACTAATTTCATCACGGCAAATGACGTGAGAACAAGAAAACAAAAAGAAAAAGAAAAAAAACGTACCCACAAAGAATATACATTGCTGTAAGGGTGTTGGCAAGACGTTGGTTGGAGTGGAATGTGTGCAATAAAAAACCACCACTGCACTGTGGCTGGCCGCTGGTGGCAAAAAAATTGGCTTCGCATCGGCAACAAAAATGATATACATACATAGCTACATTATTAAGTAGGTTAGGTATGTCTGTAAAATGTTATGTTGATTAAATTGTTGTAGGTATTTTGCAAATATTATTCGTAATGGTACGATTAGGTTGGTTTGGTTGGCTTATAACTTCTGTTCTAACAATTGGATATTTAAAATAAAGGTCTTAAAATGAAGGTAAAATATCAAACTAATTTATTCAGTTAAAAAATAATTGAAATAACATTATAGTGTAGGTGAAAAACGTTTAGGTTTAATTCATCAAAATAAATAATTGCAAAAACTGAAAAATTAAATAACAAAATTGGCTTCGCCAACAAAATTCATATACCTACGTATCTATATAGGTACATACATTATGTATGTAGGTAGGTAGGTAAGTAGAAATGGCGATCACGAGCAACCTAGCTCGTTGACCCAATTAGCGCTAGAGTGCGCCGTTTTGTTACCATAACTCGTTGGACCTGTGGATGTAAATGGTTTGGAAATTCAGCGTTGTGCTAAAGTGCCCAATTGGGCCATTTGGCCCCAAGTTTTGTATTTTGGCCCCATGCCCCGGGCCAACGTGAAATGGCCCCAGTTTCAAAAAATTCATAAATAAAACAATAGAAAAAATACTTGATTTCACAAATTTAAAAAAAATATCAAGTTTTCAACAAGCTCGCGTTTATTTCAAATTTTGTCGAATAATATAAAAAAAAGAAATATTATTCTAATGGCCAGTTGTACAATAGTGGTTCAGCCTCGGTTCAAGATTTTAACTCACCGATTTCGGGGGATTAACTAAGGTTCAACGCTGGTTCAAGTATGTAATTGGTTATTATCACAGACTTGAACGGTAAACCACTGTTAAAACTCAATTGATCCCCCGAAATCGGTGGATACAAATTGCTGAACCACGGTTTAAATATTTGTACAACTGGCCCTAAGAGAATTAGTAGAAAATGATGATGTATTGTTTTGACAAGCTTTAATAATGTAAGCTTTCATAAATCTGTGAGAAACGCAAATATTTTTGAGCTTATTAATATTATCTATACTCAATTCAAAGGAATTAAGAATGAAGCCGTGCTCTGCTCTCCAATTATTTGATTAAAATTATTTGTGATTTTATAAGAATGGTTTCAAAGCTACCCATCAAATCTATTAAAGGAGATGTTTCTAAAAATTTATTTGAATTTAATAGAAGAAATAGATTCATTTTTTAATTCTGGACCAACTCTGGAAAAATTAGCGAACAATATTTTAAATGACTATCTGTACAATGCAGTGCATTATGAAGAATGATTTCTTCTACCATAAAATCATTAAAACCGCAACAAACTAAACAAAGGAGTTATTTACTCATTTATGAGAGTTGAATGATTTTTTTTTAAATGAAAACCTGTCAATTTTTATTTAGCCTCTACAGAATTGATTAAAACAAATTAGGAGATATTGTAAATTTTACTTTCGTTTAAATTTAATTTATTCTTTTTTCTTAGAAATTATTCTTTGTTTACTGAAAAAATAAATAAAATAATAAAAAATATCAAAGAAATCATTTCGAAATGTGTCATTTTACTCCAACATCCCTAATTGGCCCCAAGAAATTTGAAATGGCCCCAAGAATGGCCCCAGGATTTTTTGTTCCAAGAACAACGCTGTTTGGAATGTCTCAGAGACGTAAGAGGTTTGACCCCTTAGTATGACATTATGTATGTACATTTATATAAAAGGATTGATTTAGTTGTTCTGCGGTTGCCTTACTTCTGTACTAATAATCGGATCTTAAAGATTAAGGTTTTCAAATAAGTTAAATAATAGGCTTCAAAATTTTGTGTGACAAAACTTGACTTCATTCTTAACCAATTCTATTGTTGAACCTAGAATATGCACAGAGACCTATACTTGAACCTCTATGATTATAACTTATAACTTTAGTTCTATAAGGGCCAAATGTTGAAGGTTAAGGTATTTAAATTAAGGTTAACTAGGCTAGAGGTAGGATTAACCTAGCGAAGCAACTTAAATATAATACCTAATCGAAAAGGGTTGATTTGGTATCTTCTGTTCTAATTATCGGATCTTTAAAGTTAGTGTCTTAGAATTAAGGTAAAATCTCAGGCTACAAATTTATGTGACAAAACAACATCTAAACCAATGCGTTTTTTGAACTTGACCAACGTCTAAACCAATGCGACTTTTGAACTTGAGCTACGTCTAAGCAAATGTGATTTTTAAACTTGACTAACGTCTAAGCCAATGCGATTTTTGAACTTGACCTACGTCTAAGCAAATGTGATTTTTTAACTTGAACTATACGTCTAAACCAATTCGATTTTGAGCTTGACCAACGTCTAAGCCAATGCGATTTTTGAACTTAACTTACGTCTAAGCCAATGCGATTTTTGAACTTGACCTACGTCCAAACCAATGCGATTTTTGAACCTAAAATATGCAAAGATACCTACTTGTGAATCTCTTTAATAAACTTACAACATTAGCTCTAAGGGCCAGTTGTTGAAGGTTAAGGTATTTAAATTAACATTAATCAGCCTAGAGGTAGGATTAACTTAGCGAAGCAACTTAAATGTAGTAATCGAAAAGGGTAGACTTGGTAAGCTTTTATTTTCTGTTCTAATTATCGGATCTTTGAGGTTAAGGTCTTAAAATTAAGGTTAAATCTAAGGCTATAAATGTATGTCACAAAACTTTACTTAAGTCTAAGCCAATGCGATTTTGGAACTTGACCTACGTCTAAGCCAATGAGATTTTGAACTTGACCTACGTCTACACCAATGTGATTTCTGAACTTGACCAACGTCTTAACCAATGCTATTTTTGAACTTGACCTACGTCCAAACCAATGTTATTTTTGAGCCTGAAATATGCAAAGGTACCTACTTGCGTTTCTCTTTAATAAACTTACAACATTAGTTCTAAGGGCCAGTTGTTGAAGGTTAAGGTATTTAAGTTAACGTTAATCAGTCTAGAGGTAGGATTAACTTACCTAAGCAACTTAAATATTAATATCGAAAAGGGTTTATTTGGTAAGCTTTTATATTCTGTTCTAATTATCGGATCTTTGAGGTTGAGGTCTTAGAATTCAAGTAAAATCTCAGGCTATAAATACAAAATACAAAACTTTACCTACGTCTAAGCCAATGCGATTATTGAACTTAGAATATTCAAAGGTACTGCAATATAATTGAACTTCTTTAATAAACTTATATAGATTTAGTTCTAATGTTCAGATGTTCAAGGTTAAAGGTAGAACTATAATAGTCGGATGCCGACCTAAGTGGTCGTACGAAACGAAACGAATACAAAGAATTCATATTACGTGCCCATAATTGAGTTTTGCTTGTTTCGACCAATTTTTTACTTTTGCTTCCGGAAGTGAAGAGCGCTCACCGACCGCTCCATGCGTAAGTGAACTGAGAGAATTTTCTTCCAACATCTTCCGACTATTACAGTTCTACCTTAAGGTCCTCAAATGAAAAAAAAAAAACGATTCAATTTGGTTGTCAACTCAGCTGTCAACTTAATTGGTGCTTTGCTTTTCATATACACAGATAAAAGAATACTGCTTAGCTGTCAAAACCATTTATATTGTCTTAAGAAATTACACGACTCGAGTTTATTAAATTTATTAAAAGATGAGTTCAAAATGCAAAATATTATAGAATACCTAAAAACAATTAGGTAAATCAGGTTTGCATTGAGTTTGAGCTACACATCAAATTATTTATAAATTTGGTCTCGCGTTAAAAATTGGGTTCACTTTTACAGTAAATCAAATAACTTGCCTATATATAAATAGTTCAATAAGTTGAGAGACTTGTAAATCAATTTGAGCAAATTTTAGCAAATAATTGATTTTCTTCAACATCAACGCAGTGATTAAATAAACTGAACTGAGCAACATTAATTTAACCGCCAACTGGGATTTGACATTAAAAATATCTACACATTGTAATTTCAGACTGAAGAATGGTTTCTTAGACAGCTTCAGAAGTTTTGGTGCAACTATAGGATACAAATTAGAAATCACCAAGATTATTCATGTTTTTATTTTATCGAGCTAACATAAGTCATTTTTAATGTCCCCATAGTTACTCTATGAGTGAAATCTGTAAATTTTTTTTATGAAGATATGAATAAAACTGAAACATCCTTCGTTTATGCGCGTATATAGTTTTTTAACGAATAAAATCTTCACCTATATACATATGTAGGCAGAAACTCTGCACCTGCAATTTTCTCTTTTTTGCAAACAAAATAAAATTCAAAATAAAAAAAAGTAGAATAAAACAAAATCCTTTAAAAGCGTAAATCCATTTCCATAAAAGCAGAAAGGACTACATATATCAAAAGAAAGAAAAAAAAAAAAAATATTAGGTGACTATATAACATAAAAGCCATCAACTAAAAAAACAGTGAATTGTTCCATTTAATGTCGCATATTGGCTTGAAAAACATCAGGAAAGCTATTTGTACAGTACATAGTTGAGTATAAATTGGAGATGGGACTTCATCATCGTTTTGATGTGATATTTAAGCCTTTTTAAATAACACAATCTGGTGTTTTGACCTTTTAGAATGAAAAAAAGGAAAGAAAAACAATGCGCTGAAATATTATTTTAGTTTTATGAGTAGTTGTGTCACTAAAAGCAGGCTTATACTCTGAAAACTGAAACCAATGAATTCTGAACAGCTTGAATTTATTTATTTTTTTTAACGTTTCTAGTATTTTATTGAATACAATTTTAAAAAAGTTTAATTTTTAGTACAAAACCCGACAGCCAATTTTGTGTATAACTAAAATATGAGTACGGGTTTTTTTTAGGTGTTGTATACATTATGCGTCGTGAAATCCAATACAACATTTTCAGAGGATTTTTTGTCAACCTTTGTTGGGGGTAGTGGGTTAAAAATAACGATTTGCCATATTTTTTTTCTGGAATATTTTCACAAAGGAGGAAATGATTCTCTGTCAATTTAACCAAGTTTAAAGGCTTTAAGTTTGATCATTCACTTAATAGAACTCAAGGTAAAATCTTTTAAGCGAGCCTTATCGGTTTTTTTATTTTTTTTTTTTTTTGGAAGGAATGAGGAAATGAGGAATTAATTCAATTTTACGATTTTTGGAAAAAAAAAAACTCATAGATTTTATACAGTTAGAGGATCCAAGTTTGATATAATTCATTACACCAATTATTGAAAAAAAAAAACTTGAAAATAATGTTAAATATTACACTAAACATCACTATATTAAGCACACTTTTGTAATTTTTGTTCCTTCATTTTGTTATTCTGAATTATTATTAAGTTATTGTCAGTGTTGAAAATTTGTTTTGATCATATCGTCAGCGTAAGTCAGATTGAGGTAATATCAGCTCAACATCATTAATAGTCAAAACAAAGATATGTGGTCCCAAATTGGTTTCCTGAGGTACACCAGAAAATGCATGAATAGGTTTGGAGACACTCTGAAAAGCACTCGATATACCGACGGTCAACTAGGTTTGATTGAATGCAAGAAGTGAAAAAATGAGGAAAACCAAATTTTTTTAGTTTAAAAAGAATGATATTGTCGGAAATTTTGTCAAATGCCTCACTAAAATCTTTTGCAGTGGCATCAACTTCTATATTTTTTCTAAAACAGGCAGCGTCTTTGAAACGAATTCAGTCAGGTTAGTTGTTGTTCTTTTAAGAACCCGTGCTGCTGAGAGGAAAAAATTGATTTATTTGATTTTATTGATAAACTATACTTTCAAAAAGTTTAAGTATACAAAAGATTTTGACATTATGTTTGTTGTTAGAAATATCATTTTTGCAGGGTTAATGAAAGAATCTTTCCACATCTTAGAAAAAACACATAAAAATTGTTACGTAATTCTTTATTATTACCAGGGAGGAGAAGATGTGAAGTTTTTTTTGAAGTAAAATAAGTACTGAATTGGATAAATAGTTGAAGATGTGGGTATGAAAAGTGTTAATCACTAAATCAATGTGAATAAATTAATCGGAGATTCTTCCAATGAGATCATTGAGTTGTTCAAATTTAACTTAAGGAAAATTAAATTTCCGATGCGTTAAAAGATCAGTATTATGATGTTTGTTAACATACGCGAAATTAATACACTGAGGGAAAAATGTATGCACTCAGTAAAGAGACTTCTATGTAAAAAGTATGTGTTGGAGTTTGTATGGGATTGCCATGACAGCTCTATTCACTGAGTATAGTTTGCGTGTGCTGGTTACAATCCACTTTATGTGTCGTCAATATTCTATAGAAATATATAATCTGCATGTATTAAATACAATCAGTATGTACTCTCTACATTTTTATTGATGGCCTACATTGAAATATGTAATGAATATATAAATTTATAAATCCCAACAACAATCCAAATACAAAAGTGTATTCATCAAAGCAGGCAATGTGATGAGTACAAGCAACGTGCATAAGGTTTATATTTCCTTTTATTGAATACAGACTATATATATTCAATACATAAATAAATAACTAAAAATGTTCAAATCATATTCTATGGAACAGCTAAAGTCACACGTGTTATGACTACATAAATACTTCAAAATAGCTAGTCTTCCCAATACAAAAAATGCATTCATTGCAGCATAATATGTGCTGAGTATACAAGCAACGTGCACTGAGTCTATATCGAAATGTATAGAATAAAGACGATTATATATTAATTCAATACATACACCATGTACCAGCTACAGTTATACATGTAATTACGACATATTATATATTTCAAACCTTCTAGCCATCCACATAATAAAATATATTCACGTATTTAATGCATTGACTCATCGTATTAATTACTTCACACATAACTTTTGCACTCAGTACAATGTTAAAAATTATACTGAGTACATAATTTGTAAGCACTGATGTAGTCAATAAATAAATCTGTGCACCCATTACATAAAAATATGTGTCTGTAATTTCCGATTTGTTCATGATTATGTAATGACTACAATGTTTTATGTTATACCTACATAAATATCCACATAAAAAAATGTATTCATCACAAAAAAATATGTGCTGAGTACAAACGTGTATTGAATACAGACCCTTATGTATTAAATACATAAATATAATGTATCGGCTACAGATATACATGTAATGACCACATAAATATTCGAAACCTTCTAGTCATCCGCAAACAAAAATGTATTCATCACAACATAATATAAACTGAGTACAAAGAATATGTCCATAACGTGTATTGACAACAAACATGTATTTATTTAATACATAAGTATTGTATCAGCTACAGATAGACATGTAATGAATACATAATTATATAAAGTTTTCTAGCCATCCCCATAAAAAAAATCTATTCATCACAGCACGATATGTGGTAAGTACATGAAATGTGTCCTGATTATATACCGACAATATGCGTTCAGTACATTATCTAGGGAGAAACTTTAGTTAAACATGTAATGACTACACAAATATATAAAACGCCCTAGCCATCCGCATACAAAAATGTATTAACATATTAAATGTATGGACTCATCACATAGATTTCTGCACACAACATTTCCACAAGAATTTATTCATCACAGCAAGCTATGTGCTGAGTACAAGCAATATGCCAAAGTCTGTATCGACATGTATTAAATCTATAACAATATGTATTCATTATATAATTTATGGACCAGCTGCAGTCAAAACTGTGATGATTATAAAAGTACCCTTTAACCATCGCCAAACAAAAATGTATTCATTACAGCAAGTAATGTGCTGAATACAAGGTACATGTCTTGAGTATAAATAGACGTGTATTGAATACACGCGATTGTTATTCAATTCATAATTAATGTACTAGGTAAAGTTAAACATGTAATGACTACATAAATATATAATATGCGCTAGGCATCCGCATAAATGAATGTATTCATCACAGTTGGCTACGTGCTGAGTTCAAAGCAAATGTGCTGAGTATGAATCCACGTGTATTGAATACATACGATTGGTATTCAATACATAATCAATTTACTAGCTAAAGTTAAACATGTAACGACTACATGAATTTTTAAAACTTGCTATAGCCATCCGCATAAAGGATTGTATTCATCGCAACAATTTTTGTGATGAATACAAGCAATGTGGCCTAAGTCTATATCAACGTGTATGAAAATCAAAAAATATGTATTCAAAACATAAACAATGGACCAGGTACAGTTATACATGTAATGATTCAACATTTTTCTAGTGGAATCGAATTTATATGCACTCATTACATAAATTTAAAATTTTGTATGTACTCTTTACATAACAGCGTAACGGTTATCTGTGATTACAGTTTTCGGCCAATAAGTTATCAGCACTTTTAGAAATTAATTTAAACCTATTTTTTAGTTCTTATATCTAAAAAAATTAATATACTCATTCATATATAAATATTTTAACTAACCTTTCGATAAAAACTCTTTTTTTTTAAATTACCTTAAAGAAATAACCCGGTCCGGAAACGTTCACCGTTTTTGCAGTGAATTTTAACACTTCAACGCTTGTTGAAGCGTCCATCGTTCCATTTCTAGTAATGACAAGTAAACCCACTTGTCAAATGTCAAAAGATGACAGCTGCCCAAATAGCGGGTTATTCAAAATGAAACCTCTTATTGGAAAACTCTTTATAACAAAACAAACAATAAGAATATAAAAATTTTTATATAATTACTAGCCTGTTTTGCCAAATCATACAGTTTGTTTTGCCAATCGGTACAGTAAAACCCGCTCAAGAGAAAAAGCCGTTTATCTGAAACACTTTTTTCATCCCCGAATATTAGTCGACTAATTACCTTCAAAACACTCCGCTTATAAGCAAAACTTGCTTAAGTGAAAAACCATGAAACATATTTTCAGTCAAATTTTCTATTTTTCATAAAAAAAAACTCTTAAGTGAACAAAAAAAGTTGAATCGAACAGAACAAAAAAATTGCTAAACGCTTTCAAGTCTTTTTTATTTTTCACCTCCTTGAATTTCTGATATGTAAACATTAAGAAGGAACTTAAACTTTATTTCAAAAACAAATAATCACTTAAATAATATCTTTAAATTTTTGTATTCAACAGATTTTTAAAAGTAACATTGTTGTAGGTAGCTCTCAAATAAAATCTTTTATTTAACTTTCACTACCTACCTATATTATAAGATATTTTACCTTACTGTGTAAGTTTTCAAATTAAATAAATACTAAAAATACTAAATATGTTACAATTTGTAGAGCTTAAGTGAAATTTATTTGTCATCCAGATAGATGACTTAAGCGGGGCTTAAGCGAAAAACCCGCTTAAGTGAAAGAAATACTGTGACATTTTGCCGTTTCTCTTAAGCGGGTTTAACTCTAATAACTTTTTTTCTGGAACTGAAAACCATACCGACATACAAAAAAATGTGTTTGATATTTTGAACACATAAACAAAAACTCACGCCCATGTTCTGCATTCCACTTATTGTGAATTCACATGACGAAATTGAGTTTGGATGTTCCACAATTCGTTCGAAATGCTAATAGTGAATTAGAATATCGAAAATGAAAATTGATGTTCTTCATTTCGGGTCATTCCGTTTTCATAACGTATTCAATCCACTTTTTTATTCGTCGTGAAATCGGTGCATTTGCAGATAGTTTTGTGTTTCTTGCCACAAAATGTTAGCAAACTTTATATTTTTGTTAATTTTAGTATTTAATTATTATTAGTTTCGTAGGAAAGATAAGAACGAATAAAAGAATACAATATTCATCTGAACCATTCACATTAAGGTATAAGTACTCATGCCGTCAGGCAAGTCTAATACATTCGAATTTTTTTGCAAAATTATTCGGCTAATTTTATTTTAAGAGTTCCACTTTCTTTTTCCCCTAATAAATAAATGTAAAACATGGAATTTCAATTCACTTGAAATTGAAATTCGATTTCAATTCGATTTCATTCGAAATGCAGAACATGGGCGTCAGTTTCATAACTTTAGTTAAGCGATTATATGATATCCAGTAAATTATTCATATTTATTAACTGACTACAGCTTTATATGACTATGAAGTTTGTAGGCAGTATGACAGAGTAGCTTATGTTGACGTTTGCGATTTTTCGGTTTTTCAATTGTTATCTATAGGTAGTAGGTAGTAGTAGTAGTTAACTGTTTAAGTTAGTTTTCTGTCTTAACCCCATTTTGAAATCGATACCCGATGAAAAGCTATCTTATATGCTTCAAAATAGTATGAATAACTTATATTGTGCAATATTTCTTACATGTGTCTAAATAATTTAAATTTTAAATTTCAGAATAAAACTAGAACCAAAAACTATTACTTTTGTATTATAATTATGGTAACGTTAGTGTAAACTGTATTGCAAAACTGTTTGTTTTATTTTGAAAGTCTTATCCAGATGAGATTATATATTTATACTAGTATATTTACACGAACAGTTGGCTTCGCTAACTGAATTTTGTAGTACCTATAGCTAAATTATGTATCTTTATTTTAAGACTTTATAAACATCGAACCATTAGGTATACCTAACTCGTTATTATATAAAATCTAAAAAAAAAAACAGTTTACCTATATAGGTATCAGTTAAATAAATGCATTAACTTATAGGTATACCTAACTATATATGTATGCTGTTATATGTACCTACCTAGGAACCTATTAAATTTATAGTACATACCTAGGTATATACACAAATATTTGGTATAGCATAGCTTTAGGTATTTATCTTTATTTTAAGACTATAAACATACGAATCTGACCATTAAAACTCGAGTTATAATGCTATGGTTATATCCGATTTGCCTATTCAGGCTTTGACCTACTTTTCTTCCTAACTTTTTTCCGGTCACTCATACTTAGTTTCACATTAGTCGATTAAAACAATTTTTTTTATAAATTAACCTCGAAGTAATTCACATACATTTTCATGAGATTTTATAACTTAACTAACTAATACTAACTATAAGTTAGTCTAACATTTTACCTTTATTTTAAGACCTTAATCTTACAAATCCGATTAATAGAACAGAAGATATAAGCCAACAACCAAATCAATCAAAATACAGTAAAACCCGGATAAGTGCCTCACCATAAATTTCTCGTTTTGAGAGGTACTTATGCGCCATGCGGGTTAGGCAGTTACAAAAACCCGCTTAAGTGCACATAAGCACTTATCTCTATATTTACAAAAATAAAAAAAAAACAAATTTACTACAAGAAACATTTAATGTTAGGTATTTAAAAGCTAGGAAAAACATTACATAAACTGACTAGTAACTTTAAAAAGCGAACTTTGTATTTACAAAATAAAATAATTTTTTTTTCTGATGATTTCGATTGTGTACTTAAAAGAATTTTTTTCAGGTAAATTTCAATAAAAGTGAACAAAATATAAGGCAATTAAGCGGGGAAGGTAGTTATGCGAAAGGTACTTATGAGATGAGTTTTATATGAAACAATCCTCAAAATTTTGGTTCTCAAAAAAAAAAAGGTACTTATGCGAGGCACTTATCCGGGTTTAACTGTACCTACAAAATATACTTTACCCACATCATAAGGGTCAACTACACGTGCATGACATTCTACCTAAATGTTAAGGCCTCAACCTTAACGATACGATCATTAGAACAAAAGTTAGCAGCCAACCAAGCCAACCATGTGGATACCTTATTATATTTGAATGAAAAATACCTACCAACGGCACCAACGTGCAACGTGCATATACTTATAAATATATATGCCTATAAATATATCAAATTTTTTCCCGATGCGAAAGTTTTTTTTATTTTTTTTATACTATTCCTCTTTATGGTGCCGTTTGTCTCGATGAAATTTTTTCTCGAGTACAAGTAAAGTTTACTGAGTCCATATTGACGTGTATTGTATGGATACAATATGTACTCAATACATAAATTATGGCCCAGCTGCAACGCAACATGTAATAACTACATAAATATTTAAAATGCACTAGCCATTCGCAAACAAAAATGTATTTGTCCCTGCCTGTTATGTACTGGGTACAAGCAACGTGTCCTGGGTCTATATCGACATTTATTGAATACATTTTGTATGTGTTCAGTACATTATCTATGGACCTGCTACATAGAAATGTACTGACAACATAAATATTTATTTTACGGTTACGGTAAATTTAAGGAAGTTTCTTATAATTTCCATCTATCAGTATCATTCGCCTGATAATTTTCATATGGTTCGGACAACTAGCTCCAGTATTTTTATGTTATCTTGTAATTGGTGAAGTGTTTGTAGTGAGATTAATATTTGGAAGATAAAGATATAATATATGTGTATATGTATATATTAAAAAAATTTAAACTATTAAATTCATTAAACTGTAAAATATAAACAATTAAGTACCTATATTAAAGTGGTTTACTATTTGGTGGCACAACAGCTCGTTTCGCACAGAAACTTATAAAAGACGGTAAGTATTTTTTTATATGAACTTTTATTGTTCTTATTATTTATAAATTTTATTTTTAATATTTAATAAATTATTCACTATCTTAAAATGGAATGCTTTAAATGTGGTTTATTTGTTGAGGAGTGAAAAATCCTACTATTTCATTTCAAAACCAATCACCATTTAAAGGCAGACGCCGAGTATCGTTGTAAATTCCGAGCCTGCACGGCCATATTTTATAATGTTTACGACTTTGGCCGGCATTTTCGAAAGCATTTGTTGCGAGTGAAAACATCTAAAAAACATAATGCGAAATCGTCTTATGTTCCCAATTTTGATTCTGTTTTTTTAAACGCTTCTAATTTTACTCCGGATTCTCCTTCATCTTCTAACATTTTCAAATCTTCTGCTTCAACATCTGCGCCTGAAAAGGCTTTTGAAAAAATTAACCTCATAGAGTTGAAACCTATTAATGTATTAAAATTTTTTATGAATTTACATGCTTTGCCCAATTTAACGAGAAAAAACGTGGCAGATATTGAGCAAAATATCTTGTCGAACTTGATTCAACCAATTCTTTCTTCATTTGGAGATTACATTAAACAACGTTATTCCACGAAGAGTGAAGACCGGCTACACATTCAAATTTTTTTAAAAAATATTGAAGATGCATTTTCAGATTGCTCCTCAGAATATCGACTAATGAAGAAGCTTAATCAAGAGGATTTAATTGCTCCTCTTCAACAAATAACTCTTAACAATAGTGTTAACGAGGTTCATTTGTATAACGAAGTCATTTTTGCAGAGCAGGTGACGAAAGGCACAATGCTCCCTATTTCATTTCAAATCCAGAAATATTTCCAACAAAATGATTGTTTATTACAATGTTTAAATGAAATTAACCTCGGTACTTCATGTGACTTATCTGTATATAGCGAATTCATATCTTCTAAATTATGGAAACAAAAAAAGCAATCATTTGAAGATTCTGGCGAAGTAGCACTACCTTTTTTTTTATACATCGATGATGTAGAGGTAAATAATCCCCTTGGTTCCCACGCTGCACCAGTCACAATGATTTACTATGCGTTTCCCTTTTGCAAAAAATCCGAGATATTTTTGGCAGCAACATTAAAAGGCAGAGATTATAAGGATTTTGGAAATTTTAAGTCGCTGTCATTATTAGTTCATGAACTTAAAAAGTTGGAAGAAGTAGGTGTTTCTATTCAAACTACACAGAGTACTCAAAAAGTTCATTTTGTTCTTGGTTTAGTTGTAGGAGATAATTTAGGCGTTAACACTGTTTTGGGTTTTGGGGGGCTTAGTGCAAATCATTTTTGTAGATTTTGTAAGGAACATAAAACTAGTACGCAGATATCATGTGGCGCAAGTGCTTCACATCTGCGGACGGTAAGTAATTATGAAACCGACGTTGCCATTAATGACTTTAAATTGACAGGAATACATGAACAGTGCGTTTTTCATTCCTTAAAATCATTTCATGTTACTACTAACTATTCAATCGACATTATGCACGACATATTTGAAGGCATTTGCCACTACGATTTGCAATTAATTTTAAATAATTTAATTCATGTAAAGCAGTATTTCTCTCTTGATTTTTTGAATTCCCGAAAACGATCGTTTGTTTACGGTGAAATAGAAAATGGCAACAGATCGGGTGATATTTCATCGGAAACGATTCAATTTAAATCTCAAACGATACACTCATTTAAGACGAATAAATTCAAAATGGGCGCGCGCGAGATGATGTGTTTCTTGCATTTTCTCCCATTAATGATAGGTGATAAAATTTATAAAAATGACGAGGTATGGGCTTTTCTTATTACACTTATTAAAATTGTTGACATTTTATTAAGTTTTAAAATAAGTAAAGGTATGCTTAATGAACTGGAAACACTTATTTATATTCACCATTCCGAATATAAAAGATTATTCCCATCCAGTACATTAAAGCCAAAACATCACCATATGCTTCACTATCCAAAAGTTATTTCGATGGCTGGTGCCCCCCGGAATTATTGGTCATTTCTATACGAAGCTAACCATAAACCGCATAAACAATACGCCCGCAACATAACAAGCCGAGTAGATATTTGTGTTTCACTCGCGAAGAAATATCAATTGAAATTCGCAGATTTAATTTATAATAACCCACCGTATAAATTGCTAATTGTCGAAGAACGACATAAAACACCATACGATGAATATTTTCCCATTATTTCTGAATTGATGTCCAATTCGTTCGAGACAGAAGTTAAAATACTCGCTTATTCTAAGTGTATCTACCGTGGCAATAAATACAAAACTGGCCTTTTTCTTACTTTGCATTCCAGCAGTTTAAAACTTTTTCAAATTCAATTAGTAGTTATTTTAACAATTTCAGAATTACCATTTATTATCGCAAAGCCAATCAAAATTGAATCTTATTTGGATCACTACATTTCGTATTTAGTTTCCCTGCCTGATAACAGTGGTACCGAATCTTCAGATACAGTAATTTTATGTATAGATAAATTCAACGGTCCCCCAATTAATTTACATAAAATTCGAAAGGACGAGGATTCTTCTATGTTGATAGATATTTTCCGCGCAAAGCAATATTACTAGTATCTTTCTTAATATACCTAAACATAAGTGTTTGTTTACTGCAACTTCTTGCTAAAGTTTACTAATTGTCAAAAGTGTCTTTGGGATTTGCTTCGTACAACGTTTCAAGTTACCAAACAGACATAGATACTATTTTCACAATTAATATATATAAGTTAAAAGATATCTATAATATGTATATATATAATATTATAGTATTACATCGTTATTTTGCTCGGGAACCTGTTTTTACTAAAAAATAATAACTTACTATTCTAACATAGATAATGTAACATGTCTGCTTTAAAGTACCTACTTGGTTTGTTCGTTTTTTTCATTGTTTGTTGGTTTTTATCTTTATTAAATTTCAACATTCTGTATTTTTGTATTTATGTATATAACCTAATAATTAATATTATTTAAAAAATGCTTTTGTTTTTTGTTATCTCTTTTAAGTTTTATATTGTTGTTCTTTCTTTTTGTTTATTAATTTGTTTATTGCTAATCACAAGTTTTTAATTTAGTTTTAATAAATAAAAAAAAATTTAAACATACATAGAATTGTTATTCTTTTTTAAATAAAATTTAAACACAAAACTAATATATATACAATTTGAATTGTAACAAAAAAAATGAAGAAGAAAAATTAAGAAAAATACAAATTTAATTGTTTAAGTGATGAGAAGAATAAATTATTTTTAAAAAGCGCTGCTTTTATTTAAAAGTTTAATTTTAATTTAAAAAAAAAAAATTTGTGGGATGTTAATTTTTTACAAAAAAAATAATTAAATAATAAACATGGAAGTGCATATAACAGAGCTTGACTTCATTAACAAAAATAAATAACTTAACAATTCAGCTCAATATATTATATGTTTTGTTGTAAGAGGCAAGTTTTATGAACTAAGTTTTAAAATTTTTAAATAATTCGTTAAAAAAATTATGTTTTGGGTTTTTGCTTTAGTACGTATCAGACATTAAAAATTTCTTTGTTTTGTGTTTTCTGTTTTCTGTTCGCTTTTGTTTCTCTTTTCGTTTCTTTTAGTTTGTGTATAACCGTATCGTAATCGGTGTTTGTTTAAAATGAATAATTACGAAAATCAAATAGCAGCGCCTTCATCATGCAATAATATTATAGAGCATGCGTTGAACTATATTGGAGAGCAAAATACTATTCTAACGGAATTATTCCCAACGGAGCCACCAAGGTTAGAAATGGATAATAACATCAATTACACATCCACAATCAACCAAGATCCAATTTTGATGCCCCAACAAGTTTTGCCCAATAACTTCCAACATCCACCCCAAATCGATTGTATAACATTGCAACAATCGGAAAAATCAATTGCTGATCTTAAATCTCTGCTTTCATCGTGGGGCATGCTTCAAATGTACGATTGGTTCGCTGGTAAATATAATACTTAAAAATTAACTCAGAACCTAGGTAACCTGCATGAGTTTTTTTGAAACATTTTATATCGTATTTCTTTCTTGACTAACTGAACGCCTGTTGGCTCTTTCGAGTTATGCAGAGATGGTAATTACCACGTTTGTATAGAGTCATTTATTAAGAGTGCAGATTTATGACTATACGCTCGAATTCTCGAAAAAGTACAGCAACTTGAAAGTAAAATACACTACTATTTTGTTAACGGTAGCCTCTGGCATCTAAACACAGAACTTTTTTTCACGGGTATGGCTCTTACGAGCGCAATTGAGAAATCCTCCAAGAATCCAAATCCTCTCGTCATGAATAAGTAAAGTTAATATCGTCTCGCAAACCTGATATTATTTTTAAATACATATTTGTATTCAAATTTCCTAAACGTTATTTTAATTTGTGCCAGATTTGTTTTTTTAAAAATAGAAAATGTTTCAAAAAATTTCATGCAGGTCGAACAAGTTTACCCTTTTGGGTATAAAGGCAAACCCCGATACCTATTTCAAAAAGTCGATTTGACATTTGTTTACAAAAAGATTTCCTAAAAATTTCGATTTTTTATGTATCGGGGTTTGCCTCTTTACCGCAGTTTTATTCACGTTTATAAATATTACACCTTACAGCCCATCAATTGTTTATTGATGTACTTGATATTCTGGACATCAAACAAGTCGAGTTGTTACTTGTACGCAACGGTTTTGGGGAAGGCATACAAGCTCATTTTTCATATCACTGGAATATCTGGAAATCTCTTAGTGAAGAAGCAAACTCTAACCAAAATCAACAGGTGACAACCACCGTTAATGCACCAAGTAAATACGCAACCGAACGCGGGCAAATCAAAACTGCCGTAAAAAATAATTCGCCAAACGAATCTAAAGATAGTACTGTCAATATAACGCTTACAAAGATTTTCGATTGGGGAGGTAAAATGGCAAAGGTTCTGATGGATTCATACGACAAAAAACAACATCTGAACGATATCGAGCGCGCCAATTTATGCGATTTGATAATCAATTATTGTGTGGTAAAAGATTTAAAATTGAATGTTTGTACGTGTCGAATGTTGGCCTCGGAAATCACTGCTACATTTCCGAACGAAATTGAAAGTGCATACCACAAGCCAACGAATGGTCGCTTGATCACCAAATTCAACTATAAACATAGGTTAACAAAAGACAAAAATGACACCGAAAAATGTTCAGCATCATCATCCCCAATCACTGAAGATACAAAAAAATCGCGCATTGATGACGAGGATATGATTAAAGCTATTTCGACGTTAAACAACAATCCAAGCCTAACTGCCGATGAAATTAAAAGTCTTTGGCGACAAACAGCCCCAAATCGAATTGATTTCATAGCAAAAAATTCTGGCGATTCAACAGCCGTCTATGCCAAATGGAAGCAATATACCGAACCGAAAGGCTATGTCTATGTAGGTTTTATTCATAAAGCAGTCTGATTCTGAATTCTGACATTTATGGAGCTCGATCTTAGCACTAAATACAAATTAAGTTTGTTTACAAAAACTTTAACTACCCATTACTCTTTGAAATAAAAAAAGAATCGATTAACTTTACCCACTATTGCTTTGAATTAGTAATTTAAGCAATTCAATTACATTTACAAAGAGAATTTGTAATTCGTACTAGGTATAGTTGAGTTGAAAAAACATAAATGGTACCTACTTCGTCTTTTTTTTTTTTAATTTAAAAACTTTTAGATACTAACAAAAATTACTAACAATTATATTTTTATTATTATAATTAAAACAAAAATACTTTTACCAAATTTTTTCTCTTTTAATAACAATTTTTCTATCCGGAAAAATTCAATAACAATGAATAGGTTCCCAATGCAGATAAAATGTGTATGCAAGCTTTTTTGTTATTAATATTTTCCCTCGCACGGTGCTAAAAAGCTCAATGAATATCTGTTTTCTCAATCGAACTGTGTTAATATAATATTATATTGTATGTAATCCTTTTTTGTTTGTTATAATTTTATTTTTTTTATTTGAAAGATTGACATGGATTTCACAGAGATGTTTGGAGAAATAAATAATATTTTTTTCAATATGGAAAGCTTTCTTGCATGTTTAATTCAATTGTTCAAAAGCAAAGAGCACCGCGGATTCAAAAATGAAACATGCAGAGCTATCTGGAAAAAATATGATAAAGACATTGGCGAATGTAAGTTTTATTAAATGAAAAAAATGGACATATTCCGGACTAATTCCCTTTACATTTGCATTTTTTAGCTGCTATGGTGACAATAGCATTCCATTTGCTTCACGAGGTATTGAAACCTACATCGATGAAGACTGAAATTGTGGACGGCATGAAAGTTCGAACAAAGCGGTCGATAGAAGATTCCATTTCATCATTCTTTCACCATTCGAAGTCCGTAGAAATGTGGAATGAATATGCAAGATCCTCGAATCGTTCTTTCCAACCTATCATTGGTAATATTTTTTAGTTAATTATTACTAGGTGTTTTCCACTACTTTGAAACTCTGTGAATTTCTACACATTTTATTCTTTTTTATATGAACTGTGACAGACTTTTGAGTAGAAATCTACACAAATGCTCATTGCACATAGTTTCAAAGTAAAAGAACAAACCTTTTGTTAATTGGAAAAAAAATTCAAATAAGAGCCAATTTTTAAATAGTCAGTTATGCTCGTATGATACTAGGTATATTTTTTATCATTTCTAATTCATTATTTTTGACCGATTTCGATAAATTTTATATTGCGAAGATATACTTTAGACACGCATTTACGCACTGTGGATCATTTTTTGTTTTTTCACTGTCGGACACTGCATATTAAAAAAAAAATAATTTGTTTGAAAATATTGAAGGAAAAAAATTAGATGCCTAAGTTTCTAGGAATGGACATGATAGATTTGAGTAAAACTCAAAAACTTAAATCTTTTTTGTCGCATTAATTGTTGAATATTTTGTCTGTTACTTCTGGCGATTTCTTCCAAATTTATAATAAAATAGATCATTTTTCAAAAACCAAATTAGCTAGCTTTTGATTGAGCATTAATTTCCAGAATGTGGTCCATGGTGTCGAATTTCGGCATAGCGTGATACTATTTACTATGATTTAATGAGCTAAAAATTAAGAAAATTTTTAGTTTATACGGGGTTTAGTACACTTAATAAAGCAAGTGTATTTCCAATATTCATATATATAATTATAACTTATTTTTATATTGTCAAGATAAAGCAATTAGGTAGTAGGTGGATAATTAATTTATATTTTTGAACTTAAAGTTTCTACGAATTAATTAAAATTTTATATGTATCATCATATTATCATTTTGGAAATTGGGCATTGTGTATGGGATGAGCCTCACGAGAGTCCTCACCCAACACTTCTCTTGCCTACGAACTGCGTTCAATGAATGTAGTTGAGTAAATATGTATAGTCCCTATTGTCTACTGAATGTAAACAACCTTTTTTTTTGTGAATGAACTGCTAATTTTAGGTTTAGTATGACCAGCGATGCAACTTTTTGAAAAAATGTCCGAAGTAGATTTGGAAAAAAAAGGCAGTGGATTCAACTTTTTCGCAGTAGGTTTTTATATTTTCAAAATATAAATAAGAAATAACATAAATAATTTAATATAATAAAATAAATTTTCATTTCTCTTTAAAAAAACATAACAAAAACACAACAAACAAAGATTCATTAATTTATATTCATAACAGTCTTAACATTTTTTCAAAAGCTAGATTTTCATTGTTTTTTTTTAATTGTCCGTCGAAGAACGAAAACTGGTTGGGGTCATTATTCTGTAAGTCCAAAATTCTGTTTTTCAAAATTCTGTAAACCCATAATTCTGTATTCCAAAATTTTTGATCAAAATTCTGTAAATTAAAAAAGAAAAATTGTTTTGATAATGAAAAAAGTGCGCACTTTTTTCATTATCAAAACAATTTTTTTTTTTTTTAATTTACAGAATTTTGAAAAGCAGCATTTTGCAGTTCAGAATACAAACATTGTTTATACCTACTAATCTTTGAATATAGAATCCAAATTAGTGTATTTTAACGTTTTCCGAAAAAGTGTGTTCATCTCAATTACAACATAGTTAACAGTTGCGTTTACAGAAACGTCTATTGGTCATTTTAATTGTGAAGAGTTTATTGAAAACCAAAAGTAAATTCCACGTTATTAAAGCGTGGATGAGGTTCACAAAAGTCAAAATTTGTTGATTTGATATCGCGAAGACAACGAGAAAAAAATTGCCACATTGGTGGTTTTATATTTTAAAATGTAGGATTAAATGAGAGACAAACATTATTTATTGTACTTAAAAAATTCCAGAATTTTTGATTCACAGAATTTTCGATTTACAGAATTTTGATATACAGAATTATGGATTTGCAGAATTTTGATATACAGAATTCTGGATTTACAGAATTTTGAAATACAGAATTTTGTAATGCAGAATAACGACCCGTTCCCGGTCTATAAGCCCCACGGAATCAGACGGTTGCAAACAACGATTTTTTTCAACGTGGCCCTTTTCCTTACAAAGAATAACATTTTGCAAAGTGGTTGTATTTAATTTGTTTCGAAGAAAACAAATTAAAAATCTACTCAAAAGTGAGTAGTTTTATTTACAGGCAGTAGATTTATTTTTTGAAAAAAATGCAGTAGATCTAATGCAATTGCAGGAAAGTCACAACCCTGAGTATGACATCTAGTTAAATAATATATTAAACTAAAAACCATTTAAGTAAAGATCTTTAACATCAGGCTGTCATTATTCTCTTACAGCTAGTTGACTATTTATATTATCGGCTCTAAGTACTTAAATACTATATTGTATGTTATTTTAAACTAACTTGTACCTATTTCTTTCTTCTTTTCTTAAGCTATAACTGGAGAGGACATACTGAAGCCAGCCGCCATTTTTGTATTTTTTGACGGAATAAAGTACATAGCTAGCAGTATGTCCGGAGCTATTGACACTTGTTTTAAAGTGTACCACGTTTTGCATGTAAAATACCCGGCAGACTCATTAAACGTATGGGCCTTCATACAAATGTGGTTCTATACATCTATATCTGATGTCAAAAAGAAGCCCATCAAATCCGCAAATACCATTGGCATTGAGGAATTTATTGCCAAACTAAATAAAATTTTAAGCAAATAAATTTGTAAAGCTTGTATCTATATATGTATGTATGCATGTCCGATATACCCAAAAACCAGTAATTATTAAAAAAAAAAGTTAATGAAAAAAAAATTGTATTTTCTATTTCAATTTCTAGTTTGCTTCCAGCCGAAAATACGCATTTCATGAATGCCAAAATTAAGTCTTTATCAAGATAAACAAGAAAAACAGCCTTCAAAGAGCCCAAAAGATATCATCTCAATGCTGCATAGAAACTTTATTCACCACATAACCGCATGTACTCATCACAAATAACAGATACGTATTCCGCTATGTAATAAGTACATATTTAATATTTATATTTATGTAATGCGTACATATAATATTTATATTTATGTAATCAGTGCATAGAAACTGTGCCCAGTAAAAAATTATGTACTCATTACATATGACCGTTACGTAAGTGTTTAGTGAGTACATTCAATTGTATCATTTTGTAATGAGTGCATACAAATTGATCAAAACGTGAAGTCATTACATCTATAACTGTAACTGGTCCATGTGTTGAATACCAATCATGTTTATTCAGCACATAAATTGCTGTGATGAATACATTTTTGTATGCGGATTTCAAAAAAAGGTTTTGAATGTTTATGTAGTCATTACATGTACACCTGTAGCTGGCACAATCATTATGTATTAAAAACATAGTGTCTGTATTCAATACACGTCGATGGACATGTGGCTTGCATTCAGCACATAACTTGCTGCGATGAATGCATTATTTTATGCGGATGGCTAGAAGATTTTGAATATTTATGTAGTCATTACATGTACACCTGTAGCTGGTACATTTATTATACATCGAATACATAGTGTATGTATTCAATACACGTGGATTTATACTCAGGACATGAACCCTGTACTCAGAATATAACTTGCTGTGATGAATACATTATTTTATGAGGATGGCTAGAAGGTTTTGAATATTTATGTAGTCATTACATGTACACCTGTAGCTGGTAAATTTATTATACATCGAATACATAGTGTATGTATTCAATACACGTGGATTTATACTCAGGACATGAACCCTGTACTCAGAATATAACTTGCTGTGATGAATACATTATTTTATGAGGATGGCTAGAAGGTTTTGAATATTTATGTAGTCATTACATGTACACCTGTAGCTGGTACATTTATTATACATCGAATACATAGTGTATGTATTCAATACACGTGGATTTATACTCAGGACATGAACCCTGTACTCAGAATATAACTTGCTGTGATGAATACATTATTTTATGAGGATGGCTAGAAGGTTTTGAATATTTATGTAGTCACTACATGTACACCTGTAGCTGGTACATTTATTATACATCGAATACATAGTGTATGTATTCAATACACGTGGATTTATACTCAGGACATGAACCTTGTACTCAGAATATAACTTGCTGTGATGAATACATTATTTTATGAGGATGGCTAGAAGGTTTTGAATATTTATGTAGTCATTACATGTATAACTGTACCTATTCAATTGATAATGTATTGAATGCATAATTTCTGTATTAATTAGACGTCGTTTTAGACTCATGGCACGTGCCTTGTACTCAGAATATAACGTGTTGTAGTGAATACATTTTTTTATGCAGATGGCTAGGAGATTTTGAATAATTATGTAGTCAGCACATGTACAACTGTACCTAGTCAATTGATAATGTATTGAATACATCAGTTCTGTATTCATTAGACGTCGATTTAGAATCAGGGCACGTGGCTTGTACTCAGAATATAACGTGTTGTAGTGAATACATTATTTTATGCAGATGGCTAGGAGATTTTGAATATTTATTTAGTCATTACATGTATAACTGTACCTATTTAATTGATATTGTACTGAATACATCATTTCTGTGTTCATTAGATGTCGATTTAGACTCAAGGCACGTGGCTTGTACTCAGAACATAACGTGATGTAGTGAATACATTTTTTTTATGCTGATGGCCTGGGTGTTTTCAATATTTATGTAGTCATAACATAATTGACTGTAGCCACTATACATAAACATGGACTCAATGAAGAAAACTGACAAATATTTATGTAATAGGTACAAAGATTTATATATTGATTTCATGACCTTCTTTTAAATTATGTACCCAGTAAAGATTTCAATATGTAGTCAGTACAAAAATTATGTGTGCAGAAAACTATAGGATGAGTCAATGCATTTATTTGCTGAGTGCATACATTTTTCCCTCAGTGTAGAAATGTAGGAGTGATAGTAATTGTCCAATTTGGAGAGGAGGTGATTACTTTTCCTAACAAAATGTTGTCAGCGTCAGACGTGAAAATCAAGTCAATTTGTCTTCTTAGATTATTTTTGATATCCACTCATCTGAATCTACATACTACATAAGTAGGATTCAAATTTCTTAGAATTTTGAAAGGTCACGAAAAAGGAATTTTTAAAGTTGTTCTTATTTCACTGGAAATTTTCATTTCTGCTAAAAGAAATTAACATTTGTTTTGATGCCTGTTCAGCATCATGCAGTAGTTTCTGCCAAGAAAGCGGCAGAAGAGAAAACAAAGCGGCGGCGTTGAAAAATATACTGTACTATGAATGGTTGCTGCTTCCATAAGAAGACTGTATTCACAATCCTGTAATATCTAATATTCACCCTCTACTTTCTTATGCAAGCAGCAAGCAGCAACTATCCAGTATACTTAAAAAATGCCGCTTTGTTTTATCCTCTGCAACTTTTAATTTAAAAAAATAGCCAGAAAACTGAATGTTGCGTTAGCTGCAGTACAGAGGGTCCAAAGAAGAAGTTAAAAACATTTGACCCACCGAAGCGGTCCACCCAAGGTACTGTTGCCCAAAAAACACATCGGGAACATTAACATAGATTTATTCCTTTATGCGATCAGAATTTTCGGAAATTTTTGTGTCTTTTCACACGTGCACCAAACAAGAAGGAAGATATTCATGTTAGCTGGTCAGTCGGTTACTTGTTGTTATTGAAAACGGAAGTGTGAAAAATTTTCTTATTTCAAACGGTAATAACTTTTGTGTTAGGTTACTTAATTGGTCATAAAAACTTATTTCTGATTTTGTGTCTAATTCTCTTTGAAATGAAAACACTTTTACAAAAAAAAAAATTATTATTTTATTCCTTTGAGAGGTAAAAGTGTACAAGCCATATTTGGCTTCGTATGCAGTAAGAGGTTACAAAATATTTGTGTTTGAAAAACAAAATAACAATAGAACTTTTTAACAGACACTCAAAACACATTTGTTTTTATAATTATACTCTGACCATTACAAGTACGAAGTTTAATCAAAATCGTTAAAGCCGTTTTCGAGAAAACTTAAAATTAGTGAAATCATTATATGGCAGGGCAGCTACGCATTTAAGATGAACTTAAACAAAAATTGCAATTTCACCTCTAGGGAATCACATAAAAATGCATTATACTAGATTTGAAGTTAAATTGACCTACCCGTTTACGCTCTAGCTCAAATTAAGTGTACGCACAGACAAAGAAACTCACAAACCCACGATGCATATACGCACAGACGCATGAACGAACAGACGCATTGATGCGACGTACGGACCCAGAGACGCAAAAATTATAAATGGAAGGAGAGAGTCTCTAAAACTTAATGCCGATTACTGTCAAACAGCATGTTGTTAATGTATCAAGATGATACTACTTAACAATTTTCTAACTTAAAAGCTCTTTACTTAAACTTGCCAAGTGAACCCCTAAGTTTTAGTCAGTAATCATTAAATAATAAATTTCTCTCATAACATGGTGTTGTTTCATTACTACTCTTCTTAAAATATTTGATATTTAACCTTCATAAAGTTAGAACTCGGCATACTTTTTTTTTTTAGATCTCACTACTTTTCACGGCTGAGTTGAGAAGAATTCTTGGCTATTTTTTTAACATTTATGTTTTTATTGTGATTTCCCTCCTTTTTGCAAAGATATGTATTTGCTGCCAAGTAAAAACCTCGTAAGATATATACTAATATATTTTACTTAAAATGTTTAAACATTTTACTAAATAGTTTAAAATTTTGCACCATTGTGTTTCCATATATATAGAAAAATGTGTAAGAAGCTTCATTTCCGTGGAGCATCCAATTCTGACACACAAAGTTTTTTTTCTTAAATACGTATTTTTTTACATATCTAAAAATTAAGGGTAGTTAGATTCTATGGTTAAAGTTTTCCTTCTTTGATCAAGTCCTTATACTTGTATAACAAAAATAATTGTCTTTCAATTGATGACAAATACAGCGAATAAGCTTCATGAATTTCATATCTATGTAATTTTATCATCGAATTAAGTAAAGGCTGTTCCAAAGCAAAGGACAAATATTATTTGAGTTATTTTGTAGCAAGTCTTATCAAAAATAAAATAATATTCTTCAGGAGCTGAGTATTGTAAGTATAACTATAAGTTGTATTTCCTCAAATCTATTTGCTATTCCATTTTTGTGATTCATATAAATTGAAAGACAATTTTTCTCGAACAAATTAAAAAATTAGCATTGTTCTTCAATAAAAAAGAAAAAAAAAAAACACAATTTGAATTCGAATAATTTTGTTGAAGAAGCCCTTGATGTGTTATGCGGTATATAAACGTATATATTGTATGCGGTAGTGGATGAAACTCCTTCCATCAGAAGTGGGTCTACTTGAGTCAATGGTACTTCTAATATGCTTTTGTGCATCAATTGTATTTGCTAAATTGACCCACTTAAATAAGTTTTACAGGCATTTTTGGAAACAACAATAACAACAACAACAACAACTTCAACAAAAAAGGGGATACCAAAACACTTTTAAGGAATAATTTTGTATTATAAAAACGAAAAAACTTTGGAACACAATATTGTCAAAAGTATAGATAAGAACATAAATAAATAGATAAATGTTATAGAGTAGCAATTAGAAAAGAATAATATTAGAACTTTTTGGTCTGTTATTGGAATCGTAAGAATTTTGTTATTATGTTTAGGTACTCATAATTTTATAAAGAAGTGTCCTTATAACATTTTGAATGGCTTTTTTAAGACAAAAAGCTTATTAAGCTTCTGTTCGAGTACTTCTTCAAAAATATTGAAATTGAAGTAAATATTTATATTTGTAAAATGTTTAATTGACGTCCTTCTATATTCTGTTTAATATTATTATTGCTGGCAGCATGAAGAGCCTTGAATAACAATTAAACGTCAACACGAGTTCTGCAAATTTGTGAGATGCTTTTTATCAAAGGCTCGTTTGGGTCCAGTGTTTTACCAAAGCAGTAACAAACTTTAGTTTTATCGAAGTAATTTTTATTCACCAATCAGTGGTTCTTTACATTTCAATGTTTATATTTCTGTGGCAATAAGATAAAGTAGCTTATGTCAACATTAGCGATTTTTCGATTGATAGTAGTCCACATTTTGAGAGCTACTTTCTGTCCAATCCCCATTTTGAAATCATTACCCATTGAAAAGTTATATTGGTACCTAATTCCTCAAAAAAAAAAATACATTAATTGCTATTACAGGTTGTAGACAAAAATGCGTTTTCCTCGAAACCTATAAGCTACTCTGTCTTACTGCCACAGATTTCCTCATAACTTAATAATTTTATGTAAGCCAAAATTCATACATACATATATTCTAATATAACTAAGTTTATATAATGAAAAAAGTCTAACTGAAATAACATTGTTCACTAAATTACTTCTTGTCAATCACGATTGATTCGATCTTTTTTACCCGTTCACCAAAAAGAACGATTTATTGCAATCACACTAAACCGAAACAATCAATCCCAATATCAATCGTTTCAATTTTGTAGTTTTCATTCCACTCATTCTCAATCAAATCACACAAAAAAGAAAGAGACATAAAAGCAAGCACAATTGCATCAAAAGGTACAAACACAATCTTAATGAATAAACTTACCACTGCAGCAACACACAATTTGTTCTCAGCTCAATTGAACGATTGAATTGAATTGGGATCCGTTCATGGAAGGCATCTGATTGACAACGCGAATGTTTTGATCTTTGTGCATTAAAATGTGGTTTCTTTTTCAATCAAAAAAGTTTATTTAAGGTATTTATACAAAAAGATCATTTTATTTTTTGAGAGATATTGTGCATTGAAGGTACGTATAAAATTGAATTTCATTTTAAATAAATTTCAAAGAAACACTGAAAGCAAACATTTGAACACGGAACACTTTTTTCTGTTTAAAATTGGTCAGCTACGTGACTTTGATTGAAATAATGATTGATTGAAAAGATCGAATCTTTAAACCAATCAATCATTAATTGATCTTGAAATGAACGATTGGCTTGGCACATCTCTATTTTATTCGCAATAAGAATGAAACAGAAACGAAAATGATTGAAAAAATTAACGATTGAAAAGAAGGGATCACCGATGACCGAACTGAACGATTGAATCTTTTAAAATGAACGATTGATACAGCTTTAGTTTCCACTGTCGCTTCTGCAGCCTAAAGGTAGAACTAGAATAGGCGGTAGCTGTCGGAAGCTAGTGTCAAAAGCGAACGAAAAGTTGCTTTCCAAAACGTCAAATTCATAAGTCACCTATAATGCACTTGAGTGGTTGGAAGTAATTTTTTTGATTTTTGAAGCTAGCTGTCAGTCCACGTACGAAAGAGCGGTCGATGAGCGCTCTCACGTCCGACGGCAAAAGTTAACGAAAACTAAACGAAAAGTTCCAGATCGCAATTATGTGCGCGTCATATGAATTTCATGTTTTCGCTCGGTTTCGTACGACCACGTACGTTGGCTTCCGCCTTTTCTAGTTCTACCTTAAGTCTTCCAAAAAGAAGACTCACCAAGTACTCTTGAATCTTGATTGGTATTATATTCAAATTATGGCAGAGCTCGATTTTCTTCTATTTGTTCACGGCCTCTTATATACATTTATACATTTTGATTCAAACGGAGTGTGAACTATAATATCACAGAAAAAAAATAAATATTTTAATGTACTTCACCAGAGTTGGTTGAAGTGGTATGGTCTGGGATATCGGGAGTATTGACGGGTAATTGTATTTTCATACACGGTATCAGTTGGTCAGCGGTGGGGGAGATGAAGTATAATGTATCATTACAAATTTCAACGGCAGAAATTTTTGATGATTTTGAATGGCAAAAAAAAAGTAGTACAAAACTTTATTCCAAATAAAAAAAGGATTTTTAAGCCGCGTTTAATGTAGGCTGCCAAGCATTTACTTTACCAATATTAACATTGAAAGGTTTGAATGGAACAAAAACAACTTGCGTGCACTCTCTATGGATTTTCACTTGTTAATATTTAACCAAAACTCAAGTACTTTGTATAAGAAAACATAGTGTTTTCCATTACGAGCTTCGACGACCAATTCTTTTGTATGCCAAGGGAACACATGACGGCTGATATATTTAACAAACAGAGCAGAAATTGAGGAAAAAAGTTAACAAAAACAACAACAACACCACATACAAATGTTTATATAGGTATGTATATAACTCAGTGTTAAATTGTGCATAAATCAGACATTTTAATACATATACGAACCTAGGTATATTTCGTCCTCCTGCAATTGCAATAGCTCGTCTGTGAAAATTGGAGATATAAAAGGTTTCACATAAATAGTTCATATATACATACATATATACCTATTTACATACATACAAACGACTGACTACATTGTTCTGGCAAAAAATATATATTATAAAGTCCGACTATCAACATTCTGGCTTAAATGCAGGCGCACAACTACACCTAGAGCTCCTGCAGGTTGGAAGCCTTTTTTTCAAAATATCCCTATATACTCTTATAACCGAGTCCAAAAAAGGAAGCACGAACAGCAGTGTATAGAACTGTAGTACTCTGTAGGTATAGGACTTTATAGGACTGGCCAACCAGGCAAACAAACATGACAGAGATTAAAATGTTCAAGAGCTTAAAATTCCGGCAATTTAACTTTTTCACATTTCTCACACGTGTGCAATGTCGTCGTCGTCGTCGTCGTCATCATCGTTCGTCGTTCGTTGGAATGGTTGCTACTTGCTACTGGATATTGCAATATCGCTGCAACAGCACTCAAATGATGCAGAACCACCACATTCGTTTCTCAATTTTCTGAATATATAAGTTTAACCATCAGGACAAAATAGTACCTACCTTACATCTTTCCTCCCACACTCTTTTGTTACCTTAGGTACCATCAGTTATATACCTGAGTCCTGAATCTATGTGTGTGGTATGATTTTGATTAAAATATCATGGCATTACATTTACCCTCGATCCACGATGGTCATTTCCAAAAAAAGGGAATAGTAATGAATTCAGCAGAAGAAAGTAAATTAACGAAAACATAATGGAGGACCACATGAGGACTACAGTTTTAACCGGTAACTTTTTGTTGTTGTTGTTGTTGTTGTTGAATTTTACCATCGATCATAATATTTATTTATATACTCTCAGCCCTCAGGTAATATCTCTCACTTTTCATGGTTTTTCAACAAAATTTCGAAATATTAAAATCTTTTTTGTTCATGAATATTACAATATTTAAGATCACCCTGAATTCTATTTTTCTTTAAAGTAAAAAATTTAAAAATTAAACTATACACTCCTCCACACCCATTTCGCCCGCCCCTTTTATAAAACAAATTTATTTATATTCCAGTCAGCAACAAAAAACACACACAATATGTACAACTTGAAATTCTGAACATTTAGGTGCCAGTGATAGCTTTCATTGAAAACGATCATTGAATATTTTGATTGTTAATTTTGAGGCGTCTAGAAAGAAAAATGAGTTAATATTCTGATGAAAAAAAAAATTCATTTCGGCCCAACCTTTCACATAGTATAACCTTAAAGTTTTCAATGATTAATGATCAATAAAAGTTATTTTAAGCGGAATCCTGGGCCAAAATGAAAATTTTTGTTTTTGCTAAATACATTAATTGAGTCATAATCTTCATTTTGGCATATAAATAAACACTTATTTTCCTTTCTCAAGGCCTCAAAATTGATAATAAAAATTTTCAATGATCTTTTTCAATGAAAGCTATAACTGGCCGCTTAATGTCTTAAGTAAAATCTCTATAGCAAATGCTTAACTAAAATGCAGAGGAAAAAAATTGTTCTAAGATCACTGTTCTTATATTTGACCTTAGAAAAAATATAATAATGTGAATCATTATATTTTTTGACGTCAAATTTTAAGAAAATTGATTTTTGAACAAATTTTTTGCTCTGAATTTTTTTAATTACATAAAGTTCAACTTGAAACAAGAATTATTCATGATTTTAGGTTTAAAAATTTTTCGTCTTTATTTTCTCCCCGATATATGGGCTTTTGTGAAAAGGGTAAAACGGGAGAAGTACTGGAAGATATACCTACGTCATTTTTGTTAGCTTCTGACTTCGAAGACCAATTACATAAATACATCGTGTAAAAAATATTTTTGATGTACCCCAAACATATATGTATTTTTGTCCGTTTGACTGTACCAAAATAGAACAAAATTTAAAAATAATGGCTCAAATTTTAAACATCATGTTAAGGTATCAGCATGATACTACTTAAAAATTTACAATTTACTAGCTCTATAAATATCATACTGAACTTATTTTCTTAACCCCCTATTACAGCTGGGAAGTCGAACGAATAAACGTTAGAGTGTGAGAAATTAGTATATATACAGTTGGCGAATTGAGAACATTTGATTCGACTTAAATGTCACAAATTTTCTCACAGTACACATATTAAAGGTAATATATTGCGCAGATTGTCAAAGTTGGAAATGTCAAAAAATTAGAAATGACTGTTCGAGTGCCCACAGGAACTCAACGCGCATCATTAAAAACAACAACAAAATATTGAAATTATACAAGGAAAGGGGCACTGAATCCACCATTTTACCACCATAATACCTCGATTTTGACGGATGCGCAGAACTGAACAAAAATGAAAACGCTAATGATATTATATGGTTTGATATCACTTAAATACGTTAGTTCGCTAATGAAAACATTTCACTTCAAACGCTCGATTCATCAACCGTAACAGGGAAGTTAATAAACTTCAGCTTAACACGTCTAAAAAAGTGACAGTTCGTGTGAAAAAGTAAGCAAACATAACATTTTTTTGGAATGATACTAATTACAATGCTTTAACATCGTTCGTTGTTAAGTAGTATTTTTGTTTTTAATTTTCAATAATCTTATCAATATATAGTCAACACCAGGTGCTTAGATATCTTTAAGTTTTTGAAAAAATTGAAAAATCTTGAGAATTTAAATTTTGTCAATTATAAGGCCCATTTAATGAACTCCACATTTGTGCTTAAATTATAATCGCGCTTCGGATCTGTCAAAAATCATCATGTACAAAAATTAATCATAAAATAACCAACAGTTTTTATTTTTGAAAGCAACTAATCATGTTTAATTCTTAACAAGACACTAAATTTAACATCGTTTTAAATATCAATACAAGTTACTTGATAAATTAAAAAAAAAATGATAAATCGTCACACTACTCGTAAATTAAATAATTCATTCTCTCAAAATTACATGAAAATCTGGAAAAATTAACAGTTATACTGACAGCACTGGTATGTGTAATCTAAATACCTAAATATTTTATTGAACCAATAGCCTTATCACAATTGCACTTGAACATTGTTAATTTAGCAATATCCACTTGTGTAGTTAACATGACCTGTTGTCAAATTAATTCCTGTGGTTGTTCATTGCATTTTTTGTATAATGTTTTATCGTTGATTTTTATAGTAATTCGGACACTTGAGGAAGCTTGATAATTGATATATTCTTAAATGTGCCTTGAGAGGCAATGTGTCAATTTTTCGCTTATTAGGTACAAAATTAGGTATTAAAATTTATATATAGAAACAACAAAATGTTCAAATTTAATGTCGAAACGCCGAAATTCCAAAAGAAAATTTTTGATTGGGGCGTTATAAATATATTATATTCTATTTAAAAAATTGCACCGTTAAGCCACAAAGTTAAAAAAATATAAAAAAAAACTGTATTTTGGGAAGTATTTTTATAAAAAAATAAAATCATAAGAAAACTCCTATATTAATTCATTTTAATGCGAAACAAAAATTCACATACACGGCGACAGGGTTGTAAAAATGAATTTTTTTAAAGGATTTTTTCATTACAAAAGAAATGCAAATTTAGTTCAAAAATTAGTTGCATTAAAAAAATCCTAATTTTTTTCGAATATTTTTTGCATTAAAAAAATGCAAATTTTATTCGAAAATTTTTTGCATAAAAAATGCAAATTTCGTTTAGAAATTATTTACATTAAAAAAAATGCAAATTTTATTCAAGCATTAAAATAAATGCAAATAATTTTATTCAAACATTTGTTGCATTAAAAAAAATGTAAATTTTTTTGCATTAAAAAAAAAACATGCTAATTTTTTTCGAATTTTGTTTGCATTAAATAAAATGCGATTTTTTTTTGCATTAAAATAAAAATGCGTTTTTTTTATCGAAAATTTTTTGCATAAAATAAAATTAATTCGCGACTGGGTGTCACCATTGATGCTATGTACGATCACATAGTGGTTTTATTTTCTGAATATTGTAAACCTATTCATTTGATTTTAAAAGAACTAAATTAGTTATGGGAGCCTTTATTTTATTTTATTTTATTTTATTTTATTTTATTTTATAAAAAAGTAGTTTAGTAGTTTAGTCGTTAGGGTAGGCGTTGAAAAAATTCATCTTGGAAGGGTCTTTTTCAGATTATTATTTTTATCCCCTACTGGTGCTGTAAGCGTTCAATAAATTGAGCTATATTAAATTGAATACAGGGTGATTCCAGCAGAATTTAACAAATAGCTAGGGCATACTTAAAATGGGTAACAATTTATTTAAATTCAACAAAAAAAAACTAACAACAATAAGTTGTAGCTTTTTAAAAGCCAAAAATCCATTTTAATGTGTGCTTATAAAATTAAGTTAAGTCGTGAAATTGCTATAACTCCAGCCTATAAAAACTTGGTGGTAGCTCACTCAAGTGTTGTTGTTCATTCAAAACCTTCAAAATGAAGTTATTTTGATGAATAGATTTTGAAAAAATAATAGAAATTCGCATTTTTTATTTATTGCAAAAAAATTTCGAACAAAATTTGCATTTTTTTTTTGCAAAAAATGTTTGAATAAATTTTGCATTTTTTTAAATGCTTGAATAAAATTTGTATTATTTTTAATGCAAAAAATGTTCGAAGAAAATTTGGATTTTTTTTTTAATGCAAATAATCTTCGAACAAAATTTGCATTTTTTTAATGCAACTAATTTTTTAACTAAATTTGCATTTTTTATCAAAAATGTTCAAAAATTCTCAACGGACGGAATTCCTTTCTGCTGAATAACCATATTCCAGATAAGGCAGTTTTTATTTCGTTTTTGTTATAGTTTTTTATATCACTATCCTTCACTTTTTCTGTGGTGAAAAAAACAACAAGGTCTTAAAATTTTTAGTTGGCGAACAAAAAAGTTGAAACAAAGATTGTTCTTTGAGTTTCGACAAAATTCGAACAAGAAATGTTTTAAGATGAGAAATTTTGAAATACAATAGTACTAGATATGTACGTGTCTTGAGTATTTATTTTTTTTTTGAAGACTTAAAATGTCGGAACAAAAATATCTATATTTATATGCACCAACCCAGGTATAGAAAGACTATGCCAGAACTTTTCACTACTCCATCAGGTGTATGAGATAAAATAAACGTGATAAAGGAAACTTCAGGGCAGCTTTGTTTCATAGTCATGTTCTATAGGTATGCTCTTTGTACGCACGCATTAGTGCAGGAAGTTTTCTACTATCGTCTTTTGTGTGCGCTCGAAATGAACGCAAAAAAAAAAAAAATAAAGGAGAGCTTGGAAAAAGTTTTTTTTTTATTCCGTCTATACGATTCTGGTATGTAAGCACACCAGTATGGTAATAAATTTTCAACATCAGGACAAAAGAATAGGAGGACTGAATTTAACAACAACAAATATACCTACTACAGACAAACGGGATAGGAAATAGTCTCCATAAGAGGGTTATTCCTGGTTGTACCTGCTGTTTCTGGAATTCATTCTGGAGATGATTGTTTTTTTTTTTTTGTTCTTCCTTCAACTTTTTGTTCAACACGATTTAGGGAATGCGTGAATTGTCCTACCTACCTACCTACCTATGTCGAAGTTTTAATAGAAAATTTTTAATATAGGTAGGTTGGTCCCATATAACTAACTTTATACAAAATATTATACATAATATCGCATTATTACAAATCACAATTCGCTTATAGCGCTTTGTAGCAATGTACCTTATATAAAGGAGATTGCTTGAAGGAGATTAATGTTAAATTTTATGTAAGTTTGTTTTAACCTAAATGACTCCTTTAAGGAGTTTACGAGTAAAAATTAAAAGGTATTTTTAGATGAATATCAAAAAACATAAAATTGAATAGGTATATGGTTTACCTGAAAACTTTTGGGGGTAATAGGTCAAAAGAATATTGATTTGTGTATAACGTTTGTGTTTTTTAATTCAAAATTGATATTTTAAAAATGTTGGTAGGAAGATACATAATTAGTGAAGAATTTTTAACTTGCGGGGATTTAAATTGTCTTCATAGCAGATTTCAGCTTGGGGTTTTGTAGAATAGAGGTAATAATTTGGTGGATTGGGACTGTATGTTGTTATGTTATCCTGTCTCTCTTTTTTAACGTTTCCACGGAAATTAAGAGCATACAAAGTACGACCATAAGCGGGTTTTGCTTTCAAAAATTATTTTTTAAATTTATTTAAAAATCCAAAACAAAATTGAATAATAATGGTTTAAACACATTGAGATATTCGAAAATAAAATAGTTCTGTTATTGTGGTGATTTATTAATAATGGCTTACCTTAGGTTAAAAAAATTAAATTTGCGCTACCTGTGGTTTTCGATCCAAAAAATTTGTATTTAAAAAATTTAAATCAACCAAAATATTTCTTAACTGGTTGGAAATAATTTCCAAGAAAGATTCTGTTCAAGGGAGATTGAATAAGATAAAATCAAAGGTGGCATCATCACAGTCGTCAGAATTACATACAAAAATCAAATTTGTATCTAAAATAAAATAAAATAAAATAAAATAAAATAAAATAAAATAAAATAAAATAAAATAAAATACAATTCAATAAAATAAAATTAAAAAAATAAAACAAAATAAAATAAGACAAAATAAAATAAAATAAAATAAAATAAAATAAAATAAAATAAATGATAGTTTAAATCTTTCGAGGCCACGAAGCGTAAGACGAAAGTTCTTGAAAAAATTCCGGATCTCCTGGATTTTCATCAGTTAATACAGTAAAACCCGCTTAAGAGAAACCCACTTATCTGAAACACTTTTTTCATCCCCGAGTATTTGTCGACCAATTGCCTTTATAACACTCCGCTTAAGCGAAACTCGCTTAAGTGAAAAACCCGGATACCTGAAACATATTTTTAATTGAAAAAACTCTCTTAAGTGAAAAAAAATTTAATAGAACTGAACAAAAAATTTGCTGAACGCTTTTACTTCTTTTCTATTTTTCACCTCCACCAAATTTTCATCACGAAAATGACATTTGAATTTCTGATATGTCAGAACCCTTTTTGGAAATTTTAAATCCGTCTAAGTGCAATTTTTTTTTTTTTCACTTATTCGGACTCCGCTTAAGTCAAATTTTTTTTCACTTAAGCGGGGTTCGTTTAAGTGAAAAATCCGCTTAAGTGAAAGAAAAACTGAGACATTTTGCAGTTTCTCTTAAGCGGGTTTTACTGTACTAGAATATCCTAGTTTAAGGTACTGTAACGTATGTATATTGGGTGTTTTGCATAAGATGCAACAAAAATCTAAGGCATATAGGTTAAGACAAGGCAAGAAAGAATCGTTTAGGAGGAGGGTATATTTCCTCATGGAATTTTCTAAAATATTGATTTAAAATAGAAGAAAACATCATTAAATAAATAACAACACTCACAGTTTTATGTTTTATAGCCAGACATTCACTTTTTAACTCCATTTTTAAATCAAATTGTTTTAGTGATAGCTTTGGAAAAATTAATTTTCAAACTTAAAATTAAAATTTTTGAATTTTGTTCAAACCAATATTCTTCAAAATTTTACATTATTAAGTACCTATTATTTTTATTTTTAATATTAAATGCTCTAATTAATTTTAAGTCAAACATTAAAAACCAGATACATAAATGTCGTCTAGTTTATGAGAAAATCGACAATAATAAAATAAAGTGGATTTTATTATTTTCTACTTACTAAGTAGAAATATGATCTTGAGAGCAACTTAAGCAGGGGATTGAAGTCAAATTAAAGAAAGCATTAGGCGCCTAAAAAGTGCTAATTAAGTACCCAACAACAAAATTAAGTTCTCCAAAATTAATGTTCTGCTACATAAATTACCGGAAAATACTTAAAACACAAGGAAAAAAAAAGTTTAAGTCTATTATATTTAGGAATAATTTAAGTGCTCTAGGAATCAAAAAAAAAAAAAATAAAAAAAAAATATTTTTCTGATTTCCCAAACAAAACCATGTTCTGCTAATTTTTCTTGAACAATTCAACTTTTTTCGACCCAAATTGCTCGAGAAAAATCGAAATAAAGTTAGCAGAACATGTCTTTATATGGAAATTGAATACCTAAATTATTTTTTTTTCTAAAATTTTGGATTTTTTTTCTGAAAATAGGAACATTTTAATTTGATTTGGCGAGCAAAGTTAATAAACAAAAAGATTTGGGTCGAAAAAAGTTGAATTGTTCGAGAAAAATCGAATTTAAATAGGCAGAACATGTTTTTGTTTGGGAAATTAGAAAAATATATATATTTTTTTAAATAATTTTTTTGATTTTTTTTGTTGATTCCTAGAGCACCTTAAAAGCTCCTAAATACTGGACTTAAACTTTTTTTTTTCCTTGTGTTTTAAGTATGTTCCGGTAATTGGTCTGCTAACTTGAAATCAAGTAAGCAGAACATTAATTTACAACAAAAGTACTGGAGCACTTAATTTAGTTGTTGGGTAATGACTAATGGCTAATGGGTACTTAATTAGCACTTAATCACACAAAATTTTGTCTACTGACTTTGGTCTGCTTATTTGAGGGATATTTTTTAGCATCTAGTTTTTAGTGTTTGACTAAAAATTGACCAAAAATCGATAAGAGAAATCAATATTAAAAACAAAAATACAACTGAAAACCGTAAAATTTGTAACAAATACGATCTTTTCCTTTTCCTGATCCAACCTACATGCCCTAGCCTTTAATGGCAACTTATGTAAACAACACATAGAAGTAGGAATTATCTATTTCTTTTAATATTTGCGAGCTTATTCAAATATTTTGGATTTTTTTTGTTTTTGTAAAATATGTTTCTTACAAAACTTTGAGTCGACGATCACTTTCTTTCGATAATTTTGAACAAGATAATGGGAATTTCTTTGAATATCTAATTGAAGACAGGAACCAGTTACAATATTTTAAACTGGGAGAATAAAGGATTGTGAAAAATCCGCATTGCACACAAAAAATCATTTAAATCAAAAAGTCTTTAAGTATGGGTAATTTTCTTTTATATTTGTTTTCTACCAATACCTATACTTAATTTAAAAACGAATTTAAAGAACCTCAAACAACATAAGACAATTGTCCACTTAACAAAAAAAAACTAAAAAAAAAACTAAATTTTGTCAGTCTTGAACCATTAAAATCCACTGTTAAATACAGAAACTGTTCGTACCAAATTTTGTATACGATTTATGCGAAACAAGGTTTTGATTTCTGCCTTTTTCTGTAAAATGTTCAGAACAACATTGTTTGGGTGAAATTGCCAAAAGGTGGTTCTGATTCTGCTGATTTTTTTGCATTAATAATATTTTTGTTGTTGATTTTTTAACGTACGAAGTCCTGCAGTTTAACCGTCGAAATATATTTGTAAACCATTGTTAACTTTGTCTTGCCTTATTCCTTTCACCTACAAGTCATTAAGTGACTATGTGCATTTAGTAATTAAAATCAATAGCCAATATTAAAAATTTAATCCTTGATTACTTAAATATACTACAATACATGATTTTTAATGATCGCACCATTCTGATATAGTATGTGTGTATGTTATAAATACCTTCCAATTAGTTTCAGGAATTAAATTTAAACCACTTCCAAACACCCTCAAGGTTTATTCATATGTAGATATACCTATACCTACCTACCAATTTAACCTTCAATAAGGCTTAAAATATATCTTCATGATCTGAAATATTTTAAACAAGTTGCCATCAACTGACATAATCAAGTCGTTTGGCTTAACGATTGTCATCAATTTGACAACACAATTTTTATTATTGACACATCAGTAAAAACAATAAAAAAAAAAAACAGAAAAAAACAAAAATCCTTCCATAGATACGAATACGATTGTGGTGTATATTTTTCAACCAAATAAAAATTAAACCCCGAATAAAAATATTTATATTTAATTTTAAAACAAACATTGGTGGCATTTTTTTGTTGTTCTTGTTTTTTTTTTTTTTTTGATCTGACAATTTCATTATTTTTCCTCGATTTATATTTATTTAAATACATAAATTCCAACCAAAAAGCATAACAAATGCAAGTTGGTTACATTTCATATTGTGTGTGTGCATTCCGTTGGATATCGTTTTTTTTTTGTTTTGTTTTTTTTTGGGTTCGCTTGTTTCTAGAACTTGCGGGGATGTTTTATTCATCTGATAGTTACTGGGGGTTAAATATTTATTTGTTATTTTTTTTGTCTGTTATTTTATGTTTTTTTTTGTTTCAATTTGTGTAACCAAACAGAGGCTAACATTAAACCCATTAAATAATATTACTCAACTTGATTTTGTTTGTGCTTCTATGGTTACAATAACACTGTGTATGTTGTTTTTTTTTTGTTTTATCAATGCACGTATTTTGAATCTAATTGCTATGTTGTGTTTGTTAATCGAATTGTGTGAATAGTTAACGTAACAAAAAACTAGTTTGAACAAAAAAGTAGCAAAAAGTTATTGGAATATACCTAATTTTTTTTTTTGTAAATCGAGACATTTGTACAACCAAAAATTCCAATCAGATATGTATAACCCTAATTGATAGGTAGGTATAGTTTAAAACTAATTTAAGTATTTGAACATTTCTATCGTAATTGTGACGCACAAAAGTGACAACTAAAAATAAAATAAATTAAATTATGCAGAAAAAACGGTTTTAATTACGATATACCTACGGGTATGTTTGCTACAAATTCATATTAACATTGTAGAACAAGGTGATAACATTATATTTTGGGCGATTCGTTAGAGGCTAGAGGTGTAAGGTCAAACGAACACTCGAGAAAAATACATTCGGACAAGGGGGTAGGGCTGGCTATACGAGACGATACTGTGTTATCAAAGTATCCAAATTGAAACAGAAACGAGTTCGTTATTTTCGGACCGAAATTTACACAGACTGGGTGGTATCAGCAGAAAAAAAAATTAAAATTGCGTTTTTAAAGTACGTACAATTTTGTTTTGTTTTTCTTGTTAAACACTTCTAAAATTATACGTTAACTAGGCAGCTTCTCTGCAACTTTAAATAACTTAAATAAATAAAAGTTGTATATATAAAAAGAAAAAAATTTAATTCTTTTATTTATTCAACAAAGTTTAGTATTACTAAGAGGGCACTAATCCAACATATTTTGGTATAATTCTAGTTCGATATACTTCCTACAAAAAAAAAAAAACACAACAAAAATACGGTGATAATATATGAGACGAAATTGATATGAGACTTATGTACCTAAACGATATCGAGCTGATGCTAATTTTCAAATTTTAGTTTCAAAGGATTTTATTTCGGGTTGGGGTCATTATTCTGTAAGTGCCAAAATTCAGTTTCCAAATTTCTATATTCCGAAATTCTGTATTCTGTAAATCTAAAATTCTATAAGTCTAAGATTCTGTATTCCAAAATTCTGAAAATCCAAAATTCTATTTTTAAAAATTCTGCAAAAACATAATTCTGTATTTCAAAAATCTCTGTATTCCAAAATTCTGTAATTCAAAATTCTGTAAATTATAAAATAAAAATTGTGATGATAATGAAAAAAGAGTGTGCCCTTTGGAGTTCAGAATACAAAAAATTGTTTATACCTACTAAGCTTTCATTAGAGTCCAAATTAATTTATTTCAACATTTTCAAAAACAGTGTGTTCATCTCAAGTTTCTAATTCTTTTGCACAGCTGGTAAAACTTCAGAATTCACTTTGATATTGATTTCATTTACGGATTTGTTGTTTTTTTCTATTTCCGTGTTCAACTTTTTTAACATAATTTTCAACCAAACTCCAAACCAAAGTAATAATCACGTCCAACCTTTACCAGAGTTATAAAAGAATGCAGAACTTTATGATATAAATGCAGTCAACTTAATAACTTAATAATTGAATGAAAGTTAATACTTTGACTAAGTACTTTAACTGCAAAATAAACAGTCAGCATTGATAACTAAAGATTGCAGTCTTTTCAGTACTGCAGATAATTGAATGAACTTAAAAAAGACATTAAATGTAATCCAGCAGTAGTATAGTCATACTTACTATATTATTCTGACTGTATAGTTAACAAAATCAATTAATTGGCTAAAATTTAATTAATTCCAGTGCGTTTTATCTGGCAATAATCTTTTAGTATGTTGAAAGGGATTAGAACTGCCCTGGTTTTAGTTTTACTGAATAAGTCTTTTAACTCCATGTTAATTAACAATAAGTTTTTTCACCTATTTTAAGTCTATTGACTCTATTAAAATCTCAATATCAATTATTAGTAGAATTATAAAGTATTTTAGTGAAAAACTTCAAATAAGTTAAAAAACTTACATAAGAAGGTTTTTTTAATAATACAAATTCTATATACTATCTACTGAAATACATCAGCCAAGTATAAGACTTAGCACTTTTTTATTTGGACTTGTTGAATTATTGATTCAAAATAGCTTTTAACGGCCTTTAGATATTCGTCACGAAATCTATGTATGATGAACTGAACTTAACAAAAAATTGCTTATTGACAAAGGCCTTCACTAGTCAACTGATGAGTCCAAGTGAGATCGCCGGGACGAATCGCCAAATTTTTGTAGGACTAAAGGCCGTTAAAAGCTATTTTGAATTAAAAAACTTACATTTAATTAACTCCAGTTAAAAAACTTGCAGCCAAAATTAATAAACGTGGAATAGCTAAGGGTTAGGTCTTATTCCATGCACTATAAGTGACGTGATACTAAGTTAAATCACCGAAGTAGGTGGTTTAGCGAAGGAATAAGAACCAGATGTGTCAAATTTATTCTGAAATAAAAAAAAAAAATAAGTAAAGACTGCTAATTTAATTTTGAGTAAAAATAAAATTGTCTGCTAGATTTATCGAGTTTTTTTTCTAACCATTTCCAATTACTGGACAATCAACCATCAACCACCAGAAATATAAGAAAAATATACAAAAATAGATAATATGATCGCATGGAAGTGCTAAGTGAGGAGGATTTCAGGAAGAAATATAGATTTTCCAAGGAAAATATGAGGAAACTCATTGCGGTTGTGGAAGATGATCTAAATGGGACCCTGTCGGTTTGCAAGTTATGCCTTCCATCAGATTAATTCCATTTAAATAAATAAAAACAAAACAGACACAACATACAAAGTTGAAAAATGATAAACATTTTGACAGAAATATATTAACAAGAGAATTCTTATAGGTGTGTTTGGTAATGTGAGTTTTTTTTTACAAATTATCACAATTTGCTGTCAAAAAGCATACAAAAAACCCAAGTTTACGAAACTTGGTGAAAATTTCAAAGTACTAAACAGGCATCTTAACTATTGTAGTAAATTTTCTTAAGGGATTTTTGGTAAACCTCACTTCACTATTCTATGAACATTTCGTTTTTATTCATGGAAAATTTTAAACAGTATAGCTTAACTCTTAATTCCCTGGCTTAGTTAACTCGTAAAATAAAGGTGGAATAAGAGTTTTTTATTAATATTGCTGGTTAAAGACTAAAACTAATACCAGACTAATTGAAGACTGTCAACAGATAAATGTACTAGTTGAAAAGTATTGCAGTTAAGTAACATTAAGACAATTAACTGCTTTTGTTAACTGCAGTCAGAATATTAGTAAGTTAAAAAAAATTAACGAAATTAGTCTAATTGATTAAATTGGCTGCAATACTGAAAAGACTGGCAGTCTTTACAACCTTGAAGGCTACATACAACTAGGGTTACCAGTTCTAAAATCAGAAAAGCCTGACAGTAAAGAAAGAAAAGCCTGATTTTTGAGAAAAAAGCCTGACAGATGAAAAACATTTTTTTTTAGAAAAAAACACCTTTCACGAAATTCAACTGGGACCGGGCGAAATTGTGAAGCATTTAGATTGAAAACAAAAAATTAAGACCAAAAAATTTAAAATCTAACAGCATTTAGCGGTCGCTACCAGTACTTTTTCAGTAACTTTGCTGGAAAATCTTTGAAAATAGTAATTTTTCTCAAATCGTCGCCCGAGAATTGTTTTGTCGTAAACGCCAAAATGCACATTTTTAAAGTGGGTATGCAGTTCTATGTTTTCAAAGGTCCTCTTTCCATTTATGAAATCAGATTTGACCTATCATTTACCGTTACTGAGAAAATCAGTATGCATTTGTCGTATATCCGCACAAAATAACTCATCCCTTAGTTTTGTTTTGTCGTAAACGCCAGATCTTGGCATATATGGCAAAATATACATATATTTTCGCGATATTTTTTTTTAATATTGCTTTGTCGTACGTATATAGGATTTTTTTAGTTAGAAAAAGAATTATTAAAAATCAACCGCAACACTTACAATATCATGTCATGCCTTTTTTTAAACCCAAAAATCTATCCCTTAATTCCGTTTTTAAATTTATTTTTTTTATACAATAGTTTTGGAAAAAATAATTTTTAAACTCAAATTTAAAAAAAATTAAGAATGTTTTTTTCAAACTCATTTTGTTCAAAAATGTACGTTATTAACTAGTAATTTTGGTTTTAATATTCAATTCTCGTATCAATTTGTATTCAAACACTGAAAACCAGATGTTGAAATGTATTTTAGTTTTTGAGAAAATCGAAAATCTCGCTCGATTCGGTATTGAATTGAACTATCGCATTTGTGTGTACTTTGTCGTATGTGTATGAGGTCTAACAAAGTACTGATTTTCGTGGCGTATACGACAAAATGATTTTGGAGATAAACCTCTATAGATTAAAAACTTAAACCGACTCAACAATCTGGAATACCTTAATCAAAAGAAGATTTTCCACACAAAATTATATTAAAATTGGAGAAAACTTCATCGGTCAGTCTCATTTTTATTTAAACGCAAAACTTAAAATGCCATTTCCCAAAATTGCTCAAATGGATACGACAAAACAATTCTCGGGCGACGAAATGTTAAAAGCTGCATAACTTTTCGAGTTTTGGTGCTAAAAGCATGAAATTTTCAGGGACTTCATAATTTCGCCAACAACTAAATGAAAAAAATGAATGTGTTCACAAATATTTCGATTTGAAAGCATTCAGTTACGTTTTTCCTCTAGGGATTATATTTTGTGCGATAATTATAAAAAAGCCTGACATAGGACGAAACCTGGCCAAAGCCTGATTGGACATTACAAGCCTGACATGTCAGGCGAAATCCTGACGGAAGGTAAGCCTACATGCAACCCACAAATTTTCTCTAAGTCACTTCTGTGATAAATATTATTCAGGAGAAGCATCTTTAGAATATATTTTCCAAAAAAGCACTATAATTAATTGTTTTTTTTTTTTTGCGTTTTCAAATGAGATAGTATCTATTTAATTAATTTTTATACAAAAGATTTTAAAAAATGTTTTAAATAAATAAATAAATATCTTACTTACATTATTCTAACTAAAACTATTAAACGTTGGAAGACAATAACAAAATAGCTAAATTTCCTACAATACCTTTATTTTTTACTAAAATACATAACTATCTACAGTCTATACATATATTGACGGTTAATGTGCAGTACGTCGTTAGTCGTTTTTGCATGTTTTTCAGAAATAAAAAAACCTGCCAAATTTTGTATGCGCGATCTATACCTACTAAGAGGGTTTTGAATTCTCCATTTTTCTGTAAAATGTTCAAAACAATATTAGTACGCTAAAGTTGTCAAATAGGTGGCTCTGATTCGGATTTTTTTTTTGTATTAATAATGTTTTTTTGTAATTTTTCGACTTACGAGGTCCTACAATTTAACCGTCGATATGCTTTAATAAAAGTATCCACTTTTCGTCCTAAAACATTTTAAACTTTTGTGACAGAATACACAAATGGGACAGGGGGTTTATATGGTTATAACTTCAAAACTGCACTCCATCCATCCTACATATCATACATATCTTTATGTGTAGGTATATGCAAGTTCCCAAATCCCATAAAACTCTTTTTTTTTTTTTTTTTTTTTTTTAAATACTTAAATCGGAAATTCCGCAAACACCTGGGGATGCTATCGGCTACAAAGAAAACAAATATAATATACAACTACATACAACCCATTTCCGCTGCTGTTGACTGCGCCACCACTCAACCAAAAAATCCACACAAACAAATACAAATATACATACATATGTACATATACATATGTATATACAACTCAACATAATTTTATGACAAAATAGCTTGAGATGTGTGTTTACAATTCGCTTCGTAAACTCGTTTCTCGTTTGTTTAACTGACGGTTATAGTTAACGTTACCACGACAAAAATACAACAACAACACAACAGCAAACAAAAATCTGATTTCCTTTCTCCATGTATAAGTAAGTTTAGTGTATGTGAATGTGTGCTGCCTGTGGAGTTGGAAGTATGTGTTTTTCAATTTACATATTTACATTTTCACAACAACATGAACTTGATTGTGTTTTGATAGAAATAATATCCAATAGACAATGTAGCAACTATACTCATCGTTGTTTTATAGGAAAAGATAGAAACGTCCCCTCATCGTCATCATATCGTCGAGGTTTCCCAAGAAAAACAAATGCAAATGCATATACCTATGGAACAAAAAAAAAAAACTAGGATAAGTGTAGATAGGAGATTATACATATTTCAAAGGTATGTATAGTAGATACCTACCTAGTAATCTGCTCATGGAAAGATCACAACTTCACGGTTTGATTAGTGCAATAAGGTTTAACATAATCGATTTTCATGTAACATAAACAACACAATGTCCCATTTGAATTCATAAAACACACTAATCAACACAAAATAATAGATAAAAGGGTAGAAAACAAAAAAAAGAAAAGTCCCTTAAATACACCCCCCCCTATATTTGAAGAAATTTTCTAAAGAAAAAATTGCGTCAGTGCAGGGACTCACGGTTAAGATTTGTAAATATCAATGTTCATCCAAGTGTCGTATTTTTGTTATTGGACGTACCCAATTTCATTGTAATGTGTTACACGTATATACGAGTGTCACGGAACGTATTATACGTAAGGCTCAAGTTTTTAGTTTACGCTACTGCCGACATACTTATTTCACATCAAAACTAGTGTTTTAGCTTTCGATTTAACAAATGTGACGCATTTGAATTTTAATATTTGAGAATTAAATTTCTTACAAATTTTCACAATTTAGTGACAAAACTCACATAAAAAACGGAAATAATAGTTTTTTTTCGTTTACTTTCCAAAACACTGAAAATTTCTACCAATTAAAATTTGTATTTTTTATATGAACTTTGGCAGAAGTTTGGAGTGAAATTTGTACTATTTTGCAGTTTTCGTAGTGTATAATTTTGAAATAGATTCATTATGCAAGTGCGAAACGTTATTGTAGTGCTCACAGAAGAAATTACAACAGGTATACAAACCACATTTTCCCCCTCTCACTTGATTTCATCACCATCGAGAAAAAGACTTCTAAAAGAAGACCTTATTTTTTACAACATATTCTATGAGCTCTTTTAGATCGCACTCATTATTAGTGACCTTTCTTTGAGTACAAGGATTGACGCCCAATTTCACCAAGCCACATTTTCTGAAACATCATTATGAAAAAAATTAAAACTGATTCTATTGTTTTTTTCAAAAAAAAAAAAAATTGGTGTACATCAATACGGGGTGTAATATGACAAAGATGTAATTAATAGAAATCATTTTGCTGTGTTTATGTATTTCGGTTTTTTTTAGTACAAATAAAGAAGAAAAAAAACGTGTCATTTTTAAAAATCGTTGGAGTGGTTTTCTTAAAAACATTATTTTTTGAATATAAAAATTTGAAAACATTTTTAAGTATTTATTAATGCGAAGTTAAAAGATTAATTTTGAAAAATGTCCCCTTTTTCGAAATATCCAATTTTGAAAACAATAATTTTGGAATTAAAAAAAAAATCCTAAATCTGTTCTTTTTTTTTTTGAAAATTTTGATGTTCTATATTATGGAGTTTTAGCTGCACTTGTGTAAAAAATTTTATTGCAATCGGTTCAACGTAGATAATTAGATATGTAGTAGAAAACCTAAAAAATGGTTTTGTAACCGCTATATTATTCACATCCAGATTAAAATTTAAATCCGGATGTAAATTATACAAATTCAATGTAAATACATCCGGATTTAATTTAAAATTTGGATGTATCGAGTGAATAATATGGGCGTAAGAAATACCGTTTCGAAACGGTAGATAGAACATTTTTTCCAATAATATCGATATTAGCTCTAATAAGAATTTTAATTAAAATCGCAGGAATCGTATTTGAGAAAAATGAGATTTTCCTGATTGGTTTTTAAACACTTGTATGGGAAGTACCTACCTACCGTTATTTTTTATTATAAGAATAAGTTTCATTTAAAATTGTTGAAAATTTTTATAAAAATCCAAAAATTTTCAACAATTTTAAATGAAACTTTTAAACAAAATTTATCCAAAATCAAAAAAAAAAAATGTTGTATGGTATGTACCATTTATAACCATTTTTTGAAAGTTTTTTTTATAAAATGTTAGCTTTTTTGTAAAAAACTTACCAAAAAATGATTTTCATTAATTGGTAAAAAAAAATGTACGGCAGGTAGGTACCGTCCCAAGAAACATTTTTAGTTTTTAAAAGGCTTTAACAGCGCTTCCAGAGCTAATCTTAAAGCTCGATTTTTTAATAATGAGCTCTAGAAACACATTTAGAGCTAAAGTCGAGCTCATTTGCAGCAGATTCTTTGAGTTAGAGAGCCTTAAAAAGCTCGTTATTAGTGGCAAGTGACTCTGAAGGTCTATGCGGGTTTACACCTTTAAGTAGACGTGTAAAGTTTGTTATGGAGCACATTTTTAAATCTTGAAGCGTTAGAAAGTTAATAGAGCTAAAAGTGTTCTTAAACTTCGATGATCGAACATAATTTTAAAATAAAATGAAGGGAGCTGTGAAATAATCTTTTACAGAGCTATAGCTTGTAATTTTGCTACCTAAGAGCTGTAGAAGAACAGTTTCTACAGAAGAAGAAACTTTTGAAGAACAGTAGCTCCGAAAATGTTATACTTTCGATATTTTGAAATTTTTCAGTATATTAAGCCTAGTACGCAGCTGAAGCGAAACGAAAATTGTCTCTGGTCTCCAAATCGATAACGGAAACGTAAGCGAAACGACTACGGAAAAAATAAATGTCAATATTTGTAAAAAAAAAATTCACAGAAGCCTTTGTTGTAATCAAAGAAACAACAAATAAAAATACAAATAAAAACTCGAATGTCAGTTTTCCGCTTACAATTAATGGTTCGTGCAATTAATTCAGTGCGAAAAAGAGTGGAGACTTCTCCAAATAATCTGCTACAATTATTATCAATTTCGCTCGTTGAACAGCGTATACTGCAGAACAAAAATGAAAACGAAATTTTTCGTTTATGATTTCGTTGCTTCAATTTTTGTATGAAAATTTTTTTTTCGCTTCAGCTGCGTACTGTGCTTTAAAGAAAAACAATTTTAATAGTCTCTGAGAGGTGACAGAAAATTTGGGTATTGAAAGTATAACGAAAATGTGAATAAGGGGGTTTAATGGTTTAATTAGTATCAAGATACTAAATTTAAAAGACAGTTTTTTTCAGCCTGTAGTAGATATGCATTTTTAATTTAAATTTGAAATTTCAATGTTTGTACTAAGTACCTATTTTGACAGAAAATTTTGCTTATGAATCTTATTCATGTACACTGAGTATAGTGTGTATTGCTATTTACGTTCAAGAGATGGTGCTGGTTTTTTCAAAATATTAACAGAAATCGGTAAAGAACTTTCAGAGGATAATATAATATTTTTATTTATAAAAATGACATTTTTAAATCAGCATTTTGATGGACGTTAGCACATAAAGAATTCCCTTATTACCCTATACGCAACAGGATAACATTTCAAAACCATATTGTTTGCCTTTTCCAGGAATACGAATGTCAAGTGTGGTCCCCTTACCAAGATACATATTCACATCTACAGAATTAAGATCATTCAACGTATTTTCTCACGATTTGCCTTTCGATTTCTGTCTTGAATGGATCTTTTGATCCTGCCTCTATCTTTCAACTGAGTAGAGAGTAGAGACTGCCTTCAACTAATTAACTCAACTACGAAGAACGAAAAGAAAAAGGATGAAGTCAAAAAATCGTTAGTGTTTTCATTCATCAAGCACCTTCAGGTTCCGCATTGACTGCACAATTCCTTAGTTTAAAAAAAATCCACTACTCTTCTATCACCGTATTTCGCTTATAACTCCAACGATTCTAGTATTCGTATTCTGTGGAAGGTTAATTCGAACTTCAAACCTCAGTTTACCCCTGTCATCTTGATCATTCTCCTAAATCATCATAATCTCAGATATTATTTTCTTAGTTTTAAATCAGAATATAACAGTCGTTTTTCTAAGCTTTTTCTATCTAGTACACTCTCCAATTCCAAAATCAATGCATTTGGTTGTCCAAACCTATTCAAAAGTGGGTATGTTCAATAAACAAAGAATTGAATTTCATCTTGAAATTAAAGAAATATTCATTGAGCGTATGCAAAAGTTCACGAAATGGAAAGAATACAGGGACGTCAGTGAGTATATATATGAGGACATATTTTAAATGAGATGTTCATTTACATATTTAGACAATAGCTAACTGGACAACAGCCGTCCAAGCGTAGTCTAAGGAAATATAATAAATAGACAAAAAAAAAATAAAAATTATACTAAGTTGTTTACAAAAAGGGAGTTTTCTCCTCTTCAAAGTTTAGGTTTTAATATTTTTAGATTTTTATCAAAAAAGTCATCCCTTATTATCTTTTGTCTAGTATATTTCAAATCAAAATCTTATATCAATGCAATGCAACCCGAACAAGCGAACGTTCGGCAACGTTTTTTTTATCGAAACACAACACTGCACAACACACATGCATGTCATCAATACAATGTGGGGTGGTTGATGTTTTTCAACCAACCGCACCACCAACAACATTCAGATAGAGCGTCATGAAAAAAACTATGCCAACACAACGAACGAACGTAAGGACTAGGGAGACGTAAATTTTCACGCTAAAGATGATCCTTGTTTATTGTTGAATGTCGTCGTCGTAGTCGTGTCGCCGCGTCACCGCGAAATTTCCACAGCATCACTAAAAATGCGGCCAACTGGGATTTTTATAAAAATAAAAAAAAAAAATGCCTGGCGGAATACCAGCTCAGCTCAGCTCAGTTCAGCTAGCGGCGAACTTCACACCAATGCACTTGCACATCAGCTTCTTTAACGGATTTATTGCCTCAATTTCTGCTGTGCTGTTGCTGTTAATGGTAATCGAATCGGGACCATGGATGTTCCAACTATGTATGTATATATGAAGGTGATTGTATCTATATACTCTACATATTATTAGCATTTTTTTCTGTCGTCCCAGTAGAAAAACGCATTTTCAAACCTGTCCTACTCTAGGAATTCAAAAAAATAAAAATTAAGTAGAATCTTTCTAGAGAGACCCGGTATATTTATAGAGGTATGTACAACAGTGTATACGAGCGTCTGACCTACTTGCTATAGTGTATACTTTATGGTTATGGTTTTTGGAGCCGCAGTTGTTTTAATTAACCCCTTGGCCTAAATTAAATAATGTTGATACTTTCTCAGGCGCATTTGACTGTGGAGCCTGTCAATTTTCCCTTTCGTCTATACTCGCTTATATATATACAAAGATGGTTAACCCTCAATCGTTCTCGCTCTTCCAAATAATACTATATACACTTGAATGGTGGTGGTGGTATAAACATTGGCGGATATCACCGTTAGACAATGTTGTTGCCTACTTATGGGGCCGCATCTCTTAAGGGCGTCGGTCGTCAGTCGTTGTAGTCGTTGTGGTTTGAAAATTTAATTTTAACTGGCTATAGGCTTAAGTTTCGCTCACAAAAATTATATGCTCATCTTGAAATGGTCTTGTTCTTCTGACTCATTTCACGACACTAATGGCCATTTTGTAAAGTATGCATAAAACTTTGAAAATTTAGAAAACAAAAAATTCAGCAGAATTAAGACAACGAAACCAGTTACTATATTCACAGTCACAACTTTTAGGGTCATGAAAAAAAAAAAACATCTATCTTGTTTTTTTTCACATTTCTTCTAAATAGGCCTGGAAACTTGCATTACCGAAGTTATTCCGACCCAGAGCATTCATACACCTGTCTCTATGATTCGGGCTAAATATACCCGCTTTGAATCAGATTTTATTTGCAATTTGGGATTGCGAGGTTTTGTTGTTATCCTAATCGAATGAATAATGCGGAACTAACTCCGCCATCGTCGTCGCTCATTCATGCAGTAACAAGGTCCTTTTCAGGCTCAAACCATATTGATGCTAATTAAAATGTTTTTATGTCACCATCGAATCGACGTCGTCGTCGTCGTTGCTTGCTGTTGTGGTGGCTGGTATAAGAGGGTATAAGTAGTCAAGGGGCGGCAGCGCATCGCAAAGACCGGGTGACTTGACTGGGTGAATAATAAATGTGTTATTTGTATATTTTACTCACTGTTTTGCTTCGCTTTTGTTAATGAGGTCATTTAGATATGGCAGATTTTCGTCCTTATTGACTATAACTAGTCGTAAGGTTTTTTGGTGTATAACTATAGTTGTGATTCTATAAAATACAAAAATTTTATGCATTTTTGTGTTGCGTTGACAGGATTATGATTGCGATTAATAATTAAAATTTGAATTTGTTGTGGTGATGAGTTGGTTTTGGCATAGTTATTATAGCTCACGAGTTATATATAGTCAGCTATAGTCATTCAGTCAGCCAAAAAAACAGGCGACTGCAGTCATTTGCATAATACAATTTATATACATAGAAGCTGTGAAGCTTTGAAAGGAATGAAGAGGGAAAGAAAATCTGATGCTTGAATGAAAATAATTTTAAAATCATGACACTGGTGTGATAAAACCCTGTTTATTTTTTATATCTACATCTACTATCTAGTACACAGCAACACACTTAAAAATTTTAGAGTATATTTTAATTTTTCAAAGCAAACGCATATTATAGTTTTCACGGTTTTGTGGGTTTGAAATTTAAATAATAATAAATTGACACGTTTTATATCAAAATAATCTAATCACTTTGGTGTTGAATGAAATAATGTAGTGTTTGTGTATAGAAGTAGTAGAATGTCTGGATGCGTTGTCGTTGTGGTATTTTTATAATAAATTTTAAATTAAGTCATAGCTTTGCGGTTGTTTATTTTTAGATTATACTTTAATTTACTTCGAATATTAGAACATATATTTTACAGGTACAGTTTCAAAAAATAAAAAATAAAACAAAATATCCATGACAAAAACGCACATACAATTACATTGTAAGGAAATTACCTGTACTATTTTATTTGATGGTTGTTGAAGATTTTAAACCATTATAGATAAGCATATTGAAGATGTAAAGTGATATAGGTAGTTTATTTAAACAAATGACATTTATAGTTACGCATCAAGAGTACATTATTTTAAATTCTTGTATATTCATCATCGACCGACGCACAGTGGGCAGAAATCATCGATTTGGCGGTCATAAATCATTTTTTTTTTGTTTTCAAATCACATAAATTTAATTTTAAGTTATAGTAAAGAAATATTTGAACGTAAAATGCTTGCATGTAGTTGGCCCTCCGACTTTCGAGTTGGGCAAATCTGGTAATTGCAATCGTTTGTACATCGTTTGTACACATACCGTTTTTTTTAATAAGCTTTTTAAATAAAACAGCATGTAGTTAGCCCCACAAAAATTTGAAGGTATTAATTTCAAAATATGGAAATGCAATTCGATGGATATAATCGTTTGTATCACGTTTGTTTTTTTTGTTAAAGGGTGTTTTTTTTAGACGTGTGGTTTTGAAGAAGAAATAAAACGCATATAATTTAATGTTATGGCCAAGAATTTAGCTTTATTATAAAGATAAGGGTTTGCCATTATATTTTAAAACTTATTTCGGGCAAGTGGCCGCCACGGCTGGCTCGAATAAATTCCAGCCGAGATGCCGAAGAGGCCCCAGTTCCAATTGTTGCGCGCGATCGCGGATGGACTCATTCGGGTCGTCTTCGATACTCTGCTCCACAGCACCAATAGCGTCTTCGATGCGCATTGTACGGCGTCTATGAGGATGCCCATTATCCACTAGAGTAAACGTGGTGCGAAACCGATCCATGGTTGCTCGAATTAATCTGCTAGCGATTATGTCTACCGAATATTGGACACCATAAAATTTGCAATTTATTTTTGAAGTGTTTATAAAACATAAACGGTGAGTGTACAAATTACTATAATAAAACTTGTACAAACGTGCAGAAACGAATTGCTATAACGATTGCATTTAACAGCTTTTCCCAACTCAAAGTCGGGGGACCATACTTCCGTTTTTTTTCAATAATATTGAATAATTTATTAAAAATAGAAAGAAATTAAAATTTAGAAATTAACGCCATGAAAAATCACTATAAAAAATTGTGTTCAAAAATTTTCCAAAATTTAAAAAGCAAAAATGTTTGTGTAAAAAAAAAGACAAACTTGTACTAACGATTATCCATCAAATTGCATTTCCAAATTTTTTAAATTAATACGTTCAAACTTTTGTGGGGCTAACTACATGCTATTTTATTTAAATTTCTTATAAAAAAACAGTATGTGTACAAATTATTTTAAAACTTGTACAAACGTATACAAACGATGTACAAACGATTGCAATTACTAGCTTTGCCCAACTACGTGCAAGAACGTAAAATGTATGATTTTTTTTTATTTTAATATACTTAGGGTAAGGAAAAAATAATTTTTTTCATAAACAAAATTTTCAACAGACTTGATTTAAGATTTTTTTTTCAATTCCCCTTTGAAAAACAATTTATATATGGGTGATTCTCTGCCAACTGTGATTCTTTGTGTCTAGGGCTTTATTTGTAACTTAATATAAAATTTCCTTATGAATTTCTGGTTTGAATTGTGGAAATAAGTTTGTACTACAATTTACATTACATCTTGTTTAAAAATTTGCTACCCTTTCCCCTTGACATGCTAAAAACCTTGTTATTTTGTTTACTAAGAATGGTACCAATACTTCGGACAAAACATATACAAACAAATCCGTGCAATAAATGTTGAGTTATAACCTAGCATAAAAATTAAGACTCCAACCTCAAAAAACAAATTTCAAAAACTAAAAAACATATAATTTTGAATAAAACATTGCCTTTCAAAGTTGAAAACGTCAAAACGTATGAGGGAATTAAGAAATTCACCAAAAATATTGTCAAAATGAATAAAAACGTTTAAAAATTCAAAAATAAAAAATCAGTGTCAGTATCATGTCTTCGAGATTTAGTACTTTTTACGATATTTTTTGTTCCTTAAAAGTTGTAGTAAAATGCTCTTACAAATTTAATACCATGTCTATTTAAAGACAAATAAAATAAAAAAAATTAAATTTCAATGACTTTTAATTTTAGCAAAATTTTAATTAAAAAAATCACAGTTGGCAGAGAATCACCCATATACCGTCAGGTGTATGATGTTCCACTAAAAACTGATAAGAGCACTAAATACAAAATGAAACTTGTACTCAAAACCAAAAAATGAAAAAAAACGGTGTTTTTGTTCGTAAAAAATGAAAAAAAAATATAAAAAATTGTATTTTTTGTTTTACAAAATTTTGAATTTAAAAATTATTTTTTGAATACTAAGTGGAAACTGGAAACAACTTGATTTCAATATAAAATAAAAAAAATAAGTTTCTGAATTAAAAACAAATACCATATAAGTTAATAGTTAATATTACAACTTTTATTGTTCTTTGTTAATAATTTTATATTCATCTAAGGTCAGTGTTGTAAAAAATTACCCCTCCTAAATAAAAGGTAAAAGAAAAGACTCGCCAATTTTTTTCCTTGAACATAACCATGAATCATTTCCAAAAAAACCTATTCAATAAAGCCATAAAAACAGCCCAATAGAACTCAATAGGTCAAAATACCCCAACGATAAGAGAGCCGCAAACAATTTTACGGGGGGTTAAAGGCCCCCAAAATAGTTTTTTTCAGGAATATCTCCCAATTGGTTAGTTTAAAAGAAAAAAATTTCAAATACTAATTTGTAGCTTAAAAAATTTCGTCCAAAAAACATTAACATACTTACCACCCATTTAAGTGGGAGGGGCAAATTAAAAAAAAAAAATCGAAAATAGAAAATGAATATAAAAACACAACAACAACACTTACATATCATGTTTTTTAAAGCCAGTAATAAATTTTTTAATTATGTTTGTATAAATTAAGTTATTTAAGTGCTTAGTTTTTGAATAAATGATTCTTCAACTCAAAATTTTGAAAATAAAATTCGAAATCATTTAAGAAGACATATTCTTTATAGTTGTTAGCTTCTGATATTTTGTATTATGATAACGGAAAATAAACACTATCGGTTTACTGTGTACCATCTTTTGATTCACTGTTTCCACTTCCTGTCACACAATTCACCAGTTTATATACTTATGAAAAAAGTTCAAAATTTACGATTTTCCATGATCTTTTAAAGATATTTTTTAGAAATTTAGTAGCCCTTGGTGCTAATAGTGCATAGAATACTGTTACCCCGAAGGTATTGGGTTCGATTCCATAGCGCCTATGCCACCTAAAAACAGAAATGTTTTTTCACGAGTTGTTCCGCCTTTTGCGAGGAATTAACAAATTATCCAAGAGTATCTATTGTGTGCAAAAGTATGAAAAGTGCCACTGATCTTAGCATCCATTCCTGCCAATATCACGCCCCACAAGAATGGTTGAGAGTTGTAAGTCACCTGTCGAGCCACTCAAGTTTTTCAAAGATTATAAATAGAATTTTGGACTTTAAATTAATTATGATTAATTTGAGCCAACGAGCCTCTGAAGAACTTCTTAAGCTTTAAATCTCCAAATCCAGGGACACATCTCTTATACCTTTATTTACACTTTTCTTTAAAATAAAAAATCTTAATGGCCCCACGACAACCCTTTTTTTCTTTTAATTAAAAAAAAAAAAAAACAAATTATTATTTCCACCGGTTACCTTCGTACAGATAGATACTTTTAAAAGTTGTTCTTGAAATTTTATTGCTTTATTAAATGCCAGAACCATGATGACCTAATGTTTTCACATGCTCCAAAAGTTATTTTATATTCGTTTAAATTAAAGTTGTCTTCTTGAAATCATTTTGAACTCATAATAAAACACACTCTCGTCTCGGTGATAGGTACTTCAAAAAGTTTGTGTCCATTTTATTACCTAGAAACAAAACTAACAAACTTAAGATTATATAACGACGACGACAGCATTTAAAAGAAATAAACAACACTCATGATTTTAAAGTTCTACAAAACTTTTCGTTTTACAATTTATTAATGTTGACCATTAAATACACTGTCAACTCAAAATTTTGCCAAAATTTGTGTTTGTATATAGAAGATGTTTTTTTTTGTCAGCTTGAGTGCAACAAAATTTGTGCATCTATTAAGAGTGTAAGCAAACAAAATTGTGTATATATGGCGCGGCGCATATCTTTTTCTTAAATTTTGTGTTTGTTTAGATACATTTTTAGAAACGACGAGGAAGTTGTTTTTGATATCAGAAGTGGATTTATCCTCAATGGAGTTCTAGGCGCATTTTGGTTAAGTTGTTGCAAAAAGAGAGAATTTTAAATGGTTGAGCTGAAAAATAGTAACTCAATATGCGATAAGATATGGAACTTGCGTAAGATACAAAATTGAATCAAAGCTTGCTTTGGGACTATAGTGGGTGCCCAAAATTCCAAAGGGATCTGCTCATCTAATATACAGCAGAACTTACTTTGAGTAGCTCAAGACTCCACTTTTCAAAGCAGTTGTTCTTTTTGGTAGAAATGCAATTCTTATAATCACTTGCATTTTCACAAGGATCTGCTCTTCTTATAATGAGAACCTACTCTGAGGCCTGAGCAAGTTCAAATTGTAATGCAAAATTTTTAATTTTTCTATTATATTATTATAACTATCACGAGATTTAATTTTGAGAGCAAATAATATTTCCTTATAGTCATTTTCAACCTAGCAACACCTCGCCCAATAATAGTCTACTTTAAACACCCTTCAGCATGTTTACTATACAAGAAACCCGGAGCCTCCAATTCTATTGCCTAAATCCATTACTGACTGCAAATTTCCCTCAAGATGATTTAACGCCTTGCACTCCGTCATATTATCAAACATAAAACTCGTGCGATCAAAGGGAATTTTTTTTATACCCAGCGAGATTGTTTGTGATCCGACGAAGCTTGTGAACGAGATGGTAATCATCCATCAATCAATTAATCGCGGCAATGCTGCCGTCATCATGAGTGTTCATGGGTGCCCCCCATGATGTACATTGTACAATGATGTGCACCCTTGACGTGCGCCACATATATGTACCTACATATTGTATATATGGTGTGTGGGAGTTTGCATTTGCCTACATGTATATCCGAGGTTACAACATTTTATTGATTGGATGGATGGAACATATGTATTCAATTAGATTTTTCTTTGTAATCTTGTGTTTGATTGAATTTTGTTTTTCACCACCTCATCTGTACTGTACTGTTATATATTTATGTATGTACGAATACCTATATAAAAGTTTTCTATATATGGATGTGGACATATCAGGTTCTGTTTGGCGCTTGTTATCCCTTTGTCATTTCCTCTCGGCCATGTTGAATAATTAGTTATCACACGACTGAACGGACAAGACAAAAACAGAATAAGCCCAATAATTTGTCCTCAATGCCCTTAACTGCTTGGGATGGTGGTGGGATGGTTAAGAGCACTATTAAGCGTCTATATATACGTATATAAATTCTCTGTGTTGTGTATAGGCACTTGGCATTGGGGACCAGGTTCATCTATCCGTCCCCGTTTACCTAGAAATTGTATATACTCGTATAGGTAGGTTGGTAGGTACTACTGATGGGTAGGATTAATTAACTTTGGAACTAGTCCGGTGAGAGAATGAAAAACAAGTCCACAAACAGAGTTGCCGTTTCTTTAATGTTCAAAAATAAATTTATTAAATTTTTAACTATGATGGTTATTTTTTAAAACTAATAATAGCAAATAGTGTGTTACGTTTTGTTTATAAAAAATAATACTTCTTTGTGCGTTAAATGTCTTTAAATAATTTTTAACTTAAGTTAGAGCAAAGAACTCAAACGATTATGTTGTTTTTGATATGTAAAAATCTATGCCGGCGGTGTAGGATTAACTAAAAACATGAGCCTTTTATGTAATACGTAACGTATCACACATTACGTTGTAATTGGGTACAATAACAAAACTACGTAACTTGGACTTGGATGTTTTCATATCTTAACCGTGAGCTCCGGCACTAACATTTTTTGAAATCTCAGTTTTAGCTTATCCTGAGTTTTATCTCTATAGCGAATATTAAAATTTGATTTACCTTAAAAGAAGCTTCATTGATACAAGTCTCATATGTATCAATAAGAATTTTATAAAATTAAACTTTCTAATTCGCGTTAAAATAAAACTTGAATTTGTTTCCAAAAATTTAGGTTTTCTGCTTAAGAGCAAAAATGTTATAAATGAGTTAAGAGTTTTGAAAAGTCAACAGTTTTGAAAAACATTTCTTAAAATAAAAAAATTGTTTTATGGTATCCCGTCATGCGGATATCTCACAGTTAAGATTTTAAAACTAATTCAGAGTATTTTAACTACAATTTTTGAAATACATAAATTTAAGGACATTACTTCGATTTTTTAACATAAAAGCTTAACTCTTCATAAATCTATACAGTAAAATAATACCTAACGACTTGCAGTGATAAATTGTGTCGTGAAAACATATATAGCTACTTTTCTAATAAAATATCTGCCGTTGCAGTCATCATAATTCACAATTTCAAATATAAAATATTGTTAGTGACCGAGGCTTTAAAAAAAACTGCTGTAATAAATCCTTCATTTTATTCAGGTTATCATATCTCTCGGCTTCTCTTCAGCTGCTGTTCAATGCATTAAATCATAATATTTGAAGGGAAGAATTTAGGGAATTATTTTTAGAGAAATAATTTCCGTTTCAATAAGCGTGGACTTTAGAGTACTCCAAGGTAGTTAAATAGCACTACTTTTTTAAGTTGCTATCATATGACTTAAGTTATATAAAGCGTTTTCATTTCTAATCCCGGGAAGATTTGTTGAAAATAACGACACATGGATGCGACGCTATCACAGAAAAAAAGTGAAGTTTCCATATAAAATATCGATAACAATTAGAGGTAATTCAGCGTTTGCTCCTAGATAAGAGTTTAGCCCCCGAGAATTATCTGAGTTCGTTTTTACATCCATTTTCGTTTTGTTTCTTTTGAAAATTCATTTCTAGATGTATGAATTTAAACAAATTCCCCTAGAAAAAATACAATTCACAGACTATCATTGCTGTAAAATGTATTTAGTTCGATAAACATCGACTAATATCATTCGTCTTAGAAAGTTACGGCCGCATCTAACTGATGAGCCCAACTGTCGTGCCTGGGCGAAACGCATATATATTATTCACTACTTACAATTTGTTTAAAAAATCTAGCATTGTTTTAGAATTATGTTATTAATTTAAAGTTCAGTTTTCATTGAGATTTCATTCGATAAAGTAATGATTTTTTTAACATTTGGTTCTTGGGCGAAACGCATTTTAGAGTTAAAGTCACTTGAAATTTTAAATTTAATTTGCTGGATTGCAAATAGAAAGCAAGTTTTTTCAATTTAATAAATTATTTCATTGGATCAACAAATAAGTTTGTATGAATCAACGAAATAATTTATTGGCACAACAAACGAAATTAGTAATTTCGATAAACTATTTCATTTTCGTAACAAATATGATCCTTCAAACAACAAAAAATAACATTTCCACAACAAACTTATTTTATAAAAGTTAAATAAATTATGTAATAAACAGGATTAAAAATTTCTTTCTTGTATCAATAAACGTTTATTGGCCCAACAAACCAATATATTGGACAAAAAATGATTAAACAAAATTTCTGTCCCAATAAATGCTTTTTTTGTATTTTTTTCTTCAGTGTAGCTTTGATAAAATGGTATTTAAACTCTAATTGGTCTTTTTATATTTCGTCTCTTCATACCAAATCCTGCTCTATGAAGCCTTACTTAAACAAAAATAAAATGCGTCAAAAATAATAACGTCTGGGTCGCACGATTTTGTCTCATATGCGATCACACTGTGGTTTTTAAGTCTGAACAATTAAAATCTATTAGTCTGATTTTAAAAGAAATTAATTAGTTGTGAGAGCTATATTTTATGCCACCTGCTTAAGACGTATTTTAGTACAAAGTTTTTTTTATGTGAGAATACAAAAATTACCAATGTACCAAGTACCGAGGTGCAAATAATGCATGCATGAAACTCACAGTCTAAACTGAAAAATTGATATAAAATTAATACATAATAAGTAATAAATTAATTAAACAAAATCTGAAAAAATATCAAAGATCGTTGGAGCGGTTTTTTAACAAATTAATTTTTATATATAAAATTTTTAAAACATTTTTAAGAACAAAAATTACTACGCCATTTTTTAGTGTTTATTGAAAAATCATCTACACATTTTAGAAATATTTTTAATTTTTTTTATTTTTTTTAATCCAAAATTAATTTTTTTGAAAATTCTTGTACGCAATATTATTTAAAATTATTAGAAGCTCTTTTGTAAAAACTTTCATTAAAATCGGTTCAACAAGTTATGAGATAGGTAGTCGAAAACAAAAAAAGTGGTTCTATGAGAGTTTCCGTTACTAAACAGTAGATATAATTTTTTTTCGAAAAAAAATAAGGTAACTCGTGCTGATATTAAGTACACATAATATTTTCTATCAAAATCGTAGGAGTCTGTTTTGAGAAAAATGAGGTTTTTCTTACCGGATTTTAAATTTTTGTATGGGAAGTACCGTTATTTTTGTTTATAAGAATAATTTTTATTTATAATCTGCAAGATAATATTAAAAAACTGCTGTGTGCTATGTTTAATAAAAATCCATCAAGTCTTTTTCTAATAATTAAGTTCTCAAAAAAAAATTTGAAACTTTTTTTTTAAAAATCTAAATAAAAATTTTTGAAAATTTTGGTATACAAAAGTTTTAAATTTTTTTTAAATATTCTCCAAAAAAAATTTAGCAACAATTCTTCGACCCGTTTTTGAAAAAAATTGAAAATAAAAAAATTGTTCTATATTTATAACCATTTTTCGGAGATTTTTTTTTGTAAATGATAGCCGTTTTGTAAAAAAAAAATACTTAAGAAGTTGTAGGCACGTTTTTGAGAAAAAATAAGCTTTTCATTTTTTGGTAAAAAGATTTTTACGGCATCTACTGTTATTTTTTATACCTGGCAAACAAATGAAAAAAAAACGTTTGGGGTATATGCCTTAAAAACGATATGTACTAAGTTTATAAAAAATTATTTACTTTATAAATTCTATCGTAATAACCTTCCAAAATTTTTTAAAAAATGTACAAATTATTTTTGCATTTGCTGTCAAAATTTTCCAAAGTCACTGAAAATTTTCCATGAGCATTTATCAAAGCAGCGTTACTTTTGTTCACGAAACTCATTTTTCAGCGGACAAAATAATAAGAGTGCACCGTAAGAAAATTATTATTCTGTCTTTTTTTTTTTAATATCCAATTACATAACTAAAATAATATTTTTTAGTTTTGAAACATAACAAAATGGGACGCGCGAAACATTGTTCTGAAGAAGAACGCGATTTTGCAACTAAGAGATGAAGGTAACATATTTTACTGCAAATGCACTCCGTTCTAAAGGAGCTTTAACAAAATTAATTTTTTGTTTCATAAAATCACATTAAAATATGTAGATACTCTCTATCCAGTATTTATGTATGTGTTCGCTTGTTTAGGCTATAACTCGATGTACACTTCTTAATTAACAGTCGTATCTACTTTTTATTTTCCTCTATGTACATATTTAGAAAAAAGAAACATCAAATACCCAAAAATCTTAAAAAAATAATAAAATAAAAGAACTTATCAACTTATTATAATTTTAATACAAAACAAGAACGGCAACTCTGTCAACCACCTAGTAGGTATAACGAGCCTTGCGTGGCTTACGCCTTTGATGCTTGTATAGTATAGTATGTAGTTGTATAGAGAGGTATAGCTGTTTTCTGCTATATATTCTGTATTGTTCTTATAGATTCTCCTCGATTCGTTCGATAAATTAATCGGTCATGGTGACTCTGAACGTGCGGTGCACCTATCATTTTCATTAATTAAAGATAAATACCGTTTTATTGTGTGCTGTACGTCATTGTTAGCAGATAGCCATTGAATGTCCGTCTGTTCAACCGAGTCCTACATATAAAACTATTCGAATACATGGTATTTGTGAGAGCTATACATATACCTACCTACTAAAATGTGTGTTCGTGTAGATTCAAATGCTGGATAATAACATCCTTCAGGATGTGAAATTAGTTTCCTGTGGGCAATTTATAGCCCACAGACAATAGTATCTATATAAAGTCAGTTTGTTTTAGTGGTCGTTCTTTTACTTAAGCCCTTTTAGATTTTTTTTAGTTGTTGGTAGTTGTCGTTGTCCTTTATGACGATTATTTATTTGTTGTTTTTTTTTTTTTTTTTCTTCATCAAAAGTTCGCTTAAACCTGATAGTGGCAGCCTTCAAATGGATTTGTATTATGGTTTGAAGGACTGCATTTTAAAAGGTAGATATATAAATTATTATAAATATAGGTAGGTATAGTATTTTTTTTTAATTATTCTGTTGGGGTTATTCGTGTTCATTTTGAACTTGTTAAATGTTAAGTACGTTCATATATTATATTATATAGAGGTACAATAACTTCCATAAATAATTGTTTTGTAAGGACAAAGCCAAAGATGCTCCTTGTTTTTACTTCTAAATCCTAAAATGGTTTAAATTTTTTTAGAAGATTAAAATCTAGTTTTAACATATTTTTAAATTATTTAAGAAGGTATCTATGTGGGATTTTTAGTTAAAGACCGAATATAAAATAATTCAATTTAATTTATTATAATTTTTAAATAACAGTAGTAGTAGTAGATTAAGTAAATACAGTAAATAGCAGGAAAGGTTTAGTTTTAGAAATTTAAGTCTAAGTGATATGGACGTCTTCGTGGTTAACCTTCGTGTGTTCTCGTCTTCTTTTTTCTTCGCCCTCATCACCGTGTTCGTCTTTATCATCGTGTTTCATTTATCCGTTATCAGCTGTTATCAATTGACAACAGAAAGCTTTTGGGCACACACCAAACAGGGTGATCCCACATCTATGTTTTAATATGCAGCTCTTCAATGCAAACTAATTAGTGTGCCCCTATTTAAACCTTTTAGTTCTAAAATGTAGATTAAATTATATATCTTACTCTTAATTAACAATTAACAATAAATATCAATTTCACACCCAGAGGCTTACCTATAAACAGATTTTTGTGGAATCATAAAAGTCTTAAAAGAAATTAGCTGAAAATCAATTCCTAAGATTTACGAAACTCCATGTAGGTATATACGTTCCCATAATAGTTAAACCCTAAATAAACACCTTCTATGGTTATACTGTTCTTAATATTCACACCTCCCTTATGGCAAAAAGCATTACTAATAATAAGAAAGCAAAAATAAAAAAAAAAGGAACACAACTGGAAGCTAAAATCATCTGTTCAAGCGGAAATCATGCTCACGCATTACTCATTGAACATACTGCCGGACACCATCATATTATATAAGAAGACTTCATCTTAAAGACTTAAGACAACAAAACTTAACACATGTCCTGTTTGTATATATGTATGTATAGCAGGCATTTTTACACATTGCCTATACAGGATGGAATTTCTGTCCTTCTTTGGGGTGTAAAAGTTTTTGGTACATATACGTTATAAAAGGGTGTTTTATATAAATATTTATGTAGAGATTTTGAAGTGTCAGATACAGGGTTTTGTATATAAAAATTTGTTTGGTATTACAAAACAATTTTGTAACAGTTCAATATTCATAATAAACTCAAATAAAATTGAGTATTTTTTTGTCTAAATGAGTATATAGTAAAGTACTTGAATAATAATAGCAACATATACGAGATATAGGTATATAGTGAGTGACAGGCATAACAAATAGTTTTGTATACAATTTATTTTATATAAAATCGATAATTTGATAATTTGTTTCACTTGGATGAACAAAATTGGATTTTAAATATTAACCAAAAAAACAAACACAAACACAAAAATGGAAGAGAATGTGTTGACTGGGCATACATGCTGAGATTTTGTAATTAATTTTATTGTTGATGCTTTTCTTATAAATATTTTCAAAATATAAAATGTCCTTTATTACGCCCCAATAACCACAACCCAACCGATGCAGAACCTGCCTGGGCGGCAGTTGACTAAGGCGGCAAAATCAGTACAATAATTTCAAAGCCAAAAAAGGGTAACACGTCCGTGTACCTCTACGGTACTACTTCCCTGTACTTTCTTCTTTATTCGTTGTTGTCCGAAGTGCTGGGCCATTCTTCAAAAACATGTTGAATATTCTAAGCGAATTGTTTAGAAAAATTTATCGGATATCCGGTGGTCAAGCAGAGTAAAAGCAAATTTGTGTATCACAGAAAATTTATCAGAAATTTATGATTCTTTCTTTGAAATTGCAGAAAGTTCGAAATTTAAGTTTTAATTTTTATAGCAACTCAACTTGGTAAACGCACCAACACAAAATTCAAGTTTGCATTGTCAATAGTTTTGTGAACCGAGTTTTTATGAAAATAAATATCCTTTCAAAAATGCTTCAATCAAAATCAATGGACTTTTTAACCTATTTTGAGCATTTAGATAAATGCGACATTACTTTCAGAAAAATCGTTCTAAGGAATCTTTGTTTGAAATATTTTACAAGAACGCTGTTAACGTTGCTACGAAAATGAACATTCAAGTGTCCGATTTGATGAGTCTTCATAGCCGCTGTCATCAATCTGAACAATCTCTTGAAACACTCGGTCAAAATTGAAATTTATTATTATGTTATCGATGTTACCCTATTCTCTCTCGATGAGCACTTTAGACAGTATTCAGGTGGAGTAAGTAGCCCTCTAACAACTTAAATCAATATTAACAGCAACAATTGACAACGAACTTCAAAAGGATATTATAGCTAAATATCTCTTTGAATAAATTTAATATATTTTCAAACTTTTGTCAATTTTAAACTATTCAGCTTCACACTTCTTATACTTGAATAGTATTCAAATTTAGGAACGACATTTACAATACTATTAAGGTGTCCTGAAGCTAGTTTCTCGAAGATTAAGCTTATAAAAACCTATTTTCGCTCATCAATGACCCAGGAACGATTAACCGGTCTTGCAAATAATTCAAGAAGAAAACGATTTGCAAAGATTAAATCTCGTAGATCAGCATTTTAGTTTAAAATTTTTTTAAATAAAGCCTTTGATTGTCATTAAATAAAACCCGATGTAAATGTTAATGTTGTCGTTATCTTCATTTTTTTATTTGAGATGGCAAAATATCAATTTACCTAGGGCGTCAAAATTTCCAGGTCCACAGTCGGCACCACCCACAACCAAACTTTGATATTCTAATAAGAAATTTATAAGGTAAAATAGGATATTGATTTCTTGAAAAATAAAAATAAAAATCAAGAGCTCATTGTACGAACTTGCTTTTGACAAAAAAAAAATCTTTAAAGCCATTGACTAGATAATAGATATATGCGGGAACAATTCAAAAATATGTCAATTTTCTCAAAAACTCTTTAAAATCTATCTTTGGTTTTCTGTTAGGTAATTTTTTGACAAAAAACTAATTTATACGTAGTTTCAGTTCAATTACTACTTTGCAAACTACACTTTTAAAGTTTTATCGAAATTATTAGAGCAGTTTTGAAGAAAATTTGAGAAAAAGAAAACAAAAGATTGAAATTTGTAGTACAAAAAAAAAATACCTACAAATTTTGTTCACATTTTTTTAACCGAAAAAGCATGTTCAATTTAATTAAATTTAACAAATTTTTCTACATCAAAAATAGATAAGTAAAGTTTGAATTTATTTCCTCAGTAACTGGCAGAAAATCTGTGAAATTTTTCACTTCAAGAAATAAAAAATTCGAATAACTAATTTTATACACAATTTTTTTTATACACAATCATTTCAACAAACTTAAAAATTTCGTTATGGTAGCATTCGAAACTGATACACGGAAGCTGAGCTTCATGGTTTTAAAATTAAGGCCATATGGCCTTATGTCACTTTCAACCGTCTTTACTCGTTTGATAAATAAACCTGTAAGCCCCTGAACATGGTTTAACGTGCCAAATGTTTTTGTTCAACACTTTAACTGTATGTTATACGGGCGCGTATGAACAGTGAGGTATGTATGGGGGGCATGCTGCCCCCTTGAGACCCCCCTGCTTGGGCCAACAGGATTTGTGGTAGGTGCTTTTAAATCATCTGGAGTTTTTATTAAAGAAATAAAAAAAAAACTGTATTGAAAGTAAAGTATTTTGCCGTACAGAATTTTACAATACAGAATTTTTCAAGTCAATATTTTGAACATACAGTATTTTGAAGTACAGAATTTTGAAAAACAGTATTATGACCCGCACCCAAAAATAAGATTTTCGTTATTTGCTAAAAAAAAATTTGTTCGGTATATAGGTACCGTTATTTTTGGTTCTAAAAAATATGAAAAATCGTGTTGGGGGAGTGCCCAACTATAAGTAACAAGTTCAAAGAAAATCTACCCAACTGTTTAAGCTGCAGCCGAATGGACAGACAGACAGAATTGAGACACCCACTTTTTTCGACTTCGCTATCATTGTGATGTCAAGTTTGATCAAAATCATATAGTACCTACCTATAATATATCGCAAGAAAAAATGTTCAAAATGTCGAGTTTTTGATCAGTCCGTCTTTAAACCACTCGAATTTTTATTGGTCAAGATTATAAAAACCAACATATCGTTCCCAGTCAAATTTTTTCCTCAGACGTATAGACGAGAGATACATAGACCCATGGACGGATATGATAAAAAAAAAACACTTTGTTTGACAACTCGATTTTTTTTTTGTATTGATATCAACTCATGCGACACTTAAAGACTACTTAAGACTTTAAAAGACAGCTTATCTATAAACTGATTTCTCAAAAATTTTTATTTTCAACAAGAAAGATCTTAGATAAAGATTTCCAAATTTTGTGAAAAAAAAATTATTATTAGTTCAAAGAAAAGAAAAATAACTTGATATACACATTATATAGCTTGAGGTAAGATAATTACCTATCTGCAGATAATAATTTATCAAAAGAAAATTTGTCGAAATAAGCACTGCTGCTCTTGCTGTTGCTGAGTGCATTTTCTTTTTCTATCTATATCTCATATACCTATAATATAAAGACAATTTTCGAGATGTCATTATAGTTTTTTGTTGAAAACCTTTGTCTGTGCAAATTGCTTCAGCCATATTAAAAAGCCATTTTCTTTTCCCAAGGAACAATGTTTTACCTTTTCTTCTTTTTTTTGTTTTTTTTTTTGAAAGGTAAAGTCAATGCCAATGACAGACTAACCAATTTTTAATTAACAATTTTTTCTCCCACCGGATGCGATTTCCCGCATGAATGGCCAAAAAATAAAAAAAAATAAAAATAAAAAAATGGACTCTTAACCGTTATGGAACGAATGGTATAAGATTCATAATTACCCCGGGTTCTTTCAATAATTTTTGCGGTAGTGTAGGTTTGTTGGTGGTATCATTTGTGAAGTCGGATGCAGTCTTCATAGTTGTTAAACAATAAGAAAATACAACAACAACAAAAAAAAAAAATGATTTAAATCAAAAATCACTGTTTCGATTTTATTTTTTATTTTGAAGCCTTAAGCGTCTCACAGTATATAGAGGCGCTCAATGGGTATAAGTGCATTCATGCAGACATAGTAGGCTGGTTCTTTTTTTTTTGTTGGTAGTTGAAGGTAGCTTTGTATATGGCTGCTGGGGTGGCATGAAACCAGTCGGCACCAGACCAGGCCGGAAATAATATAAAAAAAATAAAAAAAAACAAACACAATGCCAGCAGTAGGATGTGAATTCTGCGCATCGTGGCGCTTAATAATTATTTTAAAATGAGCATCGTCGTCGTATTGTCACATTTATTTGAAATTGAAAAGGATAATCTCTGGGACTGCAAGTGATGGACAAACGAATTGAATTGAAACTTGCAAGAGAAAATGATTATATGGTTTTCATGGATGGCAAATTGTCTGTGAATGTGCACTTTTATAAAAAAAAAAAAAAAATGTCATTATTTACGCGAAATCGATTGAATGTGCGACGAGCAAAAGTTCTGATGAACATCATGATGACGATGAGTGATGGGTGACAGGTCTGAAAAATCAATATATTTCTCCAAAACTAAAAAGGTACTCATCGACAGGACATGCATTATGCCTTCATAAACTATTTATGCATTATTGACGAATATACAATTTTGAAAACAAAACTTAATATTTCAGACAAAAATAATACATTCGCTTAAAAGTCTGAGTGTTGATGGTAACATTGTTTCTAGAAATAGCAAGGAGCTGAACATTACCTACAATAAGCCCTAATGAGCTTAAAAAAGCTGTTGCTATACAAAAAATGGCAGCCATTAATTTGCTAATTGAAGATTTCAAAACAGAAAAGATTGCCTGGAGTTGCAAGACTAACGTGACCATATGTAATTACTTCGCTTGTAAAAATTAATATTCATGAGTATTTGGGTGCTTGGGCGATGTTTTCTAACGCAGAAAAAAGCCAGAAGAGAAGCTGTCCAGATTGTACTCGGTATGGAAATGTTCACTCACGTCTCAAGAGCTATCTCGTGAGCACTTGTAAGAATATCTGGCTCATAAGTTATTAGTGGTAACAATTTTTTACTTTTGCACACGCTTACGACTACAGACGAATCTGGGAAATCAACAGACGAATCTGAGAAATCAACAGACGAATCTGGGAAATCAACAGGCGAATCTGGAAAATCAACAGACGAATCTGGAAAACCACCAGACGAATCCGGAAAATCAACAGATGAATCCGGAAAATCAACAGATGTATCTGGGAAATCACCAGACAAATCTGGGTAATCAACAAATGAATCCGGAAAATCAACAAACGAATCTGGGAAATCAACAAACTAATATGGGAAATCACCAGACGAATCCGTCAAATTAAACAGATGAATCCAGCAAATAAACTGGGGGATCAGGAAAATCAACGATCGAAAGAGGCAAATCAACAGAACTTTAGATAATATTTCTGCCCATTTTAGAGTTATGTTTTGCCCAGGTTCTAGTTAAGTATTACTGAAGTATTATAGATTCTGAGAACATTGTTCGGCTCTTATAAATTCATCAAAACGATGAAAGTCTTCAAGACTGAATAAAGAATTGTTAACCTCTCTGTTGTTGTAGCTCTTATAACAAGTAAAAATATCTAAATTTAATTTCCTTCAAAATTCCCATCTATTTATAATATTTCATACAACAATCGTTTTCCAATTGGAAGAAATTCCCTTAAAAGATATAAATTTCACTTTTGAAATTTTGTAACATCGTTAAAACTTTCGGCACAAGAATCTCATATCTTAAATATCTATTTGCTTCTATACCTGAGAACCCCTATATATATTTTAATTCTTTATCATAAATCAAATGGAATGTCTGAGAAACCAATGCATTTCAGTATATAAATAGAATAGAAACATTTCAAGGGAAAAAAGTAATTACAAAGGATATAACGTAATCTAAGAAATTGGGACAATAAATTCGTTAGTCATCAGCTCCTCACGAGTATCCCATTCTATACCTATATTATTTCTCTTTCAAGGAGCTGCATTGTTTCTCCTTTTCACTGTCGCTGTTTCCAACTTCGTCGTCGTCGTCGTCATCATCATCGGCATCGTTGTGTCCTTTTTGGGTTTCTCCTTACAGCAGCATGAATTTTTTTTTTTTTTACTAATTTTTGTTTGGTCTTCACCGAGGAAAGCCTCCTCCGACATGCTTCTGAACACTGCCGCTGCCTTCCTTACACCAATTTGGGCTACTTTGTATTGCTAAATGAAATAAAGTGTCGTATTGCACGACAGTAGCGCAGCACTCTTGCTTTGTTTAGATTGCACTAATTACGAGCTCATTAATTGCGCTAATTATTTTCCGCTTCTTGAATGGATAGATGGATGGATGCGATGGTAGCGCGGTAGGTTTTCTTGTTGACTGAAAAACGATAGGACGAAGAACCACAGCACAAAAACCCAACACCTTATACCAGAACCCAGCAGCACCACCACTCAGGCAATAAGGCGACGACGACGAAGTTGATGTTGATGATGATGATGATGATGATGATGATGATGATGATGATGAAGATGATGCAATGCAGCTGAGAGAGAGAGAGCAGAAGAACGGTTCTTCAATTTGCATCTGCCAGCAGAAGGTGCAGCTATAACCATCGTCGTTAACCTAAAAGAACGATGAGGAAACCAAACAAATCAAAGCGAGAAAAAAATCTTTAAAAATGGGATTTATTATGACTATTTTTATATCGCTTAAATAATGCAGTAGGTAAGCAATATTCTAGCTACTTGCTTGTTTTGTTTTTGGATGGAATTGGATTGGATTGGAATAGGTGGAGGATCCTGACCTCGCAGCTGCTTCAGTGTTAGAAAAAACTGTTTTTTTTTTTTTGTAATCATGCAAAATTAAGACCAACTCATTTCAAAGATTTTGCAAATGGATTCATTTTTCAAAATTATTTTCATAAGCAGCGTACAACTCATTCAAGCTACATAGGTATGAAGTAGATTTTGTTCTTGTTTAAAATCTTCCATAGTAGCTGGTAGGAACCTAAAACATATTTTCGATTTTTTATATTTTTTTGAGTCAAAATTCAAATTTGGCCAAATCAAAGATTAAGAACCATTAAACAAAAATACAAATTAATTACTCAAATATTTTGACTTCGAAGAAAAATCAGAAAAAGCTGACATTTAGTGAAGAGCCTTTTCTTAACATCTATAAAGCACATCTTTCAGAGTAGGTACCATTATTTTGAACTACCTACATACTGCTTTTAATTTTGTGGGATGAATGGGGCAAAATTCAGTTTTTTTGTAAGACTTTCAAAAATAAATCTCAAAATCCCACCAAATCCCCTATTTTATAACAAACTTCAGCTGAACACCCCTTAAAAAGTGACAGTTCACCCTTTTTTTCATTTTTAATTATCAAAGTGACATTTAGAGTTAGTATGATACTAAAAAGATAAAATAGGAATCTGCAATACTGGATCTACATAGTGATTATGATTGCAGCGTTCACTTCTCTCTTTATCTATTTGTCATGAAAAGAAAAGAGAAAATTGTAATGAGAATCACTGCGGACTAGTATTGCGGATTCCATAATCGGCATGACCATATTAGTTAGGAAAATTTGTATAATATCTACCAAATGTTGTGACAAGCTGAATTCTATCAGCTTAAAAACTATTTCTTTTATCTATAAGCTGTCGAAGGCCTTTTCAATGTTGTCTCTTTCTTGTTAAGTCTCGCGTTGACGTCGCTGTGTATAAGTCCCAATAGAGGATGTAGTCCGGTATCTCTTCTTTAATCCTTCCTAACTCTCGTACTGTGTTTATCATATTAAGGGTAGTCATAACCCCTTTAGTGCGTGCTCAGTTAAAAAAAAGAAGTGTATTATCAAATGAATCGCCCGGAATCCATACTGAAATTTTGCTATTACACTTATTTCCTAGCAAAAATGTGTTACCTTTCTCAGTAGTATAGTGATTCCAGGACTTGCTTGTGTAGCAAAAATGTGAGGTGTGCCTATATCTTGTTACGTTATGTCTGCTAGTTTTCTTTGGCACTTGAACAATCTTAACAGATTAGCAATATTAGGTAACTTTTTCAGTACAACTTTGTACTGAAAAAGTTACCTAATATTTCCCGTATTAATGGTATTAATAGTTTGTTGGTTGTGAGTTAGACCTTTTATAGTCCTCATTCTCAATGTTGTAGGGCTGATAGCGTATCCGTTGGAGCTTCTTCTTTAAGGTAGAACTAGAATAGGCGAAAGCCATCGTACGTGGTCGTACGAAACCGACAAGAAATTCATATGACGAGCACATAATTGCGATATGGAACTTTTCATATAGTTTTCGTTAAGTTTTGCCGTCGGACGTGAGAGTGCTCACCGACGCGACGGCTCTTTCGTAAGTGGACTGACAGCTGGCTTCAAAATAAAAAAAAAACACTTCCAACCAATCAAGTGCATTATGGGTGACTTATGAATTTGAAGTTTTCGAAAGCAACTTTTCGTTCGGTTTTGACACTAGCTCCGACAGCTACCGCCTTTTCTAGTTCTACCTTTAGTCCTTCTCTTCCGTTGATGGTAAGGATGTGAAAGGGAAGATTAGAAAACCTATACTTACTTTTCCTTAGAGTCTTCTAGTTGTCCAGTGTGTTATTGACTGCCCTTTGGATTTCTCCATCGATTTCACTGTTGTTGAGGTTATAGCGCAGCTCGTTATTTCAGTAGCTAAGCTTCGGTCACAAAACGAAACTAGTTCCAGTTGATTCTATCAAACTCTGAATCAGGCTAAAAAACCATTATCCTGTGTGTTAAACGGACACTCAGCTCTTCAACGAGATGATCCGAATCGGATGTATCGATCATGGGCCGCACAACGAGTCTCGAACTGTGGGAGTACATTAACGAAATTTATTGAGGCAATGGAGAAGTCAAGCGTTTATGGAAACCGCGAATGCAATTATGATGAACTGTGGTGGGAGAGAGAAGAGGTGAAATGCATCATTACAATACATGCGACCATTTTTTTTATTAAACAATTGTTTATATTTCTTTAATTTAACTTTAGCGTTCAAATTGTTTTACAAACGTTCTAAATTTGGATCAAATAAAATTTGTATTAATTAACCTTTATCACACCACCGTTAGGAAAATTTTACAAAAATGCAACAAAAATAAAAGCGAAGTTATTCTGGCGTCGTTAGGGCTAACATCACAAGTCATAAGATCTTGTGAAGTTGATTTCCTGTGAGGTTGTAATTCGATAACATTTTGGATATTCTCATTTCTTAGACAATCCTTACAATACACCTCACAAAAAAAAACTCACCACATCAAGGTGAATTTTTTATTTTATTGTTAAGTTCTTAATTTTTGTTGAACGGACCTTTTGAATTTTAAATTTCAAACTTGTGAGTTGTGAGCTATTCAGAAGGATATTACAATTTCGACATTTTTTCCAAAGCTTACAAGTTGTGACAGTGCTGCCAGAGAACGAAAACTTCACCTTGCAAGGTTGTTGTGACTTAAGGGAGGTATTAGCGAGTTTTGACAGAATAGGGCTGTAAGGGATTTGTATCACTTGAAATATTTAAAATGTCATTTTAAGAAATACACATAAAAATTGGTCATTCCCAGACGTTTCTACAATAAGCTTTATTATATTATTGCAGCACCTTTTGTAAGCATCCATCTAAGACAGAAAAATTTGTATAAATATCAACGAATTTAAATAAAACATTTTATATTCTATTGCTCATAAAGGGTTTACAATTAACATACACAATCAAGATGATACACACATGAGAAATAGCAAAATATGCTGCAGTGATTATAACCTATTCAAGAGACATTTTATGCAATAAATGTATCTAACTAAATGGGAAAGATATGAAAGTTCTTCTCTTTTTTTTTGTTCTTCCATATGATGGAACATAAAACCAAAGATGATATAACAATCTTTATATCGTATATATGTACATATATCTTTGATAAAATCCTTTTCAAAGAAAAACACTCGTCATATCTAGAAACCAAGAAAAGCATACATCTTAATTGAATCATTTTATATTTACCAAACTATAAGTTTAAGTGCGGTGTGAACAACTGGACAACCATGACAAGGATAACAAAATGAAAGTGTGAAGCTTAGAATTCCAATTATACACAAACATATACACTCAGATACATAGATATAGATATATTATTCTGTCAACAACGATCTCTTAATTGAGTTACGAAACTCTTATTTTGACCAAAAATTTGACCCACTTTCATGGTTGTTCAATATATAAACATATCTCAGACAAAAGTACGGATATTATTGCGAGAGGGAAAATGAACGGAAAAAAATGAAAACTTAATCTTCACAACATTTGACCACAAACTTCTTCCAACTTATAAGATATCGTAGTTTTTTTTTTTTTTGGTCGTTGGGTTTGGTTTGGATTGGATTGGATTGGTTTGCTATTGGGTATTGGGTTTGGGTTTGTATTCGCCTTTATTTTTCTGGGCCAAAAAGTCCGCATAAAATATTTCATTCAACAAATCGAAATGACCATTATCCACATCCATATGCCAATAATTACGACTACGAGCGCCAAAATAATATAGGTATATACAAACTGACATACGAGTGCCATGCATATAATATGCACTGGTTCTGCTGCTATAGCTAGCTATAGACTATGTATCTATATAGACAATATAGAGCGGGTAAACTGTCCTTAAAGCGCTCGTTATACTAAATCAGTTCAATTGTGGTCGGTCATCGTTAAAGTGGGCCAAGACCAATATACACTAACATTATACGCCAGTGGCGTTATCTGCGAGACACATGAAAAAATACTTAATTTTATCGGTGGCCATATATCAGGACGACCATTGCTGTGTGTGGATGTGCGTTTTTGTATATATGTACGTACCTACTGTAAACTGTAACTGTATCGTTAACTTAACTATATCTATATCTATGTGTGTTTGTGTGTGTGTGTATATATATCTGTGGCAGCGCCCTGCAGGGCTATAAACTGTTTCTGGCTCTGGAGCTATATTATAGCTATATGAATATCTATATGTATGTATATTTGCGATTGCTTATCGCCTCTTTCTCTTAATGGTCAAAAATCGAAAATTAAGCCGATTATATTAATAAGTTCGGAAGATGTTATGTTTACGAGGCATTACGTGTAGCCTTAGCTCTTGACATGTTTTATGGCCGCTCATGTCTCATAATTTGGGATACTTTGTTCAAAATATATAGTAGAGAGACTGTACTGAGGATGGGCATTTACTATATTTTATGGGAAGGGATCTTTAAACATTGTCAATTTTAATGAGGTCCATATAATAGTTATATTGTTCATGTATATAGATAGGTAGGTATAGGTATAGGTAGTTATATAAGTAGTTTTATATACGAGAAGGGTTGACACTTGAAAACGTTTTGTTGAGCAAATTGTTCAAATTCAGATTTTATAATGAGTTGGCAATTTTTTAATGACAAAAAGCCATTTATAGTATATGTGTTTGTATATATTTTGTGATTTATTGAAATTTTCATAACCCTAAATTATGACAACTATATCTTTAACATTTCGTTTATTAATGATGATATATATTCATATATGAGTGAAAGTACATTGTGTGTCTTTGAAATGATGTCTTTTCTCGAATTAAACAAGCAAAAAAGGGTTTTTGGTTTTCATAAAGTAAATTGACAAATTTGATGAATTAAGTTCCAAAGTTCCAATTTCTTTTATACATTTACGAAATAATCACAATTATGGGCATTAAATCGGTTAAAACTTTCAATCGTTGGTGATAGTTTTTTCGAAAAAGCATTTAACGGCCTTAAGCCCACAAAAAATATTTCCAACAAAAATTTTGAGATACTTTTATCATAGGATGAGATATTGAAATTGAGTTATCAAACTTAGGTCAAGAAATGGCAACTCTGTTCTAACGCGTATAAGTAAATAGGAGTATTTTTTTTCTGTTTTATACTTACTTACATACTTAAGGTGGCGTTACAGTTTGGACTTCGGAGTAAACTTGGGCCTCAACCAACAAGCTTCTCCTTCCAGCCAGCTCGGTCCTTAGCTAACTGTCTCCTGTTTCGAATGTCAAATTGGTTGAGGTCCCTTTTCATTTGCATGCGCCACCACAGTAGAGGAAGATGGCGTAGTGCGCCATCCCTCGGGGTTAGATTCAAAGACTCTTCTGGCCGGAGCTTTTGTGTCAATTCGCTTTAAATGATTCAGCCACCCCAGCCATTGGCTGTTTACGTTTTCGGCTAAGTCGATGTTTTTGTACAGCCCGTACCATACAGTTCATCATTTTATCTTCTCCTCCACATCCACATCCACATCCCGCTTTTGACAAAATCCATGCTTCTGCACCATATAGCAGGACCGGAATAGTTAGCGTCTTATTCATCGAGACTTTAGTTGCTCGGGATAGGGCTACCCAATTAGCCGCTTAGCCTGAAGAAGTAGCGATTGACAATTTAGTTATTCTACGTTTGATCTCAGTGCTGGTATCGTTGTCTGAGTTGATACGGGAGCCTAGCTAGACAATGTTCTTAAATACTTCTATGTCTATGATGATGTTTTGTCCAAGACCTTTCTTGAGGACAGCATATACTTGGTCTTGCCTCCGTTGACCGTTAAACCCATTTTCTTCACCTCCGCTTGATTACCAACAAAAGTTCCTTCCTACTATGTCAATATCGTCAGCGTATGCACGTAACTGTACCGGACCTTTTAAAAGATTGTGCTGTTGTGTTTTGCACTATTATTTCAAAAACTATTTTAAAGAAGTCGAATAACAGCGCATCGCCTTGCCCAAATCCATTTTTGACATCAAAGGTATCAGTGAGGTCTTTACCTACATACCTTTATGGAGCAGCGTGCGTTCTCCCTTGTAATCCTGCAAAAACAGACGAGTTTGACAGGGATCGCAAAACTAGACATTGCACTATACAGCTCGTTTCTATAGATGCTTGCATATGGGATGTAAAATTGGGTATCAATTTGAAGATCCGGGGTTTTTTTCAAGATCTGCCGTAATGTAAATATTTGGTCATTGGTGGACTTTCCTGGCATATATCCACACTGACCTGATGTTGACGAAAGGCTTTTGGCGTTCACATAATAATGTACCACAGAAAAGATCTTGTAGTACACTGATGTAGTTGGTGCAGTTTAAAAGGTCTCTTTTCTTGAGAACCAAGCGGACAATTCAGCGGGCATGCTTTTCCCCGACTATATTTTGCAGATGAGCTGGTGCATACTCCCAACCAGGTCATAACCTGCCGCTTTAAACAGCTCGATAGTAAGGCCGTCAGCTCCAGCAGCTTTATTGGACTTAAGCTTAGTTTTGTAGATGAGAATACTCAAACATTTCTGACAACTCTTTCCCTAAAATACTTTTTTTTCTTCGTCCCATGTTAATCTGAGGAAATATCAAAGTTATTTTTTTGTAGCGCACTCAATTTCCTTTACATTTCCATAATTTAATGTTTGATAGGGACTGGTCGATATTGTTAGTCTGTGGTGGTAATGTTGTGTTGGTGTCGTCTGAATTGTTTATTATTCAGTCATTGATGTCAAAATATAGTTGCATAATAGAGCAGCACATCCAACTAATAATAGTTAATTATCAAAATGAATATTCCCCGTTCACGGAAGACGTGGCAGCTCTTCAAAAACCGACTCTCCAACGGTTGATGGCTGAATTCGAGAAGACCACCACAATCGTATGATTTGAACTCGTTAGTTTTTTTCTTGAGAAGTTTTCTAAAGTCACAGATTTAAGTCAATAAACCACAACTGACCGACAACCTCAAATACAAAACACAACTCAGGATATTACACAAATTAAGCCGGATTTATGCGTTAGAGTCACTGAAAATTAGACCCTTCGAATCAGTGCCACTATGAAAAGATGTGGTGGAAATTTTAACTATGTCATATTCCATAAATAAAAGCATACATGGTCCTTTGAAATAGAAAAAGAATTTTGTCAATACCTTACACACAAAATGTTTTATTCCATTTCAACATCGGTCCGTTCTTATTGCAAAAACCCTTTAGTTATCAGTATCACACTTTACTTGGCTATAAGCCAACTTTAACATTATAGGACCTACCTATAAATATATTTTAAGTTTTATAAATAATCTTACCATCAACAAGACTTTCATGGAGCTTTTTTTTTAATTCCTCCTTACTTCTATTCAAACAAAGACAATTTTTTGAATGACAAAAAAAAGTGAAACACCAAATGACGTATAATTTATACAAAATGCATCTTTAAGATACCAAAATAGAATAAATCACATACTTTCTGCTTTCGCATCATCTTCCAAAGCCAATTTATTTAGGTATTCACATTCAAATCCAGCTCGGCCCCAAGTTCAGTTCAAATAAACTTAAAGACTTAACGAATACTAAAAAAAAAAAAAAAAAAAAAACAAAAAAGTTATCAGCAAAATGCTCAGCCCAATAAAATGTACCGCAATTTCGAAGAAATTATGCACACAATTTTTTTTTTTTACAAACTGGCTCTAGCCCAATTGACGTAAACAGAAAAATTGGCAGATTGCAGTTTCTAGCCACACAGCATAGCATCGACATTTCTTAAGCCTTAACGTAGGTAGCTATAAGCAAAATAGCTGCAGCTTGGCGAATGTAAAAGATCTTTGTTTTCTTATTTTTCTTCCTTGTTTTATCCAAATATATCTACATATATGTACAACTAAAAGTGATTGCCCTAATCTTCTGGAACCACAACAAAAGTTATATCTATGACCTGACCACTCCTCCAAATGCAAAAGTTCACTTTTGGGTTCGGTAACAACAATATAGTTATACTCTTTGCCATTTGAGGTAGAAGAACCATTTCATAAATATATATAGTGACTCTGGCTGAAACAACATTGTTAACTTGCCAACAAAAAAAAACTTTACCATATCACAATGTGTGTAGGTTTATCCAATTTTGGCGCATTGCACTATCAGTTTTTTAGTTTCTTTTTTTTGTGTGTTTGTTATTCTTCTTCAGGTTAAAATTTTGGAAATGCTCAAGGAGTGGACCAATATTTACATTAAAGAAACATATTATTATTAGGGAAGAAAGAAGAAATATTTTGAATGAATTAGAGCTCGATGTTGAGAATGCCAAATCAGAATAGGTATCTGCAAAATTTTTTTTGTTTTAAAATAAAAGCAATAAAATGCCCGACTGGGTTGAAAGTACCTTTTTTCGTTTTGTAGATATTATTATCTTAAGTAGATTAAGCATTAAGAATATTTATGCAAATAATACGAACAGAACTATTTTGAAGGAACAAAAATTAATATTTAATAAATGTAATGGAATTTTCTATTTAAAATTCGGAAACTGTCAATAATGAATTTTTTATGCATGAGTTTCTAATAAGTTCAAACAATATATAATATTGCATAGCAAAATATTAAAAGAAAACAGATTTTGGATTTAAACAAAAAAAAATCAAATTTATTCATCTGTTTAAATATTAAATTTCGTATATAAGAGCAAGTTCTTCTGATTTAGAAGTGTGAAGATCATTTGCTACCAGGCATTTGTTCGTCCAATTCTGACTTATAGGAGTTCAGTGTGGTAGAACATCAATCCATCGTATATGGAAAAGCTTAGAATATTTGAGAGAAAGTGCCTTAGAGCTTGCATGCAGATGTACGGGAGCGAACATTCCGACTTCCGGCATTATGTTTCAAATAAGAAATTATTGGATGTTTCCGATGTATCCAGAATTGATACAGTAATATTAAACCTTGTAAGGAATCCTTTCGCTAGATCAGCAGATGTTTATATTATCCCAACCCTGGACCCATGTTCTGTAACTCGGCGATAACTTTTAGAGGCGAGAAACGGCGAAAAATGGAACAAAAATGGAACAAAACTCATAGGAATCCTATGGGTTTTGTTCCATTTTTTGCCGTTTATCGCCTCGAAAAGTTATCGCCGAGTTACAGAACATGGGTCCTGGGTATTTCAGAAATACATTAGAAAATGGATACATACCTCCTGAGCCATTCTTATTTCTAAATGCACATGGCTTTCTATCAGACTCAACAAACGTACCAATTATAAACTATGTTGCAAGGTGGGCAACTGACAAGTCAATTAAATATGTACCAACAAGCATGGCGGATGGTGAAACGATCTTAAGATACTGCGTGAGCATACCTGAAAGAGACAAAAATAACTTCGAAAGATTCAATCGGGATAAATATTTGTGGCTTGATTGGGCTGGGGCTAGCACATGATCAGACCAAACCAGGCCCTGCCATGTGGTTTCCGATCTAGCGATTGTTGGTTGGAATAAACTTTTAATCGATGGAGTGGAGATCACATGGCATGGCCTGGTCCTTGAACCCTTAGATATAAGCTAGATTTAGATAGTTTTATTAGTTGATAACGGTTTTTTGTAGAGGGGTCAAAAACAAGCATTTTTTATTATAGGAGGGGGGTCCGTCTCATCCGGTTTAGGAGGTAGGGGCAATTTTAGAAAAAGATGACTTAAATTGAAAAAAAAATATTAAAAAACAACGGCAACACTTACAATAAAGTACTATACCTAACAAAAATATCATAAAAAAGTAGTTTCAGTAATTTTCAATTTTCTCAAAAACTAGAAGACATAAAACCATTTGGTTTTTTTTGTTCGATTAAGAATTGAAATTAGCATTAACTACAAAAATCCAATTCAGCACTTCATTTCACAATTTTGAAAAAAATTGGTCCAAACTTTTTTTTTTTTCATTTTTTATCAAAATTTTGAGTTTGCATGCGAATTTTTCAAAAACTATTGACATAAATATTTAAATATAAATTTATAGAACAGATTTCTGGATTTTAAAATCAGTATAATAATTTATTGTAAGTGTTGCCGTTGTTTTTTAGCAATTTTTTTTCAATTTAAGTTGTTATTTATTTTTAAATTGGCCCTACCTCCTACGGGGCGAGATAGTCCCCCCCCTCCCATAATAAAAAAATGATTGTTTTTGAGCCCTCTACAAAAAACCATTATCAATTCTTGGCGCCATAGTTATCGTACTCTCCCCGATATAAGTTTTTAGTTCTAAATTTTATAAAAATAGTTTTAATAAAATAAAGAAATAGGTTTTCTTCATTTTTTTAAAATCATATCAAACATAAACACCATATTATTTTAACACGTAATATGTAGGTATATATGAGATAATAAATTAAATTGATCATTTAAGAAACAAAAATAATAATATCAAAAGTTTTAAGCGCCATAATGGCCATAAACAAAATAATAATAATAATAACATGTTTATTTGAACTTAAAAATGTAATAGTGTTTAAGTGAAATAAATAAACGTTAAAAAAAACTAACTTACTGACAAGAGAGAAACTTGAAGCTTTAAACACATGTGTTGTTATCAATTTTTGGGGTAGGTATATGTTTGAAATTTTTAGCTTATAAGGAAGTTAGTTCAAAACAAACAAAAAACGAGTTAATTAAAAAGTTTAGTTATTTTTAATAAAAACTTCTTTATAAACAACAAATATACCAAAATACAATGAAGCTACCCAGTCATTGACTTTTTCCATTGTATATTGCATTCAGTTAAGTCGGGCAATAAACTTCTTTTCATCATCAATTTATCTCGACAAATTTTTTCAAAAACAATAACACTCCCATTCATATCATCCCAGACAAGTAGTGTGTGAGTGTGGGTGTGTGACAATTTTCATCTATAAAATAAATTCATCAGCTTAAACTAATTGTGCAAAAGACAAAAAAGCTCCAGAGCCACAAGATGATTGAAGCAATCCAAAAGACAATAAAAAAAGTATATATATATGAAGCTGACGACGTTGACGACGACGTTATGTCTTTCACCTCACCTCAACAAAACAACAATATTCAATTGTTTACAATAAAAACAACAAAAAGTGAACACACTTTCAAAGATGACATCTCTTCTAGCTACATATATAGATATCTATATCTTTTCAATTTCTATCCATAGTCATCCCCCATATTCAAACCCACTAACATACAAACAAAATGAAAGTGCAAATAAAAAGCAAACAAACCGCAAAATTGTAAAAGCAAAGTGTATAATTCCTTTTTAATTTTTACCCTAAGTGCATTTCAAAGTACCAAAACAAAACAAAAAAAGAAAATATCTATGCGATGCAACTGCAGGCATTGACGCTGCATAAAGATACGTGATGCTGTGTCATACAGGCAGGGTGTCAAACTAGACAAAAAGGATAACTCTTCCAAAAAAAAAAAAAAATAAATAAATAAAAAGATAATACAACAAAAACAAAAGCCTGTGTGTGTGAACATAGCCATAGAATATCAAATGAATTGCATTTGCCTCGAGATAAATAGAAAAAGGTTAAAAAAAAGGATGCCAACGAACGGCAGGCATCTCACCGGGTCCGGGTCTCTCATCTCATCTATACTCTACTTCACCTGAGCGTGCAATGTGCTTTACCTAGTACCAACCAAGCTTTTCCGCACTTTCATATCTTCATCTATACATCCATCGAGAGTACATAGGTGTATACAAGCTCACACAGGCTCTGCTGACACCTTTTGCTGTTTTTTCTTTGAGCATAACGAAACGTATCTTTTCTCTCCACACCAAGTATATATGTATGTACAACGTACATATAATATGTTGGATGTTTAGAACGTATAGGCGAACCCTTGTTGGATGAATTCATTCACTTTCACAGTAATCCATCAAGTTCTTTTACTTTTACTTCAACATGGATTAAGGCTTAGTGAATTTATGACAGCATCGCCGAGTTGTGCAAAATTACTTTTCTTCTATATTTAGGAGAAGTTCCTTCATTTTTCTGTTTTGAAATTCTTTTTGACCATCAAAGTTCTGTTTGTGTAAAGAAAAATTGTCTCTTATATAATAAATTAAAAATTAAAAATCTTGTAAAGTAATTCAAAAGAAATTTATTAATATTTTCAATTCTCTATGCATTTTTATGTGATTCTATTAGAAGAAAAAAAAACAAGATTTTGGTTTAGCTCATCTAACACGGATACATGCCATAATGTCGGTATTTTTTTTAAATTTTATCAAAAATGGCTGCAAAGATTTTGGGCGTTAGGCGTAACGCCCAAGGAAATAACGCCCAAATCGATTTGGAAATATCGCCCAAAAATATTCTGAACAATTTTTGTTATTTTTTCCAATATTTTATTTTATTTGGAAAGGAAAGAACGCCAAAAATAAAAGTTTTGAAAATCAAATGGGAAATAACGCTCACAATTCGAAATATAGCCAAAAAAAATATAGAAAAAGGAAATAACGCCCAAATTTTAGAAAATAACGCCCAAATAATTATAAAACTCATTAAATACTAACATTTACAATATGGATTTTTGAAAATTGAAACTGTGCAAATTTTTTTTAGATCCAGATTCTTTAAATCCAAAAGAGACTCAGCCTTGCACCTACCCCAAATCCTATAATGTGCCCAAGCAGGGAGGTCGCAGGGGGTCAGCATGCCTCCGATAGATACCTCAGTGTTTATGCGCCACGATTTTTTTAACGATTATCTTATCATTGAAATTTCACTTTGGAAATATCGCCTTAAATTTAGGAAAGAACGTCAAAATAAAAAAAAATTGTGTTGGAAATATCGCCCAAAATTGAGGAAATAACGCCCAAATTTTACAAAAATAATTTATATTGAAAATATTTGGACAATATGTATTTCCAACTTTAGTTCATTTGAAAAAAAAAAAATTTGGCGATATTTACAATTTTTTTTTGGGCGAAAAAATTTGGGCGATATTTTCAAATCGATTTGGGCGTTATTGCCTAGAGCCAAGATTATGAAAATCCGTTCTTTGAAAAAAAAATTTGATAATAAAAGTTTAGTCAAAATTAAATTTTTTGGTATTTTTTTTTGGGTGAAAGACCAATATTTCTAGACTATAAGGATCCCTGCAAGTGAAATTAAACATTTAATTCCAAATTTATGTTCAACTTACTTTCATATTTTCAAAACATAGCCCAGTTTACGAGCATTAATTAGGCATTATTCCTATCGGAATAATTAATATTTAGGGCAGACAATTTTGTTTTGCCACCGTTAGATCAAATTTCTGTTTTAGACAACCAAACCCTTGCCAAATTTCCATAATATAAATTTTAAGGCTGAGCTCGGTATTCAATGTTTCTTTAAATTGTGAGAGATAGGATTTCGTTTGTAATCGATAGATTTTTGAATAATTATAAGTAGAAGAAAAAAAATTATAACAAATAAACTTAAGAATTGAAATAAAAGAACGTTTGAAAGTCTAAAAAAAGAAAATAGACGTTTTAGATATAAGCAATTTTGAGGTTATTACTGTAATAACTAACAGTCGCAAACTCGCAAACTCACGGCAGTGTTCGAACAAATAATGAGAATATCATTTATATAGTGCACCCATAATGGTGGATATCTGCTTTTTCTTCAGTTTAGTTTACTTTCATTTTCGGTAGTAAAAGTGGTCCCGAGCTCAACTCAACTGAAATTTGGGGAAATAAGAATTGTAGATTGTACTTTTCGTCAAGTTTTCTTTCACTTTTGTTTTCGACTTTCGTGTGTAAAGAATGCTCCCGATTTTAGGTTGGAGAATTGAGCTCCGGTAATAAACTAAACATTTTTTGATAAATTTGACTTTACTTAATACCGTAAAATGAATGAATGTCAGATGTGTCATGGATTTATAGACTCATTAAAAGCGAACATGACAAAAGTATAAGTCAACTCACTGCTTGATTTATGCAATCGTGGCAAAATTCTTCATTAAAATATTATTGTTTCATGAATTTGAAAATCACAAAAACATTTTTCTACTAAAAACCAAATGAAATGGAATATAAGTTCATTTGCATTGAACGTATAAATTTATTTAATGATATGAATGACTAAACCATCCAAGTCCAAGCAAATTTTTGAAAAAATAACAAACCGTTAAACGGTTCGTAAAGTTTAAACTTTCAAACACAATGAAAAATAAATTAATAGTCTAGTCTGAGATTTTTGAGAAACAAATTAAACATGGACTGCTATTTTGTTGTTTTTCCCTACTTCTTCCTATTTTGCACTATAAAAAGCTTAATTTTAAAAATATAAATTTTGAGCAAGTGTTTCAAAAAATTTTATTTGTCATTTTTTTTCTTGAAATTGCTGAGATTTCAGTTTAGAGTAAATGTGTTGCTTTTACGCCCAACAGATGGCGTTGTTTTTCAAACAATTTATGTATGCATACAAAACTTGTGTATTCAAATGCAATTTCGTGTAGAATATTAGGTGTCATCCAGGGTAAAGAGATATAAAATTGATGATTAAAAAAAAAAAAATCTTAAATTGATCTTATGGTGGTTTAAAGGCCACAACGGTTGAAATAAAATTAAATTAAATATCAATTTACCAATCGTCAGCTTATTTTACATAATAAAATTTATTTCGACATTAAGAAAAGTACACAAAAATATAGTAGAGAAAATATATAACAAAATATCATATATAAAAAAAATTACGTATACGTCACAGTGTATCATTGAACAGAGTCGCCTTATTCATAGTTAATTATTATTATTTCGATCAAATAATACGAAATACGTTTTAAAGGTCATGTAGAGTGGATGAACACCGGAAAATATTCAAGTCTACACTGCTTTGTGGAGGAAAAATAACTCAACCATCTTGGGGTGCAAGACTAGAGAGAGCTAGCAGGAACCGAACTGGCTGCCGAAATTTGTTTGTCGAGGCCCAGGATTTGTAATGCAAACTTAACTAATGAATTGAGTATGAGGCAGATATATTCTTAATTAAGATCAGCGTTAAGTTAATATTTACAAGATCGAGCTTTAATTGACATTATTTATTTACCTGCTATCAAATGACTATCCACTAATACTGTGGAACCAGAATTTACAAATTAAAATGATAATCTCAGGCGTTTTGATTTTGATTTGGCTGCTTTGCTTCAGAAACAAAAAAAAAATTGTATGGTTTATGCGTTACTGGTTTTATTTGTCTTACTTTATGCAACAACACCATCAGCAACGGTATAATAACTCGCAGAATGGCCACAGTTTGCCATTGTTTTGATCCGAATGCAAATGAAGTGTAGAATTTGTGTCACACAGTACCCTGAGGATAAAGCTAGAAACAGAAGAAGAACAAGAGACAAAAAAAAAATATATAAAATGTAGGTAGGTAGGTATGTTAGGTAATAATATATCCAAACGCAAATCCGTGCCTATGCAGCAGAGAAGCATCTGAATCAGCATCAGCATTGAGCATCAGTATAACAGCAGCGCATTCCAGAGATGACACAAATATTTATCCCTGTTCCTGGAGTGCTTTTGTTTTCTCCACCATCTTTGTTTTGTGTTTTTTTTTTTTTTTTGAGTTTGAGTTTTTCTTTTTGCTTTTTGCTGTGGTGATGTTTATTGTGTGTATGTGTGCGCTGCACCGTGTTGTACAATGACTTGGAAATAAAGGGTCTGGTAGTTCTGCGACAAACGCCGGTCTTTTCTCTTCAAATGACTACCGCGACTGCAGCAGCATTGCACTGTTTTTGAGAAAAAAAAAATATAAAAGATGACACAAGAAGAAAAGGAAATCATCCTGCGATGCGGTAAATCTGTGTGTTCACAAACAAAACGTCAAAAAAAAAAAAAAATGAAGATGTTTTCCCTTCCTAGTTTTTTTTTTTGCTATTTTTTCATATTTTATTTTAATCTCAGCTTAGATTTTAGGTTTTTTTTGCTTGTAGTGGTGTGTACAGTTGTATCCAGTTCACAGGACTCAGGAACCATTGTCATTTTGTTGTTGATAAATAAAAGGAAGACACATCAGAGGGAGGGTTAAGAGGAGACCCTAATAGCGTTTCCCTACTCAAGATTACTAACATGGCCCGGCCTGGTACGGCCCGTATATGAAGGCAAAAACTTAACATTGCACTATAGGAGCAGGACGAAGTTGACGACTGTGAAGACAACGACATAGCAGAGTTAAATACGTGTGTTGGCCATATTAGAGGATAGCTAAGTCTCTCAGGGCCAGCAGACGAGTAGGACTTCTTGTTCTTCCTGGATCATGGAATATATATGTATGAACATATAGCCAGTCAAACCACCCTTCTTAGGCCGGGAACTATGAATATTCATTGTAATAATTATAACGTGACACTTGAGCGAAATGTTAGTTGCGCTTAGTTGAACCAATTTTTTTTTTATGAAACTTTTTTTTTTTTTTGCATTTTTGTTCGTCCACACCGTAATGAAAATCCTTTTCCAGAAGTTACACGAAACCATACAGGAATATAGAACTGAGTAGGAAAATATTTACTCCGCCCTGAAGTAGCCTGAATTTCGAGGGAGGCGTTCTTCAGCGTTATTTTCCCTTGTAGGTATGTATATATGTTGCCATAAAACGCTCCGAGGTAATGTTAAGAAATAGAATTTCTGGAACAATGGAGTTAGGCTTGTTGGCTCAAAGAGTAGTTGGGGTTGTAGATCGTAGACCGCAAACGCGTTGAAGAAAAACTTTATTTTAGTTTTTTTTTTTTGTCCTTTCAGTCCATAGAAATTCCCTGTCCTCATGAATGATAGCACCGAGGGGGGGTGGGTGGTCTGGTGTGGTGTGGTGTGGTGTGGAGTCGTTCTTGTGTGTCACAATGGTTGTTGCACTTTGGTACCTACTCTGGAGATGTACATACATCTAACATGTAACCAACTTCTGGCTTTTGGGCAAAGAAAAAAGCAGAAGGTTCTCTCTTTTTTTTCTCAGATCATGAATTGGACACATTTTGATAGTTTCAAACCAATTTGGAATGTAAGACCATCATTGTACAGAATGTGCTGGTTGCTGGTTGCTGTTGTTGTTTTATTTTGTTACTGTTACCTAAATAAATGTTTTCGTTGTTTTATGTTTGCAGTGGTTGTAATTTTTAATGCAGAGAGACTTTTTCGGTTTTTTTTTGTTTGTTTATTTTTCTTTTTGGCTTAGCGTTGTAGGTTACATTATTAGGTACTGTGTTTTTCTTTTGTCTAGGAGGGGTGGTTGTGTTTTTTTTTTTTAATTTTTTGTTGTTTATTTTGGTGAAAGAGGGCGCTGCAGATTTGGATGCAGTAAGCTGATTGTTTTTGCGTTAAAAATTGGGTTGAAAAAGTTCAGTAGTTCGCTCACAGTTATTTAACTTTTGACCATTGTTAGAAAAAAGTATATTACTTACAGGTGGATTTGGGAGCTAAAGAGAAAATGTTTTTTTTTCTTTAAGAATGCTTGAAAGTTTCATATATAGTTAGTTTGGAAAAATATAATACCCATAGGTATATGTTTGGTAATTTTTTGTATTCAAGAATTAAATGAAGTAGGTACCTAAAAGAGGCTCTTTTTTGTTGTTTTTTTTTAACAGTGCCATAATACAGATTGAATATGTATCAAGAGGTGCTTAAAAAAAAGTTTTTCTTGTTTCAATTTAAAGTTTTAATTATTTTTTATTTTTTATTATAAAATTGTGCCCAATACAATAATATCTGATCGTTTTTTTTCCTTTTTTCTTTTAGGTAAGATTAATAATCTGTTCTGTGGATATAAAATTAAAAATCACGGAAATGGTAAGTTTATTAAAATATATCTGTTGTAGTTGATACATATCCATGCAGAAAGAATTAATTTTGAGCTTACTTTCGATGAAATCCTAGATTTTTATTTGACTTTTAAAAAAACTTTGATGCGAAAAGTATACAAATTCTTATAAAAAACACGACATGATTAAGTTATACAAATAAATATTAAGTTTTTTGTTAGTTTTCTCTTGGAAATTTAACTTACTGATCCCAAAGATTTTACCAAAGTTTTTTTTTTAGATGTGTAAAGTTATATTAAAAGGTCGTGAACACCGATTGTATGGTGAATAAAGGAAAAATACATTTTTTGAGTTTGATGAATTCATGCATTATTTTGTTTTATTTTTTAATGATTAATAAGTTTTATTACTTTTTACTGGTGATATATATAAAAACTTTCGAAAGGGTTCTAGAACAGGTTTTGGATTCAATTTAAATACAACCTAGCATTTTCTTTCTTTTAGTGATAAGGTAAAGAGGGGAAGTTATGATGTATCAAATAAAAAAATGTAATTTGGCACAATGATCTTAAGATTTTTTAATTTAGCTTAGGGACAACCTTGCTAATGCTAAGTTTTGTTTTGAGTTGGATTAAAAGAATACGGGCACAAGAAGATAGAAGATTCGTTTTCTGGAATTCGTGATGTTTCGAAAAAAATTAATGAATATATTTGCATCAAGCAAACAAAAGAATCGTCCGAATATTTGAATTAAAAGTAGGTACGGAAGATTATGCTTTCGTGTGACGGTGTTCAATCCAGTTTTGACTTATATATAATGGATTTTGGAGAGAGAGAGATTAACTAATCATTAATTTATTTCATTTCATTTCATCAATCAGATATAATTTATCTTACAGATTAAAAAAAAAGTGTGCGTACTTATGTACACGCGCTAGAAGTAAAACTTCTTTCACGACAACAGGGCAAGTATTTTTCAAGTCCTACCACTCAGAGCACCCGATTTGAAACTCAGAACCGTTGCAAAATCGTGACGCTGAATTTTGTAATTCGTGACGGGAATTTGTATGTCGGTTTGACATGTCACTGACAGCTCCATAGAAAAATTTTTTACCCCCATGCCGCAAAAGAAGTTTTACTTCAAAAAATTAAATAAAATATAAAATAATATATACAATCAATATAAAAACTAACAATAAACTAAGAAATATAACAATAGTTTTCGTTTTAATGAGAATCTACTATAATGGAAATTAAAATCAAATATTTTCCTGACACCGCGAGTTATTGGCACATTGAGTGCATAATTCACTCTGTGTTCGTCTTCACGAAAAAAAAAAACGCTCCCTCAACTGGCGAGAAGGTGCATACAGATTAATCATAGACAAAAGAAATGGGCAATTAATATTGTGAGACAAAATATCACTAATAAACATTACAGAACAAAATTTACGACGGTTAACAAGTGACTGAATGCCAATAAGCTAACATCTGGTAATGTAAGAGGGCATATCTATGTTTCAACCAAGTTTCCAAATGACAAACCTAGTGAACTTTTTTTGTATGCTTTCTTTTCTATATGTTTGAATGTTATAGTATGGATTCCATATTATGCAACCATATTCTAAAATAGATCTAACATAGGCACTATAAAGTGTCTTAAGAGTATAGGGATCCTTGAAATCAGAGGAATTGCATTTGATGAAATCTAGAATAGAGTTAGCTTTAACAACAACGTACTCAACGTGTTTAATAAAATTGAATTTAGGATCAAATACAACTCCTAGGTATTTTTTTTGAACACTCTATATTCAGAACAATATTACCAATTTTATAGAATCAAATTAGATTGGCGAAGAATTTCGATTGAAAGAAAAATATTGACATTTGGAGACATTTAAAAACAAGTCATTTATTCTACACTAGTAAGTCAGTCTTTCCAGGTCTTCTTATAAAAAAAGCCAATTAATAAATGATTTAGTACATCTTAGGAATTTTCTTCGAAGGGAATTCAAGAAAATATCAGGCAAGTCATTAATAAAAATTAAGACAAGTAAGGGCCCAAAATGACTACCCTGAGGGGCACCTGAAAATACAGGAATGGGGTTTGAAGGACAAAGATCAATAGAAATGAACTGACCACGCCCTATAAAGTAGGAAAATAGCCAATCCAAAATATTTGAATGGAAACCTATTCTTTCCAATTTTCTTATTAATATTGTGCGATTTACTCTATCAAAGGATTATGTGAAATCCGTATAGATCACATCGATTTGATAAGCTTCTTCAAGCTTATTAAGAACAAAGTAAGAAAATATAGCAAGGTTAGTAGTTGTTGATCTTCCAGCAACAAAGCCATGATGGAAGGGTGAAATAACTTCTTTCAGCATTAATTCCAGTTTATTATAAAAAATCTTTTCAAAAAATTTAGGTATGGTTGACAAGTTAGTTAGATATATCTTGCTTTAAGCCCAATTTGTGAATTGGGATAGTAAAACAAGGATAGATAGAAAGAAAACCATTCAGAAAGAAATTCGCTTTGAGAAAGAGAGCTATTGAAAATATAAGACAGAGGTTCTTTAAGCACCGCAGCACACTTTTTGAGAATGATTGGAGGAATTCCATCGGGACCAGGCTGTTTATCAAATTACCAAATACTTGTTAGAAGGATATTTGGTGCTTTTAAGGCATGCTTCATTGGAAATAGGCAAAGCAACTGTCTTGTTTAAAACTGTTGAGTTTAATCAAAAATTTAAAAAATTTCCTGAAAATCAATATGTTGGAAAAAATCTACATTACCGATTTCAAAGTCTTTTGCCGATCGAACGTTTTCTAGCTTGAAACGTGAATTTGTTCCCTTCTTACCATCTGACTTTCAGTGCGGGATAAAAAACTCAAAGATTTTTAGTACCGTTTGAGTAGATGTGACAATTCTGACAGTTCATCATAACATTGAAATCCCAGCGAACAGTAAAGTAGTTGTAGATGAATTATCAAAAAAAAAAACTCAATTTTCTTCAATATACTTGGTACAAGATTTTTTATATTAAAATAAGCTTAAAATAGACTTCAGTATTTAGTGTACATGTTTTTAAAAAAATTATACAATTTAATACAAATTCACCGTAAAATGTATTAGTTTTAATTTTTTTTCTGACATTTTATTTTTAGGTATTGACGGTTTAGGTGCAGGATCTCGAAACTCTAAACATTCAACAAAAATATTATTAATGTAAAAAAATAAGAAAAATCAGAGCCACCTTTTGGCAATTTCAGCGTAAAAATTTTGTACTGAATATTTTAGAGAAAAGGCAGAATTCAAAAGCTCGGGTGGAATTGGCTAAGGTGATAAATGATTGTCACACCAACCATAGTCACATGTGATTGTCATTTAGCTTCCGTCTGGGTAAGGTGATTCCATTCAATTCAATTGAATTGAATACTTTCCAATGGAATTTGTCAAAAACGTGGTTGCCTAAGTGAATGTTTCAAATGTTTGTAATGAGCTATCGAAAATATATATCGAAAATGACGTCCTTGCAATATAATTCATATTTTTTCTTCATCTTCCGGAATGTATAGTAAACTTTTTTGATCACAAGAATGTTTATTTTTGTTTTTATGAATGGTACAAAAAAGAACTCTGAAAAAGTTGTTCAATTTTTGTAGACTGGTGGTAACTCTAGTTGTACTGCGGCAGATACGTCAAATTTGTTGGAAAATGACAATCACATTTTTGATGTGATAGCTCTTTAGCTATCAAATGTTATATTATCTTACACAGACTGAATTGTTTGAATGTGACTCTCACTTATCGCAAATCACGTTACACGATTCCACCTCTCGTATTATAGATCGAATACAAAATTTTTCAGTTTTTTTATATGTGTTTTTCAGAAATTACTTACTAGGTCGGACAAGTAAAATTATTATTAACTTATTATTATGGTTCACACACGAATTTGATCAAAGTGGGACATATTATTGACGTAAAAATATTACTAAAATAATCATAAAGTTTCTAAAAAATAAAACAAAAATCATTTTTGAACTGGATTTCATAATCTTGCTTCATAGTGATACGCAACCGGCAACAATAAAGTAAAAGCTTGTGATCGAGAACCTCCCTTAAACTTAGAAACTATAAAATCTTAAACATAATTAAAATAAAAACAAATTAAGGAAACACAATTTATTATGATTATGATGCGACACAATGACGCCCCTATTTATAAAAAATGTAGGATAATCTGTCCTGAAATGAGGCTGGTTATTAAGCCAAATTATTTATTTCTGTCTCCTTTTTTTTTCTGTGAAATATCTGTTTAATTTTTGATGTGAACTCACTTTCACTCTATTACCTGCTTTCCTGTAAAATTTACACATATGCATACATAAACATATGTATGTACTATATGTACATAATCTACATAATAATTTATTATTTTATAAAAGGCATGAAAAGCGGTGGGTACTCGAAAAATGCAAAAGAAGAAAAGGAAACTAGTGCATTAGTGTATCTCTTCACAGAGTGGGTTTCTTTTTTTTTTTTGGATGTGATTGACGTGCTAGCTGCATCATATAACGACGTCGTCATGTCTCCTGCATGTCTGGGGTTGATGAACCTCTTCGCTGCCTCCAGGCGATGACGACGATGCTAAAGACAACGACGAGGACGACGACGAGAAGAGGTGGACTCGTCGTCTTTTTATGTATATGAAAAACGAAAAATTCCACATCCTCTTTTGCTCTTATTACTCCGGTAGTTTTTCTTCTAGCGTAAGTAGTTTTACGTGCGGCTCAGCAGAACTTCATTAGGCTCGTAATTCATTGTCTCTTTTGTCTGCATGTATTGTGTATGTAGGTACATATATTTTTGTATGTGGGTGGTGTGATGCAAATTTTATTTTCATGCAAGTGCACCCTTGGTTTTATGCAGAGAAATTTCGTTTAAATATATATATGTATATATGTATTTGTAGGTATGTGTGTGCACATTTTTTCTCTCTAAGAAGAAAAGAACTACGGAGGAAAAAGTTGATGAAAAGTATCCGGGATAAGTGGTATAAGTGGATTTAATCTTTCATTTCCTTACATTTGCCCGACCGAAGATGAAGATGAGTTCACCTTGTTATTGGATGTCACCGAGTCACCTGAAAGTTGAAAGTTTTATGCAAAAAAAAAAAAAAACTGTTTCCATCTATTTGAAAGGTGATGTTGAATTAATTAATATAATGATGAGAGATAACTAATAGAATTAGATCTGCCAGGTAAGCACATATATACTTATACCCCATAGTCAGGAAGACCAATTTAAAAGATCAAGATAATATGTAAGGAATGTAAGGAAATTCTATTACGGTTAATTTAAGATTTTATGTTAATAATGTAACTTCAAAACCAATCCAATATCCAGGAAGTGAATGACGAAGAAATATTTTAAGTTTAAGCCATTCTTTGGGGCTTGGATGATTTGAGAGCTTTACTTTCAATTTTATAAACTCTTCAAGGAAAATAGAATTAAATAAATAGTTGTGTTTTTGAACACGTAAATAATAATAAAAAGAAAGATTTTTAACACATATGTACTTTGTTATTGTTTGTACACAAAACAAAAAATGTTTTCTGTTTGTTTGCGTGTGCAACAATTTAGCTGAGTTGCTATACAATTTCACCAAAACGCGGCTAGTAATTCTAGTGGCCCGCTTGTTTTGTCATATTTATAAAAATAATTTTTATTTCATTTTTTATTTTTATAAGGTTAAGATATAGATACAATACATCTATATTAAAATAAAATAAAATAAAATAAATTATTTCTAAAAAAACATAAACAAAAATTAAAATGTCTTATTCAGACCGAAAATAAAAGACAAAAAATCGTTGAATTTTAAAATAAGATAAAAATATTACTTTATAGGAACCTTATCTTCCATATTTTTTTTAGCGAAAATCTCTCTAATTTTCGAAAAAAAACATAAGGAGCCATTAGCTGTCTATCTTTGTTTTATCTTCTTCAAAAGTGAATGTTTGTCTAAAGCCAAATGATTCAAATGAAGATGCCAAACAATTTCCAGATTTGAATATCTTTCTCTGATGGAAACTTAAACCAATATATTAAGTGCTATACCTTCTTTCGATGCTTAAAGCGAAACCCAAAATCATTTTCCTTTCGAGGTATGATGTTTCTTCCACTGAGATTGAGATTGAAAATTATATAGAATCAATTGGTACCATGAAATAACGCCAAGCGAAATAAGACCAAATTTTTAAATATGGCATTATTTTTATTATAGTGAAATGAGGCCATGATATTTTAACTTTTGACTTAATTTCACTTTAGTCAAGTGAAATAATGCCAATTTGATCTTATTGTGCTTTGAGAAATGTGACTTTCAAGGCCTAATAACATAATGTAGTTTCACATAAATAAAACGACATTTCAAACAAATTTTTGTGTATTTGCAATTTTTGTTATAATAATTTAAATCAATAACTTTATCATCGAAATAAAAAAAAAACGATTTGAAATAATTAAAGCTCAATTTAAGTACCTACATACAGTAGTATCTCAAAAAGATGAACAGATATAAAACAGGGCCCGTTCATCTTTTCAAATTGTTCATCTTTTCGAGCACCAACATTTGGTTATTAAAGAAGATACAGTTTTATAAATAAAAATTAAATATTATTTACATAACAAGTCAAAACAAGCCCCAAAGTACTGTTCAAGAGGAACTATTAAAAGACAAAGAAAAAGTAAAAAACTATATTGGGAATAAAGTGTTCATCTTTTCGAGTAGTAAATTTCAACCTTTTATCTTTTTGAAGACTGAAAAGTGGAAATATTTCGTTCATCTTTCCAAGCTGTTCATCGTATAGAACCGTTCATCTTTCGGAGATTCTACTGTAATTGTGTATGTAAATAGGTAGCAATAAATTCGTGTGCTACTCTAAACAATTTGCCTACTCTCCAAAAGTAAACTCCAATTTTAACAATGTTTCGTCATTCTCATTTTGGAGAATTTGTGAGATTAAAAGCCAAAAATTTCGCGAGAATGTTGAATCAATGTAAAAGTTGCGTTTCTCATTTTGGAGAATTTGGGAAAATAATAGCCAAAAATTAGGGCGACTCACTTCATTTTGGAGAATTAGAATTCACGCGAATTTTTGGCTAGAATTAGTGAAAAACAATTTGGTTTCTAAAATGAGTAGTTACCATGGGCAAAATAATTGCGCGAACAAGCAATTGCGTGGATTTCCATATAATTTTATTGGATTCACTTTAGAAACTAAATTGTATGCGAAACTAAAAGTTACATGTGCATTGTGCGCACCTGGCCTAAGGTCCTATTTGGTCTTATTTCACAAACTGCAGGTTTTGGCTTTTTTTCTCCTTACTTACTTACTTTAGATGGCGCTCACAGTCCAGGATGGACTACGGCCTCAACCAACAAGCCCCTCCAGCCAGCTCGGTCCCTAGCTAGCTGCCTCCAGTTACGCACTCCAAGTTGATTGAGGTCGTTCTCCACTTGTGTGCACCACCTAAGGTTGGGTCTTCCTCTGCTGTGCAGATCATCCGGGGTAGATTCGAAGACTATTTGGGCTGGTGCGTTGGTGTCCATACGCTCCACGTGTCCCAGCCATCTCAGCCGCTGTACTTTCAGCTTTTTGACCAGGTCGACGTCGCTGTAAAGCCCCGTTTTTGCTCCTACAACAAAGTAAATTTAGAAAAATATATATTTTATTGTAGTTAAGAAACAAATAATGCATTTTATAAGTTTAACTAGCTATGTATTTGCAAAAAAAAAGAAAAGCACAGAAATTATTACGAGCAACACGAATAAATAAAATTGATTTGTCATTTATTTAATTATGTGCGAGTGCAAGAGTGGAGACACTTCTCCAAATATTCTGCCATAATTATCAATTTCGCTTATCAAATAGCAACATACATCTAATACTATGCTATGTAGAAAAAAAAATCCAGAAGGAAAGTTTTCGTTACTCTAAACTTAATACTTGGGTTATTTTTGTATGGCATTTTTCTTTTTTTCGCATCAGCAGTGTACTAGGTTAATAGAAAAATAAAAGTGAACGCATTCAGATATTTAGAATAAGTTCTTCCTATACATGACAATGTTTTATTTGATCTAGTTGAATACAATTTTTTTCTTAGTATAAAATAATTAATTTAGGAAAATTTTCAAGTACAGTAGAATCTCGGAAAGATGAACAGCTCGGAAAGATGAACGAAATATTTCCACTTTTCAGTGTTCAAAAAGATGAAAGGTTGAAATTTAGTACTCGAAAAGATGAACACTTTCTTCCCATTATAATTTTTTACTTTTTCTTTGCCTTTTAGTTCCTCTTGAACAGTAATTTAGGGCTTGTTTTGACTTGTTATGTAAATAATATTTAATGTTTTTATTTATAAAACTGCATCTTCTTCCTCAACCAAATGTTGATGCTCGAAAAGATGAACAATTTGAAAAGATGAACGGGCCCTGTTTTATATCTGTTCATCTTTTTGAGATTCTACTGTATAAATTTTTGTATATGTATGAGGTTAACTTATTTAGAAAAAATTAAATAAATAAAAGAAATAAATCTCAAGATCTGGCATTACTGCTATGGTGTTGTGAATAATAACTCTTAAACGTTGTTGGCACGAATGAACGGGACCTACAATTTTCTGCTGAATCCAAACGGCTAAGGTGAAAGGTACTTTTTCATGACAAAAGATACTATTGGAGAATTTTTGAATTCTTTGCAAGAACCAGAGTAACCCGTCAACCCGTCTTTTTTTTTTTTTTTTTTTGTGGCATAGGCTGGGAACCGAACCGACTTTGGTTGTAATAGTCCTACGCACTAACCAATTATTTGCATATAGACCTAAATGACCAAAAGAAGCCCAATTTAACATAAAAATAAAAAATATCATTTGGTATTATTGACAGATAATTTTCTAATTTTATATCTAACTATAGGACTTCTTGATTCAAAATAGCTTTTAACGGTCTTTAAGTCTTACAAAAATTGTAGTTTCGTCCCGGCGATCTCACTTAGACTCATCAGTTGACTATATAGTGAGATGGCCTTTGTAAATACGCAATTTTTGCTAAGTTCAGTTCATCTTACATAGATTTCGTGACGAATATCTAGTGTGAACTATATCCAAAGAGTCTAGAATTCCTTATCATTAAATTGGAAGTTTTTGTTTTTTGCCCGTGGCCTGGCTTGTTTCAATAAGAAGGTTTTTTTTAATTTTGTGTTATAAAAAAAACCTTCTTATAGGACTTCTTATTGAATTAGAAATTTTGTAACAACAAGCTTAGTCAGAATGATCTTTAACTAAAGCATTATATACTAACTAAATTCCTGGTAATAATAATCCTTCATTTCTGTTAACCATTTAAGCAAAAAAAAAAAAAAAAAACACAACTTCAATTTGCCAAATTAGGGGATTTAACTATGACGATTTTTAATCATTTAAACATCACCCTCCAATTTAAAAGTTTCTATAAAACCCATAAAAAAAATTATTAATTTCAGGAATTTACTTTAAAAAAAAGGAAAACACTCGCCCCATCATCAGACATATTCCCATCGCACCATGAACAAAAGTTGGAGAGTTGTTTCGTTTTGCGGTGAAAGAAAGGGGATTCTTTCCTGTGGCGGTTTTTTTTTTTTTCATTTAATTTAATTTCTAAATGTTGAATAAAGAAATTTAAGTCTGTTCAGTTAAGCGAAAAGTAGACTTAAATTTCAACGTTCAAGTTTATCTAAGCTTACATAAAAGCTGCTTATATACAATTTGGTCGTTTACCCCATACCTCACCACCACCGCGACCGTCCCAATACACCACTCAATCTGAGATTTGAGAACAAAACGTATACAAAATAGGCAACCACTTGAAAAAGAAGAAAACACAAATGAAAAGTAAAGTAAAACAACAACCTAGGAATTATTTTCGGCATCCGGTGTAACCCACAGATATAAGGATGCATTATTTATGTGATGGGATAAACGAATTAAGTATACATTAGCCTTATGCTCAACCACACTGCGCAATCCCATAAAAGCTAGAAACTTCTTCAAACAAAAACAACAACAAAACAAAATATATATATAAAAAAAAAGTATCTACAAAGTAAATTTCACATATTTAGATACCAGTAAGCAAACCAGAGCCAGCATCTATCTATAGGTACACTATAGATGTCCTTATGTACCAACTTTCATAGTCAGAGTTTCTGGCAGCAAGAATAGAAACTCAAGTGGTGTATATAGGAACAGGAAGACATCAGACCAAGAAGTATCTAGCTGTATAGGTATATATGTAGATACACGAGGAATAAGTTAACCATCCTGAAATTAGATTCAAGATCCTCAAGTCACTGTGAAAATGAATTTTTTTTTGATGCTTTTTATTGCAATAATACATTTCCAAATGGCTGCCTTTTCCTTTATAGTGATGTGCACTCTGTGATAGTTCTTTCTAGTGCTATTGCCCTCCAATCCTTGTTCTTTCTCTCAAATATTAATATTGCACGAGCTGGAATCCTGGAATTATCAAAAAAATAACAAAAAAAAATATAAAAAATACAATGAGTAAAAGTGTAGGTAGGTATATACATATATTTACCTACCGAGTCTAGGTACATACATTATGAATTCAATTTGGCGTCTCGTTTGTTGGACAGAATAAAGAATTGAAAAAAAGTCTAGTAGGTATAAGTTTCTACATGTAGAATATTTCCTTCAGGAACAAAGGTGAACTTTTGATCATGTTGGGTGGTAGGTGAGTTTGTGTAGGTATGTGTGTGTGTGGTTTTTACGAGGCAAATAGGATTAAATCGCGCAGAGCAATTTCTTTGCATATAATTTTGGTATTAGTTTTGCACAGATTGTTCAAAAGGAACGTGATATCTGACAGACCACCTACATATAAACCTAACGACAGCATGGCAAAATGGGTTAATTTTTTAAGCAATGAAACATGGCATTAACCTAATTTGTTTGTTTTGTTTGCTGAAAAAAAAAAACTAAAAATGTAAATTTAAGTTCAATTGATGAATAAAAAATGAAATGTTTTAGTTGTGAGTTGTGAGTACTTGCTCTAAAGTGCCATGCAAAGAAATTTGCGTTGCATTGATGACTTAGAGTATTGGTACAAATGTATATTGATCCAATGATACATTTTAGTATAAAGTCTGAAAAATTTAAAAGAATCTTGGGGGAAGAGATAGCGGCACACCGCCTCCAAAATAAAAAATTTCAATGTCAAATTGTGGTGAACTAGAGATTGTTGAATGTTTTCAGCCCAGATATATATTCAGACAAGTATATAAGCCCTCAAACAGAACTGTGGACTGATTCTGGTTCTGTGAAAAAGTGAATTGAATAAATGGTTTTTACATTCGTTCTCACGCATTGCTTTCACTTTTTCGATTCACTTGGTGCAAAAAACTAGATTGTAGTTCAGTGAATGAAACTCTCCGACAAACAATATTGTCGATCCCGAACCACCTTATCATTTCGCATGCGCAGTCAACTTATTTCTTTCATTTTTCTTAGTTTTTGAAAAAAAGAAACGATTCATGAATGAGGACATAGCAAGATATGAATATGATTCAATTGAGAATTGTTTGTTCGTATTCACCCTGTCTTTTCCAAGATTTATATCAAAATTACGGCGTGAAAGAAAATTGCTCGTATTCAAATTTTTGATGTTTGGTTTCACATTTTCGCAGAACGAGAATCGGAGTTAGTATGAAAGGGTGAATAGTTTTTCGATTTAAAATTTAATAGAACCCAGCAATTTCCACATCGTTGGCTCAGAGTTTATTTTTTAATTTTTTTTTTTTGTACCTATTTATATTTTTATTTTAGTTTTTATTTTTATTTTATATAGCTAACAATTAAAAAAAAAAACAATTACAACCTACAATTGTATATATACAGATTTTAAATAATATAAAGGCTATCTGTAATGTAAGTAGGGAAAAATAAAAATTTCATTGAAAATTTGAAATTTTAAATTTGATAAAAAGAAAAAAGAATGAAGAAGAAAAAAAGAAATAATAATAAAATAATAAGAAATAATAAGAGGAGAGGCAAACCTGTAAGTCCATCTTTTTTATCATTGTAGATTAAATTTTGAAAACATTTAAAAATGATAGAATTGTTATGCCATTTTTCAGTATTTATTAATACGAAGTTAAAAATTAACAAAAATGCTTCTATGAGGGATACCGTTAATAGTGAATTAATGTTATTTTGTTTCCAATAATATGGCAGATCGTATTGATATATTAGCTCTCATAAAAATTTGAATCAAAATCGTAAGAGGCTTTTTCGACAAAAATAAGATTTTCCCTATCGATTTTTAAAAACTTGTGTTATAGAGACCGCTATTTTAGATTATAAAAATAATTTTTTGTTAAAAATCTGCTGTATCTGCAGGTGCAGATAAACGAAGTTGTAGTTAGGGCCCCATTGGTAACGTTAGCAGTTCCAAAAATTACTCTTAGTAAACTTTATATTGTACATAGTTTTTGAAGTAGTTACTTACTCTCAGTTCGTTTAAAGGAAAGCTTTCATAAAAAATGTCAGGGCCGCAAAACAAGAATTGAAAAGAACAACAACGATATTTCGATTGCTGTGAGTATTTTCAAAGTTTCGGTAGAAGTATAGGAAACATCAATTATAAAATTTTATTATTGCAGTAATGTTTTCAAAAATCAAGTTACATTGTTTGTTCACATTTTTTGTTTATGGCTTCAAATATACAACGACAAAATGTTCTAATTGTCGTTTTCAGAGCTTATCCTTTTTCACTCCTTATACTCAATTTGTGGCCCTTTTTTCTAAAGTTCCGGTACGCCCTTTGACTCCCAGTCCGCCCCTGCACTCAGGCGCCATTAAAGTTAACAAAGACCGCAAATCAACGGGAATTCTTTGAATTCAAAAAATGAAATTAAATCCACGGACAACATTCAATTGTGATTATTTAATTCATGAGCAAATATTTTGACTTGATATTGTAAAAATTTATTCAAGCAACTATATTGCCCTCAAAGTTCTCGGGACCACCATTTTTATTACATAATGTTTTTTAATAGAAAATAGTAGATTTAGTTGGAAAACAAGGAACGGACCGGATATGCCATGGTATTGACATATTGAGTATAATTTTTCAATTCAAGGGGAAAGGGAAGCAAATTTTTAAACATAAATTAAGAATTGTAATTTTATTTTTCTATTATTTACGTATTTTTAAAATGTTTAATTTTTTGTTATTATTTATGAAATATTTTATTTAAGTAAACAAACAAAAAATTAAACTAGAATTATTATAAAAAAATTAAATATTATCCCATTTTTTCATTTTGCGAAAGAGTCATAAGACATTTCTATTTCCTAATTTGTTGGAATTATTACGTCTTGGCAACTTTTAAAATCTTCAGGTTATAAATATAAAAGGTCCGAACAAAGACTAACGCCCATATTATTCACTCGATACGTCCAGATGGAAACTTAAATCCGGATGTATTTTCATTTAAATTGTATATACATACTTTACATCTGTATTAAAGTTTTAATCTGGATGTATCGAGTGAATGATATGGGCGTAATAGTGATTGTTGTACATAAGGCAAGAGAGTTTTTATATTTTTTTAAATTTTAATCTCATAGATTATTTATTATTTTCTTGAGTTGTATAGGAAATTTTAATATCAAACCTTTTTAAAAATAAATTTAAATTTCATTTAAAACTCATTTGTCAATATATATATTGTTCTCTTTTTTCTTGAAGTATCCCTAAGATATATATTTATATTTTATTTTAATCTACTTCTAACGTATCTAACGTATCTAAAGTATTTGTTTTTTTTTTATTTTTAATATTTTAGTCTCTGACAGGGAAATGACACAGTTACAGTGACCTTAATACGTTTCGTAATGTAACTTCTATTGTCTTATTGTCGTTCACATTTTCAAGAGCCAGCGACTTATTGGAAGAAAACACAAAAACAAAACGAAAAAAAAAAAAAAAAGGAAATTGATGTCACTTCAGTATTGATTTTTTGTATTATTTACAATTTTGTGAGGAATGAAAGAGGTTGAGTGTTGAATTCTTTTTTTGTTTCTTTTCTTTTTTTTTAACTGTATATACCTTACCTACACATCTATATATAAACATAGTTGATTGTTGGTTCCAATGTTCTGAAAATCTTATATTTTTGCATAATTCATGAGTAAGGTGTTGTCCTATGAGTGCGAAACCATTGAATTTGAATGGAGAACAAAAAAAAAAAAACAATATATTTTAGTTTAATTAAATTGATTTGCTAGACAAATACCGTACCGAATACCGATGGTATAGTGATGGTGGGTATTGACATATTCAATTAAAATTTCAGGTAAATGAAATTAAATTAAATTAAATTAAACAAACAAACTTATAGCAAGTTGAGTATTTATTTTACTTAATATTATTTCAGAAGATATAGGGAGTTTGTACGTACGTATAGTATATATACATTGGGGGGTTTATTAAAAAAAAAGAAACATTTGATTAAATAAAATGGGTGCTTTTTCTGTCAGAAGTGAACTTCTAAATGCAGGTATGGGGGAGTTGACACAAAAAAAACCCGACGGAGATGGAAGTGGCACGATGGAATTGTCATCACAATGAAATTTATCAAAATCGACATTCCACCGCATACATACCTGACTGTTTACACGCCATAATACTGGCTGCTAGCACTGAGCACTCTACTATTTTTCTTTCAAATAAAACATCAACAAATTATTATTATCTTCTATGCCTCTAAAAAATTTGGGACATTATGGCCCATTTTTAACAAAAAATGTTTGGGACTTGGGTCCCACGTGGATGGGACTTAAGTATGTCCCACTCAAGTGGGACGTAAGCCCCAAAAATAAAATTTGGGCCTTATGTCAATGCGCCGACATTTCTTGGTTAGAATGATTTCATAATTTATTTTATAATTTTTACAATTTTCCGTAAACATTTTTGCGTTAGGTAAGCTGAGTATACAGTTCCCCGACGAAAAAAAAAAATACATGCATTTCTTATGGGAGAGATTTTTGCGCAAAAAAAAAATTGACGTTTAATTTTTTGGATATAAGAAAACAATAAAATAAAAAATAAAACGATTTAAAAATTTTTTTTCAATTTTTAAAAAACAAATTTTATTTATTTAATTTTACTGATAAATTTTATGAATTGAGCGACGCGTTTCGGTTCTAAATAACCATCATCGGGCTTAACTTGTTGGTTCGCGGTGTTAATTTGCCAAACTTTATTTTCTTTATCGAAAATAAAGTTTGGTATATTAACACCGCGAGTAAAAATTAAATAAATAAAATTTGTTTTTCAAAAATTGAAAAAAAAATTTTAAATCATTTTATTTTTTATTTTATTGTTTTCATATATCCATATCAAACACAACATGGAGACCACACCACAAAAAAAAAAAAATAAATTTTTATCGAGATGTGAACCAACCCTGAGAAAAAATTTTATACTCACCACGAATATTTTTTCAAGCAAAACAATGTCTATGCCATTTTTTATTTTACAAATTTTTCATTTCAACTCAGATTTTTTTTCTTCCAAAAAAAAAATTCTTGCCACTTATGTTTTTTTTTTTTGTTTTAAAGAACTGTACACTTGGCTTTAGTCGAAAAAATTGAAAAAAAAAAATAATTCCACAACAACGTTGTGATCCTATTGGTACGATAGATTTTCATCGATTTACCAATCAGCATGGTATTTAAAAAAATAAAATTACATTTGATAAAAACAAACAATAAAAAGATATAGAAATTATAATTATGTACATTTATCAAAATTTAAAAAAAATTAAAATAAAAAAGTATAGCCCATCGGAACTCGATTGCCCATGTCCTTAATAGGATATGAAAATTTTCCAAAAAAAATTTTGTTAATTTTGTTTTTATCATTTTTGGGGACTAGAACAGTTCTTTCAAGGTTATTAGACAATTTCATACAATTTCATACATTTTTCTTTCTTTTTTATTACGTTTATCAAACAGCTTTATTTTTTAAAAAGATCCTGACAAAATGACATAAAATAATGAACATCTACATAAATAAACACTTTTTTTTATTTTAAACCTTTAAGAGACTTTGCATATTAATGTGTTCATATTATATAAACTTCAAATATCTTTCAACAATAAGTATCTTCCACATCATTAAGCGCAAATAAAAAATTCTACTTATGTTAGGTACTTACATATATTAAATCAAATGTCTTCATTTTTACGATTAGTTGATGCTATTTCCTCGCTGCGATTTACTCGATTAGCTTGAGCTGTTTATAAACATAATAAACTGTCGCATTTCCATATTCATCGTTTCAATCGTATTTTTCATAATTCTTGATTATGGTGTCATTAATCATAGAAAATAAAATATGAAACTTAGAAAAAAAAAAAAAAATACCACAATTTCCATAGAAAAATAAAAAAAAATACAAAATAATAACTTTTCAACTCTCGGATATATTATAGTACTCGTAGAGTAGAAAAATATGTAGGCAATGAAAAATGTAAACACAACGACGACGACGTTGACGATAAAGCTGATGAAAATGATAATTACAACGACGAGGACAAATGAAGATGATGTAATACAAAATGAAGGGGGGGAGGGATAGAATTAAAAAAAATGCTATGTGGTATAAGAAAATACAGGAAATAAAGAAGAAAAGAAGAAAAAGAAAAACTAAAAACAAAGGACTATTGAAGTAAACTTCAACTAACTATATACGAGTATAGCAAACTAGAATCACATCTTCTTTTGCTTTACCTTTTACTTTTTATTTTAACTTTAACTATACTTTACTTACACTTTTCCTTATACTAACTACAAGGTACAGATATACCTATGTAATATACCTACGTATACTCATCTTTTTCCCGGAAGGAAATTCTAGAAAAAATGCCACAGGAATGGCGCTTAAAGAAAAGCATTATCTACCACTGTCACTGTCGCTTGCATTGCCCCTCTTCATCAGTCTTTTAATGAATCTCAAAACTACTATAGCATTTTCTTTTATTTTTTCTGCCTGGATATGTGCACCTACAAAAATGGTGAACATAGATTTTATAAAAAAAAGTACTCTTAATAAAAATTAAAGGGATTTTTTGTTTTAACGTTTATAATGCACTTTAATTACTGCGTATAGCGTTTAGGTATATGTAGGTAGGTATAGTATGTCACGTTATATATAGCTCGAAGGATTTTATAAGTATATCAAAAATTTGGAAGTATATATTTCTCGTGATGAATATTCATGTATTTGACCAAAAATGGTTGTTTTTTTGTTCAATGAAAACTGTTTTTTTTTTTTTTTTTATTTAAAGAAAATTTAGAATATGTTGTCTAACTTTTTAAGTTTCATACCTTTACGGATGTTGAAAGTGGAAATTACACACTTTTAGATGACTAATCAACTTTTGGGAAAAAAAAGAATAATTCGTTTTTTAACATAACCTTGAACTTTTACATTCAAATATCTCAAAGAAGAACCAATTATTGAGGAATTCTAAAATCGGACCCGTGCCCATGATATCAAAAATCTATTGAAAAGCATATACATATATTCGTGTGTTCGAAATAAAAACAAGATTAAATCGGGTTGGGTTCGATATCCCGCTTTTTATAATCCCGTTTTTTAAAATCCCGGTTTTAAAATCCCGCTTTTTATAATCCTGTTTTTTAAAATCCCGCTTTTTCAAGATCCCGCTTTCTATAATCCCGTCTCTTATAATCCCGTTTTTATAATCCGGTTTCTCATTATCCCGCTTTATCAATTAAAACTACTTGTTTTAACTCCCACCAAAATTTCGTTGGGACTTAGTTCCAAAATTTGGGAGTTAGTTCATTTGGAACTTATTTCATTATGAAATAAGTCCCAACGATTTTAATAAACAGTGAGGTATGTATGGGGGGCATGCTGCCCCCTGCAACCCCCCTGCTTGGGCACACTATAGGATTTGGGGAAGGTGCGAGGTTGGGTGTATGCAAAATTTCTTTTTATCATTTTGGTAGGTTGGCAGTTAGTTTCAAAATGATGGGAATGAGTTCATAATTAACCAAGTTTAATACCCTAATTAATTGCGAAAAACGGGATTGGCGGGATTTGGCGGGATTTAAAAAGCGGGATTTTAATACATTGGGATTATGAATAAGCGGGATTTTAGAAGACGGGATTTTAAAAAAACGGTATTTTAGTAGACGGGATTTTAAAACTTTTTTTTCGGGATTTTCGAAAAACGGGATTTTAAAAAGCGGGATTCCGATACGCTCCCGATTAAATCTTATAGACAAAATGTTTTTTTTTTTATAAATTGTTAATTTTTCATTTCTTAAATTTTCAAAAAAAATCATTACTTTTATTAATTTTTGTGTCATATAATTTGTCATTCATTCTCATTTATTCAAATTTTTCAAAAAAAAACTACATTGAAGCTAGTAAAATATTAAAACAAAAATACTAAAAATAAGATTTTTCGTTGATTTAATAAAAAATAATTATATACATATTTTACTAAATTATTTAATACAATATTATTTAAACTATAAAGAAACACCAACAACGAAAACATATATATGCCAGTAAGACCATAGGGTCATAAATTAGGCAATGTTAAAAGGAATAGAAGATTAGGATAAATTTTTGTTGGCACATCTGATTCCAATTACAAATAAAATGCATGACTAAGTCGCAAGAACTTGCTCTTATGTACCTATGATCACACTGTGGTTTTAAAATTTTAATATGTATTTTAAAAACTATTCATCTGATAAAAGAAATAAATTATTTATGGGAGTCTTATTTCGTCTGCCAAAAACGTAGTTTAGTTAAACGTACAGTATTACCTATGTGAGTACATAAATAAGACCAAAATAGAGATCCGTGTCGCACATATGCATGGAACTTACAGTTTAGACAGACAATTTATTAAAAAATCAACATAGCTAATTAGAAATAAATAGAATAAACAGCTTTTGAAAATGTATTGACACCAATGTGATGTATATACACCATCTGATTTCTTCAAATCTCAATTTATGAGAAACAAAGAGTTAAAAAGGTTTGCAGCGGTTTCTAAAAAAAAATAAATTAGAAGAAAAAAAAAATTGGTTCGCATTTTTTTAGCATTCATTATTGCGAAGTTAAGAAAATAACATTCTTTATAAAAAAAATGATAAAAATCAGTTGAACAGTTTATGAGAAAATTGAAAAAAAAAAAAAAAATTTTATAAAATAGTAGCCTTTTCAAATTAATGAATTAAAAAAAAAGTTGTGGGCACGTTTTTGAGAAAAATAAAAATTTCATTATTTGGTAAAAAAAACTTTACCGTAGATACCATTTTTGGTCGTTAAAAAAATAAAAAATAAATGTGTCGGGGGATTCAAGTAAATCGAACCATCCGTTGAGGCTGCTGAAAGGACAGACATGACCCCTCTTTTTTCAACTTCGCTATCATGGTAATTTTAAATTTGATCAAAATCTCAAGTTCAATTTTTTTAAACGAAAACGAATCCAACTTGCCATATAGATTAAATGTACATGTAGTAAAAATTATTACCAAAGGGCACGGTAGTGCCCATCCAAGTTCTGGCACTACACCCTTTTTACAGGAACAAACTCAGGCGATTTTCGATCCCCCTCTAACTTCAGTACCAATAAAGTCAGGAACTTCAAATTCGGAACATTTGGTAGGCTAGCAAGCACAAGCACCACACCAAATTTCAACTCCTTAGCATAAGTGGTTCCCGAGATATAAGACGTCAAAAATCGCGAAAACCGTAACTGACTCACTGACAGATCATCAAAATTATGGAGCACTTCCCGACACCGCAGAAACTTGTTATTTCGCACAGCGATAGGCCTGGTGGTGCATACGAAGCAAAAAATTAGAGGTTTTGCATTCAGAGGGCGTGGTATCCGCCCACTTTCCCAGAATTGTTATCAATTATATGGAACACTTCCGATTGCTGTAGTATGATGAAATCTGGCAGAACGGTAGGGCTTTAAGTTTATACAAAAGATACAAATTTTATATTTGAGGTTTTCCATTCAGGGGGCGTGGTATCCACCTACTTTCTCAGAATTGCAATCCTTTAAATGGAGCACTTCCGATTGTTGTTAAATGATGAAATTTGGTAGAGCGATAGGGCTTAAAATGCACACAAAGAAAAAAATAGAATATTTGAAGTTTTCTATTCAGGGGGCGTGGTATCCGCCCATTTTCTCAGAATAGTTATCAAAGAGCATTTCCAATTGCTGTAGAATGATGAAATTGGGTACAGCGGTTGGGCTTGAAGTGCATAAAAAGAAACAAATCTTCATAGAGTTAAAACTTGGCATACTTTTAGATCTCACTACTTTTCACGGCTGAGTTGTTAAATATACAGAATTTTATATAGAAGAACTTCGCTATTTTTTTAACATTTATGTTTTTTGTTGTGTTAAATCTTAACTAAAGCTTTTGAAAATTGTTACTGACACCGAAAGCGATGTACAACATCTGATTTCCTTAAAAAATCTAAGTTTATAAGAAAAATATTTAAAAAGTAGTATTTTTTTTTGAAAATATTTTTGAGAAATAAATTTGGTACAACTATTTCAGTGATTTATTATTTTATTCATTAATACATTTTTAAAATATCGAACTGTCCAAAAATTAAAAAAATCCAAAACATATCCACTATATTTTTATATTCTAAAATTCTGTATTTAAAAAAATTTGTTTTGGTAATGTAAATAAGTATGCGCACTTTGAGCTTATGGTTGACGGTTATTTACTTTGTTCAGAACGATTTACAAAATTTCATACTTACACGGATTATATAGTTTCTGAAATAAATTCATAGTTCAAAATTTTATCTCTCGATTCGCAACCTTTAGCTCAAAACAACAAATTGTACTTATTGCTATTTTTGTTGGCACCAATACCAAGCGCAGTGCTCCTGAGCCTCTTAAAAGCCTCACTCAAACAGACTTGATATCTAGTTTTCTCAAAAAATGTGCAGTCATTGATTTATCTTTTCTTCTTTTATTATTAAATTATTTTAATTCAAAAATATGCTAACTAAAAATGATTTCCACCAAGTGTTAAATCCCCGTTCTATTGAGTATATTAATTTAAATTTTTATTGAATAAAATACTAAGTTCGACTAGCACGAATGTTTATTTGACAGCTGTATTGTATGACTTGAATATTTTTGAACCGAAAAACTTAATAATAGCTCTGATTTTTTTTGTTAATAATTTTTCGTAGAAGAAAATAAAAGTCGAACAAAAACGAATAACAATCTCCTGAATTTAGTGTCTCGTTTCATATACAATGCAGACAATGTATCCTCAATTAAAATTGGTTTATAAATTGTGTCTTTTTAAATCTTTACCATGACATGCCAATATGCACCATCATAACTGTTCATTATTTTAATGTAATTCCCAACAACCACCATGCATCATCTTTAAAGTTCTCCCTTACTGAATATAGAATATGTAATATTTAAATTTAAAAAAACAAAACTAACACAATAATTCGCTAGAAACAAGTTCAAGTGACCCAGTCATCTTTATTTATGTATCGTAGATTCTTAAGGGCCTAAACTCTTCCAAAAGAAAAATTCATAATTCAATTCGTTTCTTTGATCATTACCATTCATACAAAAGAAAATGCTGAAAAACGAATAACTAAAATCGATATGATCCCAAATGCACTACTAGCACACATTCTCTGCGGCAGACTCGATATAATGAATGAGAATACGCATACGCCCGAGTGGACTTGTGCTAATATCAGCCCCGCACACACAGCGAACTATGCACCTCATGATACACGAATCGATTGGTCACCCACACCCCTATATGTCAGTCAACCTATACCGCGACCCTGTTTGGTGCAAGTTATCTGATTTGTGGTGGGAATTTAGGTTAGCGGAGTACAGTTCTGCATGCGGAGCGGTGTAGCGCGGCGGCGGGTATACAGTTACTGGTAGTACTTAAATTTAGAACATAGAATACGTGGAGGTCTTAATGCGAATGTGATTGGAGGAACACAATTGAATTCCACCGATGTGTAAATATCATACAACAATCCGACAATGCCACTGGATAAAAACAAAAAAAAAAAATAAAAAAAGAAGGAAAACTTCAACCAAACAAATATAGAAAACAACAAACCAATCACCCGCCACCACTGCCATCGCCGCCGCTGCCAGCGGATTTTGTGGGTGTGGGTCTGCAATGGGTATGCTGTGCATAGTTTTGCATATAGGGCTTGCTTGCATATATAGTGGAAGCCAATGGCCTACTCTCGTCAGTCATTGAGGTGGAAAATATCATCGCTGGTGTTTTCAAAACAAGGGTGATGATGGGGAATATTATCGGTTATTGGAAAAACGTTTTCATGTACATATATACGAGTACCGAGTACGATATAATATATATACGCACTGAATGGTAATCCAATTTCGAAATCATTTAGCAATTATGTGCGCGCACAGCAGGAATTTCAAAAGCAATTCATATTAAAATATGAAAGCGGATTAATGGAGAGAGATGTAATCAATCAATTGATCAATCAAGTTCTCACGCAAAGTTGGGTGCATTTTCGCTTGGGATTTAAATTCCCTATATATTTAGTTAATAGCAAAAATATATAATATGTATATTAATATTTTTGATGGTCTTTTTAGCTTGATTGATTTTATTGGATGATGATTTTTTGATGGTCAAATGACATTAAATGAAAATGTTTAAGAAAAAACTCATCAGTCGCTATAATGTATTTCTGAATTTTTCGCATAAAGAACAATTATTTAAGATCGAATTGAATAATTGTAATGAGCATAACCTGGTTAAGAAATTTAATTTCATTTATTAATTATATCAATATAGAGTTACAATATGTCTATGTCAAAAGTTGTTTGACTTTTTGAAGAACTTTTATAGAGGGTTTGCCAAAATTAATGTCAGATTTGAATTTGCCGCCATTTGTGTAGTAAAGTATCAGTATCTTACCCTAAAATTAAAACAATTTGACAGCTGACAGTTTAGGATTAGTAGAAATGGAGCACTACAACGTGTTTTCATGGTTGAACAATATTTCAAAAATAATGAAAATTCGAACATTTGAAATTCCTCACCTGTGAAGAGAGTTATTGAAAAATGCTGGGAAACTGGATCAATTGGCGATGTTTAATACACTCGCCATTAAAAAATAAGCCGTTGAAATTTCAATATCAAAGCGTGAGAGTGTTTGCCTCATGAAGCCCACACATTTCATATTAGGGGCCCTCACAATAATCATAAAGGTGTTGGATCCCAAGATTATTTGAACGAAAACTATAGTAAAGTTGATGGGGCCCACACTAATTATTATTTAGCCTTGTTGTGAGTTTCACCCAAACAGCATTCCACCCGGAAAATTTGACATTTCACTTTTCGGCTATTGTGAGTTTCACCCAAAATTTCATGTTCGAAAAATTCCTCTTATTGCGAACATTAATTTCGAGTTTTTATCTTCGTTTTCGAAGCTTATTCTTTTTTACTCCTTTTCGTCATTTTGTGGCCCTTTTGTTAAAGTCTCGGGAGGCCTTTTGACTCCCATATCCGCCCCTGGTTTGAAGCTATATCTTAAGAAAAATTTTCAAAAGGCTTAAAAATTCTAATCTATTATACATTTATGCTACAAATCAGCCAAGTAAAAACACTTTTATAAATGGAATTCATTGAGCCATTTAATCTTAAACTGAAGATTACTAAAACACGAGCTAATCAAGTGACTCTGAAATCTGAATACGCTCCAATTTGTTTATACATCTACCTTCTTACATAACTTCCAATATTTTTTTTTAATATTCAATTAAGAAATTTTCAAAAATTTGTAATGGGTTCTATTTTTTTTTTAATGTATATATACCTACAAAGTTTGTCCAGAACAATCCATTTTGTAATATTTCACTCTTTACTCGTCTATCTGCACTATCGAACTAAGATGAAAAACCCATTATACACTTAAAATGCTCGTTGTGTATGATCAGCAAAAAAAAAAATAGAGAAAAAAAGAAACTACAATTTTCCTTTTCCCACTCAAACTCTCTAAACATAAAACCACACCACAACACAGATATCAAATCCCCTTACATTGTATTAGCTATCACATCAGAATAATAAAAATGTTTTCCTTCACAAGATTTTCTTTTCTTACCACCACACAAGATACAATCTAGGGATGGTTATTTGAGAATAGAACACATGAACCAGAAACAGGACCCATAAAATACATACCTATACCAATATATCTATGTACATTGTACATACATATTTGATATGACATCCCGGAAAAACCACCTTCAAAATATTTCACCAAAAGTGCTCCTTTCTTCGAGGTTTTCCATGGTTGGAGCTTTTGTCAGTTTATAAACACACATTTTCCAGATCATGGTTTAGAAAAAAAAAAAAAAAATTAAATTTGCCGCATTTAACTTAGGGTCAACATCAACAACACAAAATCGTCGTGCAAACATAAACACACTGAGGTACATCGTACATATTATATACAATCAGGACCAAAGGATGAGTAGAAAAAGAAAAAAAAGAAAGAAAAACACATAGTGCTTTTTACTTCCGAATGATTTAGCACATTTTGGACAAATGATGATGCCGTATCAGCAATAGCCATCTATGATATTGTTTCCACCTGACAGATTCCATTTGCGATGAAATCTATGTGACGCTACTCTCGCTATAAATATTTATGGCTTTCAAGATCGATTTTTATATCTGAAATGATTTTCTTTTCACGAGGTGCTGTGTAACAAGTTGTTGGAAATAAACGAAAAACAAAAACAAATTAAATTTTTTTAAGTTCAAGGATTCGACCGAAAAATTTATATCGAAAAATATTTTTGTTTGTTAAAAAAAAAACGGCAATGTAGAAAGTTACATTGGATTTCCTATAGAAATAATGAAAATATTCTTTAATTATTTGCAAAACTATGTTTTATCATTATTGGAAATGGTTTTCTAATATGTGGATTAATCCAAACGTTGGGATCTTCTTCACTGACCGATTTCTGCAACGGTAACTTCAAAGGTATAAATATAGGTCTGTAAGATATGCATAAAACTGACTACATATTCATTTTTATTCAATTTGAGCTAATTTTACACGACAAGCAATTATTTTAAGTACTAATTTTAATCTTTAAAAGTTAGGACTAGGCTGAAAAATAAATAACAATCCCATTCAGGTATTTGTATAGATGTGTTGATACTTGCCGTGAAATAAGGTAGATGCGGTAATAACACCGAATCGACGTAATTTTCATATAGAATTGGAAATAACGTCAAATTTCCGAATTTTCAATGCTCGGCTTTATTGTAGTTGTTTGAAAGAGTAATAATGTCGATGGGTTGAATTTATCATTTTGCCAATCGACTTTATTTCCCAACTGAAAAATGAATGTTTGACGTTCTTGCTTGCAATATTCGATTTTATTTCCAAAAAAGAGCTGGTAGTCCTGTTCAGAACCTAGTAGCACGATATTTTTTTGTTCTTCCTGTTTTTGGATTTTGGATAGAGGAGAGGTAATTTATGTATGTAAATATGTACATATTTTATTGATTAATCGGGGGTTAGTACGGGTGGCACTGGCGGCGTTGGCGGCTTTGCCACGCGAACATTTTATATAGGTTTAATAAATTCTATTTTCTATTCAATAATGTATTATTTTCTTATTGGGTATCTGCTGCTAAAATGTGTGTTTTCATTTAAAAACGTTTTCAAACCTTTACCAGCCATTGATTTTCAAAATATAATAAAAATGCCTCCAAAATACTATTGTTTTGCTGAATTGATGCTTCATTTTGAAGAATTTCATATCCTGTAAATATTTTTTGTTGGAGCTTAAGAGCGGCAAAAGTAGAAATTATCGAAAACAGATCAAGTATACAAGTAACCTTAACCCCAAGAATTCTATAACGGTAGTTGCAGGCAACTTTCTGTTAGTTCGCAGAAAAACAACGTTTTTTGTGTATTTTTTTCTATTGTTTTCGTTAAACTAAATTTCGACTTTATTTCCCAAATTATTTCGGCATTGCTACCAAATAGATTCCAATTCTTTCGCTTTTATTTCCAAATTGCATTTCTTCATTATTGCCACTTCATATACTTTTCTATATTATTACCACAAATTTCGACATAAGTATTCTTTCAAAATAGAGTCGAGCATTGAAAAAGGTGGATTTTGAAGTCAATTCCATTTTTATATCTACTTTATTTCCCGGCACCGTGTTGATAAGCAGAAAAAGATACTATGGTATTTAACATAACACTTCTATATCAGCGATTTCTTCAACCTTAAAGTTATAAGAATTTTTTTTCCAAGGGATCCCTTGGTATTCTTTAACCTAAATCAATCAATTGAAGTCTTTAAACTGCCTCGTAAAAATCTGTTCATTGATCTGAAAGATAAACCCGCACAATATCTTAAAAGGCATTAGAAGAGATGTCATAGGCAATTTAATGGAATTTCGAGAAAACGAAATGAATTTACAAGAAACAGTGGGGTAAAAAGCTTTTTACATTCTACTTTTATAAATATAAAGAACCTGGTAACAATTATAGATTCTGTTTGGATTATTCCACATATGACTTCGTCCGCTGTGATTCTAAGGCGCCAGTTATAGCTTTCATTGAAACTCATCATTGAAAATTTTAATTGTTAATTTTGAGGCACTGACAAAGTGAAATCAGTGATTGTTTATGGAAATAAAAAGCTGATAACTCAATTATTATTTCTAGTCAAAAAAATATTTCATTTTAGCCCAGCCTATCGCAGGGAATGAATTTTTTTATTTCAATGATTTAACTACCTTATCCCTGATCATTGAAATCTTGGAAATAGTTTTATGTGAAAGGTAGGGCCAAAATGAAATATTTTTTTGACTAGAAATAATAATCGAGTCATCAGCTTTTTATTGGCATCAAAATATTCACTGATATCGCTGTTTTAGGGTCTCAAAACTGAAAATTAAAATTTTCAATGATGAGTTTCAATGAAAGCTATAACTGGCCCCTAATTCCACGATGAATTGCCACAGCACCCAAACTAAACTTGTGGTTCTAAAATTTCAGAAAAACAAGACAAACCTGAGTTTTAAATTCTACCCTGAAAGTCAAGTGATGCGAGAAGGAAACAAACTCACTTATTTTCTCTTGTTCCTTTGATACTTAGACGTTGATATTAGCTGTAATCCAATACAACGTATATGACGTTCGAGAAATTTTATTCTGCACAATCATCTAGTCCTTCAATTGAATTTTTAGTTTTGATATCGGCGCCTCCCTCGCAGCAAGATAAAGAGTATCGAAAATTCTTCTATTATCTATATTTTCATATTAAGTAAATCTCTTTCTTAGGTACATGATATTATAGAAGTACAGAAATAAGTTGAACACCGTAACACAAAAGTAATTTTCTATACTTTTAACTTCAGAATTCAGGCAATTCTTCTGTCTGCTCACTATTGTTTTGTGGTCGGTATCAATTTCAAAATTTTCAACAATTTTTTAAAGCTTCATAAATTCCAGAAAACGCCTTTCCTTCAGCTTACACCTTCTGAAATTTGCGACTCAAAAGGCAACGTTGGTAAAACAAATTGATAACATTTAAACTAATCAAATAATCGAAGTCCATAGCATTTTTCAAATATTTAGCGTAATCTTTTGAGATTCTCATATCTTCAAGATTTTTATAAACAATCGGAAATAACTCACGAAAATTGTTAACAAATTCCATAGATCTCTTCAAAGTTTTTGTTCTTGAATTTTCATCAGATTCTTTGTAAGATTTTTCAGAATCAACCTTCTTTTACAAGTGTAGAAGAAATTTTAAATCATACAGCTTCCTGAAAATACTTTTCTAGCCGCCCAAACAAAAGCAAACTAGGCCCAGTTTTGAAACTTTACCACTTAGTAAATTAACTAAAGCCAAGCAATAGCAAGCAATCTTTCTGAAGCGAATAATGGTTTTATTTATGTCAAAAATAAAAAAAAATAATTAAATGATTTCAAGTCATTTCCAAGCTGTGTTGCCGCGAAGAAAGAAGCAGTGAGGGCCATTTCGAAATTTTTTGGGGGCCATTTCACAAAAGCTGGGGCCAAATATTTTACATAAAAATCCTCCCTTAAAAAATTAAACTCAATTTATTAATATTGGAATATTTTATTCTTGTAATTTATTTAATCAATAAATTTCTTACATTTTAAACATTGTAAACAAACGAACACTTAACGGACTTACCGCGATTAATTATTATAATCGAAAATTATTTTCTTTTCGATTTATTGCCCGACGTTTCGGCAAGGTTTCACTTGTCGTGATCACGGGTTGACCCCGGGTTGACGGGTTGATTTTCGATTATAATAATTAATCGCGGTAAGTCCGTTAAGTGTTCGTTTGTTTACAATGTTTCATTACCACGATAAAAAAAGTCTAAAATTTACAATTCTTACATTTTGTTTAAAAAATTATAATTTAGTTTAAATAATTATTACTTTTAATAATAATTCATAGACATCTTTTGGTTTTGAGTTATTAAATAAAAATAACTCAAAATTTAGTAATATTTTAAGGTAATCACGTTATATCTTAATTCGTTTTACAAGATTTGGCTTAATCAGTTTTTATAATGTTCAGAGATGAAAAAACCCGCACAGCACTGCTATGTGGAAGACTCAATAAGTTAATTGCAAAAGAAGAAATATTTTTTAAATAAATGATCACAAGCAAAATTTTTCATTTCGTTCAACTGAACCTACCATTTAACCGTCAATATAATGATCTTCTTTATTTATTTCTCCTAACAGCCGTTATATTTACAGTGCAACTGAATAAGTTCGGAAATTTTATTAACAGAGTTGTCAAATGATCAGAAATAAATCTAAAATTGTCACTTTTTTGCTTCAAATAATTAACATCTAGAATTTGGAAAGCTTTTAACAAATTGTCACACAAATTTAATCTACTTTTTAACTTCTAAAATAAAGATTTGGGACCATTTCTAATTGGCCCGGGCAATGGGCCAAAATGTAAAACAGGGGGCCAAAAGGCCCGACCGGGCACTTTGTGGCAACGCTGTTTCCAAGATATCAGAATATGCTTTTCGCATATATATTTTTCTAAGAGGTAGTCTCATAAGGCTAACTGCAATGGCTTATCAATGAAGTGTGCACATAATTCGGTAAATATTTTAACAGCAACCCAATTTCAATAAATACAGTGACCAAAAACAAGATTCAAGACTATTATTTTCACGGCAACCTAATTAATGGTTTAAAGCAAAAAATTATGTACTTTTAAATGTTCAAGCTGCTATTTTGCAACTTTGAAAAATTTAAGTAATTCTTACAGAAAAAAAGTACTTACTACTTTTTATGCATGTGGAATAAAGTTTTTACTGAAAAAAATTCATCAGAAAAAAGTAAGTTCTATGGCTCAAAATAAATACTTGATTTTAAGCATTTACTGCATTTGTATGCATATCAAAAAAAGTAACTACTTTGAAATTCTCTAGTAAAAGCATTTACTATGTGTTATGCATATCACCCAATAATCAATAAAAATCACTTTAGTTATAACAACTTTGTTGCAGTACTGAATAAAAACTGCAGTCATGTCATGATTTCGTAGCCCTTTTACGTATTTAAAACTTTTGAAAGAATAATGTATACATTTTTAAAATAACGTCACTTTCTTCAATTCCAAAATATGAAAATAATATATTCTTAAAAGACAACCATTTTCTACTTGAATTTACTCTATAAAAATGATATCTTATACAAACTACAGTAACTCGCTTATATTTTAAAGAATTTATTTATTTTTTTCAGTTCTTATATAGAAATATTTTTATTTAAAATTAAGCTTGAAAATTATACCATAATACTTATATGGGTTGTAAAATTTGTGACAATAGAAGCGAAATAAATTAGAATTTTCAGATCTTTCGAGCGGTGCGTATATAAGATACAAGGGTTCTGTAATAAATACTCTTGTAACAAAACACCCATGTTCTGGACGAATTTTTTTGTTTTTTCCTTTAAACAGATCAAATAAATTTTGTTTGTTTTTTATTTTAGGCATTTTTTCAGTGAGATAGATATAATATACAAGATGACAGCTTCCAGTTCCACTATACCAAACAAAAAAAAAGAGACGCATTGATTTCCGCTTCATTTTCCATTTGGGACATTTTAGTTTCCTATTTAATTTCATTTTATTCTTATCGGCATTTCCCTTTTGTCCATCAAGCTCCTTAAAAGAAACCCAATATCTTCTTTCTATATATTATGGTTCTTCTGCCAGCCGCCATATCTTCCAACTTTTATATGTATATAGGTACGTAATGTACCTACATAACTGCGGGAGAAAGGCATTCGAATAAATATAAAAATCCGTGTTTTGCTTACATTTCAATATCTTGTTAAAACATATTTGTGCCATGGACAGCTTTATTTTCTGAATATACAGTTTTACGAAATTGAGAGACTTTTTGCCCTTTCCCGATTGTATGGTAGTTACTAACGCAGCAGCAGCAGCCATTTAGGAAGGGTCGAGATTATATTTCCGTTCGGTTTTTTTTTTATTTTTTTTATTATTTTTATTGACAAAATATTGGGGCTCTGACTTTGACTAGCGATTTGTTGATTGTGTTGTTGTTTTGTATACATAAACGACACATACGCGACATACATCATTCTGGTAAAACTCCACCATCAGGCAAGTTCTACATATAAAGTACACATATGTATAGGTATTGTTCTTATATAATGGAGTTCGAGAAAATCAATGACAGTGTTTTCAGATTCAATATTGGTTAGTAGAATCAATTTGAAGTGTGTAACTCGTATTGTATAGGCAACTTCTCTAAATGGCATATTGAGATCAAAAAGACCAAAAAAATATGCTTGTGTTTGGTTGTTGCAGATATGCGGGAGCCAGGATGGAAGATAATCCGATTAAGTATTTAAATTTGTTGTTATATTGCCTTTAATTAATGAATCTTTTTCGAGCTGTGATTTAACGGGCCATATCTTAGTTGATTTATGATTTTTATGTGACAATTTATTATTGATATATAAATTATTTTCAAGAAGATAAACCTACGTAAAAATAGTCAAGTAGGCGGTCAAAATGTCTAGAGGTTTATTGATGAAAAAAAATTATTTGCAATATGGATATTTATTATGGACTTTAATTACAAGTTATCGAGCCAAAAATATTATGCTGTTTAGTGTTCTAATAAAACTATTTATTAAAGGTAGGCACATTTTTAAATACCTAGTAATAAATATCATGTTTTGAGTTATATATGTAGGATTCTCCTTGGAATCCTTTCCAACTTCTTATCTTTTCTCAAATATAAAGACAAAATATTATGTTTAATATAATTATATAAATGTTTTATTGGAGTGAAACTTGGACACAAACATAATTACACGGCATGCGATGACGTTGAGGCGTACTGATGCTTCTCTCGCGGAGTTAAGATACAAACTGACTTAAAATTAATTGAATAAGCAAATACAAAATAATGGAAGAATAAGCAAATACAAAATAATGAAGAGGGGCGCATGTTTCTTTTACTTTGTTCTTTCTTGTTAATTCTCTTGTATATTATATTTTGTAAATTGTAGGTATTGGTCGTCGTTCGTTTGTTAGGGTCGTGTATTGGTTGTGTCGTTTGGCTCAATCCCACATATATATATGTGAATATTTTAGAACAAAATTGAATTAGAAATATTTATCAAATTCCACATAATAAATTTTTAGAAACACCACAAAATATTGGTCTGGAAACATAAATGATAACCCAATTGTCTTTTAAAAATTTGGTTACAAGGGACTCATTAAGTTTATGGTCCTTTTCATTTTAATGTGCAAAAATCTACAAAATCATTGGCTGGTAATACATACTTTGTTCTTAGGGCCACTTTGTTCACAGCTGATCACATTTAATCAGGGATTATTGCAAGTGGTAAATCATCGCATCTACAAGGTAACAAAATTTTTTTTCAAGAAATCGATAATTTGAGTTGTTATTTTGGTTTTTAGCGCTATTTAGTTAGAAGCTTTGAAAAGAGTTTTTTCTGCACGACTTTTCCTGCACATGCTGAGTACGATTAATCAATTTTTTTGAGTCTCTCAATATTACCAGAAACTAATTTTTGCAAGGTTTCGTTAGGAGTTATAACTTATAACTATGTATAACCTGATTTTGAAATTTGTTTTTTAGCTTATTCTCTCAGCTCGATCTTGTTTGAGGCTGAGGCTTGAGTTTGAGGCTTTTGAGACTTTATATAGTCCTTTAGTGCTCTATATATTTCTGATAAGAAAACTTTGTTGGTGTTCTTTGTTAATACAAAATAGTACAGGGTCATTCATTTCGTGGTTTCAAGTTGGTAGCGCTCGCATTTCACACATGTCAAACTCAGCGCTGTAATTTGAAGTGTCATAATATTAGTTGAATGTTTGTTTGCAATTTACGATAATGGATCGCTTAACAATCCTTACTACAAAAGTGGTGGTTCAAACATAGCCACTTTTCGCGCTTTAAGCGATGATTATGGTCGTTATAATCGACCAACTACGCAAGCAATCGGTAAAATTATGAAGAAATTTGATGAGAGTGGAAGCGTTCGCAGAAATTGAAAGTGTTGTACACCTCTGTATGGCGTAGTTTGCATTTGGATTTGACTAAGATAATATGTAATCCAACAAGACGGGGCAACAAGCCACACAACAAAACCAATTATGACTTTCTTGCATCAGAAGTTTCCTGGTCACGTAATTTCAAGTTTTGGCGATGTCAATTGGCCACCACGATCATGCGTTTCGCAACGTTAGATTTTTTTATGTAAAGATAAGCAAAAGACGCAAATAATCCTCAAACTCTAGACGCATTAAAAACTAACATTCCTGGCCAAGATCCTGCCGGAAATATGCTAAAAAGTGGTTAAAAATTACCTCAAAAGAATCGCATGCTGCGAATCTTCCCGAAGTGGCCATTTGAATGATTTTGTTTTTCACACTTAATGGCAAAGTCCAAACTTTATAATGAAATAAAATTTTCATCAAAAATGTATCGCTGTGTGTATTTTATTTAGCTTAACTTTCGAAAACGAAAAATGAATGAATGAATGACTTTTTACTACCATAAACTAAGCTACGTTTTTGAAAGGTGGCCTAAAATATAGGCTCCCATAACTAATTTATTTGTTTAAAATCAGATGAATATATCTAAACTATTCAGATCTTAAAAACACACTCCACAGTGTGATCGTACATAAGAGCAAGTTCGTGAGAACCCAGTCGTGCATTTTATTTTATATGCGGTTAACCTTGAAATTTTGCTCTCAATTTATCTTCAAAAGCCATAACTAAAAGGATAACGTAGATGAGGATAATTGGAAAACTACTTCTGTTTAAGTGGAGCGATTGAATAGATTTCAATTTATAAGTTCAAGTGACCTCAATTTCAAAAATTGCGTTTCGCCCAGGTACGACAGTTGAGCTCTATAGTTAGATGCTGTCGTACCTTTCTAAGACATGAATTATGGTCGATGCTTACCGACTCTTATAAAATTCACCTCGGCGAAATGCAATTTTTTGAGTTGAGGTCACTTGAACTTATAAATTGAAACATAACTAAAAGGGAAATTAATAAGTTATCTAACTCTCAAAGTATATTATTTTCTAAAACAAATTTTTTGTACAACGACTAACAAACAGCCCTTTAGATATATGTATGTCAAAACTAGCTGGTCCACCCGGCTTTCCACGGAGTTTTTCATCGATTTAATTCAAGGGTTTTCAAACAACCCTTCATAAATGAATTTTTTGGCTCACTCCAATAATTTGTATACAAAAATGTAAAAGTCTGAGAGTCTAACGCCATTTGTAGAAGTTTGTATGTAAAAATTCCTAAGGGTTTGTTTCACAAAGTCTGATTAAAGTTCCAATTAAGCTACATGCAACTTATTCAACTATTAACAACCTCATTTACGTTTCACAATGTCTGAATACGCCTAATTGGCAATTTAAGTTCTTAGTATTTTACTGGCCAGATAAAATGCCGATTAGCAAATTAAACTACCAATTAAAACATTCAAATCTGTCACTGATCACACACACTTCGCTTCAATCCACTTATTTGTTATTATCCAGAGCTCTTGGAATAAATCCTTTCGACACTTTTAAGACGTACAATAAGACGACCGACACTGCAAAATTAACTTTTTGATTTAATAAATAATTTTTCTTTAATATTTGACATTAATCGAATTTAATTTGTTTGGAAAACTGGAATAACGAAGGAATAGCTAATTTATCATTGTGAAACGCAAAGTTTTTTAATGGGAAGATTTAATTTTAGGATAAATTAAATGTCGGATAACTAATTAGAACTTAACTCAGACATTGTGAAACAAACCCTAAGAATCAATATTTTCTCCTTGACATATTTAAAATTGAATTTTTAGATATCGCCACAAAGAATGGCTCCAGAAAGTATGCAATTTCAAGTTTTCTCGATTTTTCGACTTTTCCGGTTGATATTTTCCTGGTTCCAAACAAAAAAACAATTCACTTTTAAACATTTGGAGGGTGGCATAAGCACTGTTCCTATAATCATAATTCTGATAAAATTAAAAAAAAAATTGTAGGTATAAAAATAAATCATAAATTTCAATAAAATTATTGATAGATGCGCACAAAAAAATTTTCTGTTTATTTTTTGTTTATTCTTTTATAAATAATATATGTAAGTTATTTACAATTTCGTCTACGATTTTTATAATTTTCAAAAAGGTAGTCTTTGAGCCAGAATAAAAAGTTAAACGCCACCTTTCAAGGTCAAATACTTATGTATTTATTTTCGTTAAGTCGAACTGAATAATATGTATATCCAACATTCGCTTATTCACTATCGTTTTTATGTAAAAATCTCCAAAATACTGTATTTTCAAATTTTTTTTTGTTCATATCCGCTGATTTCTAATTTCTACAAAATGATAACCACACATGTAATTTATTATTCTAAATGGTCACAACATTATCAGACTTACTGCTCCAAAAAAAACCTTATCACACCAAAATTGTTAATTGTTCGCTGAAATTTAAGTTTGTTAACTTTGTATACATTTTTGTCGCAAATCCTTCTAAAGTCGTATTAAAAAAAAAGGAAAAATCTCTTTTCATCATTACCATCTGCCATCTAATAAACACTTCATTTCATTTTTAATACCACTGCATCAATTCTATGTATATAGCATGACATGATGTGATGGTGATGACGACCTCAAAGCCACCCTTCAAAATAAACGTACACTTACATTACATATGTAGGTACATATATTCATACAAATATCCATCATCGCACAGCCACAAACAAGGATCAAGAATAATGCAACCTGAAGTCGAAGTGGTGGCATTGACTAGAGGCATCCACATAATCGCAACCACAATCCTTCGAGCAACATCATCACGGATATATATGTAGGCATATGTACCTACATATCATATAAAATGAGTGTTGGAGCACGGAGGGTGCGAAAATGTCATTTATCGACAACACAAAGACCCACATATACCCATATAGACACAACCGGGTATGAGCACCAGAGTGAATACAAACAGAAGTGAAATTCCACCCCGAGGGGCTCAGATTGTCAAAGCTTATTTAGCAAAATTTAATGAGAAACAACTTCCGCTTTTAAGTACTCAACTGAGTAAACAAAATCACGGTATACTGTAGGTAGGTATATAAAGTTAGTATCTATCTACATGCATATATGTATGTGTATTACATCCTTTTGTCGGCCTAATGTTTAAGTCGATATGATGGCTGGTGGTGCTGCTACTGTTTTCAATTGTTGCTACCTGAAATCAAGTAGCTATACATTGTGTACAGAAGTGTATAGTGATTTATATACAAAAATACATACATACATAGGATGACAACAAAGCATGTGTCTTTTCATATCGCATTTGCGAAATCTCAAGATCAAATTCTCAACGCCTGCAACCCTGAAAACTAATTTGCCTTCGCACCATCAATTAGGCAACATGTTCAATTACTGCTTACGCTTGCACTTTATACCATCAAGTGCTCGTTGGATAAAGTAACGCAAAAAAGGCAAGCCACACACAATCCCCAGAGAAGATGAAGATGATCCCAAAACCATCAGCAAGTCATTAAATACTCCTCCAGAAGCTCTTTGGCTATATAATACATACATTCGTACGTACAAATAAATACATCTACATACCCAAACATATGTATATGTGTACGGGTATCCCAAAATGCGCCGCCTGCGGTGTCGAAATGGTTTTCCTCTTTTTTACTTGCTCCTGTGGGTAAAGTATTGCAATCGGGAAAATTTTCAATCTTCTTCAGATTTCAATCAATCTTGAAGTTTTACTTATGTTTGTTATGAGAAGAGCTAAGGAGAATCATGCACAAAAACCGGAAGCATCACATAAAATCGAAATCAACACATTTTGACACAGAGATAAAGAGAGAGTATATTATATGACGTATAAGAGAAGTCGTGTTGTTGGGAATGGAGTGAATAAAGTATGACTAAATTATTAATGTTGCCGTGTTTATAAAACAAAAAATATGTTTGTTTTTCTATTTTATGTGTGTATCTACATATTTTATCAGGAATGATGTATTGTTGGACATTATATCAAGTTATAACGACAAGTCACTGGACAAAGTTAAATAAGATAATTTAAATGAAGGAAAGTGAATAAAGTTGGATGATATATAATGTCAGAACGGCTTAAGGCATAAATTAACTTTAATACTTTGCCAGAATTAATTAAGAATTTAACATAGTAAATGTTTTAGTTCTTGAGGAGTATGCAGAAAGAAAATTATTTTAGATAAGGGACAATGTCTAGACCTGAAAATAATTAAATAAATGTCATTTGTTTATAGGTTCTAGTTTAAATGGCTTTAATAACTTTTACTCAGAAAAAAGGTCGATTTTTATTTTGAACTAGAGTTTGCCCATAGGCTCGTGTACTGCACATGCTTTTTTTGTAAGTTGATAGACACAAAATGATAGATAGCCTCGTGGCTTCTGCCAATCATGCTTCTCATATTACAAAACAAATTAAAATAACTTTTTCTCATATTATTTTCTTCTTTTAAATGATGGTAAGGGAAAAAAGGAACAATTGAATTAAGCAAAATTTTCTAAATCAAGAATTTTTCAAACGACATAAACCAATTCAACATTTTTTTTCTCTACAGGTGGAAATCTTCAAAAGATACATGAAGATTTGTTACCAAGTAGTGTGGGACCGCAGGACTTATCAATGAAAGTTTGACAAAAGATTTTAATTTCTGAATACAAAATCGCATTGAGAAATGTTTAAAAATTCAATACTTTCCCATCGCTTTAAGGCCATCTCATGAGGCTTGGTTCTTCTCATTCTCCGTACATTGTCTCGGACATTTAAGACGGTCTCTATTTTGGAGAAATCCAAACAAAAATTGTATTAAAATTAAAAAAAAAAATGAGTTTACGCCAAAGTGTACCACCGTTTTAATTTTATTTAATTTTTCTATTTTTATGGGATATCTTGTTTGTTAAATAAGTTTCTTTGTATTTTTTATGCTACATTATAAGTTATAAATAATATCTAAATACATGTACCTATATTTTTATATAATCCTTGATGGCTGCAGTCCTCTATAAGTAGAAGGTTTCTTCCATTGAAATTAAAACCGATTTATTTTCTTTTGTTAAAAAAATCTTCAGGCTAAACTTAATAAATAATAATACATAATTACAAAATAAATTAAAATAACTTTTTAGAAGTTTAAAGTTTTAATACTTTCCCATCGCTTTTAGACCTTCAGCTCATGGCTCATGAGGCTTAGTTCTTCTCAGTCTCCAAACATTGTCTTGGACATTTAAGACAGTGTCTATTTCGGAGAAATATAACGTGCACAAAAATAAAAACTAAAATAAAAAAAGTTGTGTATACGCCCGAGTTTACCACAATTTTAATTTTGTTTATTTATTCTATTTTTATGGAATATCTTGTTTGTTTAATCAGTTTTGATAATATTTTTATATAACTATATTAATAATTGTTAAAGCTATTTACATATTTATTTTTATATAATCCTTGATGGCCGCAGTCCCTTCTAGGTTTTTTCCCTTGAAACTGCAGCCGATTATTTTTTCTTCTTTAGACAAACAAGTTCACTTTAAAAAAATTGTGAAATTTTATTCTTTTCTTCATTTGATATTATTATTGTTATTTTATTTTATGCAACGTATGTGTTAAATGAAGAAAAATAAATAATTATATTTATTTACTTTGTACGTTTTAAATATATAAAAACAATGGTCTTAAAAAGTATTTTGAAAAAAAAAAAAAAATCTCAAATTTTTAATTATCCAGTGGGCTCTTGTTAACTTGAATATTGACACATGCACATTGAACACTGCTTACATTGAAAAATACCTTGAAATATATTTTCACAGAATAATAATTATTTTTGCTCCACGTCGCACAGAACAAATTGCTAAAAATGATCCTAAATCTGCCGTCATCGACTCTAGATTTCCACCAAAAGAGCGAATGTTGAGTTGATTTCTGAACGAATTTAAAAACTCAATAATAACTTTATTTATGGCTGTGATAGTTCTGATAACTCACACATTTACCAAATGTGTGCTTTTTATGAAAATATATTTATCCTTATCTTTTTTTTATTAAAAATTTCATACGAATATTATTTATTTTTGCTTATTTTTTCTCTTAATTTTTTTTTTTTTCAAATTTTTAATGATTATGTACATCTCTTTTAATTTATTTATTTGTTTACTAACTTATTTAATTTGTTTGTTATTTTTTAATTGCGATAAATATATATGCTATATGGCAAGGCTAATACATTACGGTGATAGCGAAGTCCAAAAAAAGTGCGTCTCACAGTTATATCTTTCTGTCTGTCCTTTTGGCTGCAGCCTAAACGGGTTTGTCGATTTTCTTATAACTTGGTACATAGCGTTTTTTGGACATACCCCCGAAACGGTTTTTTCATTTGTTTTTATGCCCAAAAATAACAGTAGCTCTTGTACAATTTTTTTTAGCTAAAAGTGAAAATCTTATTTTTTTCAAAAAGATGTCTACATTTTTATTCAGATTATTTTTGTGGAGAATTTTTCAAAAAGTTTTAAAAGAATCGTATACCAAAACTTAAAATTTTTTTCTCTTTGACTTAAAATTTGTTTTTTTAGATAACTCGAAAAGGAATTGATTGATTTTTATATTAAACTTAGCAATCAGAAGTTTTTTAATGTTATCTAGCCAATTTTAAATAAAAATATTCTTATAACCAAAAATAACGGTACCTTCCACACGTATTTAAAAACTGGAAGGAAAATCTCATGTTTCTCGAAAATGACTCCCTATAATTTGATACAAATTTTTATATAGGAGTTAACATCAGTGCGATCTACCATCTTATAGGAAAAAATTTGTATCAACCGTTTAGTAGCGGTATCTACAAATAGAACCCTTTTTTTGGTTTTCGAGTATCTCGATAACCTTTTAAAATTTTTAGCACATTCTTGTAAAAAATTGTATATGTTTCTATTATTTTCACTAAGTAAATAGTAAGTAATTCTCTACAATTTCTGTTAAGATACTTTTTATTAATGTAATTAAAATTTTTAAATCAATTTATGTTGATTTCAATGAAATAGTGAACTTTACTTAATAAAATTAATTTTTTAATAGAATATGTATTAAATAAAATAAACTACGCATGAGCCGTGAATGCATTTCGAAACTCGTTCTTTAGTCATCACTCATCAGTAGCTATTGCACTATTTAAGCTGTTTGTGTTGGCGGCTTGCACTTCTAATAGGAAAGCAACAACATTCAACAACTAAGAATATATTAAAAAAGATCACAAAAATATTTTTGACCAAAATATTCTCTTTCGGAGTCAAAATATTTCTCTGCGTGTTGTATAATGAAGTTCTATTTCAACCACGTAATTTCCCAAGCTCAATATAAAAAAAGGAAATTTTTCAAAATATTAAATTTGCGGGTTAATTCAAAGACCAAAAGAAAATTCACGAAAAAATTATGTATTCAAATTTATTTTTCATCCAAGTGGCTGACACCAAAAAAAACCAACATACATATAGACGGTTAAAGTGCAGGACCTTGTTAGCCGAAAAATTTCAAAAAAAAATATTATAAATACAAAGAAATCATCAGAATCAGAGCTACTTTTTAGCGAGGTTTTGAAATCTGTTACGCTGAAATTGGCAAAATATGGCTCTGATTCTGATGATTTTTTTGCATTAATAATTTGTTTTTTAATTTTTCGACATACGAGGTCCTGCACTTTAACCGTTGTATTGTTTTTAAATATTTAAATACATTCTTGTTCAGTTATCACAGGATACCCGACCAACCTTTCTAAACAGCTTGACGGAATGGGGGGAAAATCAAAACAAATCTGAATACAATTTTCGATTTTGTTTGAAAAAATTGTAAAACTTTCAACGGATGGAGAAGATTTTTTTAGAACCAGCCTAACTAGGTTTTAGTAACCCGATATGAATTCAAACTCTTGATATGTTTTATTTCAGAATTTGATGAGTGTTTAAAAGCAATCATTGCATACAATGTACTTTGCCATTTCCAGCAGACATATAATGGGTGGGAAACTGTTTTGCGCAGATGTTTTTTCGGAGCTATAATTTTGGACTACCGTATTATTGTTATAAATTCATAACATAACAAAATTTACCAGTAAAAGTGAGAACTTTTCAGCAACATTGGTAAAAATTTTGTTCATAAATCATTTTGGATTTTTACCACCAAGCTGACCAACCAACGTATACATAACTATTAGGCGTGTTTTTTTTTTGCAAGTCCATAAGAATTTGACGAAAAAAACGACATCGGAATTAAACGATTAGTAAATACACCAACAACTTAGGTCCATATGAACTTAACTTAAGAAGTCCCGATAAAAATTGTTTTGGCGGCGCTAATTATTAATAGATAGTCAATACTGAAGTCCAGGGGCCACTAATCTCCCGTGATAACAGACTTTTCGTCTCTGGTCAGATTAGCCACTGCCAAAGCAGCTACAGTCGGATGAAGGCCTCAACACTCGGGTTTCCGCTGCCCACCACGTGTCCCAAAGATCACCAGACAGCAATCAACATGAGACACAACTACCATCAAGATCAATCAATTCAAACATTTACGACATCAAAATACGCCACAAAACAACTTTTGACATCTGACGTTCTTTGCGAAATGCCATCCGTCCTCGTGGAATGCCAGCCCCCAAGATCCATGATTTCTTGAAACCCGTGACTCTCTCACGGGCGATTTCAAAACCCATGAGAATCGGGTCCGACATCCCACGCCTTTTTGACATCAGTCACTTCTTGCGAGGCAACATCCCACGCCTTTGCGAGAGTACCAGTCAAAACACCCATGGTTTCTCGGAATCCGTAACGCTCTTACGGACGCACACGCACCGGACCACGCACATTTACCTCCATTACAACGGTTCAGTCGGTTCCATCAGTTCAAATCATTTTCTTTCAATTTCGTCAACCGTACTACGAAGAATACTTTTTCCATCCAATTCGTCAACTCCTGCACTCCTCCTGGGAATTATTAGCTTCGATATCTGCGTTTTACCCCACAAATACTTTACTAGACCCCGCCAGCCACGATGAGGCTGTTCCCGCTGGGGGTACATTTTGTAACGGTAATGGGTTTGTTTGCTGTGAGGAATTTGGTAAGATCCGATGTCGTTTTTTTCGACAAATTCTTATGGACTTGCAAAACAACACGCCTATTGTTGTTCAACAAAACAGAATGAATTATTAAAACGGAATATGTATTAAGGAATTTTACCAATTTTTCTGAAAAATGCAAATCCCTTTTTCCCGTATAAAAAAAGGTATGAAAATTGATTCCATAAAATAGGTGTTTCCCGTCTAAGTTTCCAGTCAGTACCTACTGACAAATTTTTGTTCTTCAACTTATTTGTTTGTAATAAAAAATCTTGTATAAATGTAAATACGTTGAGCAAAGTCCTACGACTCATTTTGTGGTTTAAATACAAAATTTTGATTTTGAATTCCTATACCCTTTTTCAAAGTCCTTCCAGATCCTATCAAAATGTCATTTTACCAGATTTGGTGGTAAATGTTACTTAGACCTCTTTTATTTTTATTGTGGAACTTGTCGAAAAAAAAGAGAATTGCTTTTTGGTATATTTTTGACTCAAAAGACTTCTTTCTGGATTTTGGTGTTTTTCTTTTCTCATTTTCATTCTCATGGTGTGTGTATAAAGTTCTACCAGAACCTTGATTCAATTCTTTGTATGATGGGGAAAGCCTTTAAGTGAACATCTTCATTATGACACGGATAGCCATCTTGGTGTGATGATGGCGTATAAACCAATATAACTATACTTCCATAGAAACAAAATGATTTTCCCACATGATGGTGTGATGGATAAATATTTCGATTTTACTTCGGAAAAACCAGTCCGATATTATACTGTATAGGAGGGGGCATGAGTATATCTAACTAGATTGGTAGCATCGCAGCGGTAGGGTTTAGTGGTATGGTGGCGTGTGGCGTTTATCACTTCACCATAAGCCGGAACGAAAAAAAAATTCACAACAAAAAAGGCCTTACAGTATTGGGCGTATTAATTGCGGTCAATCTTTTTTGACGATACAAATCAGTGACATATTTTATTTTCAAGGGTGGGACTCTAGCTCATGACTGCGGTCCTGATATTGTTGTTGTTGGTGTATATCTGTGTTGTGTAGTAAAAAAAATGAAGACAACACCACCGCCACCGCTACTGCTGTGATGGAATTTCACATCGAGTTGCGATAATGGGGTGCGATTTTTGAACAGAGAGACAGAAACTTTTTCTCTATATAATATTGTCAGACATTAATTTTCATGAACAATTCGTGGGAGGAGTACAATATACGTATATACAGACGCAATGTTATAAAAAAAGGGATTGAGATGTTATAATGCCTGGATTTGGATTGGTTTTTTGGAAAAGCTGCAGATATATCTATATATTATGCCAGACGGGATTTATATTCGAAGGACATCTTGTTTATTATTTTTTGTTAAACTGAGTATCTATTGCGTGTTTTTTTTTGTTTGTAACTCAGAAACTTAAAGCCTGATAAAGGTGTAGTTTTCAGTTTGATGTTCCGAATTATTTTTTATGGGCGCATTACAATGATTTAAGAAAGTTCAGAAATGTAAACGCCACCGTTTAGTTCTGCTGTCAATAAATGGTTTTTTTTCTAACTTAACAAAGATTTTGACACTGAAAACTCAGGTGAGCTCATGGCGTAATGGTTAGTTTAAAGGACTGTTACGCCGAAGATTTCTGGGGATCGATTCCCAGCATTTTCATCCATATAAAACAACACTGAAATGTTTTTCACGGGTATGGATACAGCATTTTGAAAAATTCTCTAAGAGTATTAATTGTTGTTATGGTTGAGAATTGTATGCCACTAGGACTTAGTTCTTTTGCCTAACCTTACCTATCACAAGGGGCCAACAATTGGTCTAACGGTTCGCGTACACTGAAACCGAATCATCGGCCGATTTCGGGTCGGAACTATTGGGACTGTATCTGATGATCATCTGCATATACTGCAGCCGTTCTCGTACGGTGACAGTCTTGATTGTATAGTTAGTTTTTCTGTATCCAGTTTTTTTTTTATGTTTCACTGCAAAAATCACCGGCAAACGGACGACAAATCCAAACAAATTTGCATTCGTCGGTTTATCGGTAATACCCGGACGGTATCGGACGATGTCGGTTGGGTGGTGTATCGGTCGAATTCCGCCGACGATGTCAGAGCATACTTCGTCCGATGACGTATTAGGTGTACGCGAGCCGTAAGTGTGTCGGTTCTCCGCCGGCAGCCATTTCTACCTAGGCCCTGGTTCTACACAAGTTGTTGTCCCACCAAGTGTATATTTTTAGGTGAAACTGGGCCTCATCGCTCATTTTAAGTTTGTAAATTAACTTGTTGTTCTATCGGAACAATTTTCGAAAATTAATTACATAGCTTGGTGAATTTGTATTTCGATCGTTTGAGTTCCAATACCAGACTACGTTTGCAGAGTCGATGGTCTATCAATTTAACATTCTAAAAGATAAATTTGGAATCACCTAACAAAGACTGGACTAGAAAATAAAAGGTGTTAAAATGGAAGTGGAAGCGGTAGAAGGAAAGAGTCTTCAATTTATTGATCCTTAGAAATATATACGCTATGGAGCGTTTTTAAGGTGCGACCGAATTTCAAAAATTCACTTTCTTGATGTAGAAAATTTTATTAAAACCGCTTATGTCGTTAGCGAGGAGAATATTTTTGGTCCTAACAGAAAATATTTTCAAATTTAGATATAAAGTTTTATGAAAATCGATCCAGCTATTCAGTCTGTCGAAATGCATGCATATTAATAGATAGACGGACAAGAAAAATTGCTGGGCCTATTTTCTTTACGGGTTCTGTATCATTCAGCCCTATCGCAAAAGAAATTTCCCCGGAGTTTTTTACCATTTTGGGGAATTTTCTATCGCAAATCTTAATTGGGAAAGTATTCCTTTCAGCAAAAAAGCTATCGTGAATAATTTTTCAAGCGAACTTTTTCCTTATGTCAATGCAAAAATTTCCCCAAATAAATTCTTGGGGAAAAATTATCTCACTCGAGTTTTGCGATTGGAAATATTCTTTAACAGGTATTTTTTGTTTTCCCGGGGAAACAAAAGTTCCCTTTAGTTGACAATATGGCTGATTGAGAAATCTCACTGCTCCGTCAAAGTCGGAAAGAATATAACTGATCCCCTTGAACTTTGGTTGAGAAGGTTCAAGGTAAGACTGCGCGATATCAGGCAACCTCTTTATCATCATTCTTGAAGCAATTGTACGTAACTCGCAAGTCAACAACACAGGTACAATTTTTCAAAAGTTCGTACAACTTTACTAGCTTAAGCAGATGATATTGATATTATCAGGAGAACGAAACGAGTTGTAACTGGCACATTTGTAAGTATTGAAGCAAAGGAGGTGGAAAAAATGGATTTGACTATTGATGAGAGCAAGACAAAGTATATGCTGTCATCGAGAAAAGAATTTAAGCATCGTCGACTCAGACAAAACGTGACCATGGATAGGTACAACTTCGAAGTAGTCAAAGACTTTGTCTACTTGTACTCCACTCTTACCTCACAAAATATATAGTCAGTATAGAGATCAAACGTAGAATTATTCTTGCCAATCGCTTTCCTTCGCGCTTAGAAGGCATTTAAGCAGTAAAACCAGCCAAGGAGATATTTCATAAGACCTTGATCATCTTGGGGCAGAAGCATGAAACTTGTCAAAAACTGATAAAAATTTTCTTGGATGCTTTTGAAAGGAAGATTCTTCGGGTGATTTTTGGTCAAGTGTGTTATGTGTATCGAAAGAGGAGAAGATTGAACAACGAAAAAATCAAGCCATAAATCTGAAAATACTGCGGCTGAGAGAACAGCGTGGAGCGTATGGAAACCGACGCTCCAGCCCGACAAGTCTTCGAATCTCTACCCCAGTGAAGCAGAGGAAGACCCAACTTTAGAAGGAAGGAATACGACCTCAATCAACTTGACGTGCTAGGGACCAAGCTGGCTGGAAGGGCTTGTTGGTTGAGGCCGTAGTCCATCCTGGACTGTAAGCGCCATCTAAAGTAAAGTAAAATAAGTTCTGTATGCATGACATCAATTTGTGGTATTTGTTAAAAATTTCAAATTCGAATTATTTAGAGAAGGGAAAACTTTGCTATATATACATAGAATGCATTGTAAGCAAAAACTTCAGAAAATATAAAAATGGATAATTATTGGTTATACCTACATTTTTGAAATTTTTATAAAAAAAAAACTTTTTTGATACAGTATTTTAAAAGCTCATTTTCAATAAAATATCTAAGACTCCTATTTTTGCAGTTAAATAAAAAGAATAAGTTATTTAGTAAGAAATTTTAAAATATAAGATTTTTTTTAAAGTTTGTTTTTATCAACTTGGTCTGCTTAATTTTTTTTTTTTAATTTTTAAAATCATCCATTTTGATAGAAAATCTAATTTTCTAATGTTTTTTAACATAATTTTTAAAAATTTCGTTTAGTTTTCGACTTATACTAAAAACATGGAAAATTAACCAAATCAGTGTTACCATTCTCATAAAATCCATGGGTGAGTTTTGTGTTTAAAAAAACCGTTCAACGCAACTATTTCCTACCTAAAAATATATTCATTAGCCTTCTTACTACATATCGTCGCCCGAAAATTGTTTTGTCGTAAACGCCAAAGGGTACTTTTTTAAGGTGGGTATGCAATTCTATGTTTTCAAAGGTCCTCTATCCATTTCTAAAATCAGATTTGATCTATTATTTACCGTTACTGAGAAAATCAGTATGCATTTTGTCGTATATCCACAAAATAACACATCCCTTAGTTTTGTTTTGTCGTAAACGCCAGATTTTGGCATATACGACAAAATATCCATTAATTTTCGAGACAATTTTTGTTTAATATTGTTTTGTCGTACGTACATAGGCTTAACAGATACGATATAACATTTGAGTAAACCGAAGAATTGTTTTGACGTACGTCTACGTAAAACATGAATATAACGATGGCTTTGTTTTGCACAAGCATACAGATTTTATAATTTTTGCAGGCTGTGGTCGCGGCGCGCGTGGCGGCGGATCAAAAAGGCGACAAAAATATGCCTGTATGTTACGTCTTGCAGTCGTAATATTGTATACTTGCATCAGGAGCAAGCATATCATGAATGTGTTGTTGTTTTTGACGCCGAATTTTCTATATAGTGTTCTGAAATATATTCATTTGTCCCGAAAGCCACCGCGGCCGACTGCTAAGGCGATGTGTATGTATCGTAATATCCCTTCGTGTTTGGAGAATTTACCTGGCCTTCAAACAATCTATATAGAAAGTGCAAACATGATTAGCACGTAGGTATTTTGTAAAGTTATGTTTTATGCATGTTATTAGATTATATGACAAATTCCATTTAAAAATAATATAGATCAAATTCTATCTGATAACCCACTCATTCAAGCCTTGACTTTTTAGAGTGACTCCTCTGTCCCCTAAATTAGGAATAAGGTAATGACGACAGCGTTGCTGTGCCTTCTTCAAAAACCTGCTTTATTGTAGGTAATAAAGGAAACATTTTCTGAACCTGGTCATTCTTTAATTCAAGAAATGGACTGTGTTCACGGCACGAAATCAAAATATAGCAGGTATCTTAAAATTTAAGAATTTTTTAGTCCTAAGGCATTTTTTTTAGTTAGAAAAAAAAATATTTAAAATCAACCGCAACACTTACAAGGTCATGTTATGCCTTTTTTTAAAGCCAAAAATCCATTCATTAAATCCGTTTTTAAAGTTAGTTGTTTTTTAGAGAATAAATTTGGAAAAATTAATTTTCAAAATCAAATTAAAAAAAAAAATGAAGAAAATTTTGTTCACTCATTATTTTTTTCAAAATTTTACATTATTAACTAATAATTTTGTTTTTAATATTCAATGCTCTTAAAAATTTGTATTCCAACACTAAAAACCACATGTTAAAATGTCTTCTAGTTTTTGAGAAAATCGAAAATTTCACTCGATTCCATATTGCATTGCACTGTCGCAAATGTGTTTACTTTGTCGTATGTGTATGGGATTCCAACAAAGTACTGATTTTCGTGGCGTATACGACAAAATGATTTTGGAGATAAACCTCTATAGTTTAAAAACCAGAATCGACTGAACAACCTGGAATACCTTAATCAAAAGAAGATTTTCCACACAAAATTATATTAAAAATGGAGAAAATTTCATCGGTCAGTTTCTTTTTTTTTGAACGCGAAACTTTAAATGCGATTTCCCAAAATTGCTCAAATGGCGTATACGACAAAACAATTCTCGGGCGACGATATATTAAATTAATTGTTTTTCATTTGACAATTGATGACGTTGTTTTTATTGATTTCTAACTTCTATTTTGATTTTTGCATATTCAATCAAAGTCTATTTTTATTGTACGAGTATTGAGTTTATTTTAGCCAAATATTCAGGTATTAATATAAAGTATAAACCTAATGGCGTTACGGGTACTTACGCATACAAACTAAACGAGATTTATAGTCTAGGACAGTGGGTTATACTTTTTCTAGAGAAATTATTAAGCATTTGATTTTTGATGTCCTTCTGAGAAGCTAGTGTTCATCTATCTTCTTCTGTACACAGAGTTCGCAAGCAGCTCGGGTCCTTCTATATGCAGCGCTGCTTTGTATGCTTCCTGTTAAACTGCATTTGTCTGCTGGTACTCATCAACAAACCAGGGGTTTCTTTGTGGTGGTCGGTGATGGCTTCTTGGCAATGTTGCCACGTGATAATGGCGGTATATAGGTCTACCTAAGAGATTGTAAAAGACTCGATCGGAAAAGGACTCCTGCGATTTTATCCTTCCTATACCGAGACGTTGAACTTTATCCTGTCCTATTTGTGACTTGATCTGGATATCCGCAGCCGTACCTTGGATAAGCAACAATGTAATGGTCCAAGTCAAAGTATGCCCGTTCGAACATCCGTGATACTGGAGGAGTATCTTGCGTCGATCGGAATGTGGCCAATTTGGTTTACCGTTCATTGATCTGGAGGTATCCGAGTCCTTTTATGAATTTGGAGATATTGGAAATGCGTCATAGCTACCAAAATATCTCGCTCCGTAGCAAAGTTGATTAGCCTTAATCTGTTGTCAGACTAATATGACCAAATATGTCTTCTCTTCCTAGGTTGGTCTAGAATAAATTGAATGTCACAGCTGCTCATAAATCTTGTCCATGGATCACGTAATTCATTTCTTTGTTTTCATCATATTTCTTCTTTGTGGGGGAATTGAAATTGCTTCAGCTAAATCAAAGAACATCGTATTCCGAAGATTCTCTTCAGAAAAAAGGCTAAATGTTGAGGTGAATAAGGATTTTAGTGCATCCTTAGTCCTTATAAGATTTTAATTATGACTATGAGTTTAAATATTTCAAGAAAAAAACTTAAATCCTCATATCCGCTGCACTGTTTCTCACAAATTCAACGAGTTACTTAAGGTTGACCCACACCAACGCGAATTGTCGTGGCGACGACGAAATCAGTAATAACGGGTGATTTTTTAAGAGGTTTAGAACTTTTTTTAAAAAAAAAACACAAAAAATTCAAAAAAATGAATGAAATATTTATTTGAATCGATAGTTTGAACCTTGCAATTTAATGTTTAAAGATAATTTCATGGAAATGTTGACCGCGGCTGCGTCTCAGGTAGCCCATCCGCTGAGTCCAATTTTGGCATACTCTTTCACGGTATCTCACGAATGAATGCATGGATGTTGGCTTCCAGTGCGTCAATCGAAGCGGGCTTGTCCCTATAGACATTAGCCTTGACATACCCCCACAAAAAATAGTCTAATGGTGTCAAATCGCACGATCTAGGCGGCCAATTGACCGGCCCGAAACGTGAAATTAACTGTTCACCAAACTCGCCTCGCAATTGCGCCATTGTTTCGCGTGCTGTGTGGCATGTGGCACCGTCTTGTTGAAACCACATATCATGCAAGTCAAGAACTTCCATTTCGGGCAAAAAAAAGTTTGTTATCATCGCTCGGTAGCGTTCACCATTGACAGTAACGCTGCGATTCGCATCATCTTTGAAGAAATATGGCCCAATAATGCCGCGGGCCCATAAACCGCACCAAACAGTGGCTTTTTCGGGATGCATTGGTAGCTGTTGCAATGCTTCTGGCTGATCTTCACTCCAAATGCGGCAATTGTGCTTATTTACGTACCCATTCAACCAAAAATGAGCCTCATCGCTGAACACAATTTTTCGATAAAAAAGCGGATCCTCGGCCAGCTTTCCAAGAGCCCATTCACCAAAAATTCGGCGTTGTGGTAGGTCGGCTGGCTTTAGTTCTTGCACCAGCTGTATCTTAAAAGGCTTTACGCCCAAATCCTTCCGCAAAATTTTCCACGTAGTGCTGTAACAAAGGCCTAACTGCTGGGAACGGCGCCGAATCGACATTTCGCGGTCTTCTGTCACACTAGCTGATACGGCCGCAATATTTTCTTCACTACGCACAGTACGTAAACGTGTTGGTGGTTTAATGTCCAACAAAGTAAATTTGGTGTGAAATTTGGTCACAATCTTCCGAATAGACTGCTCAGAAGGTCGAGAATGCCGACCATAAAATGGAAGCAGCGCGCGATGAACATTTCGAACCGAGCACGAATTTTGATAGTAAAATTCAATAATTTGCAAGCGTTGTTCATTTGTAAGACGATCCATGGTTAAATTGCAAACCAAACTGAAGCTGTTTGACAGTGACACAAGGTACTAAACACACGTCAGCTGTCAAAACCAGTGTTGCCAAAACTAAAAAATCACCCGTTATTTTTATTATTGTTTTCGTCGTCACCACGATAGATTCGCGTTGTTGTGGGGCAACTTTAAAACCTGTATTTTAGTGCACAAAAATTTAACAGGCTTGAATTTTGTTTTTATAATTTGCAACACCATATCTCAGACTATAAGCTAAGTTAAAAACAAAAAAATTATAACTATAGGCATATGTAGGTACATAGATAGGATATAATAAAAATACAATAATTATGAAGATGTGTGTATGTATGGATATGTATGGCGATGAAGAGCCGAGAGCGCAGCATCATAAATCCAAGTGTATTACGAAAGGAATCAGTTTTTTCGGAGCACAACCGATTGTAGATAAGACACGTCTGCCACACTAAAAGTTCATGACACAATTACCGTCGGATCACTTGTACCAGTTCCAACTTGCGAATCTCAATATTTTACCCATCTCTTTGGTTATTCTTAAGATACAAATACTCGTCGGTCGTAGGTAGATATATAGATACTTCTTTTTATGTTTTTATTTTTATTATTATTTTTGTTGTCAGTCGCCCCTCTCTTCTTCTCTTTTGCTGCTTCATTGACATCGGAAAATAATTTTTCTTTAATGAAGGCAGAGAGGCGTCAGCGAACCCAATTTTCCTCCAGATTTTCTATACAATAGTCTATGAAAGTCTTCTACACATCCAATGTATCTATCTATCTATATAATTATATGCTCTCTTACTATAACTACGGCATCGACATAGGGCTTATATCTATCTATAGTTGGGAAGGGTTAGGGTGTTTTGGTTTAGAACATGAAACTTGCTCTTCTTCTATAATATGATGTGAGTTTATAGAAAGTGCCATAGTGATGTGATGCTTCATTTATTTTTTCCTTAATTAGATAGACACACTAAATATATACATATATACAATTATTATTAAAAGCTTCATTTTTTATTTTTTCTTTATAAATTTTAATTGTTACAATTTAAACATTGTGATAGAAGAGCAGCAGGAGCAGTAGATATATTGTATGTATATGCATAACCTAACCATAATATAGTGATGTGGCTTGCTGTGGGGCTTATAAATGGCCTAAGGAAAGTCCATAGTGTAAATTATGCAAACTCAATTGAATGGAAAATTAATTAGTGCGAACAATAAAATCTGTTCTAATAGAAAGGCACTCACGCAATACAATAGATTTGGATGGAGTTTGGAGAATATACATATATAAAGCAGCTTGTCGTTGTCGTTGTCATTGCACAACCGACCACTCACCCTTTTTCTTTTTGTTTTTGTATAGAACAATAAAATTCTATTAGGGTTGAACGTGCGAATAAATAAAGTGAGCTTTATATTCATTTAGCAGAAGTAGGCAGTTTTGGGTCCTGCATTCAGGATGTATTATGTGTAAATAAAACATTCCAGCATTTTTAAACGAGTTGTGTTTTTGTATATTTTGAAATATTTTTTTTTTCATTTTTGTTTTTGTTGCAGGTTTTTGACTTGGTTTAGATTTTAGATGAAGATAAAATGCTTCATTCTTTTAATGTTCATTATAATATTTCAAACAAAACAGTCGTTTTAGCCGTTAATGGGAGAATGCAAAGTAAAAAAGGTCACATGGGAGATACCTTTTATGTTAGATGCCTTGAGTACCTGGTTTTGTTAAATATGCTTCGGCCCATCTAAAAAACCCTGCAGTCTTTAATTTGGGTTGGACAAGATTGACCTTATTTTAAAATCTTTTTTGAATACCTACATATACTGGGTATTGAATCTTGAATTGGCAAAATAAATATGTACATATTATTTTATTTGATATGATTTTTCGTAAAACACAGTTGGGCTATGATTTTTTCATATAGTTAATAGTTCATGTTTGAGGTTCTGGAGGCAAATTGATCCATATCTCCGCAACTGTTTTACAATTTTTTCATCCATAAAATACTTACCTAAATAAATATTATATCAACCTAATTCAAAGGATTTTGTTTTTAATATTTCAATTTAAATGGATTGTTTGTTCAAAAATATTCTTCCATTTCGATATTTATTTTTGCAAAGCAAAGTTCAAACAAAATTCAAGAATTATTACAGATTTTTGCCAAAATTTCGATCGAAAATTAATGTGCCGAACAAATATTTTGTGCACTTAATTTTGACAGATAAAGCGCAGTGAAGCGAAACGAAAATTTTCATACAACGAAATCATAAACGAAAAATTTCGTTTTCATTTTTGTTCTGCAGTACGCTGTTCAACGAGCGAAATTGATAATTGTAGCAGATTATATGGAGAAATCTCCACTCTTTTTCACACTGAATTAATTGCACGAACCATTAATTGTCTGCGGAGAGTGTCATTCGAGTTTTTATTTGTATTTTTATTTGTTGTTTCTTTGATTACAGGAAAGGTTTCTGTGACTTGTTTTTGTTTTTGTTTTTGTTTTTATTTTTTTTTTTTTTTGTAATTAGTGACATTTATTTTCTCCTTAGTCGTTTCGTTTACGTTTTTGTTATCGATTTGGAGACCAGAGAAAATTATCGTTTCACTTCAGTTGCATACTAGACTTAAGTGATGTACAGTAAAAAAATAAATTTTGATTTATCAGAGCTGGAGTTACATACACTCTTTGCTGGCTTTACTTTATCTTGGCAAAATTTTGGAAAGTATTATTTCGCACCCTTAGAATGAAAGTAACCTAACTAAAAAATTCGGCATCTTTTTTACAACCTGGTTTTAGAGATAATTTCGCTTTTTAAGGACATTTTATTGAAAAATCAGAAGTTACAGAAATTTTGAGTTATGTCACTTTCATTCTAAGGGTGCGATTTATCAAAGCTAAAATTTAAGCTTAGTACGCGATCTGGCGTAAAGCCAGCGCGAATGGAAATTTCCATACAAAAATTGAAACAACGAAATCATTAAAGAAAAATTTCGTATTCATTTCTATTCTACAGTACGCTGTTCAACGAGCGAAATTTAATTGTTGCAGATTATTTTGATAAGTGTCCACTCCTTTTTCGCACTGAATTATTTGCACGAACCATCAGTTGTCTGCGGAAAAGTGACATTCGAGTTTTTATTGTATTCGTATTTTTATTTCTTGTTTCTCTGATTACAGTAAAGGCTCCTGTGTGTTTTTTTTTTTTGCAGTAGGTGAGTGGTGACATTAATAGTTATACGTTTTCACTATCGATTTGGTGACCACACAAAATGTTCGTTTCGCTTCAGCTGCGTACCTACTAGGCTTTAAGGCTTAAGTTTGTACGAATTTTCCCAAAAAGGTTCCGACAAATTTGGATTTTGGTAGAGAGTTTTTTAAGCATTTCCTAAAAATTACCTTAAATTTTTACCATATAGAAAAATAGACGACTGACTGGGTGATTCAATAAATGTTTCATATAACTACTTAAAGTGTTAAATACAATCATTTGAATATTTCAGAGATTTATTAAACCATATTGGTAATATAAAATATATCTACATTAAATATTTTCAAATTTTAAAGTAATCCAGTTTTTAATAGCACAAATTATTTATTTTTTTCGATTTTGAAGTTGTTCTTAAACTATTTACAACTGAATAATGAACGATTTGAATGAAATATACGATCGTGATTTTACTCGAAGCAAACTTTTGACGACGTTGTTTACTACAATCGTTTAAACGACGATCACTTTAAAATTTACGCGATGGGAGCCCAGTTTAACCAGTAAAGTAACCTCCCTTCTAAAATAGAACATATGATTAATCTTTGAATGTAATTAATGGATAGAAGACATGTTTTTACGGTGAGTTTTAGGTAAGTGATGTTTGCCCAAAAAATCACAAAAATAATATTCATAATATACACAAAATATAAATTGGTCACATGGTCTTCGCAATTCTATTTAAAATTTAGTGTCAAATGAAAGTTAAATTGAAAATGTAGCATGTACACTTGACAACCCTACATGTTCTCAATCAGAAATTTTTTTATCACGTTTGAGGGTGTTTAGATAATAAAGCAAAACAAAGTTGATAATCTGTAGAAAATAAATAAAATAAAATAAAATAAAATAAAATGAAAGAAATTAAAAATCTTTAACAAAACAACCTTTTTCGTTGCAAATCTGTTTTTTTTTTTTAAAGAATAAGTAATAAATAAATAATTTCGTTTCTGCAAATGGGACTAAATGATTTTTTAACTGTTTTTTTTTCTGTAATACCTTATAAGAATATTTAAAATAGACAAAAAATACATTTTTAAAAAATAATGTTATAATGTTTATATATCGAAAAACAAATTCTTAAATTGTTTTAACACCAACACTTTCCAATTTCCTTAAAATAAATCTTAATTAAAAATCTTAAATCAAAATAAAAATCGTTGAAGCGTTTTAAAAAAAAAATATTTTTATTATACCCACGTATGTAAACTTTTTTAAAAATTAAAAAAAAAAATTGATATTATTTTTGGTCCTTAAAAATTTTTAAAGAAAATCGATCTATCCGTTTAGGAAACTGGAAAATTGGATATGAAAGTATTTTTAGACCCATTTTTTTCGTCTTCTCTATATCATCGACATAATATAAAATTAGAATCCAAATCTTGAGTTCAAGTTTTTACCCAAAAGGTAAAGTGGCTTAAGTCGACTTAAACCAAAAACTTTTTTTTTAATGTTTAAAATAAATATTTAAAATAAATGAATGAATTAATATATATTGGCTGAAGTTTTAATCTCCTATTCAAAAATATTCTTCTTGGAATAATTTTTTGAAGATTAAAGAGGTTTTCCCAAAAATTATAGAAATCGACTTAAGACACTTTACCTTTTGTGTTAAGTTTTGTTGCGAATCCATAATTTTTCATTTAGTAGTTAGTACCTACATATATTATCGCAAGTACAGGGTGGCACACGAAGCGTACTACGTTAAGAACTTAAAATAATTTTTTTTTAATCAATATATATTTTATTTATTTTTGTTTTACTGTGTAGAACATACCGATTGCTCACAAAAATCAATAAATAAATCAAAGAAAATCGAATAAAGTCTATTAGAACTCAAGTTATATTCTTTGTAAATCAATCATATCGGTAGTGTAAGAAGTTTTTGCAATTATTACGGACTCTCTCCACTGAAGTTCGTCGTTGGCAGGTTTTCGTCATCCAACTTCCTCTGCGGTTGGTTTTTCTACATTAAATCCCATTCCTACATACCATTTTAAGAAGCTTCATTTTAAAAAGAACGTGTTAATCAAGTGATTCTAATGTGCAAGAGCTTTAATAAGGATCATATCGCAGATTTTACATAAATGAGCTAATACTTCATAAAGATTCTCAATGAATGAAATTTCATTAAAAATCAATCAAAATAAAATTCTTCCCACACTAAGCTTATTTACTTTTTATTATTGTTATTTGTTACTCTACAAATAAATTACATCAAATGAAATTAAATCAAATCTATATGTATATTAGATATCACCTTTACAATAATTAATTCAATTGAATCACAGCAGCCTCATTTCAAACTTATATATCGGTTCGTTGGATACCATCAATAGGTACCTATACTCTCTCTCCATTATGGTATTACCATTACCTATAAAACCTACTTCTCTAATTCTCTATAATACCATCCTGGTATTGACAGGCACTTTGATTGCACTAACGAACTTAATTTCAACTCTATCATCCTATTTCGTATTTATTATTGCGTGAAGGCTGAAGGTCCCTATGAATAAAATACTACTATGTAGTCATGCAGAAGCTTCAATGCCTCTTTGTATTATAATTGTGATTAGTAGCTACATATATATTCTGCAATATATTAATGATCATTGAATTATTTTTAAATCGATTAGTAAAATGCATTTTTGGATGAGAGAAGTTTTCATCTATGATTATAAATATATTATTGATTCAACTATAAAACACTTACTTATTATTGTTTAAGAAGATACATTTATAAAAAAAAAAAGAATTCGATTAGCTTTATTGATAATTTTCTGCCATTAGTGTTTTAAATGATTCTGAGCATCGAGATTTTCGAGCCGCAGCTGCCTTGAATTAAGTGCAATCTGAAAGTCCAATTATCTAAAAATTTAGCAAACAGTTGGGATTGTATTTTGTATATCACCAATTACAATTTGCAAGTTTTATTTGGGAAAAAGTCTATTGACAGTGACATGGAAAAATATACTCAGGACAAATAATTTGACAGCTGTTAAATTAAGTGCAACTATACCTACAAACAATTTAAAACCAAAAATATAAAAAAAAACGCCCTTAACAATATTTTAAGGATTTCTGAAAGGCTAAAAAATATATTAATACTCAGATTAATTTGGTCATTATTTATTATTTTAAGTACCTATGTAAAATTAATAAAAAAAAATAAATACCTTCATATCATAATCAACTTTATAAAAGACAAATAAAGTAATAAAACATTTCAATACTATGGATTATATGTTAAATATTTTCACGAGTGTTAAACTTATATTATGGCCAATTAATTTCGATTAAATCTTTTTTTTTAATTGAATGTAATTAATAAAACGATCTAAATCTACTAGCTTAACCTTAAATCGATTGATTTTTTTATATAAATTCTATATTATAGTAGTATTTCACTATTTATTTTTTTAAATTATTTTAATTGCAGAGTTATAAAAAAAACGGACCTGTGCTGCTGCAACACCAATAGCCATGGATTGGACTCGGTGGCAGTTCACATTCGTTTGGAGCACATTTACAACAGGGAGTTTAATGTGGCTGCCAATTTGAAAAGCAGAACAGTCGTCTGATATAACACACATTCAAACATCAATCAATATCGTAAATATAAATAATAAATTAAATTCAATTTTAATATAATTATATAATCCTATGAACATATGCGTACTTCAGTTAAACAAACAAAATAAAGAAAAATAAGAGAAAAATAAATTCACATTATAAAATGGATTAAAATGAAAAAGTGAAATTTTTGCGCGAATTGTGGAGTTTAAAACGAAAAAAAAAAAATTCTAAAGTACGATCGTAACATTTTCGGTCAATCATATCAGTAAATTTAATTGTACATACGCATATGTCTTCATATATATCCATTTGTACTCGTACAAATTAAATTTTATATTTTTACAAAGGCATTTTAATTAATTGTTTCGTATATTTACATAATGTATCTAGTTTTATCATATACATAATATGTATTTATAAATTACATATTATTATTGTTGACTCTTAATCACTTTCAATCAATTTCACTAAAATTTCAATAAATTAGAAAAAATATCATATCAATTTTAAATATTTTAATAAAGACTTGGAATAGAGTAACTGACATCTTGATGACGAGGGAGAATTATTATCCTGTCTTTTCTTCTACTTTGAATAGAATTATTTATTATTTTCTTACTCAGCACATGTATTTCTTTATCAATTTATAATTCGTTAACAATCTATGTCCTTTTAAATATTTGACCTGTCACTATGAGCGAGAGAAAAAATTATATGGGGGGATATTTCGAACAAAATTTCCCTTAGAATTTTAACCTCTTTCTAAATTCTAACACTGGAATACCACAGGGTAGCCTTTTAGGACCTAATACTTTTTATTTTATTTATTAATGGCTTACTGTCTGTTCTGTTTTGAAGTATTCAAATTGCCTTATTATTATGCGGACGAGTAACAATCTTCAAAATTATTTCAAATACCTGCGGTTGGGAATAGTTGGATTATGACCTTAATTCATTTTTTTAATGGTGTGTTCGTTATTGTTTGATTCTTAATATAGATACTTGTAAAACTATAAGTGACTTGAGTGAATTGAGTGACTTGAGTGACCTGAGTGAATTGAGTGACTTTAGTTACTTGAGTGACTTGAGTGATCTGAGTGACCAGAGTGGCCTGATTAATCTTGTGACCTAATTAACCTGTTTAATCTGAGTGATCTGAGTCACCTGAGTGACCTGAGTGACTTGAGTGAATTGAGTGACTTGAGTAACTTGAGTGACTTGAGTGGCTTGAGTTACTTGAGTGGCTTTAGTTACTTGAGTGACTTTAGTTACTTGAGTGACTTTAGTTACTTGAGTGACTTTAGTTACTTGAGTGACTTAAGTTATTTGAGTGACTTTAGTTATTTGAGTGACTTTAGTTACTTTAGCGACCTGAGTGACTTGAGTGACCTTAGTGACCTGAGTGTCTTGACTGACTTGAGTGACCTGATTGACTTGAGTGACTTTAGTAACTTGAGTGATCTGAGTGACCTAAGTGACCTGAGTAACTTGAGTGATTTGAGTGATCTGAGTGACTTGAGTGACTTGAGTGACTTGAGTTGAATTTCTTTTACTTCTTTCAATTCTTTTCAAAAAAAGTCTTTCGATAAATAAAAACCAAAAAATAATAAAAAAAATACTGACATTGACATTCAATTTAACGAAAATTTATTCGATGTTACAATTTTTAATGAAACTAATGCAGCCTACCAAATTTGTTTGCTAAACTGGGACCACCACGTTATTAAGTTGTTAATTTTACCGGTTGTATTAAATTTTTTATGTTTGGATAGTTTTATATTTATTTTCAATTCTCATCTGTATCCCATGTGCCGATGTTAAGTCTAGTAAGCTGCTAATGCTAAACTTAATATTTTTGTGGTCTCTAAAAAGCACCAATATTCTTGTAGAAACACAGCAGAAAAATATCTAGCTATTTGGAGTTTAAAATAAAATTGCAATCGCAAAAAAAACACTCACAATGATGGAACAATGAAAGAAACAACAAAATTAAATCATATAAAACCAAAATTTAATTTTTCGCACACCATGAACTGAAATTAATTCAGTGCAAATTTGGCAAAGGGTCATTTTTGAAAAAATCATAATGTACCACTGTAACTGTTTGTTTTTTTTTTATATATTGAGTTTAAAATGATTTTTCCAAAAACTAATCACTTTAACAATATTATATTGTTAAATCGGGTCTTAAAGATTTTTTTCTAAAATTCCAGTCGATGTATCCAAAAGTAGGTTATTGATAGGGACAATTTTCAGTGTTGCCAACTTTCTAGAAAAAATTTTCTTTGAAGTCAAAAGTGACAAAAAATAATTTGAACTCAAAAATTGATTTGAAAACAAAATATATAAAAGAATAGATTCTTGACTTTCAGATTTTTTTACTTTTTTCCATATAAATTAATTTTCTTAATAAATTGCTGCTCCTTCAGTCATATTATAGACATTTTATGCGAATCACCCTTCATTTAATGAAGTTGTTATTGATCTTATCAAGAAAGAGGTTAAAGGTGTAATGCAATACGGTATTTTTGAATGTTTCAATTGTTTTCAATAGGCGTGTTTTTTGCCAAATCGTCGCCCGTGAATTGTTTTGTTGTATAAACCATTTGAGCAATTTTGGGAAATCGCATATTAAGTTTCGCGTTTAAATAAAAAAGAAACTGACCGATGAAGTTTTCTACAATTTTAATTGTATGGAAAATCTTTTTTTGGTTAAGGTATTCCAGATTGTTGAGTCGGTTTTAGTTTTTAATCTACAGAGGATTATCTCCAAGATCATTTTGTCGTAAACGCCACGAAATTCAGTACTTTGTTCGCTTCCCATACATGATACACATACGACAAAGTGAACACAAATGCGTTAGTTGAATGCAATACCGAACCGAGCGAGATTTCCGATGTTTTTTAAAAACTAGAAGACATTTTAACATCTGGTTTTTAGTGTTTGAATACAAATTGATGCGAGAGTTGAATATTAAAAACAAAATTACTAGAAAATAATGTAAAACTTTGAACAAAATGAGTTTGAAAAAAAACTATCTTAATTTGTTTTTTTTATTTGAGTTTGAAAATTAACTTTTCCAAAACTATTGCATAAAACAAAAAAAATTAAAACGGAATTAATGGATGGTATTTGGGTTTAAAAATGGCATAACATGTCATTGTAAGTGATGCGGGTGATTTTTTATAATTTTGTTTGTAACTAAAAAAAATGCAGTTAATCCTATATACGTACGACAAAACAATATTTAAAAAAAATTACGCGGAAATACATGGATATTTTGTCGTATATGCCAAAATTTGGCGTTTATGACAAAACAAAACTAAGGGATGAGTTATTTTGTGCGGATATACGACAAATGCATACTGATTTTCTCAGTAACGGTAAATGATAGGTCAAATCTGATTTCAGAAATGGAAAGAGGACCTTTAAAAACATAGAACTGCATACCCACTTTAAAAAAGTGCATTTTGGCGTATACGACAAAACAATTCTCGGGCGACAAAATACAGTTCAAATTGAATATTGAATGTATTTTCTATTCAGTTTGAAGAAAAATGGTATCGTATCATAGCAACTTGAATAAACAGTCTATCGTTAGCCTGAAATTCAATCGGGACTATTTTCATAAGCTGTATAGTCTTGTTGCTATAATATATGGTGTATGGTTCACTGTTTCCTAAAACTTTATAGAAACAAGAAAATATACGCCTAATGATACTATTAGTGTGTGTTTGTATTTTTTTTGTAAACAAAAATTCAAGACAAAAAAACAAAAACTTAAGTCTTTTTAATTTAACTTGATAATCATTATACTGAAGGTATAGGAGTTATAGATACAATTATCACCAATTTTGGTTTAAAGAAAAACTAATAAATCTGTATTTTCTTAAATACGTTTTGATTACAATTTTCCCAAACAATGTTTTGAGGTGAAAAGTTTGACAAGGAGAGGTCCATTATGTACTTAGTTTACATCAAAAATCAGAAGCATGCATATCTTTTCTAAACATTCTTCAAACAAAAAAAATTTTCTTTTCGTATTCAGATCATTGCACTGTCTCAGTCGAAACATAGTTTTCATTTTGCATGGTTTTGCAAACCATTTTTGATGTTAAATAATTAATCAGAGTCATTACTGTTCCAACGTAGTAGGTTCAAACTCTCTACATATATATACGAATATGCATACTTAGTCAACTCTTCTCTTTGAACTTCACACTACACCCATAATATCTATATATACCTACGTCATAACTTCTTTTGTCCTTTGTCATAGTAATTGTTTATGTGTGTGTGTGTGTGTGTGTAGTTTATTGCTACACAAAAACAACCATAACAAAAATAATCTTTTAGTGCATATTTCATTATGTTTCTTGCTACTTTTTTGCAACATAAATAATTCATAGTGCTGCGTGTATATAAATTCGTTTGGTCGATCCCATAATAATGCCATACCCACGTGGAACATAATGTTGTTTTTACACTTTTTAGTGTCAACCAAATAATTTATGAACTTTGAACGTACATACATATAAACAACAAAACAAAAAATACCAAAAAAAGGAAGTTTTTATGATGAGGTTTCGAAGGATTTTAAAATTTTGTTAAATTTTATGTTTTGAAAAAAAAAAAACCAACACACAGAAACAACAGAAAAAAATAAAATTAAATTAAAAAAAAAGTCAAAACAAAACAAAAATCAATAAAACATCCAGAAGAATATTTTTGATTTTTTTATAAATGGTTTGTCCTTCTGAGCTGGAAATCATAAATCAAAATCAATGTTTAAGGAAACACCAACTGGTCGTGGTAGTTTGAGATCTCTCAGAAGTGCCCCATTGCTTAGCACTGTTATAGAGAGTACCTTATCGTTGACACGCATCCATCCGATAACAGCTTTGGAATTGCCGGGTGTGGAATTCAATGTTGAAACTGGGCCAATCATCCGAACGCCAACACTGCGAACAATTTCTGGATCCATACAAGGACCACCGCTCACATCATCTGGAGCTATAGTAACTGGCCGTTCGTCTCTACGAGTTCGACCGGAATACAAACGTAGTTTTCAACAAAAAAGGTATGTACATTATATGCCTGTTAAAAAAAATTTTATTTTAAAAAGATTAAAGTTTTCGTTGGAAGAGCGATTTTAGGTTAAAGCTAAAATTAAGTTTTTTTTTTGTGGGAATATTAAATTTCAGCACAACTTGGAGTTCCTTTTCGTAAATAGGTTGTTTTATTTTTTATCATCCTGAATACTCGACTTACAAATTAACTTTTATAAGATCTTAATTTTTTTAAGGAACGGTGAAAATTTGAAAATTGAAAGTACGAGAAATTGTTTAGTTGCGAGCCCTTGTCAAACTATTCCATATAGTTTTAAACACGTTTAAGTAAATTCTTCGAACCTGCTTTGGTATTAAAAAAACCGTGTCATATTGTGAAATATTTTTTCAAAATTAAATGAAATCTATTAAATGGCACGGTAGTGCCCAGCCAAGTTATGGCAATACACCCTTTTTACATGAACAAACTTAGGCGTTTTTCGACCCCCCCCCATCTAACTTCAGTAGGTACCAATGAAGTGAGGAACTTCAAATTCGGAATATTTGTTAGGCTAGCCATCTCACCAAATTTCAATTCCTTAACGTAAATGGTTGCCGAGATATAGGACTAAATCGCGAAAACCGTAACTGACTGACTCACTTACACACTGACAGATCATCAAAATTATGGAAAACTTCCCGACACCGCAGAATCTTGTTATTTCGCACAACGGTAGGTTAAATTGCATATAAAGGAACAAAATTTGGGGTTTTCCATTCAGAAGACGTGGTATCCACCCACTTTCCCAGAATTGTTATCAATTATATGGAGCGTTAGGGCTTGAAGTGCATACAAGAGAAAAAAGAAAATATTTGGGGTTTTCCATTCCGGGGGCGTGATACCCGTCCACCGATTACGATCACTTAAATGGGTCCACCTTAAAATTTAAGGTTTTCCATGTACGGGCGGGGTATCCACCCACTTTCCCAAAGTTAAATAAAAATAAAATAAATCTTTTGCAAAAAGGAGTGAGATCAGACCAAAAACATAAATGTTAAAAAGAGAGCCAAGTTCTTCTATACAAAAAAAACCTGTACGCATAACAAGTCACCGTGAAAAGTATAGTGAGATCTAAAAGTTCTGACTTTATAAAGGTTTAATACCAAATTTTTAAAGTAGACTAATATTGAATAAACTCAAAATTATTATTTAATAGTTACTGACTTTTTTTTCTCGTTTATTTTTTTACTGACTAAAATTTGGGGGTTTACTTAGCAAATTTTTCTTTTATTACTCAATCTTCCATACATTTTGAAAATTTGACCCGTGAATTCCCCAAATCTTATTCAGATACCATTAAATAATAAATTTCTCTCATAATTTTTGAGCTTTTTCAATATTAGTCTACTTTAAATATTTGGTATTAAACATTAATAAAGTAAGGACTGACTGACGGCTGGCTTGTCATGTACCGGTTTATTTTTACAGAAGAACTTGGCTCTCTTTTTAACATTTATGTTTTTGGTGTGATTAATATTTTCGAAAATGTTCATAATTTGCTAATTTACATGACATCGACATTTTGTTTCCTCAAAAATTGAGCAAGCTATACCTAACCAAAGATTCGCACGAATCCAATACCTACTTCCACTATATCATGCATCTAAGTTAAAAATTATTTACACTTGTTTTTCAATTCCTCATCAGATACATTTAATCAAAGTGCATTGTTTTCAGTGCTATTCATTTTATAAAATACTGCTAAACTAAAAACAAACAAAAGCGTATAATTAAATACCTTCAACGAGCTAAACTAATTCTTGTTGTGGTGAAGTGGTGGGGAGGAAAACCATCATCTGAAAATATTCCTTAGAAGAAAACTTGGGTCTTCAATGTTGGTGCACGGTGTTTGGTCGACATGGTAGTGAGGTAAAAAAGGAACAAACAAAAAAAGTTGCAAATAAGAGCTTTGGCTTTTGAAGGATTTTTCGCGCACGAAAGAATTGCGGGTATATGGTATCCCAAACGGAGAACTTCTTAAAACACCATTAAGAAAAGCATATCTTTTCCTTGTAGATATACATAAATTATATACATATTATATTCCTGAGTAATGGGTACATTTGATAATATAATGACCTCTTATCAAGGAAATTTGTTTAAAAGATAAAAAGATTTTTAATTGAAGAAAAATTTTAAAATCTTTTATTCTTTAATAATCCATCTAAGAAATATGCAATATTTGCCAGGGGTGTTACCGTTTTATTTTATTTATTTTTTAATAGTTATTAATGCGGAGTTAAAAAAAATAATTTTGAACAAATATTTTTTACCCATTTTCGAAATATCGAATTTTCAAAAAATTGTTTATTTTAATTTCAACATTGTTTTTTTTGAAAATTTTGATGTTGTGTACAAAATTTGATAAAATCGATTCAACTGATTGTAAGATAGTCAAAAACTTAAAAATTATTTTAGAAAAGGAACCGCTAATAATAATGGATTAATTTTAATCAAAATCGTAAGAGAAAAAGAAAACTTTCCTTTAACGGTTTTAAAACACAATTGTATGACAAGAACCGTTATTTTTGGTTTAAAATCTGCTAGATTAACTCAAAAGACTACTAAAAATCGACTGAGTCGTTTTTGACTTAGGTATTTTTTCAAACAGGAAATTTTAACATTTTTTGAAAACCAAAAGAAAAAAATCAAAAAACATACAGAGTATTTAGTATAAGATGCAAAAATGGGACTAGAGCGTTAAAGTTGGGTCAAGACAAGAAGAGAATCTTATGGGAGGGTGGTATATTTCCCCCCGTCTAGCAGAGATGTAAAAGACTGCAGTACTTTGGTAATGCAGTTAGTAAAGTCGCAGTTTATTAACTTAACAATTGAATATAAGTTAATACTGTACATGGATACTTTAACTGCAAAATAAAAAGTCAGCAGTCAGTACTCATATTAGTACTGTGCAGTTAATGAAAGCAGTTAATTGACTAAAAGTTAATTAACTGCAGTACTTTTTAACTGGTTTTAGTCTTTAGTCACTCGAAAGTCTTCAGTACTGGCCTTGTTTTGGTTTTAGTCAGTAAGTCTTTTAACTGCAGTTAATTAACTGTAGGTCTTTTAACTTAGTTTTAGTGTTTTTTGACTAAAATACTTCAGATTTGTAATAAAAGAATTACAAAAAGTAAATAAAATGCTCACAATGCATTTTAGTTGATATAAGTAGCATTAAGGATCTCCCACACCAACATATTTTGTTGATTGACAACCACGTGTTGTTATTATTGTTTCGTCGTCTCCACAAAAGATTCGCGTTGGTGCGGGGGATCCTTAATGCTTCTAATATCAACCAAAATGCATTGTGAGCATTTTATTTACTTTTTGTAATTCTTTTATTACAAATCTGAAGTATTTTAGTCAAAAAAACACTAAAAATAAGTTAAAAGACTTACAGTTAATTAACTGTAGTTAAAAGACTTACTGACTTAAACCAAAACAAGGCCAGTACTGAAGACTTTCGAGTGACTAAAAACTAAAACCAGTTAAAAAGTACTGCAGTTAATTAACTTTTAGTCAATTAACTGATTTCATTAACTGCACAGTACTAATATGAGTACTGACTACGACTGCGCGAATTACAGTTACAGTCTTTTTGTAAGTTAAAAGACTTAAGGAAATTAGTCTTTTTAGTCAATTAGCTGCAGTACCGAAAAGACTGCATTTTTTACAACTCTGCCGTCTAGGCGGGTTGGTTAATTTTATAAAAAAAATTACTTATGAATTTAAAAAAAATATTAAAAATCAACGTTTTTTTATGAATAGTTTTGGAAAAATACATTTTCAGACTTAAAATTAAAAAAAAAAAATGGACTGACTTCTTTAGATCAAATCCCTCTAGCACAGCTCTATGCAACTTTATAAAATTTAAATTTAAGCTAAATTTTTGAGATTATTTAAGAAAAATACAAAAAAAATTTGTCTCCTTAATTTAAACGCGGGAATTTGCGGCTTATTATTTTGTAACTCAATTTAAAGTTGAAAAAGTGTGCCCAAAGTGGTGTTTCAAAAAGCATTGAATTCAAAAGTTTTTTAATAAAAAAAAATAAAAAACATTATTTTTTATTTTAATAATAAACAAATATATCAACTACAACAAAAAAAAAAAAAGTTTTTACACTCAAAACTACAAAAAAAAAAATTAGAAAATTAATTTTTTTGCCACCATAAACATTTGTCTATTTTGATTGGCTCGAAACCAAGTTTAAAGATAATTGACATATAGCCGCGCTTAGGCTGCAGTCGAACGAACAGACGGACACAATTGCGAGACCCACTTTTTTCGATTTCGTTATCATAATAAAATATAAATTCAACGAAAGACATTTCCATTTTATTTGCCTAGATGGGCGTGGAAGTGGGAGTGGGAGTGGGAGGGAGAAGTTATGCATATTATACATATAAAGAGCTCAATTACAATTTATTTTGTTTCTATAATGAAATTATTTAAAAGGGCGGATTTCCAAAAAAATAAAACAAATATTTGCTTGACTTTCAAAAGAGCTCAATTATAAAACTTGCAAATTTCTATTTATTTAAAATAACTACAAATATATTTTAAAGTAGACGTGAAGTAATGGGTGGTTTTCATAAAAAAAAAATATAATTTTATCATCCTGTATTTTTAAAAGAGCTAAATTACAAAATTTCTGGTTACTTTATTTGTTAAGTAAGAATAAAACACACAAAAAAATACAATTGGGCGTGGTAGCGGGCGGATTTTATTAAAATAACTTTCATGTCAATGTAAATGGATAAGAAAAAAATATTAAGGCCAATCAGTGGAGAGTTATTTTCGTGAGTTCTTATATGGAAAAAGCATTTTTAGTTTTTCCCCAATTTTCGAAATTTGTAAAAATTGATCCGAACAAACCGTTTTCGGGATATGGCGAAAATTAAAAAAAAATAAGCCATACTGTGTCAGTTGTAACCAAGTCATGCTCTTCCCAACGTAAAACATTTCATTTTCATTAATAAAAAAAAAACAAAAAAAAAAATCAGAATACAACAGTTATCCCATATCTGGTAATCAAGTTAAGTTTATATGTACATATGAATTTATGCACACCTATAAAAAAAAATTCAACCAGAATGTGTTACACTTGTCATTGTGTCGTCATAGTCATCGACTTATTTAATTGATCCGTTCTTTTCTGCATCTATAATATAGGCATTCAAAGAGATCCGAGAACATAGTACATATACAAATAATCTAGGACGCTAGGTGCCGCACTTATCTTCAACCGTTAGAGCATTATATACCTACTCCCGTTGGCGTACATTGCTCTTCGCTAATAAATGCAAACGGTGATGCCTTATAATACATGCTAAAAGAATGTGTGTCAATGTGCATCGGAAGAAACAAGTGAGCTAGAACTTTATCCTGGGGAGCATCATCATGACAATGTCCCATTGCCCCACTATACCCAACCCATACTTCCCATCAAAAGTGTACTACTGTTGTACATTGTACAATGCCACTATATTCGGTTTATAAGTTTGCCTTTTAATTCCTTTTCTTTTCCTTCGATTCGTTTAGAACATTGTATACTTGTGTGTTTATTTGATTTGCCATTTGGTTGAGACAGAAACATGATTTTGTATATAGGAATACATGTATGTAGATACTATTTTTGCAAACATGCATTTAGATTGTTGCATATATTGGTATATAAAACATAGACAAAGGCTGACAAGCAAACAAACATAAGTTTGGTGAATTATCGATTTTATTGTCACGACAAAACTATGATTTTGAAATCGCTTTAAAATCACAATGGCAGATGGTGGTAAATCCCACTTCTGATACCATGTTTGTTTTCATAATTGATTAATTAGAAATTCAATTGATTATAAATAAAATTTGACAATTTGAGGAAGGTTATATTCTTGTAGCTTGTCCTTCCTTTAGTACCATAAATATCATACCTCTGTAGATTTTTTTAATATACCTAGTCAAAGATCTGACAAAAATTAATAGTTAGATTAGATACTTCTTGTGATTTGACTATTCTAATAAAGATTCAACTGCAGATCAAACTTCGCCAATGAATTGTGATTCAAAAGGTCTGTCTGGAACATAATCATATAGACAACATTCAGCTACTGTAGTATAATGTCAATGAAAATGTCAGAATTATTTAAAAGTTCCCATTGTTTAATAGCAATTTGCAAGCAAATATTGTTGCATACATTTGGTTCATTATATTATATTATGTTCTTGGGTTCACGCAAGCTAACCGTGTATAATAGATAATGAGTAGGTATAATATACAGATATTGTGTTTATTTCCATTAAGTTTAAAATTGAATACCTATTTGCTTTTGTATCATATTCTGAAAAGGGATAAATCGATATTTTATACTCATACGTATGTATATATGCACAAATGTATATATATGTACAAATGCAATTAAATGAATGGGTGGTTTGAATAGATGTTTGCTTCATCCAACATCCATTTATATATTGAATTCGGTGAGTATATCGTTTTTTTATTTTGTTTATATGAGTATGTGTTTCGTTTGTTTGCAAATTGTAAGTTTGAAATTAAATTAAATTTGGTCTTTATCGTTTTAATACTCGTAACCCATATGCTATAGGTGTTTGGAGTTTCTTTGATAACATAAATTGAAGCAAAACGATGCAATGCATTCCAAAATTTACAACAATGTATTTTATAGTTTAAGCAGAGCCAACAAAAGCATCTAACGCTTTTAAATCGTATAGGTACGTCCTGTTTTCTAAATGTAAGAAATTGATTATTTTTTAAGTGAAAATTCCATTTCAAACTCACTTGGCAGAAAAATGCAGCCCAACATTGTTCGTGATCTGCAACACTTACTTGAACGCTACGGTGCGTGACATGATGATATATGTACCTACTGATCAGAGTTTCCACAATACAATTGAGTCCTTCGGGATGACTCATTTTTTTCCGATGGGATTCGGGGATTAATTTTTTTTACAAAGGACACTTTTTTCACAATTATTTAAACTCACTTTTATTAAAAGTAAAACTTTCTTGTTATTACAATTTTTGTTTGTAAATGCTTTGACAATTCTTAAAATTTGAAATTTTTAAAAATTTTGCATTTATTTTCAAAAGGACTCTTTTTTTCATTCGGAGGGATTCATAAAAAATTTTTGACTGCGGTAACACTGCTACTGAAGATGGCATCGCTTAACGCTTCCGATGTGGTCCTATAAAAAATAGCAACAGTTCATCAGAAAGAATTTGAATGAACAAATAACAAATAAGAAGAAATTAACAATAAAATGCTGTAAAATTCACCTCGGTGAATTCTGACGAGCTGTAATGCCACCAAATTTGTGCTCTTATATTTTTTTCTTCATTAAAGTATACATTTTATTTGCTCATTTTTATGGTTAATGCTTTTCCATTATTGCCGTTTCTTTTTCACTTCTAATGGCAACTTCATATAGTCCATATTAAAAGTAAAACAAAATTCTAATTCAATATTCACTATCATTTTAAAAAACAAACAAGTTTTGGTTTTTTTGTTTGATAATTCAATATTTTAAAAATGGGTATTTTTTTCGAAATTATTTTTTTTTAATTCTGCATTTATAAATATGTACTAAATATCGAAAAACCAAGGCGCAAAATTTTAAACATTTTAACGCGGCTCTAAATCTACTTTAAAATGGGAGTTGGCTCTAAATAATAACTTTAGAATGAGAGTCGGCTCTTTGTAAATTTTAAACGACATAAAATATACTTTAGCATTAAAGAGGTCTTCTAACTTTAAAACCAGCGAAACGCTTCTCTATCTTTTTAAAGTATGCTTTATCTGTGGGAAATTTTGTGTGAGTTACACAAACACAAATGCACTCACACAGGGAAGGCGTGCAGTTATAGACAGCTAAATGCTGGGGCACCCAAAGGAATTTTGATCTGTTTTGTTTTAGGATTGTTTTGAAATTTTAAATCGTTAAAATAGTAAAAAAAAGCTTAGTAAATTATAGAAACAAGTAATATAAAAGTAATTAAAGTGATAACATGCAATACAAAAATGTACAAAAATAGGAAAGTACACGCGGTGCTGCGTTAAATGCTGTAAAAACACCTATAACAAGCAGTGTAATTTTTGTTCATTTCACAGGTATGCTGTGTCTCATATTCTACATAAAGTAAGTAAAATTAATCTGCACTACGGGCGCTCAATGGATTTGAGCGCCTTGCCATCACAAACAAAAAACTAATGCTACCCTGGACGAGAATTTCAATTTTCACAGATTTCACCTTATTCCCTATCAATTGAAAAGTATTCTCAGATAATGTATTAACCTAAAACACATCACTTTACATTACTTTATGTGGAATATGAGACACAATTAGCCAGTGAAAAGAAAAATTTGAAAACTCCATATTATAGGTGTTTTTACACGATTTAACGCAGCACCTCATGTTGTTTTATGTTTTTTTTTTATAAAATATTGCAATTATTCACTATGTTAACTTTTATTTCACTTTTTTATTTAGTATTTTCACTATTTTAACGTTTTAAAATCTCGAAACACTTTCCTATAGCTCGGCAAAATTACAGATTGGGTTCTTTTTGTTTTGTTTTTTTTTATTTCTCGTTCTGTTTGATTTATTCAGCTGTCAAAATTAGGCGTGTTTCACAAAAGTTTGCTGACGTTCTGTTAAACAGGTTCTTAAGTTAGAAGAGTTATTTAAAGTGTTTAAAATTAAGAAAAACTTAAACAAGAATTTTTAAATAAAGGACTGTTTTAACTAGAGTCGGGTTTATTGCTTAAACGAGAACTGTTTAAAATTTTGCGCCCAAGTTTTTTTTTTAATGTACAAAAATCATACTTAGGTGGTAAGTCAGAAGTTAATCTCATTACTTAACGACTATTTCAGCCATACAAATTTTTATAAATACAAATTTTTGTAATTTGGTAATGTTTTTCAAGTGTGAGATTATATGAATGCGAATGAGCCAAAGCCCTAATTTTTTCATTTATTTTATCAGAAGTTTTAAATAAGTTAAAAAAAAAACATATTTTACCAAAACAACTTGATTTTTCTATTTGGATAGCTTAATTTATTTTTTTTATAATATAACAGGGCTTTATTGCGAAGCTGTAGCTGTAGCAAAAAATGTATATTAGTAGTAGAAGTTAAGAAAATTTCACGTTCTACTATAGCTTCAGCTACATTCCATTGTGTTAAGCCAGTATAAGTTACTATAACTCTCTGCCTCAATTAGCTAATACATTAGAATAAAAATAAAAACAAAAACAAAAATACTTTATAATTAGATTCATTTTCTATTTTTTAGCATTCAACTTTATAGAAACTACTTTACAAACCGCAGTCATTCGGTTGTCTGGCCAAAAGCGTTAGCAAAGGATGTTTACCCATTTTATCAATGGTCTTTCAACCTAATTTACTACTTTTCTCGCACTAACTTCAACATTTTTGAATGACCATTCATTTCACTTTAGCTGTGCATCAGAGTACCTCTCGAAAAGTAATAACCCCTCGCTGTCGTCGCACCGCCATCGTCACGCCGCTGTTGACTTGAGAACCACCACCACCTTCCTGTTTTTTTTTCATCATCATCTAAGTTGCAGCTTAGAAATAAAAAGCAAATTTACCTCTTCCTTGTTCCACACTTATTCAAAGCTCTCTCAAAGGATCTGAAAACCGCGCGCGTTAGAGATTTGTAGGTAGGTATAGGTAGGCAAGCTGCCAAGGTATATAGGTGTATGGGTAGGTGTATGTATGTATATATATCTACTCACAGGACCAGAATAATTTGTGTAAACATTTCCGTTTACACTGTTGCAGTGAATTACTTTTTCAATTGCAAAACAACTTTCCAGCATTTAGATGTGAAACTGCTGCAAACGAATCACTAAGCGTAATTCAAATCACGGTAAAGTGTCACTGGAAGTCTTAGGATATAAGGTGACAAATATTTGAATTAGAGTAGATATAATATATACAGTGGATAGACTGGGTGTGCTGGTTGCCATTGACTGTTTATTGAATGCTTTGCCACGTCATTCTATATACAGATATTGATTTCCTTTGACTTGGATACCTTTTTACTTTTATTTTTTATTAATGCACAAATAATTTTCTTTCGGTTGGCAAATTCTCTATAAGGAGATACTTTGCGTATATTTGATTGACGGAACTCAGCAAAGATGAATGCAATTGAATAAAAATCAGTTTGGAGTGCAGTTTGCTTGTTATTTTTTTAAGAAATTCGTTTTGTGGATTGAAAATTTTGTCTCTGAGGTCTGGAGAATCCATTATGCAATTGAAAATATTTAAGGGATTTTACTTACCTATATTTAGTTGCTTTCTTGCGCATACACTTACTAAAAAGGTATATTGAATAAAGACTTCGTAAATTTTATGTAAACTATGTAAATTTGTTTGTTTACTTGGTATACACAGTCACAGACAAGCTATTATGCATATTTTATCCCTCATCATAACGCAATAGTTATTCTTGTTAAGAAGACAAAAAAAACTGGTCTGTGATGACGAATTATGTTCATTCAACCTCAATAGTAAAAATCGAAAGCAGCGAATAAAGATATAAGTGAAATAAATTTATAAGGAAAAATTAAAACTTTAGAACAGCTTATAAAATTCTTCGAAAAGAACAGGAACAATCGCAACAGTGAATTAGCGAAACACAACTTAAATGAAAAGGAAGATTTAATGTCGACGGAAACGGTTTTTTTGGATTCCAAAAACAATTTAACTGAAATTCAACGAGAGTTTTGGAGGTTAAGTTGAAGTTCGACTAGACAGAAACGTTCAAAAATTTTAAACTATATATTTTAACTTAAGCTAGCTCAAAATTTGTCCACAAAAATATAAAAATTAGCAAGGAGTCTGAGGTGACACCAAGGCCAAACTTAGTAATATCAAAACGATACTGAAAAGATATTAATGTTTTTTTTTCGATTTAAAAAATCTGGTCTTGTGTCGTGTTGTGGGCCTTAATTTTTTATTATTTCTTAGAGGAGAAATTAAATTGTTTAAGCAAATCTAGATCTAGTTTATTCCTGTACTACTATAATATAATTTTATAATTCGATTTTTAAAGAAAAAAATAAAAAATCTGTTCGGTACAAATTTTTCCATCAATTTATAACTTACTTAAGTTAAACTTAAAATTTTGCTAGAGTATCTTTTGCATGATGCCTAAGTCATGGACAAGGGTACCGCTGTGGGACTTTAGTCACATTTTGACTAATTGTTTGTCTTGTGTGACTATGAGACGACTTTTTAAATTTGGCTTTTTCAAACATTCTTAGAAATCTTGAGACTTTTATCACCCCATCTCGAAAATTAAATGAACTAGATAAATTGTGCTGTTTTTTGTAGAAACAAACATCTAAACCTTCAATTAAAATATCTATTTTAGTTCTTTTAACAGCGACCTATGGTATTCCACATACTCACATCACACAGTAACAGTCAGTTATAGTATAGAGCCATATAGACCTTTTCAAGAAGCGAAGCAATAACCTAGCGACTGATATAATACAGCTTACCCATTTTCGAAATATCGAATTTTCAAAAAAAAATAACACTAGTTTACAAAAAAAATAAATTTTTTTCTACACTTAATGCCACTATATTTTATCGTACATATTTGATCTCGCTGAACTTGAAAATCACAATGAAAATTTTTTCAATGGATATGAATATTTTGAATTTTTTGTGTGCTATGTTCGAAAGCCCATTACTTTGACCTATAGGTAAAACTAATCGTTTGCAGATGGGTTTCATTGAACATTATTAAATTGCCAATGAAGAAGATATTTATTATTTTTCTTTTTTGGTAAGTTGAAAAGTTTGAAAGAATATCCAAAAAAATCGTAATTTTGAAAAAAAAAAATAATTAGAGCATAAATGTTTTATTTAATCAAAAAGGTAATGAAATCATAAAAACACAATATGTTTTGGATTGTGTCCTTAAAAAAAGATATGTTAATGTAAGAGTATGAGATATTAACGGGAAGAATTTTTGGATAAATTTATGGCCGTTTATTTACAATTACCGAAATTTGGCTTTTTCACTATATACTTTTGGAGTTTAGCCTTATAAATTCACGGTGATTTGCGTTAGATGCATCAAAATATTAGAGTGGTTAGACTGTGTCAAAACCAGAATCATATACTCTAGAAACGAGGTCAACACACCCTCTTTTAGACGAAGTGTAATTTTATGAAAAAAAAAAAAATATACTTAAAAATTAAAAACAACGGCAACACTAACAATATCATTCTATATTTTTTGAAGCACAACATCCATTTTTCAATTATTTATTTAATTTAAGTTGTTTTCAGTAATAGTTTCCAAGATGCAATGAAAGCTCTAATAAGCGGACACTCATGGTCCCCTAATTTTTGTCCGGTTAGGGGGAAGAAATAGACAATTTTTTTTTAACTTCATATCAAATTTTCATTATACAAAAATGACAATACTCAAAATATTTCAATCTGAGAGTTTTCTGGCCCTTCAATGCACATGTGGTCAATTAACCCTCAATTCTGAGAAAAATATTTTTTGGTTTATATTGGATGCACCTTGCCATTTTCCACGAATATTTTCTTTATTTTTTTAAATCTCTCCAATACTAAATCCAAAAAATATATGCAATGAACTTTTCATAGATAAAATCTTTTATATCGTGGTTGAAAAAAAACAAACCTTTTGCCGGAACGGTTGAGAAAAGGCAATCATACACTCAAAATTACACCAACTTAGTTACTTGAGAAATCCACTAATAAGAATTTCAACATAACATCACTTTTACCGGTATCAGAGATTTTCTATGGATTTGCTTAAGTATTGAAAATAAAACAGAAAATATACTGAGAACACTATCATTTGTTGATAAATAAAATTATGTGTCGACGTATGGGAGCAAGAAAAAGTGTCCGCGTCCGTTTATGCGAGTGTCCGTTTATAGAAAAGTAATTTGTATGAGAAATTCGAAAAAGAAGTTTGTTCCCGAAAATGTGCCCGTTTAAGGGAATTGTCCGTTGAGCTTTCACTTTATATATTTTCAAAACTCCAAATTTTGAAAATAGCAATAACAATTGAAAAAATAAGTTTCAAATTCAAAATTTTACATTATTAGTTTATATTTTTCTAATATTCGATACTTTTATTAATTTTTGGAACATTTACATGTACTTAACACCTAAATATTAAACTAAAAACGTACCCAAGTAACATCGTTGGAGCTATTAGATGCAAAACTGTTCTTTTACAGCTCTTAGCTAGCAAAATTGGAAGCTATTGCTCTGTAAAAGATTATTTCACAGCTCCTTTCATTTTATTTAAAAATTATGTTCTATAATTGAAGTTTGAGAACACTTTTAGCTCTATTAACTTTATAACGCATCAAGATTTAATAATATGCTCCATAACAAACTATACACGTCTACTATCAAGCAACCTGTCAATATCAAACAATTTAGAGACGTTATACAGCTGCTAGCAATACATACCCAAAATACCTACGCATTATCTTCGAAATGTAAAAATTTAGCATTTACAGAGCTGTACAAAAAGCGGCTGCAGAGCCAAATTACTAATATTTGCACACAAATACTTCGTGAAGCGCATGCGCATTTTCAAGTTTGATAAAAATTCTGTAACAGCTGTATATGAAACCACTCTAAAAAAATTCTATAGCACTCATGTTTTAGGGTGTTCCATACTAGAATACGAAGAAAATAATTATTTCAAAAGAAAAAATTAAACCAGTTCAAAATAAATTAATTAATTTCATTCTGCATGATGTGAGGTTCTCGTCATATTGGTTATTAAAAGGAATGTTTTTTTCCAAATGGCGGGTGAATTATAAAAACTTTATTTGATGACAATTTCATTTCTAAAAATAAGCTTTGAAAATTTTATTACGTACATACAAAAATATAACGAGGACCTAAAATAAATTTTTGGAATAAAATATTCTTCAAATAAAAATCTTCGTTCATAGAAATAATTCTTTTTTATTTATTATCCACTTGCCGAAACTTTCAATTTCTGAAACACCCTTTTTATTTCATTAAAAAATAAAAAAACAGAAAAATGCCATCTTGTTAAAACTAGCTCCAAAAATACAGAAAGCAAATCTTTAAGTGATATAAGAGCTCGATATAAACAGTAATTAATATTGCAGCTCTATAACAATCAAAAATATAACTCAAAGTGATTTAACAGCTGTATTGAAGAAACCTTCTTCTCTTATGAAAACATGGCGTCGAGAAAAAAATAATGGAATATTTTGTTTTATTCATTAAAAAAAAAGAAATATCTATCCCCGCGCTCTCACTCAAAATCAAACTAAATTGTATTTTTAACCAAAATAAAATTATTTCGACTTTGAAATTTTTTTTTTTTAATTTTAAATTTTTTTAGTTATTATTTTATTTTTATTTGACAGCTTAAAATACAAAATTTCGAAGGCGCGTTGTAATTTAACAAAGTACCCGCATAACGTTTGTGAAAAAATTTAATTCGCACTTAAATTAAGCTAACATTTCACCGAAAAATACTAAATTCTTTTATTATTTATTTTGGTATAGGATATTATAAATTGGCATATCTTACAAAATTATATATTATTTATACTATCAAACGATTCACTTATTCTATATAAGTATTAAGGCGTGCCTGCGTTTATGTTTGGTATTATATTTATTACTCAAACCAATACGAACAAACATCTTTCAAAAGATGCTCTTTAAAGGTGTATGACATAGACCTTCAGAGTCACTTGTCACTAATAACGTGCTTCTTAAGAGCAAAAAAGTGCTTTTAAACTCAAAGAATTAGCTCCAAATGAGCTCGACTTAAGCTCTAAATATGTTTCTAGAGCTCATTATTAAAAAAAGGAGCTTTAAGATTAGCTCTAGAAGCGCTGCTAAAGCCTTTAAAGAACTAAAAATGTTACTTGGGTAGTTTTTTAGTTTAAAAAAATAAAACACTTAAATCTTATGTATGTAGCTAATTTTACGTTTTCCTTACCTGTTTTTAAACACTTGTATGTATATGGGAGGTACTGTTATTTTTGTTTATAAGAATAATTTCTATTTAAAATCTGATAGATAATGTTAAAAAGTAACAATTCTGATAAAAATCGACCAAGTTGTTTTCAAATTATCAAGTTCTCAAAAAAAAAATTTTAAACACAAAAAAGAAATTTTTGGTATACAATTCTTTTAAAACTTTCTCCATAAAAAAATTCAAAATCAGATAAACCATTTTTTTGAAAATCAAAAATCAAAAAAGCGTTCTTTACAAGGTACCATTTGTAACCTTTTTACATTTGCCTATAAAATGGTAATAGTTTTGTAAACAAAATTTACCCATTTTTTTTTCTAAGTTTCTGAGAAAAATAAGATTTTCATTATTTGCTAACAAAATTTATAGCAAAGTTAAGGTTTAATTTTGGTCTTAAAAGTGCGTTCTATAAGTCAATGTTACTGAAACAAATGTCTACATGTAGCATTTTCCTACTACCTTTAAATCTATGTACTTAAAATGTTAATAATATTTAATATATTTGGACTTGGGACTACGATTCAACTGTTAAGATTGTTTATTCACTTTCAATGTTGGATATAAGTAGCTTCAGTTGAATGAAATAGCAGAACACTCAATGCATTGCATTAGAAGAACTTAGTTCAAGACTTTCGTATGACTTCAGTAAACCCCTATAGTATATTATGACACTTCAATAAGACTATAACTGATACTATACATATGAAACGTAACTACTACAACTACAGCTCCATATTATTCTATTTGAATGACGGATTAATCCTTTCATAGAGAAGATATGTACATATAGGTACTCTCAACCTGTTTGTTGCACTGCACTGCACTGGGCTTTTATAATGTTCTTGTTGTTTTGCACCGCGAAGGGCGCTTTCCATGCCATAGGTATAGAATATAGATATAGATAAGTCTATTCAAGTGGTATTGCGATGGATAATGGCAGAAAGGTGGCACAATTCAATGCAATCGATGACATTTAAGATATTGGTTTTATAAGGTGCTTTTTTCAATAGATACGAGTATACTACTGCAATTGTTTTGTTCGCAGAAAAAAAAGGGAGGTTTGAATGAACTACATAAATGTACAACAAAAGGATGAGAATAAGTTATAAGGTGTGCATTTGGCAGGCCAAAACAATTGAATTGCACGTGTATATGCTATAATGAAAGGTAGGATCTACATAATTCAGGGTTGTTTTTGGAATAAGCAAAGACAGCTTTTCTAGCCGACTCCGAGGACAAAGATATAAAATGTGCGTCAAACTTACATAGTAGCATATATACACTTATACATATATAGATATATTGTGTAGGGAGAGAGATAACCTTGGGGTTGTATAAATGTATTGTGTCACATGGTATTACACGAGATCTTCTTTAAAATTACATCCGCACTAAAGTAAATTATGTTCTTGCAAAGTAAGTCAGTATAACCACCACCACCACCACCATCTTAATACAATCCGTTAAATCCAGGAAGAACACGTCAGCTAAAGAAGGAATTAGATGTGGTCACATGATGATACCACTAGGTTTTTCTTTTATTTTATTGAATTAAAAAAAAAAACATCTTTAAAGCTATAGTTTCTGTAAGTATAGTACCTATAGTGTTTTTGGGGTGACAAGTTTTACAACATTCTATACAAGTAGGTACCTAATGGTTTTTACTAATTAGTTTAACACTTTAAGATTGTCGGAAGAAGTTGTAATTATAGGCCTACGTCCTACCTTACCTTTCTAGTATCAGTTAAAGTGTTGAGTTAAACAAGTTAATTTGTTGGATCATAAGTCATATTTAATTTATAATCTTAGCTATTGAAATTAACTAACCCATGAGTTTGTGCGTGGATGAGTTTTAATCAAAAAAAAAAAAAATGTCGCCAAAAATTAAGACTTTTCGATATAACAAGGAGAGAGGTTATGAGATATTTTCGAGGCGTGGGATTATAAAGACTGCATGAAACATCGGATGTATTATATGAGAATCTTCATCTGTCTCAGTAAGAAAAGTCTAAAAAAAAATATCTTATTCTTAAAAAATCAAATTAAGATTTTAAAAATAATGGTGAAACCGTAAGTATTTTTGAAAATTTAGATTTTCTTTTTTCAAAATTTTTGTTTTAGAATATTTTTAAAGATATACAGTATACACTTAGGAGATTATTTGTATGTAAAATATTATGGTAACATTATATAATTTAGACCAAATGCGGGCATTATTTTAAATTAAATTATTTCTTAAACAATGAAAGATTTTAGATTTTGTGGGAAAACAACAATTCTTGATCTTATTGGTTCAAGACTGTAACATAACCATTGTTATAGATTATATTGAAGATTAGAACGGTGTGTTATTATTGTAAAATCTGTTCATAGTGAAGTAAAATTTTACCGCGCAAGGTTATAAGTCGAGACATTAATAGTCTCGCTCGCTTCGTGAGAAGCTCTAAATGGTTCAACGAGTAGGAAGAAAGTTTCCTAGATTCCTGTGGTATCACAATGGGCCAACCAATGGTCTAAGTGTGTCCAGCGTTCTGCTGACAACCACATAAACCTAACCTAACCTAAGGTTATAAGTCCACATGTTGAAATTCCATGATAAACCTTGAACCCACGAGAGGCCCATCCATGCTACTTTTATCCAAAAAAAAATGGGTGCGTCGGGTCGGTTGGATTTTTTAAATAAATTTTTTAATATTTAATTCAAAAAGGGTATTTTGAGGAATGCAAAATTTCCACAAATTAAAATTTGTGTTTTTCGACAGATAAAAAGCAGTTTTATTGTAATCGTTTGGGTTCTACATCAGGGTCAAAGTTAAAACAAAAGCCTGACTTGACAGTGGACGAAACATTCATTAAATAAAAAAATGTATCAAAATAAAACTTTTCAATAAGAAAAAAAGTATAGCTATATTTGTCTAGTTTTTACATCTTTTTTTTTTTTTTTATTTTTGATGAAAATCAGTGGAGACTTTGTTTTAATCATTATTAACTTAGAAATCGTGGTATCAACTTTTGCACATCAACACAACACAATATCTTGTAATCAAACGCTCCTTTTTCTATTTTAGAAACAACGCAGCAGTTTTTATTTCCAATATACATACATACATTACATATGTATATGTACTAAATTGTAGATTAGGGATTCATAACAAAAAATCAAACTCGAGATTTCAATTCTCCAGCCGTCTACAATGATTACTTTCGTCAACAAAAAAATTCCGAAATATGGTTATTAATATGTTGTCTTACAGTAGAACTATATTATAATTTTTGCTTTTCTCGAAAACGATTCAACTGGATTTGCTTCAATTTGTGTATAAAGAATTAAAAAAATAAAAATATTGTATACTTGGTAGGTAGGAAGACTATATTTTTATTTTCAAAAAAATAATTTTTCGAATTTTAAAACATACTTAGAAAATTTTTAAATCGCGTTGGTCGTTTTTAATAAAACTTTGAAAAAAGCAGTTTTCATATTTATCCAGATTTAAAACAAAAATTAATATTATTGATTAAGGGTAAATTTAATAAAACAGTTTAAAACCCGTAAATGAAAGTCTAATTAACCTGGAAAAAGACTATTACCTATAATATTGGTAAAAATTTTCAAGTATTCTTTTTTAAATATGAATACATTTTACACCAAAGTATCATTAAAATTTTGTATCATAAAGTAATTTTTTGATTTTCAATTATCTCTGTTGAATTGATTTAAATTAAATTTTTAAAAATTTTAAATAATAGGTATATAATATATAAAATTTTTCAAAAAGTGTGGAAAGCAGTGGAAGTAGTTCTTGACTGCTTATCTGGTTAAGCGGGTTCGATTCCCAGTCTAGGCAGCATTCTTTTCTATATTCCTTCAACTGTAAGCCACCCCTGGGATTTAATGATATAATCAAAATCTAATTCCTCAATCCACTGTGCCAACAAAAATCTATCCTATCCTTCTTTTCCTTCTAACAATAATTCTAGGCAATAATTTATAAGACCCTAATTCTTACTGAGATACATATCGCACCCTTAGAATGACAGTGACCTTACTCAAAGTTTCTGTAACCTCTGATTTTTCAATAAACTGAACTTAATAAGCGAAATGAACCTTAAAACCAGGTTGTAAAAACTCTCATTCTTAGGGTGCGATATATACGTTTTATTTTTGTTTATTTTTTTTTAAATAAATTAAAATTTTTAAAAATTCAAATACTTTTCTTGAAAAATAGATGTTTTAAAAAAGAGTAGGTGATTTTTTCGAAATTTTTTTTTGTAAAATTAAAAAAACCATTCCTACAATTCCATTCCTACACCATATTTTCATCGCGTTCAAAATATGAAACCCAGTTTTAGGAAAAGCATTTTGGAATTAGCAAGTACATATTAACCAATGTTCAATCAATGTATTGATTAAAATATGTATGTTTGATGAATTAAAATAATTTTTTAAGATGTGAAATAAGTGCTGGATATTTGAATTTTGTTATAATAAAAAAATACGTCGTTATTAAATTTTAACAAAACTATTTGATCCATTAACGAGATAGATTTATGGGAATATCTCAATAATAATACAATTTTCTCAATTAATGTTATGCTAGTTATCGGTATGTTTTATTTAAATTTTTTGGGTATTACAGGAACGAAAACTCATTAAAATCGTTCCAGTCATTTTTCAGAAAATGGAATCAAAGTATTTTTTATACTCGCGTACCAAATCGGCAAACCAGTTTGGTCTCTAGCTCCATGTATGTGCCAGTAAATGAATATAGAGCCACTGACAGACGCAAAATGCATGGGCGGTTTGAGAAAACTTTTTTGGGCTGTTTTGAAATAATATGAATTAAAAACTATATTCACAAAAATATTGATTTTGAAGCTCTATTTAATATTAAATTTTTCACTAAAATAATTTTAAAAGGCAACAGATTCAGATATAAAAAAAAACTTTGAAATCCTCAAATTTTTACATTTCATCTGTTATTTGTACCTACTTATGTGATTAGGTTTTATTTTACCGGAAACTTGATCGAATAACAAAAAAAAAACTATGCAAAAATGGAGTTTTGCGCTTTTAATTTAGTTTCTAAGGTATACATTTATAAATTCGTGTAAAAAAAATGTAGTTTCTCATTTTAATTTTAGATTTTGACAAATCAATTTAAAGCCAACTCGATAATTAGAATATTTGTTGCTTCACAACTACTTTTTTTTTTTGATTTTGTCCGCCAACTTTTGCCTTAAAAAACAATTTTTTTAACTGTAAATCCAAATAAAAAAATATCCATTAAAGTTACAAAATTAATTTTTGCGCAATAAATCAGCATTTAATAAGCTACAATTTTGGACACCAAGATAATTAGTATTGTTTTCGTACATCAACTTATTTTAATAATAAAAAAAAAATTGGAGCTTGAAATTTTTAGTTTGCGCAAAAATGTAGTATGTTATTAGCTACAGATTCAGATATTAAAATTTTTGTATTCCACCAATGTCAAAGACGTTAAAAAATTGCGCTGTTTTAATTTAATGGTCAGAAATTCATGCAGAAATTAAAGAAAACTTCAAAATTAAATGTTATAAGAAAAAGTACGCATACGCCCTAGTGTACGTGCATATATTATTATCATTGTTTCTTCAAAGTGTATCATAGTTTGTAGAGAAAATAATATATATTTGTGGTTTAAAGAGATGCTCTTGTTTTTTTTTGCAATTGACATTGCTATATAGCATTGTTGCCTTTTAGTATTTTAATTATTGATAGAATTTTGGGTACTGTCACAGAATCTCCGAAAACTCAGAATTGGCATCGATTGTAAATTTCTTTTGGCTATCTCTTGAGTCCACGAGTCTTAACAACGTTTCCGATTTATAAAATTAGCAACGTATACTTCTATATCTATAGATTTAGCCGAGTATTCTTATTCTAGAATGCAAAGAACAGAAACAAAGAATGTATGAAATTGGTGGTCAACATTTTCTTGAATTAACCGACTAAAAAATTTTATCTTACAAAGTTGCATTTTCCAGTTGAAGAACTATATAATTTGTGAAGGTTTTCTCTTTCGGGAACACTTATTTAAGTTATTTGGAATTTCAGAAACGATTTCTCTTTTAATTAATTAATAAATTGCAATCTAAAACTTAGTGCCACTTTCATTGTAGGAAATTATTCAGAAATTCATCTTCCGTAACCGTAATTCTTGAGATATAAGTAAATTTGCAATAATTGCAGTAACTAGTTAATTTGTTTTTAAAAAATTAAAGGCTAAAGCGGGTAAAAGATATTTTTAACCAAAAATCTGTACCTCAAGTCTATAACAAAAATTTTGTCGGTTAATTCAGTGTTTTTGCTTTAAGATTGATTTCAAACTGATTTTATTTGTGTTTAAAGAGAGTTAAACCCTCGTATGGGGAAGTACCTATAGATATTCAAAAATTTAGAATGGTACCTATCCCTAGACAGCTGGCGATGTTTATTGTTTAAGTGTAAATGAAAAGAAATGTGAAAAAAGAATTGATTTTGTTAAAAACTGACTTTATCAATTTTTGAGCTCAAAGCCTCATTATGTATGATATACTACCAAAAACTAGTAAGAAGACAAAAAAAATTAATTTGTGTGCGTAAACTTAACACATACTCACTTTTATTTAGCTTAAGCTTAGTTTTTTTTTTTTTTTTTTTTTTTTTTTTTTTTTTTTTTTGTGTTTTGAAAAAATCACTTTATGGCTCCACTATATTTTTTCCCTAACGCTTTCTAGACCGACCTATATTTAAACTTACCCAGTACTCCATTTTTGTTTAACTCTTGGTTTAGAACTGAACTAGGTCACCTCCAGATTGAATTCAATGTCTCACATCCCGAGTGTATCAGCTAGATATAGGTATAGATAGGTAGTTATAGAGGGTAGAAGTACCTAGATAGGTAGAGGTACTTTGAAATTCCCAACTGTCATGTCGGCTCTGTTTTAACTTCTCTTTCTCTCTGAAAATAATGTCTAACTTTATTCATTCTGCATACAGAATGAATTCGTCGAAAGAGGCTTTGAAGTTATGCAATAGATACTCCCGGTGGTGTTGGTGGTGATGATGGTGATGCAGGAGGTGGGGGTGAGGGCGGATGGAATTCTTTAAAGAATGTTATCTAATTTATGGTGTGTTCGCCTATCTGCCTATCTAGTATATATACAGAGAGAGTTTGTTTCTATATATGTGCAGTGTGCATTGCATATTGCTTTGAGTCCTCCTCCTCATTGTCCTGTTCATATATATGTATATGTATAGATAGATAGAGTCGTCCTCGTAGTCGTCGTCATCGTCATATAGTCGTTTTAGTCGTCTACTTCTTCTATTTAAACATTTTCGATATGGCCTATTTCTCAGGCTGATCGGAAATGGGAATGATGATGATGTGTGGGTAGGTACATAATACATATAGATGGTTTCGCGATGGTGGAGATAAACTACTAAAGTTCGTAAACTTTATTGTTGGCCCACTTATAACTGTTCCTCGGGGGTGGTAATTTATTTGTTTTCAAATTGAACAGCCTTGAAAGTTCATTTCATAGATTTTTCATCAGCCCCCAACTAAAACACCTCCATCCTCTTCCCCCGTTTAACCACTTCTTGTTTCTATACTCAGCCTGCATTTGCAGCAGCAATAGCGGTTAAAAAGTGCATGTGGATGTGGCTCATTTCCTTCTTTGCGGCAATTTATAAGTATATACCTACCTACCTACCTACGATATGGACTTGTGTCTGTCTTTGGGGGTTCGTGTTACTGTTTGTATTAGTTCTTCGCTCGTTTTGTCGTGTGTTAAAGGTAATAACGGTCTTCACGTATAATGAGGCTAAATTAAAACTATTAATTTTCCCCTTCTTTTCATTCTTGATGGGTTTTAACTTGCTCTTGTTGGCTGAGAGAAAACTTATTATTGTCATAATTTCACTTCTCGAGAGGAAAACTGGTGCAAATAACAAGATTGAGGAGGAAAGGATTAAAGAGGAAGAAAAGCAATTTGACGTATACCTATCTACCTATACTTATGTATATACCTATTTATAAATGCAGGATAGAGGATATTATTAAATTGGGGATTTGTAAAAATATCATTTGTGTGACATTCATAGTTCCGGCATCAGGACTGGCTTTTTAATTAAATTTTTTATAAGGAGAAAGTTTTTTCATACTATTTTTACTCTGCAAGAAAACTGTGTCATTCAGCATATTTTAAGAATGTCAAGATGATTTTCAAATAGAGTTTGGGAAAAAGTTCAAAAAGTGTTGAGTGGCATACAATTTTACTCTTATATGGGAAGAAATCATTAATAATTTTGGAACAAAATAAAAATATAGTAATAATTTATGTCATTGTAGCAGTAGTAGCAGCGGCAGCAGTAGGTATATTCATACTTTAATCAATTTCTCCTTTAAAAACAAATTTAAAACAAAAATTTAAAAAGTTGCAGGTTAATGATAGAACATATATATAAAATAATATTTATGTACTTTCTACATGCAGTGAAATAAAACCCGCAGAAATAAAGCCCACGGGTTTTATTTCCCAAAATAAAGGGTAATATCACCCGCGGGCTTTTTTTCCTGGTTGAAATAGAAGCAAAAGCCGTGGGTTATAATTCCTTTTTCTTGCGGGTTTCTATCCAATGAATATATGTAGAACAATTTACTGTTGCCCAAGAAAACTATTGACATAGGCGCCTGCCTGACGACTGAACATACCCTAAGCGGAGAAACGGCGTTGTTCTAAATATATTATAATAAGAAGTCCTATTGTTGGTGGAAATTCAAAAATCTTTGAGGCTTTTGACAAAAAAAAAAATCTCTGGCTTCTAGTTACAGTACAATCCGCTTAAGAAGAACGGCAAAATGTCACAGTCTTCCTTTCACTTAAGCGGGTTTTTCACTTAAACGAAGCTTGGTTAAGTGAAAAAAAAATTTCCGGATAAAAAAACGAAAATAAACGAAATTCAAATTTAATTTTCGTGGTACAAATTTATTGGAGGTGAAAAAAAAAAAAGATTAAGTGAAAGCGTTCAGCAAATTTTTTTTTATACTCAATTAATTTTTTTTTCACTTAAGAGAAAATTTTCAATGAAAAAATATAAAAGAAAATATGTTTCAGGTATCCCGGTTTTTCACTCAAGGCAAGTTTCGCATAAGCCGAGTGTAATTGGTCGACAAATACTCGAGAATGAAAAAAGTGTTTCAGATTAGCGAATTTTTTCTCTTAAGCGGGATTCTCTTAAGCGGGTTGTAATGTTCTTCTATTTATTGCGGATGCTATGTTACAGTGGTACAATGGTATAATATGCCTGTTTGGTAACTTTTTTTCAACAAGTTTTTCGAAAACTGAGTTTTTTTCTATGGGTTTTGACAGCAAATTGTGAAAATTTGTGCAAATTCGCAAGAAATTATACAAAATCAATGAAGTAGACCACTCAATGAAATGTTGTCCAAGAAAACTGTTTATAAAAGTCCGGAATGAATTATGAAAACAACAAATTTTGGACTTCTAGAGTTGTTCTTGGAAAATTGTATTTACTTTTAAATTCCAAAATTTCTACATTTTAGAATTTTGAACTTGGTCAGTTGACAGTTTATAATTGAGAGTCCTCATTATTGAGAAATCTTGTTGGCGAATCCTGTTTACATATAATATGTATGTATATGTGAGATTGCTGAGATCCCAACTAATTTGCGTCCGTGATCTTATTGTCCGATTCACTATCTGTACATACATATTTTTTTTTAGGATTTTCTCTTGGTTTTTTTTTTCAAGAGATTTTCATTTGGAGATTTTCACTTTGGGAGTTTTCTATTCTCATCCATTCGCCCTCGTCGCACACCATACCCAATAACCATCGTAAAATTTTTCTTACGAAAGTGCCCAATATCAGCTTTTCCCTTCAGTTTATCTTTCAATTAATCGATCTGGTGAAGCAGGACTGGCTTTATGAGGATTTTGTAGAATGTGTAATTTGGTTTAAGGGTTTAAGGAATTTTTAATCTATAAATGTCGTCAAACCGAAATGGCAACTGTATCAGCATTCGGCAATTGCCAAATATTGACAAAATTTTATTAAATAAGAAACGAATACGATTTTTACCGATTTTTTTTTTGGCTACTTAATCATCATAACAATAATTAAATAAATACCAAAGTACTTGTAATTTTTCTACATAGAATTTATGACACAATTTACTTGAATTGCTATTTCAGACATTTTTTAATTTTGTATACCTCTCACAAATTATAATTCGTACAATTCATTAACGATATGAATTTATGATGAACAAAAAGGGAATTTATTTTTTTAAATGCATTCATAAAATGCATTTTATGTTTAAATTATATCTTTTAAAACCAGCATAGGTACAAACTATATAGTATAAATCTTTAAGGCACTTCATTGGTCATAAAAGGGCAGAGCCATCGCCAACTCAGTCATGAGATAAATGCTGGTGTAGGTGGAAAGTATAAAATATTGTAAAATCAGTCGCGGATTTAGAAATTCAATTTGGGGGGTCAAGTTGTTCTGGATTAACCGAAACGAATTGATAAAATACAAAAAGACCCTTAGCGATCTTGATGAATCATCAACAAATTATTTTTGGATCAAAAAAAAAAAAAAAATTATTTTTTAATATCGGTTGTTTAAAAATCTGTTGACTTTTTGAATTATCATTTTTTACTGCACATAAATAATTTTATACTTAAAGTTGGAGTTCCAATTTTTTTCGGAAAATATAGGTAAATACGTAGTTCCCAAAACCAAAATTTCAATCAACAAGACTAAATCGTGTCAGTGATGTTTGTCAAAGAGCCATAATCCTCAAATCCAAAATCCCCAAACTAAATCCTAGTAAAGAGAAAATTCCCAAGATAAAATCCCCAAAAAAAAAATGTGCAAGTACTGATACGAGCAATAAAGTCGCACGAAATGGACAAAATCCCCAGTTAATTTGTTTTTGCAAAAATACAGCAATTTCCATTATTTTTAGTAAAATGTAACAAAATAAAAATTGTGAGATGAAAGAAAATTCATGACAAAAATAAAAACTTCATTCTAGAGTTTTAACACCATGTCTTTTTTACCATAGGTTTTCAATTAAAAACTTTGGCTTTGGGGATTAAAGTTTTGGGATTATGGCTAACCCAATAATTTAAACAATAAATTTCAATTTATTATAAGCACCTGGGAAAATTTAAATAAATATAAGTCATTTTACATAAATGAACACACCAACAGAATTATTTTTGTTTTATTCTAAATTCCTTGTGTAAACCTTTCTGCAGTATGATCCGGGTCATTACCCTCGTGGAGACCCCTCCTCTTGGATGCGCCCTTGTTTACAAACAAATATACCAAGCTCAATAGCCAGTGCACAACGTCCTTATACTTCTTTGGTAGTACAGTATTTTGTAATGTATCTTCATACGATATACATACATAATATTATATCTGTGTAGTATTTTGTATAATATTTAGGTATATATATGTACGTATAGAAAATATAACATACATACATGTTATAAGAGCAATTCGGTTTTGTACATACATTTCATGTATTTTATAACTTTAAGAGAATTTATGAGGCTCCTAGAGCAATTGCGGCTGCTTGGTGGTAAATCATAATATTATTTCATATATGCAATACTTTATAATATGTACATATGTACATATATGTTTCAAAAGAGAAAAGACAAACAAAAAATCAAAACAAATCGTCCCTTCAGGCAGACTCCGTGGGAGTGTGGTTTTTTTTGGTATATGTGCCATTTAATATTAAAATGAAGGATGAACAGTTAAAATAGCTATATAGTGATATATACCACAGTATCTAGATATTGGTTTAAAAAAAAATTTAAATTTGAATATGTTGAAATGTTTAAAGTTTTTAAGCCAGCTATAGTTACATACATTAATTTCAAAGTGAGCATTTAAATTTTTTTGAAATAAAATAAGTACATACCCAAATAAAAAATTGTCTCGATAAAAATAACAAACTTTTTTAAATTAAAAAAAAACAAAAACACTGAATTTGAAAAATATAATTTTATAAATAACTTTATAAAATTTTCGATAATATTTTGATGTTTTCAAATTTTTATGAGAAATTCAAATGGGCTGCCTTTAACCCATACTGGCTTTATTTCAATGTAAAATAATTATACTTCTTAATTTCAATTATAAACTAAATAATAATTAAGGGTGACTTTTTTTAAAGCGGGGTTAGTTATATTTAAGTGGAAGGTAAATATTTAAGTTGGCTAACTTAAAGATGTATACGGATCAAAGCTGAATTAATTAACCGCTTACAGCGCCAATAAAGGATGAAAATAAAAATCTGAAAAAAATAGAGGACTATTTTTTTTTTCGTTTGGAGCTGATTAACCCCCATTCAAGACAAACTTTGTTTTAACGCCTACCCTAACGGCCACACTAACGTGCATAGTACTATATCGCACTTTATACATATAAAAATCGAACTCGAGATTTTGATCAAACTTGACATTACGATGATAGCGAAAACTGTCTATTCGTTCAGCTGCAGCTTAATAAGTGATGCGATTTTACAAAAACCTAGTACCTAGCGTTTTTAGGTATTCCCCGACACTTTTTTTATTATTTTTTTTTTACTAAAAATTAAGGTACCTGCCTTACAAATTTTTTAAGCAAAAAAAAAATGAAAATATTATTTTGTTCAAAAACGTTCCGACAATCTATTTTTTCATTAATAAGTTTTTTTAAAAAAAGGCTACCATTTTATAAAAAAAATCCGAAATATGGTTAGAAATGGTACCTCCCACAAACCCGTTTTTTTTTACTTTCGATTTTCTCATAACCGCTTCAACTGATTTTGATCAATTTTTTGTCGTTTTGGCGCTGATTGCCTCATAAAGCTTGACATTAATTATCTGGCATTTAATAAGACCTTGAAGGTTTGATAATTAGAATTTAAATTATGAAAAATTATGCGCTTAAGAAATACTTGTTCACAAAGAATTAACAAAATAAATCAATACAATTGCAATGAAATTCGTATTCATTATAAGAAAAAAAAATAAACACGAATTGGTTGCATGCACAGAGAACGTCCACTTAAAAATTAAATATAAAATATTTTGTATATATTTAGCTTATTTAACGAAGTTAAAACCAATTTTAATTTCAAACGCAATTGTCCTTGTTGAAAAAAAATAAAAAAAAATGGTTTATTCATAAAAGGGGTTGATGGTTGAAAATTTGGATTCAAATTCAAAATCAACTTTCGTAAAAACCAATTTAAAAAATCCAAAATAAAAAAAGCATAGGACCCAGAAAACCCAAAATCCAGTGAACCCAAAATCCTGAAATTCCGACATCTTAAAATTCCGTAAATATAACCAAAAAAATGTTTAAATTTGTTAAATAAATAAGTTTTCAAAAAAATCGTTTTATCTGTGAAATTTTTATTGATCAAAACTAAAATAATTATTTTACAAACAAAATTGATATCAAAGACAAAAAGTAAACATAACAGTCAAATATCAAATCATTTTAAAAGTAAAGTGCAATTTTTGTTAATTTTAGTTGACTGAAATCATTTTCATTCACACTTAATGAAATTACTTACATGACTGAATGCACTTCTACAATACAAATTGTAGATCATAATATAAAAAAAAACAACTTACCGTTTTTGTCTATACTCTCTTTTACATATTGTTTTCTTGGAATCGAAATCCCGACAAAATTATATAAAATAAAAAAAAAAGTTATACAAATAATTTTTCGAGATTTCATTTTCAGAAACAAAATTTTGTGATTTTGAGTTTTTTGGGAATTTATTATAATTATAATTTATTTTGTAGTTATGTATTTCAAAATTAATCAAAATCGTTCAATACAGTTTCGAGAAACAAAAGATTTTCATAAACGATTTCTCAATACTGTTTATATGTATTTACATAGTTTAAAAACAAAAGACCGTGGTTTATTTTGACCATACATTTTATGCACAGATTTTGTTTTTTTAAATCACAGAAACTGTTTTTGATCAAAATTAGACTTAAGAATAAGAATCCAAACAATTTTCGAGAACGTGCCTGAGGAATTTCCAAAAAAAAAACTGAGTTGTGCAAATATATTGTGTCGTCACAAATTATTCTTACATATATATTTGATTAATTGAAAGTAAAAAGTGTATCAATTAAAGCTTTTTTAAAAAATTAATTGAAAAATTCAATAATGACTTCTGACTTTTAATACTAACAACATTCCATATAAATTCTTTTTAATTTCTTTTGTGATTGTATAAACCAACGGAAACAACTTCGCTGTGTCTATACTAAAACTACATATTAATAGAATTTAAAGTTTGGACTTCCTAACTACGTTCAGGTATATATTTATGTTTCGTGCTCGGCACACCAGATTTCTATTGCAGCAACCAACTTACTTGATGAGGACCACAAATTGAGTAGATATTAAAGAAGCTAAGCACACAAAGTGATTCTTCGCCAGATTATGCAAGAAAAAGGATGAAAATCCCCGTCAACGCTCACACAGTCACTCACTTTACCACCAAAAGTGATCCATTTTCCAACCGTATAGCGTAGGTGGGTATACCGTACGCCAGAGATTATGGCTGCCTTATGAATATTTAAATATTTCACCGCGGCAAACTTAATTCATAAACGTGGTGATAATTGCTTTTTGGAATATGCTAACGAATTCAGATTTAATTACAGTTTAGATACAAAGTTACCCGGTGTCTGGTTACAGCATCAGCGCACCAGCGAATATATCCTCTCCCCCCCCTCCCCTTGCTACGACTACGACTATTCCGGCGCTGGTCCGTCCGGTGATAAGTTGCTTGTTGACTATACTCGCACAGATTTTCTCTCTGCTTGTGTTTTTTTTTTTTTTTTTTTTGGGAAAACCAAGCTGAATACGATTAGGACTAGAAATTTGTGCCACGAATGAGCGATGGGATGAAAATGTATATGGGGGTTCTCGGAATCAAGGTAACACAATGATAAATTAATGACGTCCATGGCCAGGGAGGGATATATCCATTTCTAAATACACGTAATGAATCCTTGGTGGCCAAAAACTCTGTTCAGAGTTAAGAGTTTTGAATCGAATAATGTTGCCTACTTTTAATAACGAAGACATGTACAGTACATTCACAACGATGCAATGGATATATGTAGGTACGGTAAATATTTCAACTGGTTTTAAATTATCAAATTGTTAATTTGCACTGCCAACTGGTTACCTGGGAACTAATTACATCAAATTTATTTTCGGATGGTTAGACTTTTGCAAAAGCTAGTTTTTGGTCACCGGTACATTGGTAGAAGTTTTGATCATGAGAAATAAATTATTAAATTGTTTACGAATATTCTGACAGCAAAAGACAAATTTACAATTTAAAATTGAAGCAACTTTTCAGAAAGGTATATACATATAGGTATATAAAGGATAGATAGTAATTTGAGTCCTTGACATATTATTATATGCTTTTTTAAACGGAATACAAAATTTTTATGTTCAAATTTTAAAGTTTGAGAAATATTTTAACTAGAAAGATTTTATCTCTTATTTTTGCTTTTTTCCTTTCAAACCAGGGTGACCTATAAATTCTAAGTTTATTTTAGAAATGTATATGTATAAATTTTGTACAACTTTTTCCTAAATTCGCTATATTAAATAAAATGCACGACTAGGTCGCACTAATTTGTATATGTACTATCACATTGATATATATATTTACTGCTTCGTTAAATTTTAAAATGGCTTTTATCGGTTGCACTAACCAATTTTAGTTTTAAAAGGCCGATAAACAAGCCAATAAACTAAAATGCCATTTTCCTCCAGTTAAATTTTAAAAGCGAGTTTTAACATTAAATAGATCGTTGGACGTTAAAAATAAATAAAAACAAAAATGAACAGATAAAATCCATTATTTTTCTTTTCAATTATTTACTATTCAAGCCTAGTACATATGTATATATACCTACATCAATTCTTTTCAACAACAAAAAATGGTGGTGAAAAATTTTTTTTTTCCCCAAGAAAAATGTGTGTTGTGTTGTGAAGCAAAAGAGGATAGGACTCTTCTTCAGCTACAATACAAGTTTCAAAAGGGTAGTCACAAGTCACTTACTTCCATTTTAAACCAGGTGTCATCTCTCATATCGCTATCTTACTTACACTAATGAAACTTTTTCGTTCAGTTCAAAAATTAGCTGACAAAATCCAGGGATGGTTCGCAAACAGCATTTTAGCTAAAAAATCAGAGAAATACATTCGTGCAACCCAAAAAATTTATCAAGCCGATAAATTTTATAAGAATTTTAGCAAAAACTGGTTTTAGTGGATTTTGGTGCAACTGACCATTAATATTTTAAAAACTATTCATAGCCCAGTCACTAAAGCCATATAAAAAAAGCTCAATTAGGAAATAATCGCCGGAATACTGGATTTTGGTATATAGCCTCCTCATGTGTTTTTTAGAAATAACTCACAAATTGTAAGTTGTACAGAAAAAATGTCAAGAAATAATTTGTAGTTTAAAAAATTTCCTAAAAAAAAATTAATAAACTTTTTTCCATAAAAATAACCGTTTTCGAAATAAACCAATCGGAAGAGTTAAGGGTTTTACTTTTCTATATATGTAGTTGGGAGGCTTTGTTCAATAATTGTGCATTTTGTGGTAAAAGAATCAATTCTTTTTCTTTTGGTACATTTTTTTAAAATGATTTTAAAATATTGGCCAATCTCTATTTTTCCACCCCATTGGGTGGGAGTGGTAAATAAAACAAAAATATTTAAATAGAATATGAAACAACGGCAACACTTACATTATCATGTTATAGCTTTTTTTTTTTAATTAGAAATTCATATTTTAATTATGTTTTTAAATAAAGATATTTTAGTGCTTCGTTTTTGAATAAATTATTTTTAAACTCAAAACTATTCGAATTTTATTTTCAAAATTTTGAGTTTAAAAATTGAGATAAATTAATGATGAGAGCTTATATTTTATGCCGTCCTGCCAAAAACGTAGTTTAGTTTAAGGTAGTACTATGCTAGTAAATATGTATAAATATAAACAATATATAGCACCGTTTTGCATATACAATACATGCATCTAACTTAATTTCAGACTGAAATAATTATTTAAAAAATCAATATAATTTAGAAATAAACTGAAACGACTCCTGAAATTATTTTTTTCTTCAATATTTAGAGTTTGAAAATTAATTTTTCAAAAATTATTCACTAACACAACGTGATTTAAAATGGAAATTAAAGAAGAGATTTCTGGCTTTCCAAAAAGGTATAGCATGGATTGTAAGTTTTACCGTTGTTTTTAAATATTTTTTTCCGTTTTAAGTCAATTTTTTACAAAATTTACCTTCCCACCTAAGCGGGGGGAAATATACACCCCCCTCCCATACGATTTTTTTCTTGTCTTAACCCAACCTATTCGCTCTAGCTTTTTGGGTGCGCCTTATATCGATCACCCTGTTTTATTTTGTCTAAAACCTCATTAAGGACCCCATAACGAACAAGGAGTCTGACTAAAAAATATTATTTATTTAAAGCGGTCGTCTTAATCTAAAAGCAATAAAAGAGTCGTGAATTTATTTTAAATGAATTTTGTCAAACTTTTTCGAAGTTATAGCTAAATTTTACATAAATTTTAACCGGTTTTACCCAATTTTACCCTTCTAGAAACCAGCTAAATATAAATTTTGTCAAAGTGCTGCAATATCAATTTTGATTTCGTTTGTAGCTTATAGTAGAACAAAACAACATGAAAGGGGGTTTTTTGCTGCAAAACCTACCCATCCTGAATTTTCTTATTTGATGCGTCATCCCTTGCAACATGAAGTCTAAAAGTTAACGGCTAATAACTTTGCAAATTGCTAAGAACTATCAATTTTAAAATTTTTTTTTATGGATTTTGGTTTGCTATACCATACAAATACTCGACTTTAGTCTTCTTGTTTTTGTTGGTTCAAACAATGAACTGTGTGTAGAGGTTTTCTTCATATTCCAGCTCCTACATATTTATATTCCTATATCCTATATATAATATGTGCATGTTAAACTATAAAACCTCTCTATTCTGTTGATGTTGAAGCAGTCGTCCTGCTTTTAGGTCATATCAGCGCAAAGCAAGCTCTTCAAATCCATAAGCCAAAACAATAGCAAAAACCCAAAACCAAACTATCAACTCAAGATATAGAATACCTTCTATATACCTACCTATACTACTTTGTATCTATGGATATAAAGATTATTATTGTTTCGAAAACTATGCAGCTTGGTTCTGGTAGTACACCCTCTTGTGTGGCAGCAGTGGCACTATCAAAAGTCGTTAAGACAAACTTTTTGAGTAACATCAGAGTGCCGGTTTGCAGTAATTGCACCAAGGGAACGGGCTTCGATGGGTCGGGCTTTGTTAACCTAAAAAATTGATTGGTAAGAAGGCACTAGAGCGGTGGCATTGGTATTTTTCTTCGTTTTTTTTTGTTGGTGGTTTCCAATATAGAAAAGGGGGTAACTTAGGTAACTTTGCGGATGATGAGAGGGGCATGATTGCGACATGGCCCATCTTTTTTCTGCACAGGCACAAGCATAGGCATAGGCACAGCACATGACTGTATGAACACTGAGTGAACATAAATAAAATATACATGTATTTGTATATACAGCTCAGCTATGTACATATATAGAAATAGTTTTGTCCTTTCTCCGTGTCAGCGAAGATGAAGAAGAATGAATAGAGGGAAAGTAAAGGGCAACTGGAAATGGAAATGGTAGCTTCCGTTTTGCTTTGCGATTGTTCTATACTTCGTCCATGGACAACGGTTGTTGATGGTAGAAGGATGGTAGTGATGGAAAAGATAGTTGTTTTTTGTGGTTTTGTGCAGTTGGTAGGTTAGGTTGGATATATGTATACATATATCCTTAAGAACTGATGTCATGCAAAAATAAAAACAAAGGACTAACAGATACGTGTAGAAGAGTAGTCCACATGCGGTCAGTTTGGCGCAATTTTTTTTTTTTAATTTCCTTCTTTTCGTGTTTTTCTTTGAATTCATATGTTTTTTTTTCTTCTATTATTCTGCTGCATTGTCCTTCATTTCGAACATTGAAATGTTGAATTTATTTGGGTTATGACTTGGGCCAAAGTAGGACAATTGAAATTTCAAGGCGATTCAAACTATTTTGAAAAGGTATAGTTAGAATTGTAACCATGCTGTTTGGAATGCAAAAAAATCTACAAAAAAAAAACTAACAAAAATGAAGTCCTTAATATTTAAAATTTACTAGGTAGGTATACCTATACATATTTTTTGAAAGTTAATAAATTAAATTTACCACCTGTTTGCAATCGAATAATTATAGATGCTATACTAACTAAAAAAATTCAAATTGATTTATGACAAAGCTTTTGAATAAACCAACCCTTATTGTGAGTCTTTGTGTATAAAATGCAGTAAAACGAATAAATGTGGTATCTAAAAAAGTGTCAAATAGATGATTAAATCAGGCTTGGTTGTGCCCTGAGTGTATACAGAGAAAATACTTTGAAAATTTATTTGAAATATTTTCACATCCTTTTTACGTGTTTATCTTCTCTCCCACGAGGTATATACCAGGTATCTTTGTAGATGTCCTCAAAGGATTGTTCTTTACAGAAAAAGGGGGTAGGTATAAATCGATGTTTTGCTGAAAATTCATGCCTTTTTCCTTGATATTCTTTTACTTTCATAGGCTTTTTCATCAGTTAGTAATTTATTCCTAATCATGAGATACAAAAATTCACGTTGACAGTTCCTACTAACTACATCATCTATGCCAATATCAACCCGTTGAAGTTTGTGAATCAGAAATTAACAGTGTTTCATCCTTTTTATGTTCCCTTGATGATTTCAAATTGTACTTTATTTTTGGTGAATTCAATCTCCCAGGGATAAATAGGAATTTTTTTGAGATGATAATCACTCAATTTTTAATCCAATTAATTTAATAAGTTGGTAGCAATTTTCTGATGTTATTTTATAATGGAACTGGATATAATGTAGATATTATAGGAAAAGGTAAGGTAATCAAATTTGTAGTTTAAGTACAGAACAATTTTTTTTTAATATTCTTGACTTTCCCTGTATCAAAGTTTGTTGAAGGTAATAAGGTTTCCCTATAAAAAGGTGTTTTATAAAACTTTTAAGCTTGCTTGTTTTATCGGGACCTTGAAGGTGAGAAAATTGAAAAATTATTATTCTCAAATTTAAGAAAAAAAACACTTGTCATATAGGAAATTAGCTTGAATTTTAAAAATTTTATTATTATTATTATAACTTTACTATAAATAAATGTTGTTTAACAATTTTCACCAGGTATAGGTATAGTTTTCTGAACTGTCGTCTTTCTCCAATTTTGAATTTTAATTTTGAAAACTTAATTCTGACAAAAAAAGTTGAGTAGGTCAGGGCTATAGTGAGGGTGCTTTTTGAGGGATAGGTCCACAGGCCAAAAGTCCATAAATATATTGTGGATTTTAATTTCTACCTTGCTAGCTGGTGGGCCCGAAGTCCACATCAGGACATTTCGTCACCTGATTGCAAGAACCAGCTAACTCAATCTTCAAATTTTTGAGAAAGTCGCAAAAAACGTCTTGACCTCTTTTCGCAGGCTTCATTTTTTGCATGATAGTGCTGGTAAAATAATAACACCATATTTTTTCTGCGCTACTGGTTGAAGTTAAGGGTAAAAATTACGATACGAATCGATTCAAAGTAGTTAAAACCCAAGAACCTCAAAAATTAAAAAAACCGAGTTAGCTGGTTCTTGCAATTAGGTGACGATTTTTGGGGACGTCTGGCCCATCGAATATGGAATCCTGACTCACTTTTACGATATAAAATTACTCAGTTTATTTGTATTTATTGGAAAAACATTTATTCTGAGAAAAAGAGAGAGAGAAAGTTGAAATATATTTTTGTTGCTTAATTGCCAGAACACTACTAAAGGTTGATGTGCCCAACGTATCTTCTGAACAATCGGAACATCAAGTGGACCGCTTCGGGGGTTCAAAGGATTTTAACTCCCTTTTTGGGATCTCTGGACTGGTTGTGCGGCTTTGGGTATGATCAGTCGTCAGGCATGCGCCAATATGAACAGTTTTCTTAATAAACAGTACCTTGGGTAATTTAAAAACAAAAAATAGAGACAATATTTGTGGACTTATGACTCTTTTCTTTTCTTAAATAAGGGAATATTGACTCACTTATTCGTCAACTTATGGTACTTCAGAGTGGGTTAAGAGTCCACAATTGATATGTGGACTTGTAACCCATCCGAGTCGAGCAAGAGTCCATTGCGGACTTTTGACCCGTGGACTTATGACCCTGCGACCTACTTTTATACTAAAGCATATTATGTAAATATTAATATTATTTACAATCATAAATTTAATATCAAAGAATAGAATGAAATTTTTGTATTAAAAGAATAATTAGAATAATCTGAATAGATATATTCAAATTTTGAAAAATTAAAAAACTAAATTCACTTGAAATTTTTAAAATTACTTTAAACAAACATAAATAAAATTTCATCCAAAAAAGTTGGGAAAATTATTGTCGACTCATATGGATCCAATTTCCTTATAAAATTAAGGATTACTGAGCCAATTTATTGTGGACTTTTGACCTTACCTATGTCGGTAAAAAGTATAAAAAGTACATCATTATAGACTTTTGGTCTGAAGTCTAATATACTTATCCTGCCCCGTAAGGAGGACTTACCTATTTAACTTTCTGAATATGCATGGAGATTGATAATTATCGATATCAAAAATTATATCAAAAAAAATTTCGTGAAGACAAATAGATCTTTTTTCAAAATGGATTCATTTTTCCGTGTGTTATTTTAAAAATCATTAAATTTTTCTGTTGGAGTCCAAAATTTTTAAAAGTTTGTTTTTGTCACTTCTGAATTTTTGTATCAAAATTTTGTGTACCGTCGGTGGAAAAAAAACTAAAGTTGACGTATCGAATACCGTAATTTTTTCTGTTCAAAATCTTCCATCAGAGTCTTTTCAAATTTTTGAAAAACATTCTTTGTAAAAAAATTGAGTAAAATCAGTCAACTGTTTTCGAAAAAGTCCGAAATTACATATTCCTGTTTTCCGAAAATTTGGCGCGTTATGATGGTTTTTTATGTACCCATTTTTTTTAAATAATTACTAAGGAACCTACGTATGTATATACATACGTATTATTATAAGATTATCACACTAAGACCTAAGCTCATCTTTTACTTGCTGTCTGTTGCTGATGAAGGTCCAGAAACAAACATAAATAATATATATTGCGCTACCACACCATAAACTAGGTTACGAAAATCAGAAGATTATCCCACCAGTCTAGATCCCGGTCATCACACCATCACATCAGAGAACTTCAATTTATTTCACAGAAAATATAATAATTGCTAACACCGTTCCAAGCAAACAAATTGAAAACTTCATAAAGAATTTCATTTTTAATTTTCTACTTCAATTTTTTTCGATTTCCTTACTTTTGATAAACATTTCTTAAAAAAAAAAAACAAAGCATCTCTATACTTTTTTATTTTTGACTTCCAAAGCAATATTGATCTCTTGGGCACTTGTTTTCGAACGAAAAACCTAAATCTTTAACATTGTTTCTGCCTGTTCTTTTTTTTTCTATTCTTTTTTATTTAATATAAATTCTCTATCCTTTCAAACTAAAAGGCGTTGCCTCTGTGATGCTTACTCTTAAAAAATAATCACATTTCCATCTCTAACATTCCTTGGAAGTATAGTCTTCCTTATATTATATAGGCATGTGCTGTTTATGTCTATGTATGAAGTCAAAAGCATACTTTCATCTATGCTCCAATTCAATCGCATCCTTAAATTCCAGCCTCGCGCGGCAAAGGAGATGTAGCCAGCACGACTCAATAAAAATTTCAGGCCAACTATGTGTATGCGCCTAAGCTCCCCGGCATATGAAATACGGTACACTGCCATCGTAATGATCATCGTTACCGAATGAACTATTTTCTATAGGGAACAATGTCCTTTCGTTAGAAAAAAGGCAAGAAGGAAAAAAAGAAAAAAAAAAAAAGGATTGCATAAATAGGAATGCGAGAAGCGGTGGGAAGGTAGGCGAGAGTATGAAGAAAGTAGAGGTACCCCACATATATGACATCCACATCAGGGAGAAGCATATTCCCACTTCCCCCCATTGTCATTCATTCAGAGAAAGGAAACGAAACGACGACTATACGACTACGACGACGATGGCGAACAAAATGTAGAACTTCTCAACATTCTCCGCCCCTCCCCTTCCCTCCCGCCACCTTCCGTATCCCTTTCTACTGTGTCCTGAATCCATACTCCAAATCATCATAGGCTCATAGAAGAGTGAAACAAAATACTGCGAACGAACAAGAAGTATGTAGGGAGTCAAAAAATAATTTCACTATGGTATTATATTTTCTATATTATAGTCTTGCCTCGCTTCACCTCTCCCGGATTTCTTGTTCCGTAAATTATCCCTCTTACCAACCAGCTGATGCATTGTGCATTTTATTTTCTTCTTGTTTGTTGAATTGCCTCAGTTGGTGTTTGTTGGGCCTTAACTAAAAATGAAAAAAAAAAATTTAAATTCTTTTTGCAATCAACAACAACTGTATCAGAGTTTTCAATAAAAAATATTTTTTTTCTTAGACAAAAATTTAATTGCATACTTTTGAATAACAATTCTTTAGAGTCTTTGGTGTCTCAGTCTTAATACTTTCATGTTAGGTTTCGAATAAAAAAAAATATGAGATATCATATCAATATTCGACCCAATTATGGCTATATATTTACAGTCAGTGTAAGAAGAATTCCAGAAGTTTTGAATATTAAATTTTAAGCATCAACATTCATTTAATTTTAATGAATTTTTGATGCTTTAAATTCGGTTACTAAATAATCAATAAATACTAGATTACGTGAAAAATAAAACAAAATAACTACAAGAATTTGTTTTACATTTTTATTTATCTTTATTTTTTTTTTAATACCTAATACATAATTCATCTTATATTATTACATATTATTACATATTTTTATATACAAAAATAAATTGTTTTACTAACTACATATTTCTCCGTCAATTTTCCATCAAGAGTTTTTTTTTTATATTTTCCAAAACGGTCAATAAAATTTTGTCTCCAAATCAAAAAATAATAAAGAATTAAGAATGAAGAATATTAGACCGGTATTCACTACTTGCACATAAGGGGGGATCATCAATTTATGAAGAAAAATAAATTGTTGATATCAGTTTCGAATACGTCCATTTTTTTGCGTTTCGATGAGTAGAAAAATTTGACACTAAAAAAAAAGTTTATGTAAAGCACTTAAAATAATCTCAAAGTTTTGACTTTTTGGCATATTTTTTCCACATGTTTTAAACAAGTTTGGCCCATCTCTGGCTTTTCACCAGCTACTGTTATTGAAACTTCAGTCACCATATTCACACAGAGTTCAACAGCTTGACAAGGGAAGTTTGGAAATAACTTGTTTGTTTAGAAATTCTTCCAAATTCAATCATACTAAAGGGGAAATCTGACTTGGGACTCAATTCAATTCAATTCAATTCAATTCAATTCAATTCAATTCAATTCAATTCAATTCAATTCAATTCAATTCAATTCAATTCAATTCAATTCAATTCAATTCAATTCAATTCAATTCAATTCAATTCAATTCAATTCAATTCAATTCAATTCAATTCAATCCTTTAGCATTTTCAACAATTTATTCTAGGTGTGCAAAATGAGAATAACCGGGTCAATTATTTCTCTTACACTAGATCTGAAACACTTTAACAGATTAACTAAATTGGACACATGATTGGAGCCGCTTTCTTAAACTGGACCATACACTTTTAAATGTTTTCAGAAAGCATTGTCAAGTTAATATCATTCGGATCCGATGTGCCCCATTTTTCCTATAGGTTTCTCTTAGAGAGATCTTAGGATCCTGTGCTTATAGCGTCAAAAATTTGAAACAAATATTTTTGATATGTACTATGAGTATCTTGGATATTTCGGATGAGGTAGGTAAATTCTAGGCTTCTGCGTTTTAGCTCACTTCAAAGAGCGCTGTTCAAAAATATTTAGTGAACTATAAGCTCTTACATGCTATATTTAAATTTTAAATTTTTTTTAAATTTAATTAAATTTTGGATTTTTACAAAGGTAATATAAAATTTATTTCCTTTGCATGCTTTTTTAGGGCAATTCATTTGGAACGAAATAATATGCCTTTTTGGTAACTTTTTTTTCAACAAATTTCCCAAAACTGATATTCACAAATTGTGAAAATGTTTGTTTTCGAAAATTGGTTATTTTAATATATCCCAAAGAACGGTTTTTTTATTTTCAATTTTCTAGAAAAGTGTTCAGTTCAAATCCATTTTTTTCATGGAGAAGTTTCTCGAAAGTTTTAATAGCATTTTATGTCTTAAAGAAACAATTTTTGGATTTTTAAATACAAGTTACAATTTTGTTTAAAATATTTTAACAATGACTTGGTCGATTTTTATTTAACTTTGCACATATTGGTTTCTTAAAATCATTTAGCTGATTTGAAACAAAAAAAAATGTTCTTAAAATTAATATAAACAGTAACATAAAGATACTAAAATAAAAAAAAAAGAAAAAAAAAAACAGTTCAGGAAAATCTTATTTTTTCGAAATGGACGACCAAGATTTTGATACAAAATTTTCTATGAACTAATATTAACACGATCTACTAATTTACAGGAACATATTCAACATCAAATAAGTACAAATAATATTGCATAAACAAATTTTTCAAAACACAAATTTTTGTTTTTTTTTTTGGTAATTTCAAAAATAATTTTTTTTAAATTCAATATTTCAATATTCAAAAACGGAAATTAATAAATACTTAAAAAATAGCATCATTATTTTATGTAACCCTGGTCGGGGCATAAGTACTTAAATAATAAAAAAAAATTATAAATGTTAACAAAATTTAATCAAACATTTTTTTAGTAAAACTAGAATTTTAGTTGCTCTTATAGCCAATTTATTTTTTTTTAATTTGATTTACAATATTCAGACTTAAAAACCATTCAGAGTGACTGCTTATATGAGCTAATTCGTGTGACCGTGTGATAATTAATATTAATATAATTTATAACTAAAAACACAGAAATTTATTGAGAAGATTTTCATGAAATTTGCGTTTTTTCACTGGATTTTCGAGAAATTTTAAAGACGAATACTTTAATTTTACAATTTTTCCTTACGTATTTATGGATATTTTAACAATGAAAATGGGTGTAGAAAGCTAAACTTCTCTCAAAAAAAAAAAAACTTTGATCCTGAGTTCTGTTGATCTGATCGTCAAAATTAAAGTTTTTAAGTCTTAATAAAAATGTCAAGTAAGTGCGTAAGTAGGGGAGAGTGGGGCAAGAAAGACCACTTAAGCTTTAGACACTCCTAAATTTTGTTCTATTCCTAAATGAGGAGCAAATATTTTTTCAAATAATACTTTAAGCTTTGAACTTCATCAAAGTGCACAATCAAAATAGTTGAACAATTGTATATAGAGATATACACAATTATATAACCTTGTCTCGAAAGTCCGTTTTGCCCCACTAGCGGGGCAAAAAGGACCTTTGAACGTTTTGCCCCACTACGTAGGTACTGGTTGCATTTGCCCCATAAGAAAAATATTTTTATAAGAAAAATGTTTTTATTTTTCTTAATTTTATTTACTTACCTTTATTTCCAGAAGTTAAAGATAGCACTTACCATTACAAACAGTACAAAATAAACAACATTTTCAGGATTATGAACGTTTTCAAACTTTCATCATTTAAATCGCAACTAACTTCAGTTTTTCAATGAAACTATAAGGGATGTGTTGGGAAAGTAGGTTTTTTATTAGTTCTACCTATTGAATATAAGATGGAGTTAAGAAGCATGGTAAAAATCGGTTTGGTTCTTTTTGCCCCGTGGTCCTTCTTGCCCCACTCTCCCCTACTCATTTTATATATCCGAATGATTTTCATTTTTGTATTTGCCTACTTTGACCTAATACGCTGGTAAACGAAAAATTTTATTAAAAAATGACAGAAATTATAAACGAAGACAGAAGATTATTGTTGTAGCAAAATATTTACAAAAGTCTCCATCTTTTTTCGCCTATATTTATAATTTCCCACTAAATTAAATGTGTACGAAAAAATTATATTGATTTTTAGTTTTGTTGTTCGTATTGATTTCTTTGCTTTTAATATTTGTCTTTATGCAAATTGTTGAATTCATGCACTCAATATAAATGTTCAATTCCTTACAAAAACTTACTTACAATGAAATATGTTTTTTTTTCGTGGGAGAATTGTGGGATATTTATAACAAAGGCGTCGGAAAAAGGGAATTTTTGGGTATCACTATGGGAAAACCTGCTTGCAAAGTGTGGAATTACTGGGGGGAATTGTGACTTTCGACACACTTTCGAGCAATTTTGGGTCAGTTATGATACCACATGGATCTTTACTCGTTACCTTACCATCATTTGAAGCTCCTCATGAATAAGCATTCAGGAATACCAACATCGACCTAATAAAGACAAATTTTGAAAATTGAATCAGTTTTTCGTTTAATTTCATATCTAGATCCCTCACTAAATTTTTTTGTCGAATTGTTTTTTGTTGGTATCGTTTTCAAAGTTATGGTCCATGACTTATTTTTCCACAGAAAGTGATACTTTTACTTTGTGAACTCTTTTATTTGGGCTAGCAAAAAGACTAACACTACACTCAGCTCAGGAAACGGACTATGTGATCTTTTATTATGGTCCCTCTTGTTATCGTATATACGTCAAAGTGTTGTTGTGCTATTTTGGAACGTCATTGTTTCACCGTATTGTGCCGTGTAGATACTTTTGTTTAGTGCAGATACTTTTAAGGGGATACAATTTAACTATCGTCGTTGTGTCGGTCGTGTGATAGTCATATAGTCATCTTTATCGTCATCGGTGGTAGATATAGTTGTGTGGTGGGAAGAACAACAACAACAAACGACAACGAAGCCGAAGTAGTACAACAAACGATGGGCTGTTTAGGTTCTGTGGCAAAGATTTGTTTGGGCTGTGCATATGCAAATTTATTTTTATTTAGGTTACTCTCAGGAAATGCAACACTGGAAAACAATACCCAAGGAATCGGAGCGCAAGAGGAGAACCCGTGTGAGGGAGTGAAAGTTGGGGAAGCAAAATACTCCATACCCATCCTACCAAAGAAGTGTAGCTAGAGCTGAAGCTCCTGTATATATTCCTATATATAGTTTCCTGAATCCTGAGTTCTATGTTAAATGAAATCCTTTTTCTTTTTCTTGCTCTACTTCTTCCTGCTGCTGCTACTTCCTTGTTGTTAGTTTTATTTATTCATTGGTTTAGTACTTATACTCTATATGTCAGATATGGTACTCGCAAACTCGTATATATATGAGTGAAATTTATATTTTTGCCTACTTCTCTCTCTCTTTTTCTATCTCACTCTCTCTCTCTTCAAAAAATTTGCGTCTGATTTTTGTCTATATATGTATGTATGTAGGTAGTTTATTTTTTTTTCATCCTGTTGCTGATGGGTTTAGGTATATATCTTCTTCGACAACTTTGTGTCATATCGCATAGAAGAGAGGCTTAAATTAAGCTCTAGGACAAGCTACATAAAGGTTTGTAGGTACGAGTATATGCGAAAGTTTATTTGTGTGTGATTTTGTTTCGTTCTTTTTCTCCAGATTATGCAAATTCGCTCCAAATAACAAATAGGACAAAGTTTTCTTTTTTTTTTATAGTTCAAATGACGTACAGGTGAACATTGCTCAGAGTGCACATAATGTCGTGAATGAGTGCATTTCATTTGAAAAAAAAAAAAAAATGTTTATATGTATTACAAAGCACTGAACAAAATAATAATAATAATAAAAAAAAAAACATTGTTCCGTATGTATATATAATGTGTAGTAGGTCATAAATTGTGCTAAGGTCCTTTAATGAAAAAATTATAAAAGAATACTTACAAACAAAACAAAAACAATATATGTACCTATACGAAGAAACCATCAATTAACCTAAGGAAAATATAAAAGAAACTTTAAAAACCTTAAAAATGAGGTTAACTCATGAAACAACAAAAAAAACTTTGCTTTATTTTATTATTATTGTACCTTATATGTTCCATAATATGCCTACGCTATTGCTGATGCATTGTTGTAAAATGTTGTTCTAATTTTTGATTGTATTTTTTTTTTTTGTCATATAAAGGGCTTGTATCCGTTTTGGACAATATGGTGAAATTGACCTTTGCTTTTATTCAGGTCTCATAACTGCAATATCTTGTTCTTTCTATTCTTTTTTTTTGTTGAAATGTTGATGTTATGATCTCGAATTATATGGATTAGAATTCAAAACCATTCTATTTCACTGGTTATCTAGCTTTTGTGGTTCACCGGTTTGACCTTAGAAAATGGTAAAAAAGTCTATTCTGGGATAAAATTGTTGCATGTCTGACCGGGAAAACTAAATGTAGGAATATCATCAAACACAAATTGTTTTTTTTTTTTTCAAGGGTTTTATAAGAAATATAAGTACGTCTTGGTCTTGTTTGTTAATATTTTTATATTTTTTTCGTAGGAAAAAACTAAATGAATAAGTTTTCAGCTTAAATTCCTTAAGGCAACTCCAAAATAGGTATTTGTGTTCTTGAGCTTATTATAGAGGCCTTGTTCTATTGGAACCTGAATTCATAAAGTATACTGTGCTTTATAACTCACATATTCAATAGCATATTTAGCACCTCTGAGTTTCTTTCAGAATGAAAGAAAGCTAAAATTATTCTCGTTCCTAAAAAAGTAAATGGGTATTGCTACGGAGTTCAGGCCAATTGCCATTCTCCATGAAGTTGAAGATCGCTGTATCGAAAGTGAAAAAATTGTTTATGAAAGAATCGGTAGATATATTGAAAAGATTTTTCAAAACCGTAAAAAGCATTGTGTAGGGCGTCAATTTTTCTAGGCGTGATGTTATTTTGTTTTCTTTTTTTTTAATAATTTTTTTTCACCAAAAATGACAAAATTAAAATTCATTTTTTTTGTTTAAGAGAGAATCTAGGCCACAAAACTTGTTGTTTGAACAAAATAAAATATAATATAAAAAGAATGGCACATGTGAGGTTTTTTGTTTTTTGCATCGGTTAAAATTTTGTACGATGATAATTAAAAAATTTACCACTAAACTTTAGACCCCTTCAACTCGGTGATGAATAATGATAGGCTGAAAAGAAAAACAGTAATGTATCGGGAATTTGAAACTTTGAACGTGATAGATTTTTTTTTTAATTTACGATATAAGCAAACATTTTTACAAAACAACGAATTTTTAACAAAAAAATATTTAAGACTAATAAACTTAAGAACTGATGACTATTTATGGAAGTTTCAGTCTGCTTATAAGTACCTTTAACGGAAGGCAAACGGTCGATCATCTACCGATCTCAATGTTTTAAACTAGAATACAACAGGGATCCATCCTTGGCGCAATTGTTTCCAAACATATACATAAATTAGTTCTTAAAGTTGTTGAACACTGTTTTATTTCTTCTTATGCTCTGCAAAATCGTTAATCTTATAAGAAGAGTTCGAATTGCATGTATTGCTTAAAAGTACAAGTAACCGGTTTTTATCTTCCACGAATCGCGAGGGATTTGTTAACAATCACACAAATTTTCGTCTGACGAACAGTGTTGCCATTTTGATGAGTAGAAGTACTGCATTTCCTTCAAAAAATAAAACAAAATTACTGCCACAAATCTACTGCAATTTTTTTGCAAACCTCTTATTCAAAAACATTATTAATATTGTTCTAATCGAACTTTGTGTTTTTATTTAATTAAAAAACGACTGAGAAAATGTGCATTTTACTACATTTTTTAGTGATGTAATGCGCAATTTTTAAAAAGCGGTAATGCTTGTTTGTTGTTGTGATTTGTAGGAAATTTTTTTTTCCTATACCGCACTTCCAGAAGGGCTATACTTCCTCCTCCGGCATTATTTTAGTAGAAAACAACTTTTTTAGCATGACAAAAGTTCATAACTTCGATGAATATTGGTCCATAATGGACTTATAGGTAGCGGGTCGAAATTCTGGTTTTCAAAATTTTGTTTGGTGAAAATTCAGTTTTTTTTTAAATTTTGTTTGCTCAAAATTATAATTATACATATATTTCCTGTTGAACATCGAACTTCAAACAAAAAATTTTCCAAACTTATGAATATCTAGCTAAATTCATTGAGTAATTCTTTGCCAACTGTAATTTTTTAAAATCAAAATTTTGCTAAAATTAAAACTCATTGAAAATAATTGTTTTTTTATTTTGTTTGTCTTTATGTAGATAGTATTAAGACTGCTAGGGCATTTAACTACAATTATTAGGGAACACAGTATATAATAAAAAGTTTTTAGGAAACAAAAAATATAGTAAAAAGTACTTAACCTCGAAGACACGGTACTGATATTGTTTTTTTTTTCATTTTTGAATTTTAAAACATTCTGACTATTTTTTACAAATATTTTTGGTGAGCTTCTGAAACCACTCGTATAATTTCACTTTTTAACTTTGAAAGGCAATTTGTTTTTTTTTTTTAATTTTACTTTTTTTTGTTTTTTTTTTAATATGTTTTCCGAGTTTGGCGAGTCTTTATTTATACGTTGGATTATTACTCAAAATGTATTGTACGGATTTATTTGCATATATTAAGTCCGAAGTATTGCTAACATTATTAATAGAAAAATAACAAGATTGTTAGCACTATTGCTTGAAATTATTTTATTAAGTTAAATTATAAATTAATAAACCGCAGTACTGACATCAACAGTACTGAAATTTAGGCTTAAATATAACCTCATACATATTTCAACGCTTCGGAAAAAATAATTTCCGAGATAATTTTAATTAATGACTTTAAAGTTTAAGAGAAATAAAATGTTCTAAAAATCACCCAAAAAAATTAACATGCTTGGATACCGTTGAAGTTCTGTCAGTTAATTTTGTGGCATACACCTTTTGAATAAAAACACTTCACTCTTACAGCACAATTACGTTTGACTTTTGTTAAAAACAAATAAATAGTGTATCTTTCGAACGTACCATCAAACTAAAAACAAGATGGTGGTTCAGAAGGAAATCTTTTGATTTTAAAAATAAAATAAAATTCTGCTATTCAATTATAATTATTTAATTCGAGAGCAAATAGTTTGATTTGATATTGTCAAAATTTAATCAAACAACTATTGTACTAAAACTTATCAGAGAACAACATTTTTATTCAATGATATATTTTAATAGAAAAAAGTAGATTTAATCGGCAAAAAAAGGATGGGACATGCCACGGCACTGACGTTTTGAGACTACTTTTTTAAGTCGAGGGGAAAGGGTAGCAAATTTTGTTCACAATCTCTAATGTAAATTGTAGTACATACAAACTTATTTCCACAATTCAAACCAGATATTAATGAGAAAATTTCAAAATAGCTTTTAACGGCCTTTAAGTCCTACAAAAATTCTATATAAAGTTACAAATAAAGCACTAGAAACAAAGATGTATAATTGTACTAAACAAAAATATACGCAAATTATTCAATACCAAAATCAATTTTTAAACAACATGGCCTAATTCAAGTCTCTTCTTTATGGTTCGTGGAAATTAGTTTGAAATAAAACCGTTTTAATTACTTATTCTGTATGGAAAAAGTGTCAATAAAAAAATTTTGTATTTCACAATGGTGAAAATGATGAACTATTTTTAAAAAATTGGCATTCTATCATTTTCAACATAATATTTACTGCACATTCAATTTGCTTATAGCATTTTTAATTTTATAACATATTATTATGTGTAAATGAATTTGCTATCTTTAATTCCGCCAATTTATACATATTTTTTTATTCTGTACACAAAACTCGAATTAAATAAATAATAATTGGAAGTCAATTTTCCCTTAAATTTTTTGAAAATCTTGTTTACTTTCCCTTCGTGGAACAAATTTAGATTTTATAGATTAGTACCTTCTTGACTACGTATTTATTAGCTTTCCAAATGTGTCCACACATTCAACAGAATCTTAGTTTCCATAAAAAAAATATTATGAGGTTATTTAAATATTTTTAAAGTTCTAATAAATATGATTTCTCCTTCAGCAAAAATCTCATAAAATATTTATTTGCTTCTCTAGCAGCTCATTGAAATTCATAAAAAAAATAAACAAAACAAAAAATAAAAAGAAAAATAAACAAAAAAAAAAACAAACACATTAAACAACAAAAATTTCTACGTCAATCACTTGTCCCATGAATCATAATTTCTTGCAATTTTTCAGGGTTATGTGTGAAATTATGTCAAACTGACCACCACAGCGCCACATAGTTGAATTCAAATTCATTCAGAGCAGAACATAATATGAATGACCGCCTTCTATGCTGTACCCCATATCTCTCTAAACCCCCAAACCCACATTAAAACCAACTATATATACTACAATAATAACTTTGTCCTTTTTGTGTAAGGATGAACAAAAATAATGACCATAGTTAAATGGACGAAAAAAAAAAGGAAAAAAAAAACATCGGTCTATAAGAAGGGGCGTTCTCTATCTCTATCTACAAAAGAATGTAATGTAGCATTACCGTTTTAAATTCAAAAAAATTACCGTCTTTCATCGTTTCTTCCTTTGACTGCCATTGACATAAATTCCTCTGTTTATTTTTTTTTGTTGTTCTTCAAAAGTTTTGTTTTTAATACATAATTATTATTATTGCTGTGTTCTGCTGTACTTTATAGTTTTTTTGTTGTTGTTTTGTTTTACATAATATTTCACTTTTACTTATCCTTTATTTGTTAAAAATACCTAAATATTTAGATCATAACTACGAAATAAATCATGTTGACCATTTAGTTTGAATTTTTTTGTATATTTAGGTAGGTACCTACTTTCAATTTCAAGTCCATAAAGAAACGTTACAGGATTGCTGCTGATAAAGGGACATTTAAAGATAAAAGGGTACTTCAAAATTTCATGATTTGAATTAGGTCTAGTTGCTTGTTTCTGAAAATGAGTTGTTACAAAAATGTACTAACTCAAGTGTGGGAGATATGATATCCTTGATCTGATTCGGTCTTATTTGGCTGTGAACCGGAAAAGTACCTATTTTTTTATGAAGCTATAAAAATCCATCATGGATTGAGTAAACAAATAGAGGCATTTTTTTTATATTTTCCAGATTAGGTACGTTAAAATGTTTCAACGTTTAGTTGGCTAATGCAACAAAAACATAAATAATATCTAACAACCGCGAAAACCTTAAAAGGTATTACAATGGAGAAGAGAGGGGTTTTTAGTTCGTTTTGTGAATTTTTGGGAAGTGAATTTTTTTGATGAAAAATTTGTGCCTTTTATTAAGATGTGATTTGTGAGTTTCAAGATGTTGTACCTTTGTAGTATTATTCAGATGTGTCTGGGACATTTATGCGGCAGTAAAAAAAAATCCTAAAAAAATGGATGGGGGAAACAAATTTGTAAAACTGATTAAAAAAAAAGAAGGTTTACTTACACAACACCTCGAATTTATTATCAATTTTGACAACGATGTTATAACATTTTTAAATGTGGGCGAAAATTAATCTTATTAAATTTTCATTGTATTCATTATCTCGCCTCAAAACTTCATCAAAATAATAAGTTCAGTTTTTATCAAATTTTGTTAGCTCTCCCATACAAAGTGCCCCTCGGTGGTGTGGCACCGAGACAAGACTTACAATTCGTTACACGCGACCGAAAATGAAGCAAAATTTTTTTTTTTTAATTTTTACAAGAAAGATAAGACACTAAACTACTCACACGGTATGTTGTTTTCGAAAAACATGATATACAAGGTTTATAATTAGTCAAGACAAGAGATAATTTTTATGAAGGAGTGGTATTTTTTCCCTTACTTAGGTGGAAGGTCCAATTTTCTAAAAAATCGACTTGAGATAGAATACAATTATTATAAACCAACGACAACACTTGTCCACTATTGAATTGAGAATTTGCGGCCTACTTAAGTGGTTCAAAAGTCCATTGTGGACTTTGTATGTAAAATTACATTTTATTATTTTATAGTTTACATTCACTTTCAATCAATAACCAATTATGATGCGAGCAAGCCAACCGACCAACAAAACTCGAAAATTCTGTTATAAATATAACTATTATCAGTCTATAGTAATAATATTCTTTAAATATTACCTTAAAAAATGATTTCTAAGTTCGGATGTAAGTTTTTTTGATTTTAATAAAACTAACAGTTTTGAAAATACGTTTATAGTCCTTAATTAGTATTCTTCGAATTAAATATATATAACCTTTCAGAAAAAAAATAATATTAAAACTTAAAAATATAACTGCATTTTCGGGGTTACCCTATTTTACCCTATAAATGGCAAACCTTTAAAAAATATTAAGAAACAGAGAAATTCCAAATAATTTTTTTTTAAACAAAAAAAGATTTTTTAAATTGATTGCAATTTTTCGGTTTTTACCCCAATTTAGCTTACAAATAGCAAAATTTTGAGCGGTAGTTGCTCTTAGGTGACACAGATGGCGATGTTTTTAAATAAAGACACGCGCGTATTCGAATGCAATGTTAGGTTACAATTTTCAAAGCAGTCGGTGAAGATCTGTATGAAATTTGAGATTAGGAACAAGCAAAAATGTAATTTTTTTCTATAAATAGATATTAATTTATATATTAATAAAGAGAACGAAAAATAATGAAAAAAAGAACAAAATAAACTATACTCACGAAATAAACGTTCATTGTAAACGACACAAATTATCTTTCCTTCAAGAAAATTTAAAGTTTGTTTTTCTCAATTTTTTGACAGCAAAACTGATAAATCTTTCTGATAAATTAAGTTCCTGTATTGCTTATATTTCAGTATAGTGGGTGTTGATTTTATGCTCAATATATCAAATATCAAAAACTATTTAGTGGATAAAGCCACGGTTCCAATAAAAAATATGTATAATAAAATCTTACTAACTAGAAGATAAATATTAAAACTATGTAGGTATATAATTACATATGTACTGAGTTAAAAAAAATGAAACACAAATTTAAATCTTTACAAATAATCCCCTCGTATAGCAAAGTGCTATGATTTTTATTTCAGATTGAAATAATATGTATGTAGGTACATATAGTCATATGTACACTCTGTGCAATACAGTCATGTACATCCTATTATATAAATGTATATTTAGGTATTTATATATTATAATAATGATTGCAATTTTGTTATTCATCTCCACATCAATGTCACTGTTTGTCATTGACATACTCCTCTGATTCATCAAAAATAATGAATAATAATAAAAAAAAAAACAGAATGAGAAAGAAATTATTATGTAAGCCTATACATAAGGAAAACAACAAAAAAAAAAAAAAAAAACAAACACAAGTTCCACCCCTTTAATGAAGACTGACTGACTGTGACGATGACTACTGATTTCAGTTATTTTTGAAATAAAACTGAAAGTTACAAAAACAAACACTCCTCTTTACCTCCATAAACAGCTATCACCAACACCAACAACAACAACAAGAACGAAAAAAGTAATCAATTCTTTCTGTTTCGCTTGTCCTCTTCAACCATCAACAGCCCCCTTTAAAAAAAAAAAATCCCTAATAAGAACAACAAATAAATTTTCAAGGCCACCTCATTTGGGTTCCTATATACATATATTCCTACGCCCAACCACTGCTTTCGATCACCCACCCGAGAGATGGTAATATAGCTCCTTTGTTAGATATTGGGGTTGCATTTTCTCATCCTGTGTCCCGAGTCGTTCCTTATACTGCTCCAAACTTGTGTAGAAGGTAAGTTTCGATTGGAGTACCTATATTGAAAGGTTAAGATACAAAAAAAACAACCGTCCGTCGTTGTCCATCATCAGGTGTGTAAACGTATGTGTGTTTGTGTGTGTGTGTGTGTATGTGTATGTGAAGCAAATAATATCAAATGGCAAAGTGGTTGGCTCTGGTGGTTTGTTCTTGATGGTTTGATTGCTAGCTTTTATTATCCTCGACCTGAGGTCGTCGTCGTCGACGGTTGCGGTAGCGGCGGCGATGGGTTTGTTGATTGCTATTCATCTTGATTTCGTTTCATTCTTTTTTTTATTTCTGTTTTTTTAATTTTTTGCATTTTTTCTGTTTGTTCTCCTGGTATTCGCCTTTTGGTTCCTTTATAACCACTACAACACTACGACGATTGGAGACTTTGCCAGCTTGTGTCTGAGTGGGTAAGTAAGTATTATAGACACTGCCCTACCCTCTTAACTTGTCTATAAATCCCATTTGCTTGTAACCATTGCACTTTGTTTTCTAGTAGTATACTAGTTAACGACCATCTCCACCCTCATACCCACTTTCCCTCCCATCCAACCACCATCATCATCATCCTCTTCCATCCGAAGGTTTTATGATCAAAATATGCAAAAAATTGGGCACAAAAAAGTAACCAACTTTCTGAATCAGTTCGAAGTCGGAATGCACTTCAGACTCATGGTCGGAGGAAAAAGTCCTGATTGCGAAACAGCAAAAAAGCATTTTGTGAGTTAAAATGAATTTCAAGTGCTAGAAACTGTTAAAGCGAGTCTTAAGCATCGGTTTGCAGAATAAAAATAACAAACATAAAGCGCGACCGTGTGCTCCAGTTTTCTGAGTGAAGTTTCTATTTTTTTGTATTTTTTTTTTTTTTTCATTTTATTATTTTTAATGCACACACATTCGCATTCAAACGTGGTGAGCTGTCATATAGTGTGTTGGGCTGAATGGTGGTGCTTCTGCTGGTGCAGAGCAAAGTGTCTAATGCTATTGTGGTTAAGAAGAGTTCCGCAATTGTTAGGCTGGTGAACTGTTTGAGACTAGAGACCGCATAAGGGCTCTAACCCATCATATCTACATACCCACATAGATATATATGGGTATATTGTGATGTGTGTGTAATGGGGTACATATATATTGCACAGCACGTATGATATGGGTCTGGCTGAAGGGTACAAAATGAAGCGGGGAAAAGAATTGTGACGACCTAGTTAAAGCGAGTGCGAAACGAATTTGATAAGTGCACGATGTTGCGAAAGTGGTAAAATCGATAAGTTATTTCGCATTTAGTTTGGCTTGTGGGCAAATATTTTTTTTGTTTTTGTTTATTTCGTGAACTACTTATTATTTTTTTGTGGCTATCTCAATGCACCCATAAGAGTCAAGTGAACATTTGTCCTGTCAAAACGAGCCTGGTTCGCGCGCCCCTGCTTTTTATTAAAGAGGTATGTAGGTATGTGTGTGTAAATTTTTGTATTTATGAAATTCATATTTCCCGTTGCTATACAATAGCACTATATCTATAAAGGGGGTTGTATATTTTGTATCGTCTCATGGACGACCAGAAAAGACGGGTTAATTTTTTGTATATACATAAATGTATTTAGGGTTTAAATGTTTCGATCAAACTTATTTTTTTTATTTTCGTTTTGTTAGCTTTTGCAATGATATTTAATTGTTTTTTCTAGCTCGAGGTTTTTTATTAGTTTGAGAGGGGCATATTAAATCGTTTATAATTATCGTTACGGTAGTGATACACGCAAATGATTTTAGTGAGCTGCATAAAATATATATGTAGATATGTAGCAATATATTTATTTATATTATTTTGCCGTTTGAAGGAATTCGGGTTAAGTATTTCATTTATAGCGTAAAGAGATAAAGAAATTATGATTTTCAAGTTTATTATTTATTTTTATTTTTAAAATAGACTTAATTAATTATGCAACGTTATTGAAGAAACTATATTGTATATATGTATATATATCTTACCTGCCTTGCTTATATACCCACATTTATATTTTTTGAACAAACTTTTCGAGGTTAAAATTGTAGTAAAAATAGAGCAGAAATATACGAGCGAAGTTATACGTTGCAAAAATTAAATGGAATTGTGTCTTCTTTATTAAGCTATTCAACACTGATACAGTCGACTCTCCCTAAGTCGGTCTCTCTATAAGTCGAATCTCTCTCTAACTCGAACTTTTTCGCCATATTTTATCATTCCCTTCAATTTTTCATACAAAAACCATTCTCTAAGTCGAACTCCCTCTAAGTCGAACACTCTCTAACTCGAACACATTTTGTCGATATTTGGTATCTTTTTTCACCCCTTAAGTCGAATTTTATTTAGAACAAAACAAAACAAAAAAACACTTCCCTTCGGAATTCGTATTTGGGTATAGTATAACTACGAAGCATCAAAACCTTAATACAAATGTATATATAAGTAGCATCGCGTGTACCATCATCGTCAGCTTTTCGCGTTTCTTCCTATTCATAACCCTGGTACCTCTATAAAAAGATAAATTTTTTAAAAAGTTACAACTCAAAAACAAAAAAAGAATTGTTATCCTTTTCTTTGTGTTGTTGGTTGCTTTATATGCAAATATTAACCTTTATTTTTTAAGTAAGCCTTTTTAAAATAAAAAATGTTTCTCTCTATAATTCGAATTTTTCCAAAACTCTCTCTAACTCGAACAAATCTTGGTATCCCGTGAAAATTCGACTTAGGGAGAGTCGACTGTATTTGAATTAGTTTCATAAAAATTTTTTTAACTGGAGAAGCTTAACAAGCGGAAGTCAATCCAGTTAAGGTCGTGTCACTAATGCTATATCTGACTTGAATTATATAATTTTTCCATAATAAAGACCCAATCTTCAAACTCTATAGCCGATAGCTGATTCTGCCATTTGTAATTGCTTTAAATAGTTAGTTCACATGACTAACAAATCGTCAGATAAATACCTAGAACTTTCCAATTTGGCAAATTTTACAGGAGAGCAAAATAACAAAAACAAAAAAATAAATTGCACATAAGGCTCCAAATAAAAATTGATTTTCTCTTTAAGATTCTGAAACAACTACGATACATTGGACAGGTGATTAAAGCAATTTATGCAGAATGTGTTTCTTAAAAGAAATTTGCATCAAAATCTCACCTTTACGTATTTGGTCTAAGAAATGTTTGTTCATGAAAAAATGGATGATATGTTGTCAAAAATGAAACAAAAGTGATAGAAGACAGCAATGAGGAACAATTATTGCACATCCAATTGCGAGCTTCTTCCTTTTCCATTGTGCTAGCCACAACAACAACAAAAACACAAAACTAATTATAAAAAGTTATAACCACAAATTTGATTTGGTGTCCGACCGCTAGATATATTTTCTGACATTAAAAAAATTGTCAGAGACTGTCAGTTGCCATATAAAAAAGGACATCTAATAAGAGTAGAGTATCTCTTGTCAAGAAAAGGTGCTTTTCTCCTTAGCCGTTTGGACTCGATAGAAAATGTAGGTCCATTTCATTCCTGCCAATAACACGCAAACAAGATTGGTTGAGAGTTGTAAGCCACAAGACTATGGTTGTACACGAGCTGTCACGTCACCAAATCCATTTATTTGTTTTATAATATACTAAATAAGATATAATATCATAACAAAAAATTAACTTTTTAGTTCTTATACCTAACTTTTTTATCATTAAATTTTTTTTTTAATATTCCTAAAGAAATTTTGGTATGCAATTATTTTACTTCCGTTCCTTTAATATACGTACATACTTGTTTGAACAATATTATTAAAATTGTTCGAACGGTTTTTTCTTTTTTCAAAACATGGATTTAAGTGATTATACTCCTCCCGAAATAATTGGAAAAAGGACAATTTTCAACCCCGCACATCTACCACAGGCTGAGAAAAAAAACTGCCAGACTCTAGAATTTGATTTCATGACACTTGTACCTTTTAACCCACTCATTCACATTTTGGTTATTCTTTCAATCCCCAAATTTTCTGTCACCTCTCTGAGACTATTAGAATTATTTTCTTTAACGCACTGAAAAATTTCAAAATGTCGATAGTTGGAAGTTTGGAAACTCCGAATGTGGTCAATGTTTTTGGAAACAACATATGTAGTATAATAGTACTTGTAATAGAAATTTCTTTATGTTGATGTTGTTTTAAATGAAAATAGATATGAGAGTAAAAGGGAAAAATCAAAATTCAACGAAAATTGATGAAAAAAATATATATTGTTAAAAAATTCACATAGCCAAGAAAAAATATTAAATAAAAAATTAAAGAGTCTTTAAAAATCTTATCTACTTTTCGAAACTATAAAATTTATTTCTAGAAGTCATCAGACTGATTTTAGATGATTTTTTTCTTAAAGCCTAGTATGCAGATCGAGACAAAATAAATTTTATCTCTACATTCTTTTTCTCAAGACAAATTTTGAGGGTGTAGAGATAAAAATAAAATTGTTTGTTGGTGGATGAGATAATCCTCTTCCTTCGGCTTTTTTGGTCACTGGAATTTGCAATGAAACAAAGTTACATTGATTTGTTCCCAACGTTTCGACAGGGATTGCTGTCTTCTTCAGGGGATCTTTATTCGAAACAGTATAAAATAACAATTAAAGATAACATGTATGCCAAGAAAATTACAAAATCAATTTTAGTGGTGAATAACTTACGTTGAAATCAAATTGACATAATATTTTGTAAACTACAAAAAAGAATGAGTATAAATTATTATTTATAAATAAATAAATAGACAAAATAAAAGAAAAAGCACTTCTATTGCTGAAGTATTGTCGTTATTTGGCGTTTGTGGAGGAAGCGAGAGAGGAGTATACGGCGGATATATTTTGGGTGTCTTGTTTCCTATTCATTGTGTTGGCGGTGTTCAAAATGTGAAGGGTTTCCAGAGTATAGCGTTTTGAAATATGGCTTTCTCTTTGTAGAACTTTCACGCCATCGAAATCTGGTTTATGTCCTTTCTCAATGCTGTGTGTGGCTAGAGCTGTTTTTTCGGAGCTGTCCCGGTTTAAATCGGATTTGTGATTCGCCATTCTTTGTTTTAAAAATTTCTTCGTGGTTCCTACATAACAAAGGTCACACGTCTCATCTTTGTTTCCGAGACAATTGATTTTATAAATCACATCCGTACATTTTTCTTTATCGGGTTTGACTTTTAAACGGGTAAAAAGTGGCGCGAGGGTGTTGTGTGATTTATATGCCATTTGAACATCTTTTGTTTTTTTCGCGACATTTTGTTTGAAGCTTTCGGCAAGTTTGGGAACATAAACCATACTTTTGTAGATACCCTTGTTGGCAGTGTCTTCTGTGTTCGTAGAGGTTTTATGTTTTTGTCTAAGTATTAAACTTCGAATGAGTTGATCTGGATAGCCATTTTCCTTGAGAATTTTGGTAACGATTTTCTCATTTTCGGGATGAAATTGTTTGTCACTCAACGTGAAGACCTTGTGTACTAAATTCGAAGCTGTGTTGATGATGATGTGTTTGGCCTGATTAGACCGAAAATTAACGAGTCTTCCTGATGCTGTTGGTTTCTGGTGCCAGTTCAGTAGGAGTCTGCTGTTTTGTCGGTGAATTTTGACGTCTAAGAATGCTATAGAGTTGTTATTTTCCTTTTCGATGGTAAACTGGATTTTGTGGTGAAATTCGTTGAGAACTTTTAGTGTGTCATTGATTTTGCGGTGATCTACTATCGCGAATATGTCGTCAACATACTTGGATAGAAAACGGGGTTTTTCAATTTTAGAGAGCTGTTCATCGAGAAGATAATCTAAAACTAGATCCGAAACTATATCCAATTTGGTCAAATCATTCAATCATAATAAAAATAAAATTGAAATGAAAACAGTAACGTAGCTAAAAATATTTTTTCGGATTTTGTAAATCTGCACTGCAATATTAAAATAACAAAAAAATCTTTACAAAAAAGGGTTTGCAGCCGTAACAGCGAGTTTGTTTTGTCATTCAAAAATCATTTCGATGAAAATTTAGTATATTTTCATGCTTTAAAAAATGATGCTGAACTAGTTTTTGGCCTTCTTGAACCCTTTACTATTAGCTATCGCCACTGACTGTGTGAAAAGAGCTGTTTTATACAATTTATTCCCGTAACTTTCTTTCATGTTTTATTTTATGTTTTTTTTTTTGTCATTTTTCACATAATACCTTTCAATATTGGAAATGTTAAAACGAAAATATATTTTTGGTTGATAAAAACCGTGATATTCATCAAACGTCAACATTTGTCTAGCAAAATAATGCTTCGAACATTATTTGTCTGGAAAAAATTATGTGGAGACTTTTGTATGTACAGTTTGAAAAAAAAGCTTGCATTTTGCGTTTGAACTGCGTACTACTTAAGAAAAATCCGAGAAAAAATTTGTCATGGGAAAAAATTTGTGTGAGAAATAAATTTTTTCCCGAACTGCGTACTTGACTTAAACCTCTATTTTTATTTTTTGGCTTTCTTCTGTTTTTATCTCAAATTTTAGATTTTCAAGAATTTTATTTTGTATGTATCGTTTTTTTTTTTGTATTTAAAAAATCCATCGATTACATAAAAATTCGATTCTCTATCATACTTGGTTTAGAAAATATAGAATCTAGACCCTTTTCTTTGTTTACCCTAATTTACCATACTGAAATTCCGATTTAAAAAAAAAATCACGTATTTTAAATAAGGTTTCCTTTCACAAGATATTTCTGTTTTACCACTTAAACCTATCGTATATAAGCTGGGTCAGAAACCCAAAAACAGACCTGAAACCTGTTTTATTCACAAGAGAAATCTTATTATACCAGCGAACGCTAAATAAATAAATAAAATAAAGCGTGGCAACCCTATGCCTTGACCATATTTCGCCTGTCAAACCATGTGCAAAATGTTAGTTTAGACACTACCTATAAAACTGTATACTCCTTATCTGGTAACTCGATGAAGGTAGGTCGTCCTATGGCGGGATCTTAGACTATAGATTATGCAAACAAATTTAAAAAATCCGTTGAGCGGGTTTTAAATAAAACAAACTGGTTCGCCCGGCTTAAAACAGAATTCTTCATCAATTTAAGCATTTTTAAAAGTGAAAATAAAATTTATAGCTGTTTTATACAACTGTTTACAATGAATTCTTTGGCAGGCTCCAACAATTTGTATACACAAATGTATAGCCATCTGAAAACGTAATACCATCTGTAAGTGATCCGATTTTCGTGATGGACAAAAATTATACAATTGCAAATTCCGTATTGTTTTGTAGAATCAAATATTTTCTGCTTCCCATAAAAATAGTACAATTTCGACATAATAGGTAGTAAACCATTGGTGAAGCTGTATTTCAAGGTACAGCCAGACAGCCCCATGTTTTAATTATTTTAATTTGAAACAGTATATAAGAATAAAGCTCTAAAAATTGAATTTAACTAAATTCTTAAAATAGCGAAGTGTATATTAACAATTTTTAACAAAAATTGATCCAATATTAAAAAAAAAAATTGGGCAATCAATATAAAAAAAAATCTCTCAAAAATTCGAAATAAAGAATTTGTGTAATAAATGACCCAACAGCTTTTGATTTTGGACTTCGTGATTTCATGTATCTTTTTTTTTGAGATTTCAAAAAGGTTAATTCTAAACATGTACATACTACTAGTCGGAAGTTTTGCCAGAACAGATTGAAAAATAGGACGATGTCAAAGACGCAGGTCCCCGTTGAAAAAAGGATTTGTTTTCCAACTATTATATTAAAAGGTGAAGCACGTTTGAAGAATAAGAACAATTACCTCCAAAACTACCTTTTAAAATTTTGTTCAAGTATTGGTTTCGTGAAAAAAAAACAGAATTCGAAGTTGTATGTAATCAAAACTAACACTACGATAATCGATAGGTAAACCAATTTTATTCAATTTTGATACAGAGTAGTTTTCTTTATTTGAGCTCATCTAAAAATGGTTGACTGCCATATAACGTTTTCGATTTTTTTAAAATGTTCTCCAAAACATCTCCAACAATTCAATATAGCTTATCAATATTTCAAAGAATATTGCATTTAAATTTTTTGAAAATATGTATTTGTTTTTAAACAACAACAAAAAAATAAACAAAATATCCACTTATTAGAAATTTTAACTTTTTTAACACTTCTAGTTAAAGAATAAATATTGAGTCACAGTTTAGTAAGTTGTTAACCACAAACCACAAGTTGATCGTGTGATCCAGTCGTATATATTTTTCCCTTTAAAAATAAATTCACAGAAAAATTATAAAAAATCGTACAAAAAATTCCCCGAAATTCATGTAAATCAGCCAGAATATTTAAATTGGTTTCCAATTACATTCTTTTCAAAATAAAATAAACCATTTTTATTATTTTCAATTGAGAGAAAAAAAATTTCATTTTGTATTTGTTGATACGTGGTTAACATGGAAAGGGGACGATTAATGGTATATGGTTGGTGGATTGGATAATTTTTGAGGGTAATTGACTTGTGATCCCTAAGTTCAGATCATAACCCATTTTGAAAATAAAAACAATATATAAAAAAAATAGGTATATATTATGAACAAGCAAAATAATTTTTTAAAACACCAACCATTGTCCTAGACATACTTTATCTCAGCCACCAATTTTCCTTCAAACAAGCCAAATCTAGGTTATCACTATAAAATAATCAATAATATAACTTCTTTTATAACAAAAGGCTTTTTGTGTTTCTTTTCTTTAATTTTTTTTTCATTTACCCACTGATAGATTCATGACGGGTGTTGGAGGGGTGGTGAGGGGTGGCTTTTGGATTTTTAACACATTATATATATGTATATCCATAACAAGAGGGAGTTCATAATGCTCGATTGAGTCGTCGATAATGGAAGGACAATGGCTTCTGAATGTTGACTTTCAACCTCAAGCTGACGCTTTCAAACACGCTATATATTTTTCTCTCCTCTCATCCACTTGAAAAGCTTTGTCTTCATAAAATTGGCAAGGATAATATTGAAGAGAATACAATAAAAAAAATAAAAAAAAAAAAAATCTGATGAAAAAATTATCCTTTTCATTGAAAGAAAAGTAGAAAATTCTCGCTTGTTCACATCAAATCGAACCAAGGACGAATAAAATGTTTTAATAATTTTTTTTTTTGTTTTACAGTTCGAATAGAACAATTATTTTACATAGAGAAAAAAATGTTAGTATAAAAACAAGTGATTACATATTATGTACTTCCAACTTAGGTGGTGCAAATTGGGATATCAAATTAAATTGAAGAGGGACCAATAATAATTCTCACAAAAAAAATGTATCAAGGCAATTTTAACTTATAAGATTTCGTAGACCTTTCAAATTTTAAATATTACCACAGAAATAGAGTTGGTGACAGTAGGTCTTTTTTTGGAGGAAGCTAGATCCAACTAGTCAAAGCTTTTACTAGCAGCTAAAGCTAGACAATTCTAACTTAAGTTTTGTTTTATGAGAATAAAAAAATGGTAAAGCTAAATATATAGTGCTAGAAAATTCTAGTTTAAGCTTCGTAATCTAGGGTGTTCGCTTTTTATTCACATGTTTCGACTGGGTAGCTTTAGCTAGAACTGTTCATATATAGACCCAAAAAGGAAGGAATTGTTTTGGATTTTGTTTTTCCACTATCTGTTCTATAGGGAAAGTATTGGATTTCAGGTAGAAAACGTTTTTATCATATCGTCCGTCAATCTCTTCGTCTATAAGTTCATTGTGGACCAATTGGTTTAAAATTTGTACAAAGTTCGGATAGCTCCAATAAAATAGTTTTGATATTTTAAAAAAGTATAAAGAATTTTTTTTTTATTTTTGAGTTTTTCTTTAATATTTTGTTAACAGCTCGCACAATTTTTTAGTATTTTCTTTATAATTTTCCATTAACTTTGTAATTGTACCTTTTAATGTCAATGCCTAGCAACTTAACAGCAAGAATATGTTCGTGCGATTGTCAACGACAACTAGGTGCTTAACAGCCTTACATACAGAAGAGCGTTCAGCTCCAAGAACTTGTCCTACACCATACTGAAATCCAGGTTCACATAGGTATAGAATAATATTATTAGCTTGCAGACAAATTTTAATAAAAATCGTGGAAGTCGTTTTCGAGAAAAATGAGATCTCATTGAAGGTTTTAAAACATTTATGTTTGGTAGGTACAGTTTTTTGGTTATGAGAATAATTTTTGTTTAAAATTTGCTAGATAATGTTAGAAAATCTGCTGTGTTCCAAGTTTAATAAAATCTGACTGAGTCGTTTTTGAAATATTAAGTTTGTATAGGCATAAAACTATTGAGCCATAGAAAAAAATTGATCCATATCAGTTAAACCGTTTCCGAGAAGATTGAAAATAAAAAAAAATGGTTTTATGGAAGGTGCCATAAATAACCATTTTTCATAATTTTTTTTTTACAAATTTACGAAAAGGTGTGTTTTAAAAATTATTTAATTTTTATTTTGAAATTGTGGACATGTTTTTCATAAAAATAAGATTTTTATTATTTGCTGACAAAATTTATATAGCAGGTAAATACTCTTATTTTTGATCGTGAAGAAAATTTAAAAAAAGAAGTGTTAAGAAATACCAAAGAATGCAGGTTTAATAAAAATCATCCCATTAAGTTAGGCGGTAGCCGAATGGACAGAGGACAGGCAGACGGAAAGAATTGCGAGACCCACTTTATGTCGACTTTGCTATCTTCGATTAAATCTCGAGTTCTTTTTTTTCGAATACATAACTCGCCATATTTATAGTAGTAGTACTTACCAAAAAATTTATCACAAGTAAAATCGACTTGTTGTGAATTTAAAAAGCAAGTTACTTTCGAACTAAAAATGTAAAGCAAGTTACTTTCGAATTAAAAATATTAAACCTATTTTAATGAAAACAAAAATATTTTAATAAAATCTTAGTTAACACAGGTTTTTAAAATTTCAAGAATTTGTTATCAAAATGAGTTGAATCGTTTTTAAAAAAAGAAAGATTGTTCTCTACGGGTGTTGCCATTTGTTCATATTTTTTTTTTGGAAATTTTTATTTGCCAAAAGCTTGTCTTTATCTATATTAATAAATTTAATTTATAAAATGAAGGGGTCAAGTGACATTTTTGAAGTTTTGAGTTATACCGTTTAAAGTTTTACGTTTATAATTTTTTTTTCGGAAATCGAGAGAAACAAAAAATTTTATTTAAATTCATTAGAAGTTATTGTTTTAGAAAAAATTCAGCACTTGACCCCTTTAAGCGAACAAAAGTTTAATTTATTTTTTACGAAAAAGGGGTCAAGTGAAAGTTGGGTTTCTTAAAACTTGGTCTTTAGCTTTTTTTTTGTTATCAGGAATTTCAGATAATGCCTTTTCCTAAAACCAACGGTGTTCTTGGGGTACAAATTTCATCGAGTCATCGAGATTTTTAATTTTTTCAATAAAAAGCTTTTTGGTTTTCTTCTCTCTTGGGAAGAAATCTTGGTCTTTGGCACTTATCACCTTTATGCAAAAAAAAAACAATATATTGCTTGGTATTTTATCTTTCGGATTTTATTGCATAAAGGGGTTAAGTGTGCACTTAAAACATTCGTAGAGGTGTTAAGTAATCCTAACCCCTTCTTTTCTAAAAAAAAACTTCAAAACAAACGTGTAGTTAACCCCTTTATCTGAAGCTAACTTTGTAAGTAATAACAATAGAAACACAAGAATTAGACCAAAATTTAAGTTGTCGCTTAACACCGTTATTGGTAAAAAAAAATGTCACCTGCGACCCCTTCTCACTCTAGACGTTTCAATTAATAAATAACTTGATTTTATTAATAAAAATAAGAGAACACGTTATTGACAAAAATAAAAATTAGAGAATGTCAAAATAACACTATGGATACCAAGTTTAAAGAAAATCGGTATATCAATTGAAACTATTGCTGAAAAAAAGACAGAGGCCATATACCAATCAATATAACTATCCGCCTTTTTTCTGAGAACAAAGTAGTTTTTGTAATTATCAATTTTCTTAAAAACTTACAGCCACCTGGTTTTAAGCATTAAGCATTCAAAATGAATAGGAGTATCTACAAAAAAGTCCTTAAAATTTTTTGTGCACAGCTAACCATTTTGGAGATATTCCTGAAACACTATTTTCGGGGGCCTTTTATCCCTCGTTAAATTGTTAGCGGCGCTCATGTCGATTGGGCCTTTTAACAGACTCTTATAAGAATACAATTGGGAGGCTATAATTGAGCTGCTGTTATATTTAATATGACTGGACTTAATATTATAACTTTAATTAAATGTAAATCAAAAATAACAATAATTATAAAACCATATTATTTATCGGCATATCGTAAGAAAAATAGAATTTTTCATAAAAGAAATAATATATCATAAATCTGTGAATAGACTTTTCAGTCTGGGAAATTTTTTTGAAAAAAGTTTTTTAATTCTTAAATTTACAGAACGTGCCATTCAATTTTTAAATAAAATAAATAAATAAACTAAAAACTAACACTGGGTATTATTTTTTAAATTAAAAGTTTACTTTCATCGGTCCAAGTATAAAAAGGTTAAAAAAGAAGGCCTCCGTAAAATCCTTTTATTTTTTTTTATTTTTTGGAAAAAATGCTTTTTTGCAGTCTGTTATTAGTGTGCATTACACTATCTCTCCATACATTATGTGGCACATTACATGTTTATATGTATGTACATTGTACATAGTTTTAGCCCCACATATGCTTTTTGTTCGAGAATATAAATACATAATCTTTTTATGGACAAAATATAAACAGAAAAAAAATTCTCTTTTAATTTTTTTTTAATTTCAAAATGAATAGCTAGGTGGACGACGACGATGACGACAAAGCATATACATTATACATACACATACAACGACAAAAAAAACTGCACCACAAAGATGATGAAAAAATGCAAAAGGTTGCAGAATAAAATTAGTATGAAAAGATTTCTTGAGCATGTTGCTTTTCTGCGCTAATATGCTAGATAAGCCGTTCTTTTTTTTTATTATTATGTATTTTCTTTTCATTCAACCAGCCTTTTCTGGTGGTGGAAATTCTTTTGTATCTATATATTATAATAAGTATCTTATTGTTATTTTAAAGCACTTTTTTATCGATCCAATATACATAGATGTAATATTGGTAAAGAAAATGTTAACTATAAGTAAACCATGTGAAGTTTTAATTTGAAAAAAAAAAAACTACTAATAAGGCACATAAATGGTGTCGGTACTATACAGTACCTACATAATGAATTTTTTTTTTGTTAACTTAAGATATACGTAAAGAGAAAAAAATGTGTAAAAAAAAATAAATAATAATAAAAATTATGTAATGCAAGTATACTTCTGATTTATGTAGGAAAAGAGATACTGATGAGAATCCCGTCAGAATACGTACCATCATTAAATGGACAGGGTTTTCTTTTTTAATGATTTTGGTCCAGAAAAGTTAGAGATAATAGTATTTACTAATAGTCTCAGATATTCTATTTATTTCTGTCTATTTATTAATAAAAAAAATAAAAGAATGTTTATTTATTTATTTACGTCTATAAGTATGATGACTCTCTTTGACTAATACATAATTTCTTACAAACTATTATAAAAAAAAATAAAATAATGAAAATATAGCTTTATACAATGTTTTCCATAACAATGGATTTGAAAATATTTCTATTTTGATCCAGTTCGATAACATTTGCATATTGATTAAAATTTATAGAAGAGTGATTGGCTCATTTTTACCATAGTTTGTTGCATGTCGGGAAATATGCAAAAAACCATTACTTCTAGGTCTTAAGGTTCTAGAAGGTGCATATATACCGAACAGCAACTTAAGTCTATTAGAATAAGAAGGCTGAGAAAAATCACTTTTTTCTAACTAGCCCCAACTCAAGAAATGTTGACAACTTTTGTAATGTAATTTTAACATACGGGTGGTAACCTCCTAATGATAGACAGCAAAGTACATCGAATACACATCTTTTGATAAACTATTTAAAGACTTATTTTAAAGGTTTTATTATTTATTTTATTTTTAGCATTCCTAAATGCCTTGAAATCCTTACACCTATAGAGTACTTACGTCATTAAAATTAAAATTAAATTTGCTTTATTTTTTAATCTGACAAACATGTGTTTTGTTTTTTATTTTTTATTTTAACTTAACCCCTTTCTAAGCTTTAGCAAAAAAAAATAAACATTAAATTCACAACAGAAAAATATAAAATCATTCATAGTAAGGGCGTTGGATTTTTTTTTTCCATTTTTCCTTTGCCCAATAAAATCTACATAATGGGCTATAAAAATGCATTTAATTACAAAGGCCAATTAAAATAAAATAAAAATCAGATTTCATTAACTTGACCTATCTGGTTATATATAACAGGCAACAAGCGCAACGAACGTTTAAATAATTGCTTTTGTGATGAACCCCTCAAACTATATCCATTAAAATCTCTTCATACAAACATATACATAGCAACGTGGTAATTTATGTAAAAAATAAAAACAATTTAACATTATATACATATACATAAACATTTATACACAAACAGGATGATAATTTAAGAAATTTATATGAAATTACTTTTATAATAATTTTACTTTAATCACAATATTCTGCGCAAAAAAATTTTTAATAATTTTCCATTCTATAACACGGTTGACCCACATTAGAAATAAATATCGCAATATCGCACAATATTTGTTACAAAACTTTATTCAATCTGCAGTAAAAAAAAAATGTGGGTAGTTCACAAAAAATTGTGTAAGAGTCTAAAGCATTTAAAATAAATTGCGTATTCCTATTCCACCTCCAGCATTTACCCTCGAAGTTAACCTTTTTTAAAAAAGAAAATTCTTATTGGTCATAGAAAGTTTGAGAGAAAAAATTTCATAGATTCATGCCTCTGTAGATATTTTGCCAAAAAAAAAGATAGGGCGTCAAAATTACTAACAAATTTTTTTTACAAGTTTTAACAAACAAACTTATAAAAATGCTAAGGTTGTAGATGTCAATACAATACATTTTTATATCTTAGTCTTGTGGCACATCTACATCACACTTTATGCTAAATTTTACATTTTTCTTTTGTTTCACACATTCTGATAAATTTGACATTATTACTTTATTCCCGTCTTCTAAAAAATGAATTGTATAAATAGAGGTTTCTTAAACAAAATCCTTCTTCTTCTATTGCCATCGCCTCGTGCGACAAGATTTAACAAAAAATATTGTAAGTAGTTTGTAAGCTTGGAATTTTAATAAATTGGATTTGATTTAAGAAAAGCGAGTTACTTTTATTAAACATCAATCAACTCCATAGTCTTTTGAAGTTGGCATACAAATTTTCACCTTATTGGACCGTGACTGCAATTAGCAGTCTTTTTTATATTTCTTTTTCAGATTTTGCGGTTCATAAAATAGTTTGTGTACTGCAAACTGCACAGTGAATTAAGCATGACATGCTGTTTTCTCAATACCCGGGCAAGCTCTATTTGAAATAATATAAGGTTATAAATTTACATTTCAAGAAAAGAATCGTAATACATTTTGAAGCTTTCACAAGTTTTTGCGGTTACTGAGAAAAGCATTGTTATGCTAATTTCACAGTGAATTCAGCGTTGAAGCATGATTTTTCATTTTTTTTATTATGTGTAAACATCTACATATGCCGGCGGTAGGGTAAACATAAAACGTGAGCCTTACGTTTAATACGCTACGTGTCACACTTTACGTTGTTTATTTCGAAATTGAGTATTTCGCCGGAAGATGAAGGTACACTCCGAAACGTGTCGCAAACTCTTATAAAATTTAAAATTTCATTAATTTGTGAAAATTATTAAATATTAAAAATTAAAATTAATCAAAATAAAAATAGAGTTTCTTTTCTTTTATTTATTTTATTAAAATATATTATTTAAACATTGGTTTTAGACTTTTCTAGAACAACCTATACTACATTAAAAACTGCAAATTAAAGCGAATCGATGATAGCGAAGTTCTCGCAATACTGCCTGCCTGTCCTTTCGGCTGCAACGTTAACGGGGCCGTAAAATTTTGTTTAACAAAAAATGAAAATTATATTTTTCTCAAAATCTGCCCGAAAATTAATAAAAAAAAGTCAGTAATTAAAAAAAAAAAAAATCGAAAAATGGCTATAGAAATGGTATTTTCTGACTGTCGATTTTATCAAAAACGGTTCAACTGACTTTGATCATTTTTTTTATGAAGAATATTTCAAAATGTTTTAAAAGAATTTTATACAAAAATTTTTAATTTTTTAATTTTGTATTTAAAAAAAAAGTTAAAATATTTTTTTTACGAACTTAATAATTTGAAAACGTTTTGATCGATTTTTATCAAACTTGGCACCTAGTTTTTTTAACAATATCAAGCAAATTTAAAAAAAAAAAATTATTTTTGCATCCAAAATAACGGTACATCACATACAAATGTTAAAAAAATTGATACATATGGACGGTGCCGAACCTGGGACTTTTGCCACCCCAGGCAAATTCAATTTTGGCGCCCCAAACTTTTAAAAAACGAAAATCGTACAAATTAATATTTAAAAGTTTTATTTAATACATTTTAAGGATTTTCGATAAAATAATTTTACAAAATATTGACATTAAAATGCTGCTCTCCGCAATTTTATTTTTGCAAATCTTGTAGCGATTTCTTCTTCTTCAATGCAATTCAGCATATCTTTTTCAATGGAAATTGTTGCCAAGGCTGTTAATCGCTCTTCAGTCATAGTTGAGCGTAAATATGATTTTATTATTTTAAGTTTTGAAAAACTAGCTTCCCCTGTAGCAACACTTACAGGAAACGTTAAGAGAATTTTTAACGCCGTTGTTAAATTTGGATACAATTCAAGCAAATGGTTTGAATCTAAATAATTTAAAATTGATAGCGGTTTGAGATCAGTATAATATTTGACGTTTATTGAATATATTAATTTCACTCAAGAGATCCCTAGCTATTACATCCTTTTGAACTTCATCGTCAATTCTTGCTGATAAAATTGCTTCAAGTTTCTCGCAATCCTTGAAGTCCACATTCTTTGAAATATCGCAGAAAAAACCGAAGTTTTCGTTCAGATATTGATACTGTCCAAAACGCTCGTCGAGAGAAGATAACGTCACATCGATTACGTGGTAGAAGAACTCAACTTTAAATTTAAATTTTGGATCAATTGATTTAGATTGTTCAGACTGATAACGGCGACTACGTAAGGTCATCGAATCGGAAACAATGAAATCTACATGCATATTCATCTTTGTAGCAATATCTATATAGCGTTCTTGTATAATGCTTCAAATAAAGATTCCTCAGAACGGTTTGCCTGAAAGTACTGCCGCAGTTTATCTAAATGTTCTAAGCATGTTAAAAAGTCCATGGATTTTGACTGAAGCATTTTTGAAAGGAAGTTAATTTTTCCTAAAAACTCATTCCAAATAATCGTTGAAAAAACAAATTTAAATTTGTATATGCGTTTACCCTACCTACCCCACTAATTTTGCCACCCTAGCTGAGTGGCGCCCCAGGCAACTGCCTGTTTTGCCTTAAGGCAGGTTCGGCAACGCATATGGAAAATCTCATTTTTCTCAAAAACGACTCCCACGAATTTGATTAAATTTCTTATGTCTACATGTATCAAAACCATCAACAATTATTAAGGAAACAAAAAATTTATCTGTCGATTAAATATACGGTATCTCTCACAGAAGGATTTTTTTGGTTTTCAACTATGTAATTATTTGGTGGAACGATTTTAAAGAAACAAGAGCTCCTAATAAGTCTGAATAATAGTGCATATCAAATTTATCAAAATAATAAATTTTCGTTTTTTTTTTTAAATATTTTCAAAATTATTTTTTGAAAATTCGAAAATGAGTAGATAAATATAAAACTTCAAAATATGTATACAAATAAACGTGTTCAGATTTTGAAGATATTTTTAAATAGAGAACCCTCCCAAACCAAAGCGAAATTGGAGCTGAATGTTTCGGAACGATAAAAAAATATAAGATACACGACAAAAATCGCGTTTTTTTTAACCCGAGGGGAATTTGATGGAAAAATAACTTTTCGTAAGAAAATTACTGAATACAAGAAAATTTTATGGCGCGCCCATAATTTGGACTACTTAATTCTCATTAACTTTTTCTTTAAGAAGTGAGGAGCGTTCTTGATCGCATCTCAATGAAGTGAAACTGACATTTGGTTAGGTAGGAACGATAAAAAAAAGAGTTTGACTGTTCAAAAAGCTACTTTTCGTTGGTTTATGACATCTGCTTTTGAGAACCTCCGACTTTCCTAATCTTCAAAACGAAAAGACGGAAGACAACCTTAATGTAGTTGAGTAAAATGAGTTCTTTCTCTATTTCTTTTGTTAATATTTTTTTTTATCAAATGTCCAATCACTGTAGGGGTCGTACGAAAACTAACGAATACAATAAAATCATATGGTGGGCCCATAAGAGTGGATATCTACTTTTCAGTTTAATTCATCTTTGTTTTCGGAAGTGAAGAGCGATCCCGAGCTCAACTCAACTGAAATTTAGTGAAAGAGGAATCAAAAAAGAAATAGTTCTTTTCACTTCCATGACAATTTGCAAAGCATACCAAGTACAAGTAAAAGCATCTTCTTTTGTTTATCCATATTGCCCATTATATGGATTTGCGTAAACAACCGATCAACAATATAGGTATTCACAAAATGTAGACGTCTTAATTTTTTTTTTTTTTGTATAAACTAAGTTTTTATTCACAACTTTTATCGCTAACTAATCTCAATGCGATAGTTACAAAACACGGGCAGAGTTTTCTTTAGTTCTCTGAGATACCTAATATATCATATTTCTGAACACGCCTAATTCTACAAGTCACAATGACGTTTGGTTAAGTTTACCCAAAAATTTTATTAATTTTAAGCAGCAAAATCCTTGGGGAATTTTAACCAAATTGTGTAAATCATTTCTCATACAAAATTTTACAGTTCACTAACAAAATGGTAAACTTATCCAGTGTTTTACATCATTGCGTGATTACCATTAATATTACTAGGCAAATGTTATAAATACTTATTTTAAAACTTGAAATTAAAACTAAAACATGTTTGGCCAGTTTGTAACGCTTTTGCATGAACACATTACAAGAACCTATACAAATAATTTAAAGGAAAAAGTCTATTTAAATTTTTAAGAGCCACATCGATTGCTATAAAATTAAATCGTAGTAATAATCGATATTATAATTATGAATATAATTTAAATACATTAACTTTAACAACACACACACACCACCAAATTAGTTAAGGCTCTTCAACCGTATCATAATTATTATGAGTGCCACTCAACACTTACCCTTTTCGACAACCACATCACTCCAGAATTGTTTTAATTTTAAAAAGATAATATTTACTTATTTCCGTTTAAAAGCAACACCAAAATTAAAGTGAAAGTTAAAAAAAAACGCAAACAAACTTTAATTAGAACCAAAATCCTATTAAAACAAAAACTTGAATTAAAAAAAAAAAAAAAAAAAAATCAACTAAACTAAACCTAACACCCCGTGAGTTCATCCATTTTAATATCCTTTAATCTGACAGAATTTAAATCCTGTGGTATTTAAAAACCTTTTAAACACTCTTGCCGCCTTTGCTTTTTTTATCATCTCTGCTAAAAAAAAAAAAAAAAAAACTACGTTATAATTCCAACGGAATATAAAGAGCAGATTTACAACAACAACAAATAAAAAAAACCTAAAACTATGCTTCACAGTTCACACGGTGTGCGGCGCGCAACATTAACCACAGTCATCACCCACACTCCTGCACCTCTATACAAAATGTAAATGAGCAGACAACATCATCTTAAGTAGGCTTAACATCTTGCCTCAAGCCTTTTCACAGCTCCATATACCCGTAGTGTATCTTTTTCACCCAATTTCGAGCGCACTTTGATGTTTGTGCAAAAAAAGAAAAAACAACATTTCATATCAAAAGCATAATCATTTTCAGTGCGGTGCAAAAGGTTAGATTTACATAGATCTGCTGGTTAAGATTAAACAAATTTTTCATCCCCAAACAGAGGAGGGTTGTGTGTTGTGAGTATTTACATCTGCATTGTTGACACTCACCGAATTTTATATATAATTATGTTAAATTGGCAAAGGTTCGGTGTAGCGTATTAAAGAAAGAACGGTTGATGGTGTCTCTCATAGAACATAGGTATCGGTATTCGGTATACGTACTCTAATCTTGTGTTAGCATAAAAGTAGTTGGCCTAAGTAAATACAAAAAAAATATAGGGAAAGGTTTGGGGAAACTACTTTACTCGCCCTTATGGTTGATAACTTTAACTTGAGATTTTTAAGAAAATAAAAAAAATAAATAGATTTGGTTTGCCTAATTCATTTTTTGGAAATAAATACAAAAATTGTAAAAAGCATTTAAGCGAAAAAATTAATAAAAGTTTAAAACAATTTTAAAATATTATTTAATTTAACAATAAAATTGTAAACGTTAATTAATAATTAATAATATCTGAGTAAAATGTCACATAAAAATAGAGTGAGAGTAAAGACTGCAACTAAAACTAAGTTTCGTGGCATTGAAACTCTGTGCATTTGTGAGCATTTCCAGACAAAAGTCTGTCAAATAAAAATTTATTTGATTAACTTTAACAAACACTCCCAAATAAATTAAATGAATGTTCGAAAAAATTAAGATTGAACTTTTTTTGTCAGATTTAAAGTATCTTATAATTATTATAATAAAAGAAAATTATTTAAAAACAAAAAAATAAGGCAAGAAAGGTAATTCTGAAATTCCAGTCGTAATGATTCCAAACGTGGGTATATTTACAAAAAAAAAATTGACCATTAACCTGTGTGACTTGTGAGTCACTTTGCAGACTTTTTACATAATACGGTGTAGTATGATATTTGAACTGAATTTTAAGACCTTACCTATCCATGAAGATCCAACCATAAGAACTCAAGTTATAAATCAAGCCAACTTTCGTGTCAATGGGTGCGTTCAATCGATTACGTTTTACATCTGAATTGTCAGCCAGCTGTCATAAAAAATTAGATGACTTTTAGTGACTTTTAGTTACGTTTAGTTACGTTTCATCTGAATTTTCAGACAAGAAATTCTCATCTGAAAACTCAGATGAAAGTTGTTTGTGGTGGGGGAAGTGCCAAAAGCACACATAAAAGCTGAACTTTATAATTTTCGTCTTGTTGGTGGTTGATTTTTTTAGTTTTTGTCATGAAAATTTAAATGAACGAACTTTTTGTTTATTGTTTAGTGAATTTTTAAATCAACAATTTTTTAATTGATGTTTGGAAAGTTTTTCTATGTTTTTGTAAGTCATACATATCAATAAAAAGACTTTTAATGAAGGTAATGAAACCTGTTGCTGATTTAGTTACATATATTTTCATCCTCACAACTACTCACTCTCAATGTTTAATTTACAAATGTAATTAAAGTTCTATTTTATTTCGCTTCAATGTAAATCCTTTAGGTAAATGCAGGAATTTGACAGAATGACTTTCGACTGAAATTTCAGATTTTTTTTGCGTTCAACGACATAAATTCAGAAATCTTAAAATTCAGATGTTAAGCTATTTTTTTGAACCCGCCCAATCACTACGCTGACTGAATTCTACTTGCAGCTCGACGTTTTGTGTTCATTTTCAGTTGCCAACCTTGTAGATCACACTATTAAAACATAAGTTATTGGCTTAAAAATGCAAGCTTCATTAACTACTTTCAATTAGTTTGCATTTATATTTTCAACAAATACTTTTTAAACACAGTGAAAGCTTTACTTCCGGACAGCTCCAATAAGCAGACGATTCCCTTAAACGGAAACATTTTCGGGAACAAACTTATTTTTATATTTTCCTCATACAAATTACTTTCCTATAAACGGACACTTTTATAAAACGGACGCGGACACTTTTTCTTGCTCATTTGAGATAGAAAACCTCCCATATGCGGACACATTGTTTTATTTAGGAAATATTTTGTATCAACAATTGAAAAAAAAGGAGGTCTGCTCTTAGTATAATTTCTGTTTTATTTCGAATACGTAAGCAAATCCATAAAAAATCTCCGATAACCGGAAGCGAAGCTCTAATAACCGGACAAAGCGATATTATGTTTAAAGCTTATTAGGAGATTTCCCGAGAAACTAAGTTGTAGTAATTTATTAAAAAAAAAAATTATTTGTTTTTGAGAAAAATAAGATTTTCATTAATTGTTGAAAAAAATTGTACGGCACGTATCTCCCATTGTTTTTAATACTTATAAAATTTAGTCACTTACTTATCTCCTTGGCCCCTCTGTGGGGCACAGGGCATCAAGTACCACTAGACACTATCTTGTTCTGTTTCTGGAAATGCGTTGGAGCTCTCCCAAACTTTTTCCAAGCTTCTGAGATTAGCATGCCGATAGCAGCTTTTGTTTTTGCAATTCGGCATAGTTAACTTCTTTCGAACTGAGCAGAGTGATTAGAAATGTTTCCCCGTTGTTGATCCTATTCTCGATTATGATCCTAAAGGTATTGATATGATCTATATGGTCTTTATCGATAATAGAATCCAGATAATAACGTACAGGTGAAGATAATTAGATGAGCCCAACTGTCGTACCTGGGCGAAACGCAATTTTTGGAGTTGAGTTCACTTGAACTTATAAATTGAAGTAGAATCCAGATGTTCTTAGCAAATAAATTTAAGATGTTATTTCGGCTAAACTGGCTATATGCAGGTGCGAATAAGGGAACTTTTTCTGAGTATTGCTCATTTGTGCCAGTACAATATCACCTGATCAATGGCTAAGTGTTTCTTCCACCTTCTGAGCTGATCCCCATCTGTAACCAGCAGGGTACCATCAGAATCCTTGGCGAGATGTTGTTTTCGGTATTTCAGTAGCCATGATGGTATCCTTGGGATACAAAGGGTGGACTAAAACCTCCAGAAGGAAATTACATCTAGAACCTTCCCCCCCTATAGGAATCACCCCTCCCCTGTTTTTGGACGTCTTCGAGCTTCACAAACTTTTGTGAACTCAAATAATTTTATAAATTTTTTTTATTACGGCATGGAGTTTTTGTAACCTCTGTCCAGTGCTGCGGCGGCAAGAACTCCCCCCCCCCTAACGAGCTAGGACGTGTGCTTCAGCTAGCATGCCAGCTGCCGTAGCCTGTACTGCCTCTTGGCGGTAAGCCTAAGCATCAATATAGTCAATACAGAAGGGAATCCAGCCGGCTAACACCTCGGTTCGTTACAGTATTTTGAACTAAATCACGAATTGAAGACCTTGCATCAAAAGGGGGGCAAGTCCATATTTTTAGCCTAAAGCCTTTTTTCACTTAAAATTTGAACATAACAGCATAACCGAGGCAGTTGCGACTAAAAATAAGCGCGTTACAGCAAAATATGTATCTGCCTCTCTATAGTGCGGCTGGTGCAGTTGTTCAAAGAGTTTTTTTGATTTCCTACAAAAAGTGAAATTTGGACTTGCCCCCCATTTGATGCAAGGTCCTCAATTCCTTGGTTATCTTGTAGACGGTGTTACTGTTGGAAGCTGCTTCCTCAGTATATTCTGCGAGTGCATTTATGCGAGGTTTTTTCTCACGCCATAAAAATTTATCAGCAAATGTTCAAAAAACTCTACCTAGGTACCAAGTTTAAATAATATTGACTTATTTTTTTAGGATGCAGCCAAACGGAAAGCCTGTATGTAAAACGGGCAGAATTTGAAGACCCACGCTATTGACTTCATTATCATCGCAATGTTAAGATCAAAATCTTGAACCCAATTTTTTTACAAACCCATCTTGGCATATTGTCGGCTAAATAAGTAAAGCTCATAAGTTCACTTTTGGCTGAAATTAAGATTCTGATGCCATTTTCTTTCTCTAACAAGTAAATTTCAGGCGTCAAAACGTAAGTCATTGCGTTTTTGCACCTGAATGGAAAATTCTCAAATCGTTAAGCCATTTCCATAGTTATATGATAATTTAGTGAAATTGATTGTTGATTGATTTCAGTTAAAATGCAAAACTATTTTAATTACAAAGACTCAAGACTGATCAAAATACAGACCTTTTTTATTTTCACTTTGAATATCAAGACTATAGAAAAAATAATTTAGATTATAAATTGAATTTCTAATTATGCACATACTTTGTTTTTATTTGCAGAACACTATCACGTAAACTCAAACCCCATCTAGTAGCTGAAGGTGTCAAATCATATATCAACAGGGCCCAAAACCCTAAAACTTCTTCGCAAGACCAGCAGCCTAACATGGAGTTTTTACGAGGTGTCTATGCGTTTATGCAAGTGAGTAGATCATCGGTGAGTGTCGCTACGTAATTAAATTCCTTACTAATCATAAACTTCTTTTTTTCTATTTTATATAATTTGCTCTCGAACAAAAATAATCAAAAAAAAAAAAACAAAAATATAACACTCGAGAAAAAAAATAACAAGTTACTTATTGCGTATGCCAGTAGAATAACAAAAAAAAAAGAAACCAACAAAATCTATGTTAGTTTTATAGAAAAAAAAAATAGGAACTTAATCAAACATAACGCACATTTTTTTTAAGGAGTGAAACATATTATATCTAAAAAAAAATATATATAAATATTTGGTGGTGCGTAAAAGACATCATAATAATCAGTTGTATTTTTTTGTGAAGAGGAGTTTTGATGTTATAAGAGCTTAACAATTTTTACTAAGTGTGTACTCGAATCTCTATATTTGTACCTAATTTACTTAAAAAAAAAAAAAACTGATACAAAATATATATCATCATAATATCTTTTTTTTTAAATTAAGATTCATTTGCAAAAAGATTTTTTAGTGAAACAAAACCATCCCGCGAACGAACAGAAGAACAGAAAGCAAAAAAGACATAAAAAATTAATAATATTTATGCAACATTATTCATTTTTCAAAAAAAAAAAATAAATAATAACAGTTTCTCATCATTGTTATTGTCATTATTTTATTATTTCATATTTTGTATTCTTCTTCTTCTTTCCACTTCTTTGGCTGTGTGTGTTGTATTTCGGGGGCCTGTCTTATCCTTATAATACTACTGCCTCTTCCACCCCGTATATACGAAATGCTGTTTATATCTATATAAATTGTCGTCGCGATTCGTCTAATACAAATACATATAAATTTATTTATATGTATGTAAAATCTAAAACACTTCATTTATACCACAGAAAATGATCAAACAAACAAAAAGCTAGAGACTTAATAAATAATTTAAAAAAAAAATCTAATAGAAACAATATACACGTGACATAAATCCAATCTACGTCTGCGATATGAAGTCATAGCCAGTTGTTGCAGAAAATACTAAAAACCATACCCTACCGAAATATAAAAAAATTTAAAAAAAAAACAGACATAGATACAATATAGATACATATATATATATTATATACATTTTGTGGGGAAAATACAAATAATGGAAAGTGGACAATGGAAAACGAGCAAACGAGCAAAACCATATAAATAACCAAAAACTAATAAAAATTAAAATTACATTGTCAATTCATAAAATAGTAACTTTTTCAATACATACGTACATATGTACCGAACTCATTGAAATGTCTAACATTCACATTGAATACAAAACATAGACACTCATATGTAAATATATAAATATACGAAATATATAGATAGGAAAAAAGTTCAAATCTACCTCCGTATCACTATATCTATATAAATACACGATATTTGTATATAAATAACTGCCTATAAATATATATTTATATGTATGTACACGACAGTTGACTTAAAACTGCACAAACAACGAATTGAAAAACGTATACTATACTATACTATCTCCGGGTGTATCTATGAGACTAACAACAGATCGAGTTAAATAGAAAAAAAAAACTCAAAACACAAAATGGCAATACAATGCGTTTTTTATACAAAATTTCCGGAACAATAAGGAACCCGCAAAACAAAAAAAAAAAGACAACAACAAAAAATCCAATGGAAAATTGCAAAATAAATTCAAACATAAAATCGTATTCACCTACAAAAATACCGATACAGAATTATACCAATATACGTAGATAAGAGCTTAACAACTAACCACAACAAACAACAATAACAACAGTTAAAAAAAAAGAATAACTCTTAATAAAACAAAAAATCTCGCGCTGAGTTTTCTCTTTTCGAGGAGAAAAAGCTCGCAGAAAAACTTAAACATTTTCGAAAAGCGAAAAAAATGGTAAAGTTAACAATTTTTTTTAAAAAAATCACAAAAATCTTATTTCTTAATTTAATTTTTTTAATTCTTAAAAAAAAATAACCAAAAACAAAAAAACCTTCCCTTTTTTAAAAATAATAGATTAATTTATTTATATATTTTTGTTTACTTATTATTTTGTTCTTATTAAATAAAATCAAAATTTTAAATTATAAATAATTCCAATTGATAAATTAATTCTTCTTTGTTAAAATAAATAAAAACATTAGCTTCCTTAAAAGTATCCCTTAGCATAGAAATCAAAAAAAAAATAAAGTTTTCCAATTAAATAAGAAAAAATATGTATAAATTCAACTTTCTGTGGGGATGCAAATGAAAATAAACAAATAAAAAAAAAAATATCAAAACAAAAAAAAAACAAATTCTAACCGAACGAAATCAATCGATATTTTATTTTAAACATTCCCACTGTATACCCACTGCGCCACGGGTGGGAGCAAAAAAAATAAAAAAAAATGACCACGAAATATGATTTTCCTGCCAAAGAATCCTTCGATCAAAAAATAATATGACAAAAAAAAATGAAAAATGAAAATATAATCTTTTTGCTCGGATGCTTAACATAATGCTGTCTCCAACGTTCGAACACTTTTTGCACCTTTTTATGCATAGATACAAATTTAAATATAATTTTTTTTTTCAATCTATATATAATAAGAGGTTTATCTATATTATTAAATGAAATTTTGTGAGATTAAATTCACGTTGTTATATAGAGTAAGAAAATATGAAAGAATATGAATACACAATGAAAGTATTTTAAGGTTCTCTTATATTAATACTTAAGATACTCACTTTTTTCCCTTTTATTACATTTACAATTCCCAAAAATTTTGAAAAAAAAACTTTTTTTTTTGTGTTAATCGAATTAAAATGACATTTTCACAAAACAAAAACAAAACAATAAAAAAAAAGGAAAAAGAATATTTAAAGAAAATGAACAAAAATATTTTTTGTTTGTTATAATTAGAAAGAACATCTGACGTGCTCTTTTGCCACGTATATTCTGTCTGTGTGTGCTATTTAAATAGAACAAAACAAAAAAAAACTCTTATTTATTTTTTTTATATGACACAATATTCATATTGATGTAAAATGCACATGTTCAAAAGATTAGTAAGCAAGTAGAATTGCATGATCCTTAAAGTTCTTTCTGACTTTTTGAAATTCGGGAAATTTCTAAATGGAATTTATTTTTGTAATTTTTAAATTTAAAAATATTATTTTATTATAAATCATTTAATATAAATTAATAGAAAATTCAAATATCTGAAAGAACTCAAGGAATTATTTGTTGTAAATTGATTATATCTACATATTATATCTGAGCACTTATTATAAAAAAAAATAAATTCATTATACCTATGTTACTCTGTAATGTTCCAGTTTAATAGAGGGCAAAATAATTATTATTGTTGTTATTGGTCAGTTGATCATTTTTTGATTGCAAACTGTCAAACCAAGGAGAAACATCATTAACAAAATTTTAGTTTTGAGATATCCTATAGGAAGTAATTTAATTTAAAATTTCAAAATGCGTTTCGCGCAGGTACGACAATTTGGCTCATCAGTTACATAATATAGATGCAACACGATTTTTGGATTTAAAGTCACTTGAACTTTTAAATTGAATTATATTCAATTAATTCATCTGTTTATGCAGTTTTCTAATTTTCTTCATATGCGTTATTTCTTTGGAAGTTTTAACTTCTGAAAAAGAATTTTTACTCACTCTTAAAATTTATTTTAATACCTTTTGCTTTTAGTAATAATTACTAAATCTTCGGATCCTGCTTAAAACGTAAAAATCTCATGGAACTCTTTGGATTTTTAAAGGTTTCGAATATAAAAAAAATCACTCGGGTTAGCTAACACCGAGTTTATAGGCTGGAGTTATAGCTTTTTAACGACTGCCAGGCCAATCATCAGACAGCACACTCCTTTTTAGTGGTGCTTAGTAGTTTTTTGTTTAATTTAATTTGAAAAACTTTTTGCCTTCACGGGACCGGGAGTTGAACTAGTCTAAGCGTATTCAGAGCCATATTCACTACCGAAGTTACTTGATCAAGTGCATACCAATTTAAGGTTTTATTGTTTGACAACTGTATTTGAATCAACTAAATTTGAATTATTTGTCATCCAGTCATGCATTTTATCTTGTACGTCACATATAAAATTTTCGATTTTTTAGACTATTAAATTTATTTTTCCAAAAATCTGTTCTCACTTGACCAATAAATATCAGTTATTCGTATTTTTATTGTACAATTTTCTTTGGTATGTACTTACATTTAAAAAACAAGAAGTATGATTCCAAATTTGATCAACCCTTTTGATAAGTCTCTTTTTGCCCATTACTGACAACTCTTTTAACTTCTTCTTGACTACCCTTAAAAAATATATTTTGCGAATTTTTTTTTTATTTAACATAGTTATGATTTTTAAATAATTTTTTTAATAATTTTCAATGTATTTTTAGGTAAAAAATGTTAATTATTTTTTAAATCACATATTGGGCTTTCATAATAATAAAAGAAATTATACTTAAACACGTGTTTTTGTGAAAAAAATCATATCGAAGTCAAAAAAACAATCATAAAATGCTTAAAAAATGTGTTTGAAAATAAATTGCGGAACAACCGTTATCCACACAGAAAAAAGTTGTATGATAGATACAAATTTCTCACTGCTCTTGTTTAAATTCAAAAATCGGTTGCAGTTTGGCAAAGTTAGAGCCAGTTAAAGGAAAAAAGAATAAAAATCATAAAAACCGTTATAAGAATAAAGAAAACGAAGCGAAAACGACGAAATTACCTCTTCAGTTTTTTGACTTGAAATTACCTCAGAATATCATGGTTTTCTTCTGAGGCAGTGATTTGGGACACCCTGTATATAGAAGCTTAAGCATTAAATAAAAAAAAATATTCAAAAAAATAAACAACAAATTTATTTAAACATTTATAAATTTTGAATTTATTAGAAAAATAAATGTAGATATTTAATGAGACTACACTAGATTGTGAACGGTATACAGTATTAACGTATTTCAATACTCCTGCTCGTTCACACAATATTTCATTTTTCTCAAAAATAATTATGTTTTGATGCATTCAATGGTTTAGTTAATAGATTTGCAATCATTGTTACAGTTGGGCAGTATTCACATTCGATAATATTCTTAGTTCCCAAATCTCGAATCATTTTGTATCTTGTGCTTGGTTTTGTAGTATAAGAAATTGCTGTGACGCACTAGCTCGGTACAAAGCTGGTGAATCAATCTTTACAGTTGTTGTATAGCCATTTTACTTCTTTTGCTGTTTTGCGAAATTGATATGAACTCAATTTCACAAGTGTTCGATCATCATCCCAAATAGTGACAAATCATTTGATTGTATATTGCTAAGTTTTAATTTTATTTGATGTGTGGCTTTAAGATATCTCACCACACGTTTAAACTGAATCCATCTTCTGTGGTTGGGTTCTTAAATGCTGACAATAGCTGAAATGTCAGGTCTCATATTAACTGGCAATTAAAGGGCCATCTCTTTTCGGTTTCGAAAGTAAAACTAAATAAAACACACACAGCGATACATTTTTGATGGAAATTTTATTTCATTATAAAGTTTGGACTTTTCCATTAAGTGGAAAAACAATATCATTCAAATGACCGCCTCGGGAAGATTCGCAGCATGCGATTCTTTTGAGGTAATTTTTAACCACTTTTTCGCACATTTCGGGCGGTATCTCGGCCATGACTTGGGTAATGTTTGTTTTTAATGCGTGCGGAGATTATTCGCGTAAGCAAGGTCTTTTGCGTAGCCCCACAGAAACGCTGTCAAATCGCATGATCTTGGTGGCCAATTGACGTAGCCAAAACGTGAAATTACGCGACCAGGAAACTTCTCATGTAATAAAGCCATAATTGATCGTGTTATGTGTATGGCTTGTTTCCCCGTCTTGTTGCAACTCTCTTCAAATTTCTTCGCAATTTTACCAATTGTTTGTGTAGTCGGTCGATTATGACGACCATAATCATCGCGTAGTGCGCGAAAAAAAGAATCACCACTTTTGTAGTAAGTTTTAATAATTTTAACGCGTTATTCGATTATTAAGCGATCCTTATCGTAAATGCCAAACATTCAAATAATATTATGACACTTCAAATGACAGATGAGTTTGACAGGTTTCAAATGCCAGCGCTACCAACTTGAAACCACGAAATTAAATGACCCTTTACAATAAGCGTCCAATTAATATTTGAGATAAGTTGTGTTGACTGTACTGTTTTTCCATAATTTACTTCTGATATGGTGTCCTATCTATTTTTTGTATCTATCAGGCCTAGTAGCGTATATAAGGGAGGATCAAAAGGACCAATCTATTTTTTTATTATATTTCGTAATTTGTTGCTGGACAAGAACAAAAGACTTAAGAACATGAAATAAAAAAAATAAAAACATCGCCTTTAGAGTTTTAAAAATCTAATTTATGCATGTATTATTTTTTATCTACCATTCGTTGATCCGAACAAATATGAGGGTCTTAACTTGTTTGTATTTCTTTTTAAGTTTTATGGTCAAAAAGGCTAAATAAAAGAAATAAATAAGGAACATCGCCCCTAGCGAAAGGTATGCTCTACATGGATACATTTTTTTTATAAAACATTAATTATTGTGGTCTATCTGCACTCCTTAAAAAAATATAACTTTAAAAGTTTAGAAACTCAGTTAAAAAAATATAACGATGTTCAATTGAAAAAAAGTAAGGGACAACACCCTTGGAAAAACTTGCCCTCAACATTTTGGTGTGTATAATTTTCCAATACTATTGATACTTATCGAGGTCTGCAAATCTAAAAGAAAAAAAAAACTCCGGATGCATCAATCTTCAGCTTCATCAAAAATGGAGTTAAGTTTAAGGTAGTTTTATATGAGTATATATAAATATGAACATATATCACCGTGTTGCACATATATGCATGGAACTTACAATTTAGAATAAAAAATTGTTAAAAAAAAATAATTTACATATTAATAAATTTAACTATCTGAACAAACGCCAACGCGATAAAGTTCATGTGGACTCCCAAATAAATTTCAATTTATAAGAAGGAAATTTTAATAATCGTTGGAGCGGCTTTTAAAAAAAATAATATTTGTATGTATTAAATTTTTAAAACATTTTAAAATTTTTTTTAGTTTTAATTAATGCGGAGTTTATTTAAAATTAAAATTTTAAAATTTAATTTAATTTGATTTTGAAAAAAAATCATCTACCTATTTTCGAAAAATCGAATTTTCAAACAATAATTTTTATTTTGTTGAACGGCGTGCGATCAGTGAATAATTATTAAAAACAAAAAGCACTTTATTTGTTTTTTGTATCTAATAAAAATTTTTAATTTAATTTTTTTTTAACCAGCTAATCTTTGATAAAAATCGATCGAGCGACTTTCAAATAATTAAATTTTCAAAAATATATTTTGAAATTTTTTTAAAATCGAAAAATAATCATCATCGTAATGTCAAGTTTGATCAAAACCTCGAGTTCAATTTTTCTTACGAATCCATTATTTGCCATATAGTATCTATATTTCGCAAGAAAAAAGATAAAAGGTTTGATTACATCTTCTTGACGATTGTATTATGAAAATTTATTAAAAAAAAATGCTCCTTTTTTTCGAAAAGGATTTTATATTTAATGTATTTTGTTGTTGTTTTTTTTATAAATTAAAAGTAAAATTAATATAATATATTTTTATAAATGTTTATTGCTTGTAACGTGCAAAAAGTAAAATGTGTATCTGATGTGTAGTTAAGTGTATTGTAGATATTGTATTCATGTTAATATATTAATCCATCGAAAGTATATAATAGAGTTAATCTGAACAAGAAACTATATTTGGTTTGTTCATTTTAACTTTATACTAACGATATCTAAATATGTGTGTATTTTTTTTGTGAGTAAAAAATATATATTCTGCATTTATATATTTATTTGTAAATATTTTACTTTTTTTTAACTAACGGACAGCATATATGTTGGCAATCGAGCAATTAAGATTATTGCATTCATTCAATAAAATTAGAAAATTTATTTAGTAAAAAGAAATAAAATCAAATCGTTGCTCAAAAAAAAAAAAATATCAATCAAGCAACATATCTTGATCCCATATTATGCAATAGTTTACAAGAAATAAATAAAAAAAAATAGTAAACTATTATATTCTGCACTGAAATTTCGATAATCTGTTATAGAAATAATTAATAATATCTTTATAATCACCTGTAATGCTATTTGTCTACAAAACGATTAAATATATAAAACATAAAACTGCACCTTTAAATAAATTTTCCTTAAAAGAGAAGTCTTTTAAAAAAATAAATAATAAAACAGCTTAATTATAAACAGGCACAAGTAAGATGATATACAAATTCAACACCAAACCACGTATATAATCCACAAATAGTTTAAATAAAATTGTATCTGTTTAAATAAATAATTTTTTTTTGTTGAAAAATTTTATCGTACAAAAAAAAAAAAAAACAAATCACAATTTTTTTTCCAACCCTTTTCACTATGAGAAATGTGTTTAAGACTTTTTTAGCGTCTTCTTCCGTCTTTTGCTGCTATATATTTACTACCACAACTATAACACCACCTTTTATTAAGAAAAAAAAAAGCTAATTATTTAATATTTATTTTAGTTTATTGTATTGGCAATCATGTTTGAAAAAGTATTTTTTTTTATTTTGTTGTTATTATTAGAACACTGCTTGAGGTAAGAGTACAATAAAACAGAATTAAGATCAGGTTTTTTGTTTTTTTTTGTTTTCTGTTGAACAACATGCTAGCTAAATGAGTTAGTTAAATTTTGCTATATTTTATTACCAGTTGAGAAAAAAAAACTAGATTTGCAATAAAAATACCTGGGAGTGTATCTGTATCATGAGTTTCTCCATATTTGAATTAAGAAGATTGAGTAAGTATGTAAAACTTTCAGAAATAAGGCCAAAATATGGTTATAATAGAGCTAACTTGAATTTTTTTTTTAATAAAATTGCACTTATTTTATGTTCTTAAGGCAGGCGCTAGACTTAGTTTTTATCAAAGAAATGAACAGTGATTAAATATTAAATAAAAAAAAAACTGCTTCCGATTAGAATATTTTTGTTTATTTTGTTTACCCTGGTAGGATTTTGAGCCCTTCAAAAGGCTCTTTGAGGTCCGAAAAAATCTAGCTCTTAGGAGTACGAGTTACTTCCTTAACACAAAACACACCTCTTTTAATTCTGATTCATCCAACTATGATGAAACTTATCTAGCAATTTATTTTTTACGAAGTAACGTAATAGTTGCACAATAATGCGTATTACACGATTTTAAAGTGGTTTCACAGCCGGCTTGTTGAATCGTCGTCGGCTGGTCAAAAATTTCGATAACCGTCCTAAGAGCCGTTTTCTATGTTTTCGAGTATCTTGTATAGTGAAAATCCCTGTGAAGATCTTGATCGGTTTTTGAATTGAAAATTGCATTGAAAAATGGAATTTAAAAAATTTGTTTTAATTGTTTGTAAGATTATAATTGCATGCCAATAAAATTAAAGCAAATTTGAAAAATGCTTATCATTAAGAAAAAAATATTAAGTATACGCCCGAGTACCCCAGCAGATTTATTTTGAAGTGGTTCTATAAAAAAAAACGGTGAGTGTAGAAATTATTCTTAAAGTTGTACAAAATGTATACAAACGATTTCCATAACCACTTAACCAGTTTCGCTCAACTCAATAGTTGATGGTGGACCAATTACATTCTGTATGTTTTCCGGTGTATTTAGTGTGAAGATTCAGACTGAAGATTTCTATGGGAATTTAACAGACCTATTCTGGAAAATAACAAGTCAACAACAAATTCACTATATGAGTTAAAATAATTTTGTGAGATTTTCATATTCTGCTAGAACCGTCGCGACTTGTGAACCTTGTATTAACAAGAACTATCGAAACTGTGATATCCTTTTCAGTGATTTTCAACTCACAAGTTTAAAAATTAAAAATAATGGACAGAAATTATTCTAAAGGCCAGAACTTAACAATCACAATAAAAAATGTACCATGTTGTAGGGGATTTTTTATGATGTTTCTTGTGAGGATTGTGTGAGAATACCAAAAGTGTTATCAATTCACAACAAACCTCAAAAAAGCTTGTGAACCCTCACAACGGTTCAATAAAGCTGTAATATTTAATCGGAAAGACAATTTAGCTTTATACCATCGTATAAAATTGTACGATAAAGGACCATTGATCTTTTTCAGGGTAACCGCCATTTTAATTTAAAGACATGATGTAGCCATGTTGTATTTATGTATTTTTCGTGTAAAATTATTGAAAAATACAAAGTAAAATTTATATTCGAGTTTTTGTGTGTAATTTGTGAGGTATCTGATGAAAAGCATGCATCTAGTAGAATTAATTTAAGTTTGCGTTAAGTGATAAGTGTCACTAAGAACAGCTGAGGTGAAACAAATGAATAAATTATCATTTAACATCAAAAAAATATCTCTTGAGATGGAATATAAATTTAACCAGAATAACTCCCAAATAAGAGTTGAAGCACTCTCAAATAAGAGTTGCAAATATTAGAATTTATTTTTATCTCTTTAAAACTCAGCAGCACATAAACTGAGCATAAACCAGGGGTGGAATCGTATAAGGTGAATTGCGATAAGTGAGAGTCAAGCAATTCAGTCTGTGTAAGATGATATCACATTTGATAGCTAAAGAGCTATCACATCAAAAATATGATTGTCATTTTCCAACAAATTTGACGTTTCTGCCTGAGTACGACTAGAGTTACCAGCAGCCTACAAAAATTGTATGAATTTTTCAGAGTTCTTTTTTTTACCGATCATACAGACAAAAATGAACATTCTTGTGACCAAAAAAGCTTACTACATTCCGGAATATGAAGAAAACATAAGAATTATATCGCAAGACGTCATTTTCGTACTATATTTTCGATAGCTCATTACAAACATTTGAAACATTCGCTATGGCAACCATGTTTTTGACAAATGCCTTACCCAGACGGAAAACTAAATGACAATCACATTTGACCATGGTTGATGTGACAATCATTTATCACCTTAGCCGATTCCACCCCAGGACAACTTGTGTTTTAAGGAAAATCGAAAAATCCGTAAAACGTTCGATATTTATGGTACATGAAAGCACATATTAAGCACACTACAATATAACATTTTTTTTTCTGAAATTAACAGTACATTCGTAAAATGACGTTAATGCTTACTTCATACTGAAGTACTTTGCAAAATTTATTTACGGTCTTCAAAGTTGCAAGTATGCAAAGTTTATTTATCTCTTCGGATCCCTTGCCCGATTTCCTTTTAAATTTTATCAGACTATTTAATATTAATTACAGTTTAAGCATAATCTTAAAAACGAAAATTTAGGGGACATTTTAGTTAAAATTGTTAAAATTTGAGATTACAAAAAGGTCGTTTCCCTCTCACATTCGAAATATATTTATGCAAAAAAGCATTAAATATAAATACAAATGACAAAAAGTGCTAATTCGAAGAATGGATTCCTATGAACTCAGAATACTCTTTGACGTCGTCTTACAAGCTGTTGCTTTTCATCCTTAGATTAAGATGACCAATCTATTATTATAAAAAAACTCACAAAACTATTATAATTCAGCTACAAACTCAATTTTTGTATCGACTTATTCATTATTTGTATTTGCAAAAAATAATTAAAAAATGACACTTTATGCAGTTAAATGAGTCGTTTGAAATTTATAAGTGCTTGGTTAAAGTAAAAACAAAAAACCATTTTAATGCTAAATGGTCTTTTAAATATTAAAAAGTCCTAAACTTCATTGTTTTTTTTTTGTTTAATCAAAATTTAAAAAAAAATTTTCATACGTAAAATTTTGTAATTTCACAAGGCAGTGCAAATTTTTTTTCTGAAAAATTAAAATGATGGTGCTTATTTCATTAAAGTTTATTTTTTATATCTTTTCGTCTATTAGCATCATAAAATGAGCACAAAACAGCTCAAGCTTAAAAAATGTTATTCGTAAAATTTGAAAATCTGCGAAGTTTTTTTTTCAATATTTCCGGCTTATAACAGCACAAGTTGAGCACTTTACTATTCAATTTTTTTTTTGAAAATTGAAAATGGTGGTGCTTAATTCTCGCAAAAGCGCTTCGCAAAATTTTGTTTTGTCACGTCTTCAGCTCTTAGCAGCTCATTTCTCCATTTAATAAGTAGGTACCTGTTGGTTTCATGTACAAAATATCGGGATGTCAGTCAAACTTATGATTGCGATAATGGATGGATTTTCAAAAATGGTTTTTTATTATACCATTGGCCGAGTCGGTACATATCAGGCTAGAGCTTAAACGAGGTAACCGATTTCAAATTTGGTACAGAGCATTTGTACGTCATTTCTAAGAGGAGAAATTCGATTTTGTGTCCTAAGACGGGTGGTTCTAATATAAACGTTTTGGTATTTATACATTTTGTGAAATTCATGTTCACTCAGATAATATACATATAATCTCACGATTATCTGCATCCTCTGATCAGAGTTCAGGTGTGTACCTCCTCTACATTCTGTTGATTAAAATTAAAATAAAATCAGAAATCTGCTGCATATTTTCTTTTGAAAACCGAAACAAACATTGAAAGTCATCTTCACCAATTTCCGACCTTTTCCTATTAAATATTGAAGTTTAAACTAAAAAAATAAGGTAAAACTAAATAAATTAAGCGTTGGCTATTTTAAAATAGCTATTCACCAAAAACCTAACTTTTACTTAAAAATAAAATAAAGTAGATGTATTCAGGATTTTAAAGAAAATGGCCAAATCATAGAATTATTTCTAGGTATTTTCATCGTCTGACCAATTATATGAAAGCTCTCTCATTACCTGAAGCTTATACTTCCGAACCGAAATAAATCTTTTATAACAACAACTTTATAGGTAAGGTAGTTAAAAATGAGATATTTTATTTGGTTATAAGTTGTACAAGGTATAGAGCAAAAGTTGTCACCCTATATCGGAAGATGCTATAATTTTTACAAATTATGTAGCAAAAAAAATCCGAAAAATAAGGTACTCCGCGTTTTTTAGGAATAGAGTGATACATGTCTTGTTAACGTGTATTTTGTATCAAATGTCAAAGGTGAATTGACATTTATTGCGATCAGATACACTCACGGGTATAATGCTCTCTAGGGACAAATAGTACAATATGTTTTTTTTTGAATATATTATTTTATCTTTATAGGTACCTAAACTAAAAAAAAAATAAAAAAAAACAGCTTTTTATGCATCCTTTTTGTTTTCGTTATTTTGTTCTCAATTTTATGTTTTAACTTCGCCACCGCTTTTAAAATTTGTTTAATATTTTTCTTTAATAAATTAACTTTCAATATGTATACACAACTTTTTTTTTTTAATTTTGTAAGCCTCTTAAATAAAGGTACCTACATACCTACCAACTCAAAATCAGTTTAGTTCAGTATTTTTTTTTGTTTGTTCCTTTTTGCTAACTTATTTTTCTTTTCCTTTCACATGCAAGGTAATTTGAGTCTAGGAAAGTTCTTGTCGTATAATGATTCGCTTCTTGCTTCTTTTTTCACAACAACTCGGCTGTAAAATTGTGAAGCGCATACAAAGTTTTTGGCAGAAAGCGTAAAGTTTTCATTGTTTTTTTGCCAGTTTTTTCTTTTTATTTTTTTTTTTTCATTTTATTATTAAGGTTTTGACATGCTAAAGTTTTTATTTTTCTTTTTATTTTTTTTTGTTTGTATTTTGTATTCGGAGCAAGTTTATTTCTTAATTTGAATTCTGTCACACAGTTGAATTCAACGTTTATTTTCACAAAGATGTGTACATGTTTTTTTGTTTTTGTATGGTAATGGTAAAACAAAAAATAAAAACAATTTGCCTAACTCGTTTTTATTTTTCACAGGCGTAAGAAAATCAATGGAAAATTTATGAAAAATTACTTTGAAATATAAAAAAGATTTTTTGGCTTTTAACACTATATAATCTTGTTGAGAATGCAAGTTACTGCTTTAACACTGCTGCAATACTACTTTGCTTAATTAAATCTTAGGTACTCAATAATATATTCATTTTATTTTTAATTCTTTGTGTAGAGAGTATCTTTTGTTTTCTTGTTAAGGTGTTGTTAAAAGTAAAACTTTTGTTGTGGAGCACTTCAATAAATTATAAAAATATCAAGACTTAATGTAATTCACAAAAAGTTATAGTTTAACTGTATACTCTTACAATATTAACTTGATAAATATTTTTTGTTTGTATAATTAAATTAAAATTATTATTTAGTCTTTTAAAAAATTCTTAACTTAAATGCTAAATAATATCGTAAATGTAGTTTTTTTTTTAATCAGTGTCATGTTTTCATAGAGTGTATTCAAAAAGTGTGTCAAAGTAAGGAAAAATATATAGGTTCAGGTTCAGGAAAATGAGATTTCTCTCCCTCAGCAAATAAATTAATCCAATTTTTGTCAGTATTTTTGATAGCAAAACAGAGAAATTTCGCTGAGAAATTTTGTTTATGTAAATGTGAGATTTTTGAGATCTACTTTTCCTGAATTTGGTTAATAACTATTTAAATTAAAAATATATTAATTAATGACTTTGGAGAGTAATAATATTATAATTATGTAACAATGTCTGTGTTATATTGTAAGAATTTTCTGTGTATTTTTTTTTATTATTTTTTTTTTTTCAAAAGAAGGTGGTGTTTCATCAGTTAAACATTACTCAAAGGTGCATTTTCTCTAAGTTGATGCTGAAATATAATACATATCTACTAAATATTTTGTACATTGAAGAAAATAAATAATTATAATTCACCTGAAAGATCAGTTATTGGATCCAAACTCAACGATATTAATAAGTAAATAAAAAAAAAATTACTTGGGGAAGTAAAAACGCGGTTGGTAAAATAAACTACAGAACATAAAAGATCCAAATGAAATTTTGGCTTAGTTTTTAACACAATCTTATTTCAATGTTTATAGAATTTATTAAAAATTCTATTTTGCGAATTCATCCCTAAATTTTCGAATTAATTAAAACAGGCAATTTATTTTGGAAAAGATCCATTTTGATTTTTTTTACTCCAGGGGTTAATTATCTTTACGTTTCTGTGCCAGAGTTGTAAAGACTGCAGTCTTATCGATGTTGCAGTCAATTAAATGGAAAGACTTTCCTCAAGTCTTTTAACTTACAAAAAGACTTTAGCTGAAATTTAGTACTAATATTTTTGACAGTGCTGTTAACAAAAGCAGTTAATTGACTTAGAGTAACTTAACTGCAGCTTATTTTATAGTTCGGTTGTATAGTACAAAAGTTAAAAAAAAAATACTGCAGTTACTATAACTTTTAATCAATTAACTGTTTTTGTTGACTGCACAATCAAAATATTAATACTGACTGCTACCTGTTTATTCTGCAGTTAACTGCCTGATCAAAAATGAAAACGGAGCGGAGTAGCAGCTAGAATATCTGTCAAAATATTGAATAAACAAGCTGCTGCATTCGGAGCTGCAGACGGTGCTCTAAGAGTTCACCAACTTTTAACTTTTCACCTACAGCATTTTTTGATGTTTCAATTTGTATGAAGAAAAAAAGAGCCGGACAAAAATTTTGAAGCTTTAAGTGCTTATTTGTGTTGCGAAAAAAATTATTAATGAAAATAAAAATATCGGAAACATAAAAAGTGAATATTAAGCAAGCGGCTGTTTTTTTTTTTTTTTAAATATACAAAAAGCTTCACAGCTGCATTGTGGGCATGCAAAAAATAGAACGTACGATACTTTTGCATAGCTGTTCAAGCTCTAACTCCGTTTTCAGTTGCACAATTCTATTGTGTTTATGCAGTTAAGTATCCACTCACAGTATTAACTTGCACTGATTTGCTAACAGAATTACCAAAGTACTGCATTCTTTAACAACTCTGTGCTGCACAAATTAGAGCAACAAAAATGTTTTACATTCTTCTAAGTGATTTTTGAAAAGCTGTATTTTTCTGTTAAAAATGATGTCATTAATATATTCCTTATATCAAAATAAAACAAAAACACATAGTTTTAAACTTTTGGGTTTTTAATTTTGAAATTTTTAAGCAAATTGTCTCTCAAATTTTTAACCAACTCATGGTCTGTTGTTATACTCGCTATAGTGGAGCAAAAACGGCCCTTAGAGATCGTGTTGTATTTCTGGTTATAAAATTTTTTGAGAGTTTTCCAATAGGGCTGAAATGTCGAATAAAACATGTTGAAGATGTGTGAGTGGTATTAACAAGATTCATTTTTTATTAAAATAGCCATTATGTATGGAATATGAAATCGTTTAAATATCCGGCGGGGCTATACGTAAACGGTGGCAAGCACCCGAAAGGTCCAATTACTCAGGTCTAATCACTCAGGTCGAATACCTCAGCAGCATCGAACTGGATCTGAAATTTAAACGATAACTTTGGTTATTTTGACTTCGAGGGCATTGGTAGCTTCAGAAAATACCACAAAAAAAATCTAAAAGAATCGAATCGCACGATTTTGATGGCCATAATTTACGTCAACTTCACGAGAGAAAACCCTAACCTCAAAACTTTCATGCAGAATACATATGCCCATTGTTATGGCGCATAGCGCGTTCTTTCTGGAATCATGTATCGTTCACGTCCATATCCTTCAGTGGTAAAAAAAAAATGGTTATCATTTCGTTTTAGAATTCGTGGTTGACGGTAATCACCTCACCACCGTCATTTTTGAAGAAGTACGCTTCCATATACTGCAGTTTTTTTTGTTTATTCATGTTCATTTTTTTAATTTTTCATCCAAAAATGCACATTGTTACTAAATTGGTCCAAAATTGGGTTCATCTTCTAAACACTCTGAAGCCTAGTCAGTGAAAAAAAAATAACATTGTTTATGGTCATTAACTTTGAGCTCCTGGGTCAGTTCCGACGCAAAATTCGCCAAGTTAGTTTTATTCTTGCACATCAATGATCGATTGCCTCGGGCTCTCCTCATCTCTTTCATGGACAGCGGCAATGTTCTTAGCAGATCTGACGTTCCTTTCCTTTGACGTACCTATACCGGTATTGGTTAACCGAACCGGTCGTCTTGAATTTTGACACCAATAATTGAAAAGTCGACTTTGAAGAGCCACCGCCATCTACCGTAAAATGGGAGTAACACACGGATATGTTTCACTAACGAAAACTCATTTTTATAATAAAGTTTTATCAATTGGACGTGCTACTCAATAACTATTAACTGAACAGATTTGAAAGACGCCAGAAAAACAACATGGCCACCACACACTGTCAACATCGACCCCGTTATCTATTGGAAAATCCTTTATATCCTCAAACTAAAATGACCATTTTAAGAAATTATTAAGCAAATTTAGTAGTGTCTAGAGCTTAATGGGTCTTTTTAACCCCTCCTTCCCTTGCATTCGAGTGTCTGATGTCTGTTTCATAGTGAAAAAGATTAATGCGAAAAACTGTTTTCTTCCCCTTTAAGAGCGAAAATTCTGGAAAAAATTAACATGGGTTCTTAAGTGTAGTTCTACTACAACTAATTTATTAGAATTTTTCTGAATAAACTTTGATGTTATAGCAATCGATCTCAGGAAAGCTTTTGATAAAATCTTACACTTATCTTATGCTTATAGCCACAGGTTTTCAATACACATTCATTGCCAGTATAAAGTAATCTTTAGGTACTTTAATTCTAATCCAATTTTAGCAACCTCCAGCGTCCCACAAGGCATCCAATTTGGGCCACTTATTTTTAATTTGGCAATCAACGATGTTGACTGCGACCTAAAGATCTTTTGTGCCCTCATCTAGAGCTGAATGATCTTGCGCATCTAAAAGTTCTTCCTCCAAATTTGTCCTTTAAGAAATTTAAGAATTCGGGGTATTTTCGGAGAGGATAGTTCGCTCTCTTTGACCCCTGGTAGTGTTCCAGGTACTTTATTCTTTGGTGCACCGCAAATCCAGCGTGTTCTCATAAATATTACAAAATCTGCATATGAGACTGCTTTCCAGGCCAAGAATATTCAAGTTTCTTCTTAGTTTGCAGTATCCCAGTAAGGAGACTCATTACTAATCTGAGGTTGTTCCCACTTAAGCTGATACAGTTTTTGAAACGATCTTGGTTCCCAAGCAATAGTTTTTGCCTGCCTCAACTTGGGGCCTTCTTCCAGTTTTTTTGATCTTTTGGCCTCCTCTTTTTTTTATCACATTTTCCCCTATTACGCAAAAGGGCTCAGGTCCCATTAAGGAGATTCTGCCTCCTAATTGCTCTGAACATCGACGTGGCCAGGTAACCAATGGAGTGAGACAATATTATTCTTGCCAAGTTCGTTAAGCCTGTTCACACATTTCCACACTAGTTTAGAACTAATGGCGCACTTAGTGCTTTGAATGCGGCTTGATTATCCGAAATAATGAAAATGTTTTGGTTGCGATATTTTCTTTAGAGATTTGAATCTGCACATTTTGCTATGGCTTGAACTTCCGCCTGGAAAATGGTAGTGGATTGTTCCATTGGTACCTTCGGAAAGTTTGTTTCTTGGCCCAAAAATACCAGTACCAGTCCCTCCAGTCGTTCTGTGTCCATCAGTGTACTACTTAATGGCATTTGCTTTGAGTGTGTACTGTGTAGTTCACTGTTTCGCCTACCCACTTTTTCTTGCTACTTAACTGCGTTTTGAAGTTTTATTTTTAAATCATACCATTTCTTGTGATTTCGATAAGGTGGGTTACTGTTGTCTTTGTCTTTACTCGTTTAAAGTGTTCGGAAAAAATATTTGACCCTATTGCAAATCTCGTAATATTTTACTCCTTCGAAAATTTGTCTGCTATCGTGAATCACCTTCGAAATAAATTTCGCCCGAAATAAATCAAATCTTCCAAGAAAATTTGAAGAAATAATAAAAAAAAAAAACATCATCTGTTGATGTCCTACTGACTGGGATTAGTTATATGAGGAAATATAGATACTATGCCCTCTAGCCATTACCAGATTTTCTTAAAGAAGATTCAAGTTCTTTAATTCAATTTCAATACTATACTATTGAAGCTAATTTATTTTTTGCATCTCACATCCTTTTGAAAAAAAAAATATATATATGTACATGATTTTAAATACTTTCATAAAAACCAACCAAAGCATATTTTTAAGCTTGAAAACATAAGATCCTTCCTGGTTAGATGGTAAAGTATAATTATTTACCTTTCAAATAAAATTTTCTTTTAATAACAAAATTCGTGTTTCTTCTAATGACTTTCATCAAATTAATTCACTCAAGAGCAAAATAGCAAAAAAAAAATTAAAATAAAATACTAAATGGTCCTTCTGTATGACATCAAGACAAAGTACCATGCCAGGTTGTATATGTAGCACCATTAGTCTAACTCTCTTTCTCTTTCTTTTGCTGTTGCACTTTTAATGTTCATTAAACTTAAATATACATTTATAAAAAGAAGAAGACAACTAAACTAAAAAAAAAAAACAGAAATCCTTATTCAAAAGCAATAGGCACTCAAATAAAAGTGCACAAGAAAGTTGTGATATTGCAAAAAAAAAAAAAGAAACAGAAATCCCAGTCGTCAACTTTTTAGTTTCTCAATCGTAGGTATAAGTAAGCACTCGGTATCCTATATCCTGTATCCATATCCATATATTTATAACATTCATACAGCTCGCTGGCCGACAACGTCAACGAACACAACGACAACGAAGACGAAGACGACGACGTTCCCATTTACTAAACATGTAATTTGAAAAAATAGAATGAACAGCCAGCTACACAAAACGCCAACGCCAACGACACAATCATTCAAAGGATCACAAGGAAATGTATTAAGGAATGAAACGGAAAATCTTCTCGCATGAGTCGACCTCGATATTTTTTTTTTTTTTTTTTTTACTTCCAAGTTCCAGAATCTGAAAAATGAGTATCAAGTAAAATGTATGAAGAAAAATCAACTCCTTCTTTAGAGCTAAGACTCCTTCGTACATACTCGTACAATGGATCTGAATCTTCAAAACTACTTTTCTTATACTCTGTGTACCTATACCTACATTCGTTCGATTTAAACGAGGATAAAACAGGATGTCTTTGATTTTGAAAAATATATTGAATATACAACCATATATGTGTTACACACTACACAGGCACTCGGTGTATTGCTATCGACTTTTATGTAGGAATGATAGATAAATCAATGTGCGCTCTGCAGGTAGTACTCGTATATTTGCTCACAATAATAATAAAAAAAAGTGTTGCACATAATATGAAGGATAAATCAAATCGGCTTCTAATGAATAATACATTTCACAAACGCGATTGGTGAGCATTATAAGAATGATTTCTGTCATTGATTATTATTATTTTTCGAATGTAGGTTAGTGAGAAGACATATTCAAAAGGATTTACATAAATGATGTTCAATATCCAGCGAATAGAGAGGTATTCTTCTGTTACAATGGAAGAAATGCTTTATTGTTTTAAAATACATCAAAATGATTATCAAGTGGAACTGTCACCTTTAGGATGTGAAAGAGGTCAAATCAAGATTGTCTTGGACACATTCCGATATTACTATATTAGATATGTTCAATTTAAGACAAGTCGAAATAGATTCATACCGTTACTTATTTCCATATATTGAAAAATTAGCAGTGTGCCAGACGCAACTGTGATTGTTAACAAGAATTATGTATTCGGTCGACTAAATTGACAGTGGTGTCATTGGAGCGAGTATTAAAATCGCCTCCAAAAAATTTTGGAATTTAATTTATTAATTTTATTCAATAACTTGTTCTATTGCTAAGGAATACGGATTTGAAAAAATTTTGTTTATACACGCATAACTCCAAATTAAATATTTTCAGGAGTGGGGTGGTTGCGATATATGAAAATTACATTTTGTATGAACAACAAACTTTTAAAGTTTTTTTCCGAAGTTACTTAAAATAAATTCTTTAACTTTATACAACATTTTATTGGTCTATTCTTGACTATATCTAAAATAAGAAAAAAGAATGTAATTCATAAAAGAAGCCTTCTATATAAGTAGCCTCAAACAAAGATACTAAAAAAAGTGGTTTTGATGAAAACTCTTTGAGTTTCAAGTTTAGCTCCACTTGCCTCCAAGCAGTGACATAAATCAACGTATGCTCCATACTATCAAGCTACGGCACAGAAAAAATCAGCTACAGATATTTGCAGATCTGGGAGTTATGTTCAAATTTGTCTCACTGAATCTGGTTTCAAAAAACTCAGTTTATAATTTCTTCGGTACTAACTGTCAGAATGAACTGGTTAAGCTGACAATTTTTAGAGAAAATGTGTACTTACCTTTATTTTAAAAATAAAATAAAATTAAAACCCAGGTTCGAGAAATTCGATTTTTTGCGAAACCATTTATTTCTGCCTGTAAAATTGTTCGAATTTCAACTCAATTTTCTCGAAAAAAAAAATTATGAAAAAATGTTATTATTTTATGACAGTCTGAGTTATATGATAGGGCTTAGTAAAGAACAAAAAAAAAGAATTAGGGATAATCCTACAGTTCACGCAAAAAGTATAAGCAGATAAAAATAAAAAAAATGGTGTTTTTCTGATTTTTGCCTCAAATTTTAGAAAAATGTGTGTAACTTTGTTTGTCTTTATTTTTTCTTAACCAAATTTTGACCAAATATTTATAAGACTAATTTTATGTGTCGAATTTCAATAAAATCCGATAGATTGTTCAGATATGACAGACTTTTTTTTTAATTTCAATACCTTGAAATTTTAGAAAAATATCAATAATTTTATTTTTAATCATTATTTCTTAACCAAATTGGTATAAGGGTAATCTTAACATTTGAGCCAAATTTCCGTTAAATAGTTCAGATTCAACAGACCTTTTTTAATTTTCGGTACAATATTAAAACCCTCAAATTTTAGAAAAATGTCAACAACTTTTTTCTACTCAATTTTTCGTCACAAAATTTTAACCAAATATGTAAATCTGAACATATTTGCCAAATTAAATTAAAATCCGTTAAATATTTCAGATTTTACAGACTCTTTTCCGTTCTCCCATACCTACAAACCAAACCACTGTGCGGCGCGCGTCCAGAATTATTCCCAAAGAAGCAACAAAACTTGGACTTGGAAGGTCAAACTTAACTCCGAATAAAAAAGTTACCTACATGTATTTATTTTACTTTAATTTATAATTTTCATTTATTTTATTTGTTTGAGTTTCTAGCACGATATTTCGTTTAAATTGTTGTGCAAAACATTTGTCTTCCTAAGACAACAACACTATACTTCATATACTACAAATCTTTTTCATCAATAACTAACACGGTATTTCATATAATGTGTCCCCAGCACAAAACCTAGGGAAAAAGCCGTCGGAACTCTCGAAGAAAACAATGTCCATTGAGCTTCTTAAAGAGTAGCTCAAGGGAACTAAAGGGTCAGAAATATCAAGGGAAGGACTTTCCTCTAGTACTCAACCTACCCAAGCAACATTTTTCCTCTCATAAGATGCTCCAAGAGCTTAACTAGATTAATATAAGGGAGCTAAAAGTATAATCTTGAAGAATACTACTAGATTTTTATAACACTGTTAAAAGCGTTAAATGTCTTGCTATGAGAATGCGTCTCTTACAATGAGATTCTCTCAAAAGAGAACAGAGTACACATTTGTAAAAAAAATAATAATTATGCGTTACAATGGCGATACTTTATATTTATTGTTTTTCACATATGTGAACCAAAAAACATATTATGCGGTTGAAAATGTATCTTACTGATTTGAACTTTTGTCTCGAAAAAAAAAACAACTTCAAAATAATGCGTATTTTAACTATGTATTTTATTAATATTAATGATCTCATAAGCCTCTTATTGCAATACTTTTGGTATTTGAACTCCAGATACTCTTGATATAGGAAATATTAATCTCTGATCCTGTAAGGTTTTTCATAGAAGCAAAAAAAGACTAAAACTCTTACCTATATAAAAGTTTTTATGGGATTATAAAGACTAAGAAAATATGCTTAGAGCTGATTTTTCACATAAGGATTCTTATAAGACTAATAATTTATATAATCCTATTCCAAGAAGAGAAATGTAGCTTTATAAGATTAAAGCACTTTAAAGAAAGAAAAAGAGAGAAAAGTCTTCAGCTCTTGAAATAAAAAGGCTATGAGACCTATTTAAGTTTTATAACAAGATAGATTAGTATAGCAATGGAATATAAAAGAGTCTTATAGGAGATTTTTTCAGATTTCAAGAGCTTAGCTCTGGAGAGTTTGCAAGTAAGGTAGGGAAATAAACGGTCGGAACTCTCAAAGGAGAACCTTGTCAAATGGTTTATTATAGAATATCCTTTTCCATGGTTTACAACCTAAATAGGTACTAATTAAAATGATTGTCAATCTAACTAATGTCCTTAACAATTTTAATACCAAACATTAAGATTGGCTTCTCAAACAGAGTAAACTTCGCTTAGAAATGCCTATTGCCTATCTGTCACCCAAACACTTTATTAGGATTTCTGTTACGATGCGATCTTAAATTTTCTATACTCTGTAATGAGAAATTTATTTAAAACTGATAACCGAAATCGAACAATGAAAACTAAATGGTTTGCATTTCTTAATGTACTTAAACAAATTCGTTCTTTTTCAAGGTATAAAAATTTAGCTCATAGGCGAGTCAAATATGTATATGTAGCTCCTTGGCATGTCTATCTTACAAAACCGCCATGTTTAGCAACACCATTTCCTTGAATTTATATAGGTACAAACCTTTTGATTTAACAACATCTATAGTCATTACACAAAAACTTTTAATCCCGAATTCTAAACTTTGAAAATAAATTTAAAGGTTATTGTGCCTGATGTTAACCTCAATTTCCACATATTGCTAAAGATTTTTTTTTTAAATCATTTATAGAGAAAGGTTTCACAAATTTAACCAAACTTATACGTACATATGTACATCTTGTCCTTTATTAATATTGACAACAACAATAAATTTAAATTATTTTTGTTGAGTATTTCAACCAACAACAACAAAACGAGTCGTAAGTATAATTCAATTCATTTTTTTTTTTCGTTTTTGCTTTCAAAGCAAAACATACATTTATACTGCTTCCGCTTCAGAACTCAAACAATCCAAACTTAATCCATTTACAAATCTTTTTGCCACCATTTGTGCTTACATCATTTAACACAGAACTTGATGATATGAATTTGTTGTTTTTCTTTTATACTTGGAAAAATCATTGAAAGAGATTTTAACAGAGCATCTTTCCAGTTTTGTGTAAGTAGATTGGGATACACAGCTACTTGTATACGAATATTGTATTAAGAACTTTTATGAGCACAAGACGTATAGAGTAGAAGTGTACCTACTATACGAAACATTCCCGAGAACAGACAACAATAAAACAAAAATAAACATCTCCTCCTCTTCGACAAATAATGTTCTGACAAGCTGTAAGGCAGATAACTTTCACTCAAATAATACTGATGTTATAGATGAAGGGTATAGGGATCCACTAAGAATATCTATACTTGTATAAAGATAGACTTTCGTGAAATTTTTTAAACATTTTTTCAATTTTATAGTGTTCAAGTACCTAATTTTTTACTTAGGAAAATTTAATTCCCACGAAACTGGTTTAAGATCGGTTTAGATGTTTTTGATTCATCTGCATTTTTTGCTTAGGTTTCCAAATACTCACATAGGGGACTGGGTTGCCAAAGTATGCTAACATTACATTACTGGCGTGATAGTTAGTAGAGACCCAAGGCCTAGTGATTCACACCCTCTATAAACTATTCCTGATGTGTACGTATTGTCAGGCAGGAATGGAGGGGACCTTCAATTTTCTACCGATTCTAAACGGCTAATGTGAGAGATGTTTCATCATGATAAGATATAATCTTCAAAAATTTGTCACTTTCAAGTCTTACTTTCATATATTTCATATTTTTTGGTAGAAATACCAAACTAGACAGTGAATCTAGATAAAAATGCCGAGACTCTTGATAAATTTTAGTCCAAGAAATTAAAATCTCGTTTTGATCTCGTCTCGTATGCTTTGGATGTATTATCATCCGAGTGCCAGCCCTATTTGAAACGCCTTACATTTCACAAAAATGGTCGATTTGGTGGGAAAAATTCAGTTAAAATTTTTAATTTTTTTTTCGAATTTTGAAAAATTATATTTGTACGAAACTCATTTATCTATCACCGCTTTAAATAATTCTAACTCATCACAAAAGCTACACATCAAATTCAGAGCTTTACCTATACCCACAAAATGTGCACCAAATCGACAACCAGCTGCAGCTGCCACCGAGCTATCAATGTCATCATGTACTTCACCATCTCGGTCCCGAAAATACTACCGAGAAATACAAACCTTCTCAACCACTGAACCGACTGCAACTTTAAGCCCACATAAATATAATATGGGAGCGACGACGATGAATATCATCATCGAGAGCGAGACAGAAATCACATACATTTAACATTAGATCTTCAACATTCTCGGTCTTAAATAGCGGCAACTGGAAGTGGCTCGAAAAAAACACAAGTCATTCAACCACCAGTTGTATTTGGTCCGACCGAACGAAAGCAATAACAACAAAGACATAAGCAACCCTCGTTAGTCGTTGTCCCTCTTTGAGCTGAGGGGTATTTTTAATTTTAACAGTCGATCTCCACTCCATTTGTTGTCCCGAGTCCCGACCAGTGCGGTATACGTATCATACATAGTACAGTCCACTTATAAAATGTTTTTAAATTATTTTTTAATAAAGTATTGCAAATTTAAAATGAGTCTTTAAAAAATTAAAAAAAATATTCTTAAATATGATCAAAAAATGTTATACAAACAAATTGTTGCAAAAAAAAAACTTTTTGGGAGTAGCATTCTGTTAAGCTAAGTACAGACGATTGTCAGATCTTACAATATTGTCAGAACTGTCAATGGTCTGACAATAGCTAACAATTAGCTGACAATTGACATATTTCTTACAATGAAAAATTATCCGTTCACACGGTTGATAGATTTCTTCCCAATTTGATTGTCAGCTATTTTTGATGTCTCTTTAACCAACTCATTGACATTTCGAACAATGAGGAAATTGTCAGCAATTATAAGATGTTTTCAATTAAAACATCTGACAATGACCAAAGAGTCTGACAATGTCCTAACCGACTGACAATGATAAAAATTGTGTGTTCAGACGATTGTAAGACATTTAAAACAGTTTTTTCACTGACAGATCTGACAATATTGTAAGATCTGACAATCGTCTGTACTTAGCTTTAGATTTATATTCTTCAAATCGATTTTTCGATAACTTTTGGTGGACAAAAATTTTAACTGGTGGTCAAAAATAGTCATTGAATTTGTCATCATATAAAAATAAATTTTAAAAATACTTTGGAATTTTACAAGTCACTTACCGAAAATTGAATTCTTCAAGAAGATAATCCCAATTAAAATTGTTATGCCAAAAAAAAATGGATGACGTTTTAACGAAATTGTGTATCAATAACATGGCGTAGCAAAATAAGAAAAGAGAATTGAAAACTGATTTCTTGAAAACCGAAATGTTTTTTAAACAATAACTTTTGCTCAGTTGCTTTCACAGAAAACATTCAATTGTCATATAACATTAATTTAGATTTGGCATAACAAGGCATGATAAATGTCAAAGAGAAGAGTATGAATGTTTGTTTGTTTTTTTAATTTCGAAAGAGAAATTTTCAATTTTCGTAACGATTAAATAAACTTGGAAAATTGGGCTCACAAGATCGACTGATGCTTATCTACATTTTTTTTTAATAATTTAACAGAACAATATAAATGAAATAACTAACCTTTTGTATTAAATGCAATAAATGTTCTAAAGGATTTTTTTTTTAATCGGGGATTTAAACTTATGCACGAAAATGCACCATAAACGCAATTTATAATTTATTTCTAAGTTTGAGGTTTTTTGTATTCTTTACCTGAATATTTTTTGATGATTTTAAATTATATTTAATAATTTTGAAAATACCTTCATATTGGGAACAGGTCGTTATTCTGTATTACAAAATTCTGTATGACCAAAATTCTGTAAATGAATTGAAAATTCTGTATGATCATAATTCTGTATTTCATTATTCTGTAAATCTTTTATTCTGTATTCAAAAATTCTGTAAATCCAGAATTCTGTATATCAAAATTCTGTAAATCTAGAATTCTATATACCTATAAAAATTCTGTAAATACAAAATTCTGGAAAATTATAAATACCGTATATTCTGAACTCCAAAATGCAGAAAAAAATTGTTTTGATATTGAAAAAAAGTGCGCACTTTTTTTCATTATCAAAACAATTTTTCTTTTATAATTAACAGAATTTTTGAAATACAGAATTTTGGATTACAGAATTTTGAAATACAGAATTTGGAAACTGAATTTTGGCACTTACAGAATAATGCCTCCAACCCTACATATTACATTTTTGATCACAGAACTGGCAATACTGTGTGATTCACTGAAAGTTCAGGTTTCTTAGATCGCAGACATTTTTTTTCCTTGACTGAGGGAAGTAACACAGTCGCTCCAATACAGACCCATTCGAAAGCATGTCTAACTTTGTACAGCTGCTGTCTAACTCCAAAACTTTATTTATAAGCATGTTCCATCCATGGAATCTGACTTAGGGACTGAAATAATTTGTCCAAAACTATTCTAAAGTGGCTACCCTCAATGAACAAAGAATTAAAAAGTTATATTTAAATGAATGAAATATTCATTGAACGTATACAAATGTTCAAGAAATTAAAAGATTACAGAGATGTTATTGAGTATATGAGAACATATTTAAACAGCTCTTGAAATGCGTTTAAAAAAATACGACTGAAATTGTTTGTCTCAAAATTGCAAATGGAGAGGCTTTGGCAATAGCATCGTTGCTTGGTAAATGAAAGGCAATTATATTCATCTCCATTGCCGAGGCAATAAATTTTTACGTTTCACTTTTTTTAAAATAGTTTATCCGCCATATTTTAAACGACTTTTGTTTATTTTTAAAATTAAAATTGAAAATATGAGAAATTTACTGAATTAAAATTTTGTATTATCAGTCACAAAAACTTTGACGTTGGTGGCCATTTATGTCTATACTGACGTTTGACAACACTGAAATTGCCTGTCAATAAATATGGATTTATCATTAAAATTGCATTGCCTCAAATATAGACAGTGGAGCCATAGCGTATAAGGAGGAGAAACCCGAAAAAGATTTCTCCGCAAGAAGTCTATTTTCTTTTTTTATATGATCAACTTTGCCAAAAAATACTAGCACAAGCAAGTGAATTCAAAAATTTTTATTTCAACTTCTAAACAGGAAAAGTTAAAAATTTTGCTGAGGAATTTCAATAAAATTTCTCAGATGTTATAGAAATATCAAAAACGTAAATTGACTTATACACAATATCGCCCCCTTAGAATGAAAGTGACCTAACTAAAAAATTCGCCCAAAAAATTACCACCTGGTTTTAGAGTTCATTTCGCTTTTTAAGGTCAGTTTGTTGAAAAATCAGAAGTTACAGAAATTTTGAGTTAGCTTACTTTCATTCTAAGGGTGCGACATATATACTTTATGTTTTAATTTTTAAGAATTTAATATACAAAATATTTTATTTTGTGTAAGTTTATATTTAAGTAAAAAATATTTAACGTCTTAACTTTAGCACATCAAAGTGCAAAGGATTTTTTTTTGTAAATTTAACACTAGATCTTTATTTAAGAAAATAGTAATTTAATAATTCCAAAAATACATATATTGAAATAGTAAGCAAATTAAGAAGATACAAACATATTAATTGTGTTTATGGTAACAAAAACTTTAACATACCTGCAAGAGGTGGATGATGTTAAATGAAAAGCAATGGGGCTCGTTTACAAAAGCAAAATATTCAAATAACTTAAATAACTGAAAATAGAACAAAATCAGCAAAATGGAAACCACGAAGACAAACTTATTTAATTCAACGTTAATATATTTGAAGAATACAAAAATTTATATTTCATCGATTTAAAGCCGATTATTTCCACTTATACGTTGTCTCATAGCCAAAAAGACGATAACTTATCTAGCCAAAGAACTTAAATTGACTCAATTTCCTATATAATGAGAAAATCTTTGTCTTAATTTGTTGTTTCTTTTTATATTTTTCATTTCTTAAGCATGTTACCATTTCGATATTTTTATAACTTTAATTTTAACCACCTCACCAAATTTGTGTTTTTTGTTTAATTTTCCACCCACCCCAAAAAGGATGAAATAAAAATCACTTTATCACGTAAAAAATAAAGTTTAAAAAAAAAAACAATCACTCTGTAATATTAGTTTAACTTTTTTAAATCACGATTTAACCATTTCAATTTCAATGCATCTGCAGGATTATATTATAATTTAACTTATATATTTTTGTTTATCGTACCTAATTCGTAATTTATATTCATTCACCATTTTTTCTAGACACCACACACGATTAATGAAATTAAAAATGAGATCGCAACTGTATATGAAATAGCTATACAAAAAAAAAATCACAAAAAAAAAAAATATATATAAATAGAGCACCATTTTTCGCAATGAAGAACTTATATCAGCCATTTTCTTTCATCACCACGTTTTTTCTCATCACGTTATTTCATCACTTTCAAGCATTTAAATCGCAACATGAAGATTTAGAAATTCTATAAAAATATGCAATAATTTGTTTAACTATATATATGAGAAAATATATATATAAATATTTATATTTATCAAACAAAGTGAAGTTAATGATTATAAAAAAAAAAACTATGTCTATATATCTATATACAACACAATTTCTGCACTACACATAGCAGTCAGCAATAATTAATTCTTTTTGTTTCTAAATGAAATCAGCTTCATGTTATATATTTTAAAAGAAATTAAAAAATAATAAATCACCAATTCACCATTTTCAATCACAAATGATAATCACCAACGTATTGCACATAAAAATGAAAATAATAAAATTACAAAATCACTACTTTTTCCATATATATTTAACTATATACACGAAAACTATTTTTAGAAGTGGAATGCTCACAGAATATATCTACCTATATATCAAAACAAAAACCAAATACAAAAATACAAAAACTCTTATAAAGGACCACATTTATATAGAAAAGTTAACAAAAATAGTACCTACCTACCTACCTAACGAAAATCAAATCAAATAAAACACTGAAACAATATTAAACTGGCAGTATATATATATATATTTACCTACATATAACTGAAGCACTTTATATGCAATATACATCCAACCACAATAATAAATTATATCACAGAAATATATTTTATATCCTACCAAACTAACTACACCGGAATCAAACCAAAAAAACCAAACCAAACAAAAAAAAACGGAAATATATTTTTATTACAATAATAAAATATAAATGAAAAGTTAATTGACACACTTCTTTGACACCACGCCCATCACTATATAACATATTTAACTAATTACCACTGCATTTTGTACAATTTCACCACAAAAAATCCAGTGACAGTGAATTCAGTCAGTACCTACAGTAAAAGTCGAGCACAGCAACATTTTCCCGTACTACTTTTTTTATAAATATTATTAAACAATTTACCACCTATATACCTTTACCTACCTATATACTTTCAAGAAATTAGAAATCCGTTAAATTTTAAATTCAAATATTTTATATTATTATCATGGTTGTGTTCTTTGCTATAAACGATCAAAAACGCCATCACTCCTCAATCACACTCACAATTTCTTTATATAGTTTTTTTTTTCTCTTATAATTCAAAAGAAATTTAATCAAAGACTAAGAGTTAGAGGCTTCACATAAATTATTTGGTCTGAGAATCAGATTAATTTTAATTATTCAGATTTTTTTTATAAATAACGACAAATAAATGAAAATAAATGCTACTCAATCGAAGAACTAGCAATAGGTTGTAGATACATCATGTATATCGTTTATTCACAAACGTCAAAATCTTCACTTTGATGAAACTGACATTATTTAGCCTTTTTAGAAAGAAAATATTGACATTATGTAAGGTATATTTTTTCTATATGTAAGTGTATAAATGACATTAGGCATGTTCAGGAAAATGAGATCTCGGAGATCTCAGCAAGCTCAGTTACATGAACAGGGTTCCTCAGAAAAATTTCTCAGCTTTGCTATCAAAACTCTGAAGAAAGAAATCTTGAATTCGTTTGGTCGTTTGATATTTGAAAATATCGCCTCTTATATTGCCTTTCTGTCAGATTCACCGAGGTAATAGCTGTCGTTTTTCATAAATTTCCCTATTTAAACTTCGCATTATTTGTGCAATATATGTGACGATGTTGAGTTTCTTAATAAATTAATTAGCCAGTTCACTTTTCGGAGCAAACTTCTTTCACTGAGCAAACTTCTGTCAGCACCACTGATAAGAAGGAGAAACCTGAACAAAATTTCTTTGTTAGAAGTCAAAAGCACTCTCCATCTCGTTTTTATAAATTGATCAACTGCGACAAAAAATAATTGAGCAAACGAATCCAACAAAAAATTTCAGTCTCATGCTTTTTGACAGCAAAAGTGAGGAATCTCACTGAGGAATTACGTCAGATTGCTGAAATCTCAGAGATCTCAAGAAACTTGAACTGGCTAAATACTAAATTTTTTTTTTAAAGTTATTCTCTAAAAATTCTTGACACTATAATTCATTGGTGATGACAGCTTGATTATTATCTAAAAACTTGGAAATAATTGTTAGCTAATGTAAAATAACGTGCCGTCATATCGCCGCCCTCAGCCAAACTTGCGCCCTGTGCAAGATTTGTAGTAAGCGCCAATTTTTATATTTGCAAACATACATACATTATGGCATATGGTAGTACATATTTGTTTGCGGAAGATCAGATTACATTGGTGTTAGGCAATGGAAATATCGCCGAAATTTATATTTTTCCAAATCTTAAGGTGGAAATATCACCAAATATTTTCAATGTTAATTGTTTTTGTAAAATTTGGGCGTTATTTCTTTAATTTTTGGCGATATTTCCAAAGTGAAATTTCAATGATAAGAAAATCTTTAAAAAAATCGAGGCGCATAAACAGTGAGGTTTTACTGGATTTTTTTGGGTGATATTTCCAATTCTGGGCGTTATTTCTCATTTGACTTTTAAAATTTTTATTTTGGGCGTTCTTTCCTTTAAAATAAATTAAAAAATTGGAAAACAGCAACAATTGTTCAGAATTTCTTTGGGCGATATTTCCAAATCAATTTGGGCGTTATGGCCTAACGCCAAATACATTGTCTTGCTCCTGGTAATGCGCCCCCAGAATTTTGCGCCCTGTGCATTTGCACATCTTTCACATATGGTTGGTCCGGCCCTGCGTGCCGTTTACGTATACCTACTGTAAATTGTATTGATTTTCAGTGCATTTGTGTAAATTTCAGCTCAAAGCCGTAATTCAAATAACTCGAGAGCGAGAGCGTACAAAATTTCCCTCAATCTGAGTAAATGTCAAAATGATAGTAAATAGAATGAAATTTAATCACATTCGGTCATACGGAATACGTGCATTTGCATTCCCGCATACTTTTTCGACGTATCGATTTTTTTAAAGAGAATTTCATCTTCGCTGTTATAAATTTGACAGTTAGTTAGTTTTTGTACAGCCGCTTTTCCAATTATGCTGTTGTCCAGAGATGTAATCTTACCCTCAAATTTACGAAATCATCTCGGCATTCGGAACGCGCCAACATATGTTTTCAGAACGCATCACAATAAAACCCAATTCGTAATGTCAGAATTTCTGACCCGTTTCGTTTTTTATCTTCTTTTCTTAAATACCAACCAATCAACATCGTGGTGAGCTACACATGGAAATCCAGAAAAGAAAATGAAAGGAGTTAAGCTAAGTACTAACATCTTACAATATAGTGTGAGATCTGTCAGTAAAAAAAATGGCCCAAATGTCTTACAATGTCGTGTGATCTTTCAATTTTGTGTGACAATATTTCCAGAAATGTCATTGTCAGTCGACGATCGAACGATAAAATTGTCTGCAGTTATGTGAAAATAGTCTGAAAAACAAAAACACGAAAAATCGAAGTTGTTTTAATGTTTTGTACATTATTCGTACCTACCGAATTATGATAATGTAAAAGGAAGCAGAATTATCTAAGAAATTATCTGAAGTGGTAAAGGATGCACTTTCACAGTCACCAAACCCACACCATCTCCCCAAAAAAAATAAGTCATATCGTAAAAAAGTGGAAAGTGAATGAATGGCAATTGCAATATTATCCATTTTTATTAAAAATTATTCTCACGAAAATTTCCGCATTGACCACTACGAACAAAAATTTTAATTTGTCTGACAATGTCTTTCAACGGATCGACCAATTTTTTGTAAACAAATACATATCTGCCAACCGTGTAAACTGACAATTTTCACCTTGACAATATTTTCAGAAACGTCATTGTCAGAGAATTGTCAGCTAACCATCTAACAATTAAATTGTAAGACTGAGACAAAATTTCCCAACCGTGTGAACAGACAATTTTTCATTGAAAAGTATTTTGATATTGTCAGCTCATATAGGCAGCTATTTTCAGAGCACTGACAATAAAAAATAAAATATTTATTTTTTTTTCAAATAATTTTTTTTTGTTTTTGAAAACTTGAGTTTTTCTTACAATTTCAAATCTATTCCAGAAATTTTCGATTTAATCCACTTTTTTTTACAAATCTGCTCTGGAATTTGAATACTGAGATCCTTGAACTTTAACTACATTGGCTACTTTTTGCAAAATTACAAATGTAAAAATATTTTTGTTCTCGCTAGCGCAGTTATTTTTTTTAAAACCAAAATTTAGTCCAATTTAGTTCCAACTTCCAGTCGGGAAAACTATCACAAAATAATTCTGATAATTTTCACTTTTGTATTTTCACTTTTTTCCAAATGTAGTTACAGCTTAACCCAGATCTAAAATCGTCTTTAATGATGAGAGAAAATAATGGATTTTTGAGAAATAATTTGGTTTCAGTCTAACCTAATTTTTTTAATTTTTGCCCAGTCCAGGCTTAATTAATTTCGAGAAAGGTGAATAAAATAATTAAATAAATAGAAAAAGCTAGTAGTTTTACCACAAATTATTCAGTGAAATACATACATACTATTCGATCATATTTTTTCTTAAACAAAGTTTTCTTTTGCGATTAATAGAATGTTTGCTTTTAAAAGAAAACACCAAATGAAACTCATAATAATATTAATCAACTAAAATATATTAATTGACTGAAAATTTGATAAAATATATCAATTTGATTGATCACGATTGTTTTAATTTTTTCATTAAAACTTAAAAATAAATCTCAAAGCTGATATAAATTCAGAGTTTATCAACAATTTTAATGATTGATTAAAAAATTCAATTTGTTTGAAAAATTTTAAATATTGATAAATAATTGACATAACTGCATTCAAATTATTTATCATATTAGTAAATTTTTTTTACCGTACATCTGTTGCTCGGTAGCTTGTTTTTATTTTTATTTTTCGATAAAATAACAAGGGATTTTATTTTATCGTGACTTTTTATAGTTTAGATATTATTTAAATGTGGTAAGCTGTCTTTCAATATCTCTTGATAACTGTTTTAATTTTCTTTTACTAAAATTTATATACTCCCATTCCGTTTTAGTTTTTTTTTTGTTTTTAAACTATTTAACATTAATTTTAAAATATATAATTTAATCTTCTTATTTGTTTGTATTTTTTTAATTATTTTTATAAAATAATGAATATAAATTGAATTTTTTCTAATTTTGTGTTGTTTTATTTTAGTCTAAATATAAAAAAAATCTTAAAAAAACAATCTTCAAAGTTAAGTCTGATCATCGAACCAACAGTTTCCGAATAAAATTCTACAAAAGAAAAAAAAATAATCACCATAATTATTTTAAAAGGGGCATATTTAAAAAGCAGTTCTGTAAGGTCTGACAGGTCCTTGTTTTTGCTTTCTGTTTTAGTTTTTACTTTAGTTCTAAATGTTTGACACAATTTTTGTAAATGTTTAACATAAATAAACCACAAATTCTCTATGTGAAGTTTGCCACACTCTTAGTCTCAATCACGATATTCAAAAAAAAAAAAAAAAAACTAAATAAAGTAATTTAGTTCATAAGTATAATAATTAAAAAAAAAAATAAAAATGCTGTAGTTAACTCACATTACACACGCTAGTTGTTATTTCACTCACCAGTACAATAAACTTATTTCTTAACCACCGACACCAAGGATCTACAAAATTATCGAAATTTCATTCATTGTTATAAAATATCGATTATAAAGACTCTCTGCCATATATCGTCCAGTCTCATTCATGTTCATTGACAAATAAAAAAAAAATTAATACAAAAAAAAAAAAAAAACTAAACGAAATTGTTTGCATAAAAAACATTTTCATAAATGTTTTTTTTTTTTTTATTTAATTTTTCTCAGTCAATATTTGTGTAAGCATTATTTCGTTTCAACTAATTAAATCATTCGAAACGAAACTTATTTTGTCCATTTATCTCCCAAACAAATCCATACGGCATCGACTACTAAAGAATTAAAAAAACAAAAAAAAATAAAATAAACTGAAATTTGCATTCCTATCACTTTCAAAATTAAAAATCAATAAATATGAACAAATTAAAAATGTCATTTTAATTCACGTTATTTATTTTATGTATTTACTCACACACACACAACACACTCAATATTTATTATACACTCTCATTGGAAATGTACCTATATTTCAAATTTACTAAATCAATATAAACTTAAATATTACATTATGCCACACATCAATGTTATTGTAAATAAAAAAAAATTAACAAATTAATTAAAAGTAAACTTATTGATTTTAGATTATTTTCTTTTTTAAATTACCGTTGAAAAAAATTCAATTGCTTTAAAAAAATAACTAAAACCCATAAGAAAATTAAATTTTATTTAAAGCTTAACGTAAAGTAAATTATATACCTAATTATTAATTACCTATATTTTATTTTAATTACATATAACATAATTAAGTAAAAGCCTATTTTTGAAATATACATTGATTAAAATAGTAAAAGTACATTACAATAATATATTTAACACAAATTTAGTATTAAGATTATTTTTATAATTTAATTTTTTTAATACAATATTTAGTTTTTAAAACATCAAAATACCATTTTCTCTAACCATAATGCCAACTAATCTATTTTATTTCTTTTTTATTTATTTTTTTCTAAACGAATATCACGAATAATGTGTAAACAATATTCAAAACAAATCTTCAAAAACTATGTAAATGCAGGTGTCTCATGTTAAAATCGACTCGCCTGTTTTTCGACTGCATACAAATGCAACTGTTATACTATTAATAACATTTTCAATAGCTGTTACAACACGCCAATACGTAGGAAATCCAATAGACTGCGTTCATACGAGGTGAGTATAATTTTTATTTTTCTGCGAAAGCTTTACATGACGTTTATTACACAGTTTTGTTGAATGAAAGTTTATTTTTGAAAAATGGTTCTTGTCTATAACACTAACAGAGATATACCGGAAGATGTTCTCAATACATATTGTTGGATTCATTCAACGTACACAGTGGTGGATGCTTTCATGAAAAAGCAAGGTTCCGAGGTGCCTTTTCCTGGGGTTCATAATTCACAGGGACGTGGACCTCTTACAATAAAACATACAAAATATTATCAATGGGTGGCGTTTACCCTATTTTTTCAGGTGAGTTTTTTGATTTCATTATTTACTTTAGGTGTGTTTTATTCATTGCTGCGCATAGCCAGCGCAGCAAAATTTCCCTTGGCAAACAAAAACAATTTGATTGCTGGCGAAAAAGAAGTCAGTAAAAAAAAATATGGCTATGCTGTCGATAGAGCTTTCAATTATCGAAATGAACGTATAGAGTGAGTGATCGTTTTATTCAGACTTGTGCTGCGCTGGCTATGCAGCAATGAATAAAACACACCTTTTATTAACATTTTAAAATAGAAAAAGCTTTTGAGAGATTGGTGAATATGGTGAGGTTTAATGGTAAAAGCTTTTGAGAATTTGGTGAATATTTTACATTAAAAGGTAAGTGTATTTGATAAAGAAGCTTTTACTAATTTATTTCACCACAAACACATCCGGTGAAAGATGGTTTGAGTATTTAATAATTTGGTGAAAGTTTTCTGTTATCTCCAGTGATACCAAGTAAATTAAATGAAGTGAGTTGGGAAAAAATTAATTATTAAATAAAAAAAACTATTTAGCTATGTCCATAAACCTGCATTCATCGTGTTTGGTAGCTTGGGAGTTGGAAGGCTTAAGACCGAATACAAAAACCTCTTAAGGTTATTGATAATGAATCTATTTGACAAACAAAAATAATAATTCAAATTTGTATAGGGTCGTTTGAAGAAAAATATATTGGTATTTTATTTAAAATAAAAAAACACAGCTTACACTATAAGACATAGGTAAAAATAAAACAAAAACTATTTTAAATTGTAACTAATGAAAGATTTTTTAAGTTCGTGTTCTAAGTAGGGTAAAATAGAGTTTAACTGTAAGTAAGTACTTTATATATTTAGGGTTGCTAGTAGAGATTAAGTTTTTTTAGTCTTTGGATAACTTTATAAATAAAAATATAAATGTTGGTTTGTTTAAAATCTCAAAATTTCCAAACATCTTGCTTTGAAATTTGGAAAAAAAAAAACATTGAATACGCAAATGTTTTGTATACCTATACTACTTTCCGCCATCAGTTGGAAATAAATGCAACATGCGCTGATCTGAGATCTTAGCAATTTCAGCTACATGAAGAAAATTCCTCATCAAATTTTCTCAGATGGTCAAGCCTAGTATACGCTGCTGATGCGAAACGAAAATTTCCTGTGATCTCCAAACAGACAACGAAACGCTTTCGAAAACACAACGAAAAATATCCTTGGAGAGTTTCACTAATTCCAAAAACAAAATGGAACATAAACGCAACAAATCAGAGAAAATGATAAACAAAAAAAAAACACAAATAAAACTCAAATGTCATTTTTCCGCACACAATAATTATTAATTCAGTGCGAAAAAGGAGCGGAGACTTCTCCAAATAATCTGCTACAATAATTATAAATTTCGCTCTTCGAACAGCGTTATAGGTACCTACTGCAAAACGAAAAGCAGAACGAAATTTTCCGTTTATGATTTCGTTGTGTCATTTTTGTATGGGATTTTTCGTTTCGCATCAGCAGAGTACTAGGCTTCAAAATGCAACTGTTTATAGGGTAAAATGGAGTAAGCAAAAAAAAACATCAACTTTTTTAATTTCATTTTGTGTTTGAAATACATACTTAATTTATTCAAGGCATGGCTTAATAGCTAAATATTTTTCCAAATTTTGATATTTACAATCTGAAATGGAGTAAAAAAAAAATACCGTCAAAATTTAAAAGAAATGTTTTCATTTTTTTACGTTTATATTAATTATAGGATGGACTTAAAGGTTCACTATTCGGGTAGATAATTAAAAAAAGTGTTCTTTTTATAGGGTGAAAAGGAATAAAAACAACTAATGTACCATATCCAATTAAAAAAGTTCTTTTTTTAAGGTACCTATAATATTTAGAGTAGGTATGGATTTCGAGGATCAAGATATTTTTCACAATTTAGTTATTTGTAGAGAAAAATTGAATACACAAATTATGTTGAACAAAAACAAAAAATTTAAGCCAATAATGAAGTAGAAAATCAATATTTTTAATTTTTTTTTGCCGATGGTTTTTTGGTTTTAAGATGGTTTTTCTTAAATTTTCTACATTGCGATAAGAACCGCGCTACGCTACCAAGTTTCAAAAATTAATCCTGTTATAGTATAGGTACAGTAAAACTCGCTTAAGAGAAAAGGTAAAATGTCCAGTCTAATTCTTTCTCTTAAGCGAGTTTTTGACCTAAACGAAAACCGCTTAAGTGAAAAAATATCAGAAATTCAAATGTCATTTTAGTGGCGAATATTTGGTGGGGGTGGAAAATAAAAAAGAAGTGAAAGCGTGCAGCAATTTTTTTGTTCCTATCTAATCATTTTTTTTTCACTTAAGAGTTTTTTTTTTCAATGAAAAAAAAAATTTTACTGAAAATATGTTTCAGTTATCCGGGTTTTTCACTTAAGCAAGTTTCTCTTATGCCGAGTGTTTTATACTCAAAAAGGATAATTATAGGTATAGCTATATTAAAAAATGTGCACAAAATCATTTCGCTCTGCCAGGTACCGATGTAGGTATGTCATAGCTAGCTCTCTCAATTTTTTAACCAAGAATAAAGGAAATGCAAACAAAATAGGTATATTGGATTGACGATGGATATTTTCTGATCTCTTTGATTGATACCTATTACCTCCTACGCATATAAACGATAATCGATCACAGAACAAACGTTTTGTTGTATCTTAATTGTTTTTGGAAGGTATGTTGGCAAAGAATTTTATTTATTTTACTATATTCAATTCATTATTATTTGTCTATAGCCTCTGCCCATTTTGTAACTCTATAGCCTTAAAAAAAAGGGCGAATAATTTTTTCAATTAAATGAAAAATTGTTTATTTTGTCAGTTTGCATATTCTGAGATAAATAAAAAACCACATATAAAATATTAAGAACACACAAGAACACTTAAGACATAACCAACCGCAGTAAATTTTTCTTTGTTTAATTTGAGTGGACAAACATTTACGTAAACTCCTCAACGTGCTATAAACATTTTTGTTGGTTATGACACTTGTTCCTTACACTCCTACACTACACAGCAGATATAATATAGATAGATACAGTTGTTTATTAACTCTCAAAATGTTGGGACTTCGACACCAATCTGTTTTAAAAATAATAAAACGAATTTAAGAGAAAGTCTTCCGTAAATATTCAAAAGTTCCCTATGGATTCACCATCACTTGAGCGATGATGATAATATTTTGTTTATATTGCACGAAGAAAAAAAATTTAAAAAAAAAAAAAACCCCGAACGCCAACTTGACATAAACATTTTTCCGTTTCTCACATAGTTTGGTTTAACATAAATAGCTCCCTCTGCGGTCCTACAGTTTATTCCCGCATTTTCCTGCAGTTTAGGTATATATTCCCCCAAAAAAAACCTGCTATAGTTTTAATTTAACAAAATAGTACTGTGAAAAAAAAGTTAATTAAGAAGAATTTGATCAAAATCCGTTATTCTGGTTTCTGAAAAAACCAAAAAAAGAGAATAAAAAATATACAATCCTTACAACAATTTCATGCACTTAATATAAGATGCTTAGTTTTTAAAAAAGTAGCGTTATATATTTATTATAGCACTAGGAAAAATGTGTTTTCGTAGAAAACAAACAAATTAAATATGAAAGACGAACATGCAAAGAAACATTCTTGCACGATTATAATATTATGTAGAATTTGTAAGAAAAGGATTTATTTATACACCATTTTTAGGGTAGTAAAAGTGACGGAAACTGAAAGTTTTGTTATTTGTAGTTTTATAAGGCAGTCATGTGAAGTTTTTCTATTTTTGTGATTATTTTATTCGTTTTAATTCGTTTTTATTCAATTATTCATAATTTTCATGATTTTCCTTTATTTTTTGTTTTTATTTTTTTAATAATTTTTAGTGTGTTTTTAGGTAAAAAAAAGAACTAATATTGGGCTTTCATAATAAAAAGAAAAAAATTATACTTAATAACGTGTTTTTTTTTTTTAAATCATATCGAAGTTAAAAAAACAACCTTAAAATGCTTAAAAAAAGTGTTTGGTAATTAATTGCGGGAAAACCGTTATCCACTCGGGAAAAAAATGTATAGTAGATACAAATTTCTAACTGTTCTTGTTTAAATAAAAAAAAATCAAAAAATCAAAAAATCAAAAATCGATTGTAATTTGGCAAAGGTATAGAGCCAGGAAAAAATAATAATAATCATAAAAAACCGTTATAAGTCAAAAACGAAGAGAAAACGAGAAAATTACCTCTTAAGTTTTTCGACTTGAAATGACCTCAGGAACTCATGGTTTTCTTCTGAGGCGGTGATTTCGGGACACCCTGTATAATTATGCGCTCACAATATTGAATTGTTTCTTTTCGTCAAATTGTCGTTCACTTTTGCTTTTGTGAGTAAAAAAAGTTTCCGTTTTGGTTAGGTGAGTGATGAAATGTTCCCAAAATAGGCAAAAGTCGAGATAACTGTACTTTTTCGATTCTTGTTCGACTTTTCTAAAGTGATGAAAGTAAAGCGGAAATAAAGTCCACGGGTCTTCTTTCCCAAAATAAAGGAAAATATTACCCGCGGGCTTTTTTTCTTTTTTGAAATGGAAACAAAAGCTGTGATTTTTAATTCTTTTTTCTTGGGGATTTCCATTCAAAGAAAATAAGTACAAATAACTGTTGTCCAAGAAAACTGTTGACATATAGGCGCCTGCCTAACGATTTACATTCCCTTGGCGGAGCAACGGAGTTGCGTGAGCGGTACGAAGCCTCCAAAAAGGGAGTTAAAATCTTTGGAAACCGCGAAGCGGGCCCCCCAAGAAACTAATATCTAAAAAAAACTATTATCAAATTTCATTAAGAGAAAAATATTTTTAAGCAAAGTTGCAAATATATGTAATTAAACTTTAAGTATGCGGGTCTTAATGCCAATTCAGAAACTCCCGCGGGTCTTAATGCTTTATTGTGACGGGTTTTATTGCCACTATCAAAAGGAAAATAAGCCCGTGTGTGTTATTTCCCCTTTTTTAGGAAATACGACACATGGGGCCTTACCAATAATCAAATTTAGCGACGACTTAAATATTTCAGTAAAATTAACCTTATTTCTGGTGATCCCAAATAATGTACCATTCATGAAATGTTTAATTTTTTGGAGTCCATTCCATATATGATTCATTATTAGGGGTCCACTTGAATATTAAGGTCATATACTATATATATGGTTTATTAGTTAGAGCCCATTCTATTACGGTCCATTTTACTGAAATATTTAAGTCGTCACTAAATTTGATTATTGGTAGGGCCCATGGGCTTTATTTCCGCGGGTCTTATTGCACTGCACCAAAAAATAGGTTTCTGGCTTGAAAAAAAAAACATAATTTGATATTATAGATGTTTCCATTCTTTTTTAATAATTCTATGTCCATTTTAAATAATTGCTTTAAAAAATTACCCCTCCCAAATAAAGGCGAGATAAAAAGATTCCCAATTTTGTCCTTTTAACATAATCAAGAATCATTTCCCAAAATTATTGGTTACTAATTTATTAACAATTTGTACAATCATCTTTTGTAATTTATTTTTAAATTAAAACAACAGATATTCTAAAATACAATATTATTTATTAGATATTATAAGGTACTTAAATGAAGGGCACAAATACAAAAATTATAAAAAATTCTAAGCTGGTTTAAAAGTTATGGATTTTTGACCAAACCACTAAAACGGAGGTTGTTTTGTTGCTCACTGTTCGCCGTCGAATTTTAAACACATTACAAAATTTTAAGACTTAAAGTTATTCTTGAAAGGAAATTTTTAAAAATATATCCTAATATTTGAACCCAATTCACCCTATAAGTAGCTTAATTGTTCTTTTGATTCTAAATATTATCTTAAAAAAAAAGAGTTTAAATTCAGATACCAAACAAACTTTTAACGAAGAGAAATACTTTATCTTCCTTTTTCCGTATAAAACAGGACGTAAACATTACACAATAGAATAGATTTGAAAATTTTGTATGCACAGTACTGTGTTTTTGTCTCCACTCGATTTGAAAAATGCTTACGCTCGATCAACCACCTCTGGAGCTGATGCGTGCGGTGTTGGAGGAGTTTATGGAATCTATTTTTGAACTCCTATATACTTGATAAGATAATTTATTTGGGATTAAATCGTGGAACATTTTTACGGTCTATTATTTGATTGCTGATCATACGCCATCCAATTTCCAAGTTTTTCTCAGAAAAAAAAAAAAAAAAACAACAATTTATGACGACACTGCCCTTTGAATGGAACACGCATCCCATCACTTTCACATTTTTTAGGGAACGTGCCCATTTTATGTACATCTATAGGATTGGGACTCTCTCCCTCTCTGTTGGCGACATCAATTCCACGAGATTCCGACCAATAGCCCTTTAGAATATAATTGTTTTGATTTTGGTATCATTAAAATATTTTATCCAATAAGTCAAAAAGATATGGAAATAAAATTTATAACGATGCGGGCAAGATTTATGTGCTTTTTAAATGAGTTCGCTGATTGATGTCTCAATTAAAGAGCTTGTTTTATTAAGTTTTTTTCTTTTTTTTTTGATTTTGTTGTTGATTTTTATTTGGTTTGTTTGTCTATTGTTTTTGAGTTATTTTTATATTTTGAATTTATCTGGGAATAATATACATAGTTGGTTAATATTTCTGAAAATAATTTTTAAGTACTTCAAAGACGCCAGCCATGTCAGTGGCATGGCAGTGATGCAGCAGCTGTGGCTGGAATTGCAAATAACTTATTATTAGTTATCGAGTTGCGGGCGTTTTGGTATTTCGAATTTCGTTGTCGTTTTCAGTCGTTCGGAATTGATGGCGTTTTATTGCGGCATGACGTTGTATACGATTTTGCGATTAGTACTCGCCTTTTATGAACTGTACGGTGTACAACATGCTTCTCTTACATTCTTGATCTATTCTTGGATCCCAGGATCATATAGTCTCTTTAGCAAGGTGTTTTCAAATGCAACCGCTCCCTGTCCAAAAAGATGATGTCTATCAAAAGTAAGACAAAAATAAACATCATCATGCCACCGGCAAGATGTGCTGCACCAGTGTCATACTTTTTTGGTAGAATTCAAGGAAGGCCCTATAATGTAGAATGTAGCACGACGTCAATAACCGTCAATCAGTCTGTCCAAAATTAACCAAAAGAAAAATTCAAGACACCCATATATTTACACACGAAGGGAAATGCGAATTGTATAAATACAAAAGGATTATACCTACTTGCAAAAAATTCTCCAGAAAGAGCAAGCAATAAAATTAATCCAGAAGATAATAAATCCATTAACGATCTGCAAATGCAAAAACAATCAACCTGTCAAAAGTTGCGTTATCGCACAATATACCAGATGCAGTTATATGTAATTATAACATGAACACAACCATATCCACTAAATTTGTAGACGAAATGCATAAATACTTTTACATATAGAGAAACTCTGCGGGCCCGTCTTTATAAATTAATTTGAATTTGTTCTTGTACATAAAACAAAGCGGGCTGAGTGTAATATTTTTTTCTTATTCTTTAGGTTTCTTGACCAATATAGTTTTGATTTTTATCGACTTTTTGTTCTTAGTAGCCGATCAAAATAGGCATGAACGAAGGAAACAAGGTCACAAGTAAAAGCAATGTTTTCTTGTAATTATTTTGTTTTTTTTTTTTGGTTGAAGAAAAATATTTCCCACTAGGTTAACTTATTTAATATCTATACATAAATTGTATAATGGGTTCGTCAAATTATGTAATACCAACTTCACATTGGCGATACCGGTGTTCAAAAGTTTCACATAAATGTTGACATCAGTCACACTTTAACACTATCACATTTTAACACTGTCAAAATTTCCCACTATCAAACTTTCATAATTTATCACTGTCACACTCTAACACTTTCACACTGTCACACTATAACAATTTTCAACTGTCACACTTAAATACATTGTAACACTTTATCAGTGTCACACTTAAACACGGTCACACTTTCACACAATTACACTATCACACCTTGACACGTCACACTTTTACATTGTAACACTTTATCACTGTCACATTTAAACACGGTCACACTTTCACACTATCACACTTTGACACTGTCACACTTCCACATCTGTCACAATTTCCCATTCTCAAACTTTAACACTATCACTGTCACACATTAGCACTTTCATCACAATTTCTCATTGTCACACTTTCATATTGTCACAATATTACACTTTCACACCACCTATCCTGACACAGTGTCGCACTTAAAAGGGAATATTCCCAATGCTGTAAAATTAACCATATAACTGTGCAATTTTTATTTCACATTTGTAAATTTAAGTACAAAATAAAGTTTTAGTGTATATTTTTGCAAGTTTTGAATGTAGTTAACCTTTACTCTATAATATTATCATTTTCAAGGATTTACTAAAATAGATTCGAACCATACGAGCAAGTACGTTTGACATAGTCTGCATCAAATTTTCTCGGAACAAAAATACTTTCTTAAAAATAAAAAAAAAAAAACGAAACACAAATTGTATTCCAAAATAATACTCGTATAGGAGATAAACAAATGCATCTACAATCGAAAATCATTCTTAGTCACCTTAATTCATCGAAGTGAGTATAATTATATCTAGCACCGGGGATTACCAAATTATATATATACAAACAAAATTTCAAACCGGAAACTGACTCAAAAGAAATATGTCCATAGAAATATCTTGTCACTTGAATTTGTTTCTTAATTAATTTAAAACAAAAAAAAAAGCTTTTATGAAAATGTTGTTCAATTTGTATATGAACATATTGTTAGACGTCACAACATGAAAAGACTTAATATTTTTAAAAATAAAATAAAATTTAATTTTAATTCAAAATTATATAAGTTTTAAGTCAGTCAGAAAGGAGGTTTATATACATATAAGACTTTTGTGGGTAATTTGGAAGAACATTTAAGGTTATGTTCGGAAGTGTTTGTGAATGAATATAAGAAAAATCTTTTTATGGATCTTCGTACGGTGCGTTTTAGCTAAGGAGAAGAAAATTAAATCTGGAGACGTTGAGCAATAATAAAACAAATAATAGCTGCGTTTTATTTTCCCCCAGATCCAATCCAGATCAGATCAGGAAAATAAAACAACCCAGGATCTCCGTGACATACGTTATATACCCAACTCTTTTTTTCCTTTGATTTTCTTATTCGTATACACCGTTTGTCTTTTTTCTTTACACTACTGACGACATTTACAAATTAAGGGTGTGTGTTCAAAATGGATTTGGAAATCCAAATTCAAAACAAAGTTGGATCTTGTGTTGTTTTTGTAATACATGTATTTTTGTAAGCAAATCCAATCTGGTTCGGATCTTGGGGAAAATAAAACACAGCTAATGTATTTATGGAAAATTTAATTTTTCTCAAAAATGGCTCCACAAATTGAATTAAAAAACTCAGTTATTTTAATAATTTTAAGGTGAAAAAATACTTTTCGTGGCAAAAAAAAAACATTTCCTTAAAATCGATATTACGTTACGTTACGTACCTTTCAAAAAATTTTTTTTTGATTTTTATTTTTCTCAAAAACGGTACAAATTGTTTTGATCAAAATTTGTTCATAGAGAATAATTTGAAAAGTTTTTTTTTTTTAAATTAAAAAAAAAAATATTTTTTGGATCTAAATTTTTTTTTTTTTTTTGAAAACTAAATATTTCAAAAACGATTTCGTCAATTTTAATAATACTTGCCCCCAAAGGGTTTTAAACAAAATTTCAATAATATACCCGAAATTAACGATAAGTTCCAAACTACTGTTAAAGAAAGTCTTAATTTTCTCGAAAATGACTAAAACGATTTTGATAAAATTTTTGTAATTGCTAATATTTGTAGAATTTCCCATTTAACGAGAACAATTTTTTTCATTTACACATTATTATTAATTAATATAGTATCTTTCATAGAACCAGTTTTTTCAACAGTCATACTACCTATTTCATCATCTGTTTAACCGATTAAAATTAAATTTTTTATGCAAAAACTGCTTATAATTTTAGGTAATAAAATATGTATATTAAAATTTTCAAAAACACAATTTTCGAATGTTTTAAATAATATCAAAATATTGGAAACTTGAAAAATTTATTTGATTTAATTAATTAATTAAACTAATTTAAATTTAACATTACGAGTTTATTTTAAGACCACAACTTTGAAAATCCTACATTATTTTAAAGTCTTTGTAAAGCAACCATAGTGATTTTTAAGGTTTTGCTTAGATAGATGGGAATTGCTAAAAATGATCAAACAGACAATTTTTTTTTCAATTTTATTCGTTTTTTTTTGTCATTTGCTCTTATTTATTTTCTAAATTAATAGAGCAGCAAATTGAATTGTTTATTTCAGTTTGTATGTTCAGGTTAATCTCAAGAAGACAGGTCTTATTTTCAAAATTCATTCATAGTTTATAAGGTAAAATAGGGTAAACATATAATTATGGTATAAACGATTGTAAAAATTTGTATTTGTTTTTGAAAGTTTATAATCACCTCGATTACTGATTTCGATGAATGAGTTACGGAGGGAGTCAAAATAAATTTTTACTTTTTTTAGTTTTAATTTTATTTCATAGAGCCTGATTCCCTCTGCAGCTTATTCATCGAATTCTGTAATCGGAGTGAATATTCAAAAGATGAAATTTGGGAATCTATATTATATTTTATATAGAGGGCTATAGATATTTTTCAAAATTTAGCTATTTTTAGGTATGTGTAAAATACCAATATACAGCGTGGCTCCTTTTTTGCACTGTTTTGAAAAATTATATCTGTGGCAGTAAGACAGAGTGAAAACAGTTTTCGAGAAAAACGCATTTTTGTCTGTAATCTGTAATAGTAATTAATGCAATTTTTCTTTATGAATTATAAGATAGCTAGGGTAATTCAGTTACGGCGTATAAACAGTGAGATATGTATGGGGCGGGCATGCTGCCACCCTGCAACCCCCTGCTTGGGCACACTATAGGATTTGGGGTAGGTGCGAGGTTGGGTGTATGCAAAGTTTCTTTTGTATTTAAAGATTCTGGATTAAAAAAACAAATCAAATTTTTTATTTAACGAAAGTGTTATGAGGCCATAATTAGATATGGCCTTAAGTCGCAAAAAAAAATGGCACTATGACACTTCCTTAAAGGGACAAAAGGCCATTTGTTCGAATATGGCCTTATGACACTTTGCTTAAGCATCATTAGATCATATTTTGTAATATGACCTTTTGTCACGGCATCTATATTAGAGGATGTAGGGATTAATATTTTTCCTCCACAATTGTCCACTCATGGCCAATGTAGACACACATAGATACCTTCAGTTAAATTGAAATAAAATGCTATTTCCATGTTCGTGATTTTTGAATTTTTTGATAACATATTTTTATACAAAAAAAAAACTACTTGGCTATCGAATCCTTCTCGGCGGGAGTAAAACTCACTTTTGCCAACTTTATGATTACCGAATCTATGAATTCATGGCCCATTCGTGATGCATAGAAATTTTTTTTTTACATCAAATAATATCGGAGAAAGTACAATTGTATTGTCTTTTGTAGCAGTGGACTTCGTTCCCTTTTTTTTTGAGCTCTCTTTACTTAAAAAAATTATATTTACTCCCGAAAGCAAAAATTTACAAAACCTGGAAGAAAACTAACAATACCTATCTATGAGTGCATTATGGTGCCGTGTCATAAGGCCATGTGTCCCTATGTCTTTTTATTATTTCTTAATATGGCCTTATGACGCATGGCCTTATGACACGGCACCGTGCATTATATGTATAATTAACACTAAGAAGTATGAGGATTTTGGTATTCTATTTTGAAACTGTTAAATATTATGGAGCAGAGCAATTGTTTTTTTTTTTCTTGTATTAAGTCCTCAAAACTTTTCGTGAAAAATTCAGCAATTTGTGTGTGTTGTTGGCCTTTTTTTTGTTCAAGTAGTATTTACATATTATAGACTCTTGAATATTTAATTTCTAAAGTTATTTTCAAAAAAACTACCATTAAGTAAGGAAAGAATGTATGTAGGCAAAAAATTACTAAGGTTTAATATTTAAGCTAAAGCATTCAAAAATTTCCCAAGTTTAATTTTCATTCATAAAAAAAATTTAACTTTTTGTACTAAGAGGGAATATTCGAAAAGACTAAATTAAGGTGGTTAATAAAACAACTGCTGTTTTTCTGGTATTTTGTTTAATTTACTTTTACTGAGTTTTAAAGGTCTCCACACAGAGATAACAATTTTTTTTGGAGGTGTTGGATGATGTTACTTTTACCTTAAATGTTGACACTTTCTCCTTAACTACCTATACCTATCTACATTTATGACTTCTTTAATACTTATATTTTTTAGTAACTTTATAGCCATTATAGCAAGCAATTTTATATACATTATATAAAAGGGGCTTAGTAAAATAAATAATTTTCTATTTAAATTCATTTTCCAATTTTGTTCGTATAAATTAATTTTTTCCATCTTTAAGCTACTTAAAAAAGGTTTACATATATTTAAGTATTAAAATGACACTCGAACAACAACCTAACCGTGTAGCAGATACATATTACCTATACTTATCTTGAGTTATAATATTCCTCTCTTATATTATTAAATATATAGCGTCCATCATTTTATTATTCCTTTCAAGTACCTTTTCATTGTTCTCCTATACTCTATAAATTTTCACAAATTACAAGCACAAAATAATATTATTCTTAACATCTGTGACATGACATCTCGTGAAATATGTGTTATTTTGCAATCTTACATCTGCTTTAACTTTTCCCCATGTTGTGACTTGACTTAACTTGACTATATATGACTGCCTGAATTGTTTGCACTTGAAATTCCATCCGGTCTAGTCTAGTCGGGCCTTGAGATTTGTCAGGATGATTAGATTCAAGATCTTTGATTTAAATAATAATTATCCTTTTTAATTGTTTGTAGTGTCACACTGTCCATCTTTTTCGAATGCATTTGGATGAATGCCACATATACCCGATGATGACGACGACGATGATGTGAAATAAAGTCCAATGAAGAGTAGTATACATATATGTATGAATTTATGCATGATGGTGTTTTTATATGTGCTATGTGCATCAACGTATGAAACTATTGTTTTTATTTTTCTGATGTTTTTATCCTTTTTATACTTATTTTGAAATTATTTGAATGGAATGCATATCCGGTACAGACGACCATTCAACATTACAAACATATATAGATAGTGTATTCTTTTTACCAAAATTAAAGAAAAATATGAAATGTAAAAAAAACTGTCTGTTAACTTTGTTGTTTTTGGTTTTATCGTAGAGCCAATTCATATATAGGTAGGTATATGATGCTTTGCATTTCATTGATTAAAATTTCGTAGATATTATATTTTAATTGATGAGGCTTTTAGAACAAAAACTCTAAAATTATGAGTGAAATGAAAATAAAATCAAATACAGAATACAAAATACAATACCGCGAAAAAACTTGGCAAGCGAAAAAATAACCTTGATTAATGACTGCACTATAAAGATGTGATGAATTACATTTTTTGATTTTTGGCTAGAATTATTAATACATTTTAGTTTTTTTGATTATTATTTTTGCTTTTAATTTTTAAGAAACAAATATTTTTCAATCAATATAGGTGAACAAAAAACCTGAAAGCATTATTAAAAAGTGATGAAAAGAAGATTTTAGTTTTAAAATCTGTGTCAGTAAGAACTTTTATATTTAAACAATGAAATTATTTTCATTTGAAGGTTTTTTTTTTTTAATTTTTATATTTTTTATACCTATACATATATATACAAACAAATTTTAATAAAACTAAATAAAAAAAAAACATTAAAATAGGAGGTTAAGGTTTTTTCAACAGACAATAATAAGACAACTAAATACTAAAATACTAAATAGTAATAAGCCTTAAATATTTTTTAAAGAACTTACATACATACTCTTCCTGCAAATTAATAAATATTTTGTTAGTTAATTATACGAAAGAAGTCTGAGCCTGAAGATTTGACCTATACCATACAAATAAGTATTTTTCAATTTTGTTCTTCAATATCTTCTTTTACATTAATAGCGAAGTTCTAACCACCTTAACCCTTGGGTAGCACTTCGCCATGGTTCGAAGTCCGAAGACTATGAATGGGGCGCAGGGACATAAGGCCCAGGGACATTAAGCCGAAATTTTATTTTTGGGGCTTACGTCCCACTTGAGTGAGACATAAAGCTCAAATTGAAAATGTGACTTAAGTCCCGCCCAAGCGGGACCCAAGCCCCAAATATTTTTTGTTAAATATGGGACATATACATAAGTACCAAATATTTTAGACACATAGAAGATAATAATAATTTGTTCTTGTTTTATTTGAAAGAAAATTAGCACAGTGCTAGCACCCAGCATTACTGCGTATAAACAATGAGGTATGTATAGGGGGGGCAAGCTGCCTCCCCCCTGCAAATCCCCTGCTTGGGTACACTATAGGATTTGGGGTAGGTGCGAGGTTGGGTGTTTTGCAAAGTTTTTGGTAGTTTTTATTTAGTGGGACATTACCCCAAACATTTTTATTTCGGGCTTACGCCCCACTTGAGTGGAACAAAAAGCCCGAATTAAATTTGAATAAAATTTGGGCTTTATGTCCCTGCGCCGCCTGTTAGAGCGTGCTCAAATTGTTCTTGTTAATGTGCTGTTGTCGTTTTGAGTTTTTCTCTTCAACACAATATGTTTTTTTTTTTAAGTTATTTGAAAAAATCAAGACATTTTCTGATTGTTGAAGTTTATTTTTAATCGAAAGCTGTAAACTGCAGTATTTATTTTATTATATTAAAATAGTAAAAAGAAGCACCAGATTTCAAAATTATAACAAAATCAGTCAAACCATTAAAAACATTTCTAGGTTGTTTACTCAAAAATAATTTTGTAATGAGATTTTTTTGGAAAAAACCTGAAATGCAGTTTTCTTACAATCACTTTGGTCATTACAAATAGAAATTTTAATAAAAATATATTTGAGCCGTTTTCGTTAAAATTTAAAATTTAATTTTACCTCATTTCAGCAATGCCAAATTTTTGATATATTCATCATCGATCTCAAGGATTCTAGAAAAAAATAATTTAACAAGCTTTAAGACGCATGTAGCTACGTTTATACTATAGGGACTAAGGAAAAATGTTCTCATCTATACCTCTTAGTCCAGTTAATAGAAGTCGGATAGTCTTATTTATACTAAGAGCATCTTGAAGCATGTCATTGCGTGCTGAAATGCTTTAAAGATGACCCTTGATGAAATAAGGTAAATGAGCACCTTTTTTTGACATCCTTCAAGGCTTGAAATGATGGGGGAACCGGAGTGTAAGACTGGAATTTTTGTATAAATCTTTCTGTGGCCAAATTTGTATCTTTGCTGAAATGAGGTGGTTAAATCTGGTGCTAGCTCTTGGTCTATATACGTGTGAATGCATCGGTGGCGTCGCGTGGAAGCAGATAGTATGACGAAACCTAAATTTTCGGACTTCTCCATCATCGAATTGTTAATTTTGATTACGAATTCGAATTTTTTTGACAGGAAAATAATATCTTCTTGCTCTAAACCTTATACAGAGCAAGTAAAAAATAATTTTGTTTACAAAGAAATTTTGTAAACATTTAAAAAAAAAGAGATTTGGTGTGGCAATTTTGTACATATCACAGAAAATTTTTATCAAAATCATAAAATTTGGTTTTTGAGAAATATAAGATTTTTCTATAACCGGCTCTATGAAATTCTGTATAAATATAATATGTACAGTTAATTATTCTTCAAAAGAAAAATATTTTTAAAAAATTATCTGATTAGAGTTCAAAAACTGCTAGTTGTAATGTTTTCAAAAATCGACTTCGAATTATTGAATTCTCAAAAAAAATTTAGTTTAATTCAAAACATAAAATTTTTGGAAATGTAAATAGAAATCGGAATAAAGTCGACTTTCAAAAATGGTTCTATTAGATGCACCGTTAATAGTCTACTATTGGAACCAATTTTTGTTTACCAAATTGAAGTTCTTGTTTTAGAAATCATTTTTTTAATTTTTTTAATCAACATATTAGAGGAAAATAAACATTCTTTAGTAGTAAAATAATGCATGGCAGGTAAAATATTATTTTAAATTAAAAAAATATCTTGGAGAGGACCAAAAAACGATGAGTACCAAGTCTAAGAAAAATCAACCCAGTTGTTAAGACTCAAATCGAGCAAACAGACAGACAGAAAATGCGAGAGACGTACTTACTCGTCTTCTCTATAATATTATCGTATTGTCAATTTTTATCAAAATAATAAGTTTGATTTTTTGAATAAATAACTTGTCTAGCGAGTATGGACTATGGTACAAAAATATGTTTATTGCAAATAAAAAAAAAAAACGAAATCCAAGAAATAAAATTCACGAAATTTAAAAAATGTTTGGATATTTAGTTTTGTGAACATTTAAGAAAAAATTGGTAAACCATATTTATTTATTAATATGGAGTTAAAAATTCACTTTAAAAAAAAATCATCAAGCTATCCATTTTTGAAATATAGATATCGATTTTTTGCAAAATTTTGATTTTAAGAATTTCCTATAGGTAGCTGTTTTAAAACAGTTATCATAGGTATCTACCATTATTTGTTGTTTAAAATTAGCTAGGTAATACAAAAAACACTTTGGGTTCAAATTTAATAAAATAGACAAAGTTGTTTTCGATGAGTTTTCAAAAGAAAAAAGAAAATTTAAAACCTTTTCCAAAAATCAAAAAAAAAAATATTTTTTTTAATACTTTAACAGCTTTTCAAGACTTCTTAATAAAAAAATTATCAAACCAGTTCAGTTTTAAAGCAAAAATAAATCAAATGGTTCTTTGGGAAGTGCTATTATATTACCATTTTTCGGCATTAGCCGAAATTTCTTGATAAAATGGTTAGTAAGTAAGACTGTTACGCCGAAGGTCTTGGGTTCGATCCCCATCAAAAAAGAAGAAATCTTTTTTCAAGGGTTACTGTCATCTTGCGAAGATATATCTTCCAAGAGTACCTCTGGTCATGAAATAGTGCTTATCACCGTAGCCATTCGGATTTGTCAGAAAATTGTAGGTCCCAACTATTACTTCCAATAACATGCATCACAGGAATGGTTGAGAGTTGTACCTAAGTCACTAGGTCCTAATTCTATATACGAACTCTCGCATCACCCAATTCATTATTTATAAATTATAAGCAATTCAATCGACAATTTCTAATTCAATAATTTTGATTATTTAACTCATTAAATCTGTGGCAATAAGACAGTGTACCATATATCGGCATAAGCGATTTTTCGATAATTAGTAGTTCACAGTTTGAGAGCTGCTATTCTGTCTGATACCCATTTTGAAATCATTACCCGTTGAAAAGCTATCTTATAATTATTACCATTGCAAATTTTAGACAAAAACTCTTTTTGTTTTTAACGTAAGCTACTCTGTCTTACTGCCACAGAAATATAATGCAGTATAATAAAACTTTAAAAAATTGTTTATAATATGTTCAACATTTTTGTACAATTTAATTTTATTTAACAATTTTCCTCCGCAAAGAAATCCATGGGATTGCAACAAATCATCTAAAAGAGATATTATATATATAAAGTTAAAAATTTGTCAAAACTTCCGGTCTTCTTCGACAAAAAATGCATCAAGTTTTTCAAGTTGTTTACAACCACTTTGAATGAATAAATGCGATGACTGCTTTAAGACTGACACGACACTTTTAATAATATACGAGCATCACTCAGCCTCAAGGGGCTTCTGTTCTGGACGATGATGTTTTCCGTATACGCACATTCTTATTATTAAGCTTCGGCATATGAAAATAGTCCTGACTTGATCCATTGTTGTTTGGAATGCTCACATATAGCATAGAGACAAATTGTAAACGACATAATGCAGTTTTTGGTCATTGAACGACGAAGGACTGCATGCAAATCTTAATTATTATCACAAAAACGACATAAATTCTTTTGTTAGTGGTGATGGTGAATATACCCACAAACCAGCAGAGCGAGATCCTGATTTTCTACTTGTTTGAAAAGGAATATGACGATGCGGTAACTGGTAACATACTTGTTGCAAAATTCTTGCTTGAACTCGACTGGACTGAAAAATATAAGTAAATGAAGATACGCATAATCATTTTTTGTTTCCTTTTTGAATCAGAATCAAAATCAAAACATACTTACCATAACGATGAAAATATATTTACTTCCCCAAAATTTTATTAATAACATAGAAAGCTCTATATATAGTATAATAAGATGTCCTTTTGTTTTTCTCTGCCTTGGTTATATAGTTGTATGAATAAACTATCCTCTTTGCCACACTTGCATTTTATATTTTTCTTCTTCTCTATAATGTGGCTCGTCATCATCGACCATTTTATCAAAAGCCTATACGCTATTACTCATGAGTGTTTGTTTGTTGTCTGCTATTCTATTCGACATTTTCCAGGGGCGGCTCAAATGGAATTTTAAGCGCTTTTATTTTTTTTTGAAGGAAAGTGAGAAATTAATTAAATAAATATGTATTAATCTTCCTCAAAAAAATAAGTATGAGTTTTTGAATTTCGCTTGAATATAAAAACAACACTGTATTAAAATGCGTTTTTAAATCAATTTCAAAGTTTTTTTCATGGAGGGTTGTGATTTTTTCTGTGTCAATTATCATAAATTTTTAATTGCAGTATACAGGTTTGGATTAAAAAAAAATCGATTGTATCTCGCAAATTTTGTCCGTCTCCTATTTGTTTGTTCAACCTCTCTATATCTATACAAAAGTCGATTTTCCTTAAACATGGTGTGTTCCCCATACACGTTTTTTTTTTCATTTTCATTAAATCAAAAATGACATACCTTCTTTTTAACATTTAAGGAAATTCTAATTTTTCTCAAAAATTTGGTTCAACAAATTTTTTCAAGAAAAAATTCAGACAGTTTTAAAATGGTTTTTAAGAGCACCTTCCAAGAATCAAATTTTTGATTCAGTCCTGTATCAAAATTTTCAAAGACATTTTTTTTGGACTTTTATAAAACGTTCAACATTTTTCTTGAAATTTCAATTTTTCAGAAAACAAAAATTAATCTTTAAACCAAGTTGTGTTTTTAACATTGTCTAGCAGAAATTTTAAATATATAAATTTTTCTAATAACCATAATTTTTAACGGGAGGTACCGCCATACAACTGTTCAAAAAAATTAAAGAAAAATTGAATTTTTCACGAAAACGACTCCTACGATTTTGATAAAAATATTTCTGTAGGCTAATATTAGTATACAATATACCAAGAAATAAATCACACTTAGCCATTATTAACAGTATACTAATCTTAAAATCTTTTTTTTTATTTTGGATCACAATCTCAATATGGCTCCCGGAAACTACTCCATAAAAATATTATTTTAAAAAATTTAAATAAAATTCAGAAACAGTTTAGGAAAATAATCCAAAAATGTTGGAAGAAATCGTGGAAGAGAAATATCGATAAAAAGCCAGAACCTAAAAAGTAAAATTACCCTAGAACTTTTCTTTTTTTTTTTTTTTGTTTCGGATAGTGAAAAAAAATAACGCCAGCAAATTTTTTGGGGAAGCCAGAAATTTTGGAAATCTAAATTTTAACTCGACATTAATAGATTCTAAAACATGGAGGTTTATTTATTTCACACTAAAAATCAAGGTGTTGTTTTATGGTGAAGTACCTAAGTACTCAATTATAAATATGATTTAAGTCTTCAAATTTGGGTTAATTTATTGCTTAAAAATTCTTCTATGATGAGAAGAAATCGCAAAAAAACTAAAAGGACAAGTGAACTCCTTCTTATAGGAAGAATTTTGAATTTAACCTCACCTCTAAAGGAAACAATGGAAGCATATTGTTCTGCCCATCGGCCTTCCGAACTGCATATCATAGCTAACTTCAATCTATTCAAAAAAATGCCTACAAAGTTTTTCTAATGAAAGAAATACATGTATTGAAATATTTATGTACTATCAAAAATTTGGGACTTATTTTAGCAAATTGAGGGAGTTATTTTATGGCTTTAAGAGGATGTAGGGGGACCTGACGATCCTCGGAGTACCGAGCATGTATCGAAGATATATTTGGTCTATTTGGTAACGTGAAATTTCTTAAGAATTTGCACAAATTTTCACAAAATTTCACAATTTTCTGTCAAAACTCATAGAAAAAAACTCAGTTTTTGGAAAATTTGTTGAAAGAAAAGTAACCAAACAGGCTAATTATTGCACAACTTAATTATTATTATTTATATATTTGATTATTCGGATATTTGATCTTATATATTGGCATTCCATTTCTTGGGTTTGAAGACTTTTTTAAAAAACAAAAAAAAGTATAGGTACAAAACTTACCAAAGTATCCCCATCTTAGCTCTATTTGTTCCCTAGTTTAGAGTTGGTTACCTTGATCATCGGTTGACCAATAAGCATCAGTCATAATTCGTATTTAAAATAAGTTTTTATTTTATTTAAAAAAAATTTTATTATCAACATTTGTATAAGAAAAACAACTTAACAAAAAATAATATACAAGAAACTTATAATTTTAAGTTATGTCAGTTTTCATTGATTAGATCAATTAAAAATTTTCAATATTGGGATGGCTTGTTCCCCGGATCTAGTGTCCCTTAACACCGCGCCGGGGAACAAAGCTCCCCAGAGCACTTTTTTATAAAATAATTATCTAAAATTTTTAAAATGGTATTAAAAAGTCATTTTTCAATAAATATTTGAATGAAATTCTAAAATTGTATTAAATATATTTTTTTTTTTCTTTTTATTATATTTTTAAATCATATTTAGTTTCAATTTTAATATTAATTTAACTTACATACTACTTGCTCAACTTTGTAAAATTTAGCTTATAACTATCTTATAAGATATTGTATCTTACAGTTATTTAGCAATCATGAATAAAAAATAAAAATAAAATGTAAATCTCCATATTATTATTTTGTTTTAACAAAATTGAAAATCAATTACTTTTTTTTAATATTATGATACAAAACATTCACTGCAAATTACAAAATACTAAACATAAATACTTAAAAAAAATAAATTAAATAATAAAAAAAATTCGAATAGGTACACAAATTCCTTGACTATTTGCAAACGTCATTTTTTGGACCATTGAAACGAGGACATGCGTGGTTTTAAAATGTATTTTAGGTCCCAAAATTGAGGGGAATTTCGTGCTTCCTTCTCTTTAGGAGAGTATTGTATGGCAAAAAGAATTCTGGTATTAGCCAAAAGTGTAAATATGAAAAAAAATGTATTTTTTATGAAAAATATTAAAAAAAATTAATTGAAATTTCATATAATCTCCATATGTATATTTGAAGGAAGAAAATCTCATTTTAAGAATTTTGGCGAATTTTGGCGACGCACGTAGCAAAAATGCAATAATAATATATGAATATGAATATTTTCCGAAGAATAAGAAGCTTTTCCAAATAAAATTTTATATAAATAGACCAAAAAAAGACATTATTTATATTAAACTTCATATATTTTTTTGCTTATCTATAACTGAAACATTAAAGCCACCGGAAATTGCTTAATGGTAGGTATATGTATGATTATTTTTTTTCTTAAAATTCCAATACTTAATGGCAATACGGTGTTAATGTTTTTTTTTTTTTTTATAAGTATCATTTTTATTTTTTCGATTTTCTCGTTAATGAGAAAATTGCTTTTGTTAATTTTTTTGAGACAGATACACGTAAGCAGTCAAATAATAAAACATGACAAATTTTTTAAAAACGTTTGTTTTTTTTATTTTGAATTTGAATTTTCCGCACTTTCTTCTTAGCTATGTCATTTGCCAATTAAGATTTCATATATAGATCTTTAATGCTATAAAGTATAAACCACTTTATTTTATAGGATTATAAAAGCAATTAGTGTATTTTATTTTTATATTGTTCGAGAATACCATTTTAATGCAGATTGTGTTTCAACTGCGTTGAAAAAGCATCAAATTTGATTGAAATTTTTTTGAAGATATATACAGTAAGGTAGATTTATGATGTACTCATATGTGTAAAAATGACTCAATATTTAATCACTGGGGTTTTAATTTCTATAGCCTCCCTCAATCTTACGCATAGATTTGAGAAATTTCCTATAATATTCCTGGTTTTGAAAAATTTACTGTCTTTTGGCTTATATTTCATTAAATTACAAACTTGTCTTTATTAGGCTCCATTTACTATATAAAAACTGACTTTTTCTTTAATATTTTGCAAAAACTACATATCATTGGAAAAAAGTAAAATAAAGCAATTTGTGCAGATTGTGCTCCTTAAAAAAATGGTAACAAAATCTCAATTTCATCCAAAAGTAGACTTAGCGTATCTGGCCGACAATCACTTAGAGTTTTAACTTAAATAAAAATTGTTAAAACTCAAAATGCATTCAAAATAAATTGATATAAGAATGTTTAGTATGCCATCTGATGTCTTTTACTAGTTTATGAAAAAAAATATGTTTGAAATAGGTACATAGTTCTGGTGCCTTGTTTAAAAAAATTGATTTACAATTTTTTAATGTTTATTAATGCGAAGTTTAAAAATCAATTTAAAAAAGAAATCAACAACCTGTTTTTGGAATATTGATTTTTAATAAATTATTTTTTTTTTAAATCCAAATTTTTTTTTGGAAACGAAGTATTAATTAAACTTATTCGAAATTTAATTAGAATCGTTGCAATAGTAATTAATGTGATATTCGAAAACCATAATATTAAAATGGTTGTAAATTAAAGATACCGTTAATAATGGTTTAATGTAAAATTTACAAAATTTTAAATCGTACCCGTACAGATAGAAATTTTAATCAAAATCTTGAGATCCGTTTTCGAGAAAAATATTCGATTTTTAAACAGAGTTCTATATGGGAGGTACCGTCAATTTATTTTATTTATTTAAAACTAAATAATTTACAAAATGAATTTATGAACTATTTTTGAATGAAGACTCCATATGGAGTCAAAGAAGTACCGTCAATTTTTTGTTATTATAATATTTTTTGTTAAAATATTAAAGACTTTGTTAAAAAACTGCTTGGTGACACTATAAATAAACCAAGCAAAAAATATTGAAACTTTTTTTTTTTTAATTCCAAAAATATTAAGGACTTTTCAAAATTGCTCCAAAAAAATTTTATCATAATAAGCCGACCCATTTTTGAGAAAATCCAAAATCAAAAGAAAATATTGAGTTTTCAAAAAACCAAAATTGAAAGTTTTTTTTGTATTCTATTAATAACCAGATTTTGTCAAAAAAAAAAATCTCACCCAAAGATATGCCTCTATAACCTATTAAAATAAACTGATTTTTTTTAGAAAAATCGTTGGAGTCCTTTTTGGAGAAAAATGCTAAAAAACTGTATGCAGGTGTCGAGAAAATGCGCAAAACACGCTATAGGTAGGTACCATAGTTTCAAGAAAATCAACCTATCTATTTAGGCTGTAGTGGAACAGAAACCAGCTTTTTTCTTCGGCCAAGTTTGTTAAAAATCTAAGGTTCAATTTTCTTTACGAGTCCATTACTTGCCATGTTATATTCACTGCACATGGTATTTATTTTTTATATCGCATTTAAAAATTAAAATTGAAGCAAAATGTTGTTAATTTTTATAAAATTACAACAAATAGGAAAATTATAAAAGCATTAACAATAACGCCATCAGCATTTGTTAATTTTTCTTTTAAAAAAATGTGTAAAAGATATTTAAATATAAGTTTAGGTATAAATTGAGTCCATCCACCCTTTAACCTTTTTACTATTAGACCGGCCCTGTTTCTTATATATTTGTATTCAAAAGGACATGTAAACAACACGAATATAATGAATGAAGATATGACCGGGATGTGGAAACGGAAGCATATTCACGCCATAGTTTAGTTGTATCCTCGGCTATTTGTATTAGAACTCTATATATACTTAGAATGCAAAAAAAAAAAAAAATTATTATGTCGCTCAGCTGTTCCAAAAAAAAATCAAAATTCACCATCTTCACTCAGGAATATACGTTGAGTGAGATTTACACTAAAACTGCAGGCAACAACAGACAGATAACATCAACATCATCGATTGTTCAGCAGCATCTTTAGCATCAGAACATCAGAAGCCAGCCTCCATAGTGCCAAAAGAGAATAATAAGTCTGCTGCTGCCGTATAAAATAAATAAAAACCGCTCGGCTCTATGGATACGGACGCGATTCTTTGGCCGGAATCAGTGTTTATTTCGGCGTTGGAGCGTGCGTATCTTGGTCTAACAAAAAGTGCTTTTTTTTTTTTAACCGAACCGTCTCACTATACCTATACGATACGATCGTGCTCGAGTTTAAAAATAAAATAAAAAAGTCTAAGCAAAACATCATCAGTTCTTCGATAGATACAACTCCCGATGGAGTATCCGCACGCACCACGTTATTGGGACTCCGTTTTGGTTCTGATTGAGAGAACTTTTTCAATTGATTCCGAAATTTGTGTTGTTTTTTTTTTGAAATAAAAATAATGTAATTGCATTTTTTCGTCTAAATTTCTAATTAATTAATTTGTTTATTTTATATTAACAACCTTGCGGACGTATTGTGTGTCTGTGGAGACATGTTTTTTTTTTTTTTTGTAAAGAAACAAAAAAATAATTTGCATGAGGAGGACATTTAGTTTCTTATTTTCTGTTGTTTGTTCCTCGAAATGTTGATTTTAATTTTTAATGTTTATATTTATATTTAATTCAAATTTAACCAACGATCTTGTGAAATGATGGCATTCGAAAAGGCCACATGATTCTATATTTTGCGGTGGTGGCAACGATGACGAAGGCATCATCAGCAGCGGCGATGATGGCGTCGGGCGGCTGACAAAAAAAAATAAAACACACACAACATAATATTAAACGTGAAATAGAAAAAAGTTTATTTCACCGAGTTATTTCTGTGAACCGTGAAATTGAATCATTTCGGATAAAACCCATTCAGAGATATAATACACAGAGAGAGCGAGAGAGAGAGAAAGAGCGAGCATTTATGCAGTGTTTTATAGACGTGTTCGGCGTTTTTATTATTATTATTTTTTTTTCAAAATTTGATTGCGTGTAAAGGGAATTTCCCGGAAAGAAAGCAAAAATGCACGTTTCTTTAAGAATCATTTCGGCCTTTACAAAACAATAACTTTTGAACAAAAATTAAAAAAAAAATTAAACACCCAAAAACAAATAAACACAAAAATTGTTTTTGAAATTAGAAACAAAACGAAAGAAAAATGTTGTAATTTACGAAAGAGATTTAAAATGAAAATCTTTATGTTTCCAAGTTGATTGACCTAATTAAATCAAAAAAAAAAAAGAAAAAATAATTGATAAGTAAGGCACGTTGTTTTAAAGAGTTTAATAATTTTGGAATTATTGTTTTTTTTCTGTTTTTTTTATTCTAAATTTTGTTTTATGAGATCATAAAAAAAAACAAATTATAGATTTTTGTATTCTTTGTTTTAATACCTTTTTGTTGATTCTGTCTTTTTTGTTTTGTTGATATTCGTTTCGTATATAAAATAAATATTATGACCGAACCACTCAAGTCATAAATTAATAAGCATTATAGAAGAATTTGGGGAATTTCAAATGCAATAAAAAAGATGGATTAGCCCCAAAGAGGCACGCATTCCATTTTGAATTATTGTCCTTTTTATTAATTAAGTGTTGCTTAATTTAGACAAAAAAGATCAAACTTAAACTATAAAAACATATATTTCAAATAATAGTTTGCCAGGAAAGATGAATTTTTGATAGGAAACTGATGAATTTGGACCTCGAAGCCGAGCATATTATAAATCTGATTATTGTTTCACTCCTTTTTTTATTAAACATTTTTTTTAAAGTTATAAAATAATTTTGTCGTGTAAATATCTATATCATATCTTTCTAATATAGAAGGCTATTGTTTCAAATAAATATTAAATAATGACGATTGTTCTGCTTTTAAATTCAGTCTGTCTATAGATTTGTCTTAAAATCAAAATTTCTTAAGAAATTCTGGAAATATTTTTTTTTTCTGATTTCCAAAAATATTGCTGAAAGTCTAAGGGCCAGTTTCACAGTGAAGTAAGTGTCATTTAAGTGCCGAATATGGAAAACTAATTCCCAATTTCACAGTGTAAACTTATCGGAATAAGTGACACTTAAGTCTCCGATGTTGGCCACTTAAGTTCCACTTACTCAGGTAGTAAAACTGCGGCTTAAGTGCCAAAATGGGAAAATTAAGTGCCACTTATTTTGTTAAGTGTGCACTGTGAAACTGGCCCTGAGTTAACTTATGATTTCCTGAATAAAATTCCTATTTCTATTTTATTTTAATCGCAATTACATCGAAAAATACATTAAAAGGTAATGAATTTCGACTTTTGAAAAATTTTACGTTTCTGATAAATTTTTGAGTTTGTTAACACGGAAAATCCGACATAGGTTAATCATTTGTCGAAGATTGTCATTTAAAAGCATCCCGCTATGTTATAAAATCTCTTTGATATTGTTCCCTTTCAGATCTTCAAAATTTATCTTACAAAATTGAGGTAAATAATCTACCACATTTAAGTATATTATGTATGTACAATTTATTGGGTGGTATTAAATAAATTATTAACATAAGAGTGGTAGTGATGACTTCATAGTAGTTTTGATATTCGATGAAAAGTTAAGGTATGTGTTTGAAAACAAACAAAAATAGTATAGAGAATTATTCTTCTTCTCAAAAAATATTTAAACGGTTGGGGTAAATCCATAACATTAGAGCAAATATAGGAATCCTTTCGAAGAATACTGATAGGAAATAATAGTTTTAATTTAAAAAAAAAACACTCGAAATTCATAAGTCTAAAAATTGAAATATATATTCTTTGTTAAAAAAAAAACATTTCTTAAAAGGTTTTATCATGAAATATTTCAAAATAGACACAAAATCTGAAAACATAGACATATGTTATTCGGATAGAGCTTAAATTTGGTACACAGACCTCTAATTCATTAATAAAATTAATTATAAAAAGTCCCCATCAATCCGACATCTCCAAAAGAAGTTATTCTTGACAAAATGTCGAAATAATGTGTTTAGAAGATGTAATACGATTTTAAAAATGTCGAATGTCAAAAATCAGTTGCTTCTCTTAAATTTGAGGATTATTCGCCCTCTACAAAATAGCATTAATTTTTTTAGTGCATTTTGTAGGGAAATTATGGATTCGTAAAAAATAATCGAAATGGAGATTTTGATAAAACGAGAGTCGGTCCTTCAATTCTGTTCGTCTGTCTGTATATCTGCCCGTTCGTCTACAGCCTAACGGATGGGTTGATTTTCTCTAAACTTACACAGCGGTTTTTGAATATTCCTACTACCAGTTTTTTTTTGACTAATATTAACAGTACTTGCCATATAATTTTTTATAGCATTTTTGAAAAATCTTATTTTTATCAAAAAATCTTACAAAGATTTAAGAAAAATCAGTAATTTTGAATAAATAGGTATATAGGCATCTTTTGGTAAACAAATTCCGATATATTGTTATTAAAGGTATCTCCCACAGAACCATTTTTTTATTTTCGCTTTTCTCAAAAATAGTTCTTCAACTGATTTTCATCAATTTTTTTATGAAGAATGTTTTAAAAAGTTAAGAACAAATATATTTTTTCGATTTAAAAAAAAAAATTTAATTTGAAAACTCATTAACTTATGTTTTAAGAAAACGACACAATCGATTTTTATTAAACCTGACCTAAAGCTGTTTTTAAACATTATCTTGCAGATTTTCAAAAAAAAATATTTTTATAGCAAAAATTAACATTGCATAATAAATATAGCTTCCATACAGATGTTCAAAAACCATTTAAAAAAATCTTATATTTTTCAAAAATCTTTCCTAGGATTTTGATTAAAATTTTAACATATACATAATTTAATCAAATTTTACATTACCTCCTGTTTTTTGATTTTTAACTATCCCATTACCTGTTTAAACGATTTAAATAAAAAAAATTTGCACAAGAGCATCTTAAAAGACTAAATAATATAAGATATCAAAATTTTCAAAAAAAAAATATATATTTTTTTTTTAACAAGATTTAAAAAATTATTTTTTGACAATTTGATAATTCGAAAATAGATTAATGAATTTCTTTGAGAATTGATTTTTCAACTCTGGCATTAGTACTAAAAAATGGCACACGAATTTAAAAACAAAAATAAAATTATTATTATTATTTATTGTATTATTCATACTAGAATGTCAGTTTATTAGAATAAACCATTCTTTATTCCGTCAATTTCATTGAATTTCTGAACAACAACAACAACTTAAAGGTGCTACCACCAATGGTATACGAATTAATTTATTTTTTTATTATTATTTATTATTTGGCTGGAGATATAGCATTTGCATTTGATAAACAAACGATACATATCTCGACCTGTGACGTCAGTGGTCTAAAGTAGTGGAATGCGTAGTGCATACGACTTCTAAGATTGAGCAAATCTGATATGCGTGGGTTCGAATCTCATGGTGTGCAGAAAGTTTTTCATAATAAAATTGGAATAAAGCACAGCACCACTAATAAGGAGACTGATGATAGGGCTTGGCACCCCTTGAAATAGCTATATCTCCAGCCAAATAATTAATTAAAACGGATTATAAATTAATTCGTATACCATTGGTGGTAGCACCTTTGAGTTGTTGTTGTTGTTCAGAAATTCAAAAATAAAATGTTATATGTACATTTTTTTTTGTAAAACCAACAATTTTAAAAATTTTGCTCTCATAAAATAAGATTTGTTAAAGAATTAAGATAGTATATCAACGTTTAAAGTGTTTAGGACCTCGTAAGTCGAAAAATTTCAAAAAATTATTATTAATGCATAAAAATTGCAGGCAAAATATAAGAGTCACCTTTTGCCTTCTGGAATTTTCAGCGTAACAATGTTGTTCTAAAAATTTTACATAATAGTTCAGAATTCAAAACCTCTCACTATAGATTGCCACTCAAAATGTTAAAGGTTTTTATATATTGATTTCTAAAAACATGCAAAAACGACTTACCGCAGGTTCTGTTCTTTTACTTTTATTCTACACATGCTGACTATATATCTAATGAAGAACTGAAAAAAATAAAAAAAAAATAGAAAAATAGACAGTTTAAAAACATGGTAAAAATTGTTGAAAAAAGTTTTTCAGCTCGAATATCTTGAGAACAAACAATGACATTGACTTCGAACTATACACGATGCCACAATTCATTACTGGTATAATTTTTAAAAAATTCAATACAGACAGTTTTTTTAAACCAAAAAAAATAATGCAAAACAAAACTACTAAAAATTGTCAAAAATGTTTTGCGTCTCGAATATCTCGAGAAGAAACGGCACATTTTTGGCCTTCACTTGATTTTATATTAAACACGCTGATTAAGGTCTTCGAAGATCTTGAATTGTGAATTATCTTATGACCAAGAACTTTGGGTCTCTATGGTTTCCAAGGGCACCAATGGGAAGTTACCGGTATGGGTCGCACCCAGCCTCTTTTTGGAAAAGTTTTTGATCGGATGTGTTCATTATTGTTTTATATTATTTGTACGTTATTACCTTGGGCAATAAGACCAAACACTGATTTTAAATTGGAAATTCATAACACCCAAACAAAATGTCATAACGCCGAAGCCTTCCGTAATATTTCCCAAATCATATACAACAACAATGTTAATAAAGTTGTTTTGGGAGCTATGACATTTTTAATTTGGTTGATATGGTTTTGGGTGAAAAGACCTTACACCAGAAATCTGAACGTAATTGATCCTCAGTGAGATTATTCACTTTTTCTGTCAAACTGCTGAGGCTGATATTTTTTTGGGTTCGCTAGCTCAATTATTTTTGGTCCCAGTTGATAAATTTATAAAAAAGAGATGAAGAGTGCTTTTGACTTCTAGAGGAAAAATCTTGTTGGTTTCTCCTTCTACTCAGTGAAGCTGACAGAAGTTTGCTCAGTAAGATCTCAAAAACGTGAACTGACTAAATAATAATTCGTTTCCAAAATTTGAAAAAATTCAATAATTAAAAATCTTCTAAAAGCATATACTTAAGTCTGGGCTAAATTTTGTTTAATAATAAAAAGTTTTACTATAATGATTATTATATAGTTTAAATATAGGTTTTTTTTTAAGTAAACAATTTTATAAGGTAAGGTGAAATGAACAAAACAAAAATTTACCAACACGAGATTATTTGAGATTAAAATCACGATGATGGAGAAGTCCTTACGCGTGGATCCATCTCCAAATTAGGTACAGAATATTTTTGTATGTGATTCCTTAGAGGAAAAATTGGAATTTTTGTTTTAGCTCCTCCGCTGATAGCTCCAATACAACAATTTTTTTTTTTTTCAAATTATCTCGAAAAGGGCTTTAAAGATTTTGAATACGCTTTGTGCATAATGATGTCTGAAGTAATTATAACTGCATTTCTGATTTTTGCCAAAAAGTTCGCATAACGGAAATAGAGTTTTGAAGTTTTTTTTTTTAAATTGCATCATCTTGTAAGTCGAAAAATGCAACAAAAATATTTCACGCCTGGCCAGGCCGATCATCAGACTCCGTTTAGGGGTGCTATGGTCTTTGTTCGATTTAAATTGAAAAACCTTGCTATGCCCAACTAGGATTCAATTAAAATCGAACAATGACCAAACACCGCTAAAAGGATTCTGATGATCGATATAGTAGTCGTAAAATAGCTCTAACTCCAGCTTATAAAACAAATTTGACTCAAGTTGTTGTTTATTCAAAGCCTTCAATATTAGTATCATGGTGCAAAAGCTTAGCAGCTTAACTGCAAGTTTGTATTCACATAAAAACCCCTTAAAATATTTTGTATTAATTTAAAAAAAAAATCATAAACCTCAGTTTAACTTTTGGCAAGTTCAGCGTAACAATATTGTACTGAACATTTTACAGAAAAAGGCGGAAAATCTCTAAATATAGATCGTAAATATAGATCGAATAATATGATATTTATTTTTATTAAAGAAAGCATATTTCCACCAATTTGAAAATAGTAAGACAGTGTCTAAGTAGACAAAAATCTAATAAATACGACTCCAAGTCTTTTAAATGAAACGTTTTTTGATTAATTTTTGATTTAATTGATGTTACTCTATTCATCCATTCTTTTTATAGAAAAAGATTTTGGGAACAACCCCTTTTTATATTTTTAACTATTCTTTCTAAATTTTAAATGCAAAAAATAAAACTGATTTTGTCTTCTTCACACACAGCTACAAAATAACTTTTTTTAAATTCCAAATAATTTTTAAGTAAACCAAAATAAAGCCTATTAGATATTTCTTTATTTCTTTTGGGCCGATTTAAGAATCGAATGACTATAACAATGATGATGCAAAATAGTTAAGCCTAAAAATTAACTATATAAGCTTATCTTAGAACATATGGAATTATATATTTTTTTGGCATTTAGTATATGAAAATCCCCTTCAACAAATGTCATAATTTTTTATTAAATCATAAATGGACTTTTAAAAAAACAAAAACTGGCATAATATGTATATCAATCTTCTTTTAGCTATTTATTGACTGATTCTGATTCAAAGGGCTAATTCCTATAATTTCAAAATGACCTCTGTCGTATTGTATATTTTCGTTAAAAAGAAATTTTAAAAAAACCTCAAGTTCATTTTTTGTTTACGAATCAGATACTTGCCCTATTGTATCGTTACCTATTTATATTTTTCAAAAAAAAAAAAACATGTAATTACCTGAAAAAAAATTAAATCAAAGTCATAATATTTATTAAATGTTTGTTTTATAATTGCTGCGAATACATTTTTCTATTTTTATTTAAATGAGAACTAATTAGCTATAAGAAGGCCATATACAATCATACCTACATAAATTGTTTTAATATATATCAATGGTTTTATTAAGACTATATCTATAAAAATGTTTGTTTGAGAAATATTCAAAAGTACCTATACCTATAACCTACACTACATGTACTACATGAAGAAATATAAAATTATATTGAGTGGAAATTTCTAATGGTTTTTTTTTTTTGTTTTTGTTGTTTAATAGTTTAAAGAAATATATCGTTTTGCGTAGAAATAGTATAGCAAGATTAATTAAAAATAGATCTTTAAACAGCACGAGCTTTTTAAATATACCTTTCTATAATTAAAATCTCTTTGGGATACTTAAAGTACAATTACTTTTCTAATTACTCAAAACAATCAATCTTCTAGCAGTTCTGGCAGTGCTCTATTGTATATCTACCATACTTTTTTTTTCGAATTAGGTTCCTAATATTCTCAGTGAACGCGAGGAACATATCTTCTAACACGCCCCTTATGATTCAGATAAACAACTACAAAATGAGAAAGAAAAAAAAAACACTTATACAAAAAATTCACATCTGGTTAAATTTAAATTTAATAAATATTTTTTATCAGATAATGAAGAGAAATAAAAAAAAAAAAAAAAAAAAACAAAACACAAAACACAAAAAAGTTAAATTCTAATATTTTGGCATTGTGAATCAGCACCACTTTTTTAGCCAATAACTCAGCAACAAATAACATAATTCCCCGCATGTGCCTCCGAGCCGGCTAAGTTATCTGCTCTATACCAGCTATACACGCCCATTTGTTAATAGCTCATTTGTTTATTTTTACTTGCTATATAAGAAATTTTTGCAATATTTCTGTCAATTATAACAAAATAGTTTGACAAATTTTGTCAAAAACTTTTCAACACCTTCGATTTTTACACATAAAATAATATGACATGACATATTGCACTTATTTAAGAAAATAAATTTTCAAGCGTTATTTATTTTTTTTTTTTGATTATATTTATTTATTTTTTAATTTAGTTTAATTTTACCATCAGCGGGTTATTATCGTCATGACTTGTGATTAAAATAAAATTAATTTGAATACGCATATTTTATATTCTATATTAGTTGATATATTTAATTGAATATAATAAATATCTTGAAAAACAACACGATCACGAGCTGTTGACTCTCACTTAAATCGAATCGAATTATTCAAAAAAAACATTTTTCCTCTACTAAAATAAAATGCAGGACCGGAACACACGGACCATGGTATCCTTCATTTTTTAGTCGTATGGACTTTGAAATTTCTAAATATTTAGTTGAACTAATGAAGGTTTTTAATTCTTTATTCTCAAAAACAGAGCAATTGTCATTTAGATGATTTTCATAACCAAGAGGCTTTGGAATTGGAATAACCAAAAATGACACGGAACTTAAAAATTATTTGAAAAAATGTGACAAAAATTTGGTTGGTAGTGAAATATTTTATAGCACAGGAACATTATTTTGAGCAAAGATCAAAAATAATTTAAAATAGCTCAAAGCCCTAGTAGGTAGGTAAAGCTTAAATTTTTGTTTAATATTTTTATTTATTTATATATCACTAAAGTTATAATATTAATAATAATTTAAAAGCAAAAATGAAAAGCTTACATAGTTAGATATTCCGATAGTGTACTAGATGTGATCTGCTGCAGTGTTCCCAGATTGGTAGTTTTTCCAACCAAAATGGTTGGAAAAATATTTTTGGTGGGAACTGTGGTGTGAAAAAATTCATGGTGGGTTTTGTTGTTTGAAAAATATTCCAAACGCATTTTTATACAGTTTTGCAGTTTTCTTGTCATTGAATTTCAACAGCAATTTACATTCTTTGCTTATATATCTACCTAGAAACTAATAACTTACCCCAGAGAATGATTTGTTTCTGAAAAAATAAGAATATAGAATGCACCTGCGATTTTTATCGCGTGACTTTTTACTTCCAAAAATCGGGGGAAGAAAAATTGTGGGATTTTTTTCGAATCCGGTAGGATTTTAAAAATCTCATCTGTCATCACTGATCTGCTGAAAGTGGATTAGAATAATTGTGCTGAATTTTCTATAAAAGTAAAGAAAGGTTTTGTTATTGAATTACTATGTACCTGTCGTGGAAAGCTATCTTGAATGCCAGATCGAATAAAATGCAAAACAAATCAACATCTTGTCGAGTTAAAAAAAAAAACAAGATGTTGATTTGTGTCTTTAGGTAATTAACAGAAATCTAAATTTAGAAGTTTTAAGGCCTTATATATATTTATATCTAGAGCTGTATTTTTTAACGTTCAATTTTTATGTTTTTGGTCGTCTCGTCGGACAATTCCTTCACAGATTATAATCAATTAAAAAAAAAAAGCTGTCGTAAATATTTACAGCTCCGATTTTAATGATCACGTCTTTCACAAGCTCATATATATGTTCAGTTTAGGTTCGAAACACAAAATTATTTTGTTAAAGTACACACACCCACCACTGTTGGTACTAAATATTTTAAATGTTGAAGTCGCCAAGAGTATAGGCGTGTGTGTTGTGTTTCCTATTTCCTCGTTACAAACACAAGGTATCTATGTGTATAAACGTCAATTTTTATCTACAGTATATGAGTAAATTAGTTTTTTTTTTTTGCTCATTCTTTGCCAATTAAAATTTTAAAAATCAATTGGATCAGATTCAACAAGTTATTATAAATACACAAAAAAAAAATTAAACTTCAAAAAATTTAAAGAGCATTTAAGAAAGAATTTTCTTATATCAAGTGGAAATGATTGACTATATTCTATATTGTTAACAAAAAAGAAGATCAGAAGGCTTCACCTTGAAAATAAGTAGGTACAATGTACATATTCTCAAAAAATATTGCCTATATATCTAAAAATATTTTCATTATACATAATAATTTGTATACCTTCCTTTGAACACAACAAAAAAAAATACCAAAATCAATAAACTTCGCAGCAATGCAGAGAAATCCATTTTTTTTTTAAGTTCAAAAGAGAAAAATTTGAAACCTTATGAAATTTACCACAGATTATTTGTAAATAAACACATTCTAAAATTATCTTTTTTGTGTTTTCTTTTTATTATAGTTAAACACTTAATACCTATTGTATATCTTTCAAATATTTGGTTTATTGGAGATACAATTTTTTCTTAAATAAAATTCAATTTTATGTGTTTGATATTAGGTAGCCTGATTAAAAAAAAATCTCCTTGTAACTATAATGCAGCAATTTATTATTATTTGTTTTTTTTTTTTTTTGGAAATGATCAATCTTGTTTAAAATATAGTAAACATGTGTCGAAAAATATATGGATAAAAGATAATGGACAATTTTATAAATAAAGTGAGCTAATGAATCGCACGTAATTTGGTGATTGTTGTTAAGCACATTTGAACTGTGATCTTTAAGCCTTATAATAAAAGTTAGTCATCTGATTTTAAATGAAATTTAGTGGGAAAGTTTTTTTTTTGTTAATCCAATCAAAAACCGTCCTTATTTTAGTACACAGAAAACAAATTAAATGACAACTTATACCACCGTTTTAAGAGCTCTTAAAAATCGAATTTAGAGAAGCTAATGTTTTGAATCTAGAGATTTGTTTAATAGAATATCAATTTTAAAGTATCTTAATTATATTAAGAAGGTGCAAAGATACTTAAAATGAATCCGAAGTGTTTTTGGAAATTTATAGCTAAATAGTAAAAGAAAATCTTTTCCTTACCCGTCTGTTCTCAAGTCAAATGACGTTTCAAGTCCTGACCATCGAGTTATAACGCAACTTATTTCGGACTTCTTCAAACCGCCTTCATTCTTCAACTGTGATACTTACAACTGTGATATTTTAAACTGTGCTAAATTATAGGATATAAATTTGACTGATATAAACTTCAATATTTATTCTGATAACATTAAAAAGTTTAAATCTAATCTTGATGAAAGTTGTATAGTGTATACCAGGTCCTGAAGGTATTCTATTATTTTGAAGAACGGTATAAATAACTTGTCGTTGCCTTTGCCCATTCTTTTTAACTTCGCAATGTCTTCTTGTTTTGTTTCCATCTACTTGAAAAGATTCTTTCATAATTCCTCTACATAAGAAAGGTAAAAAAGATGAAATTAAAAATTAGAAACCTATTGCTAAATTATCCGTTAATCTTAAACTCTTCGATGTTATTATTTGTAAATCACTATGTTTTTGTGTGGCAAATCAAAATGGTTTTACAAAAGGCCGATCAACTGTGACCTTTTGAATAGAATTGCAGAAAATTGTATTGTCTCATTTAAAATCAGAAAACAAGTAGAATATGTCTTTATAGTTACTTCAATAAGGCTTTTGACAAAGTCTCATATCGAGTTTTGCTATTAAAATTGTTTTGTAACGTGGTATACTTTTCAATGGTTGTGAATCAAATAAGTTTAAGGTTATTTTTGGAATACCGAAAGGTAGCCATTTAGCACCCGTACTTTTTATTTTATTTATTAAATTATACTTACCGTCTGTCCTCAAGTATTCAATTTGCCTCATTTATGCGGAAGATGTTAAAATCTTCAAAACTATTTTAAGTACTCGCGATAGTGAAGAGTTGCAGAGTGTTCTGAATTCGTTTTTTGACTGGTGTGTTCACAATTGTTTGGTTCTTAATATTGATAAATGTGAAAATATTAGTTTTACGAGAAAATTGCCTATAACTCTCAAAAATTATTTTCTTAATGGTATAGGTACTATTGTCATGACTCATGAGTAAGCTATTTGACTGTCCTTAGTGTCTTATTTGATCAAAAACTTGATTTTATGTAACATCAACTCCATAACTAATAAAGCGAGTTCAATTCTGTTGGATGAAGAGTCAAGGCCAGTTTTCTGATCCTTTTGTTATCAAATAGCTTTTTATGACATTTTTAAAGCCCATTATTAAATATGCTTGCCAGGTTTGGTTACCCCACTATGATTGTCACAATTCAAAAAGCCAGATTAGAACAGGTGCAAAAAATATTTCTGAGGTTTGCACTCAGAGGATTGGGTTGAGAAAATCCTTAAGAAATCCCTCCCATATAACAACAGACTGAAACTGATCGACATGCTTTGTTTTGAGAGTATATACGTTCCGTCTACTACGACGTTATATCTTTTGTCTTCATTGTGAAACTTAGAACTTTAATGTACCCTTAAGGAGGACTTAAGGAATTTAGCCGATACAAATTTATTTTACATTATCAGACTAATTATGAACAATTTTCTCCTCTTAATAAAATGTTGAAATTATTTAATTTTTTTAACAATATATATATTTATTTATCTAACTAACTTTAATTTCAAGTAAATTTAAATCAACTTTTTTTTTTTATTTTATGACATGTACAGATAATTAAAACTCGTAATAAATAAATAAAAAAAATTTAAATAAAAAAAAAATGAAAATATTATTATTTTTTAAACAAAATGGAATCAAATACATTTTTTTTAGGACTTTTGATTCTCTTAATATTTTTAAACCATTAATAAACATCATCTTTGGGTCTCTGGGTTGGGGATAGTTTTTAACACGTAATAAAAAAAAAATATTGGAGCATAATTTTAATCGATTTAGTACTACGTTAAAGTATTTTTTGTATAAGAAAAATTATTTAACATCGTATCAGTTATTAGTTTTTACTTTGGTGGGCTGGCTTTTCAGTTTTGCAAACTGTAGTTTAAAGAAAAAATAAAATTTACTCAAAAACTAGAAGACATTTTAGCTTCCCGATTGTTTAGTGTTTGATTAAAACTTGATAAGAAAATTGAATATTACAAATAAAAATATTACCTAACACTATGAAATTTTGCACAAAATTAGTCTGAACAAAATGTTTTTCAATTGTTTTCCTTCAAAATTTTTAGATCTCTGTATGTAATTGTTATACATTTATTAATATTATTTTGTAGATTATAATACGATCTCTTTATAAAATCCTTTCTTGATGAATTTTGCAGAATAGAAAATATAATGTAGTCTGTCTTCGATTTATATATCAATGACGGATGAGGTTTTTTTTTATCAAATCAACATGAAAAGTACTGAATCCAAATATAAAAATAATAAATTGCCCGTCGCCTACACATCTTATAATTTTTTTGACCAAATCAATTTTGCCTCGCTATCATAAGACATGTGTTAAAAGACAACTGCCATTTTATAAGAATTAATTAATAAATCAATAGACTTGGAACAAAAATGCAAGGTTTTTTTAATTTAAAAAAAATTTATTTGCTTAGACAATGAATTTATTTTTAAATCTTATTTTTGTTTCGATCTCAAAAATGTTCTGCTGTGAAAATTAAATTAAAATTATATCAAACTAAAAACAATTCATTAATTTAGAAAAACAAAAATAAACTATTTCGTCGAATGTGCCTTAAAAATGAAGTGCTTTACAGAAAAGACAAAGGATATCACAGCGTAGTTAGTTCATCTTTTACTTAAATGATTTCAATAAAATGCGAACGTTATTCGAAAAAATTACTACGATTTCGATATTTACATTCATCAGTCACTGGCCAGGACCGCCACCGGACAGGAGACAGATTCACAGATGCCTTCAAGGACAAACTATGGAAATACGACAACATCAGGTGGCAAGAAAAAGAAAGTTCCATCAAAAGTCGTATTATTGTTAGTGATATGATGAAAATAATTAATAAAACATTTTTGGTTTTTGGATTTTCCTAAAAATACAAATTAAAAAAAAATAAATTCAAATTCAACGGGAACAATATTGTTGTTTGGGTAACACAAAAAAAATATATACACCATTAACGGTATATGAAAAACATGTTAGATATATTTCGTGGTTTAAAAAACCTTGTAAAGGTCAGTCACGTTAAAACCGATTCACCAGTATTTCGTTTACATTATTCAATCACTGTGATGGTACTTATGGCGTTTTCATTGATAATAACGACAAGGCAATATGTTGGCAATCCAATTGATTGCGTTCACACTAAGGATATACCGGAGGATGTTTTGAATACATATTGTTGGATACATTCGACGTACACGCTAAAATCTCATTTCCACAAAAAAACTGGCATTGCTGTGCCTTATCCAGGAATTGGAAATTCTGAAGGAGAGGACCACGAGAAAAAACACTATAAATATTATCAATGGGTGTGTTTTTGCCTATTTTTTCAGGTTTGTATTTTTGTTTTAATAGTTTTTTTTTTTTCATTTAAAATGTTAAAAAGTTTGTTTAACATTGACTTGTAACATAAAAGTAATTAATTTTGGATGATTAAAAACATAAGAGTTAACAATTTTAGATGATTTGAAACATAAAAAAATAAAACATACGATAAAAAGAAAAGAAAATTTGAAGATTGTGCTAATGATAAAATTTGAGTATTTAACTTTGAAATCTGATCTTAAGCGCGTATCTAATTACACGTGTATTCATGTTACGTGTACAGTGTACACATGTAGTAAAAACAAAAATTCAACACGTGTACACTGTACGCATTGTACACGTCTAGGTTGTAAATACAAGCCTAAATAAAAATACATGTGTTATTTTAAAAGCGTCACATTTTAGTAATTGACCGAGGTAAAGCGATTTTAAGATATTCTTACAGTATAAAAGAACGGTTTTAGGTTTCATCTGCAAGAATAAAATATTTTTATATTTAAAGTAACTATAGTTGCGGCTATGTATCTATTGATGAACGTCTTTTGAACGAAACAGCAAAGTACGAGTTAGAAGTAATTGCCTAGATCATTAATTTAGAACTTGACGTTGAAACTCTTGTTGCATGTTGATCGTATATTCTTTCATCGACTTTTGAGATAATCCTTGCGAATATATCCTTCCAATCACTTAATTTAGTTTTTCTAAAATACTCACAGAAACATCGTGAGATAGCGCCAACGGGAGAAGAATATTCTTATCTATATTTTATATAGAGACTTTCCACGTTCTTTTCGTTACTCTGATTAAAAATTCTGAATGCGCTTTAAGGTTGATTAGCTGTTAAATCCAGTAAACACAAAACGTTTTTAACTTCGATCGTATTTTGATTTCCACTGACTTCAATTTATAGTTTCAAAACTCACAACCTTTATTTTCTTATTACTGGCGACAGCTATATCATCTATTCCTTTTTTCCTTGCATTAAAAATCCAATTCTGGTATACCAATCACCTCGGTTGAAATAAAAAATACAAAACATGCGAAAGATGCACCAGACTTATATTGACTTCTTCATCGAAAAATCAGGAAATTTGTGACCAATATTGTTACAGCTATAGCAACGTATCTTTCTTCTATTGACTTTTTTTATTTTCGCTGTTTCCACTGAAAAAAACACCTTCGCCACTCACTGTTGGAACCTCTTGGTTTTGATTGCATCACTTGTCAGTTTTGTATCGGTATTATCCAATGTCATTACCATTGGTTGAAACTGATCCGATAGACCGCACGTCAAAAATTTCTAACAATTTATCATCGACTTTGAATCCTATGACATTCAAACACTGGTCCGCTGTAATGATTGTTGAAACGTATGCATCAATTGAGTTGAAATTTTCCAGTTGCCTTGATTTGGGTAATAAAAAAAGACATTTAAAGAAATACCTCAAATTCTTCAAAGAGGTAAAATTCACAGGTCTGTATTCCAAAACTTAGACGGGTGTTCGTTCACAGTCGCATTAAAACCTTTATATTAACACAGGAGGTCCATACTACGATTGGCAAAAAATTGAAGCCACATCGTATTAAGACGCAGCTTAGCTTTACAGCTCTTTTCTTTGGCATGCTGGCTAATACTTAAGTTAGACGTTAACAATACACCACAGTACTTGAAGTCACACACTACTTTAATCCGCCCGCGCTCGGTCGCTAAGACGTCAGGATTTTTCCAGTAGCCTTCTCCTTCTTATATGCGGCTTTCAAAGAATATAATATTCGTCATACAATTATATAAATGGATAAATCCCATGAGTTGCAACTTTATAATTTGGAGTTGAAGCGTACTCAGCTGGTAAAACTAATAGAAAAGGACCTTGTTTTGATTTTCAGTAAAGTTACCAGGCAGAATATCACACAAGCCACAGATGAATAAATAAAATCGGCCTATATAGTCAACCTTGCGGTACTCCTGCAGACGTTTCAAACCATTTTATTTAGTGGGGCATTTTTATTTGGGGCTTATGACCCACTTCAGTGGGACTTAAGGCCCAAATTAAATTTGGGATTTATGTCCAGCTCATGGGACATAATCCCAGAAAATAAAATTTTGGGCTTTATGTCCCTGAGCCTTATGTCCCTGCGCCAATTTTTGAATCAATTCCTGCCTGTTGACTGTAATGACTTGAAATCTACAAAGAACACATAAACATATAGGTTATTATTTAAATCAATAATTTCTTGGCAATACTTGTGAGAATTATAAGAAATTTTGAGCAAAAACGCGCTTGGAATATATGAAGAGGCGATTTATTGAAAGGCATTTATCTCCACTACAGACTATTGTCTTCGTCTGAAAGACTTGAATTTTTTTTTTAATAAACACAAAAATTTAGTTAAATATACATAAATTATAATTTGTATGTGAACAAAAATCAACTATATGTTTATTATTTAAATTATTGTAATTAACTCATGATATTTTTTTTCATAAATAAGAATAAAGATGAAAAAAACTAAGCCAATTTATATTGTACAAAAATATGTACGTTAGGGTGGTTCAAATAAAATAAAATTTTGTTTTATTTCCTGAACTCCAAATGAGTAGGTATACGTTTCCTAACTAAAGGTAATCGGCTCAAGACATTCATTCTTTTTTAAGCTACAAGCTAAATTTGGTACAAAAATTACAATGAAAATTATTTTTCATAATATAGTTACAAATTCATCGAATTGAAAAATTAAATTGTTTTTTTGATAAAGTTGTCTATTTTTCTAATCCTTTTTAACAAATAAGATAAAAAAGCTAGAGCGTTTAGATTGGGTCGAGACTATAAGATAAAAACTTATTGGATGAGGTCTATTTCCCTCCATTTCTAAAGAATTAAATTAGAATTGAAAAAAATATCGAAACACTATGGCAACACTTTATTTATGATATTGTTTTTTTTACAACCATAAATTTTTATTTTTTTTTATTTTAAAAATCAATTTGTTTAAATGAATATTTTTTGAAAAACTTAAACTCAATATTTAAAAAGAATGATATTATTCAATTCTTTTATAAATGTTTAGTCGAAAATTTTTCACATCAGATTGTGTGTGAAAAAGAAATTTTCATGTTTTACAAAATTAAACCCTATTATCCAAATTAATAAAAAACGCTTATTCTACCTTTATTCCACGAGTTAACTAAAGTAGGGAATAAGAGTTAAGCTATATGAGTTAAAAATTTCTATGAATAAAACCAAAATGTTCGTGGAATAGTAAATTGACGTTTACCAGAAATTCCTTAAGAAAATCTACAACAATAAATAAGTTTCTTGTTTGGTTACTTGAAATTTTCCCCAAGTTTCGCAAACTTGGGTATTTTTCGTATGGGTTCTGTTCTGATGGCAAATTGTGATAATTTGTAAAAAAAAAAAAAAGCTCACGTTACTAAACACACTTAAGAATTCTCTTGTTAATATATTTCTGTCAAAATTATTATCATTTTTCAATTGTTTGTGTTGTGTCTGTTTTCTGTTTTCTGTTTTGTTTTTATTTATTTAAATGGAACGTATTTAATGGAAGCCATAACTTGCAAATCGACAGAAATATGTTCACCATATAGGTCATATTTCTTTCTGAAATCCTCCTCAATTAGCTCTTCCATTAGATCATATACTTATATATTTTTGTATAGTTTTCTTTTAATGGTGGTTGATGGCTGATTGTCCAATAATTAGAAATGATTTAAAAACTCGATATATCGCAGTCATTATTAATTTTATTCAAAGTAAAATTATAGCAATCTTCATTTAGGTATTTTTTTTTATTTCAGAATAAATTTGACACATCTGGTTCTTACTCCTTCGCTAAACCACCTTCTCCAATGGTTAAACTTAGTACACGTCACTTATTAGAAATCTTTGATTCATAATATTTAGGACTTAATCCACGGAATAAGACATAACCCTTCGCTCTTCCACGTTTATTAATTTGGCTGTATAAGTTTATATTGCTTGGACCCACCCTAACTAGTACCTATACACACAAATGTACGTGACTCTACCTAAATTTATTGGATGTAGTCGAGTATATATTTATCAAAATCGTGCTGCCATCAAAAAACATAAAAGAACTCTCCAGTTGAACAAAATTGATTTTATAAAAATATAGCTTTGCAAAACTTGCAGATGGCCTTTATGTCGGAGATCAATACTCTTAGTTCAGAGAACACGTTCGATCTCATATTGTTGTATTGTATATAAATACGTACCCGTAATACTTATTCTATAGGATTCTGTAGTTCCCAAAATAGATCGAGATTATCCAAAATGTTTCTCTCGAAGCTCTGGAATCTTAAGTTCCACGATTTATATGACTGTATCGTTTTAATATGCAGTAGGAGTACTCTAGTAGAGTACTATAGTATATCTAGTTGTTTTTTTGGTTTCGTTTTTCTGCCCCCTTTTGACTTTTTCAAAATGTGTTTCTTTTGAATTGATTTCAAAATAAAATTTAAAATTTTGAAACCATGCACTTAAACGTAATCCAATCGGCTCTATTGTATATTACGAGTCCGTTTGACTTGCAGTCAATTATAGCATTTTGTATGTAAATATAGACGAAATAAGAAGCAAGTGATTTTCAAGTTTTGATTGTAAACATGAGTTCTCATCTGTCGGCAAGTAAATCCATTAGATTGGAACTACCTGTGAGATGTGATGAATAGCTGACATAGGAACAGATACATAATAGAGAGTGGGATGTTGTATATAGTACTTTCAGTAGGTAGGTACTTTATAATTGATAATATTCCTATATACTTATAATTTTTGAAAAATACAAAGTTATTCTTACATTTAATCTTGTCATAACTTTAAGCTTTAATCTTTTCATAACGTAAGCTATTTTGTTAATAATAATTAGAGCTGAAATTCAAAAAACTGAGTTTTTATATAATTGACTATCAAGTTAAAAGAAATGTTTCTCCAAAAACAGCTTTATAGATTTTGATTATTTTGTTTGTTTTGATTTGTTTGTTTTGAATTTTCTATGTGAAGATTTAGATTTCGGTGGCGAAACCCGAAATGTCGAAAAATCTATTTTCCGGTTCTTTCTGTATTTTGTATGAGCTTTTTTCGTATATATAAATATTTGCGATGAGAAATTTGACTGACAATACTAACAGTAAATCCTTAAGCATTCAGAATTTTTGCCTGAAAATAGGGACCTTTCGGGTAATTTTTTTAATGTTTCTTTTAAATGCTTATATCTTTAGATTCAATCTTCGGATTTTCAAAATTCAAATTAAATCCAAAATGACAGGCTTGTACCAGCTACAAAAATTTTTTTCAAAACCGTTCAAAATTTCATATACTAAAAACGCAAAATCCATAACAGTGTCATTGTGTTGGTGCGGTTCCATTTAAAATGCATTGGGCAACTATAACACAAGCTCACTCTATGGAGGAAATCTCTCAGTGCAGCTTGTAGGGTGAAAGAGAAAAAGCCCTGAATTCGGTTCTCTAGATAACATATTTAATTTATGGCGTTGGGTTCGACTCGCAGCTTATGTCACCTATAAAAAAAGCATAAATGTTTTCAAGAGTTACTGCTTTTTGCGAGGAATTGACATATCCTCCAAGAGTATCTCTTGTCATGAAAAAGTGCTTCTCACTTCGGCAGAAAATTGTAGGTCTTCTCCATTCCTGCCAACAAGATTCACACTTGGATGGATGAGTTGTAAGTAACTAGACCCAGATTCTACACTCGCCAATTTTTAAAGATATTGGCGCAAAATTTTAAACGATTTAGTAAAATGTTAAAGCCATTTTAGTAATTTATTAAGTTAAAAAGAAGATTTTGGTAATTTTAAACGATTTTAGCAATTTACTAACTCTTAACGTTTTACTAAAGTTAAAATCAGAAAATGGCTACTTTAAATTTTAGTAATTTGCTAAATCCATATGAAATCTGTCATTGTCCTCGAAAATAATTTCTTGGCAATTTTATTTGAAAGATTTAAATTGTGTTTTTTTTTCGTGTGCTAATTTTTTTCAAAGTAAATTTCCATCTGCATTCACTTATTTAACCAACTTTTCCACACTGTTTTGAACTAAAGATCTCCATGGACACATGTTGGCAGCTTTAAATGGTTAGCTGCATGGCTATAGTGAACCTATTAAATTTTTAAGTTATATTAAAGGATTTCTTTGGTTTGACTATGACAACTTTACAATATCTTACTTTATCATTATCACTTGCAGAATCGATTGCTGTGGCCAAAACTCAAAAGTCGTTTTAATAAATCCTCAGACATTCGTTCTTCCCGTGAGTTTAACTTAAAAAAAACTATTAAATCTTCCCAACTATGGGAAAAGCACATAAACAAAATAAAATAGGAAAATAGTTTTCACAAATAAAAAAATAACAAAATAAATTGTGGGTTGTCACTTTGACTGCTGACATTCCAAATATTAGGTCCGTTCTCTAAGTTTAGGTTTGTTTGCTTTGTTTTTCTTTATGAACTGTCATTGTTTGGACGTGTAGATGCACCTATTTTAATAAAAGGGAATTAGTAATTTACTAGTTAGTAAAACGAAAAAAAGGATTACAATTTTGGAAGAGCTAGTAAATTACTAAATAATTTAGCAATTTGCTAACTAGTAATGTGTTAAGCCCTTAACAATAGGTTGTTTAAAATTTTGCGCCATTATTAGTTGCCAAAATTAATTTCACCGTACGTTTTGTCTTTCTTTTCGAGCCTTTAAAGTGTACAATGCAGATCATTCTATATTTTGCTAACTAATTTTCTATAAAATGGATGCTATTTAAGACGAGATGTTTCCATATACGTTATACAAATGCAGTTATAGTCAATTCGATAAAGGGGGTTTTACTTCCATATTTTAAGTGCAGCCTTCGATTTTAATTATTTTTTTTTGTTTTTAAATTTTGTTTAAATTCAGAAATATTCTAAAAGGGAAAAAAAATACAAAATTTTTTCAAAGTACCAATATAATAGTTATATAACAGAAATAAGATGCGACGAAAAGTTGGAGCAAATTTTTTTTATTTATTTAATTGTTAAATTCTTACAAAAAAGGGGTCATTTTTCCGCCTACGGAAGCATATTTCTATAAGATAATGTTTTAATGGAAAACAATACTTTATGATTTTATTTGATATACCTACATAAATCGATTCAGGCATAAAAGAACAATTTTTTGATATTCGAAAAAACTATAAGTTTATATGTAATTGTCTATTTTTATTAAATTTTTTTTTAAATGCTAATTTTACACTAACTATATAAAAAATTGTAATGACTATATTCAATTTAGAAGCTTTAAAAATCACCAATTAAAAACATACAAATTAAAAACCATATAAAAAATATAAAATAAAAAACATTCTTTTGAAAAATCTATTGAGGAAGAAAAACTTAATAAACCCAAAAAATCGTTAAATATGGGTAATTTTATTTTTTATTTCTTTTCCTTCGGAATAAAGTGTATTTTAATAAAATTTTATTTTGATTTATAGTATGTACATTGTACATATATTATTTTTCAAACGTCTAATTTGCAATTTCCTGCCTCAATTATATCGATCTGTAATTTTATTTAGCTATTCCCCACACTTTTTATTTTTGCGTTTCCCTAAAAAATGTTTAATAATAAAAATATGGGTGATAAATCAATCTTTCTAGTGTGTAAAAATGCTCCTGCAACAGATCTTTAACTTTAGTTGAAATGGAAATAAAGTTAAACGATGCGATTTTATATTTTTCAAAACGACAGTTTAACCTATGCGTGTTTTAATATTTTTTTTTTAAATATGAAGTGTCAAAGTTTTCTTACAAAATTTTTTTGAACCATGACTCAGTCAAACTTTATTTTTCTTACGAAACTTACAATATTTGTTTTTGGATTTGTGATGGCGATCAATGGCATAGTAATTTAGGGTCAGGCAAAAAAAAAAACACTGCAAAATTTGGAAATTTGTGACCACAGTACCTAAAACTGAGATGGATCTTTTTTCTTATATTTTTACCCGAACAGGTACAACCTACCCTATCACAAGGTTCCCGCTTGACGTTGAGTTTCGGAACACCCTGTTTATAACTTTTTAAAGTTACATTAGTCTAGTTAAACCACTGGTTTTTGGGAAATGGAGACACAAATTATAAACTAACGATAATGTGTCAGCACCCACGGAGCATATTATAAGAGGAAAAATGTTACTTGGGAAGTCATCATTGGAGATTTTTGAGGCACTTCAAGAGCTTAATTCGTGATTACTTTGATGCCAATATAAAGCTGATTACTTAAAAATTGAAATATATAAATCTTTGATTTACCTATTCACGTTTTTCAAAACTTAAAATTTCAAATGATGAGTTTCAGTGAAAGGCATATATGTAATTGGCACCTTAGCGGCCGCATTTTTTATATTGAAACTTTAGCCCAAACGGAAAAATAAAAAAAGGCCCAGCTGAAAAAAATTAATCAATTTTTTTGGCCATTTTTGTTTTGTAGTTTTTTATTGTTTTTTATTGTTTTTATTGAAATTGTTATCCTTATTTAAAAAAAAAAATATTTAAGTAATTAAGAATGAATAATTACAGCAACTATTTTGTAAAAAAAAAAAAAATTTACTTTGAATAGTTCTACTTTTATGATTTTTTTTTTTCATTAGGTACAAATTTTTTGGTATCACTTGTTTAAGGAAAATTGCAAAATCCTATTTTTTGTGGGTTCAAGTATAAAATTTTGTTTCAGAAATAGCTCTTTTTTTTTGCTGAATTACTTCAAATATAATTTGTTATCACATTCATAAAGTTCTTCTCGATAAAATGCGGGAGCAGCTTCAAATTACGTTATATTTAATAGCTTCCCTTATCAGCTCCATACATATGTAATATGTTTCCTTCTTTGTTCGTAAACTTCCCCTGAATCATAATATTCAGGTGTAAGACAAATGATAATATAGCCATGTATAGACATACCTATAGTATGTTATTATGGCCTTGAATTCATACTTCTGTTTTCTTGTAATATGTTTTATTTATATAAGGTCATTATTCTGCTAGAAAGCCATATCCTTGTTCACTCAATAATTCTGAAAAATCAAGAAAAGCTCTTTCCATAAGTATAGATTTGTTTTATATATGGACCATCGTTTAACTGTGCCGTAAAAGATTATTACTCCCCAATCTCCATGACATCAAAATTCCTCTACTATGTATCTGCTGTCTTTAAGAATATTTGTCACCCTTAAGAAATCATGGAATAAATAAATGTATTAATCAAATTCATCTATAATGTCATAATCATAATTTACTGGCTTTAATTATTGCATGTTAATCCTTGATCACAGTTGCAATATGTCATCACTCATCACTAACCTTTCAGCTTAATGGTGAGTAACACAAAATCTTATTACTTTAAACGAGTTATTCTTGTATATTTATATATTTATATATTTATATATTTATATATATTTGGTTTCTCGGAAATGGCTCCAACGATTTTGATAAAATATTCAGAGTTTATTACGATGAACGAGAAAAAAAATAAAAAATAATACTTACATCTGCTTACCTAGGGACAACTTGACAACTTGAATCATCTTACATCATATCATTATTTATTAAATAAATATTTTTTCTTGAAAAGCTTTTTAAACTCCTTTCCTAGAACCACACAACGTGCATCATCGTTGTTCACTTTTTGTCCTATAACTTACAATCTGTCAAGTCACAATGAATATATCTTTCTAAGAAATATCCATTGATTTCGAATAAACAGAACAGATGTTTGACTCAAAAAGGTAATTTTACACATTTCTCCAAATTTATAATATCCTGTTCAATGGTATATTTTATTGGCAAACAAAAAGCATAAAGAAGCTAGAGATGCTTTTTCAAAATCATTAAATAAATAATATTTCACTCATAAAAAAATATAAAGTTGGAAAAGGTGAACTTTTCCTCACATGTGTTCAGAAATGTATTTCTTTTTTTTTTTCTAAAATTTTTGCCATTAGACTTCAGTTTTTAACGTCGACATATTCTATCATCACTCTTAACTTTTGCTATAGCTGCTTCTCGAATTTATATCTAAAGATACATTAAGTTCAAACATAATCCTGCCAACGATATAAAAAGGAAATCTGTTCAAATAGACAATAACGAAACGAGCGTGTTTCAGAAAAAAAAAATCTGTTCACAATACAATAATTTTGACATTGTTTAAACTCTCAGTGGCTGTTGCCGTTGATTCGAATTTGATCGGGCATATGTATTTCTGCATGTGAGCAGCATTTAGAATTATGGTTTTTAATTTTAGCTTTCTGCATAAAGTCTGAGAGATAATGTTGTATATCTATGAATAAGCGAATTTGTTTTAGTGGGAAGTGCTTATTTTTTCTAAGAACTCCAAAAATATTTTGAAATCTAGTACCAAAAATATTTTACGCAAATGAAAGTTGAAGACGGTCGCATTGAAATTTGAGTTATGTGAAAAACCTGGTTATCTAAGATGTTTATAACAAAGTAAATAACTTTAACTTTTTAACAATCTTATCCATGTCTCCTTTTTTAAACCCATAGGCCTTGGGAAAATTTTAACTTTGAGAAAAACAATTTCAGTCATTCTAAATTAATATTTCAATATTTTTTGCAACACTATCTCTCAGACTATTAGAGAGTATTTTGTATTCTGTCTCAATGTCTATGAAGCAAATGTGGTTTCGTGGCGAAAGTGATGTCGTGCTCAATGGTTTTTGGGGGAGGCTGACGCATGTTATATTTAATTTTTTGGAAGCGAGTCAAATGCTTTATGCATTAAAATTCTGCTCTATTTCATTGTTTTGGTTTCTGTTTTATATTTTTTTGTTGTTGTACCTATACGCTTTGCATGGGCCCAATTAACTGACTGCAGTTCGTTTAGAAATACAAAATGTATATAGAAAAGAACAAGAAGAAGAAGTAGAAAAATCTAAGAACACTGTGCTGTCGTTGAATGCAGTGCATCACTTTTTTGGACAGCACCACATCTCATGGAATTTTTATAATGACTTTGAATTCCTTTAAGTTTGTTTTTGATCGATTTATTCAAGCTTAAGACACTTTCGTTATACCTCTTGCAAGAAGGCATATTAAATTTTGTTTTTGGTCTATTAAATATTTTATTTGAAAAATATTTAGTTTTATGGGTAAATGTATGTAGGTACTGATTCTTGATGGGTGGATGGGGAAGTCCATCAGAGAAATTAAATGTTTTAGTTATAGTTGACGTTATTAAAAAAATATTAATAACCTTTTTATAACCATAATTAAATTTAAAATAGAATACACAAGGAAGAATAAGTGTTGAGCACATTAGATAAATTTTTGTTGAAATGTTATTTGGACAGGATAATTTTATTTTGAAAATTTAAACTCATACGTTTTTGTACCAATAAATCTGAATGTTCTCCATTTCGAAAATCTACTTATCTTACGTTCTGAAATAATTGATAAGAATAATTTATTGTTTGGTATTATGATGCCATTTTTAAACGACTAAAGGACTTTTATCATGGGAGCGACCTACGACCGATGAATACAAGAAGAAATGGGATTTAAAACATTTAATAAGCCTTAATTTTTTACAAAAACTATACAAAATAGTAGAAAACTTACTTTTATTAAAGTTTGAGTTTTAATTACTAAAATAAGAAAAATTTGAGAAAATAAATTGTCGTAACGAATTGCAGTCTGTTCGTGAGGACAAACTTTTTTTTCAAATTTCTCTTATTTTGGCAATTAAAACGTAAATTTTAGTATCTTAACTTTAATTTAAATAAGATTTCTAACATTTTGTCTAATGAAGAATTTAGGTTATAAAGTGTTTTAAATCCCATTTTTTCTTTTATTCGTCCGTTGTTGGATGCTCTCATGCGAACATCCCTTAAGAGATACTGAACGGAATCGGTAATAAATATATAATATCTTCAGCAAACTTCACATTAAAGAAATGGATGTTTAGAGTGTATAAAGTCAAGTGAATATTGATGTCCTATGTTTTTATTTTTAAAGTAAAACACATAAAAAAGAGAAAGTTGAAAATACAAAAAATATCATGTGGAAGCTAAAGGATAAATATTTTTTAACAAAACAATGGACCTTGTTAACAATTATTGTATAAATTTTTGAATTTTGTTTATAAGAAGAAAGAAATTGCAGGAATTTAAACTTGCTGGATAGTTTTATAGTAGCTAATTGAAAAATTGTAAGAAAATAAAAATATAGCTAAAACTGGAAAAAAAATTTTTCTAGGAAAACATACCAAAAATGTCTGTAGCAAGCTTCCAGCCAATCGGTTCAGGTTTTTAGGCTCCAGGTAGAGTAAAAATGAACGGGTGCACAGACCAATAAATCGATGGTATACGAATAGCAAAAACCACTTCTTATCGCATAATAAGATTTGATAACAACCGCTAAAAACATATATGCAGGTGTATTGGATTAGATAGTATTCAACCATGACTTCTTTAAGATTCTTTCTACATTCATTTTCTAGTACATCACATACATTTTTAATAACATTCTAACAACTTTTTCCACTGATTGAACAAAAAAAAAAATCCATATTTCTAAAGGGTCTAAAAAACCTATAGAATTTAGAATGATATAGCGATTCTACCCTTTATCTCAAAGGTTTTCGAATCTATTATAAGCAACCAAATTAAGGAAAATTGATCAAACAAATCTCAAGAGCAAAGCAAAGAAGTTATCTCTACTCACACTTTTAGATTTTTTACAAAGCCTTTCATTCAGTTAAACATATAGAATTCTCTACCACAAGTTGACTACACAATTTAAATTTGCTTATGAAGCCACCAATCTAATTAATACATAGGTTAGGTAGTTAATAGTTATTTAAGTAATCAATCTCAAGAATTGAGATGTGCCATAGGGGTCTTTTCTTAGGCCTTTGCTATTCTTTCTATTCGTTACCTAATGATTTTACACAGGATTTAAAAATTTGCCATTTAACCATCATATTTAAGCGGATGATGTGCGGCTCATACAAGCTTCCATCCGAACTCTATTAACAAACGTTACGCCTTGTTTTGAGTATAGAATAACAAAGTTTAAATACTAATACAAACACAAGTTGTTTGTTTATAGGCAAACAAAAATCTGTTGTCATGCGCATTTTAGTTGAGCATTGAAATAGAGATCCTTGTTTTTCGAAGCCAAATTAAAAAATAAACACACTACAATAGAAACTAGTTCATATGTATACACAATTTTCTGCCAGCTTTGTTTATCACGTGTGTGTCTGAAGCAAAACTTATTCTGGAGTAAGTTCAGCTCAAAATTGAGCCTGTGTGTGATGGCCCATTTGTATTATCTTTGATCGAATTGCATAAGCTGTATTCCTTTACTTTGAAATTCAGTGATTTTCTGTCCAAAACTTCAAATTAAATTTTTTATATGACTTTTGATTGCAATTCGTAGAAATTCGGATTTTTCACATAATACGGAAACAGACATTGATACATATTCAATGCAAGAATAAATTAAATGAGCAACATAAAAAAATGAGAGTCGACAATCAAAACAACGGTCATATGGGAGGTACCGTTTATAACATTTCTTGGTGAAACTTTTTTCGTTAAAATGCAAAACATATACCTACAATTAATTCACACAAAAAATTTTAACACTTTTTTCCGATATAAATAGTCTTTTTCATTACTGGTATGTGGTATGCCAGGTTCCATTATTTTTGGAGCTAAAAATAACACTTTAGCAAGATTATGATTTGTACCGTGGTGCTGCAAAATAATAATGGGGTTTTTTAGAGTGACGCAATGAAAAAATTTTTCGCTATAGGATTGGTGGTTATATCTCCTCCATTTGTGCGGAAGCAGGGTTGTGAGTTTATGAATTAAAAAAAAAATTAAGCCATAAGCTGTTTTTAATTTTTGAATGGAAAAATATTCAATCTACCAGCTTTTTGGAATTGAAAAAAATTTTAATCATAAGCTAGTTGTTGGTAATATATGTATATGAAAAGAAAAATTGTCAATTCATAAGCTAGCTTATGAAGCAAGCCTAAGCTAGCTTTTAAATTGAAAATTCTCCTAAGATAGCTTATGAATTGAAAATTTGTCAATTCACAAATCCCAACTAGCTTCTGAATTAAATTTTTTTTCGTTTTCACAAATCAAAACTAGCTTATAAATTAAATTTTTTTCTATTCACGAGTGCATTACTGACTTGTGAATTAAACGAGGGCTTAAGCTAAAAAAGAGCGGAAGGGATAGTTTAAAAAAAAAATCCAATTAAAAAAATATTAATTCAAAGACAGCGACATTACTTACATTAAAATAAGATGTTTTAATTTTATTTTTCAATCAAGTGATTTATGAATTGTTTTTGCAAAAATTATAGATAGCTACCTACTATCAGACTTAAAAAAATTTATATTGAAAACTATGAAATTAAGTATCTAGTCTAGACTCACTTTCCGACTCTCATACTACACCGATTTTGACAAATGAGGTGTCAAGCGGAGCGAAATTAACTGCTGATTTGACCAATTATAATTTTAATTTAAAAATGTTAATAATATGTTCAAAAACTGCATTTGTTTGTTTTCGTGTGTCTTTTATTTTTATGTAATTGCTAGAATTTTCGCACGGGTAGGCTAGTTTTTATAAAAAACAGTAAATAAGTTAAAAGAATTGTTTCTCTTGGGATCCTCTGTCCTCTGAAAGTAATTTTTTCGAAATAAGATGAAAACTTGAATAAATTAACTAAAATAAAATAAAATGAAATAAAATAAAATAAAATAAAATAAAATAAAATAAAATAAAATAAAATAAAATAAAATAAAATAAAATAAAATAAAATAAAATAAAATAAAATAAAATAAAATAAAATAAAATAAAATAAAATAAAATAAAAAAAATAAAATAAAATAAAATAAAATAAAGTAAAATAAAATAACAGATTTCTGACTTTCAAAAATGGATATATATAATAGTTTGTTATAAGTGTTGATGTTGTTTTTGAATATAAATTTTAATTTAATTTTTTAAATTTGTTTATAAGAAAATTTTCCTACTAACAAAGTAGAGACACACTTATTTGATGCTCAAAATTATACTATACATATGTATAGGTGTACGTAGTAAAGTAAATTTTCTTATTTAACATAAAATGTTATTTTGGTTAATTTAACTACTTGTGTAGCGTTTGTTATTTTCGGACTTGCGAAAAAATGTTTGGTTTTTGAAAAAAAAAACCGCAACATTATAAACATTAAAGTACTAAATCTTTTATATCTTCAGATTGTAATCAAATAATTTTCCTTCATTTGCATTAAAATATCTTTTGTCCTATGTAATGCAAAAACAGAAAAACGAAGAAAAAAAAATCCAAAATAGCTACTTAATAACGTTTTTTTGCAATACCCTATATTCGTCAAGTGAGAGTAATTTACTAACTATAGTATGATGACTGAAGTACATTATTATGAAAACTTATGAGTTTTTTTTAATAAATATAAATTATTTAAAATAAAATTATTCCCACGAAATCATAATGAAATCACCATCTACAGTCAACACACTCAGCTCTGCTGAACAAAAAAAAAAATTACGACCATTAAAAAAAATATTTTAGGAAATTCCCGTTTTCTTTGACAAATTGGCTATTTGCCAAAATAAATATGTCAAATTCCAAGTTATGATCAATATAATTTACCGCATGATATTTAAGCTTTCTGAAAATAATTTTCACTAATTTGTTATTTTGCATATCTTATACTTTACTATTTAGATAGTATTTCTTTTTTTTTATTCACTAAAAGGTGATTTAGCTTGTTAATGAATGCATTGTGACGTGTGTTTGGACGTTTTTCATTCAACAAAAAACGACATAGTTTTTGAGAGACAAGAACATGGCGTTTACAGCTATTGACGTGCGAATATATTATAAATACATTTTGCCTGCCATTGCCACCTATGTAAATGTTAAATGCTTAATGTTCTAAGCCCCTGGTGATATTCGGGATCGGGACAATAAAAACTGTCAAAATTAAATGTGCTTGTTATACACTCAACGTTACGTGATTATGATGGAATGTTTTTACAAATTTGTATTTTACATTTTATTGGTTTTAGTTTCGTTAAGGTTTTTAAAAAGTAAATAAATTGAACTTGTTTTTAATTCAAGTTATATTGGCATCTGTTCATATAAAAACAGAACTCAAAAAGTTTGAGCTATTTGGATTTCACTCCAAAGTTATACACACACAATATATTTGAAGAATGCAAAAATTTCAAATTGATAAAACTTGTATCAAGGTTTTTCTGTATATGGTGGTCCTCATGGTGGCCACCTAGAGCCGCTTCTTTTATGATTTTCAGTATTCACATTATTATGTTGGTATTAGATTAAAAAATATTTTTTTTGTATTGTAAGATGCATTTAAAAAAAAATGTTATATTTGTTTTTTTTTTCTTATAAATCAATTTTGTATTTCTCTTTATTAATAAAATATTAAAATACTTAAATAAAATTGATAGTCATGCAAAACGTTTACATAAATATTTATGTTCAACTTATAATATTATTTTCTTCCTTTTCTTCAGCGTAAACTGATGAAACTTAAATATTTAAGTTACAGCAAATCAAGTCATTTGAACTGGAGTCGAAAAATAACTTTATTCTGTGCTCTATATATTTTTGTAACTTAAACAAACACGTGAAATCTAAAAATAAAAACCAAAAATTATCTTAGTATTATATTTTATGTATTTTTATCTCCTCTATTTTATATAAATTTATAGGCCTTTACTTAGTGACATGGAGTGTATATTAAATGGATGCATTTTAGAGTGTCAAGATGACAGTAAATGTATTCCAATGTAACATTTTGTAGTCTTTTCAATTTTTTTGACACCCGCAGTAAAATATAAACTATTCAGCCTTGTTACACATTTTAAAATATTGTCAAGTGTCAAGCGTAAAAAAAGTCACTAAAAGATTTTGATTTTTTTTTTTGTTGTCTTTTAAAAAATGTCCCCTCTAACCACTGGTTTTTGGGAAATGGAGACACCAATTATAAACTAACGATAATGTGTCAGCACCCACTCATAGAATGATTTAGTGCTCTATTGATAGCTTCCTCCTAAAAAGTGGACATATGTTAAGTTGCGCATTGTCAGTTTTTAAAACACAGATACTTTGGAAATAAAAGAAAACCATGCTCTCGCATGTATGTATACAAATAATTATTATTTATCTTTCTTTATTATGATAAATTACTCTTTGTATAATTTCTGATCCCTTAAGAAGAATATTTGTACAGATATATTAATAGGTGCGGTGGGAAAATGATTTGATATTGCAGCGTGCATATGAAAGAGAGGTAGCTCGCGTAAGTACGAATAACAGAATTGAATTTTAAAATGTTATGTGAAGAAAACTGATATAGCACACAACAAATTAACGGTAATGGAATGCAGCACACAAAATAATAGAAAACCAAGATTGCTGGTCAAAATTGGATTGATTTGTATCAACGTATTTATTAGTTATGAATTTACGACTCCGTGAAATGAAATAACCTCCCAGGCCCCATATAATAAATAAAATAAATTTCCAAAATTTTGTATTGAGGTGGGTAGTTTTTATACCTATATGAAAAATTTGGCATTTGTTTATTATTTCAACTATGAAATAAAACATATACATCTACAAATGCTGGGATTTATTTCATTTTTGAATTTTCGTGATAATAAACAGTGATTGTAATGATTTTTACTATTATTCTGTTTTGATAAAAATTGGTTTTTTTACTCATGTCGATTATGGAATCCGCAGTATGGGATCCGCAGTGCAGATTTTCAGTCCACTGTTCCCTTTTCTTCTCATGACAAATGGGTACGAAGAAAAGAAAACACTGCACTGCAAATCACTGCGGATCGAGAATTGCGGATTCTATAATCGACATGACTATATAATGAGCTTCATTCAAGATTGGTTTGCGAAAATGGAAGGTTCAAGTTAATTTGAAAATTTTTTCGGAAAAAGTAGATTAATTTTTTATACGTTTTTGAAGAAAAAAGGAGATTTGTACAATCAGCGTAGATTAATGTAATCGAATATGAGATTTTAACTTCCTTCTCTGGTCCTTTATTACACTCATGCAACTCCTTAGCTCTAAATATTAAGGTTATATTCCATTGCCAGCAGGAGTCTATATGTCAACAATATTTTTGGACAACAGTATCTCGGGTAAGCCACTTCATGGGTTTTTGATTTTATTTCTCTTCTCGGATCCTCTGATCGGACCCGTTCGAGCAACTCCGGTGCTCATAGAATTCAGATCCCTTATGCGATAACATGAAGATGTTGTTTTGCTTTTGGACTTAAGGTCATGCTAAAAAAAAATTATTTCAATTGTTGACTTCTACAAGCTTAAAAGCAAACATGTTTTGTTATATCTATTGTAATAAATGGATTTCCAATAAGGACGGGTAGATTCTAAATTCGAATAAACCAAGTTGAGTTCAGATATCAAAGAATTTTTGAAATTTTTTTTTACATTATATTGTGTGAAATATACCTGTCGGGCCGTCGCAGTTCTGCTGTGGACGCCTTCCGAGAGATTGAATTTTCGATAAGGTAGGATTTATGTTCACTCTGAGGGCACCCGTCGTTTGCAGCTAATTAGCATAGATCTACGATTTAAGGAAAACCAACAATAAAAAGTTTAACAATGTCAAATCGCATAATTTCGGTTGATTTCACTTTGCCACTTATTAGTGACAAGTTGTCATTTGTATCATCAAATTTTGGTAAAATGCAACTGGCTATCACCAATCAGTAATGATCTTTGTTGATGATGATGATGACAATACCAAAGCAAGCCCGCACTTTTGCTTTTTGACGTACTCATTTATCAAAAAAATGGACCTTGTCGCTGAAGATGAGATTTTGCTGAAATCGGGGTCAGTTTCCAACTGACTGTTATATAGAATCCCAGGCTCGGCGGGAGCATTATCTACATATGTATGTGCACTACAACTTGCCGTTATGACTTTTCTTAAGTGTATGAAAAATAAATCATACAAAAAAAGACAGGAAAACTAACAACAGATAAAACAAAATGGCCGAAAGGTCAAAATCTCGTTTAGAATGTCATAAAAGTAAACATGCTTAGTTCGTAAAAGTAAACATACTATTGATCAAACATACAAAATCTGTAAATTCAAGGATCCCGAACGAGAATCTTAAAAATTATATTAAGACTGAATAGAAATCTATTTTCATGTCAGTTAACTAATTCTAATCACAGTCTGAAAAATTATTAAGACTTATACAAAGTTTGTGTAACATTATTGAATTAATTTTGGCGATCGTCTCATTTTCTTTTCGATATGTTATTCAATAATAAGAGATGTGCTTTGCGTGATTTAAAAAAAGCACAACTATTGGTTACAAAAGATTTTCCATCCATGGACCCTGACCAGATTCATATTCCAAATCCCAAATTTTTCAAATTCTGAACCGAATATAATATGTAGGTATAGTTATATGAATTTTGGCTTTTTGCATAAGAATAATACGAATTATTGAGTATTTTGTACACAATTTCAGAATGTGGACAATCCGAATCCATATATTTTTTGAAAGTAGAGAACTAAGACATATAAAATTGTAAACAGAATTTAAACTCTGTCCACTGTATAAACTTTTTGATGTCTAGATCGCACGAACCTGATCTTGTAGTTAAAAACTTTAACGTTGCTAAATTTAACAAAAATTTGTTGAACAATTCAAAAGTATGCTACTAGTAAAATACATTTCTTGTTTAAAACAAATTATTTTTAAAATACTTAAATGCAACATTGTTTAAATTATCCAAAAGCATCTGATTGCAAAATTATAACAAAATCCGTACTTACTACTTCATGAACTGAAAAATAAGCCAATTTTCACAAAAAAACGTCGAAATCCTATTTCATAAAAGCGATATTTTTGACAAAAATTTTAAACACATATTTCGTTTTCTTATTTTGGCCAATTTTAATCAAATCGTAATTAGACGTTTTCGAAAAAAGGAAAACTGAAATCATTGTAAAGGCAGTTACCTGTTGTAGCTGAACTAAAACAACAATTCAAATTTTCCCTCAGAAAATAACAAAAAAAATTTCTGTACCAAATTTGAAAGCAATTCGCTCTACTCTTTTAGGGTCTATCACAGACCGACGCGACGCACGGATGTATGATGAAACCCTTTTGTTCGAACTTCTTTATCGTCGTAGTTTTAATTTAGATTTCAACCACGATGTTTTTTCTACACGAAACCAATATTTTACATATGTACTTGCCCTATATAGAGCATTGTTTTTGTTGTTTTCTAATCATTCTATTAAGTGGAGTTATCCAATTCTTACACCGGAAGTTCCAATTGTGGATTAAACAATTTTAAGAAAGCAAATTTATTGATTTATAAAATTTTGAAAAACTAAAAACTAAATTAACAGAATTTCGGTATATAAATTTATTGATTTATAAATTTGAAAAACTAAAAACTAAATTAACATAATTTCGGTAAATTCATCCAAAATTCAAAATAAAATTTCATTAATAGATTTATGTCATTTGATCATAAGGATTATAGCGACGCACGACCGACGCACGTTGTAATACATTTCCGTTAAGTTCTAACATTTATAGAAATAGGAAGCAACTTGACGTCTTTGGTTGTTTAGTATTTTTTTCAAACAGATGCAAAATATTAAAAATTGTTTGCATTTATTCAAAAATAATACAAAAAAAAAACAACAAATTTATAAATTAAAAAAAAAAAATCAATATGAAATATCGTATTCTTAAATGAGGCCAACACGCTAGTGAGTTATAAGTTTAAATGAAATATTTATTTAATCCAGTTTATGTGGTCACAAAATATATTGTTTATATAGAACTTAAAAAATGCTTTATGTTATTTCTTCTGACGAAAAAAAAAGAAAAAATAACAAAAGTGGAATTTCGAGTGAAATGTATCCATTAATTTTATATTTTTATTTATATGTCAGTTATTAGACAATTTCTCAAAAAATTACTCTTCACGTGGTAACTACATATATATAATAATCTCAAGATTTATCTTTTCCGAACTTATGTCATTGCTGCTTGTGTTCGTGACCTTAAAAAAAATATATACCTTATTAATATCAATGATGCGTATGTTAATAAAAATAGGAAAACTCAAAACTAAATAATATGTAGGTATATGAATATTTCTTTGGTTTTGTCTCTTATTCTAATTTCAGAACATTTTTATAATATAAATTAAGTTACAAACTCATGATGATGGGGCTAGTTAATTCATGACAATATAATATGTCTCAGACATTTCAGGAGATTTGAGAGATTAAGTCCACGTACATGCCAAATGTCTTGTCAACACATTTCATGATTTTCGGAATAAGTTATTTGAATTTCGTCAATAATTCAGAAACGAATAAAAAAAAAATAAAGAAAACAAAATATACATGAGTTAAACAAAAATCATGTGTTTTTCTATAAAATTGCTTAAATAGAAAAATTAATAAAAGTAACAATACTTCAGAACAAAAAAGTATTAACAATAAATTAAATATTGTCGTAAATTTAAGTTGATAATTTAGCAAAATATTAATTTCGTTTTTTTATTTTTATTGAAATTGTTAATTAAATTTTTTAAAGAGGTACAATTTGATGGTGTAAAATTTTTTTTTTGGCAGTTGACTTAAGTCACACTGAGAACTATTAATTAAACGAAAGCGTGAAGAATTAATTCAGTCACGCTTTACTTACCACAAAATTCTTTTCAAATTGAAAGAACGTCAACAGAATAATAAAATTGTTTCACCCCCAATCAAATTAATTACGCCTACTCTAGACAATATAATCTTAATAACTTCGAGAAATTAAATTAGAAAACAAAAAAAAAAATCAGCAAATTAAAATGATTTATTTTCTATTTTGTCAAATTAAGATTTTTTTTATAAATATCTACATACCTAGATTTATTAAAAAAAAAAACTATATTATATCCTGGGATATTTTTTTTAATTAAATCTGTGATACTAAAACAAAAGTTTATATTATGTCAATTTTAAAAGAAAATGATTTTTATATTTACGAGACCACTGTATAGTAAATATAGAATGTCAGATTAGAAAGATTTATATTTATGAGACAAGCGGACAAGTTCATTAAAATGTCCCCAAAAATATATAGCTAAAGAAGGATATTTTTAATTCTTCACAAAACTGACATAACACAACGAAAACGAAAATAGACCACAGAATATAATTCATTGAAATTTAAAATGGCTGATCGCAACTAGTTTTTTACTAGTCGTATTTTTGTTAGTAATCTTTAATATATACTTAAAAAAATTTGATTTAGAAAACTACGTACAAATAATGAGTTAAGTTGAAAATTAAAATTTCTCTTCTAGAGAATTTTATAAAAATTCGTAAATTTGGAATTGTCCACCAGAGTTGCACCCGTTTAGACTCAAGCTCGATGTCCAAGTGGCGAAAACTATTTTTTACTTTTCAATCATCATCATTATTAAAGAGCCAAAAGGCCATAAGTTGGAATATGGCCTTATATGTCGCTTTGTGAAAGCGTCATTCGGCCATATTTCAAAATATGGATTTATGACGCATAACCTTATGACACGGCACCTCAATAATAGTTTAACAAATAGTTTGGTCAAAATTTCCTGGTAAGTTTTCAGCGGGATGTAAGGAGTTTTTTTTCGTAGCTCTATTCAAACCTAAAAATTTTATTTTAATTTACTTACAAATAAAACAACCTCATAACATTAAAGAAAAGAAAGATTTTCATAAAATGTAATATTATATCCTGCTATAGGACGACCTACTCTCATCGAATTACCAGATAAGGAGAATACAGTTTTTTAGGTGGTGTCTCAACTAACATTTTGCGCATGGGATTCCTGGCGAAATATGGTAAAGGCATAGGGTTGCCACGCTTTATAAGGGTAGATTTTTGAATTTTTTCAATTCTCTGACATAGCTATTATGGTATGTTTTAGTGATAAAAAGAATATCATGTGAATGGAAACTTTATTTAAAAATATTGAAATACGTGATTTTATTTTTAAATCGGCATTTCACTTTCAGTAGGGTAAATAAGGGTAAACGAATAGAAAGGTCTAGATTCTATATTCTAAACCAAAAATGATATAGAGTTTTTACAAGAAAGTCATATACCTATAAAAGAAAATTCTAGAAAATCTAAAACTCGACACAAACATATTTGAAAAACAAAAAAATTAAAGTAGACGTCGCGGTCGGATAACAAAAATGACATAAAATCAGGATGGTGTTTTCTAGAAATAAATTTTATTATTCTTCTAGAGTTCCACCCATATATTCATTTATTTATGTTGACAATATTTTTTGGTTTTTACAGAAAAACAAATCAAAAAGTTTACAGTTTCATTTAAGGCACGTAGAAAATAGCTCCTGTTGCAGCACTATTATTGTGTTCAGGTAGTAAATTATTTAGAAAACAGAGACACGCTGCGGCGTTGGGTATGAAGTGTGCCATCAGGAGTCTCAACTTTTGTTGAGTGGACCCCATTTGATTATTTTTTTTGTGTATAATAGAATTTGATCATGTATTTTGAATAATTTAATGAAGGAAATTGGGCTTAATTATCATTGAAATCGAAGCAATTAATTAAAAAAACAACGAATTCATTCCGGAGAAACGTCGAGAAAGGAATGAATTAGTTATTTTTTTTAATTAATTTCTTCGATTTCAATGATCATTAAGCCCAATTTCCTTCATTAAATGATTATTTTTTTATTTACCTTTATAGCCTTTCCTATATAGGTGGACAACGAATCCCTGGTATTTATAAGTAGGGTAGGGCGGGGCTAGTTGGCCCACTTTTTACTTGAAGCCTCATAATTATCAAACTACCCACAGTACAACTATGGAGCTGGTATTAAAAGAAAGAATGGACTTTTGGCTTCTAAATGAAATCTAAAAAATTTGAAAATATGTAACCGCAGAAGAATAAAGCTACCTTAAATGGATCAAGTGCAAGATGTGTGGGGTTAGTTGGACCAAGCCCTGAAAAGTGGCAAAACAAGTCTCATAAAGAGAAACAAATCCAAAATTTTATAAGGAATTTTATTTAAAACGGTCCAACAAACTAAAAAATAAATTTTAAATAAAACTTTAAGAATAAATATAATAGAAATAAATTAGGGTTTAAAATATCTTTTGGAATCGTAATCGCTGTCGTAATTGACGCATCGAAGAAGGACCCATCTCCGGCTATTGTTAAGTTTATATGAGCCCACTTTCTGCAAGTATGGTACTGTATATCCACTCCTCACCCGACAATCTTGCAGCGAATGATTCTATCCACATTAGGCAAAAATATCCCAGTTCCTCTTTTTCTTCAGAACTTTATTTTTGTAACAAAAACCCCCTTGGCCAACTAACCCCACACCTGGTTTGAGAAGCATATTTAGTCATAAATATAAAAATACTCAAAACTGTTTAATTTAACTCACAAAATATGAAAATACAATATATACACTTATAAAAAAACTTAACCACAGTCCTTCATTCCGGATTTTTCACTAGGAAAATAAAAAAACTATCCTATCCGCATTTTTTACTTTTACACTTGAAAAAGACAAATCTGTGTGTAGTTTATCTTCGGAGGGCACTATGCATCTGAAATCGGTATGGCACGTGCTGGTAAGAGAGCACGCTTTGTTCGTAAATGATCATTTTCTTGTAGTACTTTCAGTTTGTGAATAATTCGCGTGGGCCAACTTGCCCCGTGGCCCAACTAGCCCCGCTCTACCCTATATCTTTTAGTTAGCCGCTGAAGTCAGTGTTCCCGATTTAAAAAAAAAAAAATATCATGATCATGAGAATACACAACAAATCATGAGCTTAATAACTTTATATTCAGCCTCATTGTGAGTTTCAGCCAAAAAATATTTTACCTTAAAATTTATTGTTCGCCCAGAATTTTAAAAGCTATTTTGAACGAAATTTCGTTCCCCTAATATTTACTACATAAAAATAATTGAAAATTAAGGCTGTCTGGCATTACATTCCAATTTAATTTTTCCAAAAAATTGTCAGAATTCTTCTTTGCGTTTTATTACATACTTTTTGTCATTTAAGAATATTCCTTTTGTTTGTTTTGAAATGTTGAGTAGTCTACAAAAATATTTAATTTCTTGTTTCGTTTTTTTTTAAGAAAAAATCATGAGATTTTCAATGAATCCATTTCATGAGATGAGGGTGAAAAATCATGAAAATCATGATAAATCATGAGACTCGGTAACACTGAAGGCGGGTATTAAATCCCAATTGATTATATTTATGATCTAAGCATTAGTATATGTAATAACTTTTTAGTATAATATGTATAGTAAATATAAAAGAGCCAATAGCCTAACGTTAAGGGCATATACTAAGCATGATGCTACTTTAAAACTCTAAAAGGTTCTTAGTTTTTACCAATTTTAAACTTATCCTTTTTTCTTAACAAACTCCAACTGAACACGCCTATAAAACAGTGACAGTTGATGCAAGAAAGTAAGCAAATATACTATTTTCACATTTTTAATTGTCGAAATGACATTTGGAGTTATAGCATGACACTAAAAAGATAAAATAGTAACTAAAATACGAGCTGGTTTAAAATTTGTAAAATCTTATTTTTATCCTGTAACACCAAACTAAAATAAGACTCGCGGAAATAAAGCCCGTGAGTTTTAATTCCCAAAATAAAAGGAAATAATACCTGCGGAACATACCCTAAGCAGAACAACGGAGTTGCGTGAGTGGGGTAGAGGACCCAAAGAGGGAGTTAAAAATTAAAAGCCTTGGAACGCAAGGTATTTGTATCCAAGAAAACTGATGACAAATTTTAAATTCATTTTTTGTTCTTTAGTGAATGAGTATATTCTCCAAATTAAAACCTACAAGAAAAAGGAATCAAACCCAGAGCTTTTGTTTCAATTTCAAAAAATAAAAAAAAATCCCTTTGGTGCTATTTCCTTTTAATTTGGATAGTAAGACCCATGGGCTTTATTTCCCTGGGCCTTATTGCACTGCACCACTAAAAATGCTTTAAATTTTTTTTTAGTTATATGATCTACTGTTGAAATTTGAATCCCATTTATTGTAAAAAGTTATTGTAGCTAATATTTTGATTAAAATAAAAATACATATTCAGAGTTTGGAAACTCTCAACCCAACGTTTGTGTTTTCTTCGGGTAAAACTATGGGTACCGACGAGTCTACCTCAGCCTCGGCAAAAAACAAAAACACTTGTACTTAAGCAAAATGGATGCTTTAATATAATATACAAACTTTTAAAGTCATTTAAAAATAGGCAAAAAAAGTTAAAGAAAGTTAATAACCACAAAAAAAATATATACATCTATAAAAACATAACTGACCATCAACTACCTAATTTTTGTCTGTAAATGTTTGTGGATTACAAAAAGTAAAGCATAAGCTTAAATCAACAACTACCTACAAAGTCATAATAACATTTAATTTAATTTGACCTCTTTTTTTCTTTTTTCAGGCAATTTTATTTTACACCCCAAGATGGCTTTGGAAATCTTGGGAAGGCGGCAAGATTCACGCTCTTATTATGGACTTAGATATAGGAATATGCTCCGAAGCCGAAAAAAAGCAAAAAAAGAAATTACTTTTAGATTATTTATGGGAAAATCTTAGGTGAGTATAAAATTAATATAAATAAAAAAATAAAAAAAACAAACACTTCACAAATGATGACTAATTTAATATCAAATTTATAATTTAGATATCACAACTGGTGGGCCTACAGATACTACGTGTGCGAATTATTAGCACTTATAAATGTGATAGGTAAGTTGGTTAGATAGAGAGAAAGAGAAAAATAGAGAGTATTAGAGAAGAGTAGATATATACAACGGAGTTTTATTGTTTACTTAAAAAAAAAACCACACATGGTTATCGATTAAGGATTGGTTTGTAATTTAAAATTCCCGAGTACACGTATACTTTTGTAGGTCATCTTGTTTTATTTATTTATTTTTTTTTTGTTTTCTGATGGAGCTCATTTTTGAACTCAGAAAGGTCGATGTAACGATTATATTGTTTGATATTTAATTGAAATGCAACTCTTGCTTGGAATACCAATGAAGATTAGTATAAATAAAAGAGAAATGAATTAATGGAAATCACAGCAGTCAGATCGATCTGAAGAATGAATTCAGTGTGATTTTTGTTTCATTTTTTGAACACTTATAATCTTTTTTCTGTGTAATTTTTAGTTTACTGAGGTTGAAAGATTGTGCGATAAATCGTGTGTAAATACGTGACATCAACAGTTTATCATTTTTTTGTTTTATATTTTTAATAGTAGGGTAAACTTACAAATTTTAAACACAATACCTTTATAAGTACCATATGAATCTAACAGCAATTATTGGCATCACCACATTTTTAAAAAACTCTAAAATTAAAGGAATTTTACGTTTATATATTCCACGGGTTTTAAATCATTGCCGCAAAATCACAGAGCGAGATAGTTTTTTTATTATTAGAAGATATTTTCCAACTTTCATAATATAGCTATTTCTCCTGAACTATAAATGTACTTTTCAGTATAATCCAGATTGCAAAAAATATATGAAATCTAGTACTATACATACGTTTACATGGAGAATTGAATTCGAATGGAATCAGGATTTTATCGAATTGAATTCGGATTACTCGATCCAATCCAAATCAAAAATACAAACGTATAGCTAGATGGAAGAATTGAAAAATCGAGATTTCAGCTGCTTGTTGGTGTGTGTGTATTTAATTCAAATTAGATTCTGTTGCTCTGCGTTTCATAAATTATTTTATTTTTTTTCGATTCTATTTGAATTCAATCTTTCAATCTGGCATGGTCATACACTTGGATCGATATATTGATTCGGATTGAATCCGTTCTTTGAATCCGCTCATATAAACGAACATAAAAATACTTTTGTATTTTTTATATAGATAAACATGGGTCGATGTTAAAAATAAGCCAATTTTTTTTGACAGTGAATTTTTAGAGGAAAAAGATGTCAAAAATATTTGTCAGTATAAAACTCTTAGGACCTTTTTTGGATCTATGCAAACTGAAAAAGAAAGAAAATTTTTTTTTTATTTGTACTGTTACATATGTATGAGAAAAAAATAATTCGTGCAAAAAATAAAAATGGATTTTTTCATTTTTTGTGATTTTGTCCGCCAACTTCCGTTTTATTAGATAGTTAAAAAAAATTAAATTTTAATCTTGTTAACAAAGAGAAATACAAATTGATAAGAAAATCTTTAAAAAGCTATAATGTTGACTTGTTTTCAAGCTATGATGTTTTGACGGAAGCTATATAAAATACAAGCCACTACATCAATCTTGGAAGTAACAGAAATTTCTGTTGAAGTAAATCTTCAATGTTTAGTCGACATCAAAGAGGATTTTAAATAGCCTAAATAACCGGGAACTCCTATAAAAAATAAAAAAAAAATATTTGTATTAAAATTTTGGTCCAATTTCTTTTTTGGTAAACTGCTTCACATAAAATTGGTCACAACAGAAAAAAAATACTGTTTAAATAATTGCTAAAAACATAAAAAAATAGTTCGTTAATTTTATGCAACCACTGTGGTGAGAAATTTTATTTTGGAACACTATGTGAGCAATTTAATAATCGCAGACTTTTTTTGTTTACAAAATTCGTAAAATTTTATATGTTTTGAAAGTTTTGTTTTAATTCCTTTCCATGTTAATTTTTTTTCCTAAGAAAATTTTAGATCAACCGTAAATAATACAAAACTTTTTATGAAAAAGTCGAATTTTCCGAACAGAAATGTTTACCAAATTTGGACTCTAACCAGCGTCTTAAAAAAAAAACTATTATACTGCAATCAATTTGTCTTGACAAAATTTCGTAAAAATTTCGATCGATTAACCGTAACAAAAATTAAGGACGAATAATTTTACAGTTAAAAAGTATGAGTTCCTGGACTCATGGTGAATACCGAAAATGTTATCGAATCACAACAAACCTCAACCTGCACAAGAACTTGTAACTTGTGAGCCCTCATAACGGCAAAATAAGGCTCAAAAAATTTCCAATATTTCCCTCGAATAAAAAAGTAAAAAGCCATTGGATTTTTAATTCGAAATTTTTTTTCAATATGATTATTGAAAAATTGACAAATTATAACAAAATAAGTCAATTTTCTCAAAAAAACAACAGAACTCAATTTCCGTAATGCGATCATTCTACATTTACGAAATTTTATCAAAATCGTTTTCGAGAAAATTGGACCGTTGTATGGTATAGTTACCCCTTTTAGATGAGAATAAAACAAAAAAAAAAAGAATTTTCTAGGGAATCACATAAAAATGTTCTGCAATAAATTTAAAGAAAATAGATCTCTGATCTACCCGTTTAGGGTATTGTTCTAATTACAGTGGACGCACGGACGCACTGACGTACTTACAACCCCCTTTTCTCGTAGATTGGATTACAATTTTTTACACGAAAACTATACTTGCTCAAAAATTATATTAAAATAATTAAAAAAAGTTCTATATTAACAAAACTTATTCGACTTATAGACAGGGTGACCAAAAAAATGTTTCGAAGTAGAATTTTTTTAAATTTAAAAATAACAGCCCTTAATCAAAAACAGTTACGATTCGTTATTGGTGAGTTACTAAATTCTTAGAGTTCATGACCTTCCCAGTTCCCTACCACTAGTTTAAGTTTGGATCATTGATTATGGGACACCCTGTATAAATAAAATTATATATAAAAATAACATACATTAAATAACTTTATAACTTATAGTTAATGGATATTAACTTCAAAAAGGCATAAGTGAACATTTTTTCATTTACTCGTTTGAATAAATTACCGTTTAAATGAAATAAAAATTGTGAAAAATTGCTTTAAAATATTTTAAATATATTTTAACCTTTTTTAACGTTTATAATATGTACTTATATTTTTTAATTTACAAAAAAAACTTTTTTTTTTTTTTCTCAAAATGTACGTTGATTTCATTGCACTGAAAATTTGGTTTTGTGGTATTTCTGTAGATATCTGTTTATATTTATTTTATAAGGCAACAAAGTTATATTACAAAAATTATAAATAAAAATATAAAATAAATGAGTTCTTATTTTAACATCTTTTTAATTAAAACAAAACAAAACAAAAATCAATAAATAATGTATCTAAATTTATGTCCATGTTTTAATTTAAAAAAATGTTGAAATATTGACTCATTCATCATTCACTTATATTATTAAATTATCTATAGACATTAGTATTATATTTATAAACAAATAAAATACATAAATATATTTGGTTGGTTTTAACAAATTAAAAAAAAAAAATCTTTAGTTCAATGTGTTATGAAATTTTGTTTAATTTAAACATAAATTTAAGGTCAGGTAGCACCTCTAAATGTGAAAAATTTAAAGGTGGTATCTCTATTGATATCTTAGTATATACACAACTTCATCCTCCATCACACAATCAAAATTAAAAGCATTATTTAAAAAATAACTTTGGGTCAAATTCAAATTGAAAACGAAATAAAAAATGTCATTAATCCTTCGATCTGAAAATTTGTTTTTAGAAATTATGAGAACCTGCGCTTAATATACCAAAAGAAAACATATTGATGTTTAAGATTTATATTTAATTTCTTTGCTTCATTTTTTTGTTTGCTTGCGTCCAATTCTTGCAAAAATATAAATCTTAAATTTTCTCTCCTCTTCCAGGTCAAATGTTTCTTATGAATAAATTTTTCGATGGCGAATTTATGACATTTGGCTTAGATGTGATAGCATACATGGAAGCCGATCAGGAGGATCGACTAGATCCAATGATTTACATCTTTCCCCGAATGACCAAATGTACATTTTTTAAATATGGCTCAAGTGGGGAGGTAAACAAAATATTTTGTGTTAATTTGTTTTTCCTAAATTTTAATTTAATTTTATGAACAAAAAAAAATTAAATCAAAAAACAAAAACTTTTTCTTCAAGGTGGAAAAACATGACGCCATATGTATTTTACCATTGAATGTTGTTAATGAAAAAATTTATATTTTCCTTTGGTTTTGGTTTATATTGTTAACGATTTTAACAACACTTACACTTATATACAGGGTGGTTATTATATTCTCGCCTCGTATGAGAGTTTATTTATTTCGTATGCGATTTAGGTGAGTAGATTTTTTATAAACAAAAAAAAAACCAAAAAGTTCTAGACGTAAAATAGTAAAAATAAAAAAATTAAATTAAATTTTGTTTGTATGAAAAATACTAATTTTTATTATTTATTTTTATAGGTTAGTGCGTCGAGACGCTATAGAAATAATTGTGCGGCGATCGAAAATGGGCGATTGGTTTTTATTATATTTATTAGGAGAAAATATAGACACCGTCATATTCCGCGATGTTGTACAGGATCTAGCGAATCGATTAGGACACAACCAACACCACAGGGTGCCTGGCCTTAAAGGTGAAATTCAGGATGCATGATATTGGGAGTATTAGAAAAATACAAACAAATAAAATTAAAAAAAAAATAGTTGTAACAAATATTAAGTTCATTGTAAATTATTATGTTTAAGGAAAAAACAAAAAAAAAACATTTTTTTTTTATTTTCATGTTAATTTATTTCTTATAATAAATTGTGCATTTATTTAAGTGAAAAAAAAAATGCATACAGAAATGATAATACTGTGTTCATGGGAGAGATAAAAATAAATTTTATAAAAAATAAATAAAAAAATTAAAAAAAAATCAATAAAAACATCGACTATGAAAATACAAAAAAAAAATTCAAGTAATTGAAACGAAATTTCGAACGAATTCCAGAATCTGCGCGTAATTTTATACAAAAAAAAAACCATTATAATTTTCAGTTTGTATTCATAAATATAATTATTATAATTAGGTACATACTTACATACCTATACTGAACTTCTAGACATGAATTAGGTATTAATATCAGAATAGTATTAAAATTATATTATGATGGTACCATATTGGGGAGCAACAAAACACACACACACAAACACAAAAATTCGAATAATTTTGTTAGCAAATCTCCGTCCAACGAGATGATGTTGAGGCATAAAATGGGTGACAATTTTCTTCTTACTATTTATAAAATGATTATTTCCAATTTATGTTTGTACAGAAAAAAAATAATAATTCTTAAGTTTAAAAATTGTAATAAAAAAAAAAATACACAATAATAATATTAAACTGCCATTTTACAGAACCATATCATACAAATGTATTTTTCTCCTCTTCTAATTTTTCAAGTCACCATTTTGCCAAGAAATAATACAAATTGCATATTTATAAAAACCTCACCATCTCCCAAATGTATAGATATATAAAAAAATTTAAATAAATTAATATTTATATAAATAAATAATATTTCGTCAACACTGCCAACAAATAAATTTTATGAAAACTTAGGTAGAATTTATCAACAAAAATAAAGCCACCCTGAGAAAACAAAAAATTACCAAAAAAAATGGAGAATTAAATGCAATTTCCAAGTTGAGCCCTAAGAATTCCCCCAAAAAGCTACCATCAAAAACCCAAGAATTCAATATTGATCTTAAATTAAATAATATGTTAAAATTTATTTCCACTGTAAAAAGTAATAAAGAATTTTTCAAAAAAAAAATTAAATTATTTTCAATTTTAAATTATTACAACAACAAACAAAAATTAGATTCGTTCCTGACAATTTTACGCATTACTCATTCTTAAATAAGGCCCATTTTTATTTCAACACAAACGTATATAAATATATTAAAGACGAACTAGATATTGAAAAAAAAATATTATTTTAAAACAAAATACCATCATAATTAGAGCGAATTGATTTTTTTATAAATAAACTAGTTAAATCTATAATAAGAGTAAATAACAAAAAAAAAACAAAGATTAGTAATTAAAAAATAAAAATTGCCATTAGCTTTTAGTCAATTTAAAATACTGAAGTAGCGAAATTAACAAAAAAAAAAATCTATTAATTTTAAGAAAATAAACAAATTGAAAATTTAAATAAAATTAGATATGATAGGCAAACAAAAAATATTAAAAAAAAAACTTTATTTTCAAAGTTGAAATAAAATATAAAAAATGTAAATCAAAAGCAAAAAATAATAATAAAACCTTAATTAAGAAATAAGAAAAAAATACTAATAGCAATATTTTCGACAACGAAAATGATAAGTCAATAATTCAGTTTAATTAATATAAAATAAATTTAGAAGTTTAGATTAGGAAAACAAAATTTAAGTAAATAATAATAAAAAATACAGAAGATAAGAAATATAAATAATAATTATAATAAAATCAGAAGCAAACATCATAATAATATTGTTTTAGAAGACGTGTATGAATTCGAATGCGATGTATGAATTGAATTTTTTGTATGAAATTGTAAAAAAATAAATAAATTATAATAAAATAAAATAAAAATATCAAATAAAGTATAAGATTTCTTTTTTTTATTTTTCTTTTAATTTTCTTTCTTTCAGTTATCGTATTTCTTTAAATAGGACTTAAAATTTAACTAAAAAAAAATAAAGAAAGAACTGAACTCTTTATAAAATGATGCTCTGTGTTTCTTTCGAAAGAAAGTAAATTATTTTTATAATAAGAGTTTCTATAAATTCTTAAAAATTTTAAAATTAGTTCCCTTTGTTAATTATAAATATTTATATTTTGTTTTTGTGTTCAAGTTAAAAAAAAATTAACAACATCATGTCAATTCTTCAAAGTATATAAATAAACCATAATCTACTAAATTATATCTAACATAAAAAACAAAAATCTATTCCAAAACATTTTTGTTCATAGATACAAGAGCATAATATATTAATAAAATTAAAAACAAAATATCATACAATTTTATACTGCCAATTTAACTTAAAACAAAAAAAAGTAATAAAATCGATACAAATTAGTTCTAGTACAGTTTTCCCAAAAAAAAAAAAATGCTCTTATAGTTAAATTTTTTATTTATTTTTTTATTTTACAAATTTTTTTTTTCAATTATTTTTAAACAAAAATCAATTTTTTAAATATAAATCAAGAATTTTTAAAAGAATATAAAACTGCCAAGTGGATTGTATAGGAGTTGAAATCATGTGGAGGGATTGGTACACGTGCTTAAAATAAATAATATTACATTTTTGATTTTAATATATCAAAATATTTTTGTTTTATAATTTGCTTGCTTTCCTTATTTTTTTTTTCAAAGCATAAATTATATTTATTTTCTTCTATTTGTTTTTTTTTCTGTATCCATCATGACGAAATAAATTATGCGTTGATTGTTTTTCTATGGAATAGACGGATAAATTTAAAAGTTGGCTTGCTCTTGGTAGATAACTCTTTTCTGATGCTCACATAAATTTTGGGTACAGCCGCTCAAGGTTACACTTTCAAGATAATGGCGTATTGGTTGAGTTTATAACCAACAATACACATAACGTAGTCATTGAATCTCACCTATTTTGTTTGCTTTTAAAAAGGATTTGGACTTTAAATCTTTAATTGAAACTTTAAATTTTGCAAGTTGGTCAGGCAAAAGCTGTTTTTTCAGTCTCTCTAAAGTATGGGAATATAACTAAATTTATGGTAAAGCCTAGAACGTAGATCGCGCTAAATTTAAGCTCTCACTTTTCTCTCAAAAAATCAGCTAAAACTCTAGCTAAGTATTGACATAAGAGCGTTGTGGAGAAATGTCATTATAGAAAACATCAGCTGAGAAGAAAAAAAATTCACACAAAATTCGAGAACTACAGAATCTGTTAAAATTTAGATAGAGAAATAATGTGTTCCGAACAATTATTTCTTGCCCTGAATTTTGGCAGATAACAATGCGATTTGATATTTTAGCTGAAGCTGCGCACAACTCGGCTAAAATGTTTGGCTTAATTATTGGAGGGAATTTTGTATGATAGCAAAAAATTAGCGCGATCGGCGTACTATAAGCTTCAAAACGAAAATTATCTAAATTTGTTCTGCTTTCGTGTATTTCTTTCATTTCGTTTATCTTTTTTCTATAATATTTCCAACTTTTTAGTTGCATTTGGAAGGGAAACTGTTGAATAATTAGTTTTCTGCTTTCAATCCTGGTTACGTAAAGTGAAAGAATTGTTGAAGATGGAAATTTAATAGCGTTACACTTTTTTATCGTTTCCGTAATACATAGGTATTTGTTTTTCATCTTGCCTGAAGTGTGTTTTTTCGCTTACGCAAGAGTCATACAAATATCACCTGATCATCTGAGAGTGTTAATTGGTCTTTTTCATGAACTCTTTATAAATTTTTACAAAAAAAAAATATTCTTTCAGTGCAATTCCCAAGTATTTCTTTCTAAACCTCAACTTTTCCTGCTTCTCAACTCACTCGGAAATTTCATATATCCATTCCTATAAGCGACACTTTCCCAGCGTAGTTGTTGCTTATATAAATGAGACTTAAACTTTCTATCGCATTTTACTTGATGGCCGATTTTCCCAAAACTATATCGAAAGTCAATAATTTTATACTTGGTAACTTCTGTCAATGTATTGATAATTTGGTATTATGAGTATATCAATTCATAATTTTAATGCTATTGTGGATACTTGTCAAAACATAATAGTGAATGGGTTTTGGTTTGACCTTTAACGTGTCATTTGCATTTGGTTCTTTTGATTCGGTTTTACAAAACTAAGTAAGTTGTTTTTAATTTTAACGTCGGATCTATTAAATTTTAATTTTAGTAGTAATTTCCCACCACATGCATATTTGATACTTTTATCAACGACGAAATTTGATGGGTATCAACATTTCTGACAACGGTAATACAAAAGAAAATATCAATAAAACTATTAGCAATAGTATAAAATCTGTATACAATTCACAATTTATCAAAATTTTTGATGAATGATCACCAGTGTTGTCGCTGAGAAATTTAAAAAGGGGTCACGAGGAAATAAAAGTCGCATTTTGAAATTTTTGTTAATAGATTGTGAAATGAAAGGAAATCCGTATAGATAAAACATGTTTTGGAGTTTTTTTTGTTTGTTGTTTTTTGGGAATATCACATAATCTCTCAAATATAACATTTACAGAAAAAATCAAAACACCATTATATTGAAATTACAAATTTTGTTGACAATTTTTCTATTTAAAAATTTCTTTAATTTAAAAAAATAAATACTTTACACAAAAATTTGCAAATTAAAAACATAAAATTAATGTTTTGGTGTTATTTTAATTTTTTATTAAACAAAAAATTACCAAAGCAAAAAATCAGATTTTCACACCTTTCAAATAAATTCTCAGTTGATACCTACTAAAAGTAAAATACGGAAAAATATATTGTGCGTTACATACCCGTCAAGCAATAAACTCCCTCGGAGAATTGCTGAGATGTCATATAGTCAGTAAACACTTCCTGACCTATCAATAATGACGAAATAAAATAATGCATAGTGAAGACATGTAACAAAAAATACTTTGCGAACACATCCCCAGCAATAAAGAGTGTACATATTATGTAAAAGTGGTGAAACCGTTTTATTGATGCTTGTATTACTGTGCTAAATATAAATACCAATAAAACGCAGTTTATGTTTATATATCGAAAAGTCGAGCTGGATTTTCATGAAAAACTAAGCAAACGCAAATGCAATCGAGTCGAACGAAACACATTTCATTTAAAAAAAAAAATATAAAGACGTTCAATTCAAAAAAAAGTAACGGACATCGCCCCCTGGAAAAACTTGCCCTCAACATTTTGGTGTTTAAATTTTTTCAATACCATTGATACTTACCGAGAGCTGCAAGTCTAAAGAAAAAAAAAAAACTTCGGATGCAGCGATCTTCAACTTCATATAAAATATCGTGTAGATATTTGTAAGCCATAAGAGGGCTTTCTGCCATCACTGCCCTATAATAAAAGTGTGTTTTTAAGATTTCTAGAACTTTCACTTGAAACTGGTAAAATTTATTATTTCATGTTGAAGTGGTTAATCCAATAAAAAAACAAGTAGATGGAGATGAATTTAATGTAAAATACTGCTTACTGCAATGAACGCGAAAATCGCCTTATAGGTTTTTGAGATTCAAGATTTTTTTTAATTTTCTATCCTTTTTTTTCGAAGCAGCATAGATAATTGTTCCACATCCTATTTTGAAAAAAAAAAAAATATTTACAAAATATTCTTTGCACTGATATTATCCAGGATAAAGTACAATGCGATAAAGTGAATGCTAAAAAAGGATCTTGGGAGAAAAATTCGCTTCGACGACGAATAAACTTTAACCTGTCAAAATTAAACAAGAAGGTAATAAATTAATGAGGGTATACCCTAACTGACGCGATGAAGTTGAACGACGCGACGATGAAATTGCAGCTCATTTGTGCATCGGTCGCCGAACTCATTAGTTTTTTTTTATGTTCGTTGTCAGATAATATTTTGGGTTAATTTCTATAACCAATGTATTTTCAGCATTTTAACTTATTGAAAAAATGTTTAAGAATATTCATTCGTGGCTTTATTTATGTAGATATATTTTTTGTAGCTTTTATATTTTTTTTGTTTACCGATTTTTGAATACTTCTCGACAAAATCGTGCTTCCCGCCTTATTTCTGTCCATTCAATAACATCATTGAGAGCGTTATGTTATTTAATTAAAGCTTAGTTGATCGTTTTCCCTATGCAACTTTAAATTGAAAGTTTTGAAATTAATTATTTAAAATTAAAAATAAAAATAAAATTAGTTTTTCAATTTATTTATTAAGATTAATCACTTATTCAAAGTTAATTGGTCTCAAGGGAGCTTTGTTCAAATTATTTTTAAAGCCACAGAAATTCCGATTGCGTTAATTTTCCAGGGGTGAATTGCCTCAAAGCCTTAGCTATCTATGATGACATTTTGTCCGAGATGTTGATACTAAAAATATCCTTTTATTGACATTCACTCTGATTTTTTCCGATATATAGTGGCAACATTCATCATATGAAAGAAGTAGCTTGACAGTGCGTCTTTTCTTGTCTAAAACCTTTTTTTAGCATCAATGCAGTGTGGAGTTCTTGACCAACTTCTTCAACCTTCAGAAATACGCATTTTTTTTTTTTTTCAAATTTTACTTTATAAAATAAAATTTAATGTATGTATAGGTATGTATTTATATTTTTTTTTATATTTGTATTCAACTATAGGACTGTATATTCAATACTGTATAGGTCAGAGGGTGTGGGGATAGGTTATACTGATTCCAACGTTAGATTATTAACATTTTTTTTTACATTTGGATTTGATTTCCTAAAAATTGTTTATTTATAGCTATTTCAATTCTTATAAGGATAAAATAATATGAGCATTGAGCTCAATAAATATTTAAAAAAAAACAATCTGCGCTTTGACATGACTTTTTCTTTTTTACTAATTATTATTGTTTTTTTTTTATAAAATATTTTTTTTAAAAAAGAAAGTAATTTAAAATAGATAATAGCAGTCTTCCATAATCTTAGGGCAATACAAATTTCCTTAAAAACCTATATTTTCTTTTGTTATAATATTTGTTTTATTATTTTTCATTTAAAAAGGCTTAATCGGCTTTATCAATAAACCTATCCGATCTTAATGCACTTTATAAATAATAAAAATAAAAGTAAAACACTCTCTCCACAGAATTAACCTACAAAACCTATAGTGTTGTATTTGATATTGTTTTCAAAAAAAAGTAATAAAAATAATAATAATATAAAGATTTGTTTGTTTGTTTTGTTAAGTTTTGTGCCTAAATTTTGTTCTTCCAAATTCCTATAAATAGTAGAAGAACGTAAAACATTCCAATTAATTATATTATCTTTATAAAACCAAAAGGCACCTCTTTTTCCTTTCTTCACTGAAATTTCCTCCAATGGCACTTTTATCCAAGCACTTTAATTAAAAAACAAAATTATCAACATAATATTACAACAAAAAGAACTTTCATTCTATGGAATGCTAAAAATAAAAAAAAATAAATTAAATTACTCCTAGTCCCAAGGAAATGAAAAATTGACTTATATTTAAAAAAAAGGAATATGAAATTTATAAAACTGCCTTAAAATAATAAAAAAAAACAATACATAAACTTGCATATATATACACTGTAATAATGTATGGACAAAAGTTTTAAATATTTTATTATCTTTGTTCAAAAAAAAAAAATATTAATTAATAAAAGGTAACTAACAAACATTGTAAATAATAATAAACTAAAAAAAATAATAATAATAAAATTTAACAAGAAATTTAAATTAAATTAAAAATTGTTCTCCTGTTCGGTTTTTGTTTACAAAAATATAATAAATATATTATATACAATATATGTATATATATATTTAAAATTATATACAAAACTAGTCTTAAATTCCTATTGTAATATATATATAGCTAATACAATATCAAATTTATATAAGAAAAATCTTTAGACAAAAACAAAATATACTTAATAAAAATATGATTTGAAACTTTAATCTTTATTTGCCATGAAAACGTAGTTATTAGTCAAAAAAAATATGATTTATTGTTTTATACACTAAAATAAAAATAAAAAAATAAAAATGTAAAAATAAAATTCATCGAAAAAAGAGAACAAACAATTCGCCGATTGCCTTCAAATAGAAGAATTTCGATATAAATTCACTGCGAACACAAAAAATAAAAACAAAAACAAAAAAAAAACAGACAAAGCGTTATTATCAAACGTGAAACTTTTATTAAATCATATTTCAATACAAAACAAATAAAACAAAACCAAAAAAAATATACATACTAAACCTATACAACAAAAAAAGCGGTCAACAAAAAAAAATACAAAGTTTTAACGAACTCTTAAAAACATATTATAACATGATGGAAACATTGATGTGACACTTCTAAATTTTGTTCGAAGTCAAATCTTTTGAAAAATACCTGTATGTAAAAAACAAAGTGTAACCAAAAAAAAATAAAAAAAAATCATACAAGAAATTACCAGCAAAGTTATTAAGTTTCATAGGTTTTCGTGTTTTTTAGTAGATAAATTATAAATTGGGACCAATTCATTCATATCTGAATTGATTGGAATAGTCGAAGTCGAGATAAAGGAAAAAAATGGAAGTGTTTTTTTAAAGTTGATTATTATTTATTTTTTTTTGAAAAAGAAACAAAAACTTGTCTGATAATCCCTGCGTTGTTGGTATATACATATTATGTACACAGTTTAATATAAGAAACCATATTTCTTATAGATTGTTTTATATTATTATTTATCAGTAAAAATACAAAAAAAGAGAGACAGAGATATTTAAACAACAACAAATTTGGTAAACATTTAATTTTGGCATCAATATTTCCATTAAAGTAAATTAAAAAAAAAAGAAAACAAAACACATGAATAAAAAGAAAAGACGATTAAATAGAGGAAAACATTCAGGATTGTATAACATATTATATACTTAGTAAATGATAATTCATTAAACTGTAAATAATATACATGCACACATAATTTAGATATATACTACTTAATAACAACGTTGTATGATTTTGATCAAAACAAAAAAAAAATAATAAAGTATAATAAAATTTTTCGATTTGTTAAAAAAAGTATGAAATTGTTTATTTATTTTTATACATATACCAAAAACATGAAAAATAATGACGAATTCGAAAACTGGCGAGAAGAAATCAACAAATTCGTAAGTTACGAAATTTTTTGTGAGGTCAACGATTTTCATGTAACAGCTTATATTTATCCTTAGTTTTTACAGTTAGTCATCCATTAAATTTACCAAATTTTGCAAGAATTTTAAGTGCTTAAGACGACTTTGGACTTTAGGGGTAAAATATTTAGTTAAGTCAAAAATTCTTTTTCTAAGCCATTTGAGATTAATTCTTTTGAGTTTGATAGAAATTTTGGTTTAAAAAAGTAGTGTAATAAAAAATTCTGTTTTCGAATTTGGCGAACAATTGGTGCAAAATTTTAGACTATTTAGTACGATGTTTAAACATTTTTAGTATGAAATTTTAAAACTGCTGGGTGTTAAGTTTAACAAAAATTCATCAAGTCGTTTTTGAATTATTAAGTTTTCAAACAAAAATTTGGAAGCTTTTTTTAAAAATCAAAAAAAAAAGTTTGAAAAGTTTGGTATGCAATACTTTTCAAACTTTTTAAAACATTCTCCACAAAAAAATGATCAAAATCAGTTGAACTATATGGGATAATATTTAAAATATTTTTTCTTAATTTAAAAAAAAATTACTGAATTTCTATTTAAAAAAGTTGTGGGCACGTTTTTGAGAAAAATAATATTTTCAATTTTCGCTAAAAAAATTTACGGCAGCTATACTGATATTTTTGGTCCTAAAAAAATTAACAACATATTGGGGGAATGCCAAAAAAAACGCTATTTACCAATTGTATACAGAAAATCGACCTACCCGTTAAGGCCGCAGCAGAAAGAACAGACAGACAGACAGAATTGCGAGACCCACTTCGCTATCATCGTAATGTTAAGTTTGATTGGCATGTTTAAATTAAGCTAAAAATATAAAGATATTAATGTTTTCAAATTCATAAAAAGATAAAAGTCAAATCGATTTTTAAAATTTGAAATTCAAAAGTTTAAAAAACTTGTTAAATCAATAAGGTTCTCCACACTTATTGGCCTCCTCTTCGAAAAAACAATTTTGAAAAAATATTTTAGCATTGGTTCAACAGAACGAACAGTTGGATTGTTTTTAAGGATTAAAAAAAAAAAAGATTTTAACTAAAAGAAAATCGACATGGTTTCATCAATAAGTCTGTGTTTCTTGATGGGCCTTCAAGATTATGGTCTAATAATTAGAAAAATCTGGTTTGAATATTGAATTTCTTTAATACTGTAATATGTATTTAAAAAAAAAATATCAATTCATACAATATAAAAAAAACGCAATAAAAATAGTCTTAATGGGCGTTTTTTTTTGTAGTTCAGAGTAGAGTTCTGAACACAGTCTGAACACTCCGAAAATACTCTGAGCGATCTCTGAACTGACGTGCTCTGCTCTGAGAAGTCAGAGAATTCAGATTTATTTAAAGAAACACGCTTCAGAAGCTGTATCTTTTTTATTTGTTCACAGTTGTTATTTTCTTTGTGTTCAGCTATTCAACTCCGTCTGCTCTATCAATTTATTCTGAGCTTATAGAGCGCGCTCTGAACATGGTCAGAGCGAAAAAAGAAACACAAAATTGGAGCTCTGAATGCTCTGAGCTTAAGAGGAAACACAATCTTTTGTTTGACAGTTCAGGCTCTGCTCTGAACTAAAAAATAAAAACGGCCAATAATTCAAACCGGTACTTAAAAAATGTAGACAAATTTTATATGTAGACCACGAAGTCGTGAAACCAAATCAGTAGAGTGTTGTAGAGTTGAATAGGTATTAATTCTTTTTGAATTCTGTTTATTTGAGATAACTTACCATTTTTGACATTGCACCAGATGAATACAAATGTTCATAACTTTTTACTTTATGATTGTAAATATAAAATTAATAAATTTATCAAGTATCTATATTTTGCTTATCAACATCATAAGCATTTATTTTTTTTTATGTCTCAACATTGGCTCAATGAATAACGTTCTAGATACAAAAAGTTACAAACAAAATATATAATTAAAATACTTTTCATGGAATATTTTTGAGGTAAGAAAATATCAAATCATAACCATAGTATATAGGTACACATATTGTAGGTATAATATCATAGTTTTGCTGTGCATCTGTCAAAATCGAAGAAAATTGTGTCGCTTCACTTGATTAATTTCAATATTTTTTTTTTGTTTATAATGCTGTGGTGAGGAGTTCTTGAGGGCACTCGAATAGACATTTTTATTTTCTAACACTTTCAACTTTAAAAAGCTGTACAAAATTAATAGATTAATGAACTCTGCATCATAAATTCTTAACGTTTAAAAATCCAAACGGCTTTTGGCTTTTTCTTGTATGAAAAGTAAAGGAACATTTCTCTCCAGAATCGTTTTTTGATGAAAAATTATAAATAAGATGTCCGAGAATGGCCAAATCTCGGATCCTGCACCATCTTGTTTAAATCAATAAAAGGTCGGACAAAACGTCAAAAAAACATTTAAGAGTCTATTGAAAGTGCAAAATCTAAATTATAAAATTCTGGTATTTGATAAACTAATAGACTATTACTGCATCACCAACTTGTTTATCTTCTTTACCAATTACACATAATAAGACGTTACTAAAATAGGGTTCAATAATTATGTTAACAATAGTGCTCAACTTAAAAGGTATCTACATATACAGTATGCATATATATAAACATACAATACATAATATGAGCACATCATTTATTGCAAGTGGGTACCTACTAGTGTTACTGCAACCAAAATTATTTATGAATCCCTCCGAATGAAAAAAAAGAGTCTTTTTGGAAATAAATTCAAATTAAAAAAATCTAAAATTTTAAGAATTGTCAAAGCATTTTTATTTTATAAACAAAAATTAAATACATTAATTCATTCATATACAAATAAATATTAGCCCAGTCAATAAAGCTATAAGAACAGCCCAGTTAGGAAATAATCGCCGCAAAGCTGGATTTTGATATAATATATCCTCCTCATGGTGTACTGAAGAAATTGTCAAATAAAATTCGAAAAATTAATAGTTTAAAAATCATTTATTCAAAATTTGTGTCCTTTTTAAAAAAAAATGTATCCCGAATCCCACCGAAAAAAAAAATATCTCCCGGTAACTATCTCATTGGTAACTCTGGTGGATACATACACAGGCAAATAAAATTATTTTAAATTTGCCTAAGCATATGCAATGATTTTGTAACCTACGTCGTACATCATTCGAAAGCCGCTGTACAGTTTAACACAAATACATAAATAAGAGAGTGTCTTCTTTTGGAGTAATTCAAATATTTTCGTTTCTTTGCGGTGGTGATCTGACTTGGACCTTGTCAATATGCTAAGCTCAGTCCATCTTACGTAGATTTCATGATGAATAGCTAGTGACGTCTATATACTAAATTCAATAAGAATTCCTAATCATTTAAGCTGTAAGTTCTTTTATACGTGACCTGGCCCCTGGCATTTTGTATATACGAAGTTTTTTGTACACCTAAATTATTTGTAGACTAAAGGTCGTTACAAATTTTTAATCAATAATTCACAAGCGTGATTATATAGTTCAAAGCTTACATTCAATGCTTTATAATTGTATCCTGACCCACGAGAACAATTTTAAACGATAGAGTCTTAAATTTATATAATAATTATAGTTTAAAAAAAAATCTAAGACTGTTCTTTAAATCCATTTCAGGACAAAAAGTAAATGATATTACTCTTATATTTTCAGTTTCATTCTTTAAGAATAATAACAAAAGCAGTTTACTATTTAATTCTGCAAACAAGTTTTGCCATAAATTTATTTCGACTCAAGATACAATGTTATCAAATATATTTACACCAATTAACTGTCTTGAAACTAAAACAACGTTAGAAACAACTTTGCTCCCATAAAAGATTATTCTACTGACGTCATCTTTTGCAAAACAACTGGTCATATAAACCTACATTTTATTTCAATGTTGCGTGTCTTAGTTTTGATGATGAAGAAGTGGGAAGATGGTAGGCACATAAGATAGAGAAGGTAACAAAAAAAATTACAAATCTATTCAAAGAAATAAGGTAAAGATGGATGGAAATGAAAACAAAAAATATTAATAAAAATGAAACGCTTGATTGAGAATAATAAAACTAATGTTATATAATATGTTCGATGAAGGTCATATATAATAAATAAATACAAATATTTTTTTAATCTCCAGTGAAACAAACTAAGAATATGCAAGCAACTTATTTTATTTGTTATTCTTATAAATAGTTGAAAAATTAGAAAAATTTATATTCGTTAAACCTTATATTGATGGAAAATAGTTTACATAAGATTCTAAAAATACAAAAAAATAACTACAGTTATTTTGATAAAACAGGAACATATAATTAAATAGTTTTTTTTTTTAAGGCTACTGGCATAGGTACACCGTGTACTTTGATGTAGAATGATTTCTTAATCTCAATGACGTGTTAAGCAATATTTCATTTAAAACAAAATTAATTTTTAATCAGTTAAGACTTTTCCACACTTTCTTCTCAACAAATACATATGTCAAAATATTATTCAGTACAGCTTCAAAAATAATTGTTCTTATAAATGGTTCAATAAGAACATATATTTTTGATGATGATAAAACTTAGACTTTAAGTAAAATGGCGCAGTCAATAAGTGTTTTTTTACTAATACATTCGAACTGAAAAACACCAAAGCGGGACCGAATTTTGTCTTCTCATTGTTATTTAAATCCAATAAAAGCGGAATCTGACAAACTATTCATCGCCTGAATAAAAACAAATAATGCCTGTTTTGATTTATATGTCTGCAAAAAAAAAAATTGGATTTCCTGCTTCCTATGATAGGCTTTATAAACAAATGGAGGGATCGCACGAACTTGTTTTGTGTTTTGTTTAAGAAAAAAACTTTTACTGTAAATTGTTTAATTCTATATTATTAAATTATTTAATTCTATATTATTATATTATTAAATATTAAAAATACTTAGAGATACCGGATTGTAAGATTATACAAAAATTGATCAACCCACTAACGAAATATTAATTCAAAATAACTAAAGAATGTGGCAATTTTTCATAAAATGTTAAAAACCTATTTTCGTTATTTTTTGTTAAAATTATAAAATTATTTGATTCATAAATTACAAGTACGAAGATAATTAAAAACCTTTACATACATGTTCGAGAAAATTAAAAAAAATTAAGTTGTTGTGTGACGCAGTTACCCGATGAATTAAAAATAAAATTCTAACATGTATAGAATTACATAGAAATCCATTTATCAACAAATCTTTTTATCCGGTTTATTCTCCATGAACATTGCAAATCATGAATTATTAATTAATTATTATACATTTTTTTTTTAAAACCGACTTTTTAGACTTTACTTTAGCTTAAGTAGCATAATTACAAAATTCTTTATATTTCTATAGGAAAATAATAATTACAATAAAATTAAATAATACAAAAATAATAATAAAAATAAATAATAATAAAATAAAAAATTTTAGCCCGGCCTTGCACGTAATTTTTCATCAATTTTAGTATTGTTAAAAGTAAAAATTAAATTTATGGGGGCTTCAAACAAACCTTTGTAATCAATGTTTTTGCAAATAATTGAATTTTTATGCACAAATATAGCCATCTGTTCACGATCATTGCGAATGACAAAATTAGTCTATTGTCAATTCCGTAGTGTAGGTCATTCCTTCGAAATAATATTCTCCGATATCGCCACCATTAACACCTGAAAGTATGCAATTTCGAGTTTTCAGGTTTTTATGACTTTTCCAGTAGTAGTGTTTTACTACGAATCCAACAAAAAATCTACATGCATATCGAATGATATTAAGCCGAGTTATGCGTGTACAAAAAAAAAATGTGTGTATAGGTATATGTATATAGAAGATAAATGGGCGTCGAAGCAGGAGAATTAAAAAAAAAAAAAAAAATTACACATGTCATACTTAAAATTTAAGAAACGCTTAATTAAAATGTTAAATTTTCTAAAGCCTTTGAATATAAGGAGAAAATTCAAATTTACGAAAAGTAGGCGTAGCTGTGAGAGGGAAAAATTGCATTTGCCTTGCTTTAGCTTGAAAAAAAGGTTTGTTTTCCAAGAACGGTGATTAGTGGAAAAGAAGAATGGTCATATTAAAGGCCGGATTTCTTTTTTAATCCAAATTCCCAACTTTCCCCTCCACTAACGCCTATGTTTTCAACATAATTTGAGCTAAAGAGAAAAGCCCTAGTTAACAAATTTGATGAGAGAATTAGAGTTAAACTATAATTATTCTTGCACTGAAAAACTTGACCTAGTAAGAACAAACTCTTAAATTTTCCAAACGATCGGATTAAAGATGTGCAAATGGTAAAAGAAGACGAACACATATACAATCGTTGTTTATGTGAACAGATTAAGTAAATTTTATTAACTTATCTAATCTGAATCTTTATCGCAAGAAGAAATGGTTTGACATAATTTTCTTTTTTAATTAATTCTTATACAAATTTTTGAACTTAGGTAAACGAAAGAGCTGAACATCGAACTTTTATTTAAGAAATATCACATTTAATTTTTTTTTAATGTGATTAATTTTTGATTCAGTCTTAATTTCTCTCCGGATGGGAGATTTACTTAAAATTGACTGAAAATAGAAAAAAAAAATTAAAAAGAAATTGTATCTTGCTACAGAAAACTTTTTTTTATTAATTAATTTTTAAAAGTCATTTTTTCTTGTCAACAGACTAGAGCGATATTAGTTCTACCTTTGTTCAACTTTTCTAATATTAAGGGAGACTAAGGCATAAAATCTCACAGTATAAGAATGACATTTGCCATGAATTCAAAAACACATATGCAAATATTGTTGTTTGTATTCTTTGAATACCGTTGGGGAACAGATAAAGGGGAACATTTTTGCAAAGTTTTAATCAGTGTAATTTGCTGCAATTTTGAAATGATAACACTAGACCAGTGGCATCTTGTTTTCAAAATAATTTAAATGTATTTCGTTTGTTCATATATAGTCTGTTTTTGATACTGACATATAAGCACACATTATAAGCAATTAGAACATAAATAGATACAAATATTTCATATTAAGTGCTTTTGCCATTATTACACCGTCTGCATTGTCTTATTTTTCTTACAAATTATCCGGGAAGGTATTCAATTAAAGTATTTATGGTACCTGGTCAGAAAAAAAAATCAAACAAATAAATTAAATCTAAATAAAATTGCAGTATTTGATATTTTAAAGTATTAGAATCCCTGTTTTTCTTTCAATTAAATGTGAGTTTTAATTATAAGCGGGGAAAATCAGCGCATAATAATCAAATGAGTTTATAGTTTCCCACGAACCAATTTTTCTAACAGAGCCCAATGCAGTGTTAATTGAATAAATTGCTTAAATAAAAAGATTTTAAATTATTAATTTTGTTTTCAGTTCAGATTTTATAGGTTCAAATTTAAAACATTACGACACAGTGAACGATGAGTAGAAAAATATAATTTGGTAATTTAAATAAATGAAATATGATACATACATATATCACTCTTTGTTGCCATAAATTTTAATTTTTAATTATTATCAGAATCCGTGATAACATGATTAGATAGCAACGAAATTGTGATGAGATTAATTAACGTCACTTTGATTTTTTTGTGAAGCTATAAGTAAAAGAGTTGGTATACATTATAAGCTACATATACTATTTAGCTATTGATTGAATGTTTTTCATCAGATGGACCTTCAAATTTCGAAAGATTCACCCAAAATTAGATGGTCGACATTTTTTTCTAAAATAATAAATGCGAAAGGAGTCATATCAATGTGAATGGAAGCTCCCAGTCAAGGTACATCAAAAGATTACTTGACATCACTACCTCCACCTCACAGATAAATGAAAAAATTCTCTCGAAAGATAGTGTAACTGTGAGTCTACCTACAAAAACAAAGATGTTATATTTTGTAGGTTTTGCTCTTTATTTGAAATAACGTAAATAAAAAGTTTAAAATATAAAATTATCTAGTTTAGAATTTAGCCTTCGAACCATTCTCTCCAACATTATGTAAGAAATCGTCTTCATTAGTAAGGCTTTCTTCATAGTAAAAAAAATATTATTTAAATTCAAACTCAATTTCGAACTTCTAGAGAGGGAGCACCAAATCAATTTTAATGTTTAAAGGTAATTCTTAAAATGTACCGCTAGTCGAGGTCTTACGGTTACGTACATAATATGAATTATTCACGGTCTTATAATATAAGGTCAAAATAGAAATAATTTTTTTCTGTATTAACACTATAAAAGCAAATATTTTAGTAATGATCAGATCACCACCAAAAAGTTTAGATTTGTCTGTCAAAACATAAAATTTATCGTTTTTTTTCCTAAGACAGATATGTACCTACAAAATACTCATACATATAGAACAGGTTCAAACTCCCCCAACCACAAAAAAAAAAAAAAAAAAAAAAAAACCGTCTGCGGTCAGTCTTTTCAATAGAAGTTATCTATCTATATACTTTTGTAATGATCACAACAAAAAAAATACCGAAAAAGAGTAGAAATGAAAACAAAACAAAATCAACGAATTCAAATAAAAGATAAAAGCAAAAATACATTCTTCAACTTTTAAAGCCCCAAGCCATGCTTCGAAATGCTAAACTCCCATGAGTTTGCCATATAAATATTATGTGGCTAACACTACATTAGATACAAAAATGTATCTTTTTCCATTTATTTAAGATATTTTGCAGAATTATCGTTAACAATAGAGAGCTTATTTAAACTCACCATACCTATGCTCTCATCTAACACTTGCTTTTGCCTTCCAGCTTAAAAAAAAAGGCTTACAAAGCATATAATAATACTATCGAAATTCCACTGGAAATGAGAAGCGTATAGGTTCGTAGAATTGAGGCTTATATAGTTTAACACTCGTACCGGCTATCGCTCTTATGAAGACTTTTCGCAACAGAAATCAGAAAATAGTGATGAAGTCACGGAGTGGTGAATTTACTTTTTTTTTACGATCGGATCGCCATCAAACAGGTAGATACTTTGTGAAAATGCACTCAAAGGCCAGTCGAAAACAGGTAACCGACGAGCACGGGTAACGTTTGTTTTATAGGTACGGACTTTTGTAATTCTAATTTTTTTTGAGTATTCTTGTTGTTGTTGTTGTTTTTTTCTCCATTGTTTTGCCTCTTTTTTGTATGTACTTCTAACGTGTCTTGTAGTGTGGGTCGGAGTAAACCTTTTATGTATACGTTTCAAATGATATAAGCGTTGTATAAGCAAGCTTAAAAGTAAATTGTTGGAAAATCATAATTGTATTGTAAACAAGATAGTTCTAAAATTGATAATAATTATTTTGAATTTATCCAATTGAAATTGCTATAGTTTCCAGCTTGATATTTGAAAAAAAATAATATCTTTATTCGTGTTACCTAAATTTGTTTGTATTATTTTTTTTTTCTTTCTTTTCGCCAATTTCGGTTTCGTTAGATAAAAATCTATAAACTAATACATGTTCAAATATTGCGAAAAACCTGTTAAATTCGTGCCATTTAAATTGAATTAAAAGCTTTTGTTGTAATTTAGAAACATAATTTTTTCTTACAACTTTTTGCAAATTTTAATAATCCTACGGTTTTTTATTTTACTTTTTTTTATTTTTTTTAACTTAATCTTCCCATCCCATCATCAAACGATAGATGTATTAGTTTAAATAACAAAAGGTGTATCTCAAGGTAATCTGGAAGTTTTGTGATATTTTGTGTGCGAGATAATCTGTGACTGTGTGTAACTTGAAATTGGTGTCGACTACACAAATAAAAAATAAAAACCATTTACTTGGATTATTGAAAGTAAATACAAAAAAAAAATAACGACATTTTTGCATTTTGTCTTTAATGCAGTTTATAAAATGGTAAGCTTAAACAAAAAAAACATAATTTTTATTTTACAAACCAATTTTCATAATTAAATTGACACCTACTGTTATTAAATATGAAGAAGGTTAAAAATGGCATATGTGTCATCAGATGTTAGTATTTGCTATTAAAATTTTAACAATTGTACACTGCTGTGCAAAAACAAATTGTTCCAGTTATTTTTATTTTATTTGTCAAATTTATTTTAATAACTTATGTTCATGGATATTAGATACATATAATTTATTGTTTATATTAATTGTTTGCTTTTGCAAAAGTGTTGTTTATTTAGGAAATAATAAGAAAGTCAAGACACAAAATTAGCTATATATTTAGGAACCGGATTTGAGTTTTGCAGTTAAAGCTATATTTTGTTTAATTGATTTTCATTGACAATTTTTATTTAGTTTTGATGTCGTTATTCAACAGAATACGAGTCCATTAATGCATACCGGTTAAGATAATAGGGGTTTGGGATTAAAGATTATTCAGGTTTAGATGTCTAAAATTTGATTTTGATTTAAGTTTCTATCAATAATATATTAAAAAGTTAAAAAATATTAAAACATTTTAAACGCCAACTTCAATTTAAAAATAAAATAAGGGATTTCACTTTGGGTCTTACCATATAACCAAAATTTAAGACGACTTAAACTTTCAAATAAAATGAACCATAATGGTATGGACTATAAATAATGAATCATACATTATATGTTTTGTATTTAAAAGTCCGTAGCATGTAATATTAATTATTTAGCGTCTACTTAAATATTGGAGTCATAACATGTTTGGTTTGTTATATAGAGTATAAAGGTAACATTATGGTCCATTTTAATTAAATATTTAAGTCGTCTCTAAATTTTGTTATTTGTATTGCCCTTTACAAAAAATAGAGGCTGAAAAATGAACTTCCTCATTGGAATTTTCATCACTGTGACTTTATTTTGATAATCTTCGTACTAAAATCTAAACCTTAAATTTCATAAATACCTATATATAAACTTTGGCGGAAAAACTCGATATCTCAAGAAAATTTACTTTTGACATATTCCAAATAATTTTAAAGTCTTTTTCTTTCAAATATAAACCCGCCTTCCGTTGGTCAATTTTATATTCTATTCCATAAACATTTAGAATTGTATTGGTTGAAAAACTTTATTGGTATCGGGTTTTGCTTTATTAAATAAGAAATATCTCCACAGATTTAATGCAATAAATAGAAAATATTATTTTTATATACAAAACTAGCTGGCCCATCCCAGCTTAGCACGGAATTTTTCATCAATTTTAAAATTTTAAAAGTGGTAAAAAAATTTATAGGGGCCTTTATAATAATTTGTTTACCTATACAAATATAACAGTTTTAGAGCCAAACGAGATCTGTTGGTGATCTCAATTTCGTGAGAGACAACATTAGCCAATTTGGTATTCAGCCGAGTTATGTGTGTGCATTGTGCAAACAAAAAACTAATCAATTTTTATAAATATAATTAGAAGATTTAAGTTGTGTGTTTCGAACTTTATTCAAAAGTAAGAGTAGACTCACTACAGAATTGATCCTGTGAAGTATAGTAGTCAGGGAGGGGGGAAGAATGGATAAAGGCACTAGAGATTGCAAGATGGAGTAAGGAGAGACGGATGGGAGACTTGTAACCCTTAGGGGATGCAATACAACACAATACAATAAAAGATTTAAGTTCAAAAGAATATAAAATAATAAAATTACTTCTAAATTTAACACTAAACACATTTTGAACCAAATTTAAAGTCTAAAATTTAAAAAATTTATCACAGAAAAACCTTTTTTGACCACAAATTAGTTTTGTTTTAATTATTAAAAAGTCAAAAATAACATTTTTATAAAAAAAAATTATTCTTCAAAATAATTAAATTATCGAATGCATTTCTCTTGCTCATTATTACCGTTTTATACGATTTATAAATTTATAAACAAAAAATATGTTTATTAGAATGAAGTTGAATTATTGCATGTAAATAGCTTTTCATTTAATTTGGATTTTTTTTAACAAATCGTCATTTACCTAGAAATTAAAACTGAATAATAAATAATAAAAATAGAGTCGCACAAACCTGCTCTAATAGCACTAGTAAATTAAAAAAAATAAAATGTAAAAATTCATTGCATGAATTCTGTTTGGTTTAAGCCAGCATATTATTGCTTTTTGAATATGCAAGTAATTGGTTTATTAATACATTAAAAATATAATAATTTTTTATTTATTTAAGTTGTGGAAAATTTAATCCCCTTATCCTATATTTCCTCTTTATAATTTTTAAGACACTTTTTATAAAATTTGAGCAAAATTGCTTGAGTCATTAATGAAATTTTCTCTTTGTCATTTTATAATTTCTTTTCCTTTCCTTATCCTTGTAATATCACAACAAACAATTTAATGGTTTGACTTAGTGGTATCTTAAAAAAAGAACGGAAACACTATAATTAAAAAATTTAAATTTCAAAGTCGGAATTCAAATTTACCAAATTTACTGAAATACACAATAAATTAACATAATTTTTTTTAAATCGTTTTTTTTTTTAGTTTTCAATGTCATTTAATGTGAATGAGCAAAAAGTAAAACCATTAAATTATCTTAAGACGATGTTACCTCTCCATTAATTTCATCCAATATAATAATAATATGAATTAATGATTAATAATTTAATTTTTTCAATGTCAAGAAAATATGTATAAAGTATATATTTATGATTGATTAATTTCTTCATTAATTTTTTAGTTATAAGTTCAAAAAGTAGTATAAATTGTGAAGCCAATTATAAAAATCATTTTTTTGTCTGTCGATCGTCATTAGGTTTTTTTAATAGTTATAATTCCAATAGCACTAAGAACCGTCCAAACTTTATTTAAAAATATAATAAATTAATAAGGTGGCGTTACAGCCAGTTTAGAACCAGGACAGTGACTTACAATAACTCTGAAACCATTCGTGCGTGTTATTGACAGGAATGAGGGGAACCAAAAATTTTCTGTCGAATCCAAACGGCTGAAGTGGGAAGCACTTTTTTATGACAAGACTCTTGGATTATATGTGAATTCCTAGAAAGATGCAGTAACAAGTGAACAAAATTTCTGTTTTAGGTTTAGGTTTAGCATTGGCTGGGAATCGAACCCAAGACCTTCGGCGTAATAGTCCTACGCACTTACCATTACGCCACGGGCTACTACACAAACTCTATTTAAATTATGAAAATACTCGGCTTTGAATGAAATTAACATATGAACATTACATTATGAAACAATGTTTTATCAAAATTGAAAAGCAGCCCATAGACACTACACTTCGATGGTCCCATGCAAGACTATACTATAAGTCAACTTAGTACAGTTTTGAGTTATTTATGTCATTAAAACCGCCATATCGATTCAAAAAAATTGAACCTCTCTCCTGAAAAATAGCATATTTGCACTTAGTAGAGTTTTGCATGGGGCCATCGACTTGTGTCTGCACCGATGTATAACTGACACCTGTGTGACATTCCACCACACACGCCACACCAATCGAGACACCGACACCAAAAATCAAAAAACTTTAGATTTTTACTCGCTCCGTGTCTGATACCAAAATCGGTGTGCGCAACAGCACACATTTCACACACAGCACACATTTTCGTACACCGATACCTATATGCAGTTAAAAAGAATATTAAAAAAATACAATAAAACGATATATATCTGGGAGCTATGGACCTATTCCAAAAACAAGCTAATATTATAAATAACTGAATTCACGCACCCGACTTATAAGCTGTATTAAATTGGCTCCAAAAAGTTTTTCAATTTTTTGTAGGATGGTCAATTAAATGACCATATTTGAGTAGCCATTACCTTCGTTTGACCACCCACAGTTTTCGAAAAAATGGATTTTGAAAAATGGGGAGATCAAAAGAACGCTGCATCTAAAGATCGAATTTTCAAATTTGTATTATGGTATTTTTTTAATGAACTATACTTACATCTACATTTTTTTTTTAACTTCGTTTTTTTTATATTTTTTTTTGCTCGACAGATGAAAAGTTGAAAATTTTATTTAAGTGTTTTTAGTATATTATTTATTATATTAATTTATTTCAATTTAAACTCTTTTTACAATATGAGTAAATTTGCTTAAAAAAATTACTTATGTACATAGGCAAAAAAAATCTTTGGAAATAAAGAATTTTACTTTCGAAACCAGTTTAGTAGGTAAATAGCTAGATTTTAAAATTTTGGTTTTATTTAAAAATTGTTATTGGTAATTTTGTTATTTACTTTTATAACAATATTAACAAAAAATGTTTAACCATTGAAAGTTATCGGTACGTAATTTTTTTTTCACTAAGGAAACTTTTAAAAAAATTATGTTTCTTTTAACACATAAAAATTAAACGATTCAATAGATGATCGTAAAAACAATAATGCATATAATAATGCATTTTCAAAAATACATTAAATGAATTGCTAAAACTAAACAAAATTGAAATACGAAAAATGGTATTAAAAATTTTAATTTTCGTATGCCAATTTTTATTATTTTTTAAACTGAATTATTTTTTTTTTTTTTATTTTAAAATTTATTACGCTCTACAATAAATGTACAGAATAATACTTAAAAGCTAATAGCTGCCAGGGCTTCTAGCTGATAAACTGAATTAAAAAAATATATCTATTCGTTTTTGAAATACTGTATTTTCGAAAATAAAAACTTTTTATCTATAGGTACCTATGTTAATCTTAAATAATAATATTTTTGCACATTACTGTTTAAACTACACTCCTTAAAAAAAAAACTTTTTGGACTTCATGGCCACTTCATGTTGAGACATTTACTTTACCTTCCTCGTTAAAGCGTTGGTTGGTGTACATTTTGTCCATATATGTATATAACATACAAAACTACATATAAAGACCTTTTTGGCGTGGGTTTTAACTTAGATATTTGCACACAAAAAAAATGGATATACTCGTAAGTAAATAATGATGGATGTTTTTCTTAAATTATCTATATACACTTAGATATATTTATGGTTATGAACCGGATACGAATTAACCTGGAAATTTTTTTGAAAAAAAAGGGTATCGACCGGTTGATACTCTCGAAATAAAATTATAACTCCTACGAATTGAATAAATATCAAATGTAAAGAGTCTCTTATGTGTAGAGTTAAAGATTTGATGTAAATGGTCAAGGAGAATGTATTTCTAATAAAACGTAAAAGGAATTTTAACTTATTGAAAATTTATAAAGATTTTAACTGAAATTTACTAATTTAAAATAAAAGCTATAGAAAATAAAGACGATATAATATGTATGTATGTAAATTATTTATAAAATAATTTAATTTAGTTTTAAAATTTTGAATTTTAAATGTAGCTAAAACTAAGGAAAAAGGAGTTTAATCTAGCTAATGAAAATTGTTTTTTATTTATTTAATTTTTTTATTTTATTTAAAATAAATAAAAACGAAATTTCAACGATTTTATTTGTATGGTTTTATCATAATTATCTTCTAAATATATATTAATGAATTTTTTGTCTGTACACTCGAGTAACTCAGCTTAATATCATCCGATTTGCATTAATCTATTTTTTTTGGATGTGTATTGAACCAGGTGAAGCAACTACGAAGCCAAAAATTGGAAATTTCGACAGAAAAAGTGGGAAATATTTAATAATCGAAATTGCATACTTTCAGGAGTGGGTGATGGCGATATTTGAAAATTCCATTTTGTAAGGGAAGGATATTTTATTCACAGAAATGGAAAACGCTATGGAATTGACATTCGGCTTATTAACCATAGAGATAGTGTTACTCTCTCAGACTTCCACATTTGTGTATAAAAACTCTTTATAAAGGTTCTATAAATTTTGTTTTCACTTTTTTAATTTTAAAATAATGCCTAAGTTGATGAAAAATTCCGTGCAAAGCTGAGTGAACTCATACTAGTATTTTTTTTAGAAAGGCTTCCAAAAACAAAAAATGATTCGCTATTGAACTTCAACAATCATAAAAGTAGATATCATAAAAGTCAAATCTAATATTTTTTCTACATTAATTGTAATTCGTAACTGAGGATTGCTAAATTATATAAATATTATGGAAAGTGAAGAAAAATCCAAATATATAGCTATTTGAACAAAATAATATGAGATTGATGTTTCTACATTGTCTTAATTTTTAAAATTCAGTTGCTGAACATCGAGCCCTCCAATTTGTGAAACCATATGAAAGCTAATTTTAACCAAATTAAAAATATAATATATCAACAGTACGGAATTTTTTCCAGCTCAGACTTTATTTCAAACACTTTGCTAACAATAATTAATATCTAAATTAAATCAAATCAATCCCATATACATAACTATGCCCAGAACTTAAAATTAACAAGACCGTTAACCCACCAATTGATGTTTATATTGATTTGAATTTTTGTTCCATTGTGTGGTTAGAGTTCTTCATTTATTTATATAGCTAAACCGTTTACAACCGTTTCTTGTAGGTATTTATATTATTCACAAAAGAACTCAGTTATAATTTTTTTCCCATCATCTTAAATAAACTTTTGTTGCAGAAATGCGTGCTTATAGTTTTGCTATATGTGAAGGTATAAAATTAATAAATAAATTTTTACAAACAAAAGAAAAGCAAAAATATTTTATTCATCATCTAAAAGCAAAGCTCTTAATGGCGAGTTCATCAACCTAAAGCTGGGAGCTATGTAAAGGTATATATTTACGTAATTTTATCTATCGGTTTTTTTTTTGTTTGTCGCTGGATGGTGGCTGCTTTTCTGGAAAACAATGATGATGAAAAGTAAAAGATGCTTGATGGAAATCATTAGTTCCGTTTTTATTATGTCTTTAATTTTTACCTTAGAGATTCCAGAGAACAGGTACTCGTATAAAATATGTTGGATGCGATGAGAGGCGTTATATAAAAAACATCAATTAGGTATAGGTTGCAATTAAGAAATAGTTATTTGCCTTACCGTTAATGATTAAATTTAATTTTTACCTAGTAGTTTTAATTAAGATGCATAGGACCATTCATTAGAGTGGTCCATGAAGTTTTTGTTTGTTTTTCTTTTAGAGTTATGCTTTTTAAGTATGTATGTCACTAGAATTTTCGATAGATATAACTGGTAAGTCGATAAAAAAGAAAAAATGTTTTAATTATGTACTCACTTACTCTCTTACCCACAAATAATTTTTTTGGATTGTGGACTTATGACCCTGTGAAAAAAAATGTATATGTCAGATAACTAATCCGAACTTTACTCAGATATTTTGAAACAGGCCCTTCATATATATATACAAATAATTAAATACTTAAAATATAGAAAGCAAGGTACAAGAAAATTAAGAGAAAATAAAAACTAAATTCCGAAATTGCATGAGCTATTAAACAAAAAATGTTTGGTATCATATAAAATTAAATAATTGTATATGCTAAGAAAACTATATTTATGGATTTGCATTAAGAAATATTGAATCTTCAAAATATGATTTACACTTTTGTTTAAGAAATTTGTTTTTATTTTTGTGGAAGACTCCTGCATACAAAATTGATTCTAAATCAGCTAAGCGATTATGTTACATTGAACTCGCATTTAGTATAGGACAGGGTATTTTTTTAATGTGTAGTGTGCGTCAGTGTGAGTATACGAAATTATTCACCCCCCCCCCCCCTTCCGTTTGGCTGGTTGGTGGTGTAGAAAAGTACTGGCCATATTTAGAGAATACCATTTTACACCACCATCCACCCGATCCCCGAAAGTCATTTTGTATACTCAGTATACTCACACTGATGCACCCTACACATTAAAAATAATTGCGAGGTTCGTGTAAAATTTTGTACATATAAGATTTCAATGGACTTTTTCAGAAATATTGATAGTTTTTCTTATCTCTGAGAGTATTTCCTCAAAGTTTGCAAGTTATTCAGATTGAATACAAACATCTTCAGAAAATACCTATCTTGGATATAACAGGAACACCAGCAAGCCAAAGTTCCGCTTCTCTCGGAAAAATAATATGAACAAAATCTGTATCGAATATAGTATTATGAAAATATGCATTTATTATGAAAATATGCTATTATGCAAAATATGCACTAACGATTAAATGCCATTTTAAAGGAAATTTTATGATTCGTAAAGATAATTTGGTCTTAGGCTTCTAAATGTAGTGACAAAAAACATGTATTTGCATGAAAATCCCAGCCCTAGTAATAAGAAACCCGTCCCTCAGTTAATTCTCATAACTATGATGAACTCACAGACTTAGAGACGCACAAACCACTATTTTGAACCCTTTCATCAACGAAATCAATAATTTATAATTTTTATTTACACAAGTTTAATATAAATAAAATACAGATTAGATTGCACGACATTTGATGTTGTGGTTCAAAGGCTCGAAATGTCTAAAAGAATTGAAGAATTAATTATTAACACAAAAGTGTTATTGAAGTGCATTAAAAAAAAAAAAAACAGAATACCTTACTTATGATATGTGAATTTACTTCAAGGCAATCAGATCAATTTGGGCACTAAAGAACAGAGTTTAATCAAAATTCTTTTATGAGAAAATTTGAAAAATCCAAAATTTTTGTAGATGAGTTAAATTCAACTTTCGAATTTCTCCTCTAGAGAACCTCATAGAAAATACTCTGTACAAAATTTGAAGCAAATTTCTTTATGAATTTAGGCTCCCTTGATGTACAGTGAACGCGGGAACCCATTAACTGACGGAGGCTAGACGAAAACCACTTCTTTGCACTTTTTCATGATTGTAAAATTAAGTTTGATTAAGATCTGAAAACATTCTTTCACGATAACATTACTTAGTCTATAGCGAGGAAGTACAGACATACATACAAATCAAGTTACAAGTTACAGATGTTAATTAAAATTCAAGTACACCTTTGGTTATTTTTAACCCCAGTGTTTGACATTTTTCCGTTGTTGTATATATGCACTTTCTCTCTTTCAGCATCTTTAATTAACAAATAAAGATTACACTATACCTTATAGTGATGGAAGCTAGCATCACCATCAACGCACTTGTTGAATAATTTTTTTCCTCACTGATACCACTTTCATATCTGGTTTAGCAAAATAAACAACAACAAAAATAAAAATAAAATGCATAAATTATACCACCACCATGAAGACAAATTGATACAGCTTTACCTGCCCTAACCAGATATCATTTATTAAAACTGTCAGCAATCATCTGTATATTTTATTAAAACAACGACCATTTTTTGTTTTTTTTACTTGGGAGCTCTACTTAAAAATTAGTAGAGATTTGATTCTATTTCTCGAGTTCAACTCTAAGTGTGTATTTATTTAATTAAAAAATTATGTTAATTTGAAATCTAATCTATTTAATTGTTGTTTAAAGAAAGCAGCACCGGAATGCTTTAAAGATCCCAAACTTAAATAAACATTTTTTTTTTTTAAAGTTTGTTGAATTGATCAGAAAAGAAAATAACATGTTGATGTGGCGCCTCTCCATAAGTAAATAATGAGAAATAATATAATGTGAATTCACGATTTGAATATTTTACTAGACAAAGAATAAATACCACAAGTTTGCAGAACAGCTCTTTTATTTCGAAGAATAAGTAGCGCAAGTGTGTAGATCAGCTCTTTTATTTTAAAGAAACATAAACTATGTTTGCAGATCAGCTATTTTATTATAAATAAAATAAATAAGTTTGCAGATCAGCTTTTTTATTTCAAAGAATAAATAGTGCAAGTTTGCAGATAACCTCTTGTATTTTGTTCAAATAAAACAACTTTCAATTGTGTTATGTCAATATATTTTACTTTATTTTCTATTTTTATTTCACAATATAAAAAATTATATGTTCAATACACACCTATGTATTGTTTGAATAAAAACTTGAACCAATATCAAAGATGGCGGCCATAATGCCACTGCTTAAGAAGCTTACGGTGTGACTTGTATATAGCATTGGATTTTTTTTCATGAGTACAGTAAGTTACTGCTGGTTTAAATTACCATTTCATTTGCAATGCTACTTCACGATCTAAAAGCTTTAACAATAATATTCTTCGTTCAATCAGAACTCCATAAGAATAATGTAACCCAAACAATTTACCTTTTTTATTTAAGTTATTTTAAAATTTTAATCAAACTTTTTACATTTTCTGATTTTATGATAATAATCATTATCACTTAAATTCTTGACAACAGCAAAAAAAAAACAGTTAAGCTATAAGAAAAACATGCAAGAACGTGAAGAATATTTATGTATCCCGTCTACAAATTACAAGAGTCTGACAAGACTGCTGATAAGTTTGTGAATCGTCAATAATTTTCATTGAATTTCTTCAGGTTCTTGGACACGAGTTTGTGTATAACACACCTTAAATTAATTCTTTTGCAGTTGCATTCATAAAACGCAGCCATGATTTCGAGTCGTCGTCGTCTCCATGGTATATATGTAGATAGTATATCTTATGGGTTATTATTGAATGCATTTACGTTGACGTGATTTCAAATTAGGAAGTCGTTGTAAGCATACACAACATTAAAAAAAAAAAAAAAACTAAAATTTATGGTTGAGTTATTTCTCAAGTGAGATGAATAATGAATTGAATTAGAGTTTTAAAATTTATGAAATTTTATGTTAAAAACAAATTTGATGATGTACAAACATTTATGTAGTTACATTGTTATTTGTTTGAAATAACACGTACTTGCACGAATATAATATTTTATAGTTGGATTTTTAATTCATAAATCAATACATTTATGCAACTGCTGTTGGAAAAGTTTTTAAAAATTATATTGGAATAAAATACCATTAACTTCCTCTATTCGAAAACAAAAATGTCCTTTCAATCGTATATTCCTTACTATTAAAACAGAATATTTGTATTACGTGCTCAAAAATATCACATTTTAATAACAAATCTTAAGACTACATTTTGAATGCAAAAAAAAAATAAGTTACATGTTTTAATAAAAAAAAATCATTCTCCAAACTAATCACCTGTAAATAATAATTTAAAACATTATTAAAATTGTATTGATGATGGAAAAAATGCTTAGTTTACATTACGCTCTTATACCAATAGATGTTATATTCAATTCATGTTTTGGGTGTGGGGTTGAGGTTACAAATCATTTTGAATCTAGAATAACATTTTTATCATAAGTATAAAGTAATAATTTAACTACAAAATTTAATTTATCGAATAAGGTAAGAAAAGATCGATCATTTTTCTAAAGCCTTAACAAATTCCTTCTTCGTTTTAAATTTTGGCAATAGCTTTCGAGATGAGATTCTAGCTTTTATAAATCCATCTCTGGATTCTCGGCCATACACTGAAGCAGAAGCTTCTGCAACCAGCTTAATGCATATTTCGACTGCTTGAGTGTGATATGGATATATATGGATAGTTCTATATTTTCAGGAATATTTTAAACCATAGCCATTCAAATCTCATTCAATCATTCAGATAAAGGTGGTTTGGTGATCTTAACTGTAGCCCATTTTATTAGATCGATGTAATCAGCGGCATCGAAATTTATTTTCGGGATCCTAAACTATCAGTTTTCATTCATTTTCCTATCTTGTATTTCCGCTCTGTTTATCAAAATCCTTCTAAGACCTGATTCCCGAACATGGCTTCCGGCTGTCAGCTAACATAGCAAAGCAAGCAAAATATTTTCTGGATGGAAAAAATATGAATTACGCTCTATTACCGGATGAACTATAGCCCTAAAGTATATAGTAGTAATTTTTATTGAGTTTTTTTTTTTTTTATTCACAGCCTTAAAGTTTTTGGGCAGCTATTTTGACGCTTTTATATAAGTGCTAAAATGTGTTTTGGTCCATCCAAACAACATGGTTTGGATTTGATTTAAAACCAAACAAACGCATACACTTTTATAATGTACGTAGGCAGAACCAATAACTCCTTGGAAGGTTTTTCAGTTGCTACATACAGTCGTAGAATCCTGTTAGCTGTTGTAAGCCACCTTAAATGAGAAATTTTTCCTGGCTGCCGGTTTGCAAGCTCTAAAGCTTCATTAGAAACTGCCTCACACATTTCATATAAATATTTCTGAACCGTGCTAAAATGTTCGAGAGTTATCGGAGGCAGTTCTACCATTCTCTTTTCAAAAGCTTGAATTAGTAAGTTATCGCAGCTCTCAAGAGCTTTTCTCCAGTACTCCAGAAAAGAATTTCTTGTATTTGATGCTGTTCACTTTGCATTTAAAAGACCTAAAGTAGGCCTGTACTTAAATATTTTAAAAATATATTTAAAAAATGTAATTTTAAAAATTGAGAATGATCTTCTTCCTAATTATATTGTATGCATGACTTTTGACCACTTTTTCACACAGTCAGTTAATAAAGGAGAATATTAATAGCAAAAAAGTTTTGTTAACTGCTCATATAGTTAACAATACTACATATAAGCACATCTCTCTTTGTATAGGTAAATAACCACATTCCACAAATGCATGTGTGAATGTATATAATGCTTCAATGGAGGTGATGATGATGATGATAATGATGAGCCTCGTTAATGGACATTTTAGGATATACATATTTACAAGCAGATAATACAAAACATTATATAAATATTTAATGCTTATACAAAACCAAAAATTAATTTTATAATTACTTTAGTAGGCATATCTGCATAATAATAATTAAAGCACACACATTGAATAACACTAAATCCCAATTAATTTAATAGCTGCTATGATGGTTTATTCCCTGAAAAATAGTCAGTGGTCATGCAAAGTATATAGGTACAGTATAATGTACATAATATGTATGTTGCATGATAGCAATACGTGGTGTAATATAATAGTTATGACCTAAATATTGTGTAAAGGAAATAACACTCATAATTGAAATAATTTATCAATTAAAAGGCTATAAAAATATTAAAATAATTCTTAAACATAATTCGAATAATCATAATAAATTTATGTTTGAACAAATTTCTACTAACATTATGAGTTTGTGTATCCTTGATGCATTAAGGAAATTATTTTAGGAAACCATTACAAATGTAGTGATAAAATGCAAAAAAAAAAAATAGGTTGATTATGCCTATAGCCAGTAAAATACATTTCATGTGTAACTAGGCGTTAAGTGTTTGAAATAAAATATAAAATATATCTAGTTGTAAAGGAAAATGAAAATTTATGAAATTCAGTGTGTTAAGTCAAATGTATGAATTGAATGGCTCTTTTTGACAGGACGGACGGTAGGTAATACAAAAAACCATAGGTAATCGCTATAAAACCTAAATAGGTATAAAAAACAAACTTTTTCAATAAATTGCCCCTCTTAGAACGTTTTACAAACACAAAACTAAATGAAAGTCGATGACTGTCTTAAAATTGGTTTATTAAACTTCTAAAAAAATCTACTGGCCGGAAAAGCAACACACATTACACTATGTGAGTTCTCAGCAATCTTAGTGACAAGAACAGGATTCTCAGTTGTATGTGTATTGAGGAAAACATATTATGCAATAGCTTATTCCAAACTTAACTATTAATAGGGTATAATGGGGTAAAATCAAAAAATACTATTCGATTTAAAATGAAAATTGAAAATATTTTTTTATTTAAAAGATTATATTTAGAGCATGGACTTCGAGAATCACTAAAAGGCTAATGATTTAAAGCTTAGCTCGTTATATGGTACAATGGGGTAGAACTAAAAAAATTAGAAAATATTTTCCAATATATATCTAAGGTAAATAAAACATTGTATGTTGAGAAAAAAATGCCTAACTTTACATTTCTCTTATTTTGTGTGAGCAAGAAGCATTGCTAAAATCACCGAGATTTTCATCTGCTTTATTTGTTTTTAACTTTAAATAAACATTGGATATAAATTCTGATCCTTATAATCATAATCAACAATATAGTATTTTTATTTTGAAAATATGTTTGTTTCGATTTTAACCCTTTAGTGAAATTTCAGCGGCTGCGTGGATTAGGTAATAGAATAATTTTTATAACACAGTAGGTTGTGGGCTAAGACAGCTTAGTAAGTGGTGCAGGTATAAGATATATTATTAAATATATTATTAAAATTTCAATTTTGGATTTAATGGCCTACTTCACATTAACAACTATTAAATTTATTAATATTTTCTATTGTTAATTTTTTTTTAAATATAGATTTGTTAACCCCTGCATTGAATATTAAAAATACCTACAGTTTTTAATAAGTTTTATACATATACCTAAATGTAACATGCTGAAGCATGAAACAAAATTTGACGTTCTCCTAGCGTTTCGCCCAATTTTGTTAATTTTATTTCAAAATCTGAAAAAAAATTTTTTTTTATTTCTGTTTCAACAAATAAATCTAAGCTTACCTACAAATCTAAATATATAAATAATTAATTGGTTTTTAATTCAAAATAGATTTTAACGGCCTTTAAGTCCTACAAAAATTGGCATTGGTTTTTTTTTGGAACTGCGGTTTTTGTATGTACGCGCATTTCTCGGCTGAACATCATCCGATTTGCATCATGGAGATTTTTTATGTGAATCGACTTGAACCAGGTAAAAAATCCAAAATTGCATACTTTCAGGAGCTAATGGTGACAATATCGGAAAATTCCATCTGTTTTGTACAGGAGGCCGACTCAATTCAAGTGAATCGAATAAATGGTTCACACATTCGCTCTCCTGCATTGCTTTCACTTTTTCGATTAACGTGGTGCAAAGAAGCGATTCTGGTTCAATGAAATTCTCCGACGAACTATAGGTGTGTTTTATTCATTGCTGCATAGCCAGCGCAGCACAAGTCTGAATAAAACGATCACTCACTCTATACGTTCATTCACAGCCATCTTTTTTTTTACTGACTTCTTTTTCGCCAGCAATCAAATTTTTTGTTAGCCAAGTGAAATTTTGCTGCGCTAGCTATGCAGCAATGAATAAAACACACCTTATATTTATTATCTTATATTTATTTTCTTATTTTTTGAACAGAAAAGAAAATCGAAAGAAATATAGAAAGATATTTTCTTTTAATAGATAGGACAGAGAAGGAGATGTGGTTGAATTAGTATTGTTTGTTCGTATGCACCCTTTCTTTTCACAGATTTACTTCCAAAAGACGGTTGATTATTCATATAAAAGTTTTTGAAGTTTCGTTCACATTTTCGCAAAACGAGCAGTACCTAATATTTATTCTAAGAAATGACAACATTACAAAATCGCATAATTTTGTCCCCCTCGAAAATGAGATCTCCAACAGATGGCGTTACGCTCTTAGGCTACTACAAATTTTGTGTATAAAAAATACGTGCCAAAAAATTCATTGTAAAGCGAATATACCTACATTTTATAGTAAATTTTTAAAATGCTAAAATTGATTAAAAAATCCATATATAAAAATTTCAGTATGTATCAAGCTCATAGGATCAAAAACTGCTGAACTAATTTCGATGAAATTTTAAAAAACTTTCTCTATTAACAGCGAGATGTTTAAGAAAGTAGTAGTAAAATCTGTCCACTGCCACGCCCACTTTAATATTATTTTAGTTTTGTCTTTATTGAATGTCCTTAGATCGTTAAAATTTTATAATTAAGCTCTCGTATACCTAAAATATGACATTTTGTTATTTTTGGAGCCCATTATCCCCTCTTATTTTTCTTATATACGAGTTTTATTATTATATATTATAAAGTCCTAAGAAGGCCGAAAATTTATTATAAATCGATCTTGATCTAAAACCATGACAAGAAGTATTTATTAAAACCCACCTCCTACCACACCCACTTTTCTTATATCTGACATTCCTCCTCACTTTTCACCACTAGAAAATTGTAATTTTGTTTTTAAAATTTCTTTTACCATAATTTAATTTTAATTTAATTTTTTTTTAAGTCCACTTAGTGCTTTTCACTTTGAAAGAGCTGCAATTTTGTAATTAGACATACATATTATGTTCAAAAGGTGGCGCTGTGAAGTATTGGGTTGTTTGGTGTTCTAGGGTTTAGCTAGGTACTTATTTTCTCCGGCCATAAAATATAAAGGAATTAAAATAAAACGGTTTAAAAAATAATAGAGCTAAAAGATGTGAAACACTGAGATGAAGAATTCGAAAAGAATTTTCTTTTAATATTTTATAGTTTCTTAGGAAAAATGAAGTGCAAATTCCAGAATGCAACAAATTTTTGTGATGTCAAAATCTATATTCTTTGACTATAACACTTATATTATTCATTCGAGGAAATGGCAAGAGTATAATCTCGGAGAATTTTCCACTACCTCTCAGGAGGAAGCTTTTCCCTTGAACATAAACAAATATGTTTTGTTTTTTAAGTAGAATAGGCTGAGATTTGATTCCCAGAACTCACCTAAAATTCCTAATGACAAATAAAAGCACTCAAAATGAAAACCTCTTACATCGAAAATGCAAACATTTTTAAGGAGAGACACAAAAAAACGATTTCGAAAATAATAAAAATTAAATCGAATTCTTTAAGGTTTTACATACATATATCAGGTCAGTAGACATGCACCGTTACGAGGTATTGGTATTTAAAATAACTGATTTTTTTCATCTGAAATACATTTCAATGTCAGATTTCTTCGAATTTCAAGAGAAAAGGTTTGGAAAAAAGCTTAAGATATACATACATTTTATGTTATTGAATTTGCGTTCACATCTCTCCGTCCTTTAATGTGCTAACTGTCGCCTAAATTTCTCAACCTATTGAAAATGGATTTTTGATGGATTTTCCCAAGTAAATAATAACATTTATTACAAAGTCTTTTCATTCAAAGAAATTTCAACGAATCTTATGCTCATCATTTCAATATTATATACGTTGGTTAAACCTCATGTTTTTCTCTTTAAAAGTTGAACAAAACAAGGGCTCTACTAGTCATAAATATCACAAATGCAATAATATAATTGTGATGTGTTGGCATTGAATTGGTTTCATTCTTAAAGTCCTCGACAAGGGTATGTTTTTAGGAACATATTTCTTATGGTGCCGTGTCATAAGGCCATGCGTCATAAGGCCATATTAAGAAATATGGCCTTATATGACGCTTTCACAAAGTGTAACTAGGCCATATTCCAACTTATGGCCTTTTGACTCTTTAATAAAAAGACATAGGGCCATATGGCTTTATGTCACTTTCAACCGTCTTTCCTTGTTTGATAAAAAAACCTGGCCAAATGTTTTTGTCCAACACTTTAACTGTAATTCAGTTACGGCGTATAAACAGTGAGGTATATATGGGGGGCCATGCTGCCCCCCTGCAACCCCCCTGCTTGGGCAGACTATAGGATTTGGGGTAGGTGCGAGGTTGGGTGTATGCAAAGTTTCTTTTGCATTTAAAGATTCTGGATTTAAAAAAAAAAAAAAAACAAATCATATTTTTTCACTTAACGCAAGTAAATATTATGAAGCCATAGTTAGATATGGCCTTAAGTCGCAAAAAAATATGGCACTATGACACTTTGGTAAAGTGTCAAGTGGCCATATGTTTCAGTATGCCCCTATGACACATTTCGAATGCGTCATAAGGCCATATTTCCCAATATGGCCTTTTGACACATGGCCTTATGACACGGCACCATTTCTTATGCGGAATTTTATATTACAAGGTCAAGAAAAAATATGAATTAAGGCCTTTGACAACTCGTCGTTTAATTTTTGAACATGTCTCCAAAATATCACTGAAATATAAATTGAAATTCGAAATTGAATTGATTAGTGATGTACCTACAGTACATATTATACAGACATACTAACAGATGTGAGTTTTTTTGTATTCTTGTAGTTTTAAAGTAATGCTTGATAGTTTGGGCATAATAATTACTAATTTAAATTTTTGAAGAAATTATTTTGCAAATACAATCAGAACTCCAAGTTAGTGGTAATATGAAATATCGGTGCCGTGTCATAAGGCCCCTGCTTGGGCACACTATAGGATTTGGGGTAGGTGCGAGGTTGGGTGTATGCAAAGTTTCTTTTGCATTTAAATATTCTGGATTAAAAAAAAAAAAATCAAATTTTTTCACTTAACGAAAGTATTATGAGGCCATAGTTAGATATGGCCTTAAGTCGCAAAAAAATATGGCACTATGACACATTTCGAAAGCGTCATAAGGCCATATTTCTCAATAAGGCCTTATGACAGGGCACCGAAATATCTATGAAAATGTCTCACCTCGAACTCAATTTTATTTTAAATCTAAAATTTAATTTTTTTCTTTAACATTTTTAATTTGATGGAAATTTTATGTTGAAATCATGACTGTTTCGCAAGAAAAAAAAATCTTAAATAAAAATATTCTTGTATAATAACTGTGTTGAGTTGAGAGATGTGTATTAGTAAAATACCAAACTCTGATTCAGTTTTTTTTTTTTTGTATCTTAAGCGTTATTCATCGCGTGTTGGGAGTTGTTTTTTTTTTTGTTATTGTTCTCAAAGACAATAAACCTATAATTTAACATTAAATGTTCAAAGAGAATTTTGCTATTTTGTTATTTTCATTTCTTTTTTTTACAATTTTTCTAGAATTTATCTTAAATACAATTTAGAACAACAACAAAACCCAAAAAAAATATCTTGGAATTTATGTAAGACCAAAGATTATGTAGAAAAATTGCAATTTAACTTCGTGAATAAATGGTTTCAAGCTTTGTGAAGTGATTATATTTGTGGCTTTCTTTTTACTTTCGTCTTTCAGCAACGATAAAACAAAAAAAAAAAAGGTTTGTTATATATACATATTTGAACTTGCTACAACAGCACTTTATGTTTTCTATATTCGTACTGTTTGTTTTATATATTATATCCACAAATGTATCTAAGGCAAGCACATACACCGGATGGATACACACGCACGCATCAAACATGAAATTGCTAAAAATGAAAATAAATTTATCTCGTGTACCTATCTAACATACCTATATCTATCTGTAGATTATAGGTACGTGACTATTTCGAAACATTTGAGCTTCAACGTCATCGATCGAATTTTACCTTGCAATCGTATTTTTTATATGAGAAAAAATACTTGATTTTCCGTCGATTTGCAGTTTTTTTTTTAACGGTGGCCGTATTTTCAAAGTCAAAAAGGAGTTTTCATTATTTTATAATTAATAATTATTCTTCGTATAAATGTATGTGAAAATTAATTTACTAATTTATTTTCTTAAAAATTGTGGTTTTCGATTTAGGTACACTTCAACCCTGCAGTGGAGATACAGGAAAACGATGAATTAGTTTTTTGTTTAGAACTAGCTACTTACTAACAAATAAGTTGGTGAATTTTTCTCTAAACATGGTACCTTCACACCCGTGAAATTTTTTAAAATTTTTTTGACCAAACATAACGGTACCTTCTTTATATAAATTTTGGTAGTTTGTTTGAAAAAACATATTTTTCTCATATAAAATGGGTCAACAGATTTTTACTTGCTCTATATAGTCCAAGCATTGGTTTCGTTTAAAAAATATCCAAGGTTGTAGTCAAAATTAACACTATACTATGATGGAGAAGTTCAAAAAAAAAAAATAGTTTTGTTATACCTTCCATGCGTCGTTGTTGGTTGGCGTCCGTGCGCGTCCACTTCGGTCTATTTTCTTGAAACTTGGTACTAAGTGTTTTTTTGGCATTCCCCCGACACGTTTTTTTGGACCAAAAATAACGGTACCTGCCGTACAAATTTTTTTTTGCAAATAATATATTGAAAATTATATCTCAAAAACGTGTCCACAAATAAAAAAAAATTCCGTTGTATTTTTATTTTAATTCGAAAAATGGTTATAAATGCGGTACTTCCCGCATAGAATTTTTTTTTTAATTTTCTCAAAAACGGTTCAACCCTAATTGTTCAATTTTTTTAAAGAGATTTTTTTAATAAGTTTAACCCTCTACCCTCTTGTTTAAAGAGGAAAAAAATAAAATTTGTTTAAATGACTTTTTTGGGTTGTTTTAAGACGTCTTTTATTAAAAACAAAAAAAAAATGTTTTTTAAATAAAAAAATCAACCAAAAATTTATATTTTCAACCCCTTGCTGCATAAGAAGCCAAATATAGCTTGTACACTTTTGTCTCTCAAACGAGCAAGATAATAATTTTTTTTTCTAAAAATCTATTCATTTCAAAGAAAATTAGACACACAATCAGAAATATAGTTTTATGACCACTTATATAACAAAAGTTATTATTATTTGAAATAAGAAAATTTTTCTCAATTCTGTTTTCAATGACAAGAAGTAACCGACTGACCCGCGGACATGGATATCTTTCTTCTGCACAAAAGAGGATCGTGTTGTGTTTTGATCATTTTATTGAAGCCAGGAGAAGAAGGGACATAACTGTATTTGGCTTCGTATGCGGTTGAGGGTTAAATATTTTGTATAACCCAAAATTTTCAATTTTTTTTTTTTTGAGAATTGAATATTTCGAAAAAGCCTTTTTCGATTTTTATTTATAGGTATTGGCAGTTGGCACCCAGCAGTTTTTTTTTTACATTATTTAGCAGATTTTAAATAAAAATTATTCTTATAACCAAAAATAATGATACCATATAGAAGTGTTTAAAAAAACGCTACAAAAAAATCTCAATTTTCTCAAAAATGGCTCCTACGAGTTTGATTAAATTTTCTACGTGAGCTAATATCAGCACGACCTACCATATTATTGAAGAAAAAAATATATATATCGATCAAAATTTAATTTGAATCTGTTTTAGAAGCATTTTTTTTTATTTTTGACAATTTTATTATCTGTTGAACCAATTTTAGTGAAATTTTTGACAAAAGAGATTGTAATAAGTTTTTTTTTTTTTTTAAATGAAATTTTTGTATTTTTAAATAAATAATTTTTTTTATAACTCATTAATAAATTTTAAAAATGGCATATTTTTTAAAATGATTCAAAAATTTTATATATAAAAAATCGTTTAAAAAAAAAAAACCTTTGCAATGATAAAAAAAATCACATTGTGATCATATACATAAGAGCAAGTTTGTGCTACCCCATCGTGCATTTTTTTTTTTAATGAAAATTGTTTGAAACAAATATTTTTATACTCAAAATTAATAAAAGAAAGAAGAAATGATTTTTCTAAGTGTTAATTTTTAGTATGGTTTTTTGTAATTTAATAAAAAGTTAATCAATACATTTTTCTAAAAATCTTTTTTTTTTTTAAATTATTCTTTTCAAAATTGGTAGAATGGTAACCTTTAATACATAATTTTATATTATTGCACTGAAAGTGAATAAATAAAAATGTACCGATGTACCTACCTACTCGTTTTTTATTTAAACCAGCAAGTTATACGTTTGGGAATTTTATTAAAATTTAAAAAGTTTAATATTAATTTAATATTTATAAAAAATTGTATGTTTGTAGGTAATATTATATTACATATTTCGTAAGTTAAATTTTTTTCGTAATATAAATTAGGTGTGGGTTTCAGCCATCAATCTCGTCTGCTATATATCCTCGTGTTTGAGATAAATTGTATTTTATATATTTTTCAAATGTTCCCACACACAATATCCGACATTCTCAATTACACGTGTTTTGCTCTTGATTCTCACACTTGTTATACCTGCCTACTGAGTTCAGTAACACTCAAATTCAATTATAGGCTTGCGATGCCTCCGGTAGTTTTATCATTCTTAATAAAAGTACATATACACGTATTCTATATAGGTACTTTCCATGAGTTATATATACATGATGATGTTATGGATTTTATACTTTTATTTTTCAATTTATTAAAAAAAAAAAAAATTATTTGGAAACATATAAAATATACGAAATTAAATTTTTGCAAGAAAACTATTTCAGATGGTTCAATTTTATGACATAATCTTCCATCTTTGAAGTACAAGTACATATAAAAAGCATCAATCTACCACCTGTTGTATATGAACACAGAACATGTTGGTTAATGTGATCAAAAACCAGCTTTCTCCATCTGACCAAAAATAATTCAACACACTATTACTCAACGGCAAGTTCAATCTTCAATATGTCTTGTCTCTTATAGGCCCACAATATACCCAAAAAGGAAATACCACATTAATTCAACTTTTTTAAATTGAATAAATTAATGAAATATACGAAATAGAAATATGAATGATTTGCGCAACTGAATAGTGTTGCCAATTTAATCCTTCCAGAATATTTAATTTTACATTCAATACAGTTTTTTATTTTTATTTATTTAATGTTTCGAGAAAATTATCAAATAAAACTCGAAGGTTCAATTTGGCATTTTTGAAAAATTTCGATTTTTTTGGAATCCTTTCAAAAACTGGTCTATTGCATATTAGAGCAAGAATAAGATAAGGAAGGAGTAAGGGTAGGATAGGATAGGATGACTTAGGATAAGTGAGTAAAAGTAATAAAAAAAGTGATCTAGGGATAAGGTGTAAAATTTTTAGCTGAATTAATTAGTTTTTGAAAAATTCAGGTTTCTAGAAGTTTAATAATAATCATTTTATATCAGGTACGTCAAAATGACGTTAAATTCTGTGATTGTCAACATAAAACGCTTTTAGAGAGTTGACAATTGAGTTGACACTTGGCTTTACTTTTAGAATCAAGGCTAGGATTGACCATGTAATAAACTTTGGCAGACTGCGCATCATTGCGCTGACTTCTTTTCAACATTAATTGCTAAGCAGAATTTTCTTTTGCGTCATATATCATCTTGCGTTGATATTATCTGGAGTAAAGTTTTTTTTTTGTTTATTTAATTCTATTATTAAATAATGGTGGTTTGTTGAAATGACTCATTTGATGGTAAGACAATTCTTTGCTTTTGGACGTTTCATCTGCGTCCAGTTTTGGTTTTCACGGTGAACGCGCACAAGTCCATTCAATCCAGAGTGAGTTCTCTCAACTCGTGTAAGATTCCAATACTTTGGTGGAATAATACGTTCATCCTTGATGAGAATCTTCTGAATCTGAGTCCATTTTGGATGTTGTTGCAACTTTGATATGGTACTCAGAATTCCAATTTTTCCAGAAAGGATTGAACATGCTTCCATCGGATGATATGAGTTATTTGTTTATATTTAGTTCGCCTTGAGGAACTGCATAGAATGATCTGCCATATAGGAAGTGCAAATTTAAGGACCAATTTTACAGTGCACAATCAATAACATAATAAGTCCCATTTTAGCACTTTAGGTGCAGTTTTGCTGCTTGAGTGTGTGGCACTTAAGTAGCCAATATGGGAGACTTGAGTGTCATTTATTCCGATTAGTTTTCCAAATTTGGCACTTAAGTGACACTTTCTTCGACTGTTAAACTTCTATCTGTGTTATAGAAGCGTTGCGAGCTCCTTTCGGTTCCAACAACTCTTTTTAAGTGGTAATTGACCGATTCTGCACCCACTTTCTATAAACCACAAAAGTGTGGAGAAGCCGGAGTAGTAAAGTACCAATATGTACCGTGATTTGCTTTGATTTCGGCGATTTCCTTCCAGTCGTACTGTGCTTCTGTCAAAATCTTGGGTAATTCGTTATTAGCACCGAAGAAATTAGTTCCGCAGTCGCTTAAAATTTGCTTTCAGCTTTCTCGTCTGGCAATGAAACGTCTAAATGCTACCAAAAATGCTTGCGTTGTCAAGTCTGACACCACTTTCAAGTTTATGGCCTTTGAAGCCAAACAAATCAACACCGCAAATAACTCTTTCAATATTTCTGCACCACGTGCCTTCCATAATTTTATTTCAAATGGGTCCTGCATAGTCGATGCGAGTATGGCTCAACGGTCGAGACATATGTACTCTGGCTGCTTGGAAATTTTACATTAATCCGGCTCGAAGGACCAAATATTTAAGTTTTTATTCTATAAAAATTAGCAAAAAAGATAATGGGAAAAGGATCAAATAAAACACAACCATTTTGTATAAGAAATTAGAAATATATAATTATGTATATTTTGATGAGCATGATTATACATTCTTCTGGATTGGATTTAAAAAAGATAAAATGACCAATTGACTAAGTTTGAGTCTTCACCAGAAAGTCTAAAATTGTGTTTTGCAGAGGATTTTTAATCCTGTGACATTCTTCAACGAAATATGACTGCTTATAGCTAGAAACATAAGTATATATCGTATAAGATTTGACAAAAAGCTGGAGAATGAAGGTTGGGTCGAGACAAAAAAGAAAATGTGTGGAGGAAAAAGGTATAGGTGTATGTACGGTTAAATTTTTCCTCGTTTATGTGGAAAATAAAAATTTCTAAAAATTGTTTAAATAAAAAATTAAACAACAATAGCAACATTTACAATGTCATTTTTAAAGACATTTTTTTAAATCAAGTCGTTAATTAATAATTTTTGAAATATAATTTTTTTAAACCAAAATTTTGAAAAAATTTAAACCAATTTATTCAAATTGATTTTTTGTCTAAAAAGCTTTTTTCAAATGTGTTTTATTTATTGACATCGTATAGCCATCCTTCAACATCTTTTTTCCACATGAAAATTCTTCGGAATTAACAATCGACTGTCTAATCCTAGCTTGATAAATACTTACAAATTTTATTTTATATTAGCTATTTTACCCATTTTATTGTTATATATATTATTTATTTTATTTTATTATATTTTATTTTGTTTTATTTTATTTTATTTTATTTTATTTTATTTTATTTTATTTTATTGTATTTTTTTAAATCTTATTTCATTTTATTTTATTTTATTTTATTTTATTTTATTTTATTTTATTTTATTTTATTTTATTTTATTTTATTTTATTTTATTTTATTTTATTTTATTTTATTTTATTGTATTTCATTTTATTTTATTTTATTTTATTTTATTTTATTTTATTTTATTTTATTTCATAATTTATGTATGCGGTAGACGTTAGAATGAACCAGGTATTTACACAAAAACTGCAAACATGTCATAATTAAAAATATTACACAAAAAACCTATTAGAAATTTTTGAACAGCTCTGTTCGCTCTGCTGTTTAAAAAGCACTGCGACTGGCGAAACGCCAAATAAATCTGAAGTTACATGTTACATAAATCAAGGTTATTCATCATTTCTCCCGATTCTGTAAGAGCTGGTCCCTTTTACTATAAATTTGTATGTAATGGTTTTTTTTTTGCCTAGTAGCTAATTTTCAATTTAAATTGACGGAATTTAATTAGGTGAGCGTTGTAGCTCGAGTTGAAATACTCCTCATATGAAACCAAAACAAATACTATCTTAATATAAATATAAATTGGCAGAGTGCAAGCCTTAAAAAGATTTATAAGAGATTGTCCCTCTGAAATTGTTTTCCTATTTAAATTCAATACATCAAGTCAAATAGTTTAAAAATTTATTTGCACGAGGTGTATTAATTTTGTTTTTTTTTTGTTTTTTGTTTTTTGTTACCCCTTCGTTACTAAACCAAGGCTAAATAAGGTGCATTATAGTCCATTAAGAGCTCCATCAAAATAATATAAATATGTTGCCTTTGTTGGCAGCAATTTTGATGTGGAGGCGCACTCATGACCTTGAATTTCGATTTTCGGAATAACCAGTTTCGATTTTTATTTTGTCTTTAAGAAATAAATTAAAAAGAAAAAAATGTGACGTTGAAATGAGTAAGCGAATAAATGTGCACTCAGTGAATTTAAATAAAAATAAATAATAACTGAACTTAAAAAAGTTGTTTTCCTTCGATTTTTTTTTTTGTTGTTTTAACTGGAAATTTTTTATTTGGAGAAATAAAATAATTTGGTATTAAAGTAATACTTCCTTTTGAAGCAGTTTAATAAAATAACGGAACATTTTAAAATGGATACCAGTTCATTTTGGAAGGAATTATATAAAAAAAAATAATTTTATGTGTCATTTTAGTATGGGTGGTACTAGACTTTAATAAAAAATGTCAAAAATAAATATACAAATTGTCATCTTTCGTGCGTGGGGATACTGCTAATAGTATACTGAATGTTTTAATATTGGAATTTTGTTTTTTAAAAGTAGACTTTATAATAAACAGAAGACTTCTTATCAAAACTTATTCAGAAAAATGAGAGAAGACCAGCCATTATATACGAAAAACCTATACATACCGATATTTTAAATAAAAAAAAATTGTATTTGCTTGACCTTTAACTGTTAAGCTTTGAAAAAATAATTTCGGAAGCTAAGACAGCACAGACTTGAGTTCTTTAAATTTTCTATATCAACGTTTCTTATGAATGCAAAAATGAATCAGAAGTTCTTACCTTAATTCGCCCAAAGTATAATATTGGATTTCAAATTCAAATACTTAAGCCAGATTAGTACAATTATTAAAATTTCTATAAAAAATTAGGTTTTCTTATGCCTATGTACTTTTTGAATCCAAGAACAATATTAAACGTTGAGTATTGTTTTTGGTTTTTTGTCTACTTTACTTCAAAAATGCAAAGTTAAAATGAATTTTTGTCTTTTCTGTTTTTTGTCTACTTTACTTCAAAAATGCAAAGTTAAAATGAATTTTAAATTAAATTCTTTATTAGAATTTAACATTGTATAGATATTTTGTATGCACATCCACATCGTATATTATCCCAACTATTTAAACAAACCTATTTATTCTCGGCATACACACTGCCATCAGACAAAAAAAATATATACAAAATCACCATGTATGTATATGCATATATTTGTTTCTTCTCCTTAATTAATGGCAGGAACACCCCTTTAATTAATTTAATTGCGTAACCTTAATAAATTAACTTTGATTCATGTCTTTCATCACTTGTAAACATTTATTATATTCCCACTATAGGTATACTTCTTCTTCTTTTTTTTGCTCTTCTTCTTCAAAGCCCAGCATCAAATTATTCTTGTTTCATTTTATCTTCCTTAAAAAAAAAAAAAAAAAAAAAACAAGTTTGGAATTGAATAAAAATATAAATAAAAAAAATAAACTTTACCTAAAAGAAAAATATTCTTTTGACTTCTTTTTGATGCAACTAAATATAAAAAACAAAAAAAAACTATCCTTGGTCAACGCAACTACAGAAGAACTCTGGGCATATAATAAGTTGACATCATTCCAACGTGCAAGATAACAAGACTTACAAGTTCAATGTCATCGCATAAATATAAGAGACTGCTCTCTTTTTTTGTTTTTTTTTTTCATTTTTTATTTATTTATTTTCTTATTCCCTGATGCATTACAACTTGAAACTTTAGAACTTTGCAAGGATCTTCCTACACACTCAGAGAAAAAAGTTGGTGCAGTGTAGAGTTGAAATAGACCCATCCATTAACGTTTAGAGTAGGTTTTAATATTAAAATAATTTTAATATGCATAATAATTATTTTTTAATTAGAAATTCTTGAAAAAAAAATTAACAAAGGGAAAAATAAATTCCTAAAAGTTTGGCAAACATGAACATTTTTTTTGTATACAGATCGACCCTTTTAAACTTTTACGTAGGAAGCCAGTTGATTAGAAACGTAACATTATACTCAATACTCATTAGCAAAGAAAAAAAATAAAAAATCATTAGCGGGTACTTTGAAAGGGTAAACCTTTTTCATTATGAAATCGTATAATAAATTGAAAACTCAAGAATTCTTCAAATCTATTCACCAAAGTATATCGGATTCCGAGGTTTTCTAACCACCATATTATTCACTCGATATAATCCAGATGAAAACGTTAATCCAGGTGTAAAATAACTTAAAATCAATTAATTTACGTTCGGATTTAAGTTTTCATCTGGATTAATTGATTGAATAAAATGGCGGTAAGTCTTAAAGTTAGAATACCAATAGAAAATATGGTTTTTGTTTTTTTAGTCTTAAAGGCACTGTACCTTTTAATAATTAGGTTAATCGGATTTCCAATTTTGCTATAGGAGTTTTTTTTAAAGCCTCGTTCTTAGTTTAAGTAAAAACGTAATTTTTTTTTTTTACAAAAGTAAATATATTCTCACCTCACTTGAAATGGAAAATTGTGTGAAAAAAAATTTAAATTAAAAATTTTAAGTGAAATTGACTGGAAAACCAATTCAAATTTCGCTTTCATATTTTGGTACTCACTTCTGGTTATGAGAGAGGTTTCAGAGACCATGTGAAATAGTCGTTACTTTTGTATGAAAATTTTATTTTCATTCGAACTGAGACTACTATGACTTAAGAGGTTAAATGACCATAACGTATATTGATATTAGAGTCATGTTTGGACTGAAATGTCAATGTTCGTAAATTTTGCTTACTATAATATCGTCATTTTTATCGGTTCATTGTCACATTCAGAATAAAAACTAAAGTTCAACAAGTCGTCATCTTAATTCTAGATTTTTTCAATATGGTCATTAATTGTAAGCTTACCTGAATAATACTTTAACTTCTATATATAATATCTGCTTGAAGAGCAAATGTTGTTATTTCCAAATTTATTAAAATAAACGTAGGTAGGTACAACCGCTAAATAGAATATTTCTGTTTTTTGTACTCTCAAAGACAGGTTGAAATTTGTACACTGCTGTATAAAGTAAATAATATAAATTGGTTTTGTTTAAAAAAAAAAAAATGTTCGAGGTTTTAAATACAAACCTATAATATTCAAAATAATATTTTTTCATACAGTTGCGTACGTCATGTCCATTGCACAGCAAAGCGCAACGTACATTTTGCAGAGCGCATAAACTTTAATAGAAACTGAACTACTCAATCGATTTTGATGAAATTTTGAGACATGGCGCATACAAGAAATCCTTATATCTAGGTAAGACAGATTTATTGATATGAGTTTAAAGTTAAATGTATCAGGAATCAATAAAATTTATCAACTGATTTCGTTTCTCAAATAAAAGTTGATTGTTTTTTGTAAAAACCAAATAATAATTTTGATATAAGCTACCTACTTTGGTTGTTTCAAAGTGCCCGTTTATGGTCGAACTACATATGATCGAAAAATACAGTCTTTCATGTCCTGTTAAGATGTTTTTCCACTGAACTAAATTTTTGGAGTCTTTTTGAAAATTATTTTCGTATGAGATAGTGTTCAGAAGATATCGTTTCCATATATATACCTACTCTTGACTCATGTGTAAGAAACACGGCTATTAACACTACACTGCCGCTCATCTGCATAGGTTAAAATTTTTGTTCACCTTACTGTAAGCTTCTCTTCATATATATATGTAATGAAAAGAGCATCATTATACGCTTAGTTTGGAAGAAAAATTTTTGTCTTAAAGCTTACCGTTATTCTGATACGTTAGCTAGCTTAAATGCATACGCAGAAGGAAACATATTTTTTGGCTCAACTAAATAGGTTCAACGAATGAAATGTAATAAAACAAGAAAAATAATTGTAATTCAATGATTTATTTTGACATTTTTCATAGGTTGGAATATAAGAACAGTAATTAATAATGAGTATTGCCTCCTTTTTTTAATACAGTCTCGTAAATTTGATTAACTATACAATTTTTCCAGGTATATTGAAGCGAAATTTCGGTCCAGGCTTTTTTAATTGCTTCGATTAATGATTTTTTGTCTTCGAATTTTAAGTAAAAGCTACAAAAATATAATACTCATATAACCAAAATTTTATAGGAAATGGTCAGAAATTATTAAAGATGGTGACTTAACAGATCGTAGCATAGAGGGAGTACACTGACCTAGTGAGTGATCAGATGATGCAGATATTTGAGAGATTTATCTGAGTGAACATGGTTTTCAAGACGTAGTATTGGACCTCCCCGTCTTTGATGAGATAACATAAAAATTCGAATTACTTCCCTCGAGAATGACATATAAAACCACCAAATTTAAAGCAAATCGGACCATCACAGACAGGCGGTATGATACAAAACAGTTTTTGGAAGTCCTTACATCATTGTAATGATAAATTCGAGCAACTATAAAATGATTTGGTTAAACAAAAACTTTCTGTTTTGCTTCCAGTGTTTTTTTTTATATTATAGTTTTAACCAAAAGCCGAAACATGTGAATAAACAAACGAAATCTACAAATATAAAGCTGTTTAATATTTAATTTTCTATTTATCGTAATTTTTTTTTTATTCACATAAAACAAAGGTTAGACTAGAACAGCTTAGCTCTAACTACTAGTGAAAGCTATAAATAGCCAGATTTAGGTTCTTCCAAAAGCAGCTTTTACTTTTTTTTTATAACCACAAGGCCCATAATCCCAAAATGAAAATCTCCAAAGCCAAAATTCTCAAGTGAAAACCTAGAAAAGACAAAATCTTTAAAAAAAAAAATACCCAAGAGAAAATGCCAAATGTTAATGTTACTGTAAAACTCCTAATTTAGGAATATTCTATTGGTAAAAACCCGAAATGTTTTGTTTTCATAATTTATTTCGAACTTTTGTTAACAGTTTTCTTGGAAAACAGTAGTTGGGTGGCCCACTTCGAAATACGTTAATGAAATACGTTAAAATGTACCAAGGTCTGAGTAGGTTTTTTATCAACTAATAAAAGAGTAGTGTTAAAGTTGCAAATAAAATACATAGTTGTTACAACCTCGAATATGGAAATTACCATGATAAATTTTATCACAATAATTTTGTCAACTTTTCTCTCAGTGTATAAAAAAACGAAAATAATAATATATCATTTTGTATCAACCTGTATAGTTGGTGCAGACAGAGAAGTTAAGATACATAACTCTTATATACCTATACAAGTCCAATCATAAGACGAATTGAGGTACAAGCATTTTATAGGTACCTACATAATATAAGTAGTAAGTATAGTAACAGCAAAAATGTACGTGTATAATATTCTTTTATTTTTTTTTGTTTTTTTTTAAATTAATTTTTACATGTTGTGTTTTTTCATTTATTTACACTTTACTTTTACTGACTGTAAATAATGAGATTTTATTTTTATATGACAGCTGCAACGTTCCCACATACGAGGGATAACCACATTAGTGTAATTATGCATCCTGTCCAAATGACCCACAAGCTACCCACACTTTGTATAAAATCTACATAAAACTGTAGGTAAAGTTAAAATATATGAAGGTACTAGGTACCTACGTGATTTGCCAACTTGACTGACAGAACGGTCATTTTAGCAGAAAAAAGAATTAATGATTTCATTATCTCATATATGCGGAGTCGCACGCTACAAGTTCACCATCAGATGTATAGTCTTTCCACTCATTTGGCAGAAATGAGATTTACACTGCGTCAGAGATTTTGTATCCACTTCCACATGTGTATATTTATATACCTATACATCATTCTGTATACATAAATACTTATAGTATAATCGATGCCACAGATAATATCGTGAGTGACCATCAAAATTGTTAACCCCATCCTATATTGTTGGATAGGTTGTGTTAAAATCTACATTGTCTCATCCGTCATTATTTAATGATTCGCGTCAGCATTAATGTTAAACATATTATAATTAATGATGAATATAGTGTATCAATGTATATTTTACCGTAGGTAACAAGTTCTAGAAGGGAATTAGCAAAATCCAACTATCATGTGTCCGCCCTTTGAACTTGAAGTTTATGTATGTATACTTAATCACCTTTTAATGGGGATTTCAGCTATTTATTAGGCCATTTATCATCTTTTTGTGTGCAAAAGATTATTTAGTTATTATTATATTCTTCAAAACTTAAACTTAGCTAATTTTGTATTATTGAAGAAAAGTATAGTTGCAACGAAAACATAAGAGCTTTGCAAAAAGTTTTAAGTTGGAAATAAATTACCTTTCAATCTATTTCAAATTAAAAATGGGAAAAAAGGAAATTTAAAGATTGGAGATGCGGAATACCTTCGAATATATTTCAGATATTTTTAATAGTTCACACTAGGTATTCGTCATGAAATCTATGTAAGATGAACTGAACTTAGCAAAAATTGCGTATTGACAAAGGCCCTCACTACATAGTCAACTGATGAGTCCAAGTGAGATCGCCGGGACGAAACGTCAATTTTTGTAGGCTATTTTGAATCAATATTTCAGATATTGTTATTGGTGTATGAGAATTTTCGGAAAGAAGGTGTTAAGAGCTTAATTCGAGAAAATGTTTGACATATTAACTTGGAGCAGCATTTATTATATTATTTAGTCTTACTTCCTGGAAACTGTAATTTCAGTCGCAAGCCCTTTCATTGTTGATACAACATCTTAATTGATATCCAGTACCTTATAATGACTTAGGTACACAATCTAATCGAATAGAACTTAAAAAAGTGGGTGTGGCTGCAGCAGGGGACTTTCAAAAATCTTACACATGTCATGCTTTAGTTTCAAGACATTTTACAGATAGGTATACCATAACAAATTAACAATCAATATAATTAGAAATAGATTAATTGTACAGCTTTTGAAATTATTTTGACACCAAGGTGAAATACACCATATCTGGTATCTTTAACAAATATTGATATGTATATGAAAAAAAAAAAAATTTCAAATCAATGGAACTATTTTTACAAAAAAATAAATTTATATACATATACATATTTTGGAAAAATGTCTATAAAAACAGTATCCACATATATTTTTTTTTAATTTTTAGTATTTATTATGTGGAATTAAAAATTTGATTTCGAAAGTAATCCTGTACCTTAACCTTTTTTTTGAAATATCAAACTAAAAAAATAATTTGGAAATTATTTTAAAAATCAAAAAATTTTATATTTTTTTTTCTTGAAATTTCTGATATGCTACTAGCTAGAAACTTTTGTATAAAAACATAAAAATTTGGCAAAAATGAATATAAAATACATAATTCGAAATAAATTAATTAAACAAAATCTGAAATTTTTTGACACCAACTATCTGATTGCCTAATCAATTCATAATTTATGATAAAAAAAAATTGAAAATCGTTGAAGCCTTTTTTTTTTATTAATTTTTTATAGATTTATAAAATTAAGTAAACATTTTTAAGAAAACAATTGATACATTTTTTTAGAATTCATTAATGCGCATTTAAATAAAATAAATTTGAAAAAGAAATACTTTACTCATTTTCGAAGTAGCTATCGAATTTTCAAACAAATAATTCAAAATTTTTTATTAAACTCACAAACTGTGCTTTTGAAAATATTTAAATGCAATATTATTTAAGATATTATTAGAAGCTCTTGTAAAAAAATTTCATTAAAATCGTTTCATCAGATGATGAGATAGGTACAAGAAAACCAAAAAACAAAAATGGTTCTACAATCTACATGAGAAAAACCATTTTTATTCTTCTTTTTTCAATAATATTGTAGATAGCACTTATATTAGCTCACATAAAAATTTTAATCAAAATCGAGGGAGCCGAGAAAAATGAGGTTTTCCTTAACGGTTTTTAAACACTTGTATGATATAGGTACCACGGCCGTAGGCAGCCATACGTTAGCGTGAGCTCAGCTCAACCAAAAAATATATGAGCTAAAAAAAAAGTTGATGCATTTTAACATTTTCGCGACTGCGAAATCTTTGAAAAACAGGAATTTGATATTGCTTATACCCTCGGTTTTAATAAAAGTTTAATTTTTCCAGGCCATATATTTTGATTTTCAATAAAAAAAATTCAGCTTTCACAAAAAAATATTGAACCTTTTTTTAAAAATCCAAAGAAACCTTTTTAAATTTTGGTTACAATTTTTAATTTTTTTTGAAAAATTATCCATATAAAAAATTAATCAAAATCAATTGAATCGTTTTTAAGAAAATCGAAAAATAAAAAAATGGTTCTATGTGAGGTACCATTTATAACAATTTTTTCGGATTTTTTCGTAGTAAAAAAATTACTTAGTTAAAAAAAAATATGGGCATTTTTTTGAGAAAAATAAGATTTTCATTTTATGCTAAAAAATGTGTACATGGCATGGTAGGTACTGTACCAAGTTAAAAAAAAAAAAAATAGATCCACCCGTTTAGGCTGCAGTCGAAAGGAAAGACAGAATTGCGATAACCACTTTTTTCGATGATTTTTAAGTTTTATCAGGCTTTTTTGATAACATTTATCTTTTATGCAAATAAAATACATCATCGTAATGTAAGTTTGATCAAAATCTCGAGTTAGTTTTTTTTACGTTGAATTATTTTTGATAAAAATGGTAGTAGGTAATATCATCTGTGACTTAATTGGACATGGTCTGTTTTGAGAATTCATATTTTTGAACTACATAATTTTTAAATACATATGTAATATATTACCTAGGTGTCAGTTATATAGCGATCAGGAAAAACTATGAGGAAAAGTTAAAACAGATGGAAACAGGAATTTTTTCCTTATGACCGTTTATAGCGAACACGAAAATTACGTCAGTGAGTAGGCTGCCAATCAAGTTTTTCTGATTGAATTGCAAACGATTTTTTTTCCTTCCACTAATCTGTTAGTGGAACAAGTAAAAGCTGGAATGCAAATAATTGAAACGAATTGTTTCATTTTGATCGAAATGAGAATCAGCTGGTACGGAAAATGAAATTCAGTCAGGAAAATAAATAAATATATTTTTCACAAAAAAATATTTGTTCAATTGAAAATATTATGGACACAAAAAATTCTTTGAGATATTTGCCATCGATAAGTGCATCAATAGTGTTACAAATCGAATGAAAACCTAGTAAATAATCATATTTGAAAGTTTTTCCTGTTTCATTTTCCTGATCGCTATAACTTGCCCCTTGGACTAAAAATATTAGTATTGTTGCCAATCCGGGTATCTAAATTATAGATGCAAGCTTTCAGTTCAAAATAAATTCAAAAATTGTTTTATTTGAAAAAAAAAATGTCTCACGGATAAATCGAGAGATATAACATAAAAGATATCCAAGGATTTACACAATTTTATTCCAGTGTGCATGAGGGATGCATATAGAGTTTGCATAATATATCCTACAGGTGAATATGACAATTTACGTAATATGTAAGTTTTGCAAAACTAAACGTTTTTACTATTAAGATGAGACATCTATACGTCAACATCATCGGTTGGTACAAAAATTAGTTTGTATGAAATGAAATGTGTCCATCCTTATTCAAATGCTATATATAGGTATCTCCCAAGCTATATTTAAGTATTATAAACCATAATGACGGAAGGCGGACAACGTCATTCAAAAATCCACTTTGATATCAGTTATTATTACAACTGAATGTGCGTGGACATTCTGCATTTGAGTTTTGCATTTAACCATACCTACGCATATGTTCATTTCATATATTGAAACATTTTGTCCTTCCAGCACTGAACCAACTGATATTATTGTATGTAACGTAGCTAGCTTGTGTAAGGAATAATAAACATTGCAACGTGACATGAATTTTACTGACGTAATACCTCACTCTATCTATAGAATAGATTCTGATGAATTCAACGTGAGATGAAAGTTGGATTGGTATATATATGGCATATTTTTTCCCTCCGGATTGATAACTGCACACAGTCATATCAATTAAATACTATTTTAAGCAGAAAATAATAAAATCGAACTCTAAGGTAAAAAAAAAAACAAATAAAATTGCAATTACACATTTCAATGGTTTCGTTTGTATGTTGTGCTGACAAAAAAAAAATGTAGTTTTAACAAGAACCATAATGATTATGTCAGTTGATTGGATGATTGTTCCATGAATAAGTGGACAAAAATTTTATTATATGTGCATTTTGATATATTTCGAATTAGTTTTTGTTTGTCAGTTTTTCGTCCTGGGATCAAACCTCAAAGAACGAAATTCAATTTTATATCAATTTTCGATGTTGTTTCGATCATTGGGATTTAAATGAATTTATTTTTTACTTTTTCCAAATAAAATTGACAAACAAGATAAGGGGTGGCATATTTTTACTTAACAGGTATTTTATTGAAATATGAGTATTTTTCTTTCAACTTAATTCAAAAAAAATAGGTTTTAGAGTTCATTTCGATTTTAAAGTTTATTGAAAAATCAGAAGTTACAAAAATTTTGAGTTAGGTCACTTTCATTCTAAGGGTGCGATATATACCCTCTCTATAAAACAAATTCCTTGCAGCGGTCTTAAAGTTCACTTAGATATTTTAGCTATATACATACATACATACATACATACATACATATACACATACGAGTAAGTTATTATAGTGTTCAAACATTTCTAATGAATTTTCCACACCTTGAAGTTTGATTGTTTGTTTTGATTTAAGTCGTAGACAGACGTTGATGATGATATCTACTTCTCAATGTGACAATGTTACTCTCCTCTTCTTCATGATGGATAATGATTGAATGATACAATGAGTCATTTCCGTTTATAATGTTGAAAGAATTCATATGTGTCATTCAATAGGTATATAAATGTTTGCACTTTGAATTTTCAATTCTATTTTTTGTTCATGATTAAAATTATTAATATAATCCCGCTAAAGCGGAAAGTAACATTCAAAATGTGTTTGGTCATTTTGTTATAGATTTAATAAATAAAGATTTATATATATGTTTGATTTTGTTTGACTAAAATAATAATTAAATTGTCATAAGCTTAATTTAAGTTCATAAACCTAATAATTGTATGCGAGTATTGAAATACAAAATAAATATGATCGCATATGTAGTTTTATAAGTAAGAATTTGCAGTGTAATTAGTCTCCTCATTTGCAAAAAAAATCCAAGATTTTTGTGAAGAATTTTTTTAACGTCCTTAGCACATCCTAAAAAGTACAATATATCATGTGACATATCACATCACAAATTCAAAAGCCCCAGTAAAAATTAGGGATCATTTTTAGAAAAGGTGAAACAGGGCTCCGGGACTTTAGCACCTCATATATGGGATATTCGAAAAAAAAGCATGTCATCTAAAAGGTCACTAATTGGTCATAAAAGCTCAGCTATTTTCAGAAATTGGTCAGGCTTAGACAACTTGTAATCCAAGCTTGAACTTTTTCAAGGTCATTGCGATGTTTGTCACCTCATTTGTGGGATATTCGAAAAAAGTATATATTTACCATCTGAAAGGTTACTTAATCCTTATAAAAGGTTGCAGGCAGTTTCAGAAATTGGTCAGCCACAGATTTTTTTTTATAAGCTTTTTAATTTTTTAAGGTCATACAAGGTCACGTGTACCTTTAGCACCTCATTTATGGGATATTCGAATAAAAAATATACCATCTGAAAGGTAACTCAATCCTCATAAAAGGTCAGCTAGTTTCGGAAATTGGTCAGCTATAGATTTTTTTTTATGAATTAAAAACAAAAAAAAATACAAGTTCACTAGTATAAGACTTTTAGCACCTCATTTGTGGAATTTCGCAAAAAAATGCATACCATCTGAAAGGTTATGTTATACATATAAAAGGTCAGCTATATTCGGAAATTGGTCAGTCATAAATTTTTTTTAAGGAATTTTTAAAAAAAATTTCAAGGTCACAGTATAAGACTTTAAGCACCTCATCTAAAAGGTTATTTTATACTTATAAAAGGTCAGCTATATTCGGAAATAGGTCAGGCATAGATTTTGTTTTATGATTTTTTTAATTTTGTTCTCAAAGCCTCCAGTGTAAGACTTTTAGAACCTCGTTTGTGGAATTTCACCAAAAAAAAAAACAAAAAATCATTCAAAAAATCTATGCCTGACCAATTTCTGAATATAACTGACCTTTTATAAGTATAAAATAACCTTTCAGATGGTATGCATTTTTTTTGCGAAATTCCACTAATGAGGTGCTGAAAGTCTTATACTGTGACCTTGACATTTTTTGTAAAAATTCATAAAAAAAACCTATGCCTGACCAATTACTGAAACTAGCTGACCTTTTATCACGATCCGGTGGCCTTTCAAATTGGTATACTTTTTTTGCGAATATCCCATAAATGAGGTGCCAAAAATCGCTAATGACCTTGAAAAAATTCAAGCTTGGATTACAAGTTTTCGAAGCCTGACCAATTTCTGAAAATAGCTGACCTTTTATGACCAATTAGTGACCTTTTAAATGGCATACTTTTTTTTCGAATATCCCATATATGAGGTGGTAAAGTCCCGGAGCCGTGAAACAGTTATAAAAATAAAGCTCTCCATCAAAATTCATCTTAAAGTGGAAGTCTAATTTTCTGTATTTAGTAATTTTTTTTTCACATACACGGTTAAAAATTCTGGGGTATTTTTTAATACAGCTCTTGTATTACAGCCGTATGCAATACAGCAAATATTACATTTTAATACTAGGGAAATATTAAAAAAAATTCTAATCAATTCTTATTACATTCTAATATTTTTGTATTAAAATATCATTTGTAATACAAAAAAGAGTCGATTTTAACCCAAAAGAATAAAACATATCCCTTGTAGAGAGGGAAAATTTCTCTCTCAGTTGCCATTTCAAATATGAGAATTTTTCTAATAATTTTTGATTACATTCTAATACCTCCTCGCCCTTTTTTTGCTTCGATGCTCTTTTTTGACAGCCATATTGAATATGAACATTTTGAAAAGACTGCGTCACTTTTTAATACACCCAAGATTAAAATTTATTAATATTGTATTAAAAAGCAAGAATAATAAAAATAAAAAAATTTAAATATGCATTATTTTGAAGGCGCTTTGCAGTTTTTCGAGGCACAATATGTTAATTAGTAGACAAAATTTCAATCGCAATAAGATTTCTATTCTCATTTCTGAAAAACGATGGAGAAAAGAATGTTATTTTTCTAATAAAAATAATAAGAATAATTATTCCCAAATGGAAATAAATTGACATACAAAGATAAATAGGTACTCTTGCAAAAATACACATTCATTATTATAGCTATTACGAATTACGAGTATGTATTCATAATATTTTCTGTGTTGCATTAATTCTCAAAAGAAATATCCTTTTGAGAGAAAATTTTCTTGTGAGAAATTTCTTTGTGAGAAATTTCCTCAATTTATTTCCTCTCTTTTTCTAATAAAGTTCTATTAAAAATGTAATAATTTTTGTATTAAAAGTAAAAATGTAATATTTGCGATGTATTAAACTTTAATACATTTTTGGTGTTGTCATATATACAACCCTGAAAATATTAAAATTAATGCCAGAATTTTTAACCGTGTAGAAATCTTATAAGCCCCGTTCCAACAGTTGTATCCATGGATACATTAACCTAATCCAAAAAAAATTTCAAATTCAACAATTTTTAATACTGCCCTAAGTCATTTGAAATTTGAACATATACATTACATATAAAAGTATTTTTTTTTTTTGAGAAAACTTACCTCAGTCAGCTTAGCAATATTATGTTTTTGAAATGGTAATGTGGTAGATCAAAATGAAATAAGACGAGTTCATGAGAAGGAAAGCAGTTTTTTAATCAAGAAGCCTTAAATATAATCCAAGAATCATTTGGACTATATTTTGATGGACCAATTTTGTCCATTTAATGATAGATTCTTCTAGAAAGAAAATTGTTTCCGGGAAGTTTCTTTAAGGAGCGAAACTCAGAATACACATATAGATAATATTTCCTTATCGAGCGAAAAAGCGATCAAAGTTGGCAACGAAATCAGATTTCTTAAATTAAAAGGGTCTGGACTTGAATAAATTTATTGCATTTGAATGTTATTTAATTTCTGTCAATACATATAAGGATTCAAAGGAGGTGTAATAAGATGCCTTTAGAACATCAATCATTACAAAGACCATTGCAGCTTTCCATCTTCCAACTAAATGCTAATGAACTAACACTGAGACACTTGTTCTTGCATCTTGATGGTGCTACAACTGGACTCCGTTGGACCAATCGGAAAAGACTTAAAAGATTGCGATATTCTACTTTTAGTAGAATTTGAATCAATAAGCTGTGATCTACCCGCAGTATTGTTCCAATCCGTGTAAAAAACTATTTTTTACCTTTTATACTTTAAAGTGGGTGAAAAACGAGTAAATAAGTGTAAAAAAATGTAAAAATCCCGAAAAAACGTAAAAAACTCGTAAAAAGGTAAGGAAGAGATAAAAAAAGTATAAATAACTGAGAAAAAAGAGAGATGAGAGGCATCTGTCAAAATTTAAATAAATAATTGAAGCATTTTTTAATGAAAAACTTGGACTGAAGTAGATTAGAGAATCTGTTTTTTAATCATTTTGTCGAAAGTAAAATAAAAACCCAATAGTTTTTTATCCAACTGTCATCTTCAATCTTAAAAGTTGCAGGTAACCAATTTTGATTATTTTTCGGGTTTTTTTTTTTTACTTTTTAACTTTTTTAAGTTGTTTACATGAGCATAATTAAAATACAGCCAGTAAAAAACTAATGTAAAAAATGTAAAAAACTATGTCGAATGCAAACGATCTAAGCACCGATCAATCATATCTCTTTTAGATCTGACCCGCTATTAACTCTATATTCATTGCCATGAAAATATTTCAAGAAACAATTCAGATTCCAAATAGAATTCTGATATTGTAAGTTTCGACAAATTCTCCAAATTAAAATCTGATCAACCTGGTTGTTTTCTTTTTTTGCATGTCCCGATGTGGTTTTCCATAAAAAAAAAATAACTGAGTTGTTTCTACTGATCGAAATTCGAAACACACAAAAGTATGGTCCTTTCCAAATATTTATCGGCACACTTGAATAGATACTGTAGATAAAAGGAAAGTTTTCTTTTGGACATCTATAAAAAAAATTCTATAATTGCGATGTTGGCAGACGAACGGGAACCAAAAAAGTTGTTAGGTTTGCGAAGGATTCTGAAATATAGAAATTCGTCAAATTCAGGCACAAGAATATTTGAAAATCCAGAATTTAATTTCCATCGTTATATATTATCATTGCTTGGAAGGAGGTGAACGTATAAACGAACCACCACTGCTGAAGAAAATTGATAGAGATATCATCAAAGAGTGTATTTAAAGGCCAGAAAAAAATAATTCATCAATGTTTTCCATTCTGAAGGAATTTTCTTGTCACAATCAATCTACGAAAAGATGTTTCAAAATTGTAACAGAGGCCACTGCTGCTGTGAGTGATCCTTAGAGGAGAGATGGGCTTTTTTCAGATAAACAATAGAATCGCGCAAAATAATGCCTGTTTTTAAAACAAAAAAAGATTATAAAATTACTAAATTTTATATTCACCAGTATATACCTACTTTGTTCATTACTAAAATATTTAATCAAGTTTTGTTGAAAAAGCCTTAAAAAATCTTTTTTTTTGTTGATATTTTTACTGCAGTTAAACATGAATTTTAAAAGAAATTAATATTTTAATTTATTTTTTCACATATAATTTTGATTTAAAAAAATGATTTTTTTCAAAATTTCATAAGGCATGGGAGCGGTATAAAATGATATTTTCGAAAACTTTAACTATACATTATTTAATTTGATCTAAAAAAGGCCAATATTCTATCAATTGCTGAAATCGAAAATAAAAAAATAAATCCACCCTAATATACATCAGGGTGTCCCATAAAATCAATGTTCCAAACTGAAACTGCATGATAGACCAGATTATGACCTCTTACAATTTAGTAACCTTTCCATACAAAATCATACCGCGGTTATCGATTAACTGCCTTTTTTTAATTTCGAAAAACCCATACTTTTGGTCTGAATTCCATAATTCTTTTTTATGTTTTCTAATTTTTGCATTTAAAAATTGGATAAAAGAAAGACCAAATTTTTGCATTAAAATATTTTTGATTTTCTGAAACATTTTGGTCAAAATTAATTATCTAGATAATATGACAAATCGATAATCCATTTTTTTTTCTTCAATCCTGAAAAAATTGGTTTTGAAATTTTTAATTCGTCCATGTTTTTGAAGTTTCATAAAAGGTATACAATTTACTAATGCTAGCGTTAGATCAAAACTTATTACAATTTTAACTCAATCAGGTAGGGTTCTAATACAAATAAAAAATTAGCGCAAAATTTTAAACGACTTAGTACGATGTAAGAGTGTGAAAAAAATGCTTTAACATCGTACTAAATTTAAATTTTGCGCCATTATTTTTTTTAAATAGTTGTTTTATTAATTTTAATTTTTTATTTTTACTCTAATTGGCTCAAATTTTTTCTTACTTAATGTACATAAAATATTGTTTAAAATAGCAACTTCCTGCATTTGTATAATCTCGAAAACTTCTTAAGAACTGTATAGGTATAGGTACTTTATTATATCACATCATTTAATTTATTTTAATCATATTATAACTCAATATTTAGGCAAGATAAAATTATTATTTAAGAGCGAACAATATAAGGAATAAATAACCCGTATCTTTGTATAAATATATATGTTATATAGGCAATAAGAAAATTATTATAAGATTGAATTGAAATTAACGGAATATTATCTTGCGGCCTTCATTTATAATTCACTGATGATATTATTGAAGATTTGTTAATAAAAAAAAATATAATATCATTGAACTTTTATAGTATCTAATAATTTTTGGCAATAATCCAGCTTGATGACAACATTTGCTTCCGTCAGTAAATGACTTTATGCAATGCGTAATGATTCCTAAGCAATAAATATCTATGCGCGTATATCCCCAACAACCACACTCACTTTTCGCCATTAAAATTCTCTAAGGCCGAGAGTGTGCGTCGATTACAAAATCGAATCTTGTTTGTTGTCGTCTTTGCTAGTACTAACAGCATCGGGAATTGGTATATATAAGATGTAGCAACATTTAAAAGCAGTTGCTACGTGCATTAATTTGCAGTCTAGAGTTGCCATAGTGTTAAAATTGCTTTTAATTGTATTATATACGCACCAAAAAACTTTGGAAAATAAATTGCATTTTGGGGATTTTTATGAAATTTATTTGGTATTTTTTTTTATTGGTATAAAAAATAAAGAATTGGCCAATAGGCAAAAATAGTATAAATACAATGCTCACATTTATACAATCTTTAACTGTGGAAAGCAAAATTATTGTGAATGGAGTGCTTTTAACTAGAAAGTGGGTCCAAGGTTCACTTTATAGAATTTTTCAGCTTCAACTCAAAACTGCTCTTAACAAAAATCTATATCAAATTTAAAACCAATCCCAATCACCATGAATTTAAAAATGCTAATAAAATAATGTCCTGCTAGTCAAGCATTAGACCTACAACAACTATAATATGACAAAAATGGCAACACCCATTATACAACTTTTGTGTTGTTCTATCTTGTTAATTTTGTTTTTTCTTTGAAAGCCTATCAGACAACATGTCTATCGAACGACGACGATGTTATTTCATTGCAAAAAAAAAAAAATAAACAAACCTTGGAGTTGGCGATAAATAGTTAATGCCCGTCCATACTACATGCGAATGGACGCAGGATATAGCAACACTGCCGTTGGCGTTCCACCACTACCAGCACCATTACGACCACCAACGCCACCGATAAATTCGTAAAATTTATTATGAATTCTTGGCTCGCTGCCATAATCCAACTGACTTGACTGGATTTTTGTGAGAACATAAAAAATGTAGATAAGTATATGAACGAGTATAGGTATAGGAGCGGTAAAGCCTTTTTACCTCATCAAATAATATTTACACCCCTTAAAGCTATGGCCTATGCGGAGTATAGGTATACTTGCCGTCTTTATCGTTGTCGATATCCTTTAACCGAAAGCCTAACAAGGGATATGTCACATGCATTTGGGTCAATGGACAAGGCTTGTGTATAAATCGGACACCTACTTGGCTATATTCATATATAGGTACATGTACAAACTGCCCTTCAACATTAATTCATTTTGATAGCTGACCGAGTATGTGGTTTTTGTCTTTCGATATGTTCTGAAAGGTAAATCGAGTGTAATGTAAAGAAAAAAAATAAGATTCAATATTTGTATATAGTAATAATGTGTATTGTGTACCTTTGCCTTAGATTCTTGCTCATACATTGGGCGTTTTTCTTTTTTAGTTCAGAGTAGAGCTCTGAACAGAGTCTGAACACTCCGAACACACTCTGAGCGATCTCTGAACTGAGCGTGCTCTGCTCTGAGAGTTCAGATTTATTTAAAGAAACACGCTTCACCAGCTGTCAATTTTTTATTTGTTCACAGTTTTCATTTTCTTTGTTTTCTGTTCAGCTATTCAACTCCGTCTGCTCTATCAATTTATTCTGAGCTCATAGAGCGCGCTCTGAACATGCTCTGAACATGCTCGGAGCGAAAAAAGAAACACAAAATTAGAGCCCTGAATGCTCTGAGCTAAAAAAGAAACACGATTTTTTGACAGTTCAGGCTCTACTCTGAACTAAAAAAGAAAAACGCCTATATTAACATATAATATCATAATTATAATTAACTTCTAGTTTGGGTAAAGTGCTCTTGTGTTCGGATAAAAACTTACTTTTGACCTAATCAAGGGACATATAATAGAGTATATCGTATGACTTCGAGCCGAAATTATACGTATGTAGTATGTTCTTGCCCTAATGACATTTTAACATTTAATTTTAGCACATTAGACAAAATTGTATTAAAATCGTATCAGCCGTTTTCGAAATAAGAATTTCTTGGACTGTTGTATGGCAGGTACCCTTATATTTAGTTCTAAGACAGTAATTGTTTATAAATTTTACAATTTCAACTTACAGGAAAACTTACGATTAAAAAAAAAATACAAACAATATTTTTCTTTCAATTTTTTGTATAAATTATAATTTTAAAAACTTCAACGTACAAAATAAGATCAAAATGTGTTTAACTATTGTGTAAATCTCTTGGTAACAAGAGGCCCAAAATTATTTTGTAGTAAGAAAATTCCCCATTCAAGACCTTATAAAAGTGTTTAATATGCAATCGAGGGAATGCCAAACATGGGCCGTAATTTTTCTCGAGTTTTTTAGTAGTTTTGTTTTTTTTTTTTTTTTTTTTAACAACTGTTAATTGAATGTTTCCACAAACTTTATGAGTTATTGACTACGTCTTTGTGTTTACAATGAAATAATGTCAGGTTCCAAATTAGTGTTTTTTTTTAAATATTCGAGCCAAAAAACGTTTTCTCAACAATTTTTAGTATTTTTTTGTAGTTTTTTTGCTTTACAAAAAATTTAAATTGATTTTTTTTTTAAATCATACTAGTATAATTAAATATAGGTGTGGTGTAGTTTCCATGTTGTTTGGTAATGAATAATAAAATGTAAATAAAAATAATAATTAAAATTTTTTAGAAAAATGAAATAATAATAATAAATAATAATTTTATAATTTCACAACATTTATTTAAAAAAAAAAAAGCGACGCGTTTCGCATTTAATAATCCATCATTGGGCTTATGCTTCAATCACCAATATTGGCAAAACAACACCGCAGTCCAGAAGCATAAGCCCGATGATGGATTGTAAAATCCGAAGAGCGTCGCTTTTTTTAAAAATAAATGTTGTGAAATTATAAAATATTAAAATAAAAACAAAGTTATTTCATTTTTCAAGAATTTTTAAATTTTTATTTTTATTTACATTTTAACAAATAATATTATTCATTAAATAAAGCATCGTGTATAGAATAAATTTTGCCCGAAGTCAATATAATTGTTTGTTCTCAAGATATTAGAGCCGAAAAACGCTTTTCTACGATTTTTTGCATTTGTTTTGATTTAAAAAAAATCATCTGGTGATTTTTTTTTTTATTGTTTTCAATTTTTTTACGTCTATATATTTAGAATAAAATTAAGGAGAAGTCTTTGGCATTTCTTGTTCTAGAGATATTCGAGACGGATCACATTTTACAACTTGTTTTCTTAAATTGCTATACCTAGTATAAGAAAACAACTAATTGAACTTTTTGTTGACGTTATTATCTGTAAAATAAAATTTATTTGAAGTCAATATCTCTATTGGTTCTTGAGATACGGTGAACGAAAGAATGTATCACGAACGCACGAACGTACTAACACACATGCAGACATCTCTCTTAAAACGATGGATATGGAAACGTAGAGATAATATTCAAAATTTTTGATTCGACTAATCGGACCAATTAAAATATCTTCCAATGGGTGAAGTTCTAAATTTGAACTTCAGCGGTGCCGCTGCGGTGCCGCAATCGTTTAGTGCACACATGCGGGTTTTTCTCGCTGGACTCAATCTGCAAATCACGATTTGCTTGCAGCAATAGAGGTTTATAAAAAGAAACGAGTAATTTTCGCTTAACTAGTGGATAAAAACTATGATCTTAAAAAGAAAGGACGTTATTGGGTACATCCTTTTGTTAATCATTGTCTATAAACAAAAGGCGTATTTTATATATCTTTTCTTTTGCCGGTCATGGTATGGCTCGGAAGCAATATTCTATATATTTCTGGACACTTTTTTATTTCACCGATAAATAATTCGATATCAAATTCTTCCATGTTTGAAATCTTTCTTCCAAATTTAATTTGCGTCAAAATGACGCTTGTGTGCACTGCTCCATAACAAACACATACTGAAAGACGCAAAAGCGTCTGCGGTGACGCAGCGGTCTCGCGGAGACCTGCAAGTGTTTTTTCCAGCAACAATCTCGCGATGACGCAGCGTCACCGCACGTGTGTGTGCACTACTCAATTTATTTGTGAGTACTGTAAGACGCAAAGGCGGTGACGCTGCGTCACCGAGGCGTCAAAAAAACGCATGTGTGCACCGGGCCTTAAGTTTCTGTATCATAACCTCTAATTTTCGATTTCTAGAAGTTCCGTTCCTATATGTTAAAATAAAGACACATTTATTATGACACAATACTTAATTGTAAATAGTTAAGGCGCTGTTTTTAAGAAAGTGAAAAGAGTCAAAAGGATCAAGTCTCACCAAACTATGGGAGACTTGTTTTCCTTTAGGGATCCTTTGATCGAATTTGCCTTTTATTTCAATTTCTATGAAAATATTAATAAATAACGAATTCATTTGATGAATTCGGAAAATCAATTTAAGTAAGTGCTAAAAAATAAAGGAACATAAAAGCAATAAATATTATTTTCTTAAAGCTATTTGATTGGGAATAATCGCAATGATTTTGGGAAAAATTACCTGAAAGTTGAATTTGCCACTTTTTAATAACATGAAGTTGAGACACTTCGCTGATATCTCGGGTCTGGCATGATCGAGGGGATCGAGTCTCCCAGTTTGGGAAACATAATTAAGCTTTAAAACTGCATACAAAACTTCAAAATGGAATTGGGAATATAGAAAAATAATTTGTTGTACTTAAAACATAACACAACAGCCAAGACAAAATCGACAAAACCGCAAAATATATAATGAACGAAACGAACTAAAAAACAACTATAAACTGTCACGTGTTTTCTCTTTCTGAATTGAATTAATGCTGGCATAGACGCATTAATATGATTTTAAAGGTACAGTAGAATCTCGAAAAGATGAACATTTATAAAACAGGGTGAACAAGCCTCCCAAGGAAACAAGTCTTTCTCTTCTCCCTTACCTACTATTTACTTCCGTAGTGCCTATACGCAAGTACTGCACTTCTCAATTTTCAATAAATATTTATACAATTTTAAATTTTAGAGATGGTTAACTTTCATATTGTATCTACATATTTCCGTATTTTGTCTCAAATCTCGATTTTTTTTCGAATACAAAACTTGTACCTTAACCATGAGTGAACATTTAAATTGACCACCATATATAGAATTCACATAAGAATAGAAGGGCGTAATACACTCAATAATGAACTGCATTGCATATACATATACCTAAACATTTTGTGCAGAAAAGCAATTTTAGGACAAGTATAGTATCAATATCAAATATCGATATCACACGTCTGACGGTGCGTGTAAAAATGCTTTGAACAAAGATATCCATGGCCAATATTCCAAATTTGATTTTGGCTAAAAGTTGATTTTGTCTCATTCTGAACACCATAGACACCAATATACATATCTATGTACCTATATAACAGCTGGACCAGCTGCATTCGAATTAAAGAAAAGAAAAAAACCAGTTCACAATCTATGACCATTGTCCATTCGTGGCAATGCAAAAATATTTGCACAACACAAATAGCTACATCTGTTGTCCGGACAACAAAGCCGTCGCCGACGCTGCCGCTGCCGCCTGATAGCACACAAATTCTAATCCAATTCCGATTCTGTTTGCATCCAGTTTAGTTGTAGTTATATGACAACAATGCAAGCCAGTGAAACTAGCCTGATATCGCGGCGGTCGGATGGTGGTTCGGGGTTCGGTATGATATGCCCACTCACTTTGTGCCATGCCATGGATGTTGTTGGGTTTATAAGCCAACAACCCACCCTGCGTGGATGGGGCGGCGCGGCGGCGACAAGAGAGAGGACGTTGGGCGGCATTGATTGGCGGTTTACTAAGGGAAAACTGACAACAATTCCTTTGTTCGTATATACACGAACAACAACTTCTTCGTCATCGTCATCGGCCGGACGCCCAAGACCAGGACTAGACTAGATACAAAAATATATACCTAACCTACCTATACCTTTGAAGCAAGCTGGAAATGGACATTCGATGCATATTCGATGCATTTGCCTGATGGTAAAGTTGTTATGCGCCTCAAGCCCAACTACAATGTGATTGGGAAAAGCCATAAACCAGTTTCCACGTAATATTTTTCTCTATGGAGCATTATACTCGTGTATAGTTGGTTGGCATAATATGAAAAAGGTACTTATATAGCCAGAAACCAAAGGAGAAGTGGGATTACACTGCTCAGAGATTATGTGTTGGAATATTGTTGGCTTTAATGGTTTTATCTTTCGGGTTAAAAAGCAAAACAATATACGAGTTGGTATTTAAGTGTGCGCAGCAACAAATGTTTTCCCTTGATTTTAGTTTTGAGTTGAGTTGATCGAATCTGCTGGGTGCAATATACAAAAGTGCTGTTGAGGTATTCCGGTATATTGTTTTTGTTGTTAATGTAGTTGGCAGTAAAAAAAGAACCATAGCCCGCAAGGAAATAGTACAAACTCCATAGAATGATTTTCGTAATTCGACTTGATTTTTAATTGCTATTTCCATGAAGGTGGAGTCGAATTTGACATAAGTGAAATGTTATTTTTTATATATAGGTATGTAGATATTTTATTATTTCGGTTTTCTTTGAAGTATTTATTCCGTTTTATTGGAACATTGATTTTTTAAGGTAAATACCTCTGAAATCTGAGAGATTATGGTGTACAGTAAAACCCGCTTAAAAGAAACCCGCTTTAGAGAAAAAACCCGCCAATCTGTAATACTTTTTTCCATACCTGAGTATTTGTCGACCAATTACCTGTAAAACACTTGCTTAAGTGAAAAATCCGGATAGGTAGGTACCTGAAAAAAACTATTAAGTGAAAAAATCGTGAATCGAACAGAACCAAAAATTTGTTGAACGCTTTCACTTCATTTTTATTTTTCACCTCCACCAAATTTTCACCACGAAAATGACATTTGAATGTCACAACCGTTTATTTTCGTTTTGTAAACAAATTTAACATTAAAAAGAAAAATACATTTTTATAATTTATTGTCCTATTTCAGCTCCACTTAAGTGGATTTTTTCCAATTAACGAGGTTAGTTTAAGTGAAAAAACCACCTGAGTGAAAGAAAGACTGTGACATTTTTCCATTTTTCTTAAACTTTTTTTTCTTTTATTTAATACCTTGAGTTAAAAGCAAAAATTATATGAGTGGGATTTTTGAAATCACGAATTCTTACTTACTTATTTCGACATGTTTTTATTTTTTCAATTTTCTTAGGAGCAAAAATAACGGTACCTACCTACCTGCGTTAAAAATTTTTTTTGTTACAATTTTTTTATATACATGCATTTGATTTTCTGCGATTTTTTAATTTAATTTAGTTTTTTTAATGTTTTAATTTAAAACTTTGCTAAAATTAAAACTCATTTAAATATTTTTTATTCTTTAAGCGCATTTAAATCCAACTTTTAAGAAAAAAAAAATATAGTGAAAAGTACTAGATCTCGAAGGCACAGCACTGTCTCTCTTTTTTAAAATATTTTTGGTGAGCTTCTGAATCACAATTAGTTGAAATCATTTAAGTTAAGTTCATTATAAACATATCATATAAAACGGTTCTGACATCCGAGATACTGATTTTTAGGTAAATATAACCTCATATCTTAAAGTTTCTGTGAAAAATAGTTTCTGAGATAATTTTAACTTATCTTTGAAGTAAAATATTCTAAAAATCACCAAAAAATATCATAACTCGCTTTCATAACACTACTATGATACTGACAAGTAATTTTGTGGCACAAATTTTTAGAATAAAATTCAAAAATTCAATCAAGCAAATGAGCACCTTTAAATCGTATTTACTACCAGGTGCAGTATAGGTTAGGAAATCGGCTGAACCAGCAAGATTGGGGATATTTATTAAAAAAACGGCAAATTGGAGCCAATAAGAACATAGCAACCTCCTTCCACGAAGTCTCTTTTGAAAATGATTTTTTGTAATTGTTCGAAAAGCTGCAGCTCATTGTGTGTCTGTCGAAAATTGGACCATCAGTGTTCAACATTTTGTGGAATTTGTCGTGGGACATCTTGCCTGAATGCTGCCCCAATCGAAAATTCGATAGAAAAAACGAACATACCGACCTATAACCATATTCTTTTAATGATTCGGACCAATCTTGGAATTTCCCAACAGTCCCGTTGGAAATTTAAGAACAATTTGAGACAGAAAAGAAAGAAGCTGAAGGAGAGTTTAGTCAGAACAGAAATTAGTCGATTTGATCATTGTACAATATACATGCAAATAAATATCCATCCAAAATGTATATTGGAGTTTCTATATGCCAGATTACGTGAAAACTATTTGTGTTATCAATAAACTTTATGAAAAACTTTTTGTACAGAATTTTCCGCTCTTTCTTTTTTATATGTAAAGACGTAAGACATAAGACCAACAAGAACGAAGATATTTGCAAAAAACCTAAAAAAAAGAAAATTTTATTTCACAGTTTTTTGGCTGTCACAAATTTTGCGTACAAGCGAATTCCACCGATTTTTCATACTTTATTTAGAGAGCTAAAAGTTAAGTCTTGACCAAAATTCAGCTGGTTGGACTTTTTCCGAAGTGAAATCCTATAAAGTTCCTGGACTATAAGATTAACATTTTTGTTCAATGAATAAGTGTTTTAATAGATTTAATTGGAAAAACAAGGAACGGACATACCACAGTACTAAAGTTTTGACTAAACTTTTTCAAGCCAAGGGGAAGGGTAGCAAATTTTTAAATAATATTTTATGTTATATGAAGAAATTTTACATTAAGTTAAAAATAAGGCAATGGACATAAAGAAACACAGTTGGCAGGGAATCAACCATAATATATGAAAAAAATATCAGAAAAATTGTTATTAATTACAACTTCCATAGAACCATTTTTTTTGATATTCGATTTTCTCGGAAACGGTCCAAACTATTAATTTTTTTCATGAAAAAAAGTTTTATTAGTATTGAAGGTATAAAAAAAAATTTTTAATTTTTTTTTGGATTTTTAAAAAAAGGTTTGAAACTTATTTTTTCAAAACTTTCGAAAACGACGTTAGAAAATTTTTTAAATTTTTTGTAAGATATAATTTACCCGATCTTCCATATTATTGAATTAAGGCATTATTTATGGTAGGTTATCTAGTAATAAATATACTAACAATTGGCATACAATTTTTTCATTAAAAATTTTATATATGTAAACATTTATTTAAAAAAAAAAACTTCTCCAAAGATTTTTAATTTTTTTTTACAAATTAGGATTTTATTGCGCTTTTTTATCGACTTTGGCAACTCTTCCTGTGTTAAAGGCTCTTTTATCAATCCGTTATGGTGGTACTTCCGCCTTGGCCATTTTGTACAATATGTTAACTTCACATCCCACAGCCTGGTCTGGTATACATGTTTGAATTTTCTTCTTCATTCCAATATTAAGTTTGATTAAATTGTATTATCTGTACATTAACTGAAATTATGAGGGAAATTAAGCCCTTATAGCTATCAATTAAAAATAAAGATAAAAAAGTAGGCATGCATTGCCAAACGAAGATACATTATTCTAAATAATTTTTTTTTTTTTTATAAATAAAAGTAAATAGACTTGCTAATTATTTAAATTCAAATTCTGAAATTATTTTAAAGGCTTTCAACAATTAATAAGACACTTGTCCTACTTTGTAAGCGGTTTTCAAGTGTTTGTTCCATATAAAAACCGGTCTTTATATATAAATGCAAGAATTATATTGAAAGAGATTTAAAAAAACACAACTTTTAAACAAACAAATGCTATCTACATAATTATGTCTTTAATACTTTTTTTTTTTAATTCAGATAACAAGATAATTTCATAGAAATTAACATTTAATATGTTTTGACTTTTGAGTGAATTATATGGAATTCCATTCCCATGGTAATGCAATTAGGAGTTAAAATAACCTTAATTAAAAGTGTTTATAAGATACAAAGTCAAATCAATGCCATGTCATCGCGTGAGCATTATAATTTAATTATTAAATTAAATGCAACAATAGATTTATTCCCCTACAAAAGATTCTTATCTAAAAATCAATAATGAAACTGATTCTTCAATATTATTCAAAGAAAATCATGAGTGCGTAGCCAATCTATAACGAATCTTATAAATGCCAAGTTTTCAAGTCTAAATAGCTAAAAAAAAAAAAAAAACGAACTCTTTAAATTCCAAACAAAAGTGTTTTCGATAATATATCAATGTCGGTTACACACAGTCATTTGGTATTAAGCTCTATATAGTTTAGCAGACCACCATCGGGCACCGACCGATCAATGATGATGGCGTGTGGATATTTGTTTGAACCTTTTTTGTTATACAGAATGGGGCTTTAGTTTATTTTCATTTTATATAGATGAGAGTTAAGAAAAGAAATGGACAGGTGGAGAGAAATTTAAGTAAGTGGAAGAATGATGAAGCAAAAATGGGAAAACCTCATTCTTTCCAAATTGCATATAATATAACTCCAATTGAAAGCATTCCAATGGGAAAGCATTAGTGTTATGAGGTTAGATAGAATTGAGTTTATATACAATACTCAGTGCGTTATAAGATATCAGATACAAACTATTAATTGAAATTGAAAATAGAAGTGATCCCATTTTTAATAAATTTTTTTCTTTTTGTATTTTTCATTTTATAATTTTTGTTTATAATTCGATTTTCTAACGTTTTTAATTAACTTAAAACGAATTAATAACAACAACACCAAAGGTGGTGAGATTTGTGAACTTGATCAAACTTGACTTAACAATGATAGGAAAGATGAAAAAATTGGCTTCGCAAAACTGAATGTCATGTCAATACCACATCCTAAACCACGGAACCGATTTTCTTCAAACTTTGGAACTTGAGGATTTAAGGTGATTTTCTATAGGTATAGGTGCGAAATTGATTTTTGTTTTATAGCTCCAAAAATAACGGCATCTGCAGCATTAAACCATTTAGAAAGAGGTTGTTTATCTCGAAAACGCCTTTAACGATTTTGTAAAAATAAAAATTGCGTGTATTATTGTCGATGCGTGATTCTCTGCCAACTGTGATTCTAATTCTTTGTGACCAGGGCTTTATTTGAAACTTAATGTAAAATTTTCTTATGAATTTCTGGTTTGAAATGTGAAAATAAGTTGGTACTACAATTTACATTACAGATTGTTTAAAAATTTGCTACCCTTTCCCCTTGACTTGAAAAAGTATACTCAAAATGTCAGTATCGTGATATGTCCCATCAGTGGTGGATCCATGATTTCGTCATGGGGGGGGGGGGGTGTCCAACTACAAATAGAAAACTTAACGATAAATTAAACTTGCGTTGGATTTTTGCTACATTATTTATGTGCGTGAAGTTAGCAGAAAAAAAACATAAACAAGCACAAACTGAGCTTAAAACAGCGGCACAAGGTGAGCACAATACAGCGCAATTTTTTTTTAAATATAGCGGTGCTAACCACATGCTTCACAATATTTATTTTTGGCCCTAAAAGCGGTAAATATATGCTAATCATTTTTTGAGCAAAATACAGTAGGTACAACTTTGATGTTTTTGAAAATCTTAATTTTGCAAAAAAAAATTTATCCCTAAAATTTGCAAATTTGCAAATTAAAAAAAATATTTACGGCACATGGCGGCACAAGTTGAGCAGAATACTTAATACTTACAGCACAACTTTTGTTTTTTGAAAATCGAAAATGATGGTGCTAATTTCACGCTTAGTTCCTTCGCAAAATTTGCGTTCGGTCGTAAAAATTGCAAATATGCGATTTTTTTTTATCTCTTCGGTTGTATCATTTTTTGAAACCAAAACAGCACAACTTTAAGTTTTTAGAAAAACTGAAAAAATTTCATTTTCAAAATTTGCAAATTTGCGAAGTTTTCAAAAATATTTACGGACATCGCAGCACAATAACTTACCTTAAGCCCTTGAACTACGTTTCCTTCATAAAACTATTACGCAATCTTATGTAAGTATGTATAATGTATATCCCTGTTTCCACTGAGATTCATTTGAAATTTTGAAGGTATACCTATTCATTTTGCACTTAAAGAAATTTTTAATCGAAATATTATAAAAAGATGGGCTTTCTGAAATTAAGAAGGTTAAATGTAGACTAAATTTAGGTCGAAGAGAAATAAATATTTAATAAATAAATAAATTAATATAAAAATATTTGGTTTAAATGTTCATTGGGGGGTTCCGGACCCAAAAACCCTCCCCGTGGATCCGCCACTGTGTCCCATCCTTTTTTTTTTCAATTAAATCTATTATTTTCTATTAAAATACATCATTGAATAAAAATGTTGTTCTCAGAAAACTTTGAGTACAATAGTTGCTTGATTAAATTTGAGAATATCAAGTCAAAATATTTCCTCTAGAATGAAATAATAATAATTGAATGGTGTCCCAGGATTTTATTTTATTTTTGAATTCAAAAGATTTCCGCTGAACCGACATTGTATTTTTAGTTTGATGGCATTTGTGATGGTAATGTTTGAAAGAGGCAATATATAACAGACAAAAGTCAATTTATTTTACTAACGTAACTTTGCTGAAAGAGGTGTTTTTATTCTAAAATCGTGTGTCACAAAATTACCTGTCAGTACCGTGGTAGTGCTATCCAAGCGTTATATGAAATTTTTTGGGGTGATTTTTAGAAAAATTGAATTTATTTTAAAGCCATATAAGTTGAAATTATAACGGAATTTATTTTTCTTAGAAGCTTTGAGATATGAGGTTATTACATTAAAGCCTAAATATTATGTTAGTACCGTGGTTGTCAGTAGGTACCGTGGAATGTTAATTTATAAAGAAATTAAAAGAAATGATTCTAAGCAATAGTGCAATAAAAAACTTGTAATTTTTTTTTATTATGAATCGCGTATCAATCCTTGAGATAAAAAAAATTTAAATAAATCCGTGCAATAAATGTTAAGTTATAATCCAGCTTAAAAATAAAGACTTCAACTTCGAAAAACAGATATCAAAAACTAAAAAAAAACATACAATTTTGATGAAAACATTGTCTTTCAAAGTTTAAAACTTTAAAATATTATAGAGGAATTTCATAAACTCACCAAAAATATTGTCAATATTGAGTTACAATGTTTAAAAAATCAAAATCAAAAAATCATGGTGTCAGCAGCATGTCTTCGAGATTTAGTACTTTCTACGATATTTTTTGTTCATTAAAAGTTCTCTTACAAATTTAATACCATGTGCATTTAAAGACAGATAAAATAAAAAAAATTATTTTCAATGATTTTTAATTTTGGCAAAAATTTTCATTTGAAAAATCACAGTTTTTGGCAGATAATCGCATAGATATAGGTTCGACATTTTGGTGAAAATAATTTTTTCTCCTTAACCGCTTAAATAATTGCACTCAAAATTTGTATAGGTACAGAAGGACCTTCTAATTTGAACCAAAATTGCAAAAATATCTTCTATATTATTTCTATAGTCATAGATTCACATTCCGACTCTCATACTACACCGATTTTGACAATTGTCAAACGAAGCGAAATTACCCGGTGATTTGACAAATAATAATTTTATTTTAAAAATTTTAATAATTTGTTCAAAAACTGCATTTGTTTGTTTTCGTGCGCCTTTTATTTTTATATAATTGCGTCACACGAGTAGGCTAGTATTATAAAAATTTACAAAAGAAATTGTTTTTTTTTTTTTGATTTAAAAAAGAAAAATAATACTGAATAAAAACTTACACAAAATTAAAACAACAAATAAACAAACATGCTATTTATTATAACCTGGTGGACTAGGACTTTGCCGTATAGACTATACGGCTTATTCCGTATAGACTAAACGGAATAGGTTCCATGTTAACAAAAATCGCCCTTGAACCTCAATCCCTTCAGTTTTGCAGAAAAGTTTTAAAAGTAAATTACCGTGTCAAAATGGTCATCGTATATGACATTCTTTAAAGAGATGTTGATAAAACAACCTTAAGTCATAGCACGTAACTTTTTGTACAAACTAATTATATTTTTCTTCGAATAAAAAATAAAAATAAAATTAAAAATCCACACATGCATCGCTCGTTCGAAACAAATTGACTCCTTTTGCGTGATGATGAGACAGTAACGCAAAAACAACTCCTTAATAAGTGCTAATTAGAACAATTAGGATATAGCTTCAATGAATCCTATATATGAAGATATCTACTTATATATAAATATTCTCGTAGGTACATATGTGTATAAGAACTAATAAATTAAATATCATATATAAATATATAAACAACAATCAGATCAATCCTAAACGAGTTGTATAAAGAAGAAGTGAAGTCAAGGGAGTATAATTAAGCAACTTAATGACTTCTCAGAACACAAGTCTGTCTTATAGAAATTGCATGTGCCACACTCAATATACCTAGGGCGCTAACTTATGTCCAAACTCTATAAGAAGGTATTTTTCATAGCCACACCATATACCTTATACCTATACGCTACCGACCGATAAGAATACAAAATCATCAAGAGTTTCGTCGCTTGTCCAAGATGCTGCTGCAGTGTTCTTCGTTCGTTTGTTGCAACAGCTATAGTACAGCGAGATGATGCTGACTCCAAATGCAGTTGACGTCAATCATTTAACGTACTTATATGAACAAGTTGTTCAACTTCATCATCATCATCATCCTATCCGGTCTCATCAGCCATTCCCACTTCGGATGTAAGACACTTGTTATGGAGTCGTTTTTTTCGATTAAACTAGCAACACGCAACTTTTTGTTGATTCCATCATACAATAACAGGACAAGCAGCAGCAGGAGCAGCAGGAGTAACAACAGCAAAACAACAAAACAGCACAAAAAAAAACAAACAAATCAACAAAATCCAACTGACATCTCAATGGGATGCTAGAGAAGTATAAGCTCATCCGCAGCTTCTAGATCTCAAGAAGTATCTATGTATGTACTTTTCAGTTATATGTACCATTCTTGCGATGTGAGCTCCGATTCTGGACTGGATGGCGGATGCCTCACCTCGCCTTTTTGTTGTGGCGGACTCACACTTGTTAAACAGAAGTAAAAATTGTGGTCAATGCGTGGTATTTCCTTCGGCGAATTGGACATGATAAACAAATAATTCAAGCAACACAACAATCATTGCAAGAGAAACGATATCATTAAATGGTGTTTTCAGCTGTCTTATTCAATATTGTTTCAGTGATAATGAATGGGTATGTTTTTCGTATAGGTAGGTACGTCTGTTTTGAATTAACATACACCTTGGATACTCTAATTTGACGTGTGGGTTGCATTTGCGTCTATAGTTTTTCTTTTTATATAAAGCAACGACTTTTTTTTTGTATACAAAATATATTTGCAATATTCAAATTAAAACTATCATCATGTTCTTTATACACAGGCAGAGTTCAGATTTGCATAAGATTTGCGACAAAAAATCTAGTGTGTGTAGGTTGTGTGAATTGAAAATAAGAATTCGAATGGGAAGAAGGAGGTTTACAATTTGCATGCTTTGTCGTCGCGTTGCGGTCGTCGTCGGTTCATGTAGCACTGCACATCATCATATTGAACACATAATGGATTCTTTTTGGCATTTTATATTATGGTAGGTGTGTTTTATTGTTACCGGAATAGCTAAAGCTTGTTGTTGTCTTTTCTTTGTTATAAGATCACAAGGAAAACCAAATTAGGCACTACTATAAAAATGAAAATAAAATGTACGACTGGATCGGATGAACTTGCTCTTATTTACGATCATAAAGTTGTTTTTATAAGTCTGAATATTTAATTATCTATTATCTATTTATTTAATAGCTATTATGAAATAAATGAGTTATGGAAGCCCTGGTACAGTTAAGAGGTCTATTTCGCACTTAGTTTCAAAAAGATTCAGACCGCAAGATTTAGTCATTTTTGGTCCGAAGTCTAAAAATTTCCGAGTTGTGGAATGGTTTCGGAATAAATCCAACGGTGTGACACTTGTGGGGAACGAAACTTAGGTTAAGTTAATATTAATTGAGTATACCAACACAAAAAACGAACAATAGGGCACCGTGTTGGAGATTACATTATAACTAAATCCAAGGAACTTATAGTTAAAACTAAAAAATAAATTAATTTCAACATAATAAGAATTATAAATTGATTAAATAACATCTGAAATTTTTTTGACACTAATGTGATGTTTCCCGAGTAGCACAGAAGGGTTTTAATTTGATAGATATAACTCCAGTACAACAATCAAGTTGTTGTCCATTTATTTCAGAAACATATTCTAATACAATTGTGTAACCCAAATAGCCGCATTTCCCCTCTCATTTACAACAAACTTGTAGCAATTGGGTTTTATAGAAGTTAAATTTTGTCGTTTCTCAGTTTTATAAGTGTTATTTGAACTAAGAAATGTTACACGTAACTTAATCTTACAATTATGAAACTTTAATTGAAGTCGAAGACGAGTGTTACTAATATTGCAGAAATGTTTATGCAAGGATATGTTGTTACATAATACATGGCTAAAACAAGAAACAAAAGTTTAAAACAAATTACAATAACTTGAATAATGTTTTTTCGAAGTTGCTATTACTATTAGTTTAACTTTTTCTGTTCTATTATGTTATAATATAATGAGAAATAATGTTTCCGAAAACATTGTAAAAGTTTCTGAAAAGTTATTAATCAAATCCTTTTAAAATGTATAATAACTTTGAGATGTTATAAAAGAGATAAACTTCAAAGTATTGAAAAACCTCAATACTTCTTCTAATATTGTGATTGAGAATGCTATTTTTAATTATTAATGTACGGAAAATCTAATACAAACGCCATTTTTATCATAAAGATTGATGTTTTACTTCCAGAAAATTCACGCGCCACCCAAAAAATTAAAATTGGGCGAAAATTGGAAAAATAAAAATATATTCATGTTTGTATTTAGGCGTCCAAGTTGCAAAAATATTTGTGATTTACATTGGGAAACGAATCTTGCAGCCATTTCCATTGAAATTTACTATGGAAATAGTGATACCAATTGGAAAAATTAGTTTAAAAATTTTGCATATAAGATCAAATTCTAATAAAAAGTCATTAAATTGTGAACAATATGGCGCTTGTTGCAGAAAATATCAATAAAACATTGCTTCTTAAAATTAAAACCTACATGTTATTACACCAAAGATACAACAAAATAGAAACTTAAGGCTATAAAATCCTCATTTTAACCAATTTACACTGTTTATAAAACAGATATATAAAGTTTTTTTATCATATTTTCTAATCTTTGTTAATGAAACTAGAATTGTAATGTTAAAAAAACCAATAATTTTTTTGTCGGGAAAAAATTAAGCAAAAACTTGCATTTAACTTTGGTCTATGTCCGCCAGAGTTGCCGCAGTTCACTTTTTGTTTATATTTTTAAAACAGAAATTTTATAACAGAAATTTCGTTAAATGTCAAAATATCAATTTTCTATTTATTTGAAACCCCATTAAATGTCAAATTTTTGAAAATAAATGTCTATAAGGGGCTTGTTTTTGTAAATGTCTGCTATTATGATGGATTAAAAAACCCCCAAAACATCAATTTTTTGCCTTTTCCTAATGCTTCGATTTCTAGGCAGCCGGTTGACTTTTGGAACGAAATATTCATGAAACCTAAAAATATAGTTATTCTTCTATATTTCAAGACGCCAAACGTCAAATTCCATCCAACGATTAAAATGGATTAAAAAACCCTCAAAAACATAAATTTTGTTGTCCTCTTCTTAATGCTTCATAAAAACAACGATTTCTAGGTACCATGTTGACATTTGGAACAAAATATTCATGAAACGTCAAAATATAGGTTGTCTTCTATCTTTTCAGACGCCAAATGTCAAATTCCGTCTAAGGATGGCTACGATTAAAATGAATTAAAAAAACCCCAAAAACATAAATTTTGTTGTGCTTTTCTGTATGCTTCATAAAAAAAAAAATGTCTAGGCAGCCTGATGACATTTGGAAAGAAAAATTCATGAAACGTCAAAATATATGTATATATGTAAATATAAAATAAAAATGAAAATATATTAAAAAAATTTTAATATTTGTATATTTTTTAATTTTATTTTAATTCAAAAATTTTTAATTATTCACAACATTATATAATATTTTGTAATGCGACGCGTTTCGGTTTTTAAAAAACCATCATCGGGCTCAATTTGGTGACTTTGGTTGTTGGGTTGCCAAGAATGTTAGTTTTTTGTGCTTGCCGTGGTCTGTGTTGAATTATTATAGTTGTTGTATGCGATTTATATATTTGTCTCGTTTAAGCTGGCGTTGTTATTTGCCTGTTTTGGTACTCAATGGCTGTATTAAACAGTGTGTTAGTTTTTATTGTTAGTTTGTCGTTTAGTATTTTGTCTTGTTCTGTCTTGTAAGCTTTGTAAATTTCAAATTTTTCAAGTGCGTTTAGTCTTGTCCCTTTTTTACATATATGTAATGGTGTTACGTTCGTTTCAAAGTCTGTGTAGTTGTGGTCATTTTCTATTATGTGTTGTGCAAATGTAGATTTTGTATTTTGTTTTGGTCTATGTTCTAAGTATCGTTCGTAAAAAGTTCTACCTGTCTGTCCAATGTAGTAGCTGTCACAATCATCGCATTTAATTTTATAAACTCCAGAAGAAGATTTGTTATCGGTTTTTGTTTTATGTTGTAAAATTTTTTGTACGTTATTTGTTGTTTTAAATGATATGTTTATGTTTAATTTAAAATATACAAATATTAAAATTTTTTTAATATATTTTCATTTTTATTTTATATTTACATATATACATTCATACACACAACATGGAGACTACACCACAAAGAAATGTCAAAATATAGTTTGTCTTCTATATTTCAAGACGCCAAACGTCAAATTCCATCCAAGGATGTCTACGATTAAAATGGATTAAAAAACTTTCAAAACATAAATTTTTTGTCATTTTCTTAATGCTTCATAAAAAATCAATTTTTAGGCAGCCTGATGACATTTGGAACGAAATATTCATGAAACGTCAAAATGTGTTCTATATGACAAGACATCTTAAAATCTACGGACTTTTTAATCTGACTTGGCACAATTTTTCAATCCAGCGGCAACTCTGCCATGTATAGTAACTCTTTTCATGTCTAAGAAATAATTTTTGTTTGTTTACTTTTCATGGTTGATTTAAATATATTTATAAAAATATACCATTAACATTTATAAAACATCATTGTAACTTATTACAACTTTGATACCCAAAACGTCAACGTAAAACGTAATTGCAACATTATTGTAACCTTGTGCCAACTTAAATTGATTTCGATATTTTTTTTCACACAACATTACAGTTATTTATTTCATACACTGACGTTGCAAGACAGTTTGTCGTTTGTTATTGTGAAAAAGGGTCGGAATCGAAATATCTTGTGAAAAAGTTTTGTTTATATAATATTAAAATGCCATATTTAGTGTTGGAAGCGAAAAAAAAAGGAACTAGGTTTGGAAGAGAGTTCAGTTTTGCTCCGAATGGTTGGATAGACCAAGTAAATGCAATCGTCTACTGGCCAAGATCGGGATTGTTATCAAAAAGACAACATGAGGAATATTCTGCTTTCGAATCAGACTGGATTCCTCAACCAATAATTAAAATAAGACATAAGGATCTATCTTTTCAAGAAGCTGATGAATTAACCGAGCACTACATTAACAAAGCATCTGAAACTGAAACCGATGATTCCGAATGGGAAAAAACAGCTCTGTCCCGAACAGAAAGAGCAAAGAAACGTTTAGTTCCTCAACTGGCATCATTGCCTCGAACAACTCAATATTCCTTAGCCGTAACGAGCTCCTTATCGGTAAGCATATATTCTTTCTGCTTTATAAAACATCTAGGTACGAACTTATTTTTTTTAAAGGGAAAAACACTTGAAAATGAAAACCTACCCACTAACATGGATAACGAAATCAACGAAATTTTAAGTGAAGTAAACCCAGAAATAATTGCCGATACAGATTCCAAATATCAAAGTTATTCGGTCGTCAAAGGCGCAGATGGAACTACTGTGTTTATAGCACCTGAAAATTTTTCTTCATCTAATGGGCAGATTTTTCAAGTTGAAAACATTCAGGACGTACAGACAACCAACACGATTCAAAGTCCACCTCATCATTGTGTTTCTAGTCAACAATTCGGGGCTCTTTATGCGTCTGTCCAAGAAATGAGTAATGATATTGAAGAGTTGAAGGCATCAGTTAAGGGTCTGGGAGACGTGCTAACCCAAATTTTAACACAAACCAGTAACGTTGATAGATATATTACGGATTATTTGAAAAAAACGAATGAATGCAATGATCGTGAGGTAATTTCAACACAACCAATTGAAGAAGATTTTTCTGATTTGGAATCGAAGCCAAAATTTAAGACAACACAAGACCTGGAAGAGTTTGAGAGATTATTAGAAGATAAAACCTACCAAGTTCGATTCATTCGATTCCTAAAAACAAAGTTTAGAATGAACTCTCACGAAAATGGCCAAACATTTTTTATGATGGTTATCCGGCTTTTAACTGAACCATCTCTTTTTCTTCCATATTCCTGGAAAGGTTTACACCGCAAAGATTCGCATAATTTAAGCTTTGAAGGAAAGCATAAGATTTTTACTGCATTCATGTTTAGAATTGTTAGGATTGCTGACCACACCAAAGTCCAAACCGATGTTGACAAGATGTTTGAGAACTTGTTGCGTTTTAAAAAGGTAAATAATAGTCGTGAAGTTCTTCGAACAAAGCCTTCGAAGAAACCCTCTTCTCGCAGCCGTCCAAAAGGGTTGAAATACAAGGCTGAAAGTGAAGCCGTATCTAATGATGAGGCTGAATAAGAAAGTTAAACTATTTTTTTACAAATGAATTCTTTTTTTGTTATATGTACTTTATTATAAAAATATTTATTTTAATAACAACTTTAATTAAAAAAAATTGATTAAAATATATGAGTGTTTATTATTTTTTTTTCAATAGTATGAAGTAACGGAATGAAGACTGATTTTTCTTTGTTATATTCTATTCTTACAAGTTTACTGTAAATATCTGATAAGGGAACAAAAATAGGTGGTTCCATGTGGTAATCAGATTCATAAATATTAAGTTCGGAAGAACGAATAGGATATTCAAAATAGTCATTGATTTTTGATAATGGTGCAGCATAGAAAAAAAGACCAGGATTTTCAGCAAATGTTTTTATAATATACTTCACACATAATACCTTAAACGATTTACTCAAAAACCACATATTTTCGTTTTGGTTGGAATTCAATACAAAATTTGATAAATGAACTTGGCTGTATATAGTTGCTTTTTGCGCAAATAAAAATGAAACTAGTGATGAATCACTATTATCAAAGTTTTTCATAGGATCTTTAACTTGAAAAGGAACTTTTATCTTTGAAGTCTTCATGTGTAATAAACCTGAACTTTGACGCTCGGAAATTCTTCGGGCTACTTGGCTTAAAGGTGTTCGTCCCATTCGGAGCAATCTTTTTATATAATACAATTTAGATTCAAATGCGTATGCAGAAAAGGTGTCAAGTGGTCCAAATTTCCGGACGTCATTTACAACGTGACATAAATTATGCAAATTACTGGAAAAGTGATCTATTCCATATAATGCTTTAAAATTTATCAAAAAATCTTTAAACATAGATTGCGCTACTTCATAATTATTATCGCACTGATCATTTCTCATACAAATAACAACTGCGCAATAAAAGAGCAAAAAATGTTGGCTGATTTTTGGATCTTCGAAAAACTTTTTTACCACGACAATGCTGAGATATAATAAAAAAGTCCTGTATTCGGTTCCCTTCCAGTGTGCCAATTCACTCAAACCTCGAGCTGCTCTATCGAATTCTTTTGGTAACTTGCATGATTCAATAAAGGAAGAAACTTCATTTGATTGATGAATACTCCAGCGCGCTTTGTTATTATTTAAATTTCAAGTTTTCCATCCAATTAAAAAACGTTTTGTTATACCTTTTGGGCAAAAACAAAATAAACATAATCGAGTATATAATGGATTAAAATTATTTCATTACCTAAGTCTATTAAATGTAGGCTATCTGCAATAGGAAAATCTTCGATCATATTTATAGGCAGCTCTCTTATGATAGTACTCAGTTTGCAATGATCGTTGTAAACTCCGGAACGAAATTTTTCATCTGTTCGCAACACAGCGTTTATATCTGTATAAATCATTGTTCTTGCGTTATGGGAGTATTTTCCTTTTGTTTCGCACTTCAAACATCCGAAATAACCATTGCTGCCTATCACCCCTGTATGTATTGAAAACAAGATATACCATTGGAGTAATTTGATTTTTTAACTTCAATAATTATTATTGTTACCTTTCAAGTAATGACGGGCTGGTGTGTCACATATAAAGCAACGGATTTTGACTAAAACCTTTTTTCCATTTATGTCTAGCCCATTTTTTTCGTTAATTGAACGAAATTCATCCACAAAAGTTTTCATAAACCAATTAATGTCTTTGGGCTTGCCTACAACGTGAAATTTATTTTAAATATATTATTTTCACAAACATATCTTTTCAAATCTTACCTTTTCCATAATAAATTCCAACTACCATGGGTGCGATATCGCCTTTTTCGTGAATATTTAAAAGAATGGGCCAGAATTCGAATCGGGAACTTTTGAAAAGGGGCAACCCATCGACATTAATGTTTATTTGTACCTGCATGTCCTTTTCCGTTTTTCCAAGACAACTTCGAAGCGCTTTTTCCAACCCATAGTGCCAATAAGATCCTCCAAATTCATCGTTTTGTATATCGCATTTGCTTCTTGGCGTAACCATGACTGTTCTTGAGTCCTTTGGAAGATCGAACTCTGGCAAGTTCTTGTCCAGCAATGCAAGCAGAGCATTCAAAGCGTTTTGCTTGATTAAATGTAATGCACTCCATTCTCTCAAGTCCTGGATTATAGATATTCTACCTTCTTCTGCTTTTATCTCTTTTTCCAGTTCTGGAAAACTGATTTCATCAAAATCTTCGTCCGAATTCTCATCATCGTCATCCAACACAATACAGCTTTGCAGGTCCTGGTTATGAGAACTTTGACTGCTTTCTTCGAGAGTTGGACTATAAAACTGAAAATTATTTGGATTTGGAGTATTTTCCCTGCTTTGAGCTTTCAGGTTGGAAAATGCCACTGACTTGTTGCGAGGACAAACTAAAGACGGGGACATCATTGCGTTCAACAGTTCTCTCCTTTTTTTGCGGTCGTTTCCATTGGATTTCACTTTTTTCCATGACGCGATATTTAAAAAATTTAATTTAATATTGTTTTTCTTGTCCATAATTATTTATTTCTCTTTTTTTATAAATGCAGCTTAGACAACACTCAACTTCACAATTGAAATGCAAAATGACCGCCTGTCAAATATTCAGTCAGCTTTAATATCGAAAGTCCTAGAAACTCAACTACAACATAACTTGAATCTGAAGAAATGTTGAAGTTTTGTTTCAAATACAAACCAAACAAATTTTTTTTTTCAATTCTAGTACTTTGGTTACCTATTTGTTTTAATGTTGTTGCAATCATTGTTTCATGTAAACAAATAAGAAACCAAGATATAACAAAGTCTCCGCCCATAAAAATACAAGCAGTTATGTTTTAACTTAGTTTCAACGATGTTTATTTTAACATTTTGTTTGTTGCATTCGTGTTATGCCAAATATAACAAAACGACAAAATAACAAAACACATTTAGAGTTTCATCTTTGTTTTGATGTTGTTAATAGTAACAAGATGTTTGAAATGTAATTGAAATAAATAATGGTGAATATTTATGCATACTTCTTTGAAAAAAACCATATGCTATTCAAGGAATGATGTATTTTATTATAATATATTATAATATACATAATTTTTTTCGTATTGTGAATAGACAACACCGATTAACTTATTGTTATATATATATTGTATAAACTTGTCAATTGAAATTCTGTTAAAATACAAATTTTAGAGGAAAAACGTTACAAAAATGTTTTTGTTATTTGTTTCCCCTCTCTTATTTGTAAGTTATATTAAAGTCACCCAAATGTTTTTACAGATTGTCGCAAGAAAGTTATTTAAACATTTAAGTTAGAAGATAACGAAACAGAAATTCAATAGATGTAATAATAACTTTTTATCAACTTTCAAATGTTTGACTTGCTTATAACCTTTCAATAACAACTTCAGTTTTTTGGAAACAAGTTTAAACCTTTGCGAAACCGATTTATAGCATTTTAATTTACAAAGTTACAACAGTTTTTCGATGAACAATTGAGAAACGGAGTTACAACAATTAATGCTGCAGATTACTTCAACAAAACACAAATACAACCAAATTCTTGTTATAAATCGAATTCTGTGCTACTCGGGTTGTACACCATATTTTGATTTCTTTAAAAAATCTTAATTTATGAGAAAAAAAAATTTTAAAAATAGTTTAAGCTATTTAAAAAAAACAAACAATTTTTGTCGATATATAAAATGTAAAACATTTTTAAGAAAAAATAATTGTTACGCCATTTTGTTTGTATTTTATGATGTGGAATAAAAAAAATTAATTTAAAAAAAAATTATCAACCCAATATCGAATATTCAAAAAATTATATTTAAAATTTTGAAATGCAATATTATTCAAACTAATTAAAAGATCTTGTGTAAAAAATTTCATTAACATCGGTTTAATAAATAATGAGATAGTCGAAAACCAAAAATTGCTTTTATGAAATATTATATACTTTTAGATTTAAAAATAAAATTTTCTTAATTAAAAAGAAAAACTTCCATTTAGACTGATGAGAAACTTTTGAATAAATAATTTATTAATTTTTTGTTTTGAAACAATATCAAATAGGTAATAACTTAACTTAAAAAATTATTAAATAGATATAGTTTATTTCTACAACTTAAACATGAGAGATGCCGTTAATAATGGCTAGATAAAAATAAATTGTTCCAACAATATTTTGTATCATACTGATATTAGATCACATAAAAATTTTAAATAAAATAGTAGGAGTCGTTTTGGAGAGAAAAATGAGGCTTTTCTTACCAGTTTTGAACACTTGTATGGAAGACACCGTAAATATTTTTTTATAAGAATAATTTTTTATTTAAAATCTGACAGATAGTAAGAAAAATACGGAGTCTGAGTTTGATAAAAATCGACCAAGTCGTTTTCGAGTTATTGAGTTCTGAAATTTAACTTTTTTATAGATAAATAAAAAAAAAAAATTTTAAATTTAAGTATAAAAACTTTTTAAACTTTTAAAAGTACAGTAGACGCTCGATATAGTGAATCTCGGTAGAGTGAACTATCCAATATAGTGAACACACAAAATTTTATACAGAAAACCCTAAATAGTGAACAAAAGGTATCGCGATATAGTGAACTCACATTTTTTTTTCAATATTTAACAAGATTATGCCAGGATGCAATGCGTTTACAGCATTGTGGGCTTTTTTTAAAAGATGATTATGAAACATTTACAAGAAAAGGCAGCGCAAATCAATTAAAAGTTGAGAAACAAACAAACAGAAGTGATTATTTTATTTTTATTTCATTCTTATTAAAAAAAAACTCATTTTTACCGGCAGCTATGAAGTTTTTCGTTTTTATGGAAAATATAGTTTATTGCATGTTATTTATAATATTATGAAATATTTATGTTTTTTTTTACCCAATTGAAAATATTTTACGCTTCAATAAATAAAAAAAAATTCATTTTGTATCAAAATCATATTAGAAAGCGTTTTTAGTTTCTCTCTCGAAATAGTGAACAGACCTGGTTTTAATTACTTCACTATATCGAGCGTCTACTGTATTCTTATTTATTTCTTCATAAAAAAATTGATCAAAATCGGTTTAATAGTTTTTGAGAAAAACGAAAATCAAAACAATTGGTTCTAAAGGAGATAAAATTTATAACCATTTTTTGTTTAAATTTTTGTTTATAAAATGGGAGGCTTTCAAAAAAAATTAATTTTTTTTAAAGTTGTGAGCACGTTTTTGAGAAAAATAAAATTTGAATTTTTTAATAAAAAAAATTTGTACGGCACGGTCCTTAAAAAAAATGAAAAAATTCATATCGGTGGAATGCCCAAAAAAGGCGAGGTACCAAGTTTAAAGAAAATCGACCTAGCCGTTTAGACTGCCAGCCGAAAGGACAGGACAGATGCGAGACCCACTTTTTTCGACTTCGCTAACATCGCGGTAATGTCAACTTTGATCAAAGTCTCCAGTTCGATTTTTTTTTACGAATGCTGCCATAATATATCGTTGGTGAAACCTGAAAAGTGTGTAACTCCATTTTAACAAATTTTCTAAGAGAACAATAAAACTTCTTATTTCCTGAATAAGTGATTTATCTTAATAAATAAATTTAAAAACTAATTTTGTTTTTATTTTTTATTTTTATTTTTTTTATTTTGAAAAACTTAATTTCACAACTTAAATATTATCTTATTTTTTGATTTGGTGGTATTATTTTCCATTTTCTAAACTGCCATTATTTACACGATAATTTTTTAGCGAAATGGGGATTCCTAGTTTAAGAACTTGTAGATATGCGCCTAAACTAACAAATGGCATTAAAATCCCATTTTCATAAAATTTGGAGCTACACACTTTTCAGGTTTCAGTTCACCGACAATATACATAATTATGTACATACACTCGATTTGATTCTAAGTGAGATTGGAAATGATAAAAAACACAAAAACCATAATTAATCACGTCAAATTTTATGCTTTAAGCAAAAAATTAATAATTCTACATTTTCACAAATAAAATTATTCCGTAATACAATTTTTTTAACAAGAAATAATACCGCACTTTTATTGAAATTAATTTAGGAAATAAAGGCATAAAGTTTAATTAAAATCGTCAGAGGCTTTTTTCGAGAAAATTTAAATAAAAAACAAAATTATCAAGGTCCAGACGTTATAAAGACATTGGCGCAAAATTTTAAACAGTTCTCGTTTAAGCAATAAACCCGACTCTAGTTAAAATAGTCCTTTATTTAAAAATTCTTGTTTAAATTTTTCTTAATTCTAAACACTTTAAACAACTCTTCTAACTAAAGAACGTGTTTAACAAAACGTCAGCAAAATTTTGTGAAACACGCCTAATTTTGACAGCTGAATAAATCAAACAGAACGAAAAATAAAAAAAAACAAAAACAAAAAGAACCCAATCTGTAATTTTGCCGAGCTATAGGAAAGTGTTTCGAGATTTAAATTTCGAGTTAAAATAGTGAAAATACTAAATAAAAAAGTGAAATAAAAATTAACATAGTGAATAATTGCAATATTTTATAAAAAAAAAACAAAACAACATGAGGTGCTGCGTTAAATCGTGTAAACACACCTATAATATGGAGTTATCAAATTTTTCTTCTCACGGGCTGATTGTGTCTCATATTCCACATAAAGTAATGTGAAGTGATGTTTTTTAGGCTAATACATTATCTGAGAATACTTTTCAATTGATATTTAGTAGCATTTTGCTTTAAAAAAGCAAATTATTTGAAAATAAAAATACACTTCATTCACGGGAATTAGCTGAACCCCATCTGTGAAAATTGAAATTCTCGTCCAGGGTAGCATTAGTTTTTGTTGGTGATGGCAAGGCGCTCAAATCCATTGAGCGCCCGTAGTGCAGAGTAATTTTACTTACTTTATGTGGAATATGAAATACAGCTTACCTCTGAAATGAACAAAAATTACACTGCTTGTTATAGGTGTTTTTAAATATAGGTGCAGTATTTTACGCAGCACCGCGTGAAGTTTTCTATTTTTGTACATTTTTGTATTGCATGTAATCACTTTAATTACTTTTATATTACTTGTTTCTTTAATTTACTAAGCTTTTTTACTATTTTAACGATTTAAAATTTCAAAACAATCCTAAAACAAAACAGATCAAAATGCCTTTGGGTGCATTTAGCTGTCTAACTGCACGCCTTCCCTGTGTGGATGCATTTGTGTTTGTGTAACTCACACTCAAAGTGATAATTTCCCACAGATAAAGCATACTTTAAAAAGATAGAGAAGCGTTTTGCTGGTTTTAAAGTTAGAAGACCTCTTTAACGCTAAAGTATACTTTATGTCGTTTAAAATTTACAAAGAGCCGCCTCTCATTCTAAAGTTATTATTAAGAGCCGACTCCCATTTTAAAGTAGATTTAGAGCCGCGTTAAAATGTTTAAAATTTTGCGCCAGTATATCTGACCTTTGCCATCATCGTATTCTTGAGTTTGATTAAAACCTCTAAACCAATACTTAGAGCATGTATAAAATCTTTTAGGAACCTTGTTTACCCAAACAACAAAATATATTTGGTAAAATAATATGCTCCTCGAATTTAAATGCACCCTGAAGGGTTTAAATTGCCTGATATATTAGGAGTATTTGATCTCATGGTTAATGAAAATTTAATTCGTTTTCTGTGATTTGTCAACAACTGTGCAATAAATCTGGAGTTCTTAAAAAAAATTATTTTCTCAAAGTTGTGACGATAACAACTTTCTACTCGAATACTTGAGAATCTCTTTTCTATTTATATATAATACCTTCTTTATCACTTCCCTTTATTCACTTGACTACATTGGTTTATAGTATAAAAATATACGTAATATTTGACTTTGTTCACCTTATTCAATTATTTAACATTCTTCATCATCTTCAAAGACATTTTGTGTGTCATCTCAAGGATTTTTTTCAATGACGGGATTTGTTTACATAATATATGTTTTGTGCTTTTTGTTTGCTTTTCGGCTTATACGACGACGAGTGTTGTTTGTTTTCTGTTTGCCTTTTTGAGTGAATTTAGTATTCCTTAAAGGACAATTTATTCTTGTTGGAAAATAAAATAAAATTTTTTTGTTTTTTTTATAACAAAATAAACACCATGAGGTCTAATAGATTTTATTGTTTTTTTTTTTTCAATTTCAGATGCGCCTAAGAAAATCTGCAAAAATGACAAAAAAGTCAACGAAAACGATAGCCATGCCATCACAGCCGTTGTTGGTCATCGTCCTCGCCGCCATTCTGTTGCAGCAGCAATGCCCTGTTATGGGTCAATCGAATTACGCTTCTCATGCCAACAATGTTGAATACCAAGGTGAAGGACTGCCAGAGGAAGCGACTCTCGATGGAAAGGTATGCTATGTAGCGAGTAAACAGAGATATCAAATCTTTTCCAATATAATAACTAAAATAAAGTGCTTTTGCTTTTGTGTGTGCGGTGCACGGCTTTGAGCGAACATCAAGTGCAATGCTCTTCGAACATTAAAGCATAAGATTCTTTGAAAGGGCATAAAATTTTGCCCCAGGGTGCGCCCATACTCATTAAAATTTTGCCGCGACTTATAGAAAAAAAAAAATAAGGCAGGTACGTAGTTTAAGTGAAGGGAGTCAGTATAGGCCGGCCGGATATATTTTCCTAAAATGCACTTATTAGAAAAATACACTTAAATAATTTTGAAAATTCAGTAAGTATGTAATTACAAAAATTTAAAAAGAGCTTTAGCATTTTTGGTCTTAAGCTACGATTTGACGGTCAACGCAAAATGGTCAGAATATTGACTTTCTGACGTCATATTGAAGTTAAAACTTCAAAGTTGTCATGTGATTGTCAATGCAGAATGTAATCAACGCGATTGCGTTAGCACTTATACGTTTATATTGCTGTTAACGTCAACACGTCAACGCATTTAGAACACGTTGACCGACTGCTCCATAGCGAGTTGACTTTGTGTCATTATTCCTTTGAAAAAATAAGAGAAAATGTTTTGAATTTGATTTCCAAATGAGATGATCAATCAAAAAAGCCACCAGTTCAATTTTTAATCCCTTTGATGGAATTTGACAAATAAGTTGATAGCTTTAAAGTAGAGGATAGTGGACAAACAACTATTTTTGACGCGTGAATATAGTATTTTATTCCAAATGTCACCCAAAAACCTAAAAATATTGTTTTTCAAAAGGAATTATAACTTAAACTTCAAAATGACAATTTTTGAATTTTTAAATTTGTTCAATCCATTAAAATCGTTGCCATTTTTTATTGCGGAATTTGACAATTTGTTGTTTTAGTTCGAGGGCAGGAAAAGAGACATTTGCAACTTTAATGGACCAATATGTGTGGATATTATTATCAGTTTGCAACTTTCCCCCACTGCAGTAAAATCATGACTGCTGTCCTGATTGAATTTTGCTCAGACTATAAACATGTTGTGTTTTACTTTAAGTTTACATATTTTTTTTTTTCCGTTTTATTTGAATGATTGCGTGGTCATAAAAAAGGACGAGTTTCTTCACCCTTTTTTTTTTAAACTTGATGGTAGGTTTGGTGTTACAGCTGAAGATGTTATTCGTTATGTGGTCATAACACGTTATGATGCGATTTTTTGTTGATATTTTTTTTTTATTATGTTTTTTTGTTACTCTCCTTTTTTATATTTTTTTTTGTTTAAGCATTTGTATATGCTTTTGCTGTTCTTGTTATAGGTTTACTTGAAAAGTTATGGCATAGTATCGTAAATTATTATTATATGTGGTTTGAAATTTTAAGAGAAATATACAAAAAATGCTAAATAAATTAATTTAATTTCAGCCATGTTAATAGACATTGAAATAAATTTTAAATCGCTTTATTTTCATTAAATCATAAAAAATATATTTGCATATGTATGCAGGTATATGTATAATTTAAATGTTACTTCCTTAATTAAATAAAAAAAAAAATATATGAGACAGTAAAATATGTAAAAATTGTTAAACCATATGGAGCACAGGTACCTTAATTTTTAAAGATTATATTTTATTAAGTTTAATATTTTATTGTGTCTTAATTTTAATAAGAATTAGAAAGTTGATTTGATATAAAAGGAACAGAATTTAAAATTTATATTAAAATAGCTTAGCCTCTAATCACACTATATTTTCATTTTCTCATTGTAAATTGAAAATGAAAATAGAGTATAAAACGAAGAATTCATTACTGAAGATTCCGATATGATATATTAATCAATTAAGGTTTCTGAGGATCTCTGAAATATCAGCAATATCAGAAATCTGAACGTAAGTCCTCAGTAAGATTCCTTATTTTCGCTGTTAAAAAGCTGAGAGTTTTTTTTTTGCAGTTGATCAATTTTGTTTATGGTAAGCTGACAAAACTTTGCTCAATGAGATGGCTAAATTTAAAATGTGATTTGATTTACATTTTTTAGCTTCTAACAGCTGATTTAACATTTCACAATTGACAAAATTAAAAGTAAATTAAAAAAAAAAATATAAAAATTTATTTTAATAAAATAAAACATTTTCGAAAAAATGGAATGGAAAATATTTTGGAGGGTCCTTAATTGTAAATTTTTTAAATAAAGCTGGATAAAAAGAAATAACAAAAAAGTGAGAATGATTACCTTGTTTTTTTTGTTGTCAGACAAGTGCTTTTCCTCTTTTAAAAAAACTATATTTCTCTTTTTCTCTCGACTGAAAGTTTAATATGGTTTAGGCTGAAACGTAAATATTTAAGTTCAACATAAAAACTAAGGTATGTGACAATTTACGCTGAGAAAAAAATGGAATATAAGCTTGTAAGTTAAACTTCAATATGTATTAAAGTTTCGCATCACCAAACGGTTCTTATTGCGAGCTAAGATTGAGGACAAAATGCAGTGTCAAACTCTTTTCTTCTTTTGACTAGGAAAGATTTGAGTTTTAAATGAAAATTGATTTTAATATTATAATCAATTAATATGAAACTAGGATAATATAGTATCGACGATTAAAGTACACAACCTCATTATTCGTTTTTGCATGTTTTCTAGAAAAATTACTTTGTACCTTCTCCAAAACCAACATGAAATTAAAGGATCTTTATAACGAACTCGAGTGCGTGAAGTTAGCCCCCTTTTTTTGGAATTTGTTATTTTTGAAAGTTGTTCGAGGTTGTTCCCGATTTATTCCTTGTTTTTTTGTTTTTTTTTGAAAAATATTCAAAAATGGGGGTTTTAGAGCCAAAAAACCGTTTTTGACCTAGCCCCTATTTTTCGAAAATCAAATTTTTGAAAGTTGTTCCTAGATTGTTCTAGTTGTTCTTAACATTGTTCCAAGTTTTTGGACCCCTTTGTTCAAAATTTCAAAAGTTATGGGCAAAATTCGAAAAATTTCTAGTCCCCCTTTTTCGAAATTCTTAATTTTGAATTTTTTTTTCGGATTTCAAAAAGTATTCTAACCATTTTTTTTAAAACTTAAAATTGTAGAACGTGTATTTTTAAAGATAAAGGCTTCCAAACTTTTTTTCAAAAATCAAAAAACGGCTCTGTAATATTTTATTTTTTTTTACTTTTACTTTTCAAACTTGATGATAAATGCATGTATTGAAAAAAAGTTCTAACCTTACATTCATACTATCAGCTTAAAAACTAACGTTAAAAAAACATCTCCGAGTTTTTTAACTTTTCAAAAACACCCCCTTTTCCGAAAATACAAAATTTACAACTTGTTCCAAGTGCAGAATCGCTCAGATGCAATTGTTTTAAAGAATGATCAAAAAATATTGAAAATTGAAGATTTTAAGCACAAAAAACACTTTAAATGAAAATACATATCGTCATATTATCTTATATTATCCTTTTATATATTTTTTCAACAAGTATTATCTTATATATTATTTTTATATAGTCTAGACTCATTTTCCGACTCTCATACTACACCGATTTTCACAAATGAGGTGTCAAATGAAACGAAATTACCTGTTGATTTGACGAATTATAATTTTATTTAAAAAATGTTAATAATTTGTTCAAAAAATGCCTTTGTTTGTTTTCATGTGTCTCTTATTTTTATGTAATTGCGAGAATTCTCGCACGGGTATAGGCTAGTAAAATATATTTTGCAATGTTTCATTATGTTTTAAAATTTTTACATTTCAAAGTATCTTAACCCACATATTTCACCATATAAATCCCGCACTTTCATAAAAAAAGAATAAAAACCGAACAATAATTGATACTAATTTTTTATTTTAAAATGGATGAAAATGTCCAATGTACACAATATAATAGAAAATTATAGAGAGGTTATAAAAATATTACATAAATAACGTTTAGATAATATATACAATACAGAATGATCATTCAAATTCCAGCTATTCACAATTTAACACATTTTCACCTAAGAATTTAAAAAAGCGAACGAAAAGGTGAAAACGATACAATAGTTGAATTAAATAAATCATCCATCATGCGAATAAAAAGGAGCACACAAAATAAGAAAAAAAAAATAAATACACACATACCTACAATAAACGGTTTCATTTACATAAGTATTTCCAGCCATTCCATAATTCAATATATTAAGTAGGATGACTTGGTATAGGATCTACATATACATATAATGTTAATATACATAAACCTACCTTAAATAATTTCACCCAGTTGAGGGATGAGTTTGTATATTTTATCGATTCTAGATATACATATACCTACCTATATATATTTCCGTTTTAAATTCGATTTTTTTTCTTTAAATAAATTCCTTATTCAAAATTACTAATATTTAAAATCGTCAACAAAGGACATTCGCACAAAAGCCGTCATCCCTCCATCAGTTATTTCGCTTCGCATTTCTCCCAAAATGGGATGATTATAATTTATAATCTATTCAAACACATTTTTTTTTCTCTTTGCATTCAAATTAATAAAACGAGCTGTCTCCTGGCTCATTAATACAGTGCTGTTTGAAGTGTATTTTTTTTTTCATACGAAGAGCGGCGCACACTGGTAAAAATGCCCAATCTAGCTGAACATTTTGGTCGAAATTTCAAGTAAAAATCTTAATGAAATGTACTATGTTCTATTATGAGGAATAATTGACGACCATAACCATAACACTTGTTCAAACATTCCAATCTTCCAACGGAACAAGTTCAAGTTCTAATTATTCATTTAAAGTGCTTCAATTTGAAAATGTTGTTCTAAGCTAATGGTTGAATCTCATATATTTTTTGTAGATGCTTTAAAGTAAAGGTTTGTAAAACATGAAAAAAATAACTAACGGCTTTTGAGAAGTCATATTTACAATCGCTTGACTTAGTAAAATTATGGCTGTAAATTATCGCAAAAGGAAATTTAAATGGAGTATAAGTTTTTTTGCCCGAAGTGTTCCGCCTTGGGAATGCTATTGAATTAAAGCCCTGCTTCAAATTAAAAAAATCTAAATACCGGCAGTCGCAATCAGTATTAAGATTCTGACGATGCAGTTAAGAATTTGAAGAACATAAATTTTTTCAAATTTAACTTGAAGTTTCACTTAAAAATTGTATTAAAAATAAATAAATAAATCTATTAAAAGAATTACCCATATAAACAAAATCTTATCTTTGTTTTGCGAAACATAACGGGTGATTTTTTAAGAGGTTTAGAACTTTTTTTTTTTAAAAAACACAAAAAATTCGAAAAAATGAATGAAATATTTATTTGAATCGATAGTTTGAACCTTGCAATTTAATGTTTAAAGATAATTTCATGCAAATGTTGACCGCGGCTGCGTCTCAGGTAGCCCATCCGCTGAGTCCAATTTTGGCATACTCTTTCACACATATCGGCCGGTATCTCACGAATGAATGCATGGATGTTGGCTTCCAGTGCGTCAATCGAAGCGGGCTTGTCCCTATAGACATTAGCCTTGACATACCCCCACAAAAAATAGTCTAATGGTGTCAAATCGCACGATCTAGGCGGCCAATTGACCGGCCCGAAACGTGAAATTAACTGTTCACCAAACTCGCCTCGCAATTGCGCCATTGTTTCGCGTGCTGTGTGGCATGTGGCACCGTCTTGTTGAAACCACATATCATGCAAGTCAAGAACTTCCATTTCGGGCAAAAAAAAGTTTGTTATCATCGCTCGGTAGCGTTCACCATTGACAGTAACGCTGCGATTCGCATCATCTTTGAAGAAATATGGCCCAATAATGCCGCCGGCCCATAAACCGCACCAAACAGTGGCTTTTTCGGGATGCATTGGTAGCTGTTGCAATGCTTCTGGCTGATCTTCACTCCAAATGCGGCAATTGTGCTTATTTACGTACCCATTCAACCAAAAATGAGCCTCATCGCTGAACACAATTTTTCGATAAAAAAGCGGATGAACATTTCGAACCGAGCACGAATTTTGATAGTAAAATTCAATAATTTGCAAGCGTTGTTCATTTGTAAGACGATCCATGGTTAAATTGCAAACCAAACTGAAGCTGTTTGACAGTAACACAAGGTACTAAACACACGTCAGCTGTCAAAACCAGTGTTGCCAAAATTAAACCAGCTAAAAAATCACCCGTTATTTCCCTGTATAAGGGTCTCCTTCACAATGCCTGAGTAAAGTGTTGATTAGTTACTTGACACATAAATACTGACACAGGGTCATAAGTCCACAGGAAAAAAACTTACAATTGTTTTTGGACGACTTGTATAGGTAATAAATATAAAAATATTATTTTTTAGTTTGCGGACTTATGACCCTGTGCCAGTATTTATGTGTCGAGTAACTAAGAAGAATTTTACTGAGACATTGTGAAAACAAACCTAAGCCTAATTAAAATAACAATAAAAATAGAAAAATATCATTTAACTAAAAAAATTATTGAACTATGTTAATTTTTTCCTTCAAAATACCAAAGGTTCTGTTTATGAAATTCGGAATGCAAAATTAATATTAAAAAACTGAGATTACAAAAAATGACTCATCTATATGGTTCAATTATTTCTCTATTAAACTGCATTGTCAAAACTTTAATATTTAATATGCCTTTATCACTTGTCCTTGAACCATAGTGTGACCGTTCGGCTTTCACCAGGGTACCCGAGTAATTCGGGTAATCCCCGGGTACCCGGGTATATAAATGTTTACACATACCAAAAATAATGGGCTTTTGGAAAAATAAATTTTTTTTATAAATTGATCGAAAATTGTAAGAAAATTGGATTTAAATTCTAGCCACAAAATATTTTATAAATTATTTTTCGTAAGAGTAGGTAATAAATATTTTGAGAAAAAATGTCGGAATCCTTTTTCTGTGTAGAGTTTTATAAGCTACAATTTATATGTTTTAAAAATTTTTCATAAAAAGTATTTTTTTTTTCAAGATATGTATATGTAGATTTAAAAAAAAATCTGAACATTGGCCCATTCACTTTTAATATTTTTAAGGATGTGCTTAAGGCGTCAATACAGGGTTTTCCTTTAATATTACAAAAACTTCTTCACTGTGTATTACATACTTGTCGTCCCATCTTGGAATATGTCGAAGCTTTGTGTATGTTCCATAACAAAAACTAAAATAATTTTCATTTTGCTTTTTTGTTTTTCTTTTTAATTTCGTATAGCAGCTAATTATTTTCAAAGTACAATGCAAACAATGTAATTTATGACATGAAGACTTCCATAGCTCTGTACGGAAATCCAATTCAACTACAAAACTAAACAGAACATCATTAATCATATAGATATATGATTCTTATCATAGTAGTGTAGTGTTAATAAATGGGAAGACTGTTGCTAACTAAATAAATAAAATAAGATAGGACTCAGAATCGAACCTTGAGGAACATCTGCCTGTGTTATATTCACTTGATACAGCTTGGACCGATTACATTAATAAGAGAACAAAATTACCCACACTTGTATTAATTCATAAATTTGGTTATTTTTATTTTTACCTGAACAAATACAAACTAAATTATAAATACTGTCAATTAATATAATTTATTATATTGAACCCTTCTGGGATATTTTAACTGATTCCACGATGCGAAAAGAATATTTTGTATCTATATTTATAGTATAAGAAAACCAATACCATCAGAACTGATTTTATAGCATCATCTGGAATGAGAAATTTCGAAAAACTTCGAGATTAATTTGTTTGTTTTTTTTCTTGCACAGCACTCTAAAGTGACAATTTAGGCTCTTCTCTGACACTGATGTTCCATCTGAAAATACAGAGTATTTCAATGGCGTGAAAAGACAGAACAACAACAGACATATCCATATCTATACCTAGAACCTCAAAGTTATAATGAGATCTATTGTTCCCACAATGAATTTGTTAAAATACAAAAAAAAAAAACAGGATAAGAGGACTATCATCCTATGCAAACATTTTCTATATTTTTTGATTATGCGTGGGTAGGAGCTTAAGATTAAGGAATTATTATAAAATTTGCATTGATTTTTTTTTTCTTTAATTGATGTATTTTTATATTTGCCTACACAAACACTAACTTGTCAAACTTATTGACGCAACATTTCTATAACATTGGTATCTAGTATTTGATTATTGCAATATGAACTGCTTTTGAACCCATACTGATGATAAAAGAGTATTATGCTCGGCATTCTTATCACGTTTCGTTGGACTTTTTTCCACGACTTAAGAGTGTTGTAGTATAAAGGCACCTAATCTATTGAAGCGAATCGAAATATTAAAAAAAAAGAAAAAGAATTTTCTTAGAGCTCTTCAAACACTTGGCAGGATGATTTTTAACGAACATAATAGTCACATCTTTTTTGTTGGTCGACAGCAGCAGCATCAACAAGACGACACCCAAGGCGATGATGACGAGGCATGTTGGGATTTTTATTGCTTCCAGGTTCTTTTACCTTTAAATTAAACTGAATTTATTTTATTTTTTTTGCTTCATGAGGATTTAAGGAAATTCTTAAAAATAAATGGCATGAGGGTGCTCTTAGCGGTGTCATTGTGGAATTTTCTTCGTAATGAAAAGTACAATTAAAATGGATCACCGCATAGAGTAGAGAAGAATTGTACTTATAGCTGCTTTTTCCCGGATTGTGTTTAATATTTCCGGGCAAATGAATGGCATAGGTTTTTTTTTTATTTTTTATTGTTGGATTGAGGTAGAATAATAGAGCTATGAGAATGGACATCATCTATCTAGGTAAAAGCAATTGGTGATTAAACAAAGTGGATTTAGTTTTGCATATATAGAATGTATACCTATAATATCCTTGGTTTTGTTTAATACTAATTCTTTTTGTTGGAATTACTGTATTCCCTTTATGACTTTGGTTGGACAGGTTTTTTTTATATCTGTGTTTTAGGTACCTATTTAATTTTACCATAATAAAAAAATTCCGATAAATTTAGAAGTAGCATCGCAGAATAATGAAAGTCATTTAAAAAGTTTATTTTTCTCTAGTGGGCTGCAGGTCACTTGAGGAAGAAAAAGTTTTAAATTATAGAGTAATATTTTTTTGCAAATCATTCGATCTGAATCTTCATATATTTTTGGTGTTTTTACAAGCAGGTTGATTAATGATTATATGGCCACCTGAGGATAATGGATTATTGACTTCTTGTATAGGTGTGCTGACTTACAACATGAACACGTACATATGGGTTGAGATTTTTAAGTCCACTATAGATCCTGGTTTTCAAGAACTGTCGCACTACCAATATCTTTAAGTGGGTGTGGCAGTATGTGGATTTCAACAAAAAAAATTAACTGCTTTAGGTCCAAGACATTTAAATACGAAAATTTCCACTTTGTAGAGATGTAAGGTTACAAGGAATCTCAGATATATTGAATTAGGAGGTGTGGCGGACTTAAAAAAAAATTTAACATCTCAGGCTTTAAGTTTAAATGAAATTAATTAAAAAAATTCAACTTTCTATAGGAATCTTAATTATAGAGGAATCTCAGATATAAAAAAAGTGGGTGTGGTAGTAGGTGGATAAAAAAAACAACATATATTTCATTAGTTATTGAAGAACAGAATTTTATTATAAATTTCCAGCCTTTAAAGCACTTTATTTATAAGTATGAAATCCTGATAAAAGTGGGCGTTATAGTAAGCGGATTTTAATAAAAAAATAAATATGTCATAGTTCAGGTTCAAGAGATTTCAATTTCAAAATAACGACTATCTAGGAATATTAAGTAAAAAGCAATTTCAATTATAATAAAAGTGGGCGTGGTAGTGGGAAATAACACATTTAACACTTCAGGTTAAAATATAAAATTATAACATTCTAAGGATTTTAAATAAGGATAAAACTAAAATATGATAAAAGTGGGAGTGGTAGTAGGCGGGTCTTAATAAAAAAACTCAACATGTCAGGATTTAGGTTCAAAAAATTTTAATTTCAACTGCCTAGGAATGTTAAGTAAAGAGCAATCTCAATTATGTATATATAATAAAAATGGGCGTGTTAGTGGGCGGATTTCCAAAAAAAAAAAGCCATAGTTTTGGTTCAAATTAGACTTATTATAAATTTCCAGCCCTATATGGACGTTATATGTATAAGTATAAAATTTTATTATAAATAAGTGGGCGTGGAAGTGGGCGGGAAAAATCGCATGGCATACTTTAGGATAGAAAGATATTAAATACAAAATTTCAACACTCTAAGAACTTTTAATAAGGATAAAATAAAATATGATAAAAGTGGGCGTGGTAGTAATCGGATTTTAATAAAAAAACTTAAGATGTCAAGCTTTAGGTTCCAAAAATTTTAATTTCAAAATTTCAACTGCCTAGAAATGTTAAGTAAAGAAGAATCTCAATTATATATGATAAAAATGGGCGTGTTAGTGGGCGGATTTCCAAAAAAAAACTACACAAGTCATGGTTTTGGCTCAAATGAGATTATTATAAATTTGCAGCCTTATATGGATTTTAATTTAATTTTATTTGTTTTTATTTTATTATAAAAAAGTGGGCGTGGTAGTGGGCGGGAAAAATCGCATGGCATACTTTAGGATAGAAAGATATTAATTACAAAATTTCAATATTCTAAGAACTTTTAATGAGGATAAAATAAAATATGATAGAAGTGGGCGTGGCCTATTTTCATTTTCTTTAATCTATATCTCTGCTAATAAGAACAAAATTGTGAAATTTAATTTTTTTTTATATTATTTTTTTTTGTAGGTGACTAAGCTTGATGATCTAAGTCCAATTATTTTCCTAAATCGCACCAAAGCGGCTTTAAATTGTGCAGCTGGATCCATGCAGGTTTGTTATAATGGGGTTTGAATGTCAAAATTATTTCTAAATTTTTTTAATAAAAATATAGGTTGGACTCAAATTTAATGAGCCATTTTTCGGCATTGCTTACGCTGATTTTGACAGAAATAGTGCTTGTCAGGTACTTGGAAAGGGAGAACTTAGTTATAATCTTGAACTGCCATTAAAAGGATGTGGAACTAAACAAGTATGTTGCTTCTTGCATCTTGAAAATAAATTATTTAAATATGTTTTTATAAATTAGGAACCACAACGTGTCTTCACCAACAACATTGTTGTTCGTTTTCATCCTGGTCTTGAAATGGATGGTGATGAGATAATAACCATAGTTTGTCGATATCCGCCTCCAGTTCCATCAATTCCGGCAGGGCTCCCAGCAAAAATGTACATACTATTTTTTTATACAATTTAAATAATGATCACATTATTATATTATTGTTTTTTTTCTTAGCTTAAATGAAATTCCAGCAGCAATAGCTGAGCCTCCTCTAAAGGGCATTCAAATTCTTTTGATAATTTGTGGAATAATGTTCCTTACCTTGTTGCTACTTGGTCTAGCTGTATCTTCTTACTGCCTTCGTCGAACACCTATTCCAATTGTCCGAAGACTTCCAATGTCAATGGGAAGTGGTTCGGAGATTACAAAACTTAGTGACAGCAGTCTCGGTAATTTATCGAACTTTGAAGTTTTGAAAATACCAAGGGTACATCCTGCACTTGCTGCCGTTCATAGTTCGTCAGGAAGTGAAGGTGTACTTATGCCATCTGATTATCCAAGTGAATCACATTCAGAGATTGAAGAAATCGATTCAAGGTAAAAAAAATCATTTAAAAAATAAATCAATTGTAAAAAATTTCAGTTTTTTTAGGTCATTGCCATTCAGTTCAGCTGGAAGCTTTGAAAATCGTGCCTTTGTTCAAGAGACTTCAAGCATATATAGTGAAAACTATGGACACACCCAGGAATTCCAGACTTCAAATGCTGTTGCAAGTACTGTACCGCGACTACCAATTGCTGCCAAGGAATCGTCACCTAAGTTTGACGTTCAAGTTCGAATCAAGAAGTCCCCACCACCACCTCCATCGCCAGTAACTTCTGATACTGAGAGTGTTGCTACTTTGCGTCATGAACGCAATAATCTCTCCACCATTATGGAGACCCATGAAGACCGTGAGAGTGTTATAACAATGGACTCATTGCCACAAGACAATGCTCAAAGTCAATTCACTTATGTTCCTGAACTACATGCTGCCCCGAAACCTGAACTTCCACCACAACCGGTATTCTCAGTTTACACTAGAAATCATCATGAGCTAAATCCACGCCAAGAGACTTGGTCCGAGGACTTTACTGATGGAGCAGCAGCTAGCGAAACTAGAAGTATTATTTCCATGGATTCAGAAGTGAATGATATGCATTCTGTTGGAGAATTGGTAGACACATCACATTACTTCGAAACCCAATACCTCCCCGAGCCACCAATTGTTGTCAAGAAACCTCAAATTTCATCGCATACTGTTGACGATGTCTTCCTGCGAACAATCACTGAGAAGAAGACCATCGAAGACATTGAAAGCCATAAACGCAGAATTACCGAATATAAACCTCGACCAGTGCCAGATCCAACTTGGGATGTCACCATTCGAAATTACCCTAGTGAAAGGCAACAACAACAATGGGAGAACTTCTCTGATATCTCAAGTGCTTCGGGAATGACTCTGACACCGAAAATGGAACGTTCCAATTTGAGTATTCCCCCAACACAACATATTGAAGAGATTGGAAAACAATTGACATCACCCCAATTGGTTGGAAATATGAAACCAATTGAAATTCCACCAGAGGACAAGGCCGTTCCCAACTGGGATGTTCTTATTCGAGTTTTGGAAGAGCCACAGGAGAATATGCCCGATGTTATTGACGATGCCAGTTCGATTCAGTCCAGCGTTCATCCAATGCTCCATCATATCAGCTATGATGACAAAGCTAAATGGAAAGAAATCATTACCACTGAATCTTCCCTACGAACAATGCTCACCGAAGCAGTTATAAGGGAAGATTTCGAACGCATCCGTCAAGACACCCGTTACGAGAGAATTTTCGAACCCCAGACTTGGGATGTGATTGTAAGAATTCTAGCACCACCTCTTGATGACAGCAATGATGAACCAGCTGCTTTAAGGCGTTCAAAGAAGAAGGAAGCATGGGACACACGTTCACGTCGTAGCTCTTTGCCAACATTGTATGAATACGATAGTGATGGAGGTTCGAGTGTGCGTACAATTAGAAATGATCCAATTCATCCATCATCAGCTGCGAATTCTTACCAACCCAGTGGAAGATCACGTCATAATTCAAGATCTTCATATCGTTCGGATAATCATGATTTCCGTTCAATGTCCGAGATGACAGTTGATTTCGCACGACCTGATCATTTAGATAATATGTCCGATGCAAGTTCATTTTATCCAAATCAATATTTTGGTGATGAAGAGTCATATGATCGAAGATCATTTAATCGTTCAATAAGCCATCCTAGTTTGGCACGGTCAGCTAGTGAATTTACTGAACATTGGGCTGCTCCTGATACTTCGGATATGTCTTCACCGGAAACAACTCCAAAATCGCGAAGATCTCAACGAATGGTGGTAAGAAAAAAAATATACGTAGGTAGATATATGAGCCTGAAAAGATGATTGGAGTATGTGCTCAGAGCATGTACTTAATATAAGGAGATGAGCAAGTGATATACAAATTTAAGAATATTGTTCATACCAAATGGAGCATATGCTCAGAGCATGTACTTAATATAAAGAGATGAGCAAGTGCTTTAAAAATTTAAGAATTTTATTTAAGAATATAATAAGAATATAAATAATAATGAAGAATCTACTCCGAAAAGTAGAGTACTGAGCACTTGCTCCGTTTTATTCATACCACTCAATGTTCTAGGTTCTGGCTAATAATCCTAAAATTTTAAATTTCAAATTCATCAATGTTTATTTTTTTGTCCCAGGCCACATTCCAAACCAAGGGTCCAGCACCTCCCCCACCACCACGTGCCGGTCGAACTGTTACTGAAACTCAAACCCAATATATTGAGTCGCATTCAAGTACATTCCATACGGAGAAAGAACCACGCCCCCGAGATTGGTAGACACAAAACAAAACCATTAAACATGCGTCTAGTGTGAATCTCTGATGAAGAAAGAACCGAAATTAATTCAAAATAAATCAACACATGAAGAAATCTGTGGAATCTACACATCACTGCTTAAAAAAAATATTTATAGTCAAATTAAGAATTATGCTAAAATTATTTTTGTCTTGAAATAAATTAAGAAAATTAAATATCCTATAGGATTGGTGAAGAAAATTATAATTTTTTGTGGGTTTTAAATCAAAATAGTGCCAATAAAAAAATCAAGGTTTCAGTAAGGGATTTTTTAAGCCTAAAAATTCAAAATTGAAGAAAAATAAAAAAAGAATTATCTTCTTCTTTTTTAAAAAATCTTATAATCATAGTTCGAAAGATTTAAGTTTGAAAAATTTGCAGAATGCCCACAATTACATATTATATTGGTGATCTAATTATTAACACTGTGATATTTTTTAAAATATCTGTTAAAAAAAAAAACATTTAAGAAAAAAAAAATAGTTTTGAAAAAAGATTCTTACAACAAAAATAAAAACAAATATAATCGTGTATATTTTTAAGACCTTCGTATTCAAACTAAAAAAAATTAAGACAATAAAAATATATAACATATTCAATCACACTGTTACAGGGTCCATCAAAATAAATGGACCTTATTTACATAGATTGTCAATTATCAATTGACAGTTGATAAATATTGAAATTTGGTACATAAAAACCTAACTAATCGAAAATACGATCAACTGCTCCATAATAATTATCAATTAATTATCAATTGTAATTATCAATTAATAATCAATTATAATTATCAATTAATTTTCAATTCGCACTATTCTCAATAATCGAAACTTTTATCAATTGGGTTGTTAGATTTCGACTACCAATATTCATCAACTTTTAATTGATAATATTGACAATCGTTATAGGGATGAACATTCCGCAAAAGTAATTAAAATTTATCTGCGACAATGTTCACTATAGAAACAGAAGATAAAATTGTGTGATAAATTTTCTTTGGAATTATTGTAAATTTTGAATAAGAAATACTCAACAACACTACACTGCCTTTCTAAGTAAGTGACTTTGAGTTTAAAAGACATGTAATGCAATTTAATCAATTTTATGTTTAAATTTTGAAATCATCTTAACTTGATGTCATTTTAATATGAAGACCAGAAACCATGACCCCTTTTATATTTAAAGTCGATTACGAATTTCAATGAAATTTCAATTTGGAAATGTTCATTGTTTAGTACCTAATCTATATTTTTCGGGCGAAATAATTAAAACGATTATAAATGTTGATTCTATAGTTCTTCTTCTTCAAGAATTTCATAATTTTTCTGAACATTTACAATCTTGTCTCTTTTAAAGCTAAGATAATTCTTTAAAAAAAAGTCATTGAAAATAATCAAAGTAAAATAACAACGAATTTTCCACAGGAATCAAAATTCATTTTGGTTAAATTTTTGTTCATTAAAAAAAAAAAAACACTTACCTTGCCAAAATTTCAATTTTATTGAAAATGCCAATAAAAAAAAATTATTTCAATGTCTTATTCTCCATTAAATTTAATGTAATTTAATTTAATTTAATTTCAACCTTTTTCATATAGTTTCACATTTTAAATAAATTATTTAAAAATGTGAAAATCTGGAAAACGTTGATCTATATATCTGGAGAATGGATAAAAATGTATAGCTATTCAAAAAATTTCAAGAGATATTTATATAAATATAAATAATTCACATGTGGGGTTAATAAAATAAAAACATCCTAATAATAGTAAATAAATAAAATTAACAGCGATAAATCTTACTTTTTTTTTAAATGCTTATATATAACTTTGTATTTTTGTATCTACTCCGTATATCTAATAATATAGGTGGAGGGACTCAATTGCAATTTTCAACAACAATAAAATATATATTACGTTTTTTCTATACATATATATTCGTTGCTTAATATCTTAATTAATTTTAAATTACTATAATAACTTTAAGAAATCTGTTACCTACTTAAAGAAAAAATAAAAAAAAATATCATGATTATAATAATTAAAAAGAAAATTAATTGTAAAATAAAAAAAACTTATATAAAGAATTAAAATAAAAAAAAAATCAACGATAAATGGAAAATATAAAAATGTGTAGCTACAAAAATTTCATAATAATGATGAAAGAGCCTTAAAATAATAATTATATAAATATAAAATTTATTATATAAATTAAGAAACTTTGATATTGTGAATTTTTAACATTATATAAAATAATTAAAAATTACTAACTAAATTTTTTTATTTTTGTTTTAATATAATAATTTCGACAGACAGAAAAAAAATCTCTTGTTTTTAGAATCGGGATCACATCTTTATAGTAGTCAGCTTTTGAACCTTACTCAAATCGGAATATATATTTACTCCAATTTTAATAAAGAAAAAAAAAAATATACTCCGCCACTCCGCTATTTTGAGATCTACTACTTTTTCCCCCAAACTGAAAAATTATGTATAGCCAAATAATATATGTAAAGTTTTTGAAAACTTGACCTTTTCTTTCGTTTACAAATTTACTCTGGAAATTTTCGATTTACAAATAGTGCAGTAAAATTATCCAATAAAACAGCCTCCTCATGGTGTTTTCCGGAAACTATCAAAAGTCCCCATAGATATGAACACCGCTAACAATTTTACGGGGAGTTAAAGAACCCAAAATGGTTTTTCAGGAATATCTCCCAAATTGTTAGTTGTTGTTAGTTACAGACAAAATTTAATTTGTAGCTTAGAAAATTTCCTACCAAAAATATAAACAAACTTTTTTTTTATAAAAATTACCATTTTCGAAATAAACTAATCGGTAGAGTTAAGGGTTATACTTTTAAGCTTTAAATTTGCATTCAGTTGAAGTAATATGGGTTGTCTGCTATAAAATTTGACACACTTTAGCTTCAAAAGTAGTATTTTTGGAATATTTTTGTTTTACATCAGAGTTGCCACGTACAATAGAGTGGAGCGTCAAATTTGTTTTCCGATTTAGCTATTCGAATAGCACTAAAAAGTTGCGTAATAACCTAAGCTACCCGTAAAAAATTAAAAAAAAAATAAAAATTGCTTTTCTTAGCCCTCTACCACAGGTAAAAGTTTTGCAAAATTGGAAAAAAGTCGTAAATTTTTTTGCTTTGCTCTGTATTTCCGAAAGTACAAATCCTACAAAATAATATTTGTAGTAAAAAGAAAGATAATTAAATTTCCTATAAAAAATGTGCAACTACTTATATTGTATAATTAGCCGTTCTCGAGATATATGTTAAAAGGCGCTACTTAAATTCATTTTTTTCATATATTTGCGCTATGGAAATCTTTTTTATCTGGAGAGAGTCACAACTCACATCACCCCCTTTGTTGAATAGAACTAGCGATCAGGATTTGGAAGAATTAAAAAAAAATCTCTTATTGGCATGTCATTTTCGGACTTCCTTTGTCACACTCAAGCTGTTGAGCGCTGTGTGAAGATGGTGACCGAAGCTTCAATAACAGTAGCTGGTGAAAAGGCCAGAGACGAGCTAGTAAAAAATAAGATATATTCTCGAAATATATTGCCATTTTTACGCACAAAAAAAAATTACAAGTTGAAAAATAAAAAGTTTAATTAGGTTAGTTTCTGAATGGCGTATTATGAATTTTTAAGTTTTTATTTTAAAGTTTGTGTTGATTTATTTGTCTAAATTAAGTTAATATATTATTATTTGTGTTTTCTTTTTTCATGAATGATATCATATAATTTATTTCAAACTTGTGAAATAATTTTAATTTTTAATTTTTCAAAAAGTCGAAACTTTGAGCTAAGGTAGAGGGCTAAAGACTTAATCCAAACTTTTTTTTTTTAATGTAAAATTATTCTACTCATCGAAACGCAAAAAAATGGGGTATTCGAAATTGATACAACAACTTTTATTTTTCTCCATACATCGACGCTCCACTCTAACGTACATGCATGCGCCTGGATTTATTGTAGGCAGTCGGTAGTTTTTATACATTAGGTCAAAAAGTAGTGATTTTGGAACATATAATATCTATATTTTTCCATCTCTATCAAAAGCTATACACAACCGACAAAATTCTATATCCAATACCAAAATATTAAATGAGTTTAAATACGTAAAATATGTCAAAGATTTTAGCCCCGATATCTTAACAAATTCTTGGTGAAAGAACATTTAAAAAAGTACAAAATTGGTAAAAGAAATAACATGCCATGTCGTCTTGATAATTTTTTTTTTAATTCACAAAATTGTGTGTTCAAATAACATGACATTTTTTTAAAATAACTATACCTATATATAGTGTTGTCAAAAATAGTGCCATGATATAATTTAACAACAATATAATGTAATGGGAAATTGTACATCTTGTAAATTTAACAAACGAATTTGTACCTGACGTTTTTTTACGTACTTAAAAATTAATTATTTATAAAAATAGTATATGTAGGTATCAACCAGAATTCTACATTATTGTTTTCTTAATTTGGTTTAAAAACTTAAATTATTTCTACAATTATTTCCTTTCAATAAAATACCTACGCTAAATCCCCTAGAACTACATTATTAAAAATCAATTTTTCTTTTTGGTTTTGGAATCGTTTAACTTCAAGTTTAAAAAAACCTATATCTTCTGGGTAATTATTCTTTCTCGGATATTAATTCTGCCAATTGCACAAAACACAATGCATTTTCTTCTTCCACTTCCATGGTTTATACCTACCGTCTTCGTGGTTATGTTTACCTACTTACCTTCATTAATTTCAAGACAACACACTTTCATTTATACCTTCCTTTACCTCTTAATTTTTACATGAAACCAGATGTTAATGCGATTTTCGCCCTCATCCGACCAAACAGCAAAACTCAACAACAATAATAACAAAAGAAGCAAAAAGCCTTCAGAAAAGGAAATTTATCTTGATGTAGGTATAAAATCTCTGCATCAAGGATATCAAAGCTGTTATTTTCCTTTTAATGCAAGAAGTAATTAAATCTATATCTCTAACGACAGACATAACTTGTGGGATGATTAAAAAGCATGTCCCTGTGGTATGTAAGTTACCTAGAATCAAAAATTGCTCCTCGCTATATATAAGTGGTGGTCCTTTGAAGCTCACGAACTTTTCATCTCTTTATATCTACGTACATATATACCCCGCAGATGCCAGCTTAATTTTTGTTATTATACTCTTATATACCTATACAGAACAGTTCTATATACATACACAAGAAATTCACTCCTGTGACTGTCAACCCAGAAAGGAGAATTGTGCGATAGTGAAATTTACGACCTAACCTTAACTTTGTTGTCCTTTGTTTTCTCTTTTATTTCTATAAGTATATGAAGGGATACCTGAAACTGAAAACGCGGCAAAAGCAAAGTCCTGGCTTTCAATTAGATTTTGATAAACTTTGAGTCTCTGCTTACAAAAAACAAAACTATAACTACATTCATACATACTCATGGGTACTCTTACTTACTCGTATAAAAACCAAATGAAACTAAACATCCTTGTAATAAAATTTAAAGAATTTCATGCATCCTTCGGTTGGTTAGTTCTTTTTTTTTACTTTAAACTTGTCTCTTTGGTGAGTGAGTGCATTTAGGAGTTTGTTTGGTATAAAAGCTCTTCTCCGGTTTGATGAAATTACGGTTGCCAACGTTTTTTGATAAAAATTTTATGAGAAATGTTCAGATAAAATATTGTATTAACTGATTAACCGAATTTTCCGTCCAAGGAAAAGAAATATTCTTTTTTAAATTAGACTAATTTAATAATATTTAGGGGCCAGTTATAGCTTTCATTGAAACACATCATTGAAAATTTAAATTTTAAGTTTTGAGGCACTTAAAAAGTGAAATCAGTGATTATTTTGATGCAAATCTAAAGCTATTGACTTAATTATTAATTTTTGCCAAAAAAAAATTTCATTTTGGCCCAAGTTAAAAAAAAATGAATTTATTTATTTTAATGATTGAACTATACCATTGATCATTGAAATCTTAGAAGCCATTTTATGTGAAAGGTTGGGCCAAAATTAAATATTTTTTTCACTAAAAAATAATAATTGAGTCATCAGCTTTTTATTGGTATCAAAGTGATTTGATATTGGAGATTTTTAACGTGTATTTTCATGAAATAAAAAGTGTCTCAAAATAAGAAATTAAATTTTTAAATGATGAGTTTCAATGAAAGCTATAACTGGCCCCTAAATAAAAAAAAATAAAAAAACGCTTTCTACTTCTAAACTTGAAACAAAAAAATTAAGTAATGCGTCAAACTGCGTATGGATTTTGACATCACAAAAATTTGTAGCAGGCCAAACTTTCTATTTTATTTTTACTCAAATTCTAAGGCAAAAATTAAAAACGCGCGAAATTAAGTTCAATGTTAAAGAATTTTAAGCATGATGCTAGGTTAAAAACGGTATTTTCCAAATTTTAAACGAAGTAGCATCGAATAGAAAATTAAATTAGAAGACTCTATTTTAGCAACATATACAGGGTGATTTGCATAAGATGTGACGAAAAGCTAATGCGTGTTGGTTGGACTTAGACAAAAACAAATCGAATGGAAGGGGAGGAATTTATGTGGGAGGGGCAATTTTCAAAAAAAAATTCACTTAAAACAAAATAAAAAAATAAAAAAAAAGTAACACCTACATGCTTATAGCATTATGAAAAGCCAAAAATCCATTCTTTAATTTTATTTTTAAATAAAGTTGTTGGAGTGAATAGTTTTTGAAAAATTAATTTTAAATTTCAAAATTTTGAAAAAAGAAATGAATTTTTTTGTCAAAATTTTACGTAATTAAGTACTATTTTTTTGTTTCCTAATATTCAATGCAAGTTTAGAAGTAGAAAGATATGGACATGGATGTCTTGAAAATGGAAAATGAAGTCCATAGACAAAGGAGCTTGGTAATCTAAGCGTTTCAACGAAACTCCTAGCAGTATCAGGATAATTAAACAACGGTCTGGGATGGAAATATTCTATTTGATTGGTTTCAAACGAAAACAGGAGTGAAACAGGGATGTCTTCTGAGTTCATTTTTATGTTTAATTTTCATGGATAACCTGACCGAGTAACTACCGGTATAGCTGAACTTGGTATAAAACTATTATTATTATGCTGATGGCATTGTCATTTTAGCAGAAAGCCCAAATATGATGTAATTAATATTAAGAACTACGTCAAATATCATTGTTTTTCGTAACGGAATGGAACACTTTGCTAAAAATTAGAAATGAACCTGGATAAATGAAGAAATCGGAAAAGGAGTACAAATATCTTGGTGTACTCATTACCCCACAGATTTCTTTTAAAAAGCATCTAGAGTAAAAGCGAAAAGAATCCAAACGAGTTATTATTTCAGTACATAAAACGGAGTCCTGAGTAGGAAAGAAATTGCACCAAGTACAGCATTTTTGATGCAGTTATAAGGTCTATGATATGTCATAATATTTGTTATGCAAAAGGCTGGGAAATTTATCAATATGAAGAGGTGGAAGAACTCTTAAGATACTTTCTTGAGGAAAAATCTTCAGATTACCTTAAAACACTCCAAATTATATGCTGCACTTTAAATCTACTATACTTGTACAATCTCAATCTGCATTTTCCAATATTCGGAAAGTTATGGCTCAACCGAGTCATGGACTAGCTTTCTAATAGAATAGCCAAGTATTTCCAAACCAGAAATCTCCAATTTTTTACTGAATGGTCGAGGTTAAACTTTGATCATAGCGTTCTATAAAACGGGAAATAAAAGAGTCGTATGGGAGTTTTTTTTTTAGATTTCAAGAGCTTAGCTGGGAAAGTACAAAGAGATCTCGTGACGCTGACAAACGCCTCGTTTTCTCGGCGCAACAGGCAACATCCATTAAATCATTTGTTAAGTCCTCGCAAAATTTTATACGTACACCTGGATAAGTTATAGCCCCATATGGGTAAATAACCAAAGGGTTACTATAAACATTAGTAGAGAGATTAATTTTAACTATTCTTAATTTGAACTGGTGAAATTCTCCATTATTAAGATCATCAGTTTTGGCAACAGTAGATAGGTACCTAGGTATGCTTAAAACCACAATCTGTATCCCCTAGTGTGTAATGTGTGACCTGTAAGCTTGGTTGAAAAATATATCCAGAGCACGAAATAGCGCGAGAGCGAGAGAAAAGAAGAAACCAACAAGTAGCAGCAACCTTCAGCAGAAAACAGAAACCAGTACCACCATCAACAGTTGGAGTTCCTTGGAATGGGGGCAGCACACACACACAGTCACACACAACATTACAAAAGTGCTTTCATCCTTGAATGTCCTTGAAAGCTTTTGTACTCACTCGCACTCCCGCCGAATCGAATTCCAGCAAAGACGACTGACGAGCCATGCTTGCTGACTATACGTACTACGTTTACGTATACTGTTGGCTGAGTGCTTTGACTATTTGGTTTGGTTGGTTTGGTAGTTTTGTTTTTCCATCTGTACGGAACGGACGTGTCCTGAAAATTTAGCAATGGTTTAACATATTGCCAATCCCTCTGTCTGCAGGACCTCAAACAAAGGATATTCTTTATGCATGACAAAGTGATTTCGTTTAATAAAAAGAGTTTCGGTAAAATAAAAAAAAAAATAAAATAAAATCCCTTTGTTTCTCTCGTAATTTTATTCAGCTACCAGCATCTGAGCTTTTATTTTTTTTTTTTCCTTTCATCTTTTGATTGTGATGTTTCCTGTTCCGCGTCAATAATGGTATCCTTTTACTTTTGTGAGTTTATGTAACAAACGCGTATAATTGCCGTTGATGTTCGCGTTGCGTCAAATTAAGTGGTGTACAATGTTTAATATTAATCTTGTACGCGTGTATAAATCTACATAATCAGTTTCGATTTTCGTCCTTTTTTTTCGCTCGCTCTGGGAATCCTTTTCATTTCCACCACCATGATCAGCAGCATCTATACTTTATTTTGCTGCCACTTTTGAAGTTACAAGGAAATATTACAGAAATCTTGATTTATACTTACAACGTGTGCAACGTGCATTTATACGAGTACTTACCTATCAACCTAACTGTGCACCATGTGATTGATTGCTGTATCCATCTACTCTTTTTAGCCAGGAGATAGAAAAACTGTTGGAGATAAACCAAGTTAAACATAGTCTGAGTAAGCGCAAGCAATATGTTATTTTACTAGATGTAGGTATAAGGGTTTTTTTTATAGTCTTACAGCCCGTACATCATGATCCTTCACAGGATAACGTTGTAATTAAGTTTTCTCTGCTCCTGAGGACTCTGTTTTTTTTTTTGTCATTTGAAGCTTAGCGAAGGGCAATGGATTTAGTGTAATATGGAAAGATGTGCAGGTCACGTCTTTATACCTACATAGATAGGTAAGAAGAACCTAGTATGTATAGGTTCAAATTTATATTCAACTCGTATATGCAGTTTGTGTTATATGGTCTGAAAAAATAATGTGCTCTTTTTGTATGTGTATTATTAAACTTGAACACTTGAGTTCGATGAATTTAGTGCTTTAGTCAAACATGGCTAGGTACATAATATATAATGGGGAAAAAAAAGGATTTGTGACAAAAAGGTAGGAAAGGTAAGGTAGGTATTTACAGACCAGAGTTGAACACCTCTTAGGGATTTTTTTTTTTTCACCTTCTTTATTAAAGTGAAGTTCGTGATAAAGTCGTGTATAAGAGATGAGTAAACATCAAAAAGAACGTGCAAGAAGTATTTTTTTTTCGCTTAAGGACTTTATTTAAGTATAGAACTTAATGGATGACTTATACTTGAGTTTTTTTTTTTGTTATGATTTGTTCAGTGACCTTTCTTGTTTGAAATACATTATTTTTCCAAATAGGCATTCTGTAGGGGTTAGAACAATTAAAAATGTTATTCTATGGGTGTTTATTTTTTAACGACGTTTTTTTATTTATATTCTTTTTTAGTCCAATATTCTTCTTGTTCAAGAAAAAAATTAAATTGAACAAAAAATAAATATGTAGTTCTTAAAAAATACTGGAATGAACAATGGAACGAAATCTAATAGAGCATTTTTTACTCTTTCAATTCTGTCGTTAAAAATACAGAAACATTACACTATTCGTTACCATTATTATCTAGTAGGCAAACTGCAAACAAGAACATGTAGGAAACCCTTTATAAATTTCTTATAAAAAAATAATGTATGGTGTATACGTACTATTTTTTTTTTTTTAAGAAATTTAATGTGTGTTCCTTTACTTTGAAACTCGCTGTACATTTGTGCAAATTTCTATACAAAAGTCTGTCAAAGTTCATATGAAAACAAATAAAATGGACAGAAAAGCACAGAGTTTCAAAGAAATGGAACACCTATAGATTCAAGACGTTTTTTTAATTTTTTTTAAGACCAAAAATTACTGTATAATTTTTGCAAAAAATTAAAATCTTATTTTTCTCAAAAACGCGCCCACAACTTAAAAAAAAATTCTAATTTTTTTACAAAAAGGCAACCATTTTATACAAAAAAATTTCCGACAAATGGTTAAAAAATGTCGATTTTCTCAAAAATATTTCAACTGATATTGATCAATTTTTGAAATGTTTGAAAAAGTTTAGAAAATTTGTATACCAAATAAAAAAAAAAAATTTTTTTTGTATTTAACAAAAATAAAAAATTTTTGTTTGACAAATTTATAATTCGAAAACGACTTGGTCAATTTTTTATTAAACTGGGCACCAACGCAGTTTTGTAACATTATCTAGCAGATTATAAATGCAAATAATTCTCATAACCAAAAATAACGGTACCTCCTATACAAGTGTTTAAAAACCGGTATTGAAAAAAATTATCTATCGTTTAAAAATGGTAGATAGTTATCTCTCATAGAATCATTTTTTGAGCTTCAAATAAGTTCTAATAATATTGCATACCAAAATTTTCAAAAGAATAAATTATTGATTTAAAAAAAAATTTCAAATTTATTTTTTGAAAATTCCATGTTTTGAAAATGGGTAGACGAAAATGGGTAGACCATTTTTTTTTTATTAATTCAAAATTTTAAACATAAAAAAACTATTTTTTAAAAAACCGCTCAAACGATTTTCAATTTTTGTTTCTCATAAATTGAGATTTCCTAAAAGAATCGGATGATATACATCGCATTGGTGTCAAAACAATTTCAGAGGTTGTTTAATCAATTTATGTTTAATTTAATATTTTACAATTTTTCAGTCTAAAGCCGAGTATACAGTTCCTCGACAAAAAAAACTACATGCATTTCTTATGGGAGAGATTTTTGCTCAATAAATAACCAATAACCATAACTATAATTTTTTTTTTTTTAATAATACAAATTATATGAACTATCTACTGAAATACATGAGCCAAGTCGAAGACTTAGCACTATTTTATTTGGACTTGTTGAATTATTGATTTAAAATACATAGCTATTAACGGCCTTTAGTCCTACAAAAATTTTGCATTTCGTCCCGGCGATCTCACTTGGACTCATCAGTTGACTAGTGAGGGCCTTTGTCAATACGCAATTTTTTGTTAAGTTCAGTTCATCATACATACATAGATTTCGTTATGAATATCTAGTTTAAACTATATCCAACAAAACTAAAATACCTTATCATTAAAATCAAATAAAATAGTCTTCTACTAGGCTCATGTATTTCAGTAGATAGTATATAGAATTTGTATTATTAAAACAATAATAAAAAAAAACCTTCTTATATAAACATTGCTATGACCCCGGGCAAAAAACTTCCAATTTAATGATTAGGAATTAAAATGTAATTCTTTTGTAAGATATGTATAGTTTTTGAAATATTAAAAGATTAAAAACAAAGTGTGATCGCACATAAGAGCAAGTTCTTGCAACCCAGTCGTGCACCTATTTTTTAAGATTCTAAAATTTTAAGATTAGGTATAAAAATTAGATTAATTGTCTTGAATTTGTCGAAAATTCGTCGTGAAAGAAAAAAATTTGCCACACTTGTATTTTTTTAAATAACCCCTGGTATACAACCCCTCAAAAAAATCAAAAAAAAAAATACGTATGTCATTTAATGTCGTGAATTTGTCTTGGAAGAATAAAAATTTCGGAAATTTGTTTTATTCCAATATATCGTTAACATTGCATTGCATCAATGAATACAGCATAACCAAAACTTTGATTAGGAATAAAAATAAAACAATAAATTTGTCGCTTGACGTAATTAAATAAATTAAAATTTGATAACTCACTTGGATAAAAAAATAAAGAAAATCAAATCTTTTCTCATATTAAGGTGTTTTTGTTTTGTTAAAAACAAATTATTTTTTGACACAACACACATACAAAAATCTTGTCGGAAAAAAAATTGCCAATCAAAGCTTTGGTTCTCTCTACTTATTAATGCAATGCAACGTAAATATTATGTATTTGAGATAAAAAAAAAAATTTCCGAAATTTTTTTTTCTTTCACAAAAAATTTACTACAAATTCACGACAATGAATTCAATTATTAGAATCTCAAAATTTTGAAATAGAAATGCCAACCTGATGGACATCAAAAATTAAAGTACCTAAGATGCTTAACTGTAAAAAGAGTTTTTGTCAATTTTTGAATTTTATAGTTTTTTGCTTGGATGTTCTTTTTATTTATTTTTATAAATGTCTTTTTTTCTGTTAAATTTGTGGCAGTGCCGTCTCCGGGAAGCGAAAAAGAAACATTTAGGTACCTATGCATGAATAAAAATACCTATGAATAATTAAATTGAATAAAAATACCCCTGATGAAGTAAGGAAAACTTATTATTTATCATCTCATCACTGGTTGCTGAGAATTCAAAGTCAAATATCTCAGTCGAAATAATTTCGTGGAAGGACAAACAAAATCAAATTAAATTTAAATAAATAAGTTATCTAACCATATATTACATTCTTTTGACTCAAAACAAATAATTTTAAGGAAAATTGAACATTTTCTTGTACTCATTTGTTACCGCATAAAAAACTGTATCCTAAAAAAAAATTATTTATCTTACGAGGTTCTGTACTTTTACCATAGATTTGTTTAGTGGTTTTAAAATTAATTTAGACTATCTTATTATTTTTCTGTGCCCATTTTTCTTATAAGAATAGAATTCCTATTATCATTTTTTTATCCCAAAATCGCAATTTTCCTATTCTAATCCGAGTACGTTCTCGTGTTGTAAAAATTGGAATGTACTTTAAAACAGAATATAGCTTGCGAGATATAACAAAATTTCATCTATATGAATGAATTTCTTTCCAAGAAAATGTTTGTGATTTTTTTCAACCACATAATCTTCATATTTCTACAAGTTATAGTAGTTTTCTAATTTTCTTCACCTTCTTTACAAGTTATATGTAATTCAATATCCAAAAATATCGAAATGGACTTTATAAAAATTGAAAAATCGTACTCCACTCCACATGCACTTTGTCCGCTTATGAGAGAGCAAAACTCTATTGCGGTTATTAAATTTGATGTCCGCGTTCGGTTAATTAGAGAGAGTTAAATTACTATGAAAAATAACATAATTTGTTTTGAAGAATTTTCAAGTTTGGAATCCTACTTCGAAGTCATTATTTGCTCTTTTCTTATTTTGGTTGAATAAAAACTTTATATACATAGAAACATATGTATAAACGTAATACGTATACAATGAAGGTTTAAATAAATAAATAAAAAAAAAACAACTTAAGCATCCTATCATGGAGATTATAGGTTTGAATTCTATATATTTATTTCTTAACAAAGAATTCTTTGATAAAGTAAAAGAAAACTTCACAGCACATCCCTTGAAAAAAAAAAAACTTATTCATCTTTGTTTCCAACCAACAACATCTTAACTACAAGTCAAATTTCCTTGAAAATAAGATCTCAGAAAACAAAAAAAAAAAATCAATAAATGGAATCCTAAAAATCTACCTAATGCGCCTATCCCAATTCTTTTTTTTTTCCTGGTAAAATGTTTATTTTTCTTCGTTAGAATGGTAATAATGTTAAATAGAACAAACTGAATTTATCGAAAAGCACATAAAAATAAAGGATCCCATTGAAAGAGCTTGTTTCTCTTGCCTTTTCATTATATATGTACTCCTACATTTAATAGGAATGGGCACATAGGCATGAGGTGGGTATGGTCATGGGGCATGAGGCGCATGAGGCACGGAAAAATAAAAGAATTTATGTAAATGCGATATTTGAATCAATTTCAAATGCAATGTTTAATTCAGAAAGTATTTTTTTTTTTTTTTTTTTTTTTCAAGTTTCTCCATGAAAAAACCATTAAGTGCTAATGTGATTAGCTTGAAACTCGGAAAGTTCAAGATGATACAACATAATCCTTTGCTAGAGTTTATTTTTGAAACAATTGTAGTAAAAGGTTTTTTTTTCTTTCAATTGTAAATAGTGTTTCGTAGTGTTTTCCTTCCTCGAAATCAAAACAAAAATTACCTACATATTTAAATATACTCCATATGGCGAAAAAGAAAGATTTGAATCACAGATAATATTACAAAATTGTTTTTTTTTTTTTTTTATACATGCTAAGATATCTACAGGGTCATTCATTTCGCAGTTTCAAGTTAGTAGAGCTGGCAGTTGACACCTGTCAAACTCAGCTGTCATTTGAAGTGTCATAATATTAGTTGAATGTTTGCCATTTACGATTACGGATCGCTTAACAATCGAACAACGCGTTAAAATTATTATAAAACTTACTACAAAAGTGGTGATTCACACGTAGCCACATTTCGAGCAACATTTTCTTCAGTGATGAGGAACATTTCTCACTCGGTGGGTATTTAAACAAACAAAATTGCCCGCGCATATGGGGCTCAGAAAACCCACAAGTGATCGAATAGGTGCCGTTGCATTCAGACAAAGTGATTGTTTGGTGTGCTCTATGGTCGAAAGGTGTCATTGATCCGTATTTTTTCGAAGATGCCAATGGGCATACGGTTACAGTAAATTAGGAGCGATATGGTCGAACGACAACCGTTTTTTTTTTGGCCAGTGATTGAAGATTATGACTTGGATGGTATGTGGTTCCAACAAGACCGGGAAACAAGCCATACAACACGACCAATTATGGCTTTATTGCGTGAGAAGTTTCCTGGTCGCGTATAATTTCATGTTTTGGCGACGTCAATTGGCCACCAAGATCATGCGATTTGACACCGTTAGATTTTTTTCTGCAGGGCTACTCGAATAATCTCCCAAGTGTTGACGCATTAAAAACCAACATTGTTCAAATTATGGCCGAGCTACCGCCCGAAATGTGCGAAGAAGTGGATAAAAATTACCTCAAAAGAATCGCATGCTGCGAATCTTCTCGAGGCGGCCATTTGAATGATATTGTTTTTCACACTTAATGGCAAAGTCCAAACGTTATAATGAAATAAAATTTTCATCAAAAAAGTATCGCTGTGTGTGTTTTATTTAGCTTTACTTTCAAAACCGAAAAATGAATGACCCTATAAATATTAAATAAATAGTATAGAAGGGGACCATTCTATCATTTCAAAGAAAATTTTGAAAAAAAAATTACAACAGTCTTTCCATAGCTTTTATTTTCACCAGAAATCCCATCTTTTATGTCCTGTCTTTTATTTCTAAACATCTAAATTATTTTCACTATAACTGACATATTTTTAACATATTTGTCTGTCTGTCCATTTCTCTGTTTATTTGTCCGGGCTTATTTCTGAAAGCACTGAACTGATTTTTACGTAACAGTAGGAAAGTTGAGCAGTTTGCCAGGTGTGAATTAATGAACATAATTTTTGTTCCGAAAATGTCTGAACTTCCTTTACTTAACAAAATTAAAATAAAATTCACATAATTTCAACTAATTTTCTTTTAAATTTATTATACTTCTAAAAGATGCAGGTAAATGCAGTCCTATCTATAACATGATATTGTTTGTAGACTTTTTGAAAAAAAAAAAAAAAATATTAAAAATAACCCATAAAATTTCTTTGATATAATTGATTTAAATAGCATATTGGCATATAAAGCACCCATAGCACATATGACATACACATCGACGTTCAAATTAGTACCATTCGTGATATGTATATAGTAGGTAGATACGTACATATTATGTATATATAAAGCCTATAAAAAGATACAATATTGGCATTTCATATAAGAACTGTAATTTTATTATATTTATAAAGTGAATTTCATGCTATGGTATACATGCACGTAAAATATCATACCCCAACTAAAAAAATTCTTATACTAAATATAAGAAACAAAATAGAAAATCTGTCTTTCTCAAAAGTACCTATATATGGTTTTCTTAGAATGCCTTTATGTAACTATTATTAAATAAATTCTAGCCTAATTGAATTTACTACCATCCATTTGTCACAGGACCAATTGGACCGTATCTAGACATTTTCTATATACCTACCCATTTTTTGTTTTTCCTTCATCACTTTTTTTCTCTCAATTCATTGACATTATTTGGTCATCCATGAAGATTGTAAAAAGAATGTTACGATTTCCATTGTTTGTGCGGTATAAAAATGTATCAAAATCTCCCACTTGATGGAAATCAATCAATGGAGGAGTTCAATCAAAGCTTATTTGAAATTCAACAGGGTGTTTCAGAATTATATATAAAGTTACTTCTTGATTGATCTTTATTAAAATTTATTGTGATATCCGAGTAGCGGCGATGTTTTTTTTTCCATACGTTATTAATTCTGCATGAGAATGATTCTGACAAAAAATTGTTTTTTGGTGGTGTCAAACTGAGTCAACGAGATGAAACAATTTTTCAATAAACAGGACGAGACTATTTTTAATGAATTCATGTGTCTACAATCAAATATGAAATTTTGTTTCTGGCCTAGCGACACATGACGAGCATTTTTTCAGCTTTATTCTGTTGAATTCGTTTACATCTCTTAATTAGATAGTTATTTAGATAATATAGGAAGACATAAAGTGGCGCCCGGGTAACCAAGGTATGATATTATTATAATTTGACCATAATAGCCGCGTTTTATTATCTATGGGTGTGGGTCGGGGTTATCTTTTAACACGTAATACAAAAACAAATTTGGATCTAGGTTTCTATTGGGGTTTGCTTTATGGAACCAGAAATGAGTTCTTACTCTGGCGGGTAGATGGCTCTTCATTCGGTAGGGAGTACAAACTGTAGTGTAAGGAAAAAAGACAGTATCTACATCAAAAATAAACAAACATAAGACAGAAAAAGAGATAAGTATACAAAACTGTTTTCATTAGGATCCGTATCGTTTTATTATATCGCGGTGAACCATATGGGTTATTGGTGATAGTAAAATGTGGCTAATACAATTAACTCAGAACAATCCATTATTTGCTGGAATTTGAACAATTCCAAAATGAGAAACGAGATGGTTTGTAAAGTGGTTTTAGTAAAAACCACCCATTTCCGGTGAACGTCCTATAAGAACTTTAAAATTTAGTATCAAGCATATAGTTCAAAACAAACTCATAAAGTATATGACATGTGTTGTTTGTCCCGCTCACTACCACAACTTTTTTTTTGAATTTGATCCTTATATAACGTCCTTAGAACACTGAAAACATAGAAAAAATCCCTCTTGAAACAAATTCATGACTTGTGTGGTTTTTTTTTATAAATCCGCCAACTGCCACGCCCAATTTTCTTATATCTGAGATTCCTCATCATTTTACATCCCTAGAAAACTTAAATGTTTGTTATTAAAATATGTTAAATCTAAATTTTTTAAAGTCCGCCTATTGCCACACCCACTTTTTTTTACTATAGTATGTATCTATAATATTTATAATCGTTGTCTAACTTTAGAGAGTCGTCCAATTTATAAATAAACATTTAAATTGTTGTGTAAAAGCTATTTGAATTAGACATCGAAATCGACAGTCATAGATCTAATTATACATACTTTAAAGAGAAATTTTTGCATATACAGGGTGATTCGAAAAAGTTATGACAAAAAGCTTAAGCCTGTAGGTTGGGTTGAGACACGAAAAAACTCGTATGAGAGGGGGGTCTATTAAGGAGGAGAAATTCTCTAAATAATTGACTTAAAACAGAAAAATAAAATTATTAAAAAAAACAACGGTAACCCTTACAATGTCATGCTTTACTTTTTGGTAAAGCCAGAAATTCCTTCTTTTATTCTATTTTATATTAAAGTGTTTTAGTGAAAAATTAATTTTCAAAATTAAAATTTCGAAAACAAAAAAATTAACACTTGTTTTTTTACGTAATTGGTGCTATTTTTGTTCAAAATTCAATGCTCCTATCAATTTTTAGTCAAAAATAGAAAACCGGATTCTCGAATGACATAGTCATTTTTGAGAAAATTCAAAATAGGTAACGAAAATCTAAACAAAATCTCTTCTTTATTTTAAAATATCAATTTTTTGATTTCGTATCCAAAAATTTTAACTTTAAATAAAACTTTGCATTACGATGATGGGTAATGGAATGCCCAATAAAGTGGTTTTTGTCCTACCACCCGTCCTTCGGTCTAAGCGTTCATCTGTACCTACGCATCAAGTTAGATCCTATAAAGCACATGTATGGATTATATATATGGATTTGCTTCAAATTTTACAAGACCATTTGGATGTAACGCTCTTTCTATATAGGAAGAATTTGCTTTTTTAGTTTACCTCATCTGGAAACATTTTGGTAAAGATCAACAATAGACAATTTAATTCGTAAAGGTCTAGTAAAAAACTTTTGACAATTTTATTAGCACCCCAGACGTTAGCATCACATTTCTATATAGAACACCCTGCATATATGGAGACCAAAACCATTGTGGAGTCATAAAATCCAAAGCTAAAGCGGAATATCATTTAATGTTAGTGAAATGAGATATAATAAAAGAAAACAAATTGGGGATATAATGTATCTGGCTTGACACCATCAGTTCATATAATATATAGTGCCTTGCTCTAAGAAACTTATATACTTATATATACACAAATGCATGTAGGTATACAAAATATAAATACGGTCCTCTATATCTATAGTTTTTATACACATCTGATGTGATGATAACTTGTGTATAAGAAGTCTAAAGGGAGTATATCCTTAATAAACCAATTTTCTCGCACTCTCAAAGATTGTTGTATATTTATGTAGATATCACTGTCGTTTCTTTTCACTTTATAAAATCAACTCTCCATCAAAATCCATTTCCATTTATAAATATAAAAATACGACGAGTAGCATTCATGGTATGGCATTTCATGATATTCAAACACAAAGGAACCAAAAAAAAAAAAAAAAAAAAAACCAATAAGAATACTATAGCAGAGGGTGATAAAAGCATTGTAATAAATAATTTACTTTCTTGATGATTTCAATAATTCAAGTCACCGCAGTCTTGGAATTGAAAAATATACGCAAATTTCCTCGAACATTTTTATAGATTTCTGCACAATACCTAACAAAAAAAAAAAAACAACATAAAGAATACGTACCACGTGTCCATGTCCATCCGGACTATAAAGTTAAAGAGATTTCCATTTTCTTCGTTTAATGCTATAATTTATATGCATGGCAATAATTTATAGTGCGGGTGGGTATATGTTAGGTGATAGAAGTTCTCAATTTTTTGTATGGAACCTTTGTAAAGCTTGTTTTCAAGACTATAATAGATATCATTCAATATAGGGATATTTTTTAGACCTGTGCTGTCATTTTTTAATGTTCAAAATTAATGGATTCCATTGTGAAAAGATCTGTACAAGAAAAGCAAATCTTATTTAAATAGAATATAATTTTCCGAAAATTGTCAAAAATGGATATAACGTACGGTACCTACGCTTATATAAGCCTTATAACCATCATTTTAATTTTTTTTTTAGTTTGAAGATTGGTCAGGAACTAAGGAAGTTCATCAGGTCTACGATTTCTGAAGTAAAATTTTTTTTGTTGAAGAATTATTGTAACCCTGCGGGAAACTATATCAAAGATAAGGGATATCTTCGCAAAAATTCCGACATTTCTGATATTTTAGTGTCCTAAAGTGAACCATTAATTTTGGACCAGAGCTAAGAAATTAAGGAAGGAACAAAAGGGGGAAGGAAGGTAAAAAGATTGAAATTCAGTTTTTGTATAAAATATCTCGATAGCTGTTTATCTTTTTTTTTAGTGTGTAGAAAAAATTGTATATAGAATCTACATAAAAAAATATGGCATTACTTTTTGTCGTGAAAGATGACAAAAGAAAAACTTACACAAAACGTTAAAATACATTTTATTTTGTGTTTTAATGTACAGTTTACCACACCACCCCTGAAAATATGCGCGATTATAGATCGCACGAACTTGCCATTGCGATTAAATGGAGCTAGCTAAATAGCTTAATGTTAAAAAAAAGTTAATAATCAAAAGTACTGATATAATTAATTTTTGTTTAAAACAAATATTTTCAAAAATTTTAAAAGCAATATTGATTAGATTATTATGAAGCAATCGATTGTAGAATTTTAACTAAATTGGAAAAATCGGTTAAGTCATTAAAAAGTTATACGTGAATAAGTCAAAAAAAATTTGGCATCTATTCAACAAAATTTCAAAATCCTATTTCTTATTGCGATTTTTTATATCCTTATTTTTCTTTCAAACAGGTACAAGGTTTTATCAAAATCATTGCAGCAGTTGTCGAGATAATTTGAAAACAAAAAACATAATCATTGTATGGCAACTAACTCCGTTTAGACTATTTTAAACAAAAAATCGAATTTCATGTCTAGTTACTATAATTCAGGCCATAGATGTAACCCAGTAGCTTTTTAAATTCTCCATAGAAATAAAAACGCGTTTTCATTATTAAACAACAGTTTGAAATAATATCTAAGGTTTGCCGGTGATTTTTCGAAAAAAATCATTTTCAGCGAAGCAGATCATTTTTGTCTTGAAGGCTTCATACACCTTCAAAGTTGTCGCATTTGGGGCTCAGAAAATCAACGAGTGATTATTGGGAAACAATTGCATCCACAACTTTTCAATGTTTGGTGCGGATTTTGAAATTTAGCGCTGTATTAACGATATTCACTCATATTTATGCGGAACGGTCATGAAGAATATGAACAAAATAGAACATGTGCCAGAAAAGCTGAGGAGGCCACTTACTGAGTCCATGTATAATCCTATATATTGCATATTTTATGAGTCTATAAAAAAATAATTTTTTTAATTAAGAGCCTAAGTTTTCTATCAAAATCACTTTTTCTGTGATTTTGTGGGATACCCTCTATCTGTCGCATTGGATCATATTTTCATAAAAAATGTCAGCGATATATTTAAAAAATAGCTGTAAAACTCAATTCAAGACATATTTTTATCATGATTTAAGCCTATAGTACGCAGCTGAGACGAAACGAAAATTTTCTGTTGTCTCGAAATTGATAGAGAAAAAGTAAACGAAAAGACTACGGACAAAAATTAATGGTGCGTTTTATCAGATGATGCGAAACGAAATTTTACCTAGTGAAATGCTAACAGAAAACAAATAATTCGCAGTGCAAAAAAGAGATAGACTTTTCCAAATAATCTGCTTCAATTAATTATCAATTTCGCTCGTCGATCAGCGTATACTGCGAAATAAAAATGAGAACGAAATTTATGATTTCGTTGTTTCAATTTTTCTATTGAAATTTTCGTTTCGCTTCAATTGCGTACTATATGTATGCTTAAGGGATTCAAAGTCCAAGTTTTAGTTTTGAAAATAATTTTAAAACAGTGCTCACACAAAAATAAATTTTTATTGTTCTTGTTTCACTATCGCAACACAATACTCTGATTATTAGGCGTGTTTTTTTGGGAATCTATAAATAGTACAGTAAGAAATTTCCAAAAAAAAAAAAACACATCGGCAGTGGTCTGGTTTTTATATTCACATTTAGTACTATTAAACAATTTATAACTACACTAAAACAGAAGTAGTTTTCTAATTTTCTTCCCTTAGTTATCAATTAATAACTACACCATGAACACATCTATCGAGATACAATTCAATTATACATATATAATTAATCGTATATGAACATCTAAAAACAAATCTAACAAAATCCAATTCGAAACTCGAATAAACGTCAAACTATCCACAGTAGGATTCTACTTTAGCTTTAATATCGTTCGTTGTGTTTGTAATTTATGTAAAATCTTACTATACAACGGATAGCTTTTCCAATAAAACACGCCTATTGAGTGCATAGTCAGCGACAAAACACACCTGACACCACACGAGATAGGATGTGCGTGTTGTTCCAGCCTAACGTATAGATAGGTACTAACCCTGGTTTCCGTTATTGTTTCCTCAAATCTGTTGATCTTACAAAAAAAATTTCATATTATTTTTTTGTGTAAAATTTTATAATCTACAGTTTTTGGAACTTCTCCCAAAAAACTGATACATCACCCCCAAATATAAAATTTGAAGTTCAACTCGTCCCGTTTCACAGCGTAATCTGAACTTAAGTTCAATAGAACGTAGTTTAAAGAAATTGTATGAATAGGAGTTGGCAGCATTTTATGTCGTTCTTTTGTCATCTGACGTAATGTAAACAGTACGTAGTTTTCTTTTGCATCTTTTCCAAAATCTTTCCTTGTTTTCTCTTTCTGTCTTTGAAACAAAAAACACGCGAAACAGCAAATATTTTGTGTTGTTGACAATCGAAAAGTTTGTTTTGTTTACAAGTAGGTACACCCTTGTGACCTGTGACTTGGAGATGAAAATTTATTAAAATGGAGAAAGTAATATCAAGAAAACGATATGTGCAAAGAAAAAAGAAGCAATAACTTTTCAAAAGCAGACATAGATTTGCTTACGGAATTGGTGATGAAAAATAAGCTCATTATTGAAAAAAAAAAACAAAACTGGTAAAGTTCAAGTACGAAAATTTAACCGTGCTTTCAGGTGGTTATAAACGTTGGGCTGAGGGCTAAACGGCAGAATACTGTCGTTCAATTTAAACTACAAAATGAACTCAGTTCAAGGTTTAAACAAAACTGTGAAACCGAATTAATCTGAAGTATAAACCAAAAGTGAAGTTTAAACTTTCACTGTGAAACTGGGGGTTAAAGTTATATTTTTTTTGGAGTGCAGATAAACCACAGTAAATGTTGTATATAAAAAAAAATGTATTATAAAGAGAAAAAAAATTGCTCTATGTAGAACATACGTTTCTTTAGGCTAGAGAAACGCATCTGACGTTTACGGACACGCTCTCTGGCTTTTCAATATTTCGACATTCTCGATGTTTTCAATGCAGACCAACAATCTTGTTTCAAAATTGTATCCATTTGTGTGGTGGAAACACTGTTTAAATCTAAACGAGTTTAACCTACCTATACCTATCGAATTTTGCAACCGTGAGTGAAAATCCTTTGAACCCGCGAAACAGGTCACTTGATGTAGGTACATAATATGGTTGTCCAAGAAATCGCGTTGGGCACATTTACCTAGAGCGGTTATCTGGGAATTAATCAAAAAATGTATTATTTCCTATTGAACCCTTAAAACGTGTAGTATGCTTAAGAAATGCAAAGTAGGTAAATGTTTTTTGTCAATAATAAAAAAAATCATTGTGGAATTTTGGCTGTGAACTTATAAACCTGCGCCGTTTTTGATTTCATTCATGTAAATGAATTTAAATGTTAAATGGGCTACGGTATGAGTGTAAAAGTTTTGAATTTTAATTTTTTGTTTTTATTAGTATACGAAAAAAATACGACTCTATCTAGTATCTATCATACCGACATACAAGTATAAATTATAAATTTGTAAAATCTTAAAAAAAAAACTCAGCATCATAAACTAGCTTAATGTTTATGTACTTCGTATTCCTATATCATTATGTAATCCACTTATCTCTATTTCTCTATTTTTCCTTCAAAGTTAAAAGAAAACTTGTTGAAATTGAATCTCCATCCTTATGCATCCATTACACATGTGAAAATAATATTTTCAGAAAATTGAAAAAAAAAAAATCTTATGCATGTTTATGAGCACTATAAGAGCAAGTACACTACTTGTGCTTGTTTTACTTTTACCTGCCTACCTGAAGCATTTAAACTTCCCTGTAAAAAAAACATCATGCCAACACAAGAGAGGTAAACTTGAAAATCCAAAACTAAAGATTTTCAATATCGAATTTATAATGATTTTAATATATTATAGATAGATCCTTGTACATTTACGGTGTACATGTAGTGTAGGTACCTACCTTTACATTTAAATTCAAGTTGAAAATTCCTGAGGACCTTAACCTACATTTAACGCATAAATACATTTTTGTGGGTATGTATATTTTTTTATCTACACAACACACAATATTATATATTATTTTATCTTTTCTCGACTTGATTTTCCCTTAGATATACCTTACTTACTACCTATAAATGAAGCACACATAACATCATGATGTGAAGTAATATACCTTAGGGAATAATGATTAACTTATTTTTTCCATATTCACATTGAAGACAACATAACAAAAGAACCTTTTTTATTCTAAGGGCAATAACTTGTAGAGTTTCGACGTATGCCTAGAAGTGTTGCCACTTTTTGGGATATCTACTGCTTGCCTTTTGAATATATATCTATTTATAAAGATACATAGTATATGGGATAAGAAAGGTTTAGCCCATTGACTTTATCTTCATGGTCACACCATTCCACAGCAGCATAGCATAAAGGAAATTAATTATATTTCTGGAAAATTTACGAGGGTAAATGAAGCCTCATAAAACTTACGATTTTTGTTTTCCAAAAAAAAAAGGCGCTGAACTTTGTCAGTAAATAATACATTTGATAAGTATTTTCTTTTGAGCTAAATCAAGTCGTTAAGGGAAAAGTCTGCTCAGTGCATGGAAGGCTATATTTTGTAGGTATACAATAAAAAAAAATATTTTCAGAATATTATTAAGGTTTTTGGGTTGTTAAGGAGTCGGTGCCCTCAAGTATGGTATGTGTGGTGATGATATGAAAAGGAGTAAAGTTAATGTCGTAATATACAGACACGTGTTGAAAAAAAATAATACTTTATTACACTGAGAAAAATTAAATCAAGCTAGTTTTCGTTTAAATAAAATATAGCCTGGAATTTTGGAAATAGAAGGTTAATGGCGGAAAATTTTAAACAGCCTGATTTTAAAATATTGGCATGTTGGCATGATACTACTTAAAAATTGCCTGACTTTAAAACTCTTTACTAAAATTTTCCTGGTTTTAACACTAAACCCATTTTCTTACTAAACTTCAGCTTCAAACACCTAAAAAGTGACAGTTCAAGTAAAAAAGTAAAAAAACATATCATTTTCCCATTTTTAACTGTCAAAATAACACTTAGGGTTAGTATGATACTTTAAAGTTAAAATAGGCATTTGGTGATTTTAACTTTGATAAAATGTTAAAAAGATAGTACTTTTCTAACTCGTTTAAAATTTGAAAATTCAGTTTTTAACCTAACTTGCTTTAATTTCGTATATCAATTGGCATACAATTTTGCGCCAATAATATTAAAGAGATAAACGTAGTTCAGTGATTTTTAATTTGCTATACCTAATGGGATGCCCAGCTGACATCCCCAAAATTCACATCATCATGAGAAAATGAGCGCCCTAAGACTAAATCCCAAAAAAAAATTATCTCCAAAAATCCCCAATAATCTCCCCTATGTGTGACATTTTTAGGGAAACATACGAAATCCCCAAAAACATTAATCTAAATCGAACGAAATCCTCAAAAAAATGCAATCCAACAAGACAAAATCTTCATGGGGAAAGAAGCCTAAATCAATAAACTTTTGTTGTTTTTTTCTAAAATTAAAAAAAAAATTTCAAACTATTTTTTTTTTTTCAAAATTTTATGTAATTAATTATAATTTTTGTAACAGAAAACCGGATGCTAAAATGTATCTTAGTTTTTGAGAAAATAAAAAAATGAAAAGTACTTGTGCCAAAATTGCGTTTCCAAAATTCTGTATTTCAAAATTCTGTTAATTATACAAAAAATTGTTTTGATAATAAAAAAAAGTTCACACTTTTTGTCATTATCAAAACATTCTCATCCTCAATTATAATCAAACTTTGACTGTAAATTTCCTCGCTCAATTACAAATTTAGATATGATGTTCTAGTATGTACAGTAAAACCCACTTAAAAGAAACGACACAATTTAACAGTCTTTCTTTCACTTAAGCGGGTTTTTCATTTAAACGAACTCCGCTTAAGTGAAAAAAAATTTCACCTAAGCGAATAAGAGAAAAAAAAATTTACTCATAAGCGTATTTAAAAATTCCATTAAGCCACACAAACTGAATTTATATTTTGGAGAGAGTTTTTGCAATAAAAAATATAAAATTTAACTGAAAATATGTTTCAGGTATCTTTGTTTTCACTTAAGCAAGTTTCGCTTAAGCGGGGTGTTTTAAAGGTAATTGGTCGACAAATAGATACTCGGGGATGGAAAAAGTTTTCCAGATAAGCGGGGTTTTCTTTCAAGCGGTTTTCCCTAAAGCGGATTCTCCTGTAAACGCATTTGATGCAAAATATTATCAGACATGACGTCATCTTTGTATTTGATTCACAAATCAATCAAAATGAGATATGTTATTGTGGAAAAAAATGTTTTAATCCAAAATAGTTTCATTCTCAAGGAATTTAAAACGTTGATAAGGATTCTTTATATGTGGGCGTGGCAGTGGGTGAATGTCATAAAAAATTCCAACGTCATTCTTCAGATTAAAGAGCATCTAAAGATTTCCAAATTTGTATAGATGTTGTGAATATATTAAAAGCCAACTACCGCTGGTTCAGACGTTGAAATTAAACCATCATATATATCTATACCTATTATCGTGAATATTGGTCATTTTTGTAGCTGTATAAATATAAAATATAACTCGAACACAGCGCCCTCTAGCTGGTTGATTTACTTTATATAAAGAAAAATCCTATAAACAAAAAAAATCAAAATATTGGGAATAATATTGCTAACTTATTTACTAAGATAATTTTATTCTCCGTGTAGATATAGAGAGATAAGATTATTAGAAAATAAGGAAGAAAGTCCCTTATTTTTAGGCCATCCATTAGTGTAGAATAATTTAATGTGAATAAAAGGCATCAATCAAATAATCCTTCGATTACTGTGATAGGCCCACTGCCAGATAGCCATATACATATGCATTAAATCGCTTGGAAAAAAGAAAACTTAAACACTTGGTATAAAAATATAGATAATTAAAAGTTCAATTAGCATTATAGATCAAAAAGTCAAGATTAAAATACAAAATCAATAATACTCAATAAGTTTTATCGGAACTAACAAAATGTTTTTTTTGTTTAATTGCTGGTAATTATAGTAAGAAAACAACGAAAGAATAATAAAATAGCTGCCACTTATGTTACTACTTCTGAAAGTATATACACATTTTATTTTTTATGTCAAAATGAATGTGTAGACATGTAGTGTATGTATTGAAAACACTACATGTCTACACATTCATTTTGACATGTTTTTTTAATGTTAACATTAAAATTAAAGGTCAAAGTTAGCAGACAGAAAGGGACGTATTTTTTCATTTAAATTATTCAAAAAAAAGATTTGTTTTACAAAATATAGAAAGATATACATTTAACTGGGAATTCTATAATTCAAAATACAAATAAAAGAAAGAAATTGAATTTTTTAATAAGAGTTTTAAACTTTTTCTATTGATATTCAACTTAACTGATTTTTCTCTGACAAAATATATAAAGGGTGCTTCATTTATAGGTACCTACGACTTTTTTTTTCAAAAATTAGTTAATACAGTTTTTAAGTAACCTATATCTTTATTATTCTACAAAAGAACCATTATTCAACATGGTCCATTCTACAGCTCTAAAAACTTTCAATGGCACATTTTGAAATGCTCATGTATTTGGCCAATCAAGCGATTTAATGTTGGTCTCAAGTTACCCAACCGTAGCTGGCTTATCCTTATAGATTTAACGTAATCCTAAATTAAAAACATCCAGGGGTAGAGGTGTCAGATAATTTAGGTGGTAAATTCATCTGTGCAAAGCGTAAAATTAACTGTTCACCGAATTGTTACCACAATAAAGCCATAGTTTTATGAGCTATGTGGCCGCGTCGTCGAGATAACGGACTTAAATTTCAGACAAAAAAAACTTCACTATCATGGCGCAACTACAGAATACGGTATGAATGGCTCCTGAATTCATACTGTGTTCCTGTTGATTTTTTTAATTTCTTTAATAAAAAATAAGATTTTATGTATTAAATTTGCAAACGAATATATGGAGTATAATGTATAGGGTATAACGAAGAATTTTGAGATGGGTTCTTGTGAACTTTTTCCAAAATTCTTTAAATCACAATAAAGGTACATAATATGTAGATAATTCATTCTTCTTTATAAATATTCCTCAAGCAAAAACAAAGCTTGTTAGGTGCCAGTTACAACTTTAATTGAAATTCATTGTTAAATAATGTCTTGTTTTGGGCCATTTTAAAATAAAAATCAGTGATTATTTTGATTCCGCGAGAAAATTATCTTGGCTCACTTGTTATTTATAGTCAATCAAATATTTTATTTTATCCTAAACATATCATCATTGAAATAAAGAAATTTATTGCATGTGGATTGTAAGGCCAAAATAAAATTTTGTTTGCCAAGAATAAATAACTTATTTATCAGCTTTATACTGGCATCAAAATAATTACAAATTTTGATGCCTCAAAACTTCAAATTTAAATTTCCACAGATGGTTTTCAATGATAACTCTGTCTGTTATATGAATATATGTGAATGCGTTATTATGAATGGTATATTAAAAATGAAATGTCCGGATGGAATTCCCTTCGTTCATTTTAAAGCAATATCAATTAACATAAACGCTTTTCTACGAATTCTGTGAAAACTATTTATTGTCTATGTGCTGTTTTTCTTGAAATTTTCATTTATGGAGTTTTAAATGAAAATTTCATAAAGCATTTACATACATATACTAATGTGTGTACCTATATAGTAAATTTCATTTCTTTTTATTATTGAAATACATTTTATTTTATTTTATTTTACATACAAAACTTATTTGACAATTTGAATTGATTCAACGCAGTTTAGAAAATATTTGCAATTTCATAAGTTATTTAATGTTAATTGTGAGTTGGAACTTTAATATCACAATGTAAATTTGTAATGGAAAACATGTGGTTTTATGCCCACTTATAGGTGGGTTTAAAATCCACAAATCTATTGTGTTGTGAACTTTTAACCCACCTTCATGGGCCAGAAATCTACTTGAAATTCTATGTGGACTTCTGGCCCCTCGACAATGGATTTCTGAACCACTTTAGTTATTTGAAAAATATTCAGTTTATTATTATTAAAAAAAAATATCATTTATTGAAGTGAATAATATTTTTTTTTGTTTAAATCCCAAACAACCACTCTAGTTCGATTAGCTCAACGCGTTTTGTTGGGCAAACAGTACATCGGGTGGCATGTTTCATGGGTTCGAAAGGATTTTAACTCGTTTTCTTGGACAAACAGTACATCAAGTGGCACGCTTCGTGGGTTTAAAAGGATTCTAACTCTATTTTTGGGTAACGCTCACAGAACTTCGTTCCTCCACTTTAGGTTTGTTCAGCCGTCAAGCTTGTTAATTAACAGTACATATTTTGAGTAATTTAAAAAAAACATATAACATAAAACAATTTGTATTCAATTTTTAATAGTGTATTAGTACACACAGAGTGATGCCGAAAATCATTCTGTGTAACCGACAACATATAATTTTCAAAATGGACACTCGGGCGTATGAGCGTTGTTTTTTTCTTATTCAAGAATTTTAATCATATTTATACAGGGTATTTTATATGATGGAGTGTGAAGGATTTATAAATAAGAAAGAAATCGTACGGGAGGAGAGGGGGTCTATTTCTTCCCACTAAGGTAATTTTCTAAAATAGTCATTTAAAATAGAAATAAAAATTATTAAACAAACTACGGCAACATAATGACATTTGGATTTTTGTGGGTGCATTCAGAACTTAAATGCTTAGAATTTTGCATTTTAAAATTAAAGCGTACAGATCTAAATTTTGGTATGAATTGAATATTACAACCGACCCAATTTTATTTCGCATCTATTCACTTTCCCTTACAATCTCATGAGCTCTTTTAAAAGCCAAAAATAAAAATTTTAATTTCCTATTCAAAATAGATTTTGTCGGACTTTAAACTTCAAAAAATTGGAGATCTCACTTTGACTCACCAGTTGACTAGTATGGACCTTTTCAATACGACATTTTTGTTCTTCAGTTCTTCTTATATAAATTTCATGACGAATATTTAGTATGATCTAGATATCAAACAAGATTAGAATTCCTACTTCAAATACATTGCATGATAAATTATAAAAATTAAATTCTTACAAATTCATTTAAAATCTCGCTTTTAGCTTAGCAACAGTTTAAAAATAATTTCCAAGTTTCAAAAATAGCGATAGAGCTGTTAAGAACGTTTAGATATAGAGTTACGGTATTTTTTTTTCTTCATTATTTTACGAAAAAATCCCATTCGAGCTAGTATATGGGAACCGCCTTAAGCCAATCTATCGCTAATGTAAATAATCTCTGTGCTACTTTGTTCTTAGTACAGTAGACATAGAAATGAGTTGATGTACAAATTTGTAGAAAAACTCTTTCAATATAAAATTTGTTAGTTTTTTTACAGCTAGCTAGTTACTTTTCGGAATTTTTTTAAGTGTAGTTAAACTGCTTATTTTTCTATTTTCGTTTGTTCTTTTCATACAAATATTTTTATTAAGACCTTATTCTTGAAAGTCGCTCCGATTTTTAAAAATCGTTTAATTTCGATTCCTGTTGATCGAAGAAAAAAAAAATGTTCACATTTTTAAAATTTGTTTTTTTTCATGTTTTGACCTAAACTTAATTTATACTTGGACCTTTTTTGCACTCCTATTCTTTTTGGAATTAAGAGTTTCAGAGATTCAAAAAGAAATCTTAATAGAATTTCGAGTTGGATATTTTTTTTCTTAACACACTTTAAATAAATAAGTAAATATTATAAATTGATATTTCAAAAATCACAGCATCTCTTTTACAACATTACCCTTCATATTATTTGCATATCAATAGAATCATTGATAAGCCTATTTTTTATTTAAACTCAACTTTCAAATCATTAAATAAGTAATCCCTTTTGTCAGAATCGTTGGAATTTATATATTTGGTAAGGTTAAATATTATATGACCCATTTTTTTTTTTTGTTCAAAGAGATTTTGTTGTCCTTGACCTTTTTTGCTTTCTCTAAAATGAATCATTCTCCCGTTAACATAACTTTTCATCCCAAAAATTTGTGTCATTTAACTTTTTGTTTTTTTTTGCGTTTTGTAACAAAAGAAAAATCCCACTTAGCACTTTGTTGTTATCAAAGCCCGACGATCTAAATATGAGATAAAAAGGACTGTTCTTATCTTTTGAATAAAATATATGGTTCTTTTTTATTTAAAAAAAAAAAAGAAGAAACAAAAATGTTTTCATTTTTACGCCAATTATGTCATCACAGTAGAATCTTTTTACTTTTTTTTTTATTGCAAAAGTCATAGCTTATATGAAAGTATATACTTAAATATTGTGGGGAGAAACCGAAGGCAGATAGAATTTTTATATGATTTGAAAATGGTTAGAGTTGGACTTTAAATTATGCTTACTTTAGTAGTTACATACATGATTTCTTGTTTGCAGGTTCATTGTGAAGTGATTGAAAACAAATAGAGAGTATTCGAATTTGGATAAAGCCTAAAGGCTGGATTCTGCCATTATTGTTGTTAATTATTGTAGCTCGTTATGGTCCATTAAACAGACCTTTTATTCCCATGCTAGCTATATGGCACAACTTTTGGAACAATGACTTGCTGTGATTTTCTTGAGAATTTACATATTATTATAATTTGAAATAGAAATGGGGGCAAATATACTAGTATTTCCTCTGAACTCAATTTCAAATATTTTAGAATTCCATTACAAATATTTGAATTCAAGTCCAAAGAAGAACAACAAAGGTTTGAAATAATGCTGGATAGAAATAATAAAATCGAACGATAAAATATTATTTACAGTTAACTTGACGAAACATGTTAGAAGTATTGGAAAATCTGCATCAGGAAAAAAATATTTTAAAGCTTTTTGTTTTTATTTGTATCTTATACCTGATGCTTATTGTCGAAAAAAACATTGCAATAAAAATGAAATAAAATGTTCCAAAAGAACTTATAATGATTCCCATGAAATTGCTTTTGCTGGAAGCACTCTCACAACATGGGCTGGTCAATAGTTATTTCAATTATTAATAAATGTAAAATTACTGAAGCAAAAATTTACATCCTATCTGCAAAGTTGTTATAATTAAAAAAAAATCTTTTGAACTTTGTGGAAAGTTATGGAAAGAATTAAAGGAGGCAATCAAAAATAAATGGTTTTTATTTAAAAATGTATAGAAGCCAGGTACTTTTTTAATATGTTCTCTAGTGGAATAAAATGCTTCGTTTTAAATTAAAATCCTTGGAAAAAATCAGAAAATATTTAAAATAAATAATTTGTTTCCATTTCCATGAAGGATTTGAAATTCTAAAGTTTAATAACTTTGATTACACTTCGGAATCTTTAATCGAGCAAAGTAATTGTAAGAAAACTTTTTAGGTTTTTGATTAAAAATTCACTTTGACATATTTTTGAGAAAATCGCCTTGTTTTCTATTATTCATGTATAACCTTTTAATGGTCCCTCTAACTTTTTTTTAGAATTTTGCAATATGGTGCTGAGTTGTTCAAACAAAATTCAAAATTTTGAAAATTAATTAAACAAAATCAAACAAAAAGCATTTTGTCGTTTTATGTTGTAGTAATTATTATTTAAATTTTTGAAGATTGAGGCTAACGTGCACAAATGTTTAATTTGTCAAAATCATTGAGTGATAATAAAAAAAAATAAAAAAACTGAAAAATAGAATTAAAACGGCCCAGTTTTGTCCGAAAACTTGAATTATTCTTTTCCAATTTTCTAAGCATTTTAATGGTATATAAATACATTAAAATTTTATATTCTTTAAACTTCCATAATATCTTAACCGTTATATATTAACATTTCAATCTTTAACCCAATTTGTGCAGCTGAATTAGTGTCAATTTTATAGCATTATTGATTTTATATTAAAATTAAATTGTTAATCTTGTAAGATAGGTGCTAAGTGGGATTTTGTAATTCAAAATATAATTAGAAGACCGAATAACAGTGGTCCATTTATAAAATTTTAGCAATTATATTCAAAATGGGTGCTTCAAAATTATTTAGGTCAGAATTTTTTTTGGTACGAAAATTCATAGAAAAAATCACTGTCAAAATGTAGTATTAAGCCAAATCAATCTTTGAAATAGCTTTAAATTTATAAATGTGTACTTATTTTAATGCAGTTTGTTCCAAATTTCCAAAGCAAGTGCAAATTAATGCGTAGATGTTTTCCCAACGGATTATATTACTAAACTTGGTATTGATATTTTGGTATTAAAAATGTTAAACCAAATTTAATTAAATTTGATAGAAATTTAACAATTTTGACAATTTACGACCAAACTTTAAGTCACCTATTCAAAAACTCAAAATAATATAAAATACTATTTTAATGAATGTTGTTAATATTCTGGATGGTAGGAATTTATTGAATCTGACTTCAAAACACAAATTCTGACATTTGAAATTTGTAAAACAACCTTTAAATTAACATTTATTAAATTAACGTTTAAAATAATATCAAACTAAATTTAAAAACAATACCAATAAAATCTTCGGTTTACAATACTATGTAGTTTAATACTAACCTTTAATTAATTGTTTGAAAAGTAAATGAACCAATATAGAGAAAATTGTACAACTGGACCACTGTGTCAAGGCACTGTGGTCCAAAATGAAGTTTCCAAGGCTATAAAAATAGTCATGTTTAAGAAAATTTCTTTATAAGATGTTTCTAAATTTAAATTTGAGGCTATTTTCTTAGAGAAATAAATTAACAGAGAAAAGAATCAGAGCAAGATTTTTTTTTATGTAAAATAGTGTAGGAAAAAAGTAAACGGAACAAAATTTTAATAAAAATTTAAAGCAAGTTTTTTTATAAAATAAATAGAATACATAATATGTCTTTTATAAATTATTTGTACATTTAAATTTTTTGAAAAAAAAATCATCATTTTCAACATTACCAACCCAATGTACATGGCTCATAAACTATTTTTTTTTTTAGGGTAGGGTAGTATATTGACAAGGCAATAAAGAACCTAGTGCTTTGAAATTATTTAGGTCAGAATTTTTGTTTGGTACGAAAATTATAAATTCTTATAAAAAGTATGTACTGTAAAAGTAAAAAATTGAGGCAAATTAATCTTTGGAATGGCTTTAAAATTGATGCTTATTAATTATGTGTACTCTTACGTGAAAGTAATTTTAATCAAAAAAAATTCCAATAAAGTCTTTGGTTAACAATTTATTGTTAGATAAACCAACCTTTAATTAAAGGAAGGCTGAATTTAGTTCATTTGTTTAAATTTAAAGTGTAAATGGACCAAGTTTCGAGCATTCTCACCACGCCAAGGTATCAGCAGTATAGAAAACTTGACAAAATTGTAAAAACGAATAGTGGTCCGTAAATTTGGATCATTCAATAATTGTTTTTGTCGAACAAATTCAACAAACGAACCACTGTACTTTGCCTTGTGATCCAAAAAGACTTTTTTCGTTACAAAAATCGTAACTTTTGAACGCATGAAGAACATGCTTTTTTTAAACAAATTACATTATCTCAAAACATTGCAAAAAAATTGCAGCTGCAATTTGGCATTTCGTTTATCAAATAGTTAGGCTCAAATATCCTGGTAATTTTTCAGCGGATTCTAGTTGGATTTTTTTTGTAGCTCTATTCAAACCTCAAAAACTCATAAAAAAAAAACGTTTTTTATTAAATATACATATTTATTAAATATATTAAAACATGTTTTTTTTTAATTGAACATTTTTATTTACTTACAAATAAAATAACCACGTAACATTGAAGAAAAGAAAGATTTTCATGGAAAATTAAAATTGCAAAGAGTTAAATAAATAAAAACTTTTTTTGTTATTTTTTTTTACTTTAGAACAAAACGTGCCCAACTTTGAAAAGTTTAATAAATCAAACTATTTAACAAAAAATTATTTTATTTGCTGTTTTTGAAGCTCTTGAAATATTAAATTTTTGCACCTACAGCCAACTTAACATTTGAAAAAAAATAAAAAAAAAATTTTAGCACTTCTATACTTTGATACTTTTTAAATTCAATATTTTTAAAGCATTACTTCGTTTAACACGAAATCGCCCGTGCATCCGTTGTTAAGTACCTAATGACGACAAAAAGTATCACTTAATAATTTCTTGTCGTCATATAACTCAACAACTGATGCCCGGGCGATGTTGTGTTAAACGAAGTAATGCTTAAGAAATATGGAACTTTAAAAGTATTACATTTCAGCTTTTCTATTGAATAACCTCTAGGTAAATTTTTTTTTTTAATTTTTAGAAAGAACCACAAATTACTCTGGAATTATTAGTTGATACCTTTACTTCCAAACTGTGCAGAGTTAGAAATTCAAATTTTTCTCCAAAAATCCATATAACCATGATAACCTTTATCACATAAAATTTCAATTAGTTTAGTATTCAACCACTTAAAAAAAATTAAAATAAAGTACCAAATAAACATAAAAGACCTGGAGGCATCTACATATGTTCCACCTGGGAGAATATTTTGTATACAAAATAATTCTGAATAAAGTTGGGCTCCAACCAAATTCTCTAAGTTAGCAGTGAAGCATTTTAAGCATGTTCTTACACTCAGATCTTTTGACCATGTAGCAACCCTATAACTTAAACTTATACAGGAACAGTTTGTTTCGCTGCTAGGGAAGTTCTTACAAAAATTTCAATTTTTCCATATTTTAAACCATTTAACAAGATTTTCAAACCACAAACTTCAAACTACAAAAAATATTCTCTCCATCAGTGAGTTGTTGGAAAATGGCCAGTTCCTTTTTCCCAGGGTCTAGGTTGAAGCCTAGAAAATAATCATCTTTCATACAAATAAAACCTTGATTTAATTCACTCATCAACTGTTACTCCCATTTGGAAGTATATTTTAACTTCTCCCCTCCCGCAAATTTATCTTCTTCTAAGACTTTCTATTAAGCTCTTTGAATTTAAAAATTCACCAATGGATAGAAATTTTAAGAGAAAATAGAAAAGCTTTTATGTCCTCTCTTAAAATAAATTGTATCAAAACCAATTCAACAGTTTGAATTATTTTTTTAAAAAAGCTCTTTTTTATGTCGCACCGCACTATGCACTTGGTTTAATTTATTCCTGCTACTATGATGATGGTTTTCGCTTTCGTGCTGTTAAAAGGATAAAATAATTTTCAAGGGTAAAGCGCAGGCAAAATGAGCGCATTCCATTTCCCATTCTTTTTAAGTTCAGTGTGTCTAGGTCAGAGAAATATGTATATACACATAAATACATGAAAATAGAACAATATGTATATGTAGTTTAGTTAGGTTCTGTAGTTTTTGGTCATGACCTAAATCTATTTTGTTGTAAGCTATAGGGACCATATGTTCGGGGTTTGAATGTCAATTGTCAACATATACACAATGTCATGAGAAACCAGACAATTGTTGCTTTAAATTATGCAAACAATATAAAGTTAGCCGCAGTCAAGCTTCTATAGGTAGGTAGGTACCATATAATATTTCTATTTTATAATATTCTGACCACAAGACTGCATCACTTGTAATTAAGATAAAAATATGTACAATCAAAAATTTTGTTTTTATATTTAGAATTAATATGTACTTTCTGTTAAATTTATTTTAGCCCAGTACCCTAACAGGTTTTAGTCAAAAATTGTTATTAGTACCTATTTTTAGTCTTTCCTATTTTACTTTACCAACCCGTAGGTATAGTTTTTTGACATTTTGAGTGACAGCAACACACCTCTTTTGATTTAATTTTGTTTATTCATGGAGTTACCTACACGATTTACGAGTCACGACATGCGTTTTAGGTAGAATGGCTATAATTAATGCATTCATAATCATAAGTATGACAGGGTGACCCAATATTATTGATTAGCGGACATACACGTCGCATACTTAATTGCTTTTTATAATTATTTTTAAGATTAAAAAAAATTTTAAGTGTAATCAATCAACGCATTAATTATTTTAAGTTTTTTCCAGTATTTACATTTAATCGTTAATAAATTCTTCATATTTCGTTTTCTTAAGGAAAAATTTATTAAGCAGACAAATATCCTGCTACCTACATTTTAAATTTTGTTTTTTGTTCAAAAAATTGGACTGAATATAGATTTTAGTTGGTCTAATTTCAAATAATGTAAAATTATTTGTAGGGAAGTATCGAATCCGTGGACCGAGTTCAGAGAGGGCTTACCCGAAAAAAAACTAACAACTAAAAATCCAAAAAATGCAATAGCGAAAATTCTTAATAAAATATCAATTTCGTCAGACTCATTATCAGTTTCAGTTTTTTTACATATTTTTGAATTTACTGAATCGATTTTTAAAATTGTTTCAGTAATAAAAATTTATACAGTATATACAACTAAGTCGTTCATGGTTGCTAACTTACCAGATATTCGCTAAAATCTGCGTCAGGGATCCTTTGGACCCAAAATAAATAGCTAGCTCCTTCACCTTAATTCAACTTTAATCCAATTTTGACTTTTTGTTGTTATTAATTAATACTAATTAATACATTTTTAAGAAGACAAATTATGAACCAAGGAGAATAAAACTAAACAAATCATGTGAAAGTTACAATGACTAATCGGAAAAACTTCCACATACACATAAAACAAACAACAAGTACATTTTTGACAGTTTCCCAAAGCAAAACTTAACCTCTTTTCGATTTTGTCATTAAGAAACCAACAACATAATTAAGCTAATAAAGAGACCAAGAAACAAACCAACATTACTTTTCCTTTTTGCTTTGATATTAAATCAATTGAAATACAAAGAAAATTTTCAAATGGTTAAGTTTTTTGTTTCATTATTTTCCCTTAAACTAAAACGTAGTAAGCATAAGTTCTCTATTATCGTGTCAATTGTCAAAATAAATTTAACACTCTAATTGGTTTTTGTATAATAATTAAATGTAAGCAATATAAGATCCGTTTGAAAAGTTATGAATATTCAAGATTATGCTTTTAATTACCAAAGTGTAATGAAACATTCATAATGTGGGCATAATTTATCGACTCATTGAGTTAAGATGTTAATTCATGAACGAAAGGATTTTGTCATAAAGCTGATAATTTGATTTTTTTTGTTGTTTTGTTTTAGCTTGAGTTTTGCTCTGCTTTGTTGGGTCTAGCACAGTTGAATGATTTTAAATGAAAATTTTTGAAAATTAATGTATTTTTTGCAAGCAATTGATTTTCTATTTTTTTTTTTATTTATCTATGAATAACTTTAATGTCTGGATGTCATCAGTGTTGAACCATTTTTTTACTCGAAATTAAACTAAAATTCAATATATTAAAAAAGTGGAATTGTAAAAAATAATACATTATAATATGTAAATAAAGTACAATATAAAACAATTCAAAGGGAAATTGGTGCATAAGATTTAAATTTCCTGTTGACACCGCGCACGAGCTGTCCCGACATTAAAATAGTTTTTTTTATTTATATACATATATAAGCATATTCTATATACATTTTTACAAGGGTTTATGCTTCTTAACGCTGAGAATGGTAACATATCGTCGACTAAATACGTAAAGCTGCTAAGTCCACTTTTGGCCGAAATTGAGATTTTGATGCCATCTTCTTAAGAAAAACACAAAACAGCTTAATTACTTCTGTCCAATGTATCTTAGCTGTTGCAGAATCCTGAAGAGAAAATCAGTTTTTATGTGAAGCCTTATGTAATTTTTTGTTTTTTCGCTATCCTGTAAAATTTGCAAAAGTGGACTTGGCAGTTTTACGCATTTAGCCGACGATATAGACATCAAAAACTATAGTTAAAAAACAGCACTGCAACACTTCTTATAGCAAACAATTGTCAAATTTTAAAAGGGTGATTCGAAGCTCTCTCAAAAACCTTGAAAACATTTAAAAATACGGGATCATACACCAAACACAAAGGACATTCCCTCAGTAATCTCACGCTGACATATTTCTGCAACCACACGTTTCTGTCCACAAAAAATAAAATCTTGGACCATTCTTGAGCATAAATATTTCATTAAGATAATGGTGCTACTTTTCACGATGGTAAATCTTGTTGGGTATAAAATAAAATCGTAATTTACAGATAAACACCACTCCTACATAAGTCATACCTTAATCATTTTCAAAGAATTTTCACTTTTTGTTTTTTACACTATTTTTAAATTTTGTGGAATTTAATTGTTTTTTCAAGACGAGTTCATGACCAGATATAAGCTGATTGTTTATAATCTTACTTCGTCATTCTTTTAATTTTTTTTTTAATTTATGTGGGCGTACTTAAACATTTTCTCTTATAACTTGCTAAAATTGATGAAACAGACTTTCAGTAAGCTTTTGTGATGGCATAAACCCCTATTCCACCCAAATTAACATATAGAAATTTCAACATTCTTCAAATATGCTTACAGGTGTTATGTAGTATTTCTCTAATCAAGACTGTTAAAATTCTCTCTAGCTATTGCTCTTTTTCATCTTAAACCCCTCTTTAAAAATCTTATAGAAGAAAACCATAACTAAATACCTTATAACTTCACCATGAATCCTTTTAAATTAAAAATTAATTAACCAAGAATTTACCTTTTCACGATGAGCGAAGCGTGCAACTTTTAAATTATAATTTAAGTTACGGATATTAATTCATCTAATCCGGTTGTTTGCATCTCAATGAATGAATGTATATATAGTTGAAGCAAATTCTTCTTATAACGAAACCTTCTCCCTCCGCCAAAGATGTCTTCGCTACCATCAAGTTTTCTTCGACACAAATTATATAGATATAAATATGTACCTCTGAAGGAGTAAGGATAACGTTAGATATATTATTATGCCAAAGAGTTCAAACAATTTCGTGTCTTGATTAACTTAACCCTTTATTTAGATAACGCCACAAGGTCGGATTAAGTCGCTGAAGGATTCATTCAGTTCTAGGGCATTCATCACTTTAAAAACAAACCACCACTATAACTTTTATATTGAGGAGTTGTTCGGGAGTTTATAACCCAAATTCTTTACATTCACAAAACTGATCCTTCAGTTGTCATTATATTATAAATTTGTAATTATATTAGTTCGAAACAAACTTAAATTAATAGGAATGTATTTATGAGAAATTTTTACAGCATTTTTTCTAAAAAGGGGTAATACGTTAAAGTCCTACGACAGACCTGTTGGGAAAAAGGAAGTTTTTTTCGGAAATTGCTTTTACGAAATTGTGAGTGAGGAAAGCTCAATGGGTAATGGCAAGGAAATATAATATAAAAATGGAGTGACATGTGATGATTGGTAATTTTAATTGCCAAATTTATACCAGATCAATTTGTTTGAAATTTTGAAAGTTTGTTTTTTTTCTGCATTCAAAGTTGTTTGCTAACTCTATTGAGACCAGAAAAAAATCAAAAAAAAATAAAAAAAAATCATCGATCGATATGATCACCGCTAGTAATTTTACCGGGGGCTAAATGTCAAGGTCTTATTTAATGCTTAGAAAATTTCCTACAAAAAATATGTTAATAATTTTCTTAATAAAAAAAATAAATCAATTGAAAGAATTAGGGTTATATTTTTGTACATTGGGGCGGAATATTATGTAGTTAATAAAAATTTTATATGTTGTGATAAAAGCTCAATATATTTTGTCATTTTGGTACATTATATGAACATGAACAGATATAAGGCCACTTTATATGTCAGCTTCTTTATTTTAATAATATAAATAAGAAGCACTGCTCTTATTGAATAAAGCACAAAACAAGACGTGTTAATCAGGTCATAATAATATATTACGTTTTAGGTTTTTTTTTGTTCTCCCAAATTCATCAATTTTGGCACTTATATAATGGAATCGAATAAATTAGTAATTTTTCACTTTAACACTGTTTTAAGTACACTAGGCGTCTAGTTTAACGAATTACCATTTGAAGCCCATTGATATCTCTAAATAACGAATAATGAAAAATTTTACTACTTTATTAAGGAATGGTGTTTATTTTCAAGGAAAAGAAAAATAGCAAAAAATGAGAATCGTTCGGTTTTATCTTCTTACAAGTCTCAAAAAATTTTTTTTTTTTGTTTGATGTTGTCTGCACCACAAAACGGTATATGAAACACGTTGGGTTTTTTCAAATTTGCTTTTCGATAAATTTTTTTATTAGGCAGTGATTATTTTCTTTAAACGTAACATGTAATTTCAAAATTTCAAAAACTTTATGTACTAAAAACTTTTTAAATGCTCAGTAAATTTTAAGTTTTTTTGTCGAAAAACTGGTTTCGATATAACGAATATTTCTATGTAACGAATTGTCTGAACATTATCAGCCCTATTAATAAAAATACACCATCCGCTCGTTTTACCTAACACACATGGATAGTGGACTTATCCGTATGATAAAATAAAATATTAATAAACTTATTCGGTCTTTATTTTATCTGTTCACTGAATAACACTGAAAAGTAGGCAGCACTTCCCTCAATTGTACTAAATATTCAAGTACTTCATTCATTTTTGAAAGCTAACTGACATATCAGTAAGCTTTGAATTGAATTGTGAACGGTAAAGTTATCCGCTCATTGAACACCAAAATTGGTGAGATAAGTTATCCGCTCATTTTCAAATCGCATTTAAGGCTAAAACACGTTTATTATTAAGAATTATAAGTTAAAACATATGTTAGTGTTGTTTCATATCTATTTTGTGATTATTAATAGGGCTGTTTATCTCTCGTTATACTGAACGTCAGATATATGAATTTGTTTAACTCCAAAAAAATTTTATCTGCTTCATTTATATTTAACCTTTATTTTAAAAACCAGATAAATTTTTTTTTTAATTCAGTGTTATAAGCCGATTGAGCTAATCAATTAGTCAAGATTTAAGTTTTTTTAATTCTTAATAAAAATCGTATCTTTTAAGATATTACCTATATCTTACAGTTTTTTAGCAATTGCGAAATAAAATAAAATAAATCGATTTTTGATGAACAATGGAATAAACCCCAACTCATCTGCTGGAATTGCCACTGTAAAAACAATTACTTAAAGCATTTATAAAACTAAAAACTTTTTAGCCCTTCTTAATATTTTTTTTTTCAACAGGAACGGCGCTGGTGGGGCGGGTGAGAAGTTTTAGAGGAACACCTCTTAGGCAACGCACTCATATGGAAATGTCCAAAAACTTTTATTCCGCTGTTTCTGCATTTATACTCTAAAGATACTCTTTATACCAGGGGCCCTACTATGTGAATTGCTTCTACTTTCGAATCCATTTATATTTTAATATTAATATTGGTGCGTTTAGACTTTTTGCCACAGAATCTTCAACTAGCGCTGTTCTATTTCCGTTTATATGCGTTTGCTAAAGAATTAGCGAGCTGAGATTTTGCGAATTCGAACATTTTATTGTAGAATCGAGTTACATAGTTGGGCCCCAGTCTTATTTATTAACCTATTATAAAATCAATGTCTAACTTTAAACAGCTTTCCAATTCCAAAACCTTAATTATAAACATGTTTTCTTCATCTGTTTTCATATAAGGATATGGGCTTAGTGTATTTTAAAACCATTTTAGGATATTTGAAAGGGAAAATTTCAATACAAATATAAGGTGTGTTCCTTTATTTTCAAACTCTTGTGAAACTTGTGAGCATTTCTACACAAAAGTCTGTCAAAATTCATATACAAAAATAAAAGTGTAGAAATTCAAACAAATGCACAGAATTTCAAAGTAAAGGAACACAATTATTATTAAACCAAACAAAACTCCAATAGAATTTCCGACTGAAAAGTGGGGCCCTCTTACTTTTTGTATTAATGTTCCTTTATGAAAAATACAGCCCTGAAACCATCTTTAATTTTTCTTCATAGAATTTCTTAAGCTAATTAAGTTTCTTTCTACTGTTGTTACTGTTTTTTTTTTTTTTTTTGTTATTCCTCTGGTATTTTTCAAGACTTAATTAATGTGTATAAGGTATACGCAGAGTTTAAATGTATACTTATACTTACTATTGTAGCCAGTTGAGACAATTTTTCTCTTATGATCTTAAAATTTGGTTAAAAAGAATTTCGTGACATTTTTCTAGGAACGTTACCCACTTAATTAGGTTCATTACATTACCATTATTGTGCGTGTCAGACCAACCAAATTGATATGGTTTACATTTAATATACATACCTACCAACCAACATAATATACAAAACAAAAAGAAAATAAAACATTCCACACAAGCAGCCAGCTCAGAAAAGGCATTAATCAATAAAATTCCCATATTTAAAAAGATGAAAAACATGAAAAATATTTCCTTGAATAAACACTGCGTATTATTTGATTGTTTTTTACACGATTTTTTTTTTTCATACACTTAATAACTTTATTTTCTTATCTTCGAAAGGAAATAGAGATAAGAATTCTAATTTTTTTGGATACCTACTATAGAAAAAGTGACCAACTAACAAACTCTCCAGAGCTAAGTTCTTGAAATCTGAAAAAAACTTCCATAAGACTCTTTTATATCCCATTGATATACTAAAAAATTGTTGTCTTGTTATGAAACTTAAATAGGTCTCATAGCATTTTTATTTTAAAAGATGAACATTTTGAATTGATCCCAAATACATAGAATACAAAAACTTAATGATTTGTTTAAAATCAGATGGGACATCCCAGAGAATCCTTTGATTAATGAACTAGGTATTGATTTTCAAACTTAACATTCACTTACTAATGCAAGTCAAATAGTGTTTTTTACTTATTATGTATTCATTTTGGTTATATTAGTTAGATTGTATATATACATAACATAATACACTTTCGTTTGTTTGCAAAATTGTTAAATTTCCCAGTGAATTACTATTAATTTATTTATTTAATTATTTATTTATTTATTCATTTATTTATATATTTATTTATTTATTTGTTTATTTGTTTATTTGTTTATTAATATGTGTTCATATTTACATATTTATTTATTTGTTATTATTTTTTTTTTCTTTTTATTTGTTAACTATGTATAATTAATTTCTTTATATGATAAATTAATGCTTCTTATTTATATATTTATTTATTTTTTTTTTTTTCTTAACTTAAATTGAGGTTTTAATCGTTGCTTCCTCAAAACAAAAAATTCTATTATTACCTTTAATTTAAAATTTAACTATAATTTATTCAGTAGAAAGATTTATGTATCTTATAAATCAAATCTCTGTACTCATAGCTTTTTAAATTGTGCGATATCATACTGAAATCTTTTTGAACGAAATAAATAAAAATAAAAGTTAAGATGAACATTTTTCTCTCTTCAACATACCTTAATCTTACAGCTTAACCAATTTTTCTTCTTGGAATAGGATTATATAAACTTACAGTCTTATAAGAATCTTTTTGTGAAAATTCAGCTATAAACAGATGTTCGTATGTCTTTATAATCCCATAACAAAATTTAGTTTTTAGTTTTTATATACTTCTATAAAAACCCTTACAGAATCTAAGTTTAATACATATCTCCTATATCAAGAGTATCTGGAGTTCAAATACCAAAAGTAATGCAATAGGAAACTTATGATAATAAATAATATTATAGTTAAAATATGCGTTATTTTGAAGGTGTGTTGTTGTTTTCCGAAGTGAAAGCTCAAATTAGTAGATAGATTTTCAACCACATATGTTTTTTAGCTTACATATTATGTGAAAAACAATAAATATAAAGTATCGCCATTATAACGCATAATTATAATCGATTGACTTACAAAATAAATATTTCCACACAAGTCTTTCAGCGTGTTTATTAAAAAATTTTTCTTTCTCTCTGAGAAAATTTTAAATGAGAAAGATATATATAACTTTTTAAAGTTTACAAAATACATATGTACATATATACTCTCTTCTCTTTTGAGCGAATCTTATTGTAAGAGACGCATTCTTATAGCAAGCTACTTAGTTGAGAGCCTCCCATAACTAGGCAATTTAACGCTTTTTACTGTGTTATAACAATCTAATAGTATTCTTCAAGATTACTTTTTGCTCCCTTACTATAGTCTAGTTAAGATCTTGGAGCATCTTATGAGAGTCAAAATGTTACTTGGGTTGGCTGAGCTAGCAGTGTCCATTGAATTACAGTCTGAGATAGGAGACGCCATTAAATTTCCAGTCTGTGATAGCAGATGCCACTTAATTATAGTATGAGATAGCAGACGCCGCTAAATTACAGTTTGAGATATTAGAAGCCAATAAATTACAGTATGAGATATAAGACGACACTTAATTACAGTCTGAGATATCAGACGCCAATAAATTACAGTGTGAGATACCACTCACCACTAAATTACAGTCTGAGATAGCAGACGCCACTAAGTAACATTATGAGATATCACTGACGCCATTAAATTACCTACAGTATGAGATGGAAGACGCCACTAAATTACAGTCTCAGATATAGGACGACACTTAATTGCAGTCTGAGATATCAAACGCCAATAAATTACAGTCCGAGATAGCAGACGCCACTAAATTACAATCTGAGATATCAGACGTCATTAAAGTACAGTATGAGATAGCAGACGCCAATAAATAACGTCTGCGCCACTTACTTACTACATCAACTTGAACTTCCACTTTCACTTCTGGAACCTAAGACTTTCAAGTCTTTCAGCAAGTACTCTTGATTGCTACTAAGTACTATATTCAAACTATAGCAGAGCTCGGTTTTGTTCTGTTCGCTCAGGTTCTGTTCTATGTATTTTGGTTCAAACTGAGTGTAAATTATAATTTAACAGAAAAAATAATATTCATGTTTTAATATATCTCTGGTGAAGAGGTGGTTTAAGTGGTTTTGACGAGATGATAAAATAAGTCCTTTCAAAAACACACGAGAATTGTAAACCTACTCAAGTGATCCGGAACGTACTCAACAAAAAAAAAATTAAATAATAAACTTTTACGATAAATTTTCCTTTAAACCTTTTAGAGGCTGTGAGATACAAACATGTAGGAACAATAATAACAAAATAAAAAAACATAAAATAACAATACAAGCAACACGAAAGGAGGAATTATATTTCATTCCTTTTAATAAACACGCTGAAAGAAATAAAACGCTGACAAGGGTTTGTGTATCCTTAAAACAAACATCCTACAAAAGAACTTAGAACCACAGAAGCTTGAATTATTAAATTGATAATATTTCAACAAAATGTTATATGTACCTATATACCTACATAAAATATAATAAAATAAAATCTCATATGTAATTTCTCATTTTATATTCAGATCACGAAAATTTACGGACTACAAATAATTCTCAAACTATGGACCATCAGGCAGTTAAGGAGAGTACATTTTTAGAAACAGAATCAGAAGGAGCAGAAGAAGAAGCAGCTTGTGAAGATAATCAAAGTTCTCTGTCACCCGCATCAGGATCAGTGTCGTTGCCAATTATCGAGGGGGATTCGAATTCAGAGACCAGAGCATCAACGTCATCATTGATTACACCCCTGTCATTGCAAAGGAAGAAAGGACGTCTTCAGCGTTCTCATAGATTGCCAACCGACAATGTGTCAATAACATCTTATTCAGCTTGGGAGGCATTGATTAAGGAGAGTTTTGGTCAGGTTGCATGGCCAGTGAAAATCACTTCATGGGAATTGGTTGATGACCGTGTCAAGGCTGTACCTACAAGGTGAGTTAATTTGTTTTGTTCAGAATGTATGTATTTTGAGAAATCGTATTGTTATCATTTGTCAATAAATATTATTCTCATTCATTTGAAATCATAAATAATGTAAAATGTAAGTGTCGGGAGTGTTACACATTTAAAGCTAAAACTGTAACGTGTTGAAAAATGATGTCACTTCAATCATAACAAAACATAAGGCTGGCGTAAAAAACATCAAAAACAAATGTTCATAAATATTGGTATATATGATATGAAATTACCTCTACGATTGTCCATCCATTAATGTTATATCTAGTAAAAGAAGGTTTGAGGTATCAATTTTCTGTGCAAGGAGTGGTTGGGACACTGGGCAGCTGAGATATAGGGTTAATAGTTTTTTTTTAAGACGAGGAACATTTTCCATTCAAAAAATAAAATTGAACATTTGTAATTCCAAAAAATTTAAAAAAAAGTTCAACATACGCCACCATACCTTCACAGTAAGCTTCACAAAAACTGTTTTTTTTTTATTTTATGGGAAAATTAACTGGGAACCGAGATATTGATTCAAACATTTTCCACTAAAAAATAAATGTTTTTACACGTGATAGATACGCTGATCGCAATATCGATACTGTGGGTGGTGGAATTTTGATAGCCATAAAGTCTTGATTCATAGCTACCCCAATTCATGTTCCTGTAGCACTTGTCAAAAAAATTCTCTGCAATTAAGTCGCTTTAGAAGATAAAAACGTATATATTGTAACGCTCTATATTACTCCTGGAAAAGTCCTCATGCGAATTGTCTTTGTAAAAGCCTTCGTGTACTTATGCTTCATCAACGATTTATTGGAGTATAAGGATGAAATTTTTTTTTTTAATCTTATCCACGTTGCTTGGCTGCGCTGTCCTGTTACAAATGTTATGCTGCCAATAGGAGATTTAAAATCGGATGATTCAAAAAAATATTTGATGATTTACCTTCTCTGGAACTTAGACAACTTGACGATTTTGATGATTTACTTTGATGATTTGCCTTACCTTCTCTGGAAATTAGACAACTGACGATATTACATTGGAAAGATCAAACGAGATTCTAATATCTGAAGACTCTCATTATCCTGTGCTAACTTTTTCACTTTTATGAACTCAGATAATTTTAATAATGAAATTTTAGAAAATTCATACATTTTAAATTTTAAATAACAATAACTTTTTAAAACAAAATGCTTTGAATGCCAGAGTATTCTGGTCTTGTGTAAATATTTTTTTGAATTTAATAATATTTTTTGCTCTTGTTATTCAAAAATCGAGATCTTCAGCTCCTGATTGATACGATGATGAATTAAAAAGCCTTAAAAGTCGAAGAAATAAATTTTATTCCGCTTATAAGCTATTTTAGAGAGAAGCTTATTTTAGAAAATATTGTGAATCAAGAGATATTTTTAAAAGAATTTTAAGTTTAAAATATCTTATTTATAGCTATATTCAGAAGGTGCAAAAAGATGTTAAAATGAATCAGAAGTGTTTTTTTTGGAAATTCATAAATAATTAATGAAAGTCTCTTCTTAAGTCAAATGACATTTCAAGTCATGACCGTCAAGTTATAAGGCAACTTTCAATTGTGATATTTCGAACTGCGATAAATTTGACGAAAATGACAAAAAGTTCGATCTTTTAAAATATTTTCCGTACTTTACTGATATAAACTTTAATATGACAACATTAAAAAGTTTAAGAAGGAAAGCAACCCAACGCACAGACTCCAATTCGAAGGCCAAATTTATTTGAACACAAGTGAACTCTAAATTCTGAGTCAGTATGACGTTTCGAGGACATTAAAAATATTTCACGATTCGGTAGCATGCCTATATAAATTGTCCAACTTTGCAGATAAAAAAAATAAGTAAAAATAACACTTCTAATTAAAATAAACGCTACAAATCCTGCATTTATCTTAGTAAGTTAATGTATTAAAAATGATATTTCCACCCATTGCCAAACTCTTTTGCATACCTAATATTTTTGAAAGTATAGTTGACGAGTCGTTATTTTGTTTACTGTTAATCAATATTTTTCCTTTTAAGCAGCTTCTTGAAAGGACGATCCACAACAACTAACCAGACTGAATTCGTTCAAAGACGCTGTCTGCTTTAGAAGAAGGTAAAGAAGTTGACGCCATTCCAACAGATTTAAGTAAGGCGTTTGACAAAATTTCCCACAATTTTATTCTTTTTAAATTAAAAAAGTTTGGTTTTCCTCAAGTGTCCATTTCTTAGATTGAGTCATACTTAGTTGAGCGACAGTATGCAATGGTCGTCAAGGTAGCATTACCATTTCAAAATTTTAAGATCGTAATACATAATTTGATTAATTGTCGTAAATTTGTAATGAAAGAAAAAAATTTTCGCTCGTATTTTATTAAAAATAACCCCATTATAGCATTACCACCTCTCAAAAAAAAAAAATAAGTAGATATAACACTAAATGTCGTAAAAGAAAAAAAAAATCGAAAAAAATTTTGTTTGTACAAAAATTTATAGACAAACCAAAATTGTGTTAAATTTTTTTTTGACGCAATTCAATGGTAAAGAATTTTTGGAAATAAAATAATAATTTCCGACATTTTTTTTTTCACGACAAATTCACGATTAATGACATACCTACTCCTTTTTTTGATTTTTTTTTTCTTGAGGGTTAGTAATGTTAACTTTGCCGTCAAGTTAGCATTATCAGGGGTTATTTAAAAAAAAAAACACGAGCGACAAATTTTTTTTCTTTCGCGACAAATTTACGAAAAATCCACGACAGTAAATCCAATTATTAGAATAATAAAATTTTGAAATTGATGTGCTTACTTAACGGACATATTCATGAATTATATGTATGTAGTACCTCAGGGAAGCCATGTGCTACCGCTTATATCGTTATTTTAACTATATTAATGATGTTGAGCTGATTTTACTTCAATCTGACTTGGAAGCTGACGATACGAGGATTTCGATACAAATTTTCTGCACTGCTGCAACAAACTTAAGCTACTTTTGTACCTGGTGCAACAAAAAACCTTTTTTAAGCTTAACATTTAGAAATGCCAAGTCATAACTTTCACTCAAAAGCGTCCTCCCTTTGACCCAAAGACATTATTCGATTAATGGTGTGCTTATTCTTACTTATTCGCAAGTGGACACAGGCATGAGAGTGGCTCGTATAGTATGTTTTGATAAATATCGGAGATAAGCTCACAGCATTCCAACATTGTTCGTATTTTGCGAGTAGCTGTCGAGAGTTTATAGAGAAATTAATAGTCCTGAATGTTTTTAGGATTAATTGTAGGTACCTTAAAACCCGGTTAAAGTGAATGAATTTCAATAATCCTATAGGTTTTTTAATTTTGGAATACTTACCTTGTTTTTTTTTTTTTTTTTAAGGTTTAAAAATAATAAACTATTAAAATTTTATTTAACGCCTATATGTATTTCGAGTTTTTCGGTTGCTAAAATCATATCTTCTCTTAAAAAAAGAAACAAAGATAGATAAAACAAATATTTTTATCTTAAAGGGCATTTTGAGAGGCTATCAACAAAGTAGCTATAAAGGCTGTTTCTGAATTTTCGGTTGAAAAAACAATTTTTTTTTAATTATTCATATTCAGCCACCCGTAAAAATGATTATTGCTATTACTTTTGCATAAACGGTCCACTGTGCGCTGTTATTGAGCTCTTGACGTTCGATGTATTGAATATCATATACAAATCTTTGTATAAGTTACCGCAACATAAGTTGCCGACCCCGACAACAAGTGCTGCACAAATTGTATGTCGACGACCCAGCAACAACACGAGCAGTTCAAATTTCTTCTATGTGAATGGAAATGCAATTCCTGCGAATTAACATCAACCAACGGCAGCGAATCGTCACCAGTCGCAATTCGATAGGTTTCTTCATAAAAATTTGTTTAAAATAATTTTAGTTCTTTTCTGGCAAATAAAGTGATCACTTCGTTGATCAAGTAAAAATATAAAAAAGTTTTTTTTTTAATTACAAAGTAAGGAAAAACATAACTTATATGTATGTTAATCAAAGACAGTTATCGAAAGAATCTTACACATTTAATTTACATAGAAAGTTAGTTCTAAGAAAGACTCTAACCCAGAAGTTTGACCAAAAAAGAATAAACCTTGGTTTATTAATAACTTTTTCCACTTAAAATATCCGTGTTATATTTTTCCTAAAGCAAATACATATCATAGATGTCGATTTATGTCGTGATACTTCCTACATCATTTTTGTTCACCAATTATAATTAAATGAGTTCATATTGATTGCCTTATAATCTGCTCCAAGCGATCTCTCTCAATCCAAAACCCCGAAAGTTAAGATCTGTTCCTTTCTTCATCACTGCCATAACATCGTACTAAATATATAGCCTTAACGAACCTTTGACGAATTGATAGTAAGGCCAATAAGGCCTGGTGCGCACTTGCAACCAAACTATTTGGTTTCGATTTTGAGTACTATAGGATTATATGTGACCCCGCGGAAGTTTATGTGCGCGCACTTCCATATAAGCCCGCTGAGCTCACATTGGAACCAAACTGTTTAGTTGCAGTAATCCTCCTATCCTTAATTCATCCTTCTCTTAGTCATTCTTTAATTATTCAAACTCTCCCACTTCGAACATCTCTACCTTTTAAGTCCAGCTTGTATTAAGCTTATGAAATAAAATAAAATAAAATAAAATAAATAGATAACACATCTGTCTGTATCTTTCATTTAACTTAATTGATATTTTTTGTTCCCAAGAAATTGATAGAACATTAGGTTCTTAGAAGACAAACTATATTTCTTTACCGCCTTTAACGCTTTAACCAACAGGCAACAGCTGTTGGGTAGTTAACTTGTTTTCAATGTTCTTCTTCTTGCCATTACTCTACTTATTACGTCATAATTTATCTTTGCTGTCTTTAGATGTCAACATGATGATATCTAAAGAAATCAAGTCAAGGCAAAGAATTCCAGGGTAGATATAGTAGAAATATGTATGTAGTTACACAAATTTTGCTTGCTTCCCTTAAAACTGCCGCAATAATAATAAACAAGTTTCTAACATAATTTTGTGATATCCCACTGTCAATAGGCCATTTAGTGCTGTGTGAGGAATATGTTCATAGTTGTAAGCACAAAATCGATATAGGTCCTTACCTACTCCTATACTTTCATCATAGGAAAATTTGTATCCTTCACTGTTGTTTAGGTATGTACATCAGGTGCGCAGTGAGGGTCGTGCGATGTGATGAGGGAAAGAGTGATTTGCAGGCAGTTATTAAGTTTAGTATTTGTAGGAATTTACCTTTATTTCTACGCCATTCCATTGTCACATGTATGATGCCGGAAGGATGCCAACCTGCAGAGTTCAACTTTGCTGCTGGGTATGGTGTAGGTATACCTTTCTTTCATAATAACGAATAAAGGCAGTAAGGTAGATGGAATTCTAATTATATGATGCTCAGTTTTGATTTTTTGCTATTTTTTAATTAAAAAGTTTATGCCTTGAAGCAAAATGGAAGCAAATTAAAAATAAATAAACACTACTTTTCCCAACAATTACCAACTATAAGTATAGAGGAGAAATAGTATATCATTCACATAGTTGGGAGCGCATAGTAGAAAGATCTTAAGGAGAATATGCTGATGAACAATAATTGATGCACCTCAGTCATCATTATTATACGACATTTTAATTTAACAATTTAAGTACTGAGTTATATAAAATTTATCAAAAGATTAAAACCTGCAATGATAATATAATGGAAAATTATTACGGTTTCTCTTCTTAGGGCATCTCTGACACAAAAATCTTTTGCATTTCTTTTATAATTTTAAGACTTCTTTGAACATCATTTCGTGGCTGATTAGAACGAACATATTTTAGCACACAAAATTAAATCTTACAAGTAAAATAAAATAAAATAAAATAAAATAAAATAAAATAAAATAAAATAAAATAAAATAAAATAAAATAAAATAAAATAAAATAAAATAAAATAAAATAAAATAAAATAAAATAAAATAAAACAAAACAAAACAAAACAAAATAAAACAAAACAAAATAAAATAAGTGGTTTTGGTTCTAAGAACAATTATTTTCACTTGCGAAATTATAGATACGATATGCATATTATGACAAGTTATGAATTTGTAAGGAAAATTAAAGTCAAGATTTTGATCAAACTTCCATTAAGATGGTAGTCGAAAAAAGTTAATCTCGCAATTCTGTCCATCTGCTTTTCTGCCCGTTCGTCTGCAGCCTAAATGGGTGTGTCCAAAAAAACCTATACCCACCAAAAAAAAAAAACATATACCTACCCCAAAAATTAAAATTTTTAAACATTTTTTTTTTTGGATTTTTAAAAAAAGTTTCAAAAATTTTTTGAGATCTAACTTGAAGACTACTGGTCGATTTTATTAAACGTTATTTAATTTTTTAGCAGATTTTAAATCAAAAATATATTAGACAAAAATAACGGTACATCTGATACAAGAGTTTGAAAACCGGTAAGGAAAATCTCATTTTTCTCAAAAACAAATTTTGATTAAAATTTTTATATGAGCGAAATCAGCATACGATTTTCCATACTTTTGGAACAAATTAAATTAATCTATCAATTATTATAACGGTATATATCTAATATGTAAAACCATTTTATTTTGGTTTTCGATTATTTCAATATCTGTTGAACCGATTTTAATGAAATTTTTTACAAAAGAGCTTCGAATAAGTTTAAAAATATTACATATCAAAATTTAAAAAAAAAACTAATTTTGGACTATTAAAAAAATTTTCAAAATTAGTTTTTGAATTTTGATGATTTTTTTTTCAAATTTAAAAACTCCAAAAAATGGGGTAAAAATTATTGTTCTTAAAAATGTTTTAAAATATGTATATTGTAAATATTATTATACAATCGACTCTCCCTAAGTCGAATTTTCAAGGGATTCCAAGATTTGTTCGAGTTAGAGAGAATTTTGGAAAAAATCGAGTTATAGAGAGAATCATTTTTTTATTTTAAAAATAATATTATTAATAAATAAAGGTTAATATATATATAAAGCAACCAACAACACAAAGAAAAGGATAACAATCCTTTTTTTGTTTTTACGTTGTAAATTGTATCTTTTTATAGAGGTAACAGGGTTATGAATAGGAAGAAACGCGAAGAGTTGACGATGATGGTACACGCGATGCTATACACATAAAATATTAATATTAAGGTTTTGATGGTTCGTAGTTACACTATACCCAAATACAAATTCCGAATGGGGTAATGTTTTTTATTTTGATTTGTGCTAGACAAAGTTCGACTTAAAGGGTGAAAAAAGATGCCAATAATCGAGAAAATGTGTTCGAGTTAACTAGAGTTCGACAAAGAGGGAGTTAGACTTAGAAAATGGCATGTAAAATTGAAGGGAGTGATAAAATATGGCGAAAAAATTCGAGTTAGAGAGAAATTCGACTTATAGAGAGTACGACTTAGGGAGAGTCGACTGTATTTTTTCTCATAAATTGAGATTTGTTCAAAAAATCAGATGGTGTCAAAAAAATGTTAGAGGCTATTTAAATAATTTATTTCTAATTAGGTATGGAAGAAATTCTTAATTTGTTTTGACACCAACAATTTTTAAAAACAAAATTTAAATTAAAAAAAATATTTTTATTTATAAAATTTTGTAGATAGTTTGTAAAAAAAATCAAAAACCTGAGTTTTAAAAACATTTCATATATGCAATAGTATTTAAATTTATTATAAACTTTTTTATAAAAAAAATTTATTTAAATCAATTGAACAGAAAATGAGATAGCCGAAAAAAAATGTTCTATAACGACGCACAGTGGCCGGTTTCGACTTTTTTGGCTGCTGAAATCATAATTCTTAAACGAATAAAGATATCGTAACAATTTTTTTTTTAACTAAAGGAGAATATTTAACGCTATCAAGGTGATGAGTTTCTAAATAATTTCTATACAGGCTGTTTGAAAATATAATTTTTACTTAAGGCGATAGACATAGTTTGTATTTCACTTTACAAAAGGTCTAAAGTTTTGATTTAGAGTAACATCAGAGTGTTTTAAAGCTTATTTGAGTGAAACAGTGAGGAAAAAAAAAACAAAATAAACCAATATGAGCTAGACAGTGGGGAAAAAAGAAAATTAACAAATTTTTTTAAATATTATTTTTATTTTTTGTTTAATAAGTGTATTTATTTAAATTTCTCAAATAGCGGACAAAAATTAAATAAACCAAAAATATACGGGGTGTTTTGGATAAAATGCAAAAACAGGTTAGAGCGTTTAAGTTATATCTAGATAAGAAAAAACCGTATGGGACGGGGTCCATTTTCACCTGTTTAGGGGGCGGAGAAATTTTGTAAAAAATTGACTTAAATTAGAAAAAAATTATTTAAAATCAACGGCAATTTTTACAAAGTCATGTTATTTTCCTTTTTTAAAATCCAGAAATCCATCCATTAATTCTGTTTTTAATTGAATTTTTGTTTGTAAATAATGAAAAATAAACTTTCAGGCTCAATATATTGAAAAAAAAATTGACTGACTTTTGTGCAGGTGAGTTTTTGGGATTATGTGAACAAATATATAGGTATCTTTTTCGCGTTCATTTAAAAATGGGAATTTGGGGTATTTTTTTTAGCTAAATTTAAAGTTGAAAAAGTGTCCCCAAAGAGGTGTTTCAAAAAACTTAAAAAATTATTTTTTTTTTCACTATACAAATTTTTCTTGCTATACAAGCAACGGTTCAGACGAAAAATTTCCAAAAAATATTTATGCAAAAAATCAGTTGAATCCGAGTGCAACTTTTGGCAATTTCCGTGCAACAATTTTGTTCTGAACATTTTACAGAAAAAGCCAAAATTCAAAACATCGTAGTAGGTATATAATTCGCATACAAAATTTGTTTTTTTTTTTATTTTCCGAAAAACATGCAAAAAAGATTGCGAGGTTCTCCATTTTAACCGTCGACAAGTATAGGTTCTTACTGAAAATAATGGCTAAATGTAAGTTGTTAGATTGCACTATTGTATAAGCTTACAGAAAATCGTAACGGTCGTTTTCGAGAAAAATAGACTCCCCGAAAAAAACATTTTTGTTTAAAATCTGCTAGATAATGTTGAAAATCGCTTAGTGCCAAATTTAATAAAAATCGACCATAAGTGGTTCAACTTATTTTGTTATTATTTGCGTGTAAAATCTAGCTGTGTTAGTAATTCACTTATTCAAAAAAAAAAAAAAAAACAAAAGCTATTTTATAACTTTCTTGGTGATGAGCTTAAAAATGGCGTAACATTTGTGTAGCTTTACAAATGTAATTAAAAAAACCACTATAAAGATTTTTAAAAATTGTTCCTTATAAATGAAATCAAATGGTTACATCACATTTTAGTCAAATCAAATTTTTTCTAATAATGATTTTGATTTTCAATTTAAACCGTGCATGGGTGTATTTTTCATTTTTATAATTCTTATTATATTTTTGTATTCTTGGTTTGTGTGTGTTAAACTGGTTTCTAGTGAAGGCCTTTGTTCTTCACCTGATGGCATCACAAAATATATTTTCAATCAACATTTGAAAATATTTTCAATAACTTTATTACCATTCTAAAGGACATCTCGTTGAAATGAAGAAGAAAATAAAATCAAATCACCTTTTTGACATGCAAATATAGAAGTGTTTCTGCAAATAAAATTCAATCTTCTATAAAGAGTCAAGTAATTGCAATTCATTTGCTTCGAGGTCTTAGTCCCCCCTCGTCTGATAACAGTTTCATAATATACATATATACGTCTCTCATTAACCTTGCTCTTCGTCAAATCAAATTCTTTTCATTTATCATTGGTGGGTTTTGGTATTGGTGTCGCTGTTGGTCGTCGTCATCGTCATCGTCCTTCTGAACTGAATATTGGTCTTGACAGCCACACAACCACATGTGTCCAAAGGATATTACCCTGCAGGAGGGTTTGGAAATTAGTTTTATCCCACCACCATGTTGCAGGTCGTTTGTTCCAATTTGCGATAGCTAAAAATAATGGTGCACCTCCTTTGACACTGCGGCGCTGTATAAGGACACATGCCTTATAGTCAGCCACATCATGCTCTGGCCTCTTCCTGCCTAGGTATATACATATATACATATAGGTTGTGTTAGTTATTCACTTGTTAGATAGCAGCTACTGGTTTCAATCAATAAATTCTTGAATTGATTCATGTTGGTCATTTCAACGAAGAAAATCATTGAAAAAAAAAAAAAAATAGGTATATTGCCGACCGGACTAGACCATCCTTATCCTTGGTAAAGGTACTCGCCTCGCCACCCTCTGGTTAACCAATTCTGGCACCATATTAAGCTAGTTCTTTGCCATGTCGAGATTGTGTGGGCTTTAAAGTATTTCAGTTGGACAGTGATCCTTTTCGTGAAATGTGGCGTTTTTGACACCGTCATCTGTGAGTTGACATTTTATTCGAAGTATTATAATTAACTAATTAATTTTCATAGATTGATTCGTTTTTCGGTTGAATGATTGTTGGTTTTTTTTCGAGGCGTCAATTGAAGTAATTACAAACCTTTCGATTTAATTTTTTTTTTTTTCGAACACGAGCCACAGAGTGCCACCCTTTCACCATGTCAAAGTGGTCGTTTTTGCGTAACGAATTCGTCCCGATAAAAACACGAGACGAACTTCCCTACCAACAACACAAAAGTACCGAATCGTCGTCGCCAAAAAGTCTACTCAAATGGCGAAGGAAAACCGAGAAGATACCATCATCATCCCCCAATCGCCCCTATTTAAGTGAACAAAAGAAATTTAAAAGTTTTGACTTTGTGACACGAAACATTATTGGCCGACATTACCAACATAGTTCGGCTGAGTTAAATTCTCTGGAGCCGGCTGTAATTGCTATTCCCATGACCTCACCTTGTTTGCAACGAAGAAGAGTGGAAAATGTTTTACAAAAAAGGCGGCGATTTTTGTTGAATTCTTGGAAGTTTCCGGTTGATGTATTATTAAATCAAAGTGATGAGAAGTAAGTTTTATATTAATTTGATGATAAAAGCAAAAATGCGATGACAGTTTGCAATGATTTTTTTATTTCAAATAAATCTGATATCACGTCCATTAATAGCTACTTGTTAGATTTGGTGTGTTTTGTAAACGCGGATGACTAAACATAAAAATTCACAAAAAGTGTTATCGTGGCTTAACATCTAACAATATTAAACAATTTATAACAGAAATTTCTAGACTGATTTTTCCTATACAGCTTATCGAATAATTTGAATTCATAAAATTACATGGAATTAAGGAACTTGATTGTTGATTCGACCTTTAAATCTCAAGTTATATGTTTCATAGAGACTTTCTTGACAGAGGTGAAGTTTTTATGTTTTTGTTTCTTAATATGATATATACAAATATCTTACAGTTTCAAATTTTAAATTGTTAAAATCCAGTATATGTATGCTTTAGAATTATAAAATGATTTCAAAACGTCTTCTAAATTTTTTGACCACCAACCCACTGCACCAATTAATATAATTAACTAATTTCAAACATTTTTCGGGTGGTTTAAAAAAATTATTCTTTTGTAGACCCACTGTAAATGTGAAAATCGTTATAGAATTTACCGTTGAAAAAATCTCTTTCGCTTCAGCTGCGTACTAGGCTATTTACTATATGCAAAGTGATAAAAATCGGGGACTAACAGTGATGTGTATACAAAATGTTAAACACTTTATTTTTATTTTATTATAATTTAATAAAAAAAAAAGCCTAAAATGACTTCTTTAGGTTGTTTTAAGACGTTTTTAGTTAAAAACCAAAAAAATAAATAAAAAACTCAACCAAACATGTATGTTTTCAACCCCTGCATACAAAGCCAAATATGGCTTATTCACTTTTGCCTCTCAAACGCGCAAGATAATAATTTTTTTTATAAAAATGTATTAATTTCAAAGAGAATTTAACACACAATCAGAAATATATTTTTATGACCACTTAACTCTCCTAACACAAAACTTATTATTATTTGAAATAAGAAAATTTTTCACACTTCCGTTTTCAATGAAGTAACCGACATGAATATCTACATTCTACCTTCTTGTTTGGTTTACATATGTGCAATAAGGCTCAGCTATTTGTTCTCAGAAATGCACAGAAGAGGATCGTGTTGGGTTTTGATCATTTTTTATTGAAGTCAGGAGAAAAAGGGACATAACTGTAGGAAGCCATATTTTTATTTTTTGGCCTCGTATGCGGTAGGGGGTTAATTTTTGTTTGTTTTGGGCACTACGAAGTTTTCAGTTTGAAATAATATCTACCAAACTCAACAGAAAATGTCAGATCGCCCAAAATCAGTAGCGGTGCGCAATAAAGCCCAAGGGAATAACGCCCAAATCGATTTGGAAATATGGCCCAACAAAATTCTGAACAATTGTTGTTGTTTTTTTCTTCTTGATTTGGGCGTTATTTCCAATTTTTTAATTTTTTTGTAAATGAAAGAACGATCAAAATAAAATTTTTAAAAGTCAGATGGGAAATAACGCCCAAAATTGGAAATATCGCCAAAAAAAATTCAGAAAAAGGAAATAATGCCCAAATAACTATAAGGAAATAACGCCCAAATTATAATAAAACGCAATCTAACATTTACAATATTGATTTTTGAAAATTAAAACGGCGTAGGTATAAACAGTGAGGTGTGTATGATTTTCTTTCTGTTCTCATCTATCATTATTTCATTTAATGATCAACTCTAACCTCAAAATTAATTGTTGTGTCTTTTCACTAACAGATCATTTCAATAACATCCCAGGATTTAATGATCTTGCTATGACCGACTTAAAAAGTAAAAGAATTCCTCCGTTCCACTGATCAATGATGAGTTTCTATGGAAGCTATAGCCTAAAACTGACCACTTGCTAAAAATAAGGAAAGAATATCCTGAAAATGTCCCAAAATGATTGATGAATACTAGTTTGTGTGAGGCTTATAAACTCGAAATTAATAAACTAATTTCGTTGAAATTGTTAAATTTTGTTCCTATTAGGATCGAGATGGTTAAAAAAGTCTTTTCAGTAAAATCCGCTTCTTTCCACGCCAACTGCCATACATGTATATACGAGTGTTTTGCTTATAGAACGTTTGTCTCTCAAGTCTCACTCTAGTAGCATTGGCTTGTATAAATCTGTCTTATTTTAAAGCTTTATCATGGACCAGGGTTTTAATAGTTTACATTATAGATCGCCACAAATGAGAGAGAAAAGTGCGAAGTGCTACAGTCTGTTAATTTAATACCGACGAATACGAAATAAAGAATCAAACCATTACGCTTACTAATAAATAAATATAATTAATATAAATACAATGGTGTCTTTTTTATATATCTTTTTATCAACTAAATACAATATTACTTCATACTTCCTAAATGAAAAGAATATAAAATATAAATTAAAAACAATATCACTTTAAAACACCTTTTCCAATGAATATGATCACGAAATTCACTGTGAATGTTTTAAAACCTTGTGCAATAATAACGTTTTTCTTCAAAACGCCAACAATTTTTAACTGCATTTTAACTGATTCTGCAGAAAAAAATAAATAAACAAGTAAATGCACAATGATAACACTCCACATACTCATCTTCATAATTTTTTTTTCTCAAAAGCTTCAAATTACAAAAGCTCTTTAATAAAATCCACTGAAGTGTACAACTTTCTGTAGGAAATCACAAAAACAATTTCTGCACATAGGTCAGTGGCTTGCTTTTTTAGTGGCATTAGGTGTGTTTTATTCATTGCTGCATAGCCAGCGCAGCACAAGTCTGAATAAAACGAAAGCTCACTCATACGTTCATTTCAATAATTGAAAGCTCTATCGCCAGCACAGCCATCTTTATTTTTACTGACTTCTTTTTCGCCAGCAATCAAATTGTTTTTGTTTGCCAAGGGAAATTTTGCTGCGCTGGCTATGCAGCAATGAATAAAACACACCTATTGTTCCAACTCAAGGTGTGTTTTATTCATTGCTGCATAGCCAGCGCAGCAAAATTTCCCTTGGCAAACAAAAATAATTTGATTGCTGGCGAAAAAGAAGTCAGTAAAAATAAAGATGGCTGTGCTGGCGATAGAGCTTTCAATTATTGAAATGAACGCATAGAGTGAGCTTTCGTTTTATTCAGACTTGTACTGCGCTGGCTATGCAGCAATGAATAAAACACACCTTCAATGTCGTGAGCGTGCAACAGGCCACTGCTTTAGAAAAAGCTCGCCCTATACTGACAATTTTTGTTGAACGGAGTATAGTTACGGTGACCATCCGTTCATTATAATAATAAACAGTTCTGTATTTGAAGACGATATTCATTATGAATAATTATTTGTTATACAAAAACACATAAAGGTTCTGTATATCAGAGGTTGTTCATTATTTATTCTGTATTTCGTACAAATTCTTAAAAGTAAAATTCGATTTTAAATTCGAAATTAAAAGCAAAATTCGATGACAGCAAAAACAATAATTCTCAAGTGCCCTAACCGATTGAAAGAACGAAAAGACATCTAGTACAATTTTATTTTGTCAAATGCTCCTACAGAAATAGCAAATAATAAAATCCAAATGAAGGTCAAAACTGTAAAATATTTTTTGATAACTTAATACATTTACGAACTCAGTTGTTTAGAGTTCAAAGAATAATTTAGAAAAATCCAGAGCTTAGTGAAGGAAATTTACCCTTCAGATCCGTAAAAATTATCTATGTTAAGTTAGATTTTAAGTTTTTATATTTTTTTATAAGACTTTTTTATTCAAGAAGTATTTTGTTTTTTAAGTTTAAGTTTGATGCAAACAAATACTGAATTTTTGTACTTTCTCTCTTAAAGTTAAGTAATTTATCAGTAGATATTTTTTTAATTAAATGGAATAATTTAAAATTGAATTGAATTTTATTTCTTTCTTCACTGGTTCATTATTTGCAATTCTAAAATATGGTCAGCATAAGTATAATTGATTTTTCTTAAACTTTATTCAGTATTTCGAAAGCCCGCATTTTTATCTTCTGTTGTTTAGCTTGAACTTTTTGACTATGTCGTTGTGGCGGAAAAGTAGAAACTGGCACTCATAAAACAGGAAGAGTTTTCGAAAGGAGTTCTTATGTAATAACACACTTGCATTTAGGTTGCCAAGCTTTCGCACCATCTAAAAGAGTCAGCCTGGCAGTCGTGAAATAGCTTTATAAATAAATTAGTTGATAGAGTTATAATTTCTGACCTTTTTAAAAATTTTTGACTTTATAAATGTACAAATGCCCTCTAACAACACTAAAATGTTTTTGTCTCTCTCTCTCTCTTTCTTTTGCCCCGCAAAATTTTAAAAATAAGATTCGTAAAATTAAATTTGAAAATCTTTTATTCAAAAACTAAGCACTAGAATAACTCTTAACTTCAAAATTAAAGAATAAATTATTACTGGCTTTAAAAAAAAAGCTATAACCTGATATTGTTAGTGTTGCCATTGTGTTTTATATTATTTTTCTATTTTAAATATTTTTTTTTTATGTGCTCCTACCCAAAGGGGATGGACAAATATATTGGGCCAGTATCTTAAAATCATGTTCATATAATATACCAACAATACAAAAGAAAAAGTGTGCTTTTAAGACAAAATATACAATTTTTGAACTAAGCCGCCCCCTTATATTGAAAAGTAAAACCCTTAATTCTTCCGATTGTTTTACTTCGAAAACGGTTATTTTTATGAAAAAAAGTATGTTAATCTTTTTAGTAGGAAATTTTTTAGGCTTCATATTATTCGCTGTCATTTTTTTTTTACAACTTACCATTTGGCAGTTATTCCTGAAAAATCATTTTGGTGGGCCTTCAACTCCCCGTTAAATTGTTAGCGGCGCTCATATCGATTGGGACTTTTTACAATGTATTAAAAATGCCGCGCCGTGAGGAGGATATTATATACCAAAATCAAGCTTTCCGGCGATTTTTCCGAGTCAAATGCTTTATTGACTAGTTAAGTTTCAAGTAACCACCAGTAATTACATATATCCGAAGCCAGTGCACTCAAATGTAAATCGCAGATCCTGCTTTATTGTCATCCCACATAAATATTTTGAATTTCAAAACGTATTTTCATCGGTAACTTTTATCACAACTGTTTCAAAAGCTTACACCATAAAACTTAAAGTTCTTCCATATCAACTTTTAGGTAAATACGTTTTACCACACAACGTTAAAAGTTCTAAAAGCCTCTGAAGTCTGTTCTTATAGAATTAAAAAAAAATAATATCGAATACACAAACCTCAATAATTCAGATGTTTTTAGTAATCCGAATATTATATTTTAAGAATTCCGAAATTTTCTAGTAGTCCAGTATTCCGGCCATGCGCCATGTCAATAAATTCCACCATGCTTCTGAACTGTATGTGATTATTTCAGAAATAAATATATGTGTATACCATAACAATGCAGACAACTCTTGGAAATATATACAAATGTAGTAAAAAAAAACACACATCTGTTTTTGTGGATTGCAACTAGTATAGGTGGTTTGCGCCCCAAAAGGACCATATTGTAGGTCGTATTATGTAGGTTATGTAAAATTCTGCATTAAGGAATTCATTTCATTTCAGTTAGACGCAAGTCTTTGCCGTGTTTAAGTCGAAATGCCGAAATAGTCGAAATATCGAATAAAAATATAATAACGTCCATTGCATGTTGATATTTTAGTATCTACTTACACGTCCTTAATCGAATTGAGGGATAACAACAACGAATAAAAATATGTGATTTTGTTTACTTTATTATTCAAAAATTGTCAGTGTCACACGAATATGAAATTGAAGTAGGTACTTATACGTGTTTGAGTTACAACATTATCAGTTACAAAAAATCAATTTTTATGAACGCAGCAATAATTTTACCGGGTGCGTGCGATAAAGACAATATGATTGAGTCGTTCGAAGAACCTTAAACCCATTACGGCCATATGACCCCATAATTTATCCAATATGCCTTCTCATTGCAATCATAGGGAAAGGGGAGGGTGAAAGTATAACAACCTTAATGTAGCACTCAGTGCTGCAAAACATCTTGTGGCTCAAGCCAGTTCTGTGTCACGATTCTCTTTTTCGTTCGTGTCCTTGAAGCCTCCTGCATTACGCCACCGACGCGCCGTGCAAAGTACGTTATTGTATCGCGAGGTAAGCGTCCATTCGAAGTCATGATGATAACCATAGTGTAAACTCTATAAATACGCAAAGTTGTAATTTAACTACTTACCAATCCAACAAAGCAAAAGGATATACACCGCAGGCGAATACAATTTTACTATACCATGACATTGCCAACGAAGCCGCACAACGAATATAGGTCATCAAAACAAGACGAGAAGTAGTATTATAGTTTTGTGCTACGAACTTTATACTACAAAATACCAAATCAACTTGCTACATATTATATAGCTAGCTATACTATAATAGCTAGATCCATTTGATTCAAATGTGAAATTTTACATTTCGCGACTCTTGACCTCTTTTCTATTTTTTTTTTTTCAATTTCCCTCGGTACCTATACTTACTGTTGTTGCATCAGCTTAACGACTTCAAATTGTATGAGCATATACCTTATATGTTTATATTGGGTTATCTGTTACGTGTTTATTTAATTCGGTTGCATTCAAGTGTTAAACCATCAGTTGCAGCGTTAAGATGCTATGCTTCAATCTTAAATTGGCTACCATTTTTCGTTCCTATCGGGAGGAGTCCGTACGTGACCGCAGTCAAAGTTTATGTGCACCTCAGAATCGTGCACCACCAAATAAGGATATTGGTGCTTTGAGAGTTCTTCAGCGACGTGCTTCGAGTGTGATGTAAGTGTGAGTATATTCTAGCGATAAAATTGAGTTATTATCAGTAGATATAGTATATTTCCAGTAAGGTGAAATCTTTAAGTGACAACTTGACATCAATAGCTGCGCTGCTAAGCCAGGTGTTAGTTGTAATAAAATACAATATTCTCTGACACCCCCTTTTCCAAATTTAATCAGTGACCAAAAATACACTTCGGGTACAAAAATCCAACCTATCTGGTAAAACCGATTTCATTCAAATTTAAAAAAATTTTAAGCAAAGTAAATTTTCCAAAAAAAAAAAAAAACACTAGTGGGTTTTAACAGTAGGTACAGTCAAACTAGAACAAAAACGGAAGGTCTATCATAAGAAATGGTAACGGAATTTTAATTTTCGTGAAGAATCTACCTGCCTACCTCTTAAGTCTTAACCATTCTTCTGTGCGTGCTGTTAGTCAGGCAGGAATAAAGAGGACTTACAATTTTTTGAAGAATCTTAACAGCCAAGTCCTACGCACTAATCACTACGCCACGGTCTACTACTACGTTACATTCCTCATAGTATAAAGCATACAAATTTAGCGTTCATATTGTGTTCTCCCTCCATCGTTTTTCCTATACGTTTCTTCGACATTTTTTAAACCGATCTAATGAGCAAAAAAGATTCAGCTTGCAATTAAGAACATTTGCTAACGTCAGTTCGATACTCTGTGTAGCCTTAAAATAAAGAAGCTTGAAGAATTTTTCACAATGACGAGTAAACTTGAACTAATTCAACGGGTAGTATACCACCATATGTGTCCATTGAACACATTGGAAAAGTGCCCGCCAATCATAGACTTACTTAAGTTTTTTTTTTTGGAGGGACCAACCCCCTCATAATTTCAAGTCAAATTATAAATATTCATGAATTTCCACAAAGGGGCCATGCCCATGTGTACAAAATATTAAAGATTGGGGCCTCCTACTACCCACCGTATCCTCAACCGTGTGGGATAATTACATAGGACGTTATAATATAATCCAAAAAAGATTAATATAATTATGTTCATAGCAAAGCAGGTGACTCAAGCCTCCCAGGTTTGGAAAAGATACGACTCCGCTAATCACCAACTAGACAAATTGTTAATCTGATCATTCTTGTAAAGTTAGTTGAAAGGTTTTGCGCAATTTCTACCATTTTAGGTAAAATACAATATTTAACCCTATAAAGAATTTTTATTTTCTATGTAATTTTTAGTTTCAGTATTTGTGTAAGCACATCTACCTACTAGACCTCCCAGCTGTTCCCATCAAACCTCCAGCCCTTCTACCTCGCAGCCGTCACTAATCTCTTCCGAACGTAGTTGTGCCTGTTGATTCGTTTCCAGTGCGAGGTTGGACATGCCTGGAGCACATGGCAGAGGGTCCCCACTCGATGGCAACGACCTCTGCAGCGTCAAAAGTTAAAAAGTATACCCCTCGTTGGGAGGAGGTTGAAGTGGAGCAGGATCGCCTTGACGTAGTCCTCGCTGGTCCAGTATAGGGGCGGATCGTATAGGAACGACGTGCACGACGGGTGATTTGAAACTTGGAGAATTCTGCGGCCAGAGTAGGAGGTTTTCAGCATGTGTGCGTGGTAATTCTGGAATGCCGTTTTTGTGGCTTTGTTGGCCTGAATAACACCACGCACCCTCTGAAGTCAGTCCTGTCCAATGGTGATTACGTCGGCTACGATTGTGTCGCTGGATAGCTTCTTTATATGATTCGCCATGATAACAGTTATCCTGCTGCAGAACTCAAACAATCTGCAAGGCCTCCCTCGGTATTGGAGCATAAAGAATGTTGTTTGAGCAGTGGGCTGGCAGGTGGAGTGTAGATCGCACAAAAGTTCTGATTATGCAATATATCTTCTTTAATGTTTTTCTGGTGACTGTTGTATAATGTTATACAGTTTGTCTCATAATCAATGGTCCAAACTGAAGCTGGTGATAGACCAGGTCATGACCACTTAGAATTTAAAGTAACAATTGTTCGTACCACATCCTAACGGTTTCCGAATAACGGCTGATTTTTGAACCAGTTTTTTGGTCACTGAAGTTTGAGAAAGACAGATAGAGAAGTTTGACTGTAGTGGTTTTCTTTTAAATTTTCTTGGTGAAGAAATTCCGCTATTTTTAACCAGTCGACAATTTTCTTACAATAGTAGTCTTTATTTTCATTTCAAAAATTTAATACTTATTTTATGTATTCATTCTTCCTGTAATTTGTTTTTAAATTTTTTTAATCAGAAAATTGAGTCTTTTTACATAAATATTCCTTAAAATATTTATCAGGCTAGGACAATAGTACCTATATCTCAAGAAAATCATTTGTAAAACTAATAAAATTTAATTTATTGGATAATAGCATATACTTTTCACAAGTTTTAGATTAATTTTGCATTCAAAGACGTTGATTGATCAGACTGAACTCAACTCCAACTCTTCTATATGCACTTCGTTTATATGCAGAACCGACAGATCGTGTTAAAAAAAACATGACTACCAGTTGTGTAAAACTGTATGTATTGAAAATTTAAATTTTGTTTCATTCAAATGTTCAAACATTCAACAAAAAATGCAAGGGCGCTGACCACCCTTCTCCCCCCCCCCCCTCTAACTACGCACGTACCTATATGTCGCTTCTCATAGGAACGTATTTATTTAACCGAGCTGTCAATATGTATACGTCGGCATAACCCAAACGACAAATTCTATGGATCAGCCCCTTTATATTTTGTTTGTGCTAAACAACAAAAAGGGTTTTAACCTTTCAAAAAGGGTTTAACCATTTATTCAAGACATTATTCCATCGACACAGAGTGTATCATCATTATATGCTTTGATTGGATAGATGGAGATGGAGATATAAAGCAAGGGTAGGCAGGAAAAATGGTTCAGCGCAGTACCTATAGAAAATGGCAGAAGCGTCACTCTGCCAGCCGTCGATTTATTCGGACAGGTGAATGATATTAATGAATTACTTTGTTGACCTACAAACGATGAAGGCGAAGCGTGAATGAGTTGGGCATTTTGTTTGTATTTCCCTTGATTGATAACTGTATAATAAGGGTCGTTTGTAGACATATAGGTATAGCGACAAGGATGTACATAGTTGTATATACGAAACGAAAAGGAGCACCTGGAAAATTGATTGAATAAATAATAGGGGTGCCTTGCCTGCTCCCTGTGATGGTTTTTTGTACCTACCTATGTACATCACGCCTAGAGGTATTTATTAAAAAAAAAACAGCAGATTGAGTTGACAAATTCTATTATGAATAGAAAAAAAACAGAAGTATGAATATGACGCAGTTTTAATTTTTGTCATGTATAATAAATATAATCTACCATATCATTTTTATTTATAAGTTGAGTAGAAGTGATTAAAAATCTTTCCGTTGAATTTTTTGGTTACTATATCAGGCGTATTTATTAGATTTTTATCAAGTTAGTGTCTTGATGGTATTGCTTTTTTCCTGGGTAGTAAAACACGACCTAGATTTTTCACAACTATTTTATTATAATTATTTGTAGGTCTTGCTCTTCTATGTAGGTTCTTAATTTCTAATGATACTGACCGGCGAACCGGTTTGACATTTATGTGTTGTGTACCGATACCGATGCTCGCTGAACTGGATTTTTTTCTTCCACGCGTGTACTCTGGTGCTGAGACTTGAGAGTTAAAAATACCAGGTTTAAGCTTTATGCGCATGCCCACTGCAATAGTCGGAAATAGTTTGAAGTATGCTTTTTTGATTAAATAAAATGTTACATAATCCGTTGTCTAAGTAAGATAAATCTTAAACATCAACTAGACATTTTTATCTACCTATAACTTGGACTTGGCTGCCCAGAGTTAGACAAAGTTTATGAATACGACCGTTTTGGCCTTCTTCAGGGCAATTGTATTAAATTTAAAATGTTGGTATATTAATTATGTGCTAACATCTTAACAATGTACATTGGGACTACACAACAATTCCCTCGACAACGGGTTAAGAAACACTAAACGATTTAAATAATTTTACTAAAAAATGTTATTTACGTTACGTTACCTGCCACATTTGCCTTATGTTTTTCTTTTTAGCTAAAGGCTTTACGGATTTCTATCAAGATTTCCTTTAGACTTGAATAATATTGCATGTACAAATTTTAAAAAGAATTTATGTTTTTTTGTACATAAAAACAATTTTTTTGAAAAATAAGCGAGTTCCTCATCTGATTTCACAAAATTCAATTTTTGAGAAGAAAATTTTAAAAATCGTTTTAAAAAAAAATAATTTTATATGTAATTGGTACCTACGCCTTTTTTTTAATATTTATTAATGCGGAGTTCAGTGAGATAGGTAGTCGAAAACCAAGAAAATGGTTCTACGAGAACTTATTAAAATTAGTGGAACTGGTTATATGAGAAAATCGAAAGTTAAAAAAATGGTTCTATATGGAAGAATATTATATGTAAAATAAATACTGATTATTTTTTTTAATGTTGTGAGCACGTTTTTGAGAAAAATAAGATTTTCATGAATTTTTGTACGGGTTTGTTTTGTTTTATTAAGCCGAACCCAATGCTGGTAAAAATAATTTCATTATAAAATTTAAAAGAAAACCTTTCAAAAATGAACTCCAAGGTACATCTCTAGTGAGTTGTAAAGTGTGTCCCAAAATTCACGAAAGAAGTAATTCTGATACAGAAAAATTCAAATTATATGCGTGAATTTTGGAACACCTTGAGTTTCAAAATGGCTAACATTCAGTGCTGATTGGATATAAAAAAGACATAGTCTGGGGTTCTATTCTATACCTTAAGTTACTTATGTATTTTTTTTATAAATTGGTTAAAAATGTTTGTACCTTATGCTAAAAATTAATAATTAGTGTACCTAAACAACTATTGTTTGTCTATATAAGGTAATCTGCCAATTATAGTGCAGCGAAATTTAAATACCTTAACAAAATGTAAAGGGTGTTTGTTTTAGACGTGTGGTTTTAAATCTGGCAATACTTTTTTCGGGGTTGGTCTTTTTGACAGCTGTTGCTTTGGTTTGGTTTGCTATTTCATAATGAAAAGACTTACTCTTGAACAACGTTTGCAAATCGTGCAAATTTATAACCAAAATAATGGTTCCGTTTGCGCGACGCATCGCGCGCTGCGTCCAATATTCGGTCGACATAATCGGCCAGCAGAGTAATTCAAGCAACCATGGGTCGGTTTCGCACCACGATTACTCTAGAAGGATAATGCGCATCCTCAGAGACGCCGTACAGTGCGCGCCGAAGACGCTATTGCTGCTGTAGAGCAGAGTATCGAAGAAGACGCGAATGAGTCCATCCACCATCCCGTGCAAAAATTAAAGCTGGGGCGTCTTGGTTGGAATTTTTTCGAGCCAGCAGCCGCCCGAAATCATTTTTAAAACATAATGGCAAACCCTTATCTGTATAATTAAGCTTAATTCTTGGCCATAACATTAAGTTATATACGTTTTATTTCTTCTTGAAAACCACACGCCTAAAAAAAAAAACACCCTTTAAATAGATCTACATATACAATATATATTTAAATCTAGATTTGTCTTGTCTGGTAATGCCGACACGTCAAACTCCACGAAAATTGCAAACCAAACGTTTATCATCTGGCCGAATTGTCTTGGATAAAAGCAAATCAATATTGATATTGATGTAGTCTTAGATATACCTAAATAATTTTTATACAACTTGTTTGTTTATCTTAATATTCAATCTGTCAATATACATAAATAGAAAAAAATAATGTTTTAAAATTTGTGCTGTAAATCGTAGTTATTTGTTATTTAATTATTCCCTGATTTTGATGAATTATATTGAAGATGTGTAATTAGTTCCTTTAAATAAATAAATATAATTAAAATAAGTAATATATTTCTGATCCAAAAAAAGTTTTAACATTAAAAAATTAAAGATGTTTAAAGTGCAGGACTTCGTTAGTTGAAAAATTTAACAAAAATATTATTATTGTAAAAAAAATATAAGAATCAGGGCTTTTTGAAATTTGAGCGTAACAATGTTCCTTTCTGAAAAATATGCAAAAGTGACTAACGAGGTTCTGTAACTAATCCGTCAATAACTTATATTTATTAAAGTAAACAAATTAACAACTTTAATCTAATAGCTACCTACATCTTAACGAACAAATGTTAAAAAGTGTATTATAATAATTTGAATTTTTTGTTAAATATTTGTTAAAAAATTTTAAATGCAATATTCTTTAAGTTTAATCTTTTTTTAATTTCCGAACATCGTCAGCCTCATAAGAAGACCAGGGGCCTATTTCACGAAACATAAATAACATTGTATGAATGTATGTACCTTAAAGTAGTCGCCAAATTTGGCTCATTGTAAATTTTGAATTTTTAGAAAACTATGCGTCAACTTAGAAAACGCGTAATTTAAAAAAAATTTAAATATACGCCCACTCATATGGGGCCTATTTTACGTCACATACCTTTCTTTGATGTATGTTCTGTGAAATAGGCCCCAGGTATATTTTTAAGTATTTATGTAAAGGTACAAATAATATTGCATTTGTTGAAAAAAATATCAAAACGAAAAACAGTTTTTTATTTTTGAATTATTTATTAATTTAATATAAGTATCTTTAATGCTTGGCCATATAGCGTTGAATTACAAGAGCAAGTTCGTTCAATCCATTTGATTTAATTTGATTACTTTCTAAGAGGTTAACAATTCTATGATTACTGATAAGAAAAAGGATAGATACTTATATAAAATGGAAGGGACCAGTAATAATGGAGGAGTGAATTTCTATGTACATAATATGTATATATTGTATAACTTAATTATTGTGTTCACCCAAACAGACTAAAAGAACGGAACTTTGAAGTGCTAAAGGAAGCTTTCTCTTAATTACATTATAGTGAATGTTTGGAAATCACTGCTGACAACGTTGGGTTGGATATTTTCCCTCGAATGACAACCCCTTTTAATTGTGAATAATTTATGATTTATAAAGATTTTATACCTAGATATTTTCTGTTTCTTTTTCCGTATATATACCAATTTCAGCATGGAAATTCTGATTTTATCTAATCTGTGGTAGTGCGTTGTAAATTGTGAACCATAAATCACTCATGAGCACTGCTGACATTGCCCGCACACAGTTTCACTAAATTGCTATTATTGTAGCAATTTCTTTCCAGGAAAATATTTTTCCTTCACAAATTCCGCAGTTAGGCTTTATAATTCTAGTGTTTTTGGCGTTTTCAAGACAATTAACAAAAATCTAGGACATGATGTGGCTGTCAAAGTGTTGAGACAATTATTTCAATAAGAATATAAGCAACGTCAAGTTAGACACTTTCCGTTGATTAATTTAATTCGTCGTTAAAAAGAACATTTAGGACATTTTTTTTCATATGATGGATTATTTTTTATAAAATTAAATATTTGCTAAAAAACAATATCTGATGAATATGATATGTAGTATGTAAATAAAATAATTAAAAAAAAAATTACCAGACCAAGGGCACACGGAATTAAGACCACAAGATGTATTTAACCATTAAACATTTATAATAATTTGACTTTATGTCGGAAGAACAGTTGCATGGTCATGGACATGCCGTCTATAAGAATCATAACAACTGCAGTCTATGTATATATTTTAATTTGAAAAACAGTAATACAAATTTTAAATAATATTTTCAACTTAATTTTTCAATTACATTCCAATAAAGCGACTGTGAAAATGTGGTACACTGTGGCGTATACTAACTTTTTCATCGGGTCGGCAAATTTACCAAAACTTATAAATTTGTTTTTCTCGAGAATTGTAAAAAATAATTTGAAAATTTTTCAAATACAGTATTATAAAAACTTTTTCAAATTACAAAATTATATAATAAAAACAATTAATAGTCCAGTCAATAAAGCATTAGACTCGGAAAGAATCGCCGAAAAAATAGATTTTGGTATAAAGCATCCTCATGGTATTCTTAAGAAACTGTCAAAAGTCCTTATCGATATGAGCGCCGCTAACAATATTACGGGGGGTTTATGGCCCCCGAAAATTGTTTTCAGGAATAACTCCCAAATGGTAAGTTGTACAGAAAAAATGTCAAAGAATAATTTGTAGCTTAAAAAATTTCCTACAAAAAAAAATTAACATACTTTTTTCATAAAAATAACCTTTTTAGAAATAAACCAATTGGATGAGTAAAGTTTTACTTTTCTATATACTGGGAATGCTTAAATAAAAAATTTTGCATTTTGTGATAAAAGCATACACTTTTTGAAGTAAAACTTCTTTTGCGGCATGGGGGTAAAAAGTTTTTCTATGGAGCTGTCAGTGACATGTCAAACCGACATACAAATTCCCGTCACGAATTACAAAATTCAGCGTCACGATTTTGCAACGGTTCTGAGTTTCAAATCGGGTGCTCTGAGTGGTAGGTAGGACTTGAAAAATACTTGCCCTGTTGTCGTGAAAGAAGTTTTACTTCTAGCGCGTGTACATAAGTACGCACACTTTTTTTTTATTGTTGGTACAATATATTATCATGATTTTGAGATGTGGGCCCACTTTATTTGTACAATCATTTAAGTGGGAGAGGTAAATTAAAAAAAAACATTGAAAATAGGAAATGAATATAAAAACACAACGGTAAATCTTACAATGTCATGTTAGCTATAGTTTTTTTTAAGACAGTAATTCAATCTAAAATTTAAATTATCAATTTAATTATTTTAATAATTGATTTTTTAAAATCTTTATTTTTCCAATTTTATTCTCAAATGTAAAGTTTAAAAATCAATTGTCTTAAAAAAATTATCAAAACCCTTTTTCAGATATGGGAATTTTGTTGGCCAAAAACGCACAAGCAATGAAATTTGTTTATTTATTATAGGGTCTTAATTTAATCAAAATCGTTAGAGTTGTTTTCGAGAAAATTAAAAAAAAAACCACATCGTCGTTTGTCTGCTACCCATTCTAGATAGTTCGTATTTTTAAATTTAAACTGTTCAAATCTAAAGTATTCGTTAAGTAAAATAAAAAAATATTAAATTCCAAACTAAAAATTAAATTTTTTAAAACGTTTAGCTTTCAAATTAAAAGAAATAGCTTTTAATATGTATTTAAACCCAAAACAAAAAATAATGTGACACCTTTATTTTTATAATTTGAAGATCTTGTTGGATACAAAGTTCACATCAGATATTCGTCATGAAATCTATGTAAGATAAACTGAACTTAAAAAAAATTAAGTTTTGACAAGGTTAATCAACTGATAAGTCCAAGTGAGATCGCCACCCAAGTAACATCGTTGGAGCTATTAGATGCAAAACTGTTCTTTTACAGCTCTTAGCTAGCAAAATTGAAAGCTATTGCTCTATAAAAGATTATTTCACAGCCCCTGTCATTTATTTAAAAATTATGTTCTATAATTGAAGTTTGAGAACACTTTTAGCTCTATCAACTTTATAACACGTCAAGATTTAAAAATATGCTCCATAACAAACTGTACACGTCTACTATCGAGCAACCTGTCAATATGAGATAAATTAGAGACGTTATACAGCTGCAAGCAACACATCCCCAAAATACTAACGCATTATCTTCTGAAATGTAAAAATTTAGCATTTACAGGGCTGTACAAAAAGTGGCTGTAGAGCCGAATTACTAATATTTGCACACAAATACTTCGTGAAGCGCATGCGCATTTTCAAGTTTTAAAAAAATTCTATAACAGCTGTATATGAAACCTCTCTAAAAAAATTCTATACCACTCATGTTATAGGGTGTTCCATACTAGAATACGAATAAAAAATTATTTCAAAAGAAAAACTTAAACTAGTTGAAAATAATTTAATTAAATTCATTCTACATGATGTGTCGTTCTCGTCATATTGGTTATTAAAAGGAATTTTTTTTTCCAAATGGCGCGGCGGGTGAGTTAAAAAAACTTTATTAATTGATGACAATTCGTTTTTAAAAATAAGATTTGAAAATTTTATTACGTTGTACATTCAAAAATATACCGAGGACCTAAAATACATTTTTAGAATAAAATATTTTTCAAATAAAAATCTTCGTGGATAGAAATAATTCTTTTTTATTTATTATCCACTTGCCGAAACTTTCCATTTCTGAAACACCCTTTTTATTTCATTAAAAAAAATATAAAAACCAGAAAAATGCCATCTTGTTAAAACTAGCTCCAAAAGTACAGAAAGCAAATCTTTAAGTGGTATAAGAGCTCGATATCAACAGTAATTAATATTGCAGCTCTATAACAATCAAAAATATAGCTCAAAGTGATTTAACAGCTGCATTGAAGAAACCTTTTCCCTTATGAAAACATGGTGGCGAGAAAAAAAAAATGCAGTATTTTCTTTTATTCATTAAAAAAAAAAGAAATATCTATCTATACGAAGAAACATCTTTCAAAAGATGCTCTTTAAAGGTGTATGACATAGACCTTCAGAGTCTCTTGCCACTAATAACGTGCTTCTTAAGAGCAAAAAAGTTCTCTCAAACTCAAAGAATTAGCTGCAAATGAGCTCGACTTAAGCTCTAAATGTGTTTCTAGAGCTCATTATTAAAAATAGAAGCTTTAAGATTAGCTCTAGAAGCGCTGCTAAAGCCTTTAAAGAACTAAAAATGTTACTTGGGCACCGTTAGACCTACAAATTTCTTCTTGACGCCAAAAAATAGAATTTAAAAAGCTGCTACAATTTCTGGCAAACATTTTTTTTTTCGAAAATCTCCTTTTTTAGATTTTGTTTACCAACTTCCGTTTTATTTCAAATTACCGGTAATGCACTTTTTAAACTTAAAATGCAAATACAAAATGATACATAAAAGCTAAAAAAATTAATTCTTGCGCAACAAATTAGCATTTAAAAAGCTGTAATTTTTGACACCAAGATAATTATGGTTTTCGTATTTTCGTCCGCTTACTTCAGACTTATTTCAGCGGAAACTTGAATATAAAATAAACCACTTGAGCTACAAAATCGAGGTTTTCGCAACTCAAGAGCATTTAAAAAGCTAAAAATTTGGGTGTCAAATGTCAATCAAACTTAACAATTTGTATTATTTTAGAATTTGTTCGCTAACTTCAGATAAATTTTAGCGGAAACTTGAATAAGTACGAAACTATGCGACAACAAATTTTTGGATTGTGCAATAAATTAGCATTTAATTAGCTACTAAATTAAGACATCAAAATTTTTTGATTCCGCCAAAAAGTGTCCGCCAAAGTAAGGGACGTTGTAATTTACTGTATATAGTTTTTCTCTTAAATCAGCAAATAGGTATGTTCGTAAATTTCGATTGTGATGGGCTCAATATTTTATATCGTGATTACATTTTATTGGTTTGAGCATTGAGAAAATGAAAATCAGCATATACATTTCGCAAAACAAAATTAATAAGTTGTAAAATTAAATTATTCGCCTGAAGTATTAGATTGCGACTCAAAAAATTGTAATTTACTTTGAAGTCAACAAGCTGGAATTATGACTTTTGATAATAAATACTAATTTATAAAATTTTGTATATTTTACGAAGATTTGAATGCTAAATTACAATTTTTCAGTAATTTTTTAATAAAAGCGCCTTGATTTACTAAAAAAAGATTTTCTTAAATTACAACCTAAAACTTCACAATGAGTGATTTTTCAATTCTTTCCGTGTACAAAGTTTTTTATCATAGACATTTCTTTTTTGACCACAAATTATTTTTGTTTTAATTATTAAAAGACCAAACATAACTTTTTTAGCTAAATTTTTATTCGTCAAATGCATTACGGACAGACAAGATGCTCATCATCAGGGTTTACACGATATACTATTTAGACCATAAATTTGGTTCAAACTTTTTAGTGTTAAGTGTTATGTGGTATCACAATGGGCCAATCCCCAGGTCTAAGTGCGTCTAGCGTTCTGCTGACAACCACATAAACCTAACCTAACCTTATCACCACCAAATCGCACTATACCAAAAGCAATATCACAACATAAGGCCAAGGAAAAGACCATCCAATGCATTATAAATTAACATCCTCGATACTGGTCGCTCCCTTATAGCGGTAGTTGCTACCGACGAAGATAAAACTACCAAAGTTAGTTATCTGCCATAAAAATGAAGAAATGGGAAGCAAGAAGACACAGTCAATTAACAGATCGTTGTATCGATACTCATCATTCTACAATAATTCTAGACACAAAAAATTTTGATTTTATTGATTTTTAACAATTTTTTCGAAACCCGATAACTCCGCAACCGAGTTTCGGTTTTCACTTCTAAATTGATAATTAACTATTCCTCACCATATAGCTATGACGGTCTCATTTAAAATAAAGTTTATTTAAATTAAAGATTGAATTTCGCATTTTTTATTTTGTTTGTTTTACTTGCAAATTCTTCCGCTTAAAACCTATCTACCTGAAACAAAATACATAATATAGAGAGATAATTTTGTTTTTTGTATTGGTAAATTATATTGCAAAAGATCAATATATAAAATCGAAACACAAGAAGTTTCGAAATTTTCTGCTTTGTTTTCGATCCAAAAAACATAAATTTCTAATCGTTACCTATATGTACTGTAAAATATAATTTTTGTTATCAATTTCTTTCAACATAAAATAACGTTCTTTACAACACACTCTCTATAAAGCCAAGATACAAAAAAAATTAAAACTTTCTTTATGATATTCCTTGGACTTTTTTCTTAATCTGAGCATGACTCTGCATAGTAAATAATGTGGTAGAATTAGGTAGAAGGGTTTTCCTCAACCCCATTCTCATAAAATCTAATATTTTTCTAATGGTAAAATAATCTACAACAGTATACATAAATGTGGTCTATGTTCAAACCCTTTTATATCGAGAAAAACAGGAAAATACACTTTAAAGACAGTAATTGTAGGTGGCAACAACTGGGATGGATTAAGTGAAGTATCAAGGCGCCATTGTTACTAAAGATCTTGCAGTCTCTTCTGTTTTATGTTTTTTTTGTTCTGTAAAATTGTAGATATGTCGTATTAATGACATCTTACAGAGTTAATGAAGCAGTTAATTGCTGAATAATTGTTCTTTTAATTAATTTTAACAATTTTATCAATTTCAATTTTTTAGTTCTAACTGTTAGTGTAATGAAATTTTACAAATTTTGGTCTTACCATGCATATAGAACAAGATATTTTTTTTTGTAAGAGTAGGGGAGTTCAACCCCATTTTGCGGCTTTTGGCGTTGAAAGTTATAACCAAACGTTTTCAAAAAATATATTTGAGTAGCTATCTTCGGATAGTTACCTGCAGCACGTTGTATAACTTCGTTAAAAATAAATTGCTAGATAAGTTTCAACTTAGTTGCAATCGGGAGGTGGAGGTGGTTTTAGTGAAGTAAGAATCTCACACTCGTATGAGCACGCGATTTTCGGTCCTCATAGAGCCTTATGAAGGTTTTAAAACCTGAAAAAAATATTTGAGTTTTTTTTTGCGGTCCTTTTTCTTTTGACTTCCCATAAACCTTTTATAAAATCCAGCACTGAACACAAAGCCAAAACTAATTGGTTTTAAGGCCATTTGAATGTGTGACCGCCTGAAAAGTTTGTTTTTGTCCACTTCCACTCTATATAAAGGACTAACTTTGATGCCACAGATTTAGGTTGTGGGCGTTTTCGTTGAAAACTTTCTCTGCAGTCCTTATAACTCGGTAAATTTTTCGAAATTGACAAATAATACTTTGTGTTGAGAATTGTGTTGAAATTGCAACGTGAAGCGTGTATAAGCTCTTATTGTTGCTGCTGGTCAACTTTTGCCACGATGTGGTATAGATATACCAACACAGGAAGACAGACCATGGGAAATTGTATCTGCCTCTAAAAAAAACATAAAAGGAGTATTTTTTCATTCGAAGTCAGGTGTTACGGTCCGATAAGAGGAATGATATAAGAAAACAGCAGTTAAAACATTCAAAACAACATATACATATACATAATGTATTTTATATGTATATTTAGATATATGTACTCATTTGTTATTCTAGAGACTTCTTGTTTTCAGATCGTGGATGTGACCATTTTACATATACCTAAGACTAAGTTAGACATATGGGTTTATTGAGTTTGTTGTATAATTTTTAGAACGAGAAGGAAAATAAGATGAAATTTCTTGTATAACAAGAACAACGAAATAAAGCAATTTTCTGATGCTAGTATATAATATGTTCTCCTTCCTTTATTAACGTCAAAGAGTGTGTGTAAAGAGTTGTCATGTTTAACATGGCCATTTTGGCTTAATGAGGATTTTATGATCTCAAGAGAGATAAAAACTTATAAAAATAAATTTCAATCTACGAAAGGCCAAAACTAATGTAAACTATATCTTTCAACTATACTTGGCCATAATATGTGACAATATATTATAACTCATGCCATAAGTTAATGAGCATTATCATTGAACTTCTTTTCCCATAAGAGAACATTTTGCATATATAGGTTAGTGAACAAAAACGACGTTATATATTAATAAATCATCACATTAGGATGATAGGATATAGTCGAGGTTAAAAATGACGGTGTCATATCTTAAACTATAGATGAAACAATATTAGGAGGGGTTGTACATAATGCATATATAAGAAAAAAACCTTATTCCCGAGTTTTTGTGGCAGAAATTGGAAGTCAGTCAAATTTATTTTTAAGAGTGCTGGAGATGAAATACTCTAAGAAATGAATAAACTTCCGAAAAAAACTGAGAGGGTCTGTAGGCAAATATTTTTTCAATTTTTAAACTTCAAAAGATAGAATTAGAGTTGCCATGGATCAATGAAAAATCACTATCAAAATTTTCAAAAAATCAGAACCAAAGCAAAAAATTGTTGAGAATTGACAAGTGCAACATATACCTATTTAATTTTAATAAAAACGCAACTATCATTATTTTAACATTAAATTATAAAACCTAAATGTATTCTTGGGTCAAAAAGCACTAGGTATACGAAAAACTCATGAATTCTAAATAAATTTTCTTCTTTCGAAAAAGTTTGACAAAACGATAGATAAATCGTTATAGAAAATGTTATAACCATTTATGTATCGTTATATTATATTTCGATACTTCTACGAAAATTAAATTCAAAATATGTGAAAATAGCACTTGGACAACTCTAAGTCAACAGCTGACATTTTTTGACAAAACACAAACCCAAACGGCGCAAATAAATTTTTTAGGCAGAGTTTTTCGGGAATGGTTATATGTTTTATTTTCTCGTGAGAGCATTTTTTTGCCCAAAACTACTGAATTTGTGGAGTGTGGAACAGGATTTGGTGATAAATCGTGGATAATTATTGGCAGTTTGGGTCCAAGTCTGAAAAAAACTTAATATTGATTATAACATATTCGTATTACACATTTTTCTAATGAAGATAAAGTGTAAACACTAACGATACATCAAAGCTATACACCACAACAACATACCATGAATTCATAACCCATATTAAATTTATTATATTTTTTCATTCAAATAACAAAGTGATTCACAAAATGCCCAAAACAAAATGAATTCTTTGTTGATCTTATAATTAATGAAAATAATTCTAAAATAAAAAATTAATATTCAAACACAACGGCAACACTTACAAAATTATGTTACAGCTTTTTTTAAAGCCAACAATTCATTCGTTATGTATGTTTTTAAATGAAGTTATTTAAGTGCTTATAGTTTTTGAATAAATGATTTTTAAACTTTTAATTTTTCGAATTTTATTTGAATTTCATTCGAAAAATTAAAAGTTTAAAAATCATTTATTCAAAAACTAAGCACTAAAATAACTTTATTTAAAAACATAATTAAAAAATGAAATACTGGTTTTAAAAAAAAACTATAACATGATATTTTAGGTATTGCCGTTGTGTTTTTATATTCATTTTCTATTTTCAATTTTTGTTTTTAATTGGCCCCTCCCACCTAAGGAGGTGTACAGAAACAGTAGGCCGATATCTTAAAATTATGTTCATATAATGTACTGACAACAACAAAAAATTGATGTATCTATCACAAAATGCACAATTTTTTAACTAAGCCGCCCAACTATATAGAAAAGTAAGACCGTTAACTCTTCCAGTTAGTTTTTTTCGGAAATGGTTATTTTTATGAAAAAAAGTACGTTAATCTTTTTTGTAGAAAATTTTCCAAGATATAAATTGGTCATTGACTTGTTTTTTGTGCAACTTACCATTTGGGAGTTATTCCTGAAAAAAACATTTTGGGGGGCCTGCAACCCCCCGTAAAATTGTTAGCGGTGGTCATATAGATGGGGACTTTTGACAGTTTCTTAAGAACGCTATGGGAAGGCTATACACTAAAAAAAAGAACGCTATGGGAAAGCTATACACTAAAATCTAGCTTTCCGGCGATTTTTTCCGAGTCAAATGCTTTATTGACTGCACTATACTGTGGTACAGATCACGGTACCTACAGCTACGGTACCGCAGTCCGCAACCATAACCCAAATCCGCTGAATTCACTCGAATGGTAATATAGAAACAGGTATGTGGACAATCCTTTTAAGTGGTTCTTTGAGCCAATTGGAAGCTCAATAGCTTAAAGCTATCATAAAATTATCGACGTTTATTCAATCGCAGGTCGATTTTCCTATTTAAAAGCACGCCGTAAAGTTATAAAGGGTTTTTTTTTTTTTAGACGTGTGGTTTTTCAAGAAGAAATAAAACGTTTATAATTTAATGTTATGGCCAAGAATTTAGCTTTATTATAAAGATAAGGGTTTGCCATTATGTTTTAAAAATGATTTCGGGAAAGTGGCCGCCGCGGCTAAATTCCAGTCGAGAGGCCCAAGAGGCCCCAGCTCCAATTGTTGCGCGCGATGGTGGATGGACTCATTCGGGTCTTCTTCGATACTCTGCTCAACAGTAGCAATGGCGTCTTCGGTGCGCACTGTACGGCCGGCGTCTCTGAGGATGCGCATTATCCAGTAGAGTAAACGTGGTGCGAAACCGATCCATGGTTGTTCAAATTACACTGCTGGGCGATTATGTCGACCGAATATTGGACGCAGCGGGCGATACGTCGCGCGAACCGAACCATTATTTTGGTGATAAATTTGCACGATTTGCAAACGTTGTTCAGGAGTAAGTCTATTCATTATGAAATGGCAAACCAAACTGAGCATAAATCAAGTGACAGCTGTCAAAAAGACCAACTCCGAAAAAAGTATTGCCAGATTGAAAACCACACGTCTAAAAAAAACAACCTTTATATGTAAAGAAAGACTAATACTTTTTCTTTAAAAAAATTTTAATTATGTATTTATTTATTTAAATTAAAAGTTATTTGTAATTTTAAATTCTTTTCCCATCAATAGGTACAATTAAACTTTTTTTTAACCAGCAAAGTTCATTCTTACCTAGTACTACATTGTACTTAGCTATTTCTTAAAAAAAACTAGACATTGTAAAAATTGTATTACCTTTAGTTGTTATTTTAGATAAAATTATGTTTTTTGTTAGAAATAAAGTTCAAAATAAAAAAAAAATAAGAATTGTGTTCTAAAATTTTGAATTTGAGCCAAAACATTTTTTTTTTATTATTGTGTTGCAGATTTTCAACAAAAATTAATTATTTTTAAAGCCGAAATTACAGGCATACCTTCCATACAATTGTTAAAAAATCGTCCAAGTAAATCTTATTTTTCTCAATCCAACGGATTTGATAAAAAAAAAAGTTGTGTGTGCTAAAAATAATACGATCTACCATATAACTGGAACAAATTTCACAGTATATACCATTATTAAGGGTAACTCTCAAAGAACCCAGTATTTAGTCGATTTAAATTAATATATACAAGGGCTTCTAATAAGTTTAAAACTAATTTTGGATTAAAAAAAAATTCAACGTCATTATGAAATATTATACATTATTTATTGTATTGGAATAACAGCCTAACTCAATTAAATTTTTTTTTTAAATTTTTTAACGTTCAAGAAACCATAACAGCTTAAGTGTTTTTTGTGTTTTTTTTTAGTTATCTGGAGAAAACTATTTTTTTTTAATTTATATAAGAAAACGATTGTATATTTTCTTTATTTTTGCATTGCAAAATTTTAAAAATAAACAATCCCTGGTTTCTAGAGATTTTTTGGAACTTCCATTTGCACTCCTGAATAGTATCGATAAAATCGACTGAAGCTGATACTGAATCGTCACTATACATTTTTTTTTTAGATTAATTTTTCGCCAAAAAACTGGATGTGAAGTCTTATTACAATCTTTTTGGTCATATATATGTATAACCTACATGTTCGAAGTACATATGTACATTTAATCAAAATCTTTTTTAAGGTACCTAAAATTCGAATTTTTCGTCATAGGCAGGCACATACAAAATATTTGTACCTTATTTCAAGTAAATCGGTTATCATCCGTTAAAGCTCGCGATTAATAATTAATGTGGACGCACGGATACACAGTTATGAGATGAACAGCCCGATGAACGGTATACGGCCAAAACCACTTTTTGGATTTCTCCACCACTTTATGTTCAGTTTCATAATAACTCAGAACTTTTTTTTACGAAATCAATACTTGCTCTATGTTTCTCATATAAAATAATAAAAAAAAAAACAAAATAAATGGGTTTTCATCATGCTTTTATTTTTTTTATTACAATTTCATATGCCAGACACCCTAAAAAAATATACAGAACAAAGTCAACTACCCTCATAACTTTAACCAATTACTCGCCTTTTTCGGGAAAGTTATCAAATTGGAAGTGCTTTTCAAAATTAAGAAAAAAAAAAGGGTTCTGATGTTAAAATATGCTAATAGGAGAATTTTATTGAGAAAGATTAAAGATGCCTTCACTATAGAAGTCTAAATTTGTTTGGAACCTACCTTTGTTTACAGAAAAAATGTAATTATACATATACTAAGTCTATCTTGCCCCGGTCTCCCCTACTAAATATGTTTAAGAATTAATACAAATTAAGCTTTTAAATTTTATTTTAACCAGTTTTGCATGGCAAGATCATTAAAATTTTATTGAAATAGTTTTCGACACGAATTTTACAATAAAAGCAATGTTTTTTTTTATTTCCATTTATATGTTCCTACATATTTCAATAATTTGCCTATATTTACAATCATTCAACTCAACCTATACAAGCACTCTCTTCATTTACACAAACAAAAAAATAAAAAAAATACTCTTATCGATTAATATTTTAAAAACACTGCACAGAGCGCAGCTGAATATAAGAACCTTCTTTTGCAGACTTTAAAGTTTTATTAATTTCAAAACAATATAAATGCAAGGATATTATGAAAAAAAGGGAAAAGTTTTTCAATAATGAAAAAATGGAAGCAAAGCAATATCAAGCATTAATGACTGTTGTTCTTGTGAGAAATTCCATAAACTTCTCAAATATTGTCTTCTTTGCGAGAAGAGTAAATATTGAACAAAAATAGGTTTCCATGACAAGAAGATAAAGAAATTTATTTGTATATGTTAAGGAGCTGTTGATATATATTATATACCTACTGATCAAAGAGAGTGCGAGTATATAGATAGATATTATTATAGACATAGGCAAACAAATTCTTGAAATTGATTTCAAAAACGAAACGACATCCATCAAGCGCCAAGCATCAAGGCATAAGAGAACAAATAAGTTCTATTGTTTCGCATTTAATGTTGGTAGTCGTAGCAAAGGCTCTATATAACCACCACCATACCACAGAATGAAACGAATGAGTGGGTGAACCGTTCAGGATTATATTTAAATTGAATTTTAATACAGTGAACAATTAATTGGGAAATGGATTTTGCAATCTATGGAAAGAGTTGCAAGGAAAAGATATTATTTTTTGAATATACCAGATAAACACAATGCCTTCCTACGCGTGTTGTCATAAAACATTTTGCAGAACTCTTTGCATCCGTTTTGTATCCTTCATCAAAATTCTATAGGAAATGAGTTTTTCGGTAAAATTATGAAAAGGAATAATTTATATCGTATCTACATACTTTATTGGGTATATTTTATAGGAAAATTGGAAAGCGAATTTACTAAACTCATGATAACAAAATATTCTGTAATATCAATTGAAAGGTAAATTTTTAAATATTTGAAGAAATTATGTTTCTAGTCCATCAACAAAATGAATATACATAGGTATTAGGTACGTACATGGAGTTATAATAAATACAAAATACAAATATGTAAAGGTATTATGATTTTGGAAAGTCTACCAAAATCTTAGGAAAAAATTTGATGCCTTTGAATATTAAAAGAAAAAAAAAATTAGGGTAGGGCGGGGCTAGTTGGCCCACTTTTTACTTGAAGTATCATAATTATCAAACTACTCATAGTACAACTATGGAGTTGGTATCAAAAGAAAGGATAAATTTCTGGCTTCTAAATGAAATCTTAAAAATTTGAAAATATGTAACCGCAAAAGAATAAAGCTACCTTAAATGGATCAAGTGCAAGTGGGCCAACTTGCCCCTATAGCAAGGCAAGTTGGCCCAGTGTGTGGGGTTAGTTTGACTAAGCCCTGAAAAGTGGCAAAGCAAGTCTCATAAAGGGAAACAAATCCAAAATTTTATAAGGAATGTTATTTAAAACAGTCAAACAAACTAAACAATAAATTTTAAATAAAACTTTAAAAATAAATATAATAGAAATATATTAAGGTTTAAAATAAGTTTTGGAATCGTAATTGCTGTTATAATTGACGCATCGTAGAAGGACCCAACTCCGGCTACTATTTAGTTTGCATGAGCCCACTTTCTGGAAGTATGGTACTGTATATCCACTCCTATAACCCTACAATCTTTCAGCGAATGATTCGATCCACATATGGCAAAAATATCCCAGTTCCTCTTCTTCTTCAGAACTTTATTTTTGTAACAAAAACCCCCTGGGCCAACTAACCCCACACCTGGTTTGAGAAGCATATTTAGTCATAAATATGAAAATACTCAAAACTGTTAAATTTAACTCACAAAATATGAAAATACAATATATTCACTTATAAAAAAACTTTGCCACAGTCCTCAATCCTGGATTTTTCACTAGGAAAATAAAAAAAACTATCTCATCCGCATTTTTTACTTTTACACTTGAAAAAGACAAATCTGTGTGTAGTTTATCTTCGGGGGGCACTATGCAACTGAAACCGGTATGGCACGTGCTGGTAAGAGAGCACGCTTTGTTCGTAAAAGATCATTTTCTTGTAGTACTTTTAGTTTGTGAATAATTCGCGTTGGCCAACTTGGCCCAACTAGCCCCGCTCTACCCTACCTATGTATGTATGTATATGGCCAATGACAACAAGTGGACGAAAGATGAAAGTGAAGCGATATTGGTATATCGGCAAATATGGGTTATGATAAACCCATAAATAATTAATGATATTCTTCTTGGAAACGTTCATCTATTTTTAGTTATACTTTTTTATTTTCAATTTCTCTAATTTTTAATTTAAAGTTGTGTTAGTTAGTAAAAGTTATTAATGAATAACATTTTAATAAATAATTTATTTTATTTTATTTTATTTTATTTTATTTTATTTTATTTTATTTTATTTTATTTTATTTGTTTACACACTTGGAGACGAAAAACAACACAACATGACGTATTCGTTCTTTTTTTGCCATTTTTTGCTATTGTTAAAAATCGCTCGTAACGAAAAATTCGAAAAATCTAAGAATCGAGATAGTAAAGCTGAAAACACGAAAGTACTTTTATGAAATAATTGTCTATAAAAATAATGATGATGTTAAATGGTAGTGAATATTATATTTTTGTAAAAAAAAATATTTATGATTTATGAATTTTTATGATCTTAATTGATTTGAAAAACTCACATTTTCCCAAATTAATTTGTATCACTTTGAAGAAAAACGGTTTACAAATTTTAAATTTTTAGGAATGACGGAAATTATTCACTATTAAAATTGGTTTCACTATTAGGGTAAAAGCGGGTGAGATGGCGCAGCGGGGGAGATGGCGCACCTTTAATATCTCGTACATTTAATATTCAATCAAAACTTTTAAACCTTTTTTCTATGCATTTTATGATTTTAAATCGAAGTAGCCAGTATTTGCCGATTTGTCTGTATTGCAAAAAAAGAAAAAAATCTGAAATTAAAATCAGGTAGGTATTTTTTTCGAAAAATTTGTTTGCACTCTTTTTTGCTTGGGTTTTTTTTTGTAAGTCGATTGTTGCTTGGATGTCTATGATATATCAATACATACAAAAAAGTATTGTCTATGAACTCTCTATTAGAATTTTGTAAAAGTGGCAACGGGTGTTATTTTGTGCTTTAGAAAAATGTAATATGACAAAGAGGGGGAGATGGTGCAGTTTTTTGAGGGTGAGTTGGCGCATTCCACTTCACACATTTTCATTTTTGTGTACTATGGCCGCATACCATCTTACCCGATAAATTACTTATTATTATTTCAAATATCTCAAAATATGAAGCTTTGTTTTTCTGAAATTTTTTTGGCACAAGTGAAAAAGTTTAAGTGAACGTATCAAACGTTTACTAGTTATTATCATTATTTCTAGTGGTCATGTGCTTAACTTCGTTTACCCTTGTTTATCATATATGCGCCATCCCACCCACTTGGGTATACCATCTCCCCCACCCTATAGGGGGAGATGGTTTTTCTTAATACTTTTTGATTTTTTATATTAAAAATAGAAATTACATTTATAAAACATTTTAATGTTAATATTACTTATGTAATAAAATAAGGAATATTTATATGAAATTAAAAAAACAAAATATTTTTTATTTTGGAACATACTGACAAAATAAAAAAGGTATGCCATCTCACCCACATTTACCCTAAGCAATATTTATGTGTAGATTTGATATTGGAGATTTTCAACGTGTTTTTTCATGAAATAAATAAAAGACATTATTTTAAATAACTTAAAAACACTTATGTTATTTATTTATTTACTTAAATGCATTTCGGAAGCTATGCTTCCATCGTCAGTAAGTTTTATATAAATAAATAATACAAACAAAATTTTTTGATATATTAAATACAAATAACTCATTACAAACAAAAACAAACTACACACACAAATTTATAGTGAATTTAAGATCTATTATAAAATTTTTTGAAAATTGGATCTTTGTAAAAAATTAAAAAAAAACAAAAATCAATTGTGGACAGGGTGACTAAAAAACTGGGTTGAAGTAAGCGTATTTCGAAATTTAAAAAAAAAATTGTTTATTGGATTGTTTATGGGACACCCTGTATATGTCATGACATGACTGTTGTTGTGATTTTTGTTCATAATATATAAGTTTTCTTTTTCTTACAAATAGTAAAATATCTGTTTTGACATTTGGGTACCTATTTGTCACATTTCATATATTAACTTACTCCACATCGATGGTATGGCGCAATTGAAACAGAAGCGATTCCTCCAAAACACAACACCCTTCACAAATGTGGTTCTAAGCATATGAAACAAATTGGAGCGAAAGTGACCCACCACTTCAAAACACACCACACGAGATAGGTACAGTAATTCCGGCTTAAGTAACAAGTATTTTAATAAATATATCTTACGTTTCTGTTCTAAGTGGGTAAATAACGAGAGCTGAAGTGTTTTTAATTTTCACGATATGTATGTACATAATATGTACTTAGTTTGATTCATATTGTAAGCTGCCAAAAGTATTCAATAATGTGGCTAAAAAATGTATGGAATATTTGAATTTCACGCTGTTTGTGCGGAAAGGTATTATCAACGAGCGCTCCACAAAAGAATAACGAAGTAAGAAACAGTTTAAAAAATATTAGCAGTGTTTTATTCTCCCCCAGAGAAAAACAACACAGAATCCCACTTTGCTTGTGATATAGATTTCCAAACCCATTTTGAACTCACACCATTAATTTGTAAATATCGTCAGTATAGTGTAAAGAAATAAGACAACGGTAGGGTGATTCAAAATAACATAGCTGTCTTGAAATTCAACCAAGACAGGATGAAATTATGAAGCTTAGATTGAAACCAAAAAATTAAAACTAAAAAATTCAAAATCGAACACAATTTTGCTTGAAAATCTTTAAAAATCAGAATTTTTCTCAAATGTTAAAAGCTGCATAACTTTTCGAGTTTTCGTGCTAAAAGCAATTTTCAGGAATTGTTCGTAATTTTATGTGATTTCTGAATATTCAGCTAGAAAATTAATTTTAGAAACAAAAATAATAGTTTTAATTTAATTTCTTGCTTAAACTTGTTTAAGCAATATTTTCAAAAAAACACTGTATAGACATGATGTGGAAAAACTCATATCGTATTGTACAGGGTGCACCAAAAAATTTTTTTTCTAAATTATTTTCTTAAAAATTTCATAACCTCTTATATTTAAGTACTAAATCAGTTAACAGATTTTTTTTTTAATTTAGAAAAACTTCTAATTTGATTTAATTTTTGAGTCACTCTGTCCAAAATTCATTTTTATTTTTTACTATATTTTTATTAATACTGCTTAATAGCTAGAGTAACATTTTATAAAGAAATATTTTTAATGGTCTTCACCATATATAAATGGTGGTCAAAATTAATTTGTACTTGAAATGTTTGAAATAGCATCCTGCATAAATATCTTATTACTCAATAACTTTTTTTGCTTTTGGAAGCTTTTCCTAGTTTTGCAGTTTCTTAAAAGGTATAATTTTTACAATTCACCTTATATCAAAAGTTATGACCAATTGAATCCAATAAAAATATAAAGAGTTGACCCTTTCATTTAATAAATCAATACAAAAAGTTCAAAATAAGCAAAGAATTTCCTTCTATTTTCAAAATTATGTCTTATTTGAATTTGTTTGAGAATCATTTTTAATTGTATTTAAATGGAAATAACTTTTGATCTAAGGTGAATTGTGATAAATTGTTGATAGAACGCAGAAAATGAGTCAAGGTAGCTTTTATTGACATAGGAAAGCGCTGTATCACCAGCAAATACTGTTACTTTCCCCTTAAAATGTTGAATGAATAATGATTTGACATATAAAGTGTGTTTTTTTTAGACGTGTGGTTTTCAATCTGGCAAAACTTTCTTCAAAGTTGGTCTTTTTGACAACTGTCACCTGATTTATGCTCAGTTTGGTTTGCCATTTCATAATGTATAGACTTACTCCTGAACAACGTTTGCAAATCATGCAAATTTATTACCAAAATAATGGTTCGGTTCACCTCCCACCTAAAGGGGTGGCAAAATGTTATCTTTATAATAAAGCTAAATCCTTGGCCATAACATTAAATTATATGCGTTTTAATTCCTCTTGAAAACCACACGTCTAAAAAAAACATCCTTTATAAGGAACAATATCGGACCCAAGACGGAGCCCTGAGGAACATTTAGATTTATCGAATGTTTCGAGCTTAAAACATTGTTAATCTTTAGAACTTGCTTACGATTACTAAAGTAAGAAGCTAGCCCCTTAGCTTCGAAAAGTTTATCTAATACAAAAGTATGGTTTCCTATATGTCAAAAGTCTAAGTGATACCAATAAATAAAATTGAAGAAATTTGAGAGGAATTGAGACAATTATAAATTTTACCTTACAATTTCAGCAAAGCTAAGAACTCTCAGTTGAGAATCTTTAAAAAAATAGTTCTTTTGAAAAGGATAGCATTTGGGTTTTCACGCCTCTCTGGCTCTCTCAAAAATCTTTGAAAAACAGATAGCTATAGAAGTATAATAGGATGATAATTGCTTAACACCATTGAATCCCTTTTTTGGTGACGGAAAATTACTATTGGTAACTTCAAAGATTCTGGAAATACACCTTTCAGTACAAACGACAGTATAAGATAAGAGACTAAGAATATTGACGCTATAAAACAACTTTTATGTTTATAAAATAATATCGAACAGGTTTTATTTAAAGTATTCTTGAATATGTGGGTTGACCTCAAAGAAAAAGTGAACACAAAATTTTAAACAAAATTATTAATCTGGTTCCACAATAAAATTAAAAAACCAAAAATAGCCACATTCTTATAAAAATAATAAATTATATAAATAAATCAGTTAAATACACTTTGCAAGATTACTCGTGACAAATTAAATAATTTTTTTCGTTTCTATATAACTAATTATAATTAAAATAACGAATAATGAATTACCTAATAGTAAAAATGTATGTTAAAACGGATTTTATTTTTACTTTATTCTCTTTCTATTAAAAAAATAGAAATTGAAATAAAAAAAAATAAAACAAATTTGGTCACTCAACAGCTGGTGGAGAACGTGAAAAATTTGTATACCTACTCACTCATGTTTAAATAAAAGTTTATCTATATCTAGAAATCTATTATAGTTTTGAGTTTATGAACAATTGAATTCATGTTTTTTGTGCTGTTTTCAAATAAATCTTTTACGCTGTTTGAATTTGATTCAGATTGAATTTTAATAACAATCGTTGTTCTTTTTTTTTGCGTCGTCATTTTGAACAATATATGTATATTGAAACATGCGGTGCAAATGACAAACCAATATAACAATCTCCACACATACACACACCGCATAATTGCATTTTATCCTTGAAATTGATTTGTTTGAAATAAATTTATTTAAATTTTATTGTTGACTTTTTTTTTTTCTTTTAGCTCTTCAGCAACTGAATTGATTTCAAGGCGAGGAGTTTTTGCACGTCATCATTATGGATCCGTTGACCAGGTAAGTTTATTATTTTTTTTTATTTATCATTCTTTTATAAGTGATGGTTATCCAAAAGCTATATTTAGTATAGAATTTGCGTGGATTTATGATAATAATAAATTAAATGGAAACATCAACTTTAAATGTTTTTATTTCTCAAAAATTAACATTTAGTCCTTAGATAATAATATGTGGGTGTATTTTGGTCGAGCAAGAAAATAGCTATGTCAGAAAAAAAACTTATTCACACTTAATCAATACTGAATGTAATATTTAGTACTCAGTTCGAATGAAAATGAAATTTTCATACAAAAGTGACGCCTAGTTCATTGAAATTCACAACACGAAGTGAGTACCAAAATATGAGAGTGGAATATGAACCGGTTCTTCAATCAGTTTCATGCAATATTTTCAGTTCCCAACGTACGACCACTAGGAAAAAACTGTGGTAGTATGTGTAAATTGTGACATTTTGTCAATCAATTTATTTAGCTCAAAATATAAATTCTGAAATAAAAAAAAATTATTTTGGATTAAACGATTGTCTTTTCCAGCGTTTTTATTCTTATCAAGGAGGAACAAAAGAACAGAATACAAAATTAAAACCCCTTTTTTGAACTTTTTCAAGATTCAAATGACAGTCATTCTAATAAATCATTTTTTTTTTCATTTAAAGTGAGTATTAGAAATTTAAAACTGTTTATCAAATATTCATGTGAAGAATTAATTATGGGTTCGTATTAAATTTTGACATGTATTTTGTAACGTTTTTGTTTTTCATTTCATTTCACGGGAGGTGAGTAGTGAGTAGGTACTATGGGCTTTAGGCAGTAAATTTTGTTTAAAATATGTAAGTTAGGTATACATAGGTCCTTTATGCCATTTTTAGACTTCCTTTAATTCAAATGCATTAATATTTTACAAGAAAAATTATGATCTCCTTTTTCTTGGTTCCTTTTGATAAATTATGTCATATTATAACACGATTACTCGCTTTAATTCTTCACACTGAAATTGGATATTATACTCGTCCATCATACCTACAGCTACAGGGTTACATTGCAGTAAAAAAAAAAATAGAAACCCTCCCACATCAATATGTCACTTCAATATTGAGCTCATTTTTCAGCTGTGATTTCATGCTGTGATTTTGTCATTTATTTTCCAGTGCTGTACCGACACCGTGTACGTTTAACTAGAAGTAAATTACAAAAAAAAAAAAAACAAAAACAAATCGAGTGTGCTGCTGTTTTTTAACACTCATTAGGTTCTATATAATATATAAAGTTTTTTTAAGTTTTCAAACACAAGTTTCCTTTTTAACCCACACTTATTATGGAATCAACTGTAAATTGTGTTTGATACTTCGACAAACAATTTTTATGTTGGAGGAACCAACAGGATATTGTTATTAGCTGTTTCATAGTATACAGCTTGAATTTTATATAAGGTGCTTTAAGGAAGGTATACGTCTAAAAATTGAAGGAAGTAAAAATTGATTTTGTGTGTACTATTATGTACACACTACGCATGGATCTATGAATAAGAAGGTTGGTGTATAATATCATCTTAAGGCGGAATTTTCAAAAAGAATGATTTAAAATCTGTAAACATATTTACCTACCCAACATATATGTAATATGTTTGCTTTTTTTTAAGATTTAAAGTCAAAATCTTGAATGTATTTAAGGTCTTATGGAATATGAAGTTCTCCATATATAGGTACTTTACTTCCGCTAGTGAAATAAAACTTGAAATTACAGTAAAATTGGAAAATAATGTATATTTATATATTATGTATTATATCTATTTATTTTTGGGTTGCTTTGCTACTTTAGTCCACAGTCAAATCTTCTATCGTTTGACCATGCGTAGTAGGGTGATTAGAAAAAACACCTTTCTCGAAAATCAACTGGGAATGGGCGAAATAATGAAGCTTAGTTTGAAAACAAACAATTAAGACCAAAAAATTCAATATCGAACACCATTTAGAGGTCGCTACCAGCGTTTTTTCAATAACTTTGCTTGGAAATCTTTTAAAATCGGAATTTTTATCAAATGTTAAAAACTTATGCAGCTCCATCTTCGGGCGAACTACTAATTGTCTTGTGTAGTAGTTCGCCCAAAGTAACACTCCGAAAATTAAATTGTGAAATTAAGTTTTTTTTAAATAAAAAATAAAAATAAAAAACAAAATAAAATTATTTTTTTAAATTAATTTATTAAGATTCATCACTTTCTATTTGTATTGATTTATTAAATGAAAGGATCGACTCTTTATTTTTTTTTATTGGATTCAAATGGTCATAACTTTTGATGTAAGGTGAGTTGAGTCAAGTGTTATACCTTTAAAAAAACTGCAGAACCAGCAAAAAATTTTGAAACTAAATATTCAGAAATAACATAAAATTACGAACAATCCCTGAAAATTTCAAGATACAAATTTTCCTTTGACATTTTTTTTTTTGTACAAATTACCATTTGGGAGTTATTCCTAAAAAATATTTTGGGGGGCCTTTAGCCCACCGTAAAATTGTTACTTGTTAGCGGCGCTCATATCGATGGGGACTTTCTTAATAACGCTATGAGGAGACTATATGCCAAAATCCAGCTTTCCTTCGATTTTTTCCGAGTCAAATGCTTTATTGACTATTATGGTATTCTAATGAAACTAAAAAAATGTGACACATCCTAAACTTAAGAAATGACTTTTACCCTTTTTTGTTCTTATTTTTAGAGAATAAATATTATTACTCTATACATCACTCTGTTTTTATTAAAGTTCGTGTTTATTCCTCAATACATTTACGCATAACTCCTTTAACCTTTGGATAAACAAACCATTGTATATTATATACTCTCCACAGACCGCAAGAATAACGCGCGTGCCCCAACCCTCTTGTGCATTATATGACGTGGTTTCAACTATACCGGGACAGAGGGAAGCCGTTTTTGCCTAAAATCATATTTAATTCAGAGGCTCATCCTGAAAGAAGTGCTTGTCCATGTCTGCGGGCATTTATGTTTCATAGCCAATCTTTTGTTTTTGTTCTGTTTTGTTTCCAAGACATCTGCTTTTGCTCGCTCCTATGCTTTTTCTAAAGTTTATTGTGTTATGTTTTTTTGAAAAGTTTGCAATTTTCAGCTTCCGCTTCCTGTTTGCTGCTCTTTAGGGAATAATCTCTTTTCCATTAAATATATTTGAGAAAACAAAAGTTTGTGTGCGTGTATATTTGTGCATTCCAAACAAAATAATATTATAAGACAACCATATCCATTTATGTAGTATATTCTCATGGCGCCTTGCTTATGTGTAGGTAGGTAGGTACTTAACTTATACTATACTTGTTGGTTAGGTAAGATTCTTTGTTGTTTTAAGTTCAAATTTATCTTGAAAATAAATAGATTTTTGTGTATAAAGAACCAGATGATGCTTCTATAAACCACTCTTCTTCCTTCCGCCGATCACCGCACCATAGGATGTAATTTAATTTTTATTACTTCACAAATTTTACTTACACAAGTTGTAATTGAATATTGAATTGATTCATTGGAAGTGGAATCTTTTATTTTCTTATGAAACCCTTAGCATTTTCTTTTGAGTGGTTATTGTCATCCCACCCGCAAGCAAGCACAGTTTTTTTTCTTTCTACTTCAGATGATATTTAAATTAATTTTTTTTTTTCATACTAAGTGCGAAGAAGAAAGTAGCCATCCATGTACCTACCTTGGTGTATTTGAAAACTTAACCACAAAGTTTTTCCTTTGTCATCCTAAACTGTTGAATGAATTAGTTTTTTCTTTGTATAAAAAGGTAGAAATATGGCAGCCACCAGCAACATTATAGCTCAGTGACCCAATTAACGCTCGCGCTGGAGTGTGCCTTTTTTTTGTCAACCATCGTTAAAATATTGTTTAATCAATACAAAATTAATATTTTTTTTACATAGAAAGTAGAAGTGGTGTTCAATTAATTATTAATTAAAAGTAGAATTCAAAAAATGTAAATATATTGGTATAAGGTTGGTTTTATAGAACGTGTACCTTTAGCTTGTGTAATATACTAATGATTTTTGAAAGAGGATGACTGTTTTGGTCTCGAAAAGTAAACCATCTATATCCACAGCTTTGTTTTAATTTGCTGAGATTGTAGCCAAATTAATTATTGTTCTTGCATAGTCAATAGGACTACCGTACAACGAGATTTAAACTGAAGGCATTTTTTAATGAATTTCAAAAGTTAAAAAAGCAACATTTGCGGTTGGAAAATTGGGCAGTCATGAAATTGAATGTAAAAGTATAAACAAAATAATTTTATAATTTTCTATCAACTTTCTTATCAATTGTTATAATTTTGTTTTTAATAAATTATTATTCTATTTACTGTTCTTGAATGAAACGGACGCGTGCAACTTCTTTTTAAGGGCTTTTTCGGAGACTTGCAGATTTCAGTAGTTAGGTAATAAATTTGCCTTGAATGGTTTGTCATAATTTTTAATTCGTCGTTCGAAGCCTTCTATGTTTTCTTTTTGGTTTTTTTTTGTTAAATTCATATGAAACTCTCCAGAAAGTGATAGAAACTTAGGATTACAATGAATGGTTTATACACTGAAATGTTTAATATATTAATATTTGCCCTTCAGTAATCGTTAGGTAAATAGTTTTGATATTTTAAATTTTTTGTTGCTTTATTTTATGTTGTTTTTTTAATTTTCGAAAAAAAACATAGAAAACATAGAATGCCCAAATTGTTATTATCACAACATATAATTTTGTCTTGCGATGTTTTCTATGTTTTTTTTAATTTTCGAAAAAGAACATAGAAAACGTTTCACTACTAAATTATTATAATCGCAACTGCTGTTCTAACTTTATATGAATTTATAAAATCATCAAAAAACATAGAAACACATTGCATGACTAATTTGTTATTATCACAGTGTGAGATGTTTTTTATGTTTTTTTTTTCTATTTTAAAAATAAAACATGGAAACATTTATTCACGACAACTTTTCTAACTTCATATAAATTTAGCAAATCAGCGAAAAAAACATAGAAAACATTGCACCCCAAAATTTAAACTAAAATACCTATAAAAGAATTTTGTGGAACTACATCTCATATATAGAACCAGGATCTATATGACTCTCGACCATTCCTGTGTGATTATTATTCGAAGGAATTGAGGGGACCAACAATTTTTAGCCGAATCCGAACGCCTAATGTGAGGGTCAATTTTCCATGACAAGAGATACTCTTGGAGGATTTGTCAACTCCTCGCAAGAGACAATAACCCTTGAAAACGTTTCTATTATTTTTAGGTGGCATATATAGACGAACCGAATCGAACAGAACGCCTACAGTGTATGTGCACACTCATCAAAATTGAAATTTAACATTTTAGTAAGGAAATTTAAAGCTAGTGTTAAGTGCTATCATGCTAATATACCTAAACAGCAGGCTATTTAATAATTCATTCCACCATTGCTTCTTTTTGCATAAGGTCTTATACTTTTTGTTTGCTTCACAATAATTCTTTCTGTTCGCATCAAGGTTTTTTTTTTTTTTATTTCAAATAGTTTTAGTGAAATTTTTCTACACAAAGTAACAGTCCATATCAAACCACGGTTTCTTTCGCTAAAAATTGAAATTGGATTCCAGGATTCTTGTAAATTGAACAGATACATTCTTTAAAGACCATTCATCGTTCCTCAATGTTATCATTTGGAACGATTCTTTCTGCAGTTGCTTCATCAATTTTATGAATATATTCTATTTTTTCTGACCAAGCTTTGTATTTGTATTAAAATCTCTTAAAAAATAATTAAAAATCAAAATATTGAAATAAGCTTTTATTAGCCCTTAAAATATCAAACAAAATTGAATGATATCTACCAATACTTATTATATATCTACCATAACAACTGTAAAAGCTTAAAATTTTTAGGTTAAGTAGAATTTATTAATTAATTTTACAATTTCTTATTCATTTCCATGGAAATCTTGGCGAATAATCCTTTTATTTACCTATTAAATATTTTATACCTACATAAAGACAGATAAAACTATTACCAATGTTCTTAACCGTTACCTATACCTACATATAGATATTTATTTTCTCCCCAGTTATAAAGTATGCGCCCTGTTAAAACCTACTTATATATATAGCTTGTATACCTACTATAAAATAAGACCTTAACATTATAAGAGAAAGTATTAAACACTTAAAATCATTGCCAACAAAATCCTAAGTAGGTATACACTTGTTGCATGTTTTAATGCAGTCCATTTAGGTAAATGCATTTTAAGGCTCTTTGCAGTAAATTTGTCTGTTATGTGTTGTGGGCTGTGTAGGATAAAGACACTTATCATCGTAATACACAGAATAGTTTTTATTTTTTTTTTTTTTTCAAATATAAGTAGGTACCTACATAGTATTACCTGAGATATTATGTAATTTAAAAAGAATCCATTAGAAATATCTCTACGTTAAGGCAGATACTCATTTGTTTCAATCATGCAGTCAGGATCGTATCGGCAACTAAATACATTGAGGAAATAAATTTTACATTTAAAAAAAATGTCATCTTATATTAAGTGATATGAAATATATTTTTATAAATAATAGTTTATACCGTTATATCTTAGGTTGGAATGGTCTAAGGCTGCGTAGTTGATAAGAGTATGCAGTAAACCGATTTATTTCATTTTTGGAAGACACAGAAGAGTTCGTACAATTTAAAGACACCGAAGCGAATAATATTTTCAGGAAAAAATTCATTGAGATTTATAAATATTTTAATTTTAAAACTTATTTATTTCATATTTTCCTAACTATTTACTATAGTAGTAGCCCGTGGCGTAGTGCGCAGGACTGAAACGCCAAAGGTATTTGGTTCAATTCCCAGCCTGTGATACCTAAAAACAAAAAAATCCTTTTAATGAGTAACTCCCTCTTGCGAGGAATAAATCCTGATATAATACAAAAATTTTAAAGATTAGAACTTGAACAATTTTGTCCAAAAATCTCTAGTAAAAGTATAAGTACGTGTTAATAAAATTATATCAACAGCATTTTTTTTTTTTAGTAAATTTACCTATATAGTGCCTACCTACCTGCTTCCCATAGAAATGTATATTTTTAACTTTTAGAATACATATTTCATTAACTAGCTTACGCGCTTAATCGATTAATTAAATAAGTACCTGGGAGACCGAGCTTCGCTCGGCTTTTCCTAATCGAAAATTGAAATATGTATGACAGAAGATGGCAGTTAGTGGAAAACAATATTATGCCATTCTTTAATTTTGTTCCTTTATAAATGCATTCAATAAGGAAAAACCCCAAAACAAAAAATTTTTAAAAAATCCTTGCAAGGACTTAGAGATAAAAAATTGCAATAATTTTTTTAATATTTAAAACAAATTGAGTAGGTGTCCCGGTCAAAATTTAACGATGACCTTTATAAGCACTCACCTAATATCCATAATGTCCAATTATAATATTATAATAATTTTATATATAATATTATATAACGCTTTGTAGTTGCTATATAACTCCACCTTGGTGGATATGCAAACCCTAACAACAACATGGCGTCCAATTTTAAATTTTTCACTCGTTCATAAGAACAAAATCTTAAAATTTTATCAAAATCGTTGCTCCTTTTGTGACGGCCCGCCCCCTGGCTACGGGCTTTTTTGACGTCCCGCCCCTAGGCTACGGTCTTTTCTTAAGATCAACTTGGAAAGCAAAATATTATCTTAATACAAAATTTCATCCAAATTGTAAAAACTGTTGCTTAAGCGCCCCTGAGTTAAGGGCCTGTATGATACAATAAAAGTGGGCGGTTTTTATCTAAAATTTTTTTTGAATTTTTTTTCTTGTTCATCAGAACACTTCCTGATAATTTCATCCAAATCGCTGAATCCATTTACGAGATTTCAATATATTCCAAAAGTGGGCGTGGTATTTTACAGAATCAAATTTTTCATAATTTTTCACAAATTTTTCAAAAGAATAAAATCCAAAAATTTCATGCAAATCGTTGGAGCCGGATAAACCAAAAAAGTGGGCGGAGCTTTGGGCGGATGTAACTATTTTTTTTCAATTTTTCTCACTCTAAGGATGAACTCTAAACTTTCATTCAAATCGTTTGAGTTGTTTCCGAGAAATAGAGACATTATACTTAACTAAGAAGTATGTTGCAGTGAGCGGATTTGCCTCAATCTAGTTTAAAATTTTTTTTTTTTCGTTCATAACAAAAAACTCTGAAAATTTCATCAAAATAGCTAGAGCAGTTTCCGAGACAAAAGATAAGTTGATAAAAGTGGGCGGAGTTTAGGAAAAGAATTTTTCATTTTTTATTATAAGAATAAGTTCTAAGAAATTCATTTAAATCATTTGAATTGTTTCCGAGAAACTAAGAAATAATAAAAGTGGGCGTGCCAGTGGGCGGATTTAACTAAATCCAATGTTCAATTTTTGCCTTGTTTATAAAAATAAACTGAAATTCATTTAAGGCGTTAGAACCGTTTTCGAGAAAACAAAAACTAATAAAAGTGGGTGTGGCAGTAGGCGGATTACTTATTTTAAAAAAAAAATTTTCTTACCTATAAAAGAGAACGCTCTCTGAAAGTTTCATCCAAATTGTTGGAGCCGTTACCCATAAACTAAATACGAACAAAGTGGACGGAGCAGTGGGCGGATTTCACTAAACTTTTCTTAACTTTTTTCTTCTTATTGAGGAGAAAAACTCTGAAAAATTCATTAAAATGGCTAGTTCCGTTTCCGAGAAACCAAGCAATAATAAAAGTGGGCGTGGCTGTGGGTGGATTTTAGTAAAATAATTTTTCAATTTTTTGTTATAAGAATAAACTCTTATAACCTCATAACCTCATTTAAATCGTTTGAATTGTTTTCGAGACACTAAGAAATAATAAAAGTGGGCGTGGCAGTAGGTGGATTCTAGTTATTTCTTTTTAAATTTTGTTCCTACCTATAAAAGAGAACGCTCTCATAAAATTGTATCTAAGTTGTCGGACCCGTTTCCGATAAACTAAAAACGAAATAAGTGGGCGGTGCAGTGGGCGTTGCTGTGGGCGGATTTCACTAAATTTTTCTTAAAATTTTTCTTCTTATTGAGGAGAAAAAACTCGGAAAAATGTATTAAAATGGCTAGCTTCGTTTCCGAGAAACCAAGCAATAATGAAAGTGGGCGTGGCAGTGGGTGGATTTTAGTAAAAAAAATTTCCAATTTTTTGTTATAAGAATAAACTCTTATAACCTCATTGAAATCGTTTGAATTGTTTAAGAGAAACTAAGAAATGATAAAAGTGGGCGTGGCAGTCATAGAATTTTACTAAATATATTGTTTTATTTTTTTTCTCGATCATAACAATAAACACTGAAAATTTCATCCGAATCGTTGGAGCCGTTTTCGAATAGCCAATAACTAATAACAGTGGGCGTGGTAGTAGGCGGATTTCACTGATTTTATTTTTTTTATTTTTTTCTTACCCATGAAAGTAAACTCTGTAAATTTTATTCAAATCGCTTGAGCCGTTTCCGATTAATAAAGATATTTCAGACCGATTCCGTCATACTTAAAAGTAAGAAAAGTGGGCGCGGGGTGGGCGGATTTTTCTAAATTTTATTTTTTATTTTTTTTTCTCGTTCATCGTAATAAACTCTGAAAATTTTATCAAAATCGTTGGAGCCATTTCCGAGAAACCAAATATATATAAATATATAAATATATAAATAAATATACAAGAATAACTCGTTTAAAGTAATAAGATATTAATATTGCATACAAGAAATATGATCAAAATATTTTTTTTTAAATTAAATAAAAATATATTTTGTTTTAAATTGAGACACAAAATTTTTAAAACGTTAACAAATTTTTTCAAAAAAGTTTTTTCAATTGAAATTTATTGAAGAAATCTAGTTCGTTGGTTTCAAAGAAATTTCAGAACGAATTTTATATTTTTTTTTGTTTTATGTTTAACTAAAAATGAAAGTCCCTATACATATTTAATTTTAAAAATCCTAAAGAACTTTAACCACACAGTTTCTTTTGGCTCAATAGAAAGTTTTGGTTTTTTGGTTTGTCAGTTAATTATTTTATAGCAAAAAGTCAATAAGTACCTATATAGCTATTACGTATAAGAAAATCGACTTTTAAACATTACTTGTTGTATACATCTTGTAACAGTCCAACAAAATTAATTTTTTTTAATTTTTAAGGAAAGAAATTTGGTAAACCAGTTTTTGGTAGATGTTTATTAATCTGGAATTAAAACTTCAATTTCGAAGAAAAAAAAATCATCTAACCGTTTATGAACAATCGAATTTTCAAAAAAAAATTTTTTTTTGGAAAATTTGTTTTATTATTTAAACTTATTAAAAGTTTTTTCATACCAAATTTAATTAATACCATATAGGTTAAACAGATACTGAGAACAAAAAACAAATGATTATATAATAATGAAATGTGAAATTTATTTCTGGGAAATGGTAAGCCGTTCTAATATTATTATCTCACAGAAAAATTTTAATCAAATTCTTTGGAGACGCTTTTCGGGAAAATAAAAATTTTCGAAAAACAAAAAAGTGGCTCTTGTAATTCTGTCTGTCCTTTCGACTGCAGACTAAACGAGGAAGTCGATTTTCTTTTTTGTATAGGACCTAAAATAAAAGTATATTTTTGCAGCAAATAGTGAAAATCTTATTTTTCTCAAAAATGTTCCCACAACTGGTAAACTAAATGGTCTATAGGCCCATTTTTTTTATTTTTGATCTTCTCAACGGATTTCGATACATTTTTTTACGCAGAATGTTGCAAAAAGTTTTATAAGTATTGTGTACCAAAATTTTCAATTGTTCTTTTCTTTTATTTTTTCAATTTTTTTTGAGAACTTAATAATTGGAAAACTGCTGTGTCGATTTTTATTAAAACTGACAACCAGCAGTTTTTTGACATTATCTAGCAGATTTTAAATAAAAATTATTGTTATTACCGCTAAGGAAAATCTCATTTTTTCAGAAACGGCTCCTTCGAATTTGATTAAAATTTGTATTTTAGGTCACACATTATAGTATTACGATCTACCTTATTATTGGACAAAAATCTATCTATCGTTTTAAAACTGCGAACTCTCATAGAACCACTTTGTTGGTTTTTGACTATCTCCCATTATCTCTTAAACCGTTTGTAATTAATTTTGTACACGAAAGCTTCTAATAAATTTTAATAATATTCATGCATATCATAATTATTAAAACTTCGATATTTCGAAATTGCGGATTTTTCAAAATCTTCCAACAATTTCCCAATTTTTGTCTCATAAATTGAGAATTGTTTATTAAGTCATGATGGATATATATACATAGCGTTGGTGTCAAAATAATTTCAGAAGTTTTTAAATCAATTTATTTTTAATTATATTGATTTTTTAACAATTTTTCAGTCTAAATTGTGAGTTCCATGCAAAATGTATATAACACGGTGCTATTCATAAATATAAATATTTATTCACATAATACAACCTTTAACTCATTTAAACTATTAGCTGGCATAAAATTAAGGCTCCCATAACTAATTTATTTCCTTTAAAATCAGATGAATAGATCTAAACTATTCAGACTTTAAAAATTAAAACCACAGCGTGAGAGCACATAAAGGCAAGGTCGTACATTTTATTTAAAAATAGAAACATTTTGCTGCGCTTTTTTACAAAAAATAAAAATTATGGCGTAATATTATTTGGGAATCAGTGTTGAATGTTGCACGTTTATAAGGGTGAGTATGGCTATATCTATGTATAAATGTATATATGTATATAAATTTATTTTTGATTTGTTATCGAAAATAGCTTCGTTAATAGCTTCGTACTTGTAATATTAATTAAAATAATTGCAGTAAAACCCTATGTCCAGCTTTTGGCCATAACAAAAAAATCATGTTTCATTGCCTTTGGGTGACTGACTTTTGTTTTATTATAAGAAACATTTTACGCTACTGATTATGTTTTAATTTAAAACAAATATGGCTACTTAAAAAAGTTCGAATAATAATTTAGAAATATTTGAAAATAATTGAAAAAGAAGACCTAAAGCCCACATAAGTAGGAAGGATTCAACTATGTATCTTTAATTAGTTTACGAAAAAAGAATAATTAAAAAGAAGATACATATTTTTTCTTTTTAGTTAAAGGCCTTAAAATATAAGAAAGTACGCAGCTTGAAGCTTTGATATTTAAATTACATCTTATATCATTAGAATGGATTTACGGAAAGAAAGGAATTTTGATTATGTTTCGCGTTATAGCAATGTAAATACGTATTAAAATTTTTTCAATAAACCATAAACTTATACATCATCAAATACTTAGCAACGTTTTAACCTTCAACCATAGTATTATAGGGTTAAGTTATCCTAGTGCAATTCAAGTCTTTTATAATTGTTCAGGTTTTTTCCACCTTCCATATTCTTTTATTATTTATAACTATTGTTTCTTTCTTCAAAAAAATTTTATGAATTATACTCAATCCTCACATAATTCTATTTTCTGTGCCACTTCATATCACAAGAGCCTATTACACCCTCATCCAAAAATTTTAGCAACTCTTTTCTTGAAAATTTATTAAAATAAAAGTGTAAATGAGCTTGTTTTTTTCTTCTTTTACGTGTACCTATTCGCTATATTTAGAAATCCTGCCACAACCACACAAGAAGTTATATACAAAATGTAATTAGCTATGCCATAAATGTCTACGTTTTTTTTTTTATATTCGTAAATCGTAACATTTTTTTAATGACGACGTTGAGCTTGTTTCACGGCCGAGAAACAATGGATAATATCATATATATAAATTATCATTAGATATGAAATCAACCCATTAAACATCTGAATACAAAACTCATTAGCAGGGGTGGATCTATAATCCTGAGAAGTCGTATATAAAGATGACGTTTTGTATTTTTTTGAAAGTAGTTTTATTTTTTCGAACTACATATATAATTTTGAAATGAAAAATATTTGTGAAAAGCAAAACGGAGATCAAAACTAATATAGGTATTCATTGTTCTTAGGTTTTCCTATAAGAGGTATACCTACATGTACTTTTAATTGCAATTGAGGAATTTGCGATTTATGTACATGCGTTTTTTTTAGTTTGGAATTTTTGAAAACACACATTTTTTGAGATTAAATCTAATTTTTTGACCACCAACCTCATTGTTGTTGCCATCTTGAATTAAACTATTTTATATCGCGGAATAAAAACGTGTTTTTGATTTTTGACAAGAAAATAGAGTCATATACAGTTGGTATAACATTTATTTATTTATTTATTTATTAACTCAGCTAATTGCTAGCTTTAAAGGTTATAATTATATGTACATGTTACAAAATTGAAAAAAAGTTGATTTAAATTTAATTGAAGTATTAACAGTTTGGTTGAACAAATTAGTATATTTACTGTTGAAAAAATTAAAGTAAATTAAATTAAAGTAAGTTTCACAATGAAGACAAAAGATAAATACAAGCGTCTGCTCTCAAGACTAGGCATGGCTATCAGTTTCAGTCTGTTGTTATAAGGCGGGAGTTCGTAAGGATTTTCCCAACGCAAACCTCTGAGTGCAAACCTCAGAAATCTTTTTTGCACTTGTTCTAATCTGGCTATGTGACAGTCATAGTGGGGTGACCAAACCTGACAAGCATATTCAATAATGGGTCGCACAAATGTCACAAAAAGCTGTTTGATAACAAAAGGATCAGAAAACTGCCTTGACTCTCTCTTTATCCACCCAAGAATTGAATTAGCTTTATTACTTATGGAGTTGATGTGTTGTATAAAGTCAAGTTTTTAATCAAATAGGACACCAAGGACAGTTAAATCGCTAACTCGTGACAATAATACACCATTAAGAAAATAATTTGCAGGAGATACAGGAGATAAAAGTAATAGTTTTACATTTATCAATATTGAGAGTCAAATAATTACGAACACACCAATCGAAAAACGAATTAAGATCACACTGAAACTCTTCACAATCTCGAGTATTTTCAATAGTTTTGAAGATTGTAACATCGTCCGCATAAATGAGACAATTGGAATATTTCAGAAGAGACGGTAAGTCATTAATAAATAAAATAAAAAGTACGGGTCCTAAATGGCTACCCTGTGGTATTCCAGAGTTAACCTTAAACTTGATTGATTCACAACCATTGAAAAGAACCGAATAAAATCTATCAAATAAATAAGACTGGAGCCACGATACAAACTGTTCGCTAAACCCCATCTTCCTCAATTTTAATAACAAAACTCGGTGTGAGAGTTTGTCAAATGCCTTACTGAAGTCGGTGAAGACACAATCTACTTGTTTTCTATTTTTAAACGAATCAATACAACTTTCTGTCAATTCCATTAAAAAAGTCACAGTAGAGCGACCTTTTGTAAAACCATGTTGATTTGCAGCGATAATTGATTTAACATAAAAACATAGTGATTCGCAAATAATAGCCTCGAAGAGTTTAGGAATAACGGATAACTTAGCAATAGGTCTGTAATTTTTAATATCATCTTTTTTACCTTTCTTATGTAAAGGGATTATAAAAGAATCTTTCCAAGTAGACGGAAAAACACAAGAAGACATAGAGAAGTTAAAAAGAATAGATAAAGGAAACGACAAGTGATTTACACAGTTCTTCAAAATAATGGAAGGTATACCATCAGGACCTGGTACACAACTTTCATCCAGATTAGATATAAACTTTTTAATGTTTTCAGAATAAATATTAAAGTTTATATCAGTCAAGTAAGGAAAAGATTTTAAGAGGTCAAAGTTATTGTCATTTTCGTCAAGTTTATCACAGTTCGAAGTATCACAGTTTAAAGTATCACAGTTGTTAGTATCACAGTTGAAGGCACTTTGAAAAAAGTCCGAAAAAAGTTGCGTTATAACTCGAGGGTCATGACTTAGAATGCCATTCGACTTGAGAACAGACGGGTAAGGACAAGACTTTCTTTTACTGTTTATGAATTTCCAAAAACATTTCGGATTCATTTTAAGATCTCTTTGCACCTTCTGAAGATAATTAAAATACTTTAAACTTGAAATACTATTAAAAATATCTCTTGATTCACAATATTTTTTAAAATTTGCTTCACTTTGAAATAGCTTATAAGCTGACCAAAATTTATTTCTTCGATTTTTAAGACTTTTTAATTCATTATCGTACCAATCGGGAACCGAAGATCTCGATTTTTGAATAGCAAGAGGTACTGATTTAAGAAAACAATCAAACAATATATTATAAAATTCAAAGACCATTGAGTTAACATTTAAACAGTTATTTAGACAAGACCAGTCTACTTGTGATAGCAAAGTATTTAGTTTTAAAAAAATAGTTTTTTTAAAATTAAAAGCGTATGAATTTTCTAAAATTTCATTATTAAAATTATCTGAGTTAAAATAAAGTGAAAAAGTCAGCGCTGGATGATGGATGTCTTCAGACACTAGAGGCTCGCTTGATTTTTCCAATGTAATATCGTCTTCTATAGTGGTAAATACTAAGTCCAACAGCTTTCCATTTGTATTTAAAATATCGTTACGTTGTCGTAGTCCAATAGAAGTTAAATCATCAATTAGTTTTGAATCGTCCGATTTCAAATTTCCAGTTGGCAACATAACATTTGTATCTGGACAGCGTATCCAAGCAACGTGGGTAATATTAAAACATGATAATGTTAAATATTTTGAATATTATTCGAAATTGGCTATTACGCAGAATATTCGTGTTTCGGTGTTCAGATCCATTTTCTTTTATTGTGATTTCAATGGCACATTTTTTTTGAGTGCGTTAAACATTGGAGTCACCACAAATAAGAAAGTTATGGCCTAAAACATTTTGAAAGTTCTGCATTACAGTCTTCTTCGAGCGCCTCTTTTTTCAGCCTCTGACAGATGAAGCTTCAACAATAATAAACTATAACAGTTGATGACTATTAAAATTCGGAATAAGAAGACCCTTTATTATTGTAAATTTTAATGAAAGGGAAATTTCACAAAAAAATACATATTTACATATAGAATTTATAAAGAATTCCAAAAGACTCCTCAAAAATTCTCCATTTGAAATTTGTAATGATATAAATAGAAAAGCACTTAAAACTTATTAAACAGCTGTAAGACTCTGATATCCAAAAAAACACTTAACTTTACATATTTCTGCTCCAATAGTTTTTTTTTTTTAATTTCTCAAATGAATTGTTTCGAGTGACAACTGACAAGTATAAACGTGGTTTGATAGCTGAAGCTGTGAAAAAGATTAACAACAAGCTTTTATGGGAATTAAAATATATTAGTGAAGAAGTCTCATGCAGGGAAACAGAAGACAGGTCTACCGATTGCTTAATACATGTAACCATGTCCCGAAGTCCCTCAAGTCAAAAAGCAACTCAATTTTTGTTCCCAAAAGAATAAAGGTACACACCTAGCTACATTATATTCTACTTTTTCTTCTACGTTTTATATCTTTTTGGCCTTCCAGAATGAACATGACTTTACAGAAAAATATATGCAAATTTTAATTATAGTACCTACATTGGTTATACTTTTGTGAACAAACAATAAATGTGTAAGTCGGCCCCAAAAAAATTCCATCGCCTGTGGCAATGGCTTTTGTTTTCTATTTTTGGCATTCTATATACCAAATCCACTGTTGTTTGAATTTATAAAATATTTAATGCGAAAGGGATTATACACCAACATGTCATAAAGACAGCTAGTAGGTATACCTACATGCCAGCAGAGCATTATATAGGGGAATTCCCCCCGGAAATTTGGTCAAATTTATGTCGACATAATATTTTAAAAATACGAAAATATGACACATTGTATTATTGAACAATACCTATGAGAGTGTGATATTGCAATTATTAAACCTACTGTGATTTTTCCTTTCATCAAAATAACAACAACAAATTTTTTTTTTTATTTCAGCTACCACAATCGGAACTTGATGGATTCGATCCGAATTTCAAAAGGTTTCGAATTGAAAATGGAGAATCACTTGCAGAAAAGGATGAGGTGAGTATTTTGGTTTGCTTAAAGAAATGGTTTTCTCTTCTTTTTTTTTTGGGATAAATCTAATTTAAATAATTTCAATTTATGCACCCCTGAGAGTGTCATCTTCAGTTTTGTTATTTTTTTTTTTCTATTTTGAGGTAAATTTTTTGGATTGACTTGGAAGTTTCGCGTATAACCTCAATCATTTGTCGTCGTTGTGTAGATGGATTTGTCAACTACATTCATGTCAAACTAAATCCAATTATTATACCCTTATGTTTTTATAAAACGTATCTATATATATACGACTATATATACAACTAGGTATATATAGTTAAAATGGTTTTACTTTTGGAACATTAAAACAAAACAAAAGAAATATATACAAACCTTTACCTTTATTTTAACATTTGATATCATCATACAAACAAAGCTCAAATGAAAATGTTGTTCAAAAAGCTGACCAGCATGTTGTACATATTTCTAAAAAAGTTCGCATCAGTAGTATAAACAAACAAAAAACAATTTGACTATATTTTAAGGTGTATATATGTATAGTCGTATAAAGAGTATAATGTGTTTTAAGTAAACTAATCCCAGGCGCGCATATGCAACTAAACAGATTGGTTTCGATTTTGAGCACAATGGACTCGATTTATGACAAAATTTTAAATAACATTGGAGGAGCGGTTTAAAAAAAAATTGTTAATATTTTAATGACAAAACATTGGTACGCAATTTTGTAGCTTTTATTAATGTGGAGTTATAAAATTTAGTTTAAGAGCAAACCATCAAAATATTTTTATTTTAGTTTTTAAAATTTGTTTAAAAATTCAAAACTTGTTGTTTTGAAAATTTTGATTATCCAAACTTAATAGAAGCTTCTGCGTAAACATTTTATTAAAATCGGTTCAACAGATAATTAATAGATAGTGGAAAACCAAAAAAATTGTTCTATGAGAGATACCTACCATATTTTTAATCGATGGATACATTTTGTTTCAAATAATATGGTTGATCGTACTAATACTATTATAGCTCACATAAAAATTTTAAATCAAAATCGATAGGAGCTTTTTTTGAGGAAAATGAGATTTTCCTTATTGGTTTTTAAAAACTTGTAAGGGTGGTAGTTTCCTACAGTTATAAGAATATCTTTTATTTAAAATCTGCCATCACACTGTGGTTTTAAAGATCTCTTGGTCCGATTTTAAAAGAAATACATTAGTTATTTGGGAGCCTATACATATATTTGATGTCACATGCTAAAGCATTGGTAAAAAATGTAATTTATAATTAGAAATAAATTAACTAAACAAATTCTGAAATTGTTTTATTAACACCAACGCTATATGTACGCCATATTATAATTTTTATGAGAAAAAAAAATTCAAAATTCGTTGGAGCGCTTTTTTAAAAAATGTATTTTTTATATATATCTATAAACTTTAATTTAAAAAGTTAATAAAGGTGAAGAAACAAAAATTGGAAGGCAATTGCATAGAGTTTATTAAGGCGGAGTTAAAAATAAATAATAAATTATTAAAATTTTTTTGAAAATTTCGGTATAAAACTTTTGAAACATTCTCCAGAAAAAAAATGATCAAAATCAGTGGAATCGTTTTTGAGAAAATCGAAAATAAAAAGGCTGTATATGGAAGGGACCATTTAAAACCATTTTTCGGAATTTTTTTTAATAAAATAGTAGTCGTTTTGTGAAAAATTACTGTTTTTTTTTAAATTGTGGGAGGTAAATATTATATGAATTTATTTGTGACCTCTTCAGTTGTATACAAATTGAAAATCTTGTAGCAGGCGGAAAATATGAGTAATGAGAATGAGAAAAATAAGATTTTCAATTTGTATTTGTAGAGTTCAAAAGTTTTTTGTATGTCTTTTAAAACTTTTTATCTCTATCCAAAATTGAGGCGCTCAGGGCCAAAACGGCCTAACCCCAAAATTTTCGAACTGAGATAAATGAAAAGCTTATTTCAAACAATTTTTTTTTAATTTCCATTAAAAGTTAAATAAAAATTGTTTATTATTCTTGTTTGAAATAATTAATTGTTTAAAGAGTCATTGTGTACTGTTGACTTAACTTATGCAAAGTTTTTTTTTGAAAATTATATTTCATCTTAGCAACCTAAGCCATTTTATCTTCGAGCCTTTTTGATGTTTTTTTATACATTACAAACATTTTTCCGCAATCATAACAAAACTATTCTACATAAAGTTTCGGTTTTTTTATAATATATAAATGATTGAATTGTGGTTCGATCTGCGTATTTAGTTGATTTTTTTTGGAAATGTGGGTTAGGCCGTTTTGGCGCTGAGCACCTCAATTGTCAACACATATTTTTTAAAATTTTAATTGTGTGAACAAAGACGCTGATTACACGATTTATTTTCTCGTTCCTTTCATCTTTCGTCTTTTTGACAGACACGTATTGTTGTGTTGTAGATACTAGATGGTTCCTTTTTACATTCGTGAAGACTCTTTCGTTATTTTGTAGTTAATCAAATTATTCAGTGAAAAATCGATGACTAAATTTATCGAACCTTTAGGGCCAGTTTCACAGTGTACACTTAACAAAATAAGTGGCACTTAATTTTCCCATTTTGGCACTTAAGCCGCAGTTTTACTACCTGAGTAAATGGAAAGTAAGTGGCCAACATGGGAGACTTAAGTATCACTTATTCCGATAAGTTTACACTATGAAATTGGGAATTAGTTTTCCATATTTGGCACTTAAGTGACACTTACTTCACTGTGAAACTGGCCCTAAATATCGTTGTTTTTTTGTTCTTTCTTTTTATTTTTGATAGTCAAATACGTTGAAATTCACATCAAAACATGTTTTTGAGTTTTGACTTAGAGTAGTTTGTTCAGAGTGCTGATTAAATCTGTAATAAAGGTTCTGATTGAATGACTCTAATTTTTATTGTGATTGCTAAGGTCTGAATTTTTGTTGAACGCACCCACTGAACTCATCGACAACGAAGATGATTGTGATGCCACATACATACATCTGTGGCCACAAGCCATAACCGCCTAAGTCGATTTTTCATTCTTTTCAGGAGAGCAGCTTGAAGTGATGGTGATGGTAATTTCAAAATTTTTGAAATGCAAAAATCAAGAAAAATGACCTTGTTTTTTTATATAAAAAGCAAATAATCTGTATGTACCTATTATAATTAAGGAGGAATTTAAGAAAATAACACTTAAGGTGTTATGGCTTATTGAATTTGAAAAAAACAAAAAGCTTAGGTCGAGTTAAGCTTTTATGGCATATTTAGAAAACAAAAAATAAAAAGCTTACTTTGAGTTGGGTTTGTATGGCATATTAAAAAAAAAGATTCAAATTTATTATGTCGACTTAGGTCATTGATCCTTGTATAAGAATGTGATTTAAGATTTCCTTTGTTGAGTTGAGTTCATTTCCTTACCAATATAATACCATATTTCAAGTTGATTTTCCCTTTTTTTACTTACGTATCGCAAAGCAGTTGTTCTCCGATTAATTTATTTCTTAGTAGGTACATGTATCATTACAATAATTCAAACAAATGACATTTTGAAAAAGATATGAGTATATTATTATTATAATTCAAGATTTTTTATAACATTTATATTTTTTTTTTCATTTTTGTGATCAACATTAAAGTTCAAACAAAGCAAGATGTGCAAATGAACAGGGTGCAAAAACTTTGGGCGCTTGTTCAAACATCTTCTGCGTTATCATGCTCCGTTAAATCGGGATGAGTATTTGGCTCATCATTATTTGTTGTGAGATTATCATAGAATGAGTGAAAATCAGGGCTTATGAATTGCTTTAAGCTCATAAGATCCTTTTTCTTTTCTGCAGAAATGCTTGGCAAGTCGACTATATTTGTAATTTCATTGATATTAACTATAGAAGCTCCTCTCTTTCCTATTTTTAAAATATTAAAAGCTTCATTGGTATCCAAAGAATTTTTGTATTCTATTTGGTTGCAGCGTTTTGTGTATCTGATCCACCGAACTTCATGCCAACTAAATTTATTTCCATCTTCATCAATTCGTTTCCACGAGAATTTAGATTTAGAAATTTTTGAAAAATTATAAAAATCTGCATTCGTCATCTCAACCGTTTCGATCTTTGTTCCAACACTATTAACAAATTGATACCAATCCCTTGGTGTTTCAATTTGGACATTTGTTTTTTTTTTCATGCGCTCAATTAACGCATGGTCGCTGTCACATTCCATGTGCGTATGCCCTGCTTCGGGGAATTTGTGATCGACGCAATCAATAGTTTCCGAGTTAGATATAAATGCAATAAACATGGCAGAAACAAATGAGTTCTTGTTCTGGCCAGAACATGAATCGCTGTAAAATGTTATGGACTTAGTCTCTTCTGATAAACTTTTTAGTAATTTGTAAATGCAAGATGAAATTTCATTTCCACTACGACGGGCCATAGCTTCATGCCACATGAAACATTTTGCTTTATTTGTTTCTAGATCGTGGACCGTTAAGTTAAAGGTCCAGAGTTGTCTTTTGTAGAAACTTATAGAGTTCCTTAAAAATGGCGTTGGCAAGCATTGTTGAAGGTCAAAGGCGAAGGTTTTTATGGGTTTAAAATGTATTGCGTCCATTTTATCGTTGCGCTTTGCTTCATATGCCATTTCGGCCTTATTTAAATGGTTTTGTTTTTGTTCAATCAATGTGCACTTTTCGTCTTCAGATTCAGCAACTTTGATTTTCGACACATAGCTATCACAAGTAGAGCACGTGTCTACTTTTGGTGCTTTAAATTTAAGGCTCATCGTTTTGAAAATTTGTGAGTATTTGGATAGACTTACGGGATTTGAGGATTCTGATTTGTAAAGACGGTGCATAGATGCAAGATTAAGGCTAGCTGGTAAGTATTTCTTGCATGTGTCCCTTCGGCTATAATGGCTTTCATACGCTGGAAACCTTGAAATTTGATTCTTCACTTCTTCTTCAACAGCTGCGTCAAACTTATTAGCAGGAGTATGTTTTCCTCTCCTATTTTTGAATGGAATCAGTGGACAGCCAATTTTTTTGTTGATAACTGACTTAACAAAGCTGTCAGTTTCACCAAAGCACTGAACAAAATGTTTTTTACATACATTTATTACGTTTCCGTCAACTTCCAGCGTGTACTTCATTGTATGCTCTCGTTTTCGCTTCCGGTTGATTGCATTGACCATTGTGTCAGATTTCTTATCCTCTATGTTTATCAAAGACCCAATATAGAGAATTCTTTGGTCATATGTTCCTAAGGACCAGTAGTGGTGGAACAACGATTTAATTTTTTCGATGTCTATTCTCTCGTTGCATTTATTCCTACAATTATCAAATGCCTTCCAAGATCTAGCCTTGACTATGTTTCCTTTTACTGATTTATATGACTGGCCACTATTACGAAGTTTAACACGAAGTTTTTTCTTATTTTTATTCTTGGATTTTGGTGTTCCTAAGGCTTCTTCTAATTGAACTCCCATAGCAATAATTTCATCATCATTCTCAGAGTTTGAATCATTAGACTTACTCGTATTAGATAAGTTAAAATCCGGATCATTCACTGAATCATCAGAATTCATCCATTCAGGCTTATCGAGTAAACTATTATCAAATTGAAAATCATTATCAACATTTTCAGCCAGTTCAAGTTCACCTAAGTAAAAAAAATGATTATGTAATAACAACCTATCGTCTATGAAATAATGTATCTTTGATGAAATTAATAAGATTAACTAGTTTCTTACTTTGGAGAAAGTCAACATCAAAAAATTGGCCGTTCATTGATGACTGTTTTTCGTTTAGTACCGTTGGTTCAAAATTTGGCAAAAGATCGTTATTAATCCCCTCATTACTTGTGTATTGTTCTTTGGATATTTGATTACTCTTGTTTGCACCACGCATTTCAGTTTTGCTCTGAAATGTTCCATTTTCAAAACCCCTAAGGTTTTCTGGAGCAAATTATAATAAGACGAACAAAGTTATGGAAGAATGAGTACTTTATTTCTTAAGAGCAAAAATATATAAAATATGATCTGCCTGCATTTATTTACTATTATAATTTAAAGGGACACTTAAATAATATAGGGCAATAAATTAATTTTGTCTCTGCTTTTTTGAAAAGTTCATTTCTACAATAATAAATAAAGAATATAGAAAATCGAAGTTTTGAAACTTGCAAATCTGGCATTTTTGGTGTATTTTGTAAGACGTTAAATTGTGGATTTTCAAGAGTAATATTATATATTTACGCGTAATATGTTAAAATACTTTTTTTTTATTTATAGTCGCAAAGTTTTCAACTATTTTGTTCACCATAGTCATGAGGAGTCTCGGTCATGAAAACAATCTGTATAGTACAAAAATAAAAAAAACCGCTATGTATAAATAAAGGAAAAAATCGTTGAGAAGTTTCCGATACCTCAATTTAAAGAAGTAAAATATTTTTTACTAGGTACACTTTAAAGATCCACAAAATACATCAAAAACGCCACATTTTGAGTTCTTAATCTCAAAATATCTCATAATTCTTAAGTAATATAAAAGTTTCGATTTTGGATTTGGATTACACACATCACAGACTTACCTTTGGCTTTAGCACGCTCAGTAAGCATCCTTGCTAATTGCACCATTTTCACCGCTCTGTTAGACATTTTAAACACACTTTTGCAATAAAACTTCACTTTTAAAAATAACTTTCACAAGAACTCTTCACTGCAAATGCGACTGGTCACAACAACATAAATCAAGTTATGACACGAATTTTCGCAAAATTAATTTTGAATTGGTTAAGGCAGAGAAGCCTAAGTGAACTTAGATTTGCGGTTTTTAAAAATCAAATATACCATAACGGCCTAACTCGATGTATGATTTTAAAAGAAAGTCTGGTTTGCCAAATGCGCCTAAGTCAAATTAAATTTATAAACAAACGGAACTGTGGTTTTCCATAACAGCTTAAGTCAAGTTAAGAAAGTGAAATATTTGTTCTGTTTAGGGAATAACAGCCTATGTTGACTTAAGAAAATTTAAAAACGACAGTTATTAATTAAAGGCCGACTATGACTTTCTTATCTTGACTTATGTTTTTAATACTTATTAATTTTTTAACAAAATGCAGAGTAATTTTAACTTATCTAAAGATATGTTTGTATGGCAAAACAAACTTAAGATACTCAAATAACTTAACTTAAGTTATGAAACCTACGTTATAAAAAAAATATTTTTTCTTAAGTAAAGTTGTTTTGGCATATGATACTTTTCAAAAAAGGACTTAGGTTGTTAAGTTTTTTGCTTATAACTTCTGTTTGCAAAATGATACAGAAGTAAAAAATTGAGTGGGCATAGATCTTGATATTCTGAACACGATTTTGAAATAAACTCAATTTCGTCATAACTCGACTTAGGCGTTTATGGTTTATGGCCACTGACATATGTAAATATCATATATGTACACCACTTGCTGTTCTATGTCGATCGTACTCGACGAGAATTGTTTTGTGAACAATAATTTTCTTTTATGGAGAAATAAATTTTGTTCGATTCACGACAGAGGATACATTTTTTTCACCAGTTAACCTATTCATATGGTTACAAAATGTTTTTTCAGACAAGAAAAAACAAAAGTGTCTTAAAATTGTATTTCAAATATCAAATTTGTGAGTTGTGACCTGCTCTGAAGAAGATCACAATTTCGATAGTTTTTGTGAGGCTCACAGTTGTGAGGGTGCTGCCAGAATACAAAAACCTCACAAAATCGAGTTCACTTTACCTTGTGAGGTTGTTGTGACTTGTGAGGTATCAGTGAGGTTTGCCAGAATAGGGCTGTATGTTTGAAAACAAATCGGATTGTTTAATCATTTAATGGACAATAAAATAAACTATTGGGTTACTTTCTTAGATACCGCACAGAATAATCAGCTCTAACTGTCATCTTCAGTCGGAGGTAGCCAATTTTGATTATTCTTCGCGGTTTTTTTTTGTGATTTTTTACTTTTTTTACGTTTTTTACATAAGCATAATTAAAATACAACAAGTAAAAAAAAATAACGTAAAAAACTATGTAAAAAAAACGTAAAGTAAAAGCGTTGGACAACACTGATTCATCACAGATGCTAACTAATAATAGATCATTATGAATGAACTCAATTCCCTATACCTTATAACTTACCTACCTTTCATGGATAATCACTATCTTTCTTAAAAAATCTCAACTCAAACTCTCGTAAGCAACATAATTTTTTCTGTTTTATTTGAACAACCCCTTATGGGTTCAAGTTGCTTATACATAATAATTAACCAGGAGCTAATTCTTAACAAATATTCTTTGTATTAATATCAGAAAATAGGTCTACTCAGATAATTAGGTATAAAGATATGGATTGGAAAGGTGCCCTATACATGTATACAATGTACATGAACACATATATAAGTATTCAAGGAAAGAAAAAAAAACAGTATTCGAAAAGAGCCGAACATTAAATACGGTAAACGACTTCACAGTATATAGGATATAATATTGGAACAAGACTTTAGGTGAAGCGCAAGCCAAACGTCCACATTAATGAGGAGATAATTATGTACACAATTTTTTGTATATTTGTTCATGCGGAACAAACATTCTATTTTATGTCGAGCTCATGAAACTTAACTTGTACATACCTTTATTTTTTTTGACATGTCTACCTTTTTCATTTATCTGACTGTCTGTGAGTTTTTTTCCTTTATTTCTACACTATGGTACATACTTTCACCTTTTGAATAGGTTTCATATCTAATTATATTTAATTATTATTATTTGCAGGTATTTGGATCGCCAAGCACGCCTATTCTTGAAAATCCTGAACATCAGACAAGATGGTATTTTAAATATTTTTTGGGCAAACGTAAGTGGAATTATTAATTATTCATCTTGATGCAAATGGAAAAAAATTATCATAACACTTATACATATTAGCGGAATTAATTTCTGTTTGCCTCCTTCCTTAACAATATGAGCTACCTATAAATTTTTCGTTTTGTTTTTCAAATTTCCTTCCATATATAGTTCATCAAAACTATGTTGGCCTAGACGTGGAAAAGAATCCATATTTTTTGTCAGTCGTAACACAGGAATCTGGAAATCAAGGATCTCCATTGAATAGGGCAATTTTGTTCAGAAAACAGGTAAGCTATTTATTTGTTAGAAGACCAGCCAGACAAATATAAAGAGTCATTCATTTCGTGGTTTGGAGTTGGAAGCGCTGGCATTTGACACCTGTCAAACTCAGCTGTCATTTGAAGTGTCATAATATTAGTTGAATGTTTGCCATTTACGATAATGGATTATAATCGAACAACGCGTTAAAATTATTAAAACTTACTACAAAAGTGGTGATTCAAACGTAGCCACTTTTCGCGCATATTTCGAACAACATTTTCTTCAGCGATGAGGCACATTTCTCACTCGGTGCGTATGTAAACCAACAAAATTGCCGCATATGGGGCTCAGAAAACCCACAAGTGACCGAAGAGGTGTCATTGCATATATAGACAACCTGACTGTTTGGTGTGCTCTATGGTCGATAAGTGTCATTGGTCCGTATTTCTTCGAAGATGCCAATGGGCAGACGGTTACAATCAATTCGGAGCAATATGGTCGAATGATAACCGATTTTTTTTTGGCCGGCGATTGAAGATAATGACTTGGACGATATGTGGATCCAACAAGAGGTGGTAACAAGCCACACAACACGACCATAATTATGGCTTTAAAGCATGAGAAGTTCCCTGGTCGCGTATAATTTCACGTTTTGGCGACGTCAATTGGCCACCATAGATCATATGCGATTTGACACCTTTAAATTTTTTTCTGTGGGGCTACGCAAAAGACCGTGTTTACGCAAATAATTCCCCTCTCTCTAGACGCATTAAAAACCAATATTACTCAAGTTATGACCGAGATACCGCCCGAAATGTGCGAAAAAGTGGTTAAAAATTACTTCAGAAGAATCGCATGCTGCGAATCTTCCCGAGGAGGCCATTTGAATGATATTGTTTTTCACTCTTGATGGCAAAGTCCAAACTTTATAATGAAATAAACTTTTCATCAGAAATGTATTTCTGTGTGTGTTTTATTTAGCTTTACTTGCGAAACCGAAAAATAAATGATCCTTTATGATGTATTAGTATGTTATAATGTAATTTGCTTAGCATATCCTATACCCACGGTGACCATCCGTTCATTTTAATATAAACAGTTCTGTATTTAAGACGATGTTAATTATGAATTCTTTGTTAAACAAAAACACATAAATGTTCTGTATTTTAGAAGTTGTTTATTACTTATTTTGTATTTCGTACAAATTCTTAAAAACAATAACCTACTTCCTTTACTTTGAAACTCTGTGCATTTCTGTGAATTTCTACACCAAAGTCTATCAAAGTTCATATAAAAAAAATAAAATGACGTAGAAATTATCACAAATGCACAGAGTTTTAAAGTAAAGGAACACACCTAATAATAATAATAAAATTCAGAGGCAAACAAAAATAATGATGCTTACGTACCTTAACCGTTTGAAAGAACGAACAAGATCTATAGTACAATTTTATTTTGTCAAAATTCTCCTACACTAACAGTTTTTTTCTATTCTAAGGGCCAGTTTGTTCACAGTTGATTATCTTTAATCAAGAATTAATGGAACTGGTAAATCATAGAATGTGCATGTTAACCAAAATGTTTATTAGGGAAATCAAAATTTGAGTTGTTAATCATGGAAATCGCTAATCAGCCGAGTTTTTTTGATTAGCACCAATTAATTAGAACCTGTTAATGTGATGGTGCAGATTTAACCCACTGTGAACAAACTGAACCTAAATAATATTTGAGCAAGTGAAAAAAACCCAAATGAAGATTGAAACTGCAAAATCTATGTTGATAACGAAATACAATTATATATGAACTCAGTTCCATTTCTGGGCTAGTTTTAGTGATACCTTAAAATTCAGACTGAGCCCCTGCTGAAAAAAATTCTGCATACGCTACTGCCCTCAAATGTAATGATTTAGCGGGTCGTGACCAACTGTCGTTTTTGTGATAAAGGAGTCAAACCATCGGCGAAAATTAATCGAACGATTGTTTTAGAAGATGTCAGTCAGACAATTATGTTTGCCAGCAAGCACTGGACATTCCAAGAAGTGTCTGCTCCAGCCCTCAAAGCAAAACCCACCGAAGAATAACTCAAAAACAATGTTCCTTACTTCATAATACAGGATGTTTGGCCAGCTGGTCTAGCCTAGACCTCAACCCGTTGAATTACAAACTGTGGTCCGTTTTACAGAGAAAAACCTGCTCTGGGTAGATTAGACACTCAAATATTGAGTTATTGAAATGATTCCTTGTTCGTGCAGCGAACAATATTCCAATGAATGAGGTGCGTCCTGCGATCTATGTTTGGCCAGAGCGTCTTGGGTCGTATTTTAAGGCAAATGGCTGGCATTTTGAATGATGTGTTTTATAATTAGTAAAGTTTTTAAAAATATCAGCGCATTAATTTTTTCTTGTATCAGTATTTATGACTAATTAGACTAGGTTTTATCAGTAGGTAGGTACTTTCGACTTTGACTAAAAGTAAGCTTCGTTAAAGTTTTTAACCACAAGCTCAAGTTCGTGCCATCTATAGATGTGCATATTTTTTAAATTAGGTACAGGTACACGATAGTAAGTGTGTTCCTTTGGGCCTTGCAAAGTACTTTTTAGTACTTCGCAGTAGATGATGAATGGAACGCTTTAATTTTCGCCAAAAGAAAAATCTAACCTCAATGTATAGACGAAAGCTTTGTTGTTTGTTTTTTGTATTTGAATTTTATTTTAAATTATAGAAAACATCAACAACAATACCATGTAATTTCTTCTACTGAAGGCGTCGCTTTCTTGCGTGGATTCATTTCGTTACTACATTATTGAAGTGCTTTGAACTGCTTTGACCATAGAGTAGAAGTAGTTGAAAGCAGCCAGAAGTACTTGGCAGTAGATGCTGCAGCCCAAAGGAACACGCCTAATAATAGCTGTTTATTATTTTATTTTCTGCAAGATCCAATCCAGATCAGATCATGAAAATAAAACAATCCAGGATTTTAGTGACTGAAAGTTGTATATACCCAACTCTTTTTTCCCTTTCTTTTTCTTATTTGTATACGCACTACGCCTGTTGTATTTTTTCTCTAACACTACTGATGACATTTACAAATTAAGGGTGTGTTTTCAAAATGGAATTGGAAATCCAAATTCATAACAAAGTTGGATTTTGTGTTGTTTTTGTAATACATGTATTTTCTTTAGTAAATCCAATCTGGATCTGGGGGAAAATAAAACATAGCTAATCAGTAAGATATGAACTATTTACTCAAAATTTATTTTTACTTATATTTACGTAAAAATGTACATGTAAACTACAAAGCAAAAACAACATAAACAAAAACTGAAATTAGCTCGAGGAAAAACCAATGAGGCTGCCAGTGTAAGGTCCACGGACCACGCATTGCAGTGCAATTTTAGCTTTTTCTCTACTCATATAAAAATTTAAATAAATAAGAATAAAAATTGACTTTAAGCTGCTAAAGAGGGAATAATCGACATAAATGCCCAAATTATCTGTAGTAAGGAAGTTCGTCCAACAGCTCGATCTTAAACGGGTGTAAGCCGAATTACAAAATCTTTCCCATTGTGATATCAGCTAATATTCTTTATCTCCATTCATTCTGTTGGAAGATCAGTTAGAATTTCAAAAAAATTGAGCATTGTCTTAAAATGCAATACAAGTTACCACGCTCTTTTTAAATTCAATTTCTCTTCTCTATTAATTAATTTGAAATTCAAAAGGTTTTCGTTTCACATTTTTGATTCATTTGTTTTCAAACAATAATTGTCTGGTTTGAAATCGACCCAAAATTGAATATAAAACTGAGCATGATTCCTAAAATTGTCCAACAAAAACTATTTATCAGAATAAAGGATTTAAAATGATAAATTTAAGCCGAAAGATATTATACATCTCCCACTTTATCAAATGGTACCTATATGTATATTCACACAATAGATTTTTTGACAACTCACGTACCTAAAACCATTAGTTTTACATCACATAATACCTTTATCATCAAAACAACGTGGTAACGACTTATAGGTATTTGTTAAGTTTAAGTGAAACATAAAGGTCAAAGTTTTCATCATAGTTTTTGCGTTACAAATTTTTACCAATTACTCATATAGCTTGCCTTTGGCTAAAAACCTTACCTACATTGTTAGTTTGAAATGTTGAAATGGGATCCTCAGTTTATAGATTAAAAAGAAAGGACACAACACTTAAGCTCCTTCTTTAACTATTCATAATCTTCTTCGAAAAGAATAAATAAATGTAAATTTCTCCCTCAACTTGGCCACAAGGCAAAGTATGAAAGGTTAAGGGTTATACACACTGGGGGAGGGCGGGCGTTGTCTCCTATTTCACTATCACTGTCACAAGGACTTGCGTCATGGCACAAACATTTAAAATTGCATTTGCGTGGAAATTGAAAGAAGAAGAAACAAAAAAACAAAAATCAAATTAATCGCCCGCGATATCCTCTTTGCCTTTTTTTGTGTGTGCTTCCAATTAAAATCGTTTTCCTCTTCCGGCAGGCAATGGCAAATTGCATTAGGTCCTTAAAAATAGATTAAACTGCAGTTTGTGACCAAAATCACTCTAATTCATTTGCATATACTTTTGTTTGTTTATACTTCATATATATACACAGGGTGCACAGAAGATTGCTTTGCCATGCAGTTCTGGGCAAAAATTGACAGTTAAGCAGATTCTCGCCCACTTCTCGGGCATAGATGCTTCGACAAAAAACCCCAAGGAAATATACTCAGCCGATATACAAAAGGACCTGCTGCTGCTGGAGGAGCAAGAGGGTTCGGTTAATTTCAAATTCGGAGTGGTTTACATGCGACAAGGACAAGAGTGCGACGATGAGATGCTTAGCAATGGTAAGAACAAAACGAACTTGCGTTCGCAATTTTTCTATGTGATTTATGTAGTTGAATATATTACATATGTACCTATTTCAAATATTTTTTCTTCACCACCACCACCCAACATAGAGGAATCTAGTCAAGATTTTGAGGAATTCCTGGATGTGTTGGGGGAGCGTGTTCGACTGAAGGGATGGGATCGCTTCCGAGGTGGCTTGGATGTTAAAGGTATAAATGGAGTTTTATATCATGGTGGTTGTTGCCCTCCAGCTAATTAAAATATGTTTGTTTTATATGTGGGCTTTAATTAGGTGATATGACAGGAAAATATTCCGTGTACACATTATACGAAGGACATGAAATAATGTTTCATGTGTCGACATTGCTGCCTTTTTCCAGAGATAATCGACAACAGGTGGGAGAATCTAATTATGTTTATTAGTTCTATAATGAGGTTTTTAATTGAGGAATGACTTTTCAAAAACAAGATAAATATAAAGAACGTAAGCTTATTTTACTTTCTTTTTAAGAAAGGGTATAGGAATAAGGCTTTTATTTTTGAAGTCAACTTCTTATATTTTGGTTTAAAACTTAAAGATTAATTAAATGGTGCTTTAATACATATGACAACATATTCGCATTAATTATATTGAGAAAATCCCATTTTGAAAAATCACTTCTTAATTTAACTAACAAAAATATAAAAATATAATTTATAATTTTATTTAAACATTTTTTTTATCGATTTTTTAATATATAGGTGGAGCGGAAACGTCATATTGGAAATGATATTGTTAATATTGTTTTTATTGATCAGAATGCGAATAACACTGATAAAATATTACCAACAAGTTTTGACCCTATGTGGATTAAAAGCCAATTTACTCGTATCCTTTTGAAAAATCCAAAATTAAACATTAAATATTACTAATTATTTTAATATAACATTTAAATCATATACTAGTATCAAAATCTATAAATTAATTATACTTTATATTTAATAATTTATTTTATTTTGTTTTATTTTATTTTATTTTATTTTATTTTATTTTATTTTATTTTATTTTATTTCATTTTATTTTTTTTATTTTATTTTATTTTGTTTTATTTTATTTTATTTTATTTTATTTTATTTTATTTTATTTTATTTTATTTTATTTTATTTTATTTTATTTTATTTTATTTTATTTTATTTTATTTATTTTATTTTATTTTATTTATTTTATTTTATTTTATTTTATTTTATTTTATTTTATTTTATTTTATTTTATTTTATTTTGCTTTATTTTATTTTATTTTATTTTATTTTATTTTATTTTATATTATTTTATTTTATTTAACTTTACTTTATTTTATTTTATTTTATTTTATTTTACTTTACTTTATTTTATTTTATTTTATTTTATTTTATTTTATTTTATTTTATTATTTTATTAACCATTTATTGTTTATAAAAATAAAAGGTCTTTTCATGAAATTATTTTCCTTAACTACATAGTTTTATTTAATCACAGATATTTTCGCTGTTGTGACTAAAGTAGAGAACACTTATCGTTTAGCTATTTTCTGTGATGAAACTGTACCTCCATTTGGACCAACTTTACCGGATCCACCTGAATTTTCTGTAAGTGTAAATTTTTTGAGCTATGACTATAATAAGCATAAGGGCGATGATTTGATGAATGAATATGATTTTTCGTACCTGACAATCGATATATTTGCAAATGTTAAATTAAAATTAAATATGAATATGAATACATAAGAATATGAATATGAATATGAAAAATGAATAATGAATATGACTTACAGAACTTTCGAACTTTAATTTTTTTTTTGAAAATTTAAAACACTGGCGTAGGTATAACACTTTAAAAATGTTATTTCACCAAAATATCAGAAAAGTACATTTAAAGCACTAGTTTATTAATTAAATAAAACAATTTAATTCGGTTTAATTAAATCAAATTAAAAAATCAGTTTCATTGTGTTTAAACTGACAAAAGTTTAAATATTCTTTTTCTATGTACATGCAGGATGTTTTCATGTTCCGTGAATTTCTTCTGGTTAAATTGATAAATGCGGAAAAGGCAACTTTCCAAACACCAACTTTCTCCCAAAAACGTGAGCGTACTCTAGAAATGCTTATTAAGGATCTGCACGAAGAATATGTCCACGACAGCAAATTGGTAAGTTCACACATCTCAATCCGATGATTCAATTCAATTTTATCGGCACGACATATAAAAAAATTCAATTGGTCTCATTCATATATCTATACCTTACTACCTATCTATATATAGAACATGTTAAACAGACGAGCATTCTCCGAGGTGCTATACGACGTGCCACGTGCTTCAAAACTCAAAGAGGACGCAAGACAAATTGAATTTGTTCGAATTGGACAGGCGCTTAAATTGGAAGCTATCGTACGAGGTGATGCCCCAACGAGCATAGCTTCAGCTAGTCCTTGTACGATATTCAAGAAACCACCATGGGAGCCACAATGTTTTTATCCGGCATTTCAACATCGAGGAACCCTAGCAGGAGATTCATTTAATCATGATAGCATATTCATGGCTACCGATGATGGTACTTTCCTTATAAAGGGTAAGTTTGATTTTTGTATTTGAAATTAAAAAAAAAAAAAAAACGTAAGATCATCCTTTAAGTGATGTATTTTCCACTTCAGATGACCAATCCCTGCAGCTCGTATTTGATAAAACATTTTTTGTAAAACAATTGAGTGTACTGGAAGAACATGGATTGCTGATAATTCGTGGTGGATCTGCTACTAATCGTGATTCTAATCGAATTCATGTTTTTCGATTAAGGGAATTCAAAGACGAAGCCATACGAGTTAGAGGTCGAAATGAGGTCAAAGATAGACGAATAGAACGCTCAAGGGGGTGTCATTTGTATGCGAGTTCAAAAATTAATGGTGGTCATTTGCGTTTGGTCGTTGCTGTGGGGAAGAAGCTTCAATTGTTTCAATGGAAACACACAGCAGCATGGGCATCGTGGTGTGCAGAAAGTGATACGGAAACGGTGGATGGATTTATTTTTCAAAAGGAAATTCAACTATGCGAATCACCGGCTATAATGACATTACTCGAAGGACCCACGAATACAAATGCAGGAGGGCTTATTTGTGTTGGCTATAGGTATGTACATATATGAATTTTTATACAATAAAATTTGTAGATTAAAAGAATTTATTTTTCTGCGTATGTTCGTCTGTGCGTCTGTTCCTCTTTCGTTATTGCGTCAGTGCGACAGTGTGTCAGTGCGTCCGCTGTAATTTGGGCTAGAACCTAAAAGGATAGATCGATTTGCTTCAAATTTGGTACACAACATTTTTATGTGATTTTCTATACGAAAAAATTTGAATTTTTGTTTAAGCTAATCTAGAACGAGTAGCTGTCATACAAATATATTGGTTTTTTCAATTTTTCTCAAAAATGGATCTTACGATTTTGATTAAACTTCTTACATTTAATGCCTTAAGAAATTAAAATATAACTGCATTGCACTTTTTTGACAAAAATTAATTGGCATAGGTAACAAAGGTTTGGGCATTTTTTTTGTTATTTTGGGCTTTTCACTTATAACTTTCTTATTGCTTGACTGATTTTGTATAAAAATTTGCATTTAAAAATTTTATAAAATATACATTTGTTTAAAAAAAATCTCCCTATTACGATTGTCAAATATCAATTGATATTTGATAAATATTCCAATTTGGTACATTTATTACTCAATTTATTAAAATCTGATCAACAATTTCGGAATAATTATCAATTGGTTAAGTTAACCATCGATTTTCAATATTTATCAATTATCAGTCGATAATTGACAATCGTAATAGGGTTGGTTTTCTCGCTTTAGATATCATTAAATATTCAAAAATATATTTACAGGTATTACTATGAAGTGGTTTGTGATCAATCTGGATCGGCAACCCGTCTTTTTGAAGTGGATGCATCCAAGCGAAACCAAACGCAACTTAATGCAGCAATCGAACTCTGCGATGGTCAAGAAACCGAGCTTCTTTTGTGCTATAATCGTGAGTTTTTAATTTATTAAGAATCGATCTGAATCTTCTACCTATATTCAATATTTTTTTGTAGATACTTGTCACTTTCAAAAGCTAAATAAGGATACAACATCCACAGAATTTGATTTCCACTGGAATACATCGCCCACATCAATTGTTTGTGCATTCCCCTATATCTTTGGCTTCACTTCTGATTCGATTGAAATTCGATTGTTAGTCAATGGTAATTTGGTGCATACTGCCACAATGCCAGAACTTCAATTGATCACATCGAAACGTGACATCTATTTTGTTACCACAGCACCGGAATTTATATCCAAAGATTTGAACATAAAAGGCCTGCAAATAAATGAAAATACACCAGAACGTAAGGTTAAGAAAACTCCCAGTGATACGTCGTCGAGTGAGGAGCTCTCTCGCACACCCGAAAGGAAGAATTACGTCGAGATTCCCATAAATCCTGAAAATGAGCTACAAACCCTTTTGGCTCTTCCAGTAAGATGTGATGGCGGTGGAATTCCATCGATACAGCGTGCAAGATCACTTCAAAAAACGAACAACGTCAACGAAGATCAAAAGCCAATTATAGCGAAGAGTAATTCATGTGGTGATCCATATCGATCGGATAATGTAAAAGACAGAGAGCCTAGTGTTCCGCCCAATTCTCCACGATCGGCCGGAAGTCAACAAACCCAGCAGCAGCAGCAGCAGCAACAGCAAAAATGTGGTTCTCCAATGTCGCCCACCAAGCGAAACTACAAGTATAGGAATCTTTTCACAAGCAGTTCAGGCGATACCTCATTCAGTTCTCCAGATCGACTGAAGCCCCTACGCATTTATCGAATACCCTTGTCCAAACTAACTGGAACTCATTCACATTTTCATGCACATTCCTTTAGCACTTCAACTTCCTCATCTGGTTCATCTGCGGCAACTGCAACAACAACAACTTTCAAACACTCCATAGATGTCCCGACGATTGCAAGTCGTTCCTATGAATGACATACGAGTGCAGCTGACTTTAGCAATTTAAATGAATCAAAAATTATTGGCAAGGGAATTGATACAAACGAAAACACCACTGTTGGGGTGACGTCGCCGTCGGCTAAGGACTCTGAGACCGTGCTATGCAATAACATGTGTAGTTCAATTGATTTTCAATATTTGATCTCACAACAACTTATGAGGTTTCAACAAAACAAAAGCAGACAAAACTGAATAGATCTATAAAAAAAAAAAAAAAAACATAATTACATAAATAAATACGCCTAGGGACTGCAACACTAAACAGAAAAAAAACTTTCTATTGCTATTTTAATATAAAGTGTTGAAATTTTTCTTAGAGAAAAGATTAGACATGAATGTGAGATTTTTGACATGACTGCAAATTTAGCATAATGTCATTTTTTAACTGTATAAATTATATCAAACGTTTTTTTATATTTTTTTACTTTTCATTCTTTTTATAAGTTTTTCATTTTACATTGATAGTATGGTCAATCTGTAAACCAAATAGAGGAAAATCACACAAAAATTTGCATAAGGAGGCTGGATTCTAGATTTTTTTTTCTTCAAAGCTTAATTCATATACAAAAATTTAGAATATTCCACTTCCAAAAGCTTTTCTCCATTTTTATATTTGATATTTGATATAACAAAATATTTCGACTTCTTTCGAAATTAAGAAAAAAACAGTGCAAAAAAAATATTCAATTTGAAATTCTGACCATTTCTTATCTGAGCTCAAACTATCTGAATGAATTAACGTCCAGTTTTCAGTTTGTTGTTTGCGTCAAAACATGAAAAAACTAATTTTGAAAAATTTGTCTGCCCTTAATTTCTTTGGGTACAAAAATTACAGAAATTAAGCCGGTTAAGAAATGTTCAGAATTTCAAATTGAACATTTTTTGCACTAACTTTTTCTCTCAGTCCAAATTGAATAGATTTTTTATAAAAGAAGGGAAAAGCAAGGGTAAGGTAAGTGGATATCCAAAATCTAGAATATAATTGAAGAACAATAAAATCAAAAATTCAGCCCGTTAAAATTTTGTGTGTTTTTAATTCCTTTATATGACTGTACTACCTATATATGGAATAGATACTCTTTCTGTGTTCTGTAAAATTAACATCAAAATCTTTAAGAAGTACATAACTGTGTTTACATATTATTAACATATTATATATATATACATATAAAACAAATATAGTACATTATATTAAAATAAAAATTTAAAAAGAAAAATGTTATACTACTAAAAAATTTATATAAATGTATGTTTAATTAGTTTTAATAAACATTAAGTGAATCTATTGAATTTCACTTGAAAAATTTGTATTGATTTTTTGTAGCATCCATGAGCAAAAAATGTGAGAAAATTATTTCCCTTTGTTGCCACCCTGGCAAGTTGTGTGTTCTGTCAGAAGGAAATTAGAAATCATTAACAACAAAAATACAAAAAGGATGTTGTTTACTATTTTGTATGTTTATCATCGTAGAAGTGGATTTATTTTCTCATTTCGTTCATAAAAAATTAAATTATTTCAATAAAAAGAAATTATTTTGTTGATCTAAAAAAAAATTATTAGTAAAAAGGGTCAGGTACAAGATTCTAAAAACGATAAAATATGATTCCTTCTCTCGTGAAAAATTTAAAAGGGAATTTAATTTTTGATTCGATCGCGAATCTTATTTTTTAATTCCTTTAGAATAAAATTCGTTTTCACGATCGAATCAAATCTGTTGGGATCTGTAAAATATAGTTCGTTTCCGAATTTATCACGTGGAAACTATTCACAAACCGTTCAAATAAGAAAAAACAAAATTCATTCTACAAAAACATCATTATAGTTATTACATTAAATATAAACTGGTTTTAATTTTTGACTTTTTTTATAAAATTTTTAAATTTAGCAAGAAAAAAATTAATTTTTCAAAATTTATAATTTTCTCAAAATTTTTCACTTTTTTCAATTGTTTTTTTATATTTTTGCAAATTTTCGATTTTTTTTCCAAATTTTCGCCTTTTTTCAAAATTTTCTACTTTTTTCAAAATATTCGACTTTTTTCAAAATTTTCGACTTTTTCAAAATTTTTCACTTTTTTCAAATTTTCTCATATATTTAAAATTTTTCACTTTTTCAGATTTTGTTTATTTTTTTTTTCATAAATTTTTCACTGAAGAAAGATTTGTTTAAGTGATCTTTTTTGATCCGATCGCGAGCGAACCATATTGTACCTGAATTTAATTTTTTCGATCTCACGAACGAGAGATACAGAATTTGTTTGTTTGTGAGAGAACTATAAATTTTATGTAGGTCGAAAATTTTATCGTTCGCCAACTATATTTTGTATGGTTCGTGAGAAGATCGATAAAGAATGATAAAGATCCGTATTTTATGATTCGCGAGCGATATTTAACGAACCCCGTGCCTACGTTCTATAATTCTCGCATCGATAAAAACGATTTAACTTTAACACAGCACCGCATTTTGTTTTATATTTTTTTAAATAAACTATTGCAAGTTTTCACTTTTTCGATTCAATTGTGTATAATCTTTATTGCAGATTTAATCCACTCTGATTAAACGGCCCTAAGTCAAAAACACGTTTTGATGTGAATTCAACGTATTTGACTACCAAAATAAAAAAAGAAAGAAATAAAACATTGATGTTTCAGGTTCATCGATTTTTCACCGAATATTTTAATTGCTCATCCCTAAAATCAAAGAAGCATTTTACGAAGAACTTATAGCTATAAACCTTTAATTTCGAATTGTAAAATAGTTTTTAAATACTTTAAAAGCTACAAATATGAACAAAAGTGATTAAAAAACATTTGTAATTATTAAAACTCTATTTATTTTCCAATAAATCCACCGCAAAGTTTTTGAACATCAAAATAACGAAAGAGTCTTGACAAATGTAAAAAGGAACCGTAATATCACGACGATACGTGCCTGTCAAAAAGACGAAAAACGAAACGACCGAAAAAGTATTCGTTTAACCAGCGTCCAACATTTCAAAAGAAAAATGTTCAAATGCTCAAATAGTCATTTTTCCCCGCCGGATTGAGAGACCTTTCACTTTGTTGCTGTTTCCTATAATAACTTTGTTCGTTTACATCCCAAACCTACCCATTTCTTCCATTCTTAGCCCGAAAGACTGTCAAAGTTCATATACAAAAATAAAACTGCTAGAATCTGGCAGTTTGGGGCAATTACGCGAACAGACCTAATGTAGTTTGTAGTTTTCGAAAAGCAATCGGGTACGTTCAATGCATTACGTTTTACATCTGAATTTTCAGAATTCTGAATTTTTAGAGCTTCTGATTGGCCAGCTGTCATAAAAAGTTAGATGACTTTTAGTGACTTTTAGTTTCGTTTTATCTGAATTTTCAGATAAATAATTCTCATCTGAAAATTCAGATGAAAGTTGTTTGTGGTGGGGGAAGTGCCAAATCAACTGAAGCACTGCACATAAAAGCTGAACTTTATATAATTTAAGTCTTGTTGTTGGCTGATTTTATTAGTTTTCTTCATGAAAATTCAGCACTAATTATTTCATTGAACGAACTTTTTGTTTATTGTTTAGTGAATTTTTAAATCAACAATTTTTATATTGATGTTTGGAAATTTTTCTATAATTTTGTAGGCCACACATATCAATAAAAAGACTTTTAATGAAAATAATAAAAACTGTTGCTGATTTAGTAACATATAATTTCATCCTCACAACTAGAGCAAATCACCGCGCTGTCAAAAATTAATTCTATGTTTCTTTTTTACCTCAGACAAATCAGAGCACATAAGTCGTGTTTCTTTTTTCCATCTGAGCTAGCTCGGAGCATGATCTGTATGCTCAGAATAAAATGATCGAGCACATCGAGCAAAACGCTGAGCGATGCCAACTTCATAAAATTTTTATATAATTTGACAGATTACTATGCATAGGACATGTTCAGTGCTCAAGTGTGTTTCATAATTAAATCTGAGGGCTCTGATCATAATCTCCTCAGAGCTTTGCTCTGTTCGCTCAACCTCTGCTCAGAGCTTTGCTCAGAGCCAAAAAAGAAAAACGCCAAATGTTTAATATACGAATGTAATTAAAGTTCTATTTTATTTCGCTTAAATGTAAATCCTATAGGTAAATTCAGGAATTTCACATAGTGACTTTCGACTGAAATTTCAGATATTTTTTGCGTTCAACGACATAAATTCAGAAATCTGAACCCAACCATTTTTATTTTTGACGCTATCAACTTTGACAACATACGGAATATATTACTATACCTCAGATTTCCTTTGGTTCTGATCCGATGTAGATTTATATAATAAAAGCACTCCTCAATAAAAATTTTTTATTGGACATATACATTTATTGCAAGAATATATTCTAAGTTTAGTAGGTACCCTTAGGTAGGTATTGTTTAAGTGTGGATTGTGGAAAGTTATCTCCATCATATATATCAATAAAACCGTGAACCTAAAATAGGTGACAAGTATTCACTTATATTAAAACTCACTTTGTTTCGCATGAAACCATGCCAAAAAATAATTTTATTATTATTTATTATATTTTATAAATTCATATAGCTATTATATTATTATAAACCTTAAAAGGTAGTTAGTTCTTTCTTATATGACTATCGAATCTTAAATTCATGTTTTTTTTTCTGTTTCTAGTACATCATTATTGAGCTATAAAATTAACCAATCGTGCATAGAAAATAATAATTACAAGCATGGTGTGGCAGTTTAAGCATATAATATTGTTTTTTTTTGACAATATAAAAAATACAAAATGTCAACATTGACTCAGTGCTTTGCTATAAAATTGTTTCAGTTAATTCTTTCCTATCATTTTCTTATACAATTTAAAAAAGAAACTCAATTAAATGGAAGCACTCTTGTCAACAACAAAAAAAAAAGAAGAAAATAATAACAAAAAAATGAGGCAAAACAAAATCACAGAAAATATAGATAAATAAAATAATAACTTAAAATATTATTCGTATAGCGTTTAAAAAAAAAGAAATTGAAAAAAAAAGATAGAAAATTATAAAGAATCTTTGGGATTGCTGAAGCCTGTTTTTGACACTATTAATAGGACGCACCGAATTTTATATTTCTTATCTAATCTCAAAATCACATTTACTTACTTGCTAAAAAAAAAAAACTTAGTTACTTAATTTAGCACTTTGTATAAAAATCACTTATGTAGGTATAACGAGAAAACAACAGGTTCGTAAAAATATATAAATCTTTCAGAAGAGTCTATAGCATCTTTATAAAAATATAAAAATCTACCAGTCTTCATCTTCGTTGTATTCGGAGATTTCTAGTCGGTAGGGAGTTTTGGCATTTTTCAGCTTCCTATGACTACTTCTGCCAAGAGGATTGTGTCGCAGGTCAACGAGTTCCAAATTGTTACTTGTTATCATTTGGTCTGTGTCGATTTCTGTAAGAAAATTTATATTGTTTAATTAAATTTTTTTATCAAAACTATGTCTAGTAAATTCAGCCCTATCGCGAAGGGGTTTTTTCCTATTTCGGGAAATTTGATATCAACTTCGAAAATTTTAAGGAAAATATTCCTTTCAGCAAAATATGCTATTTTTCCTTATTTCAATGTAAACATTTTCATAAGAGGAAACAAGTTGACGAAGATTTTTTGACGTTTTCTTTGTATTTCCTCAAAAATTTCTTGCATATTTCACACTAAGAACTTTGTGGAAATTGTCTGTAGTTTCTTTTTTAAGTATAGTTTGGTTGAACACATACTACTATTTGTTTGAAGAAAAATGTCAAAAAAATCTCTTCAAATTGTTGACCAGCAGATTTCGTTTAGGTACTCCTCTTACTTCGTGCCCTTCTCACCCAAAAACCGAAAGTTGTTGGAAACTTAGTTTCCTCGTGTGGAAGGGGTCTAAGTCGTCGGGGAAAAATTATTTCGTGGGAGATTCGCAATGGGAAATATTTTTTCCGGGGGAAAAAAAAAAATTCCCATTGAATTGACGATATAGGGTTGATGGCTCATTTGTATATGATGTTTGATTTATACCAGAAGCAAGTAACCTAAATGGCAAGTGTTTCTTTTTTTTAATTTATTAACTTTACCTATAATTGCATTGTGACTTGCATCCAGCTCACGAAGATTTGGTATTTTAAACACAACTGGTGGCAAAACAATGAAAGTATTATATGATATATTAAGGCGGGCTAATGATGCAAGATCTGCCAATTCATCGGGAAGCTTGGCCATCTGATTGTGTGATAAATTAAGGTCTAGAAAAAAATATTAAAAAAATGTATGTTAATATAAAATATAAAAATAAAATAATTTAATCATTTACCTGTTATTAGATTGAACTTAACAGCAAATTTTGGTGATATCTTTCTTATGACATTTCCACTTAAATCGCAAGTTTTCAATGTTGTATTTCTCATAAGATGATATACAGCTTCTGGCACTTGCATAAGTTCACATTCAGAGAGATCTTAAATAATAAAAAAAAAACAAAAAAAGGTTAAAGAAGATGTAAAAAATGTTTGCAATGTTTTAGTGCATGTATAGGTAATCTACTCTACTATTATTTGACATATCATATATTTCGTCTATGTGATATTATTTTCAATTTTGGCTTTGAATTAATACAATTTAACAGTTAAAAATTGTTCATTAACTATAATTGCATTGACATTAGGTACTAATAATTAATCAATGATATGGGAAAATTACACAAAACATGATTTTAAAGTCCAGTTTCACACTCCATTAAGTGTCACATAAGTGCCAAAAATGGAAAACTTATGCACAATTTCACAGTGTAAATTTATCGGAATAAGTGACACTTAAGTCTCCCATTTGGTCACTTAAGTTCCACTTACTCAGACAGTAAAACTGCGGCTAAAATGCCAAAATGGGAAAATTAAGTGCCACTTATATTTTTAAGTGTGCTCTGTGAAACTGGCCCTTAGGGTTTAGAATTTCAAAGTTCCGGTTTAAGTTTTGCTGAAAGCAAATTTTTTGTACCTTTAACCATTAACACAGGTTCATTGTAAACAATATTGTTAGAAAAATATATCACAACAATCAATTAAGTACTTTGAAGTTTGTAACCACCTCAGTCCCACTGTGTTCCAGCTATTGTGACCAGTGCCTACGTTCTGTATCTCTCGCATCGATAAAAAAAAAACTTTGAAAAATGGAACAAAACTCTTTCAAATTTCATCGTTTCTCGACTGATTTTATCGATGCGAGAGTTACAGAATGTAGGCACGCCGATATGGCTGCCGGCTGGTTCCATGGCGGTCCGGTCTTTAAAAAAAAATTAATAAAACAAAATTATATTGAACTTCCAGGTGATATGGTTCTTTTGTTGATGTATCAGTATTTCAGTAAAACCTTTTACTTTTTACGTATTGATAAAACAGACTTTGTTGAGGCTATAATGTCAGTCAAATGAAGTGGAATCGATGGAATAAACCCATAGTTCTTGTCAAAGCCTTACTGCCATTGCTGTTCGATTATTCATTTATTCATTCATTCTCCTAATATAATTCGTTATAAATCATAGGCACCGGACTGCCTCTATCTATAACAAAATCATGTTTCCGGTATTAAACAGATCACTAAAATTGAATCTACAAAAATTTCATTACTGACGCCCATGTTCTGCATTTCACTTATTGTGAATTCACATGAGGAAATTGGATTTGGGTGTTCCACAATTATTCATTCGCAATGCTACTGTAGTGCATTTTCTTGGCTTTGTTGTTCATTACTGTTGTGAATTGGAATTTCAAAAATGAAAATTGATATTCTGCATTTCGGTTCATTCCGTTTTCTAAACGTCGTATTCAATCCAATTTTGTATGCGTTGAGAAATTGGTGCATATTTGCTGATAGTTTTATATAACAAAACATAAGCTTACTTTATGTTTTTGTTCCTTTAAGTATTAATTTATTGTTATTTTGGTAGGAAATATAAGAACATTACAAATAAATGAATACAAAATTCATCTAAACAAATCATATTTAGTTATAATCATGCCGCGCATTCTAATGTTAAATAAACTTCTTAAACAATTAAAAATGGATGCCCCATGAATTTTTATTATATTTATTTTTTTATAGTTCCAAGCAATTGCGAAATTTTCGAAACGAACAATTTAGGTGTGTTTCTTTACTCCCCAAAACTGCCCTTTCTTTCCCATTTTAGTCCAAAGTCCATATAAAAAAAAATTAATTTGGACTAGAATTGGTAGTTTTGGGAACTAAAGAACAATTCAAGTGAAATTAAAATTCGAATTCAGTTTAATTTCGAAATGCAGAACATGGGCGTTAGAATCGGAAAGTCTCTATTGATGCTATCCAGCTCTGGAATTCACTTTCGCGTTACCAATGACACTAATCGTTTTAAGAGGGAACTATGGGGACATTCCAGTTAAATCAGCGTAACTATTTATGTAATAATATTTAGCGTTCTTTAAAGTATGTAATTACAAATAATTTTGTTGTTTGTTTATATCATTATTATGAAAATGTTATTTAGTACATATATAAAGCTGTTTATCTATCACAGATTTATAAGCATACTTATTCTTACTGTGTTAGGTTAGGATGTATTCAATAAAGATTAAAGATTAAACAACTGCAACGCTTAAACAAATGAAGGTTCGGGCAAAAAAGTAAGCAAACACTCCTTTCTTTAAACTTTTAAATGACAAATTGCAGTAGGAGTAGAATAAAAAAAGGTAGGTTTTACATTATTTAACTTCATATTCATATTAAAAAATTCAGATATATTATGAATTATGATTCTAAACTTGTTTATGAATACAAAATTTTCTTTAATATAGTTTCAGCTAAATCAAGTAAAATTTCGCGCCAATTTTATTAGATTTCAATGAACAGCTGATTTTCGTTTCATTAACATAGCAAAGTAATCGTTCCAATTAAAATTCTGTTCTGTGCTGTTCTGTTCTGTTTTGTTCTCAATCTGTCAGTATTTTTGTCAATGATCAACTCTAACCTCAAAGTAGGTTTTGAAAAAGTCAAATTTCCACTAAAATTTATTTTTAATGATTGTTATAGGTACTTGTTGAAAAAAATTCTAAAGATACACTATATAATTTTTATTATCTGTAAAGTTTCAAGATTATAACCTAACCACTTGTTTATATCATCTCATTTATCACATCTTTACACTGACTGCTGTAAGATTAAATGAGAAAAAAATAAAAAAAGGAGCAAGAAACTAATAATAGCACACCATTTAACCAGAATACGAGCGAGAGAATACCTACCTATACACTTTACATTACATTTAATATTATACCTATTTTTTATTCAACATATCAGATCTGTTGAACCAAATTTCTATTTTAATCATAAAAGATGTGTAAAATGTAGATTAAGATGAAATAATATTCATACCTAAATGTTCATTTTCTTCTGCATTATTACACCGCTCAACTACTTTAACCACTGCGTTTGCCATTATCTAATTAAAAAAAAATCAAGCTAGAGTAGAAAAGAATGATACGAACAAAATCAGAAATAATCAAACGAACAACTGAAAAAAAAAATAGTGGATATAAAACACAATACTGAATCTGAAGAACTGAAGAAAAAAACTAAACGTTCGCGCCGTGCGAATATTTTTTTTTTATTTTTGATCTATTTTTACCACCAACTTGCTGAAATGAATAGTTATAGGTACTCTCTCTAGTTCTTACATTATGTTTAAATGTTTAAGAAAAATGAAAATTGAAATTCAATCATGAATCATACTTCATTTGCTATCATTAAGGTACGTTTCGTACAATAATAACAACAGTAAGATACAAGTTATAACAACACAAACAAAACATTAAGTAGAGCTTTTATAATGAAATTGGAATATTGGAATATGAAAAAAGCATCGGAATAAATTGGTAATAAAACAATTTTTAAACAAAATCTTTTAAATCTTCACAGGTGATGAGGTGACTATGTTCACTGGTGTGGTGAAATAAAAGCTTTAATACTTTTGGAAAGAAACTGAAAAGTGATGCCAAGTTTTAAAAATACCAGATATTTTAATCTTTTTGTTTACTTAATTTATTCAGAAAAATTGGTCTTGTACCAATTTTAAGGTTAAGTACTAGAGGAGCTGAGCGGAGCACCTTTTTGAAAGAATAAACCCTACACTTTTATTCACTGCAAGAAAAAATTATTAAAATGCACAACTGGACCAAACGAACTTGTTATTATGTAACGATCACACTGTGGTCTTTATATTTTAAAAACTATTCATCTGATAAAATTTAGATTGTTGATTGAGTAAAAAAAATAAAATAAAAATTAATAAAACAGCTGTTATTTAAAATAAGATTTATTTTTATTTCTTTTGTTGAAATAAAATTTTTATAGCTTTCGATCTAAGGCTAGCTTGGTAAGTCTTATTCTTTTTAGGAAACTTTAAAAACATGACAAAATTTTTAAAAATGAAAACCAATATTCAGACATATGATTTTTTTGAGGATGTTCTTTTAAAGAAAAAATACGGTTTGGAATAATGGATTTGGAATAAACAAGTTACTAAATTCTGAGAGGTCATGACATAGTCTATCACCAGTTTAAGTTTGGACCGATAAAATTTTGAAAAAAATTGGTACGCCATTTTTTAGTACATATTTATTATTGCGGGGTCAAAAAATTTATTTTCAAACAAAAAAACATTCACCCATTTTCGATTTACATATAAGTTTTTTAAAAAATTATTAAATTTTTTTTTAAATCCAAAATTGCGTTTTATTTTTTTTTTAATATTTAAACTTATTAGGCTCTTTTGTAAAAATTTCAATAAAATCAGAAACCAAAAATATGGTTCCATACCTTTAATTATGACCTAATACAAACTTTGTTCGAGTAATATGGTCACGTCAAAATTTTAATAAAAATCGTAGGAATTGTTTTTGAGAAAAATGAGATTTTCCTTAACGGTTTTTAAACACTTGTATGGTTAACGCATTATTTTTGATTTTAAGAATAATTTTTCGTTGAAAATCTGCCAGATAATGTTAAAAAATCGCCCAAGTCGTTTTCGAATTATTGAATTTAAAAAAAAAAAATGTTAAAAGAAAAAAATGTCTCCATAAAAAATTGATCATAATCAGGTGAACCGGTTTTGAAAAGAAAAAAAAAATGTTTATGTGGGAGGTAGCATTTAAAATTATTTTTGGAATTTTTTTTTCTTGCAAAATGGTAGTCGAAAAAATTGCCGAATTTTTTTTTTTTAAGTTGTGGGCATGTTTTTGAGAAAAATAAGATTTCCATTAATCCCTAAAAAAAATTGTACGGCAGGTAACTTTATTTTTGGTCTTAAAAAAATGAAAAAATACGTGTCGGGGGGAAATTCCCAAAAAACCCTGATAGTTTAGAGAAAATCGACCCACCAGTTAAGGCTGCAGACAAACGGACAGACAGACACACATACAATTTTAAGTTTGTCCTCTGTTTCCTTAATTTATAAAAAAAACTCTAGAAAACTAAATGCCTGCAAACCGATGACAAAAATGACATTTCGGAACAAACTGCACTTATGATATAATAACCCAAAATAAAAAAAATATTAAAATAACTCCTTGGTTTTAATCATGAATGAAACTACCCTTTTAAAATAACAACCCCTTACAACTCGACATTACAAATATTCAGCCCAACATTCGATGTTCCAAATGCACATGTCCGTTACCATGACGAAATTCTTCCTATAAGTAAAACCTAAACAAATATTCGCGTGATGTTGATATTTTTCACAAAAACTTTTGTATTCCAAATTCAAGTTTCACCGCAAGAAGTAGCCTTATAAATTTCATATTTCGTGTATTTAATAGTCATTTGAGCCCCTCATGGATGCAGACCCAGTTACAGAAGATCCTAATTCGTCGAAAACAACAATCTCCAATATGTCAGAATCGGACAGTGCAAAAAAACGAAATTTACTTCAAACACCAATAGCTCCGCCAACTGGCTACACCAGACCACCAACATCGTCACTCTTTTCTCGAGGAAATCTTATGAGTAGTCGCCTTGGTGGCGATAAGACTTCTTTGGCACGACCTTCAACAGCAGTTCGAGCTGTAGGTTACACAGCAGATTCGGAGAGACTAATTGACCAGGCATTTCTCCAAAAAGCCAAACAACAACAGGGATTGGGAACAAACACTGTGGATTCAGCTGCAAAAGAGGTTAATCCTCTAATTCGATATCGACACTTGGAAACGAAGATATCAGGCCTCCTAGAGTCTTCGATTCTTTTAAGTGCTGAGTCTAATCCAAATTATGCAGAATGCTTAAACAAAGCTAAGGAGGCATTTTCATTGGACAGAACACTACATCGACTTCGTGATCAATATGGTGAGAATCTTTTTCACAATCTAGAACTAACCTATGCGGTCTTTTTCAATCTAGCCGAGCAATATAGCAATAATGATATGTATGTTGAAGCCCTCAACACCTACAGCATGATGATCAAAAATAAAATGTTTCCCCATGTTAATCACCTCAAACTCAACATGGGTAATATTTATTTCAAAATGGGAATCTACACTAAGGCTATAAAAATGTATCGCATGGCATTGGACTCAGTTCCGAGCAATCACAAGCAACTACGTTTGAAAATTACCCAAAACATTGGAATTCTCTTCATCAAAATGGGCCAATACTCGGATGCAGCAACAAGTTTTGAATTCGTTATGTCAGATCGACCGGACGTTCGAAGTGGAATTCATTTGGTATTGTGTTATTTTGCTATGGGTGATATGGAGAAAATAAGAAATGCATTCAGATCATTGGTTGATATTCAAATAGAAAATGAAGATGACATAAAAGTCCAAACTTTCATCGAGGAGAATGAAGAGAGTAAGAGTGTTTTCGAAATGCTTAAGATAGATGAATTCGCTCTTTATAATAAAATTAAGCGAAGCTCAGTGAAGAAAGCCATAACTATGGTAGTCGATCTCATTTCACCAGTAATTGAAGAGAATTACAACGATGGGTACTATTGGTGCATTGAGGTGATAAAAACCTCTTCGAATTTATCATGGCTTGCAAGTGACCTAGAATTGAATAAAGCTCTGGTTTACCTTCGGCAAAATGATATCAATCAAGCTGTGGAAACCTTGAGGATGTATGAAAAAAAAGATGAAAATATGGCAGCAAATGCTCTGACAAATTTAAGTTTTATTTATTTGCATATTGGTGATATGGAGAACGCTCGATTGTGCACAAATCAATTTCTCGAAATGGACCGAAATAATCCAAGTGCACTTGTTAATAGTGCTGTTTGTGATATGAAAACTGGTGACTTCAACAATGCTAAACAAAAACTTCAAAATGCCCTTGATATTCAGTCAAATATGTTCGAAGCAAATTACAATCTTGGACTTTTAGCTGCAAAGAATTTAAGTGACGACGATATTGATGTTGCTGAAGAGCAATTTGTGAAAGTTGGAGAAAACATCCAACATCCTCATGTTCATTATCAATTGGCAAGAATTAATGAACTAAATAGTTCTCCACATTCTGCACTCGAAGTGTATTTACAAGTTCTCGGAACTGCTGGTGAGATGGATTCTAGACTCTTTGAAAAGTTCGCTGCACTCTATGAGAATTTTTCCGACCATCAAGAAGCGAATCAATACTATAATGAGGCTTATCGACTTAATCCAAGTGATATAGGAATAGCCACTTCAATTGGGTCTTACTATGTCAAACTACAAGCCCTCGACAAAGGTCTTTATTATTACGAGCGTTCAGTACTGGCTGATCCCAATGATCCAAACCTAATGCTTCGCATAGCCTATTGCTTTAGACATCTCTACATGCCGAAGAAGTATTTGGAAATGTTCGAAAGGATTTATGCGAAATTCCCTAAAAATATGACATGCTTGAAGTCTCTAATTCGTGTCACTAAATCACTAGGCATGTTGGAATTGCATGAAAAGTATAGTGCTGAATATGATAGGCTTGATAAATCAGCATTTGAAATGCGACAAGGCTCTGGAAGGAATGGCACAGCGAGAGGTAAACGGAAGTCGGCTTCAATTCGAAGCAATGATATAAGTTCTTCGGTGCCTCATCAACAATCACAAGTTAGTGCAATTAATGGTACTGTCTATGAGGGATTTGTTCAGCATGAAGATCCACTGGGACCACCCGCTGAGAGACCACGCACAGGAATGGTACGTCGTTCTTCGGAAGATTCTGTTGAAGAAGATGCTGAATTGTTGCTACCAATATAATATGAATGTTTTGGATATTAATTAAGGTATTAAAATATTGCTGAAATAAATGAAGAGAATAATTATTAAAAAAAAAAAACTGTATTACTTTGACTTGGTGAAAGAAAACTACAAAAGTACATCGCACCCTCATTCAATAAAAATAAAAACTAAAAGAACTCTCATGGACAATGAAATTCATTTCATTGTAAGTATTATACAGGTACTACAACCAAAATATATAAAAAGTTTGTTGACATCAGAAAATTTGTATTTTTCCTTTTTACAAGGAAAACTTTTCGGCGAATGCGATTTTTGGCACAGATCCAAACGGTCAGTTCGCGTTGAATGGTTTTTTTTTTTACAAAAAAAAAATAAAGAAATTAAGTTTTGGTGTGTATAATGTATATTATAATTATATTTTGTAGACACACGTTGTTTTACGAACTAAGGGGATTTTCCAAAAACATGAGCTAATTTTTCCTTTGTGCTGTTATTTTTTTTTTGTTTTTCTTTTGACACAAAGGCATGAGAAATAAGAACTTTTCTTTCTTTATGGGAAAAAAAATGAATGCGCATTTAAATTTAGGTAAGGTATACAACCCAGGCCAAATAGCAGACACACAACATGTCTTTAATTAGGCCAAGGAATAATAAAATTATTGCAGTCGATTTGTTTGGTTTTTATTTTATTTGATTTATAGATAACAAACTATACCTAACTAGGTAGGTCTATATATAGGTAATCTGAAGGGCATGAATAATGAAAACAATGAAGTTGGTTAAAAATTGCATAAGGGTTTTTATTTATTATTGTTTTTATCTTATCAGACAAAAATTGAAATGTTATAAATAAAATTAAATCATGAGTAATTGTTAGACTTCCATGATAGTCGATTTTACGGTTTCATTGTATTTACTATCACTATTAGATATATGGACAAATTCAAATAACATTGATTGTATGAATGGGTCATTAATACATTTTTAATAATTTAAAGGTTAAACAATCATTGACTATCCCATCTGAATAAATAAACTAACAAAATAAAAGAAGAGGGTTTTTGTGTGATAACAGCTAATAACACTAGCAGTTAGAGGGTTTACAGTTTTCGCACCAACAAACCTTCAATTTCAGGGCTTAAATTGTTGTATTAAGTTATTGAACTCCTATTATTGTTTGAAGCTTGAAATTTGACGTTTCTACAAAAATATAACTTTGTATTTGAGTGTTTTTTTTTTTATTTACACTGAACACTAACAAAAACTTTTGTTTATTTTCTTTCTTCAGTAAAAGTTTAATCCATGAATTGAAAGAGAACAATGGTTTTTAAAAATAGAAATTTAAGCGCAACTGAATTTATTGTTTGCAGCAATTGCTTTTGTGACCAATTGTTATCTGTCATCATTTTTTATGTATTAACAAAGCCATTTTTATCATATAAAAACTGTATATGGACTTCATTTACATCGCGTTGAAAATATTCGTATTTATATTCCTAAATCAATGCAACAAGAGAACACGTGAAAATGACCTCGCAAAAACTATCGACGTTTATTCAATCGCATATCTATGTATTTTTCTATTTAAAAGTTGTCGAAAAAATTATGTTAAGAAATATAATAGTTTTTCTTAATTTTTTTTTTAGTTTTTATTGATAAATTTAGGTAGGTATGTATGTAATGCATTAATATAATTATTTGGTTTTACTGCACTATTTTTTTTTGGACGAAGACCAATACAAAATTTTAAGGGCAGCAGAAAAAGAAGAAGGCAAATTACGTAGAAATGGCCCTGGTTATTAATTATACAGGGTGTCCCGAAATCACCGCCTCAGAAGAGGTAATTTCAAGTCGAAAATCTTAAGAGGTAATTTTCTCGTTTTCGCTATGTTTTTTTTTTTTTGTTGTTGGTACATTATATGAATATGATTCTTAGATGTTGGCCGAATTAAAAAAAAAATATTTTAAATAGAAAATGAATATTAACACACAACTTCAACACTTGCAATATCATATTACATTTTTTTTTTTATAGCCAGCAATTCATTCTTTAGTTATAATGTCCAATTAAGTTATGATTGTTCCTAGTTTTTGAATAAATGGTTTTTAAGACACTTTATTTTTCCAATTTCGTTCTCAAAATGAATGTAATTTATTTAGCTTTGCTGATGTGGCACGATCTAAAACTTTTGGCACTTTTTCATTTAAATTGTACTGTGGCACTAAATGATTTAATATATATCACTTTCATTTTGATATAAAAAAATAAAATATTTGGCGAACAAAAAACTAATTCTTAGAACGTTTCTAAAGAACTTAACGCACCCACACTACTAATCTTCATCTGTTCAAATTTTATCTGTTTTGATTTAATTGTTATTTATTTGGGAAATTGATTTTCATGATTTGTTTTTCTTTAAAAAATTGTGTTTGTACTTTAAAAAAGTGTTTAAACGATATTTTTCTAAAGGTTTGTCAATAACACTGGAGAACACTGAAGCCGAAGTCGCATATTGAGTGCCAAGAACATCCTTAATTTGGAAAATATAATAAAAACAAAGTAGGTAATGTAATGAAGTGCAATTAATAATTTTTTTTTGAAATAGACAGAATTTTTTTTTATTTCTCTTGGTGGCTGCAGTGGCTTAAAATAGCACTTTTTTCTGGCAACGCTGATCTTTATTGGATTGACGCGATTTTGTTATAATTTTGTAATCGAGTGCTTTTGAAAAGTTTAAACCATATTGCATTTAAAAATTGTGAAAATATTTATTTTTTTTTAAACCAAAAAATCCATTTTCGTTAATAATTTTGACCTTCTTAACATTTTATCATTAGAATCCTTTTGTGCGATCTATTGTTATTGTGCATATTTCATGAACACCAGCTATTCAAATGAGCAGCCCAGGATTTACCCTTAGGCCAACAAGGCCCAGGCCTGGGGCATCACGAAAAAAGGGGCCACAAAAGTAAGTAGAAGCAACTGAATCTTTATTGCCTCTCATATAAAGAAGCGATGATGGATTACATTACACGTAGATCTCACCGCGGAATTAAGACAGATTTTGACAAACAAATGCAAGAGTCATGTTCATACTGGAAACATGTACTTAAAAGGGTGGTTGCTGTTATTTGCACATTGTCTGAACGTGGTCTAGCATTTAGGGGATCTGAAGAAAAATTTGGTTCATCAAATAATGGCAATTTTATGGGTCTTCTTGAATTAACAGCAAAGTTTGATCCTTTCTTGTCCACTCATATTTCAAAATTCGCACATCCTGGTTCAGGAGCAACTTCATATCTATCTAAAACTATATATGAAGAATTGATTGAAATAATGGCTGAAAGAGGTCGCGAGGAAATCATTAAACAAATAAATATTTCTGGGTATTTTAGCTTGTCTGTAGATTCTACGCCAGATTTGTCTCATGTGGATCAATTGAGTATTGTTATGCGGTATGTTAAAGATGGCCAGCCTATTGAACGCTTCTTAACGTTTTTGGAGATGCATTCTCATACTGGATCCGGTATTGCTAATCAAGCATTAAAGTATCTGAGTGAACATAACATATCAATTTTGAAATGCAGAGGGCAAACATACGACAATGCTCCAAATATGTCCGGTCAGTATAAAGGGATGCAACAGCAAATTCTTCTGACAAATCCATATGCAGTCTATGTACCTTGTGCATCACACTCTTTAAATCTTGTTGGTCGCTGTGCTGTGGATTGCTGTCCTATCGCAGTTGATTTTTTTTCTGTCGTACAATCGCTTTTCAATTTTTTTTTCTGCATCAACTAGTAGATGACAAACGTTAAAATCTGCTCTTCAAAATGATAATGTGATAAAATCACTCGCAGATACACGGTGGGAAGCTCATGCTGCAGCTACTTTTGCCATCATTAAATCATATAATAAATTATTAGATACTTTAAATGACGTTTCTGAAGATAATACATTAAAAGGAGATGCTAGGAGGGAAGCTGGTGATCTACTAAACAAAATGAATAAACTAGAATTTGCCTTAATGCTTGTGATTTGGAACGATATTTTACAAAGTTTTCAAAAAGTCAGTAAGGTTTTGCAAAGCGAAGACGTAACACTACTGACATGCGCGAATTTGTATAGATCATTGTCCGATCAACTGGAGAAAATGCGTGATAATTTCGACACTATTGAAATGCGCTCTAAGGAACTTCTACCTGATGGGAGCTACATGATTACACGAAAACGAATTCGCAAAAAAATGGCTAACGATGGTAATGCTCCCGATGTAGATTTAAGCCCGAAGGATAAGTTTCGAATAAACGCTTTTTATATTATTATCGATAAGTTAAGAATACAAATGGATTCCAGAGGTCAAATATATAAAGAAATTTCTGAACGATTTGATTTTCTTTGCACAAGAAATGAAAAAGTCAACGTTTTAGCCCGTGCCCAGCGTTTGGTGTCAAATTATCCGGAAGATTTAAATTCAGAACTTGCTGACGAGTTAATACAATTCAATCGTTATGTGATGCATAAAGATGGCAATAATTTTAAATTTTTCAATCAAGCTAATTTATATAAGATTATGTGGGAAGATAAAATTACATCAGCGTTTCCGAACGTAGACACGGCATTACGTTTATTTTTAAGTCTGATGGTGACAAATTGTTCTGCGGAAAGATCATTTAGTCAATTAAAACGCTTAAAAAGTCCTTGTCGAACAATGATAACGCAGGAAAGACTTGATGCACTATCTCTGCTCTGTATTGAGAGTGATTTGCTTCATGAAATAGATTTCGATGAACTTATAAAAGACTTCGCTGCTAAAAAACGATAAAACAATATTTCAAAAATTAAGTAAAAATCTGTAAAAAAAAGTCGTATACATATTCTTGTAACTACCATTATAAATAAAATTAATTTTAGTTTTATGGAATTCGTTTAATTAAAAAAATTAAACTTAAACCATACAATATAAGAGAATATATGCAAAGGGGGCACCATTTACTCTTCAGGCCTAGGGCCCAAAAAAGCTAAATCCGGCGCTGCAAATGAGCTAAAACACAACAATCGAATTCCTCCTATAGAAAATCACATTATATGCAAGTGTTATCTTTACCAAATATAAAACAAATAAATCAAAGCGATCGATCGTTTTTCTTTAAACTTAAACGTTTTAGTTTTTTGGACATTCCCCGCTAGATTTTTTTTTAATTTTTGAATGACACATACATTTTTTAGCATTTTTGGAAAATCATTTTTTTTCCAAAAATGGCTCCAAAGACCTTTGAAAAAAAAGTTCAATTAATTTTAATGGGTTAAGACTATAATTTTTGGGGAAAGAAAATTTTCTGAAAAATGGTTATTTTACTAACCTTCCGTCACACAATTGTTAAAAAAAAAAACATTTATTGGCTTTCGATTAATAAATAAAAATCAGTAAAAAAGCCCTTAAAGTCCTTCGAACAAAATGGTTCGTTTGGCTAAGTTTTTAATTTTTCATCGAATAATAATAATTTGGATTACTACAAGAAAACAGGTTCTTAAGAAAAGGGAAGTGAAGTGTGTGAAATGAAATGAACTTAGATCGTCCACCTCGGTGAATTCGGTGATAAATATAATCTTGCTACTGAGACATTATCTTGTAATTAATTCAAGAAGTTAACTATAAGAATTACAAAATCTTATTTTTCTCAAAAACGAATCTCACGATTTTTATTAAAATTTTTCTGTGTGCACAATATTTGTAGGATCGATCATTTGACAGGAACCAAAATTCATATTCATTTTTGTGTACTCACATACCTAAAATATGTTTTTGGTAAAATAAAGGCTTCTTTATAATTAATATATTTAAAATCAGATAAATAGGTTTAAAATTTACACAGACTTTAAAACTTCAGAGTGATCATACAAAAAAGCAAGTTCGTGCGACCAAGTCATGTACATAATTTTATTTCTCCAAATATTTATTTATTATTTTAATTTTATTTGCCATCAGAAATTTAGTGAGCATTGTTATATTTTATTTATATATTTTTTGTATCAAAAGTAATCCCATATTACCTATTGTTCACCTGATGAAATTTCAGTGGTACAAACTGTTGACAGTATGTTTATCGTAGTTTTTGTATTGTTGATAAAATTCGACATAATTGTCAATAAAAGTTATACGCTCTTATCGTATCTATTCATAATACAAAGTTTGAATGGAGATAAATTAATATTTACTTTAATTAAAGCGCATTTAAAATTTTAAATGATTCATGTTGTTTATGTTGATAAACTAAAGTAAAAAATTATTTTGCGTGCCAAGTTAATTCATTCATAAAATATTATGGATAAGTTCCGTGTCGTAGTATTTATATTGTGCGCCACCATCAGTAAGGCGCAAAAAGCTCTGTCACATAAGCGTGATAAATATTCTCTTTAGGTACTGTAATGACACAAGAACTTTTTGAATTTAAAATGCTCATGGTCTATAAAAAAAAGTATTGGTTCCGTGTAAAAAAATCTAGGTAAAAATAAAATTATTAAATAACATTAATAAAAATAATAATTGATATAGCAAAATAGTTTTCACCAATATATAAATCGCATACGAGAAGATGTTTTATATTTCCGACATTTTGCTTGAGTACGAAAGTTTTAACAAAAAAAAAAATATATTGCAGACAGATTAAGTGTAAGTTGCATCCTCTATAAATTATTGTTGCAATTTTGTTTCCTCTCTACCTATATAAAGCAATTGAATAACACACATAATAAATGCATATGTGTGGCACTCATTTAATAGAAATAATGAGCTAATAAATCAAAAATATTATGTTCCTCAATTGAAATAAATAAATTCAATTAATCGTTAAAATTAATTATTTTATTTCCTTATGAAATATTTTATTGTTATAATCTCTATACGCAATATTGTTTTTTTTTTTTTTTTTTTAATCATTAATGTTGTAAATTAAAACACACAAAATTCAACCAAAAGTTGTTTTTTTTTTTGTTTGTTTAATCACACGAACGGCTAATCCAACTGGAAAGAAAGATTTTCTGATTCACTTTGTATGTATCTAACCGCAAGCGTTAAGCTGTCATTCAAGCTTGCACTAAATTTTCATTTAAAATGTTGTAAGTTACTACATATAGATAAAATTAATCGTATGCCATCGTGATAACGTTGTTAAAAGCTTTCTTACGTGGTACACCTATTTGACCATGAATGTACACTGCCGCTCATCTGAATAGGTTCAATCATTTTGTCAACATTAATTTTCTTCTCCCTTGGGCTGAAATTATACGCTCCAGTTATTGATGGACAGAATTCTGCACAAATCTATCCCATATGAATTATATTGTCCAAAAATGTCCCTACTTATATTTATTATCAAAGTATGTAAATATGTATAGGTACACTACAGATAATTATACAAGAATTCATAGGTTTTTTTATTATTATTGAACCTATTCGAATGAGCCAAAAAAAGAAAGAGTATTAAAATTCATTGGTGAAATATCTAAGTACGCTGAAAGTGCACAACCTCGTATAAGATTTTTTTTTTATTTAAACTCTATTTCAAATGAAGACTTAAAGCTAACAAAAATTGAATTTTTTAAAAAATATCTAATATAGTTTTCTAAGCATTAGACTTGAGATAAAATATGTAGTTAGAAACATGCATGTTTTTCAGAAATCAACAAAAATCTGCCAAATTTTGTATGGGGATCTACGGCAAGAGGATTTGAATGCTGTTTTATTCGGTAAAATGTTCAGAACAACATTATAATGCTGAAAGGTTACTCTGAGTCTGCCGACGAGATCCTACACTTTAACCAACAATATCAAAGGGCACAGTTATGCCCAGTCAATTTCTGGCACTACACCCTTTTAACAGGAACAAGCTCTAACTCTCTCTAACTTCAGTACCAATAAATTCGGAATATTTGGAAAACTAGCAAATTACAGGTGCCTCACCAAATTTCCGCAACATAAGTGGCTCCCGAGATATAGGACTTCAAAAATCGCGAAAACCGTAATTGACTGACTGACTGACAAATCACCAAACTATGGAGCACTTCCCGACATCGCAGCATCTTCTAATTTCGCACAGTGATAGGTCTTGTGGAAAAAATCGAATATCTGAGGATAATAATAATATATGTACTGACTGAAATTTCGTGGGTATACTTTCCAAGTTTTCTTTCGCACAATTCAAAGCGTTTTGAAAACTTGACAAGTGAACCCAAAAAATTTTACTCAGTAATTATTAAATAATAAATTTCTCTCATAACTTGGAGTTGTTTCAATATTACTCTACTTAAAATATTTTATATTCAACATTCATAAAGTCAGAACTTAGCATACTTTTAGATCTCACTATTTTTCACGGCTGACTTGTTATATGCAGAATTGTATATAGACGAAATTGGGTATTTTTTAACATTTATGTTTTTGTTCTGATGTACCTGTCCTATACTTATATTAATCTGTTGAATTTTTCGTTAAAATTTGATGTTTACGAAAAATAACAAAGCTCAAATTTTATATAGCACTCTTTAATGTCAAAAAATCAATTATAATAATATAAAATTTTTTGAAAGAGCTATTTAGATGAGCAGCAGTGTATAACGTACATAATTATGTCGCATTTAATTATTTTGAATAGTTAATTTATAACATCCTATACCTGCTTCATATGGGAAGGCTGTTTTACCAACTACCAGCTTAATACAGATGTTAATAACAGCTAAAAGTTATACGCACGTGTAATTCATAAACAAGATGAATAAAATACTCACATAAAATACACATGAAAATATAATATAAAATATAATAACATTTCGTTGATCGCGTGAAGCCGAAAAATCAATCATAACTCGCTGCTATGCGTAGGTCCATAAATAACGTTAATTTGGAAAACTTATTTGAAATAGTAGACAGACTTTATCTTATAAACAAAAACATTAGAAGTTGTTTCATAAAAAAGGTTCAAGTCTATCTAAGTTTTTGGAGGTTATAGGATCCGATAAAAACCATAAAAAATTCGTATTTCCTCTTCGGGATTGTGGTATGGGTGTTTTCATATTAACATAAATGTGACTTTAAATTAAAAAGCTTAAATATTTCATTTCCAAAGTAGAAAAATCATTTATTTAATAATTACTATACGCATCAGACTATAAAAGGCCAGTTTTTTTAACAACTGATCTTCTATATTCAAGAATTATTGGAACTCTTAAATAATCGAATGTGCATCGTGGAAATCGCTAATCACCCGCTTTTGGTTGAATATGGCCATTTAATTACAACTTTTGAAAGTGATGACATTTAACACGCTTTGAACAAACTAGCCTTAAGCCTCCCGAGAAATTTTTTTCAAGTGCATTATTAGGAACTTGAAAGTCGTAGGTATTAACAGAATTATATCGTGTGCCGATTTAAGGGCCTTTAATTATTTTCTATTAGGTATTAACTCAGAATCAGGGTTTAGTGACTTACAACTCTCAACCGTTCCTGTGTGCGTGATATTACCAAATTGGAGGGGACCTACAATTTCCTGCCAAATTGGTACGGCTAGAGTGAGAAGTACTTCTACATGACTAGAGACATTCTTGGAGGATTTATTAATTCCTCGTAAGAGGCAATAAGGCTGGTGGTATAGGCTGGGAATCGAACCCAAGACCTTCAGCGTAATAATCCTGTACGCACTAACCATTACGGCACGCGCTACTACATTACTACAATAGTAGTTAACTACAACCAATTAATTCGTAAAGTTAAGTGGGAAGTGTCACAAACGTCGCGAAAATATATTCATATGTTTTAATGTTTTATATAACAACAAAAAAAACTATTGTTATCAAAATAATTATTTTGAGCAGTAAGAAAAACGTAGTAGTCAAAACCAAATCCAAAAAACTTTAGAAATTATATACCTAATGAACCAGAACTTACAGGTAAAATGAATGTGTTACTAACGTTACACAGATTGACATTTTAAAACTACTGTTGCTTACTGTATTTGACTTGCTATGCTATATAAAGGTTATCTATAAGGCAAGCTATATGATTCGTGATCAAACTGGAGATATTGATCAAACTTGACAGTCATCTGCAGATGGATCGATTTTATTTAAACAACTTGGTATCTGGCGTTTTTTGGGCACTCCCCCGACAAATTTTTTTCATTATTTTTAAGGCCAAAAATAACGGTACCTGCCGTACAAATTCTGTGTGCAATTATTAAAAGAAATCTTATTTTTTTTTCAAAAACGTGCCCACAACTTAAAAAAAAATCAATAATTTTTTAACATAGCTAGACTATATAAATTTCAATTTTTTAATGAATTTTTTTTTTGATTTTGTTTTGTTTTTTTTTTTGCAAATTTAATTTTAGATTTTTATTTTTTATAAAAATATTTTTTTGTCTGCATTAAAATGTAGGGAAGGTATCGTTATTACAAAATATACAAACATATATATAGTTTTTCCATCTGCTTTTAATTTAAAGTTTACTGCATTTAAACTTAAACATTAAAACACATCATTTACGGAAATACATTTTTTCCTCAAACACACAGCCACACTAATGGTTTCTTGATAAATTTACAGATCCAGAGATGTACAAGTTCTTAAAAAAAAAAAAAAAACACTTCCTCAATTGCATTTGCGAGGGATATGCATCCTTTTTCGGATTTACACAAACGATGAAACTTATCATCACAAACTGTTCAAATCACATGGCATAAATAAGCAGTACACTATTAATGTGATTTATTGCATTAAAAATTATTATCAACAAGATACATAATTTGGAGACTTCGTGTTGATTTTATATCCGCTTTTTTACCTCCATATTTTGATGAAGGTTATAAATTAAAAAATATGAAACCTTGAGCTCACCTAACTTGCTATTTTCCTTTGCATCTTCACAACGGCCAACAACTTTGATAACACCTCTACCAGCGATTGGTGAAAATGTAACTATTCCCCCAATTCTGGCAATGTGGGGTGGAATTCCTGTGGGATCATCTTCGCCGTTGCCATTGTTACCGTTATTATTGGCAGTATTTGTAATATCGTTACCGAAGGACGAGCGTGATGGTGGACGCATTTTAATGTTTTTTCTATGAAATTTCTTTTTTAATCACAAAAATATTTATCTAAAGATATTTTTCTTGTATCGATTTTTTCTTTTTCTTTAATTATTAGTATTATTATTAACAACGATCGCGAAACTAAACTCACTAATTTCAGAGTTAAATCTTTTCGCTTTAACGTTTTTTTTTTTAAACAATTTCTTATTATTAACGTGCACTTTGTCCGTGTTCCGCAATTCAAATGGTGCCAAAGCTTTTGCGTCAGTTGTTTTTATATCGCGGAAGAAGAAAGAACGCGATCAATGATCGCGCAAATCATTTCTTATTTTTCCTCATTATTTTTGTTGCGCGTTTGTTTTGGATTTTTTTTATTATTTCGATTTGTTTTGATTTTTTGTTTTGTTTTGTTTTTGTTTTGGAATGGAAAGCTCCCAAACTTTGTTTTGATATTGTGATGAGTTGAAAATTCGAAAGGAGCTATTTGATGCGTATTTTGTAGTTGATGGTGTCTCATAGGAAAACAAAGAAGTCAAAAAGAAGTAGATGAGAGCTTTTTATTCGACAATTATACTTGAACACAAATTATCGTATATTTATAATTAGATGTAAGATGTAAAAGAAAATCTGACCTTGAACTGGGGATGTGCGACAGAAGTTGCAAATTTTTATTTTTTGGTTAAATTATTATTGTATAAATTTATGATGTAGGTATATGTACTTAGATCCTCTCAGTATATTCTCTTGGCAAATGATTAATATCTATTTCTTTTGTGTTGGAAATAAAACAAACCATTGCGCAGTGACTTGTTATAGTGTTTTTATTAGGTTACGTTTTTTAATACAAAAAATTTCAATTAGCTTCAACATTTTTTTGTTAATGCGAAAAGTTATTGAGCTTGCATGAAATTTTTTTATTAATGCAAGCAATTCTTGAGTGCAATTAAATTTTGGTTTATTTCAAAAAAACACATATTCCCTTTTAGTTCAATTTTTATTGCAAAAAATTTCATTTTGCATTGAAATTTTATTTTTATGTAATAAAAATGTCCACTTCCAATGATTTTTTATATGCAAACTATTTTTGTAATGCATTCAAATTTTTATTTTGTATGATTTGTATTTTTTTTACTTTAAAACTCTGTGCATTTGTCTGAATTTCAACGTCATTTTATTTTTTTTATATGAACATTGACAGACTTTGGTGTAGAAATTCAAAGAAATGCACAAATTAAAGGAACTAGGCTTATATCTCAGCAAAAAAAATCTGTTTTTATTATTATTTAGATTAAAAAATAAATAAACTTGAAATGGAAACAAAATTTTAATTTGTAGAATATGATTTCCTGTCGGAGAAGATCAGGGTTTCATGACATATTCTCCACAAAGTCTCTTATGTCAGAATTTAACTAGGGTTTAAGCTGATTTTTGAAGAAAAGAGATGGGAGCTACAATTATAAGCTCGATTTAGCCCGACCTTAGCAACATTGCAAAAAGATTTAAAAAAAAATTGTTTTTATTTTAAAATCCAACTGCCCTATCTCCTTTGAGATTGAGAAAACAATTTGGGGTTCGAACTTACTGAACATCGTTTACTCTATTAACATCGAATTTGGATTTCTTAATGTATACATATAACCTGCGTAGGTTTTGGAATATTTGCCTCTAGATATTTCTTTAAGGCACATAACTGTAGAGAGTCAGACTAGAGTCAGACTTAAGACTAGAAATTTTTAAAATTGCAGGCAAATGAATAAATTTGGTCACAAATATGACCAAATTGGCAACCGTGGTTACTGGCTTTTGCGAGGAATTGAAAAATCTTCCAAGGTTATTCTCTTGTCATAAAAAAGCGCTTCTCACTTAAGACATTCGAATTCGGCAGAAAATTGTAGGTCCCCTCCATTCCTGACAATAATACGCACACAGGAATGGTGGAGAGTTGTTAATCACTAGGTCCTGGTTCTAGACGAGCTGTCGCACCACCCAATTTATTTACGCATATTTATTTTTTTTTTAATTTTGACAGTTAAATGATGCAAAGTAAGAAACGAGAATTGATTTAATTTTGGACAGAGTTTTGTATGGGAGCTAGCGCGATGTGTGCTATATGCTTTTAAATTTTGAAATTTTCACATTTTGGAGTCTTGCAATAACATAAATGCATTAATTACCGTCGTTAGCTAAATCTCCCAGAAAATACATATTTGATTGAAAATGTTATTTTGCTTAGATCTCTCTAGTAGTATTTTGAATAAAACCCACCTAATTATAAATTTATTAAAAATAAAATTTTTTTTTGGGGTTTTCATGTTTTTTTGGATTAATTTATACTTTGGTCCAGTTTCACACTCGATTAAGTGCCACTTAAGTGCCAAATATGGAAAACTAAGGGCCAGTTTCACAGTGCACACTTAACAAAATAAGTGGCACTTTATTTTCCTATTTTGGCACTTTAGCCACAGTTTTACTACCTGAGTAAGTGGAACTTAAGTGGCCAACATGGGAGACTTCAGTTAAGTGTCACTTATTCCGATAAGTTTACACTGTGAAATTGGAAATTAGTTTTTAATATTTGGCACTTACATAAGTGACACTTACTTCACTGTGAAACTGGCCCTAATGCACAATTTCACTGTTTAAACGTATCAAAATAAGTGACACTTAAGTCTCCCATGTTGGCCACTTAAGTTCCGCTTACTCAGGCAGAAAAACTTCGGATAAAGTGCCACAAGGGGAAAATTAACTTATTTAGTTAAGTGTGCACTGTGAAACTGGCCCTTAATATTTTGCGACTTTCATATTAATTTAGTTTTTATTTTTCAGAAATATATTTTCTCACAATCTACAAACCCGCATACAAATTGTGTGATCCAATTTAATGCTATTGCACTTTATCACGAGTGGACATATCCTATAGCTTGACGTAAATAAATATATGTATGTAAGTCCCATGCCACACGAATTGATTTAAAAATACATACTGCAATAAACCTGAAAACATTGTTAACTTTTTTTTTATAAAGACACCAAAAGTCTTTGTTCTTCATTGTTCTTGTTTTTAAGACAAAGCTAACATTTTCAAAAATAGAAAAAAATGTTGCATGCAATTTTTTTTTATCACACTTTTCATCGCACGCATCATTACGCAACTCAGAAATGTTCATCTGCAATTAGAAAATCTTTTTATATTATACCTTCCTATCTAACTCTTTGATTTAAAAAAAAAAACAAATCTCAAAGATAATTCGAGGCTTATATCCAATGTATCTATACGATCTGAAATTATCGCACAATTATATCTTATAGTACATTTGTTCGATCAATCGAAATGTCAGCTATGTATGTATTGTATTTTAAAACTTTGCCAAAAATAAATTAATAAACAACAAAAAACAAAAATAAATAAATAAATTAATTAAATTTAAAAACTATTGCAAAATTTCACATATGTGAGGACATCAGCCTTTGACATAAAAAAAAGGGACAACAACAAATCATTTTGGATAGTAGCCAAAAATCGCGCGCGCACATCAGTATACCAGTGTTATACTTAAAAGTGATCGTAAGTGGTATTTTTAAATTGGGCATCAATCCCATTCGATCGGCCAATTTTTTGTTGTTGCTGCAGAAATGCGTTTGCCATGATGCGGCTATGTTTTTATTTTGAAACAGGGAAAGTTTAATTCTTAATTTAAATTTTGGGAAGAACTTAAAATTATATTATGTAGTATAGTAGGCCAAATTATGAATTTGTAAGAAACATAGCCTAGAATTTTGATTTGAATTACCATTCCCATCATAAATGCGTAGAACCCAAAAAGTTGGTCTCGATAATCTGATTACCACGGTTAGTCAATTTTTGCATTGAGAAGAGATTTTAACATCAGCAACCAATAAGTACAGATTTGAAGCCTTTTGTGACGTTTTAAAAATTGGACGAATTATAATAATGTTCAATATTTAGCTTCAGAAAAATTTTAAGTGTTCAAAATTGTAAAAATCACTGTGTCAATAGGTTGGATGTGAAAAAAAACGGAGCACCTGCACAAAACTCTGATTTGAATATAATTCTGCGGCAACTTCGATTTTCAAGAGCACTTGCTCAGGTTTTTTTGTAGAGCACCTACTTTGGAGCAGTACCTACCGCTACCAAATGGGTATTGTCGAATGTTCAGTGCTTGTGCGTATATGACTGTCACGATATAATGTAATTGGGATCGAAGCACGTAAAAAACAGAAGCACTCTCTCTGATGAGAAAGTGACAAATACTCAAAGAGAAGTACTATCTCTTATGTTAAGAAGAAGTGGGTAATTATTATCCAAGCCATTTGCATATGTTAGACAATTAAAGGTCGCCTCCAGTCCTGACAGTTTACTAATCAATCATACAAAGGAATGGTTGGGAAATGTGAGTTCGAGGTTCTCCACAAGATGATGCACTACCAAATTATTTATTCAATTAATTTATTCAATTAATTATATTAATTTATTTATTTATTGTTAACATATTCTGAGAACGTATTTTTACACATTTTGTTTTTTTCTCAACGTTTTTCTGCAACAACTGAGAAATTGTCAACATTTTTTTATATTCATTGAGGCTTTGTTATTATTTCTTCATTGACAAATTTTGGTTTTTTTTCAGCAAAACAAAGCTGGTTTCTGGTAAACATTGAACTCGTGTCTTCGTTTTTTTTTTTGTTTTCTTTAACTTACTTTGTTTATTTCGTTTTTAATGGATAATAATTTATTTCATTTGTAGTAAAGCATCAGTGGCTTTTTCTTGTTTTTCATATAAAAGCTTTTCAGCTTCGCCTTTGGAAAAGTGCCAAATAAAACTGTTGGATATATGTTATAATATATTGTATACCTGCATACACATACCTATGTATGTATATGTGTACCTTTTAATGTATCATCATAAATACGTAGAAGACGCAGTTTTTACGTCGAAGATTCTTTTGTACATCCAATTATTACGATTTTTCCATCATCTTATGAGTAGAAGTACAGTACCTACCTACCAACCTAGCAACTTCAATAAAAATTAATTGCAGCCACGAATTATTGAAATTTTTTACCTACATCATATACTTACTATATTTTTATGTGTTCTCTAGAAAAATATTAAATTTGGTAATTTCAAGAAATTGATGATTGAAAAACTAAGAGACGCCAAACTGTCTGCATAGTATTTAACAAGAAATTGAATTTTGTTTGTTATTTTATTTTTTTTTTTATTTTTTTTTCAAAATGTAAACTTAAGAAGATACAGTAGATTATTTGCATCGAAAATATAGCTGAAATTATTGTTAATTTTTGTTATATTAATTTTTATAAAAGAAGAAAAATATATAACTACAGTAGATGACGGATATAAGAAAGTCTCATATCAGAAAAACACGCTTATGAGGCAGACATTGCAAAACACACTGCATATTCCCATAAAGATAAGTGTTAAATTTACCTCTTATAAGAAACACGTTTATAAGAAAAACACTGATATACGAAACTTATTTTCATACAAAATCTCATTCATTTCATAGAAAATACACTTTTATAAGAGATTTTCCCGTGTAAACATCAAAATGATACGCCGCCTAACTTTTACAAAATTTCTGAACACACCCTTATTGCTTTGTCAAAGAAGTTACAAATTGAAGATGATCGAGATATAAAAAACAAACCCACACATTGGCCGCGTTCATGTTTGTATCCAAAGCGATCTGGATAGCTTTGTGTTGTTGTAATCCCTTGTAAAATCACAGCTGATGACAAAGCAGCTGTTGGCGAAAAATAATCTCAAGCTATCCTAAAAATTCTGGGATACTCATCTATCCTATGGGAAATGTCAACAACAGCTGACTTGCGTTCAGAAACATACTGGATACTCGAGTATCTTAGATAGGCTATCCTAGTGCAACCTGAACGCGGCCATTGACACATTCCACAATGTCTCTTTGTAACTGCCGGCTAAACGGTTGCGAATAAAGTAAGTTTAAGGTTAATTTTAGAATACCACATGGGATTATTACCATTTTGCTATAATTTGTTGTTTGGCAAGAATACAAGACTTAAGAACATGAAATAAAAAAAAAAAAACATCGCCTCTAGAGTTTGGAAAATATAATTTGTGTATGTAATTTTTTTGTATCTACCATTCGTTGGTCCGAAGTTATAAGGGTCTAAACTTACCTGTATTTCCTTTTAAGTTTCATGGTCAAAAAAGCTCAATAAAAAAAATTAAAAAAAAATAAGGAACATCGCCCTTAGAGCTTTTATAAAGCTTTTATTATGGTCTAGCTGCAAGTCTAAAAAAAATATAACTTAAAAAATTTAGAAAGTCAGTTAAAAAAATATAACGAGGTTTAATTCGAAAAATGTAACGGACATCGCCCCTGAAAAACTTGCCGTCAACATTTTGGTGTTTAAAGTTTTCCATATACCATTGTTACTTATCGAGAGCTGTACTGCAAGTCTTAAGAAAAAAAAAAACATCGGATGCAGCGATCTTCAACTTCATAAAAAAAATATTTTTTTTTGGATTTTTAAAAAAGTTAAAATTTTTGTTTTGATTAGTTACTTTAAATTTCGAAAAAAACTTAGTCGATTTTTATTTTTGACACCAAGCGTTTTTTTTTAAATATTATCTTAGTCGATTTAAAAGAAAAATTATTCGCATAGCAGAGATAAACCTCCTATACTAGATACAACTGTAACTGTAGAAAGCGTAATTTCTCTCGAAAAAATATATGTACATACCACGAATTTCAGTGTATATGTACTTAAACCAAGAAATACAAAAAAACATAAATTATAGATTAATATATTTAAAACAAGATTTATTTAATAATATATCTCAGGTTGAAACCAAACTTATTACAATACATACATATTTTTAAATTATTTTTTCCCGAGTTCAAAATATAATAATTTAATATTAAATTAGCTATACATATACATAAGTTAATATAGCAATTTTCGTTCCCTTTTATTTATTTTTTTTACTTAAAACCTAAATCCATCAGTGTTCATAAAAATAATTGATATAAATTCTGTAAAGGCAAACAATTTGTTGTAATTATATTAATTTAATATCATGAATCATACACATAATAAAATTTTACTAAATATTACCACATCTTACATATAGCTATGTATATTCGACAATAATTATTATAGATTATACTTATTCATCTTAAAATAATTATTAGAATGTGAGTTCTATAGACAATCAATATTTCCTTGTGTGAAACTCGTTTAGTGAGTAAAAATTCTTTTTGATATTTAATAAATATTATAATTTATACCGGAGTAAATTTCTTTCCGTGTACCTAAATAATATTTTGCTTAGGTTAACTTTTGTAAATATATTATAAATAATAATTCATTGGAATGCTACTCCTTGGGCATGTTGAAGACCAGTACATAAATAAAGCATGATAACACTCAGGGCTTGAACTCGCTCTTCAGATCTACCCAAATCAAATGCTTTTCGTGCTAGTGCTTCTTTGCTATTCGGTGATATTGCTGCTTCAGTTTCATGAATTTTTTCATTACTTTGTGTTCGTGTGCTGATTTCATTTGAAGTGGACTTAATGATTGAACTTTCATTTGGATTGATTTCCAAAAGCTTGGAGTGATTAGAAGTCTCACTATCTAAAGCCAAACGAAGTTTGGTAAGCTGTGATGAAAAAAGGAAAAAAAAAAACGTATTTCAGTTGGGTTTTTCAACAATGAACATATAACTATACTTACCAACTCATTGATCTTGGCCATTCTTTCTGCAGAGCTAAGTTCACCGAAAAGCTCCTTGCTAGCATCCTTGGCTAGTGTCATAACATCTTCATCACGTCCTATATTAATAATGGGCTCAGTGATGCTATTAATTTGATCGTTTGTAAGTTTTTCCAGATCATTAGGAATGGACTCCAGTATTTGTGTGACAGTTATGAATGGACTGACTCCTTGATAAACCAACGATTGTTTTCTGTTTTCGTGAAAAAAAATTACAATAAAAAAAATGTCAAAAGGTAACTATACTATTTCTGTGAATTTTAGAATCTAAAAAATTCGAGTTAGAGCGTCCCAATGCAAGTGTACACGTGTACTCGTGTTACACGTGTAATTAAATTAAACACGTGTTTTTATATTTACACGTGTATTTATTTTTATACGATGTATTTATCCATTACACGTGTAATTACTTTAAAATCGTAATTTTGATGTTTTGTGGCCCAAAAGATGTTGGAAAATAGATAAAATGTATTTCAAACCTACACGTGTTTTAATTTTTAACTACACCTGTACACGTGTAATTAGATACACACTTAAAAACGAGGTCTCTTATTCGAGTTCGAAAAAGCTGACAAAAATTCGAGCATCCCACCATTCTCACAAATATAATAATTATAAAATACTGTAACATAAATACTTAATACCTTGGACTATGTTGCGGACTTGGTGGCAGGCTTTTGCTATTCTGATTCAACGATGATGATATCCCTGGAATAACCAAATTATTTGCTGAATTTACACGTTTCAGTCCTTGTGCAATGAGACCTGTCAAACTTTGCCGATGAACTGGTTCTGTGGTTGTTTTTGTGTCAGCAGAAGTTGATGATTTTTGTTCATCTTCGATGAATGGTTCATCGATGTTTGTTGTTATCGAGGATGGTGCTTCAGTTACGGTAAATTCTGGTTGCTGAGCTATTGTTATTGTATTTAAAACTCCAGAACAATCAACTGGACCACAAACTGTAGAATTTTGACATTTAGTTATGCATTTTTTGTGGCAAGTCATTGAACAATCACGACATTGGACGGCATCTTTGAGCCAAATTTTTTTTCCGCAAAAATCGCACTGTGTCGCTCGATGGAAATGCGTGCGAACAAAATTGTGCGTTTTAGGTGATGTTGCAGCAGCTGTGGCTTCAGACTTTTCAATTTCTTCCATTTTTTCTGAGGAACTTCTATAAAATAAGAAAAAACAATTTAAATAAAGATATTATTTTTTTGTTTGTCTCCCTAAGAGACATACTTGGCCTTTAAAGGTTTCTTAGCAATTTCACCCTGAATCGGGTTACCATCCCATGAAAATGCCATGAGAATATCACCAAAACATAAATTGGGATTGAAGCCCGACATAGAAGATAGTTCGTGGGCTTTTCTATACAAAAAAAAAAAAGAGAAAGAGTTTTCGTGATAGAATTTGTACCAATACAATATTTCGATACTTACAGATCCTGCTGAACTGGAGGTATAAGATGAAATGTCTTCATCATCTCAATCAAACTTGTCTCCATGCACTCACCAATGATGCTTTTAACGGGTATGTTCAAAAAACCCAGAAGAACGCTATCTCCAATGCATTTGCCGTAAACACACAAATTCAAATACTTGCAATTTCCAGTCAGCTTGAACCGGCAGATATCGTCCATATGGATAAGTTTGTCGGTAGAACAGTCTATAGTTGAGTGTTGTTGATAATGTTCAACATCCATGGCTTCACTTCGTACCGGGCCTATTGGCAGGGGTACAGAACTGCTGAGTGAATCTTCCCGAAGTCTCGCTTTACCCATATTCTTAGAATCGTCTGCCGAAGAAATAACAGAAGTATCACTGCTCTCCCTAGTGAGTGTCTTTTTTATAGCCTTGGCAATGAGCTTTGTCTTTTTTGGTGAATTAGTTGGTGTGCTCGAAATACTGGATTCACTTGAAGAATTGCTGCGCACTTGACGTGATAAAGGATTTCCAGTCGAAGGAGGAGGCAACTGGTTGAGCAGTTCACCATGGGGTATAAGTTTAGGTGTCGAAGGGGGCTTAGGCTCCCCAAGATCTTCATAAACATCTAAATCTTCCAAAATAGCATCGTTGCGTATAATTCCAGGTATCAAACGTTCAATTCGTAAAACAAACACTGATTTACTGAGGCTTTTGACAATTTTTGCAACTTGTTGTATAGAATTGACTCTTGTCCCCTCGATAGAAATAAGGGTATCACCCGAACGTAACTGGGACTTTATTGCCGGAGTATTCGGAAGGACTGCCTCGATTTCAACATTATGCTCAGCCTGTTTAAAGAGAATACCAATTTGTTGATTTTTCGCCTTATGTATCTCAACATCTATTGAAACAATAACATTTCGGTCATCCTTTTGTTTAGCTTCAACCCATGCTAAAGAAGCCATTGTCAAAGTACAATAAACATCAGTTATAGTTGCATTGGGAATAAGCAAACGAGAAAGTTCTGATATTTTAACTTCTAAGTGTCCATTGGGCTGAATGTCTGCATCGACTTCTTCTTCGGTTTCTTGGAAAAATGGTTTATATCTGAGTTTGTGTTTTGGTAGTGTGTGCTTGCGTCGTACTGCCCTTCGAATTTGATTTGATATGAGACTACTGATATTCGATTGCATGTGACGACCTTGAAATTTCGATTCAATACCCAAATCTAATTCGGGATCACCAAGAAAACTAAGGGACCAGTGTGTGTAGGGTTTTCTAGTGAATTGAAGTCTAGCCAATCCAGATAAACGTTTTACTGAAATGAAAAGTAAATTAAATTTTTTGTTTCACGATACAAATTATGAAATATCAAACCTTTCAATGTTAATGAAGCCTTTTTTCCCAAAACCATAACTGCATCAACAGCCATACGGAAATTACCAGTGTATTTCAGGTCCAACTGCAGATCCAAGTTTTCAATACGACCTTCTGTTTCGTGGATCTCCAAATCATGTACACTCAGAATTTTGATCTCTGGAAATTGGTCACCCAGGTCAAGGTCTTTAAGCTGCAGAAAAAAAGAATTGTAGATATTGTGTGTTTAGTCAATGTTGGCAATAAAATAAAATAAAATAAAATAAAATAAAATAAAATAAAATAAAATAAAATAAAATAAAATAAAATAAAATAAAATAAAATAAAATAGAATAAAATAAAATAAAATAAAATAAAATAAAACAAAATTGAATAATGTTAAATAATGTTAAATGAAATAAAATAAAATATGAAATGAAATGAAATGAAGTAAGAATTTAAGTTGTTTGAACGAGGATTTCAAAATTTGGACCAAGGTATTTTGACCTGTAATTTGGATCCTTATTGTAAATTCGTTGCTTTTGCTTTTGTTGACAGAAATCGCGTTGGTCTAATTTTTAAACCAATTTATTGGAGCAAAATATTTAACATAAGATTGATCCAAATTATAGTGTTTTAGCTGTGTGAAGCCATAACCCCGAGCTCAAAATTTTGGGTCCAAATATATCAGAATCGTTTGTCCATCGTTTGTCCACGTTTGTCCAGGCAAAATTTTCGTTTGTTTTTAGGGTTGTGATAGTTTTTTAGGGTTGTGATAGTTGCTATAAAAAAGAAATGTTAAATAACTTTTGAACTAAGGGTGGACAAACGAAAATTTATCAGCCGGTGGACAAACGAATGCAATTGGTCGAATACTCCTAAGTTATGAATTGTGAGTGGTAGACGACTTTTAAATTTGTGGGGGTGTTCCTACAAAAAAAAAATGTTGAATAACTTTTGAACTAAGGGTGGGAAAGTAAAAATTTTTGGTGGACAATCAGTATCGGCTGCTGGACAAACGAATGCACTATGTCCCATCCATATAAGTTATCATTTGCGGGCATGAGGTCAATTTTTAATTTGTGGGGGTGTTCCTATAAAAAAGAAAAGCTTAATAACTTTTTTCCTGGGGGTGGACAAACGAAAATTTTGCCTGGACAAACGTGGGCAAACGATGGACAAACGATTCTGATATATTTGGGTCCAAAATTTTGAGCTCGGGGTTCTGGCTTCACACAGCTTAGTGTTTTAGCATTTATATTGGAGTAAAATTTAAAACTCCTGAAAAACGCGTAGATTTTAACATTTCATTTGTTTCTTCACTGAAGAAAAACGCGATTTAGGTGGAATAAAGTATTTTTATTGGGGCAATTTTCAATTTGACAATTTTGTTTCTCAAAATACACTCTTCACATACTTTATGTATGATTTAAATAAAATTTGACCTCATAACTGAGCAATTATTTTCATTGACCCGTGCGAGTTCTGTTTTTAAATTATTTTTTTTTTCAAAATAAATTTGAAAATGTTGATCTAGTTTGAACTAAATTAATCTCAAAACAACAGAGAACTGTCAAATCGGATGTCACAAAAACCAGTGGTTTCAATTTAAAGTTCTTCACCCAAAAAAAAACATTGGACTTTCTCCTCCAATTTTTGTTGACGTTTCTGTACTAAACATCACTCCCACTTTATGATGAGAAGGACATAGCCAAGTATGGCAGGATTTTTTATGAAATTTTTTAAAAAACTGTTTTTTTTGACGTTTTATTTTCTGATACCTATCTTCCCTGTCTGTACTTTTTATTTTGCTTTTGAGAAATTTGAATATTGCTTATTTAGAATAATTTTCATGTTTGGGTATTTATGTTAACATTTCTTAGAGGTTGATAAATTATGCATATATTAAAGCCCCACACTGGTCATGGCTGCGCGAAATTAGGCCCCAGGAAATGAGGCCCCAAAAATATGCATTACAAAACAAAAACAACAAAAATTATCAAATGTTTGGGTGTTAATTAATTTTTTGGGGTTTTATTTAATATTTTTTGTTGAGGTTTTATTTCACAACGAAATAATGCCCCAATGAAATATGTCCCCAACATTAATTTTGGGGTTTAATTTAATTTTATTTTGAAAATAATTTTGGGGCCTTATTTCATTTTGCTAATACATTATTGCCCTTCGAAAAGTATCATGAAAATCCGCTAATCGAGAGCCAAGACCTTTCACAATATCAATTATTGTGAACTCAGTAATCACATAAGAATAGAGTTGAAAACCATCAGCGAGTAACAAAATAGCTTCAAAAAATCGAGCGATTTTTTTTTCTACAGAAATTCTCTTCCCTTGTAAGCATTGAAAATTTTGTGCTGAAATGTACACAAATTGTACAAGTACATATTTGTATGACGGTGTGGGGTTCATCGAAAAGGAACTTTAATGTGATTAAAAACAATTTTGGGTATTATTTCATTTTTGAGAAAAATATGAATATTGTCAAAACAAATTGAGGTCTTATTTCATTTATTTTTGGGACTATTTTTCATTTTGTTACGGGGCTTTATTGCATGGGGTATAATTTCTTTATGAAAAATGGCCTCACTTTTGGGTGTCATTTCCTGGTGCCTAATTTCGCGGAGCCGTTCCCACTTAAACCTATAAATAAGTGGCAATAAAGCTTCCCATATTAGCAACAAAAATGCCACTTATTCAGGCTTGGAAACTGGACCTAAATAAGTACAGTTATGAAATTGATGAATTTCAGAAAAGGTAAAACACTTTTAAGTAAGTGTTACCATTTTTTTTGTATTTTTTCTTTCAATTTTTTTTTTTTTTTAACTTTTAAATAACACCATTTTCGTGCTCCATTTCAATTAAGCTGCGGCGCGGCACTGGTTCCCAAACCCTACAAATTTCTTTCCAAATCCCGAAGCAAAAAACACGAATTGAAGAAATATATAACTTTAGTATTTTTTTTACATACATTTTCCTTGCAAATTTATGATTAATAAATCCTTGTAGGTACATTAAAATATAACTCCCTTAATCTTTGAAAACGCGGGAATGTATATGCAACAAATAATAAAACAATTATTATACATTATTTCCTTTAATATGAACTTGTACGGTTTCATTCATATTAAACTTATGAGTGTGTTTTTCTTTTTTCTTGTTGAAAAATGTGCAACAGGGACCATGGATAGATACGATACCTACTCATGATAGTTTGGAATCAAATTCCTTATAAGTCACTCAAAGAAACTAGAACACAATGTGACAAATGTTTCAATGGATAAACATCCTATTGAAATCAATCTCCATTTCTATATGAGCATTTCATGGAATATCCTTTTTAATCCCCTCACAGCAGGATGAGGAAGCCATAGCAAATCTCGGAGGCAAATATAAAAAAAAAAAAACAAAAAACAGAAAACCACTCAAGATGTATTTACGAGTGGTTGTGTACAAATCTAAATGAAAAAGAGCCAACCAAGTGTCCTTAATGCGACTTAAAAAAAAAAAAAAACTTATCCAAGTCCTATATCTACGTAGCTATTTTTCATTACACTTACCGTCAACTTATCGAATAATTTCCCAGTAGTGGTCTTCGTAACCAATTCATCTAGCTCCAACGAGAGCTTCCGGTAGAACCACTTCCGCACTCTGCTGGTATGCTTCAATTCATGGAACAGGAATTGCATTATCAAGTTAAGAGCCATAAGGGGGGATTTACTTTCACAATCGAATTTAGTTGCATTCTCGTGTATATCCTTTGAGATTTAAAATGATAAAAAGCAACGGGGGTTGGTTGTTGTATTTGATTAGCCAGGGTGTAAAACAATATAAATGAACTTTTGCTTTTATTTTTTTTTGTGTTCTTTCTTTTAAAAGACGCAATTAGGTGTACATACCTCAGGAAGTGCATATTTTTCATTGAAGTCCTTTTGCTCGGTGCTAGCTTGGGGCATATCGCAGAAGCGCATATAAATGTAGTACTGGACAATCAACATGAGAACAGCCCCAATCACAAGAGATATCAAACCAAACAGCAAAAGACTGGTCAAATCCATTTTTTATAATGCTTTCCGTTGCAGCCTATATATTCGCATTCACTTTGTATACCGACAAAAATTTTCACACACAAACTTTTTCGGAAAGGGCGTGGGAGAGGAAGCTTAAAAGGCTCAAGGTAAGGGTAAACTAATAAACTTTATTAATTTGTTTTTTGCTTAAATCACTTCCATTTCTATACCTACAATTTTATCATTTTAAACAGTTCTTTAAAAATTGTGTTTTATTTTTTGTACAGGCACATTTTTCTTATGAGGGCAGACAGACACACTTCTACACCAAACGACACTAAAAATTAAAAACACTATAATAATCTGACGAAACCATATTGAATTGGCCGAAATAGCAATGCGCCACCTTCTAGTGCGACAATATGTGAGTTTCTGAAAAGATTATTTTTTTGTGTCAAATGAACAACTTAGCGGATTGTTTGGCGTTTGTTAGAAAAATCAATTTCGGCGCAGGAGTTCACAATTCGTGGGAACAGCTGTTTTTCGTTTGTAAATAAAATGCACAGCCAGTGCGATGAATTTTGTTTGTTTTCAATATTAAAATATAAGGTGGGTGGAAAATGTACACACTGTGTCAAGTGATTGGGGTCAGATCCAAATTATTTTCTGAATGAATAAATTAAAGAATCAATGGAAATTTTGTAAAAAAAACTTTTTAATCTAAAATTTAATCTTACCCTTATTATTATAGCAGTTAAACCAGCTTGAGAGAAAAACCCACTAATCTGAGACTTTTTTTTCATACCCGCTTAAGCGAAATTTGGTTGAGTGAAAAACCCGGAAACTTGAAAAATATTTTTTTCATTGAAAAAAAAAACTCTCTTAAGCCCGTATGATACTACATTTTTTTCTCATTTTTAATTCATTGAAAATGAAACTAAAGCAGCACGAAGGATTTATTATTGAAAATTCCCATATGATCGAGTGTGTACACATCAAACCCTAAAAATTTGAAAATGTTACAAAAAATGAGAGAATGTCAGAAAAAAAGTGAAATGTCTGAAAAAATGTATTGAAAATGTTATTCGATTTACATTTTTCAGCTTCTAGCAGCTTTTTTTTGACAGTTCAGAATTGAAAATTAAAACATATTTCAAAAAACATTATAAAACTAATTATTAATAAACATTTCGGACAAAATTCAATCGGATATAGTTTTGTGTTACCGTCAATATAAATTAATCAAATATTGCATCATTAGAAGAGAAAACAAGAAAAGGATTTTTAAAAAATGTTGACAATTCATATTATTTTTTTCCCAGATATGTGCTTTTCCTTTCATAAGAACAACATATTTCCTTTTTACTCTTGGCTGACACTTTAGTATGATTTAAAGAGCTAAAAAGGAAGACAAAAAATGTAGTGTCATACGGGCTTTAGGAGAAAAAAAAAAAACATTTTATTTGAATTTTTTTCAAAATATAAATTCATTTTTTTCTAGCTTTAAATTTCCGCTTAATGGATTTTTTAAATCCGCTTTGGTGATTTTTTTTATTTATTCGCTTTGGTGAAATTTTATTTTAAATGTTAATATGTTTGCATGTTTGTCCTTAAATCCGGGCAAATATGAGTTCCCAAAAGATTGCATTCAATTGATTGCTGTTAAATGAATGGGAATAAAAATGATTGCAATCTTGTTCATGCAAGTGAATGGTGATTGCATAATATGTAGTCTGAAGTCTCAAATTGAAATCAATGAATGCAATAATATTATTATTGAAGTCATTAAAGATTGCATTCAGAAAATATTGCATTATTTTACAAGCATGCTGGGCAACACGCCTCACCAACAAACTTCTCCAATCAGACACTTTTTTTTTAAATTCTGTAAAAAAAAAAACAACAAAAAACATTTCTTTTTTAAATAAAAATAATTTTTCTTTTAAAATATACTGAATTTAGAATTGAAGAATATAGAAAAATAAGAGAAATTAATTGTACCTTTACTACGTTTTCAATAGAACCGTAAATTTAAGCTATAGATTCGAAATTTGCAAAAAAGTTGTTCGCACTCAAAGATTGTTAATTTTGTACGACTATATAATATTGCATGTGACTTTAATCGACTAACTTGGAGTGTATCTGCATACATATTATGTATACCTATGAATTTATTATTATTATTTTGTTTACCTACACAAACTATAAGGGATGAATAAATTGTGGAATGCATTGTCTCAATGAATTAATGTCGAATAATCATTGGGGTGTAAAATGACACATAATGTATGAATGTATGCATGTACCTAACCTGCTCGTATAATAATAATATCAATCTTATTTAGATTTAAAATTGTCATAGAAAGAAAGTCATAGGTATTCATAATGACGTAGTTGGCAACGTCTGCATATTTTCCCAATGAATAACTACATACATAGGTACAGTATAATGTACATATATACCTCCCTATACCCCACCTAGGGGGTTAAAATGTTGCACTTTTTTTTTTTTAATTAAATCCCATGTTTATTTGACTTTTTGTAATCATTCATTGTCTGCAAATAAAATAAAAAATGCGGGAACTATGTATATACTGTACTGGTGAGCATGTAATTTATTAGGTCACATCGTATTTACTTTATTTGATGCGGTGATCTTCATTTTGTATACTTTGTATATTTTAATGCAGTATTGTTATTATTATTGTATATATTTTTTTATATTCTTTTATTTAAAATAAGTAGATTATAGGTAATGTTGTAGGACTTTTGGCCAAGAAATAGAATAAGTAAAAGTTTTTAAATTCACGATGTTTCTTTCTTAGATATCCATGGACATTATCAAAAAGTAGATAGATGTGGATAGTAAATTGGTATTGAAAGTTCGAATGAAACAACAACACTTGGGTGAGCTACCACCAAGTTCTTATAGGCTGGAATTATAGCTATTTCAAAACTACCACACCGATCATCAAACTCCTTTTTGTGGCGCTTGGTCTCTATTTGTTCAATTTTATCTCGAAAAACTTTTGCCATCACTGAGAATTGCAAACCACGCCAAGCTTCCTTCAGAGCCATATGCACTACGCACAGCGCTACCGAAGATATCGTTTGACAAATAATGCATTTGAATAAATCGGAATTTTTACTAGCCACTGTTTCGTTCAAACCTTCAATATTTAATTCATGATGCGAAAGCTTGGCAGTAAAACTGCAAGTATGTTATCAAACAAAAACCCCTTTTAAATTTTATATTGTGACAAACCGCCAAAAATCAAAGTCAAAGTCCAAAAATCAAAAATGAAAAAAAAAACCTTTGACACAGTCAGCCAAAATTTTTAGCTTTGCTGTCAACAATCTTTATTTTATTGTTGTTGATTTAAGTAAAAAGAAAAAAAAATCCTTTTTTAACTCAAATAAATAAAAATAAAAAATACGTACAAAAATTGATGTATGTTTATTTTATTTTTGATTTCTGAAAATAAATTAAAAAAATATGTGCACGATTGGGTCGCACGAACTTGCTCTTATGTGCGATCACGCACTGTGTTTTTAAAGTTTTAATATTATAAAAACTATATTTTATCTTATAAAAGAAATAAATTAGTTGTGGGAGCGTATATTGTATAAGTTTAAGTATGCGAGTAGGTACCGTGTTGCAAATATGCATGGAACTTACAGTTTATAGACTGAAAAATTTAAAAAAAAAAAAAAAAGGAATTAAACATAAATTGATTAAACAACCTCTGGAATTGTTTTGAAATCAATCCGAATTCTTAAGAAAATCTCAATTTATGAGAAAAAAAATTGAAAATCCTTGGAGCGGTTTTTTTTACTAGTTTTTTATTTATAAAATTTTGAAAAAATGAAAAAAAAAATGGTACGAATAAAAAAATTTATTAAAAAAATACAGCACCTACCCATTTTCGAAATATGTATGAAGTTTTCATTAAATCAGTTCAACTGATAATGAGATAGTCGAAAATCAAAAAAATGATTCTATGAGAGATACCATTTCTTAACGATAGATAATTTTTTTCCAATAATATGGTAAATCGTACAGATATTAGTTCGCCGACAATTTTTTATCAAAATCTTAGGAGCCGTTTTTAAGAAAAATGAGATTTTCATTACTGGTTTTTTAAACATTTGTACCTTTGGGAGTAACCTACCGTTATTTTTGGTTATAAGAATAATTTTCATTTCAAATCTGCTAGATAATGTTAAAAAAAACTGCTGGGCGCCCAGTTTCATAAAAATAGACCGAGTAGTTTTCGAATTATTAAGTTCACAAAAAATGTTTAAACTTTTCTCAAGAATCCAAAAAAAAATTTTTCGGAAATTTTGATATAGAAAACTTTTAAAACTTTTTCAAACATTCCTCATAAAAAAATTGATCAATACCAGTTAAACTATTTTTGAGAAAATCTAAAATCAAAAAAAAATGGTTCTATGGGAGGTACCATTTTTAACCATGAAGCCATATAAAGCCATATGGATTCTAATGAAAACAGTGTTGTACGTCCATTTCTTTTTTGCTTGGGTTTGTTTATTCTTCATGTAGGAACTGTCTTTTTTCTATACATTACATTTCGAACTACCTTACCATTTTCAAAATTGAAAAGCCATCTACCCATCAGATTAAAAACTAATTTCTGGATCCATAAATGAAACTTCTTTGGAAACCGAGATCCAATGTTGTTTTTGTATTACGTGTTAAAATATATAAACCCGACCCAGACCCGAGGATAATACAACGCGGCTAGTATCTTATAACATATAATCAGTTAAGATATTCGAAAATGCGGAATGATAAAAATCCATACAGACATACAAATTGTTGATTTAAACAATTCTTCTTCTTTAAAATCGGAGGTTATTCTTTTAAATTCATTCCAACCGCGATCCACCCCATAGCAATTGGGTAAGCTATATGTACCGACAGTACAGAGTGGTTAAGGGTTCACCCAAGAATTTTGTGTTTCGCTTGACATATAGTTACAAATATTGACAGCAAAACTTAAAAAAATAAAATAATTTTTTCGTTTTCGCTTCGTTTTGGACTTATAACGGTTTTTATGATTTTTATTCTTTTTTCCTTTGAGTGGCTCTAACTTTGCCAAACGACAACCGATTTTTGAAATTTTTTTTATTTAAACAAAGACAGTTAGAAATTTTTATCTGCCATACAACTTTTTTCTATGTGGATAACGGTTTTCCCGCAATTGTGGTTGTCAATGAAAACAACACGAATTGTTTTTATTGTTTTCGTCATCGCCACCGAAAATTCGCGTTGGAGGTGAAACAAAAAAGGATAGGACTCTTCTTCAGCTATAATACATGTTTCAAAAAGGTAATCATCACTAATTTCCATTTTAAACCAGGTGACATCTCTCATATTGCTATCTTACTTATACTAGTGAAACTTTTTCGTTCAGTTTAAAAATTAGCTGACAAAATCCAGGGTTGGTTCGCAAACAGCATCTATAAAGCTAAAAAATCACAGAAATACATTGGTGCAATCCAATAAATTTATCAAGCCAATTAATTTTATAAGAATTTTAGCAAAAACTGGTTTTTGGTGGATTTTGGTGCAACTCGCCATTATTCCTATACGCGTTCTTATATTTTGACACAAAGACACATGGCCACATGTCATGATGAATTTTCTTGTACCATTTTCTTTCTCTTCATCTTAAAGTCCAGGTACGGTTACATCTTACGTAATGGTAACGTAATGGAACGTATGGTTCCATCTTATATGCTATTTAAAAAATAAAACAACAAATTTGAATTTTTTCGTTAATAAAATGTTTTATTTTTATTTTTTTTTTTTAGATTTTACTATTTTTCTTTTTTTTTCTTCATTTTAAATATTATTATAATATTTTATTTTTCATTTCATTTGAATTTTACCTTTTTTTAAAATAACAGTAACACATTTAAAATATAAGATTCGGCTTGGTATCGACAACATGCTTTAACAAAAAAGCTTAAAATTATTAAGGATTTTAGTTTTGCTCTATGTAATAATAATTACAAATCATTTTTATTTTATTTACTTTTGTTATTTTTTTTTGTTTTTGTTTGTTGTTTAAATTTTCATTGAATAGATAATAATAATTATAATAATTGTAATAATAATGTACAGTAATTTAAATAAAATATTATTATCCATTTGTTCTTTTTGTTTGTTTTGTTTTTTGTTTTAATAATTAATTAATTTTTGCAGTTTATATATCAAATTCGCAATTTTATCTATAATCATAAATCTTTCCTTCTCAATCAAAAAATCTATTTCACGTTGGTATTTTGTTTAAATTTTATGTTTTTTTTTTGTTTGTTTGTAATATAAAGTTAATGCTGGTTTTATTTTTGTTATTTGTTTGAATTTATTTAAATGGATATATTTTTTGAGTTGTTTTTTTTTTTTTTATTTTATTAGAAGTAACAAAAATCTATATGAAATGTATGATGTTTTTTAATTTGGTTTTTTGTTGTTTATTTTGTTTGTTGACCAACGGTTGTGTTCATCAGTTTTTTTTTAAACTATTTTAAGTTGAGTTTTCTTTTTTTTAATTTTAATTCTCAATATTATGAGCATAATCATAGGATTGGACCATTTTTTTGCTTTGTTTATATTTTATCTATTTTTTATTATTTTTTGTTGTTGTTTTGTTTTATACTTTTAAAAAGACAATAAAATTTTTTTTCTGCAGGTTGTCTCTTGAACAGTTTTATATTTTGTTGTGTAACTTGTTGTTTTGTCGGAGTGTCGTAATATTGTGTTATTGTTAAAATCACTAAAAAATAGTTGCAAATGGATACTTTTTGTTTTTTTTATATAAAATTATGTAATTTTTATTATATTTGTTTGTTTTATATATGTCAGAGATAAATGAATAAAAAAAACAACTTAAAACTTGTATCGTTTTGTAGTCAAAGAACTAATCGATGGGTTTTATAAGAAAATTTCCTATTCATAAATAATATTTTCGTATTTGTTTTTTTTTTATTATTATTATTATTTTTATTTAGAATTAAAGTTATATTTTCTTTTATTTATCAAAGTACTGTCTTACTGTCTTTTTGTTTTGTTATTAAGCTTTAATATTAAATTTATAATATATAGGTATTTTAAAAATTCAAATGAACGTCAAAATGAAAGCGAAAAATACGATTGTAGTTAAGCTAAATTTATGTTACTACCTATAAATATAAGGAAAATAAAAAGAAAATGGCAAACAAATTGCTCCTGGTCGACGTTGTTTTTATTTTTATTTTTGTTTTTTTTTTTTTTTTTTAATTTAATGTAGCAAAAATTTGTATTTATTAATTTTTTTTTCAACACTATATACAAATGTTCGTATATACAATCAATCAATTTTATAAGAAGAAGTGAAAATGAGATTTATGATGAAAATATGTGATGATTTGGAAGTGACATAGTGTTTTTTTTTTTTGTAAATAAAATTAGAATGATGTGAAATTTCAAAATTTTGGTAAAGATTCTGAATAGAATTTTGTATATTGAAGTTTGTAAGATTAATAGACCCTCCGTTTAAAATTCTAAAAATACCTGGGAATACCTATCCATATGCATACTAAAAAGAACTAATATTATATTGAATCTAAATATTTAACCAATTTTAATTAGAAGTTTGGTGGTGTAATTAAAATTGTTTTTGCTTAAAGTTCTTTTTTTTAATAAACTAGTCGTTTAATGAATTTTATCAATTCTCCTGGAAAATAAATATAAAATGAAAAAAAAAAGAGAATTACGAAGCTTTTAGTGGTTTTAGGTTAATAAATGTTTGTACTTGTTTATTTATTAACATAAATTTGATATTTGGAACAGAAGACATAACATTTAACAACCTTAAATTGTGATTCCCTTCTAATGCCCTGAAGAAATAATCCCGGGAACTAAAAGTAAACTATGCATGATCGTTAGATCGGATAATTAAATACCAAGCTGCGGATAATCTAGAATTTCTGCTTTGATTAGACAAGATCCAGGTTTACAATAGGAAATGAGTGCGAACAAGATTAATATTATATTTTGTGAATCATGTAGTAAAATATTTAGATCTTTTGAAATTCTATACCCACCAGTTTCAACATAGCACCTTACCACACCAAACCTGACTATAGCTGCACATTCTAGGAAATGATGCTTTTCAAAAAAAACTCGAATAACTCGCTTTAAAATTAAGAAAATAAGTAGATATACAATGGTGATCCGCATATGACGCAACAAATGTTGGAGCATATTTGACCTAGTCTAGTCATACTGATACCTACAAATCTTAACGCAACTATATAATAATAAAGTATTTCTTGCAAAGTCTTCATGTATACCACTATTGAACCAGTAACTTTTGTGCTTTATCACCGTGGACATTTTTTTGTTTCTAGTTGTTAACAGTCCTGGACCCATGTTCTGTAACTCGGCGATAACTTTTCGAGGCGAGAAACGGCGAAAAATGGAACAAAACCCATAGGATTCCTAAGAGTTTTGTTCCATTTTTGTTAAATTTTTCGCCGTTTCTCGCCTCGAAAAGTTATCGCCGAGTTACAGAACATGGGTCCTGTAGTGGGGTGATATACGAAAACCCCATTGTTGAAATTGGCCTTCACAAGTGTAACATGGAAAAATGTGATATGTTTGGGACCTTCCAACCGTTTGGAATCACGCGTTGTTTTGGGTTTTTATGGTAAATTTGTTTGAGGATACTGTTGAAGTTCATGACATTCAAAAATTCGGCCGGCCAAGCACTGTGAGGACTATACGTGACATCAAAGCTCTAGAGGCTCCAAAAAGACGAAAAACACTGACAAAACAGAAATTCGCATCGCGAGAGATTATAGTATAGGTATTTCTCAAATATCCAGGTTTCTCATCATTTAAGAAGATTTGGAACTCAAACACCTTTGACAACTGCTCACAGTCGCATGCAAGCAAAAATCAAAACCTTAGCCGCGGGTTTGCGAAGAATGCTCACAGACAGATTATGTTTAAAAAGGAAAAAATCTTCACCGTCGAGGAATCGTTTAGTAAAAAACAAAGATTTAGTGTATGCTCGGACATTGCAAAAGAAGGGTCAGAACTCATTCTGATGGTCCCATAAAGTTAATGGTTTAGTATATGGAGTGTCCATCAGGGCGTTACAGTTCTTCGTCTGTCAAAACTTTGGCAAAAATTTACAAAACGGCTGTCTTAGGAGATGTCGCTAAGCCTCTCAAACAGATAATATTTGCCAACAAGCTATGGGCATTTCAGAAAGATTCTGCTCCATCTCACAAGGCAGTCCATACCTCAACCCGTTGGATTACAACTCTAGTAGAGTCATTAAAGTGAATCTTTATCCGTGCAGCGAACAAAATGCCAATGAATGAGGTTCGTGCTATGATCGATGGGAGATATTAGGCCTTGTATATTAAGGCAAATGGTGGCCATTTTGAATGATGTCTTGTCAATAGCTAAAATATTGATCTTCCCAATAAATAATATTAAATTTTGTTTTTAAATATCGGCGCATTATCATTGGGCATTCATTTTTCCTCATTTCATATACCTATTTATATGTCTAGATTATAGGTAGGTTGCTATGTGTCAAGAAAACAAAATTTATATACGAGGAAGGAAAGGCAATTTTCAAAAAATGTACTTAAAATATAAACAAAAATATTTTAAACCAACGGCAACACTTAAAATTTCCTGCTATAGGTTTTTTAATTTTATTTTTAAATCAAATTGTTTTAGTGAATAGCTTTTGAAAAATTAATTTTCAAACTGAAAATTTTGAAAATAAATTAGAATTTTATTTTTAAAACAAAATTTTTGTTTAAATCTAACGTAACGCGATAGGAACCTAATATTTTAGATTTTTTAGGTTATTTAAAATAATATCTTTTATTTATTTCATGAAAAAATACGTTGAAAATCTCCAATATCAAATTTATTTATTAATTTAATGTTTAACGCTTTTATCTTTTCAATTTTCTCAAAAATTAGAAGTCATTTTTGACATTAATATGGTTTTTAGTAGGTACTTAAAGCCATAAAATGCAAAATGCTATTATTTTTTAAATATTTTTTAAATTTTATTTAATTATATTTTTTTAGAAAATTGCTAGTCTCGTTAAAAAAAGAGACAAATAGACCCCTTCCGTCGATACTTATTTTTTTTCTTATTTCGACTCGACCTACACGATCTAGATTTTTTAAATGTAATCTTTTGTGAATTACCCAGTAAATTATAAGCCATTTTTACAGACAATTATTTTCAGCCGTTTGGTATAGTCTCGCTTAACTTACACTTTTCATCTATTTTTCAATAAGATTAAAAATTTAAAAAAATGTTCTTTGCCTGCATTTTGTTTAAAAAATAAGAAAAGGTTCTACAAGAAATATCTGTTTGTTAAACGAGCTTTATATACATTTTTACGATGTTTTAAAGAATAACTTTATACACCATTATTATATTATTGTAAGCGACAAAATGTAAATTTTTGGATAAAACAAAAACTATGTTTTAAATTTTTTTTCTGTGTACTAAAACCAATTTGAATTGTTATAGCTTTTAGTCATATCATATAAAACCCTGAAATTTAGCCTAATTCGTATCATATAGCACAGCTGAAAAGACTAAACAATGTTTTTTCCGAATTTTTATTTTGTCTCTCAGGATAGATAAGCAGTAAGAGCTCGTTATATAAAAGGCTTAAAATTTAGGAGTTTTATTTTAGGTGGTAAGCATTAAGCAACTAATTTTCAATTTTAAAATTACAAAAAAACATAACTAAGAATTTCTTTTCACCCACCCTAATGCATATAAATATATCTGAGTAGCTGACGAACAAAATCCGATCATGACCCATAAATTTGTCTGATAATGAGGGGTGAAAACTAACGGGATATATCCGTTTCTTTATGAAAAGATGTTTGATGTTTTGACCAATTTTTTAGTGTAAATTTTCCACTGTATTTAAGACCGTTTTGGTCTTTTTGACATTAGAAACGTATTTATGTTTTTTTTAATAGACTTATTTTTGATTGAAAATTCTAAAAATTTTATAAAAATATTAACTTTAACAATAAAATTTAAAAAAACAGCAAAAAAACATAAACAAATTTTGTAAAGACATTGTCGGATTTAGTTCACCAGTTTCTCAAAGGTATACATAAATAAAAGACGAAAAAATAATTTATGTATACATATTATTGTAATATTATTATAGGAAGATCTGTATGGAGGGTCTACACGTCAATTATTATTGTAATTCTTTTTTTTTTTCGTAATTTTTAAAGAATGATATCAAATTTGTATGACATGTGAATATATTTTTGAATGCTGGCAGTTTTAATTAATATATAATATGAATGCAAGAAATGTTAATTTATTTATACTATTAATGTGATAGTTACAGTGCAGCATAACATAATTTTCTTAACTTTTTTTTTTTAATTTTCAAACGCTCGTTTAGTTAAACACAAAACATTTTTGTAATTTAAACATAAAAACTATCTATAGAAAAAAAATGAAATAAAAAAACTTAATTTCGGCAGCTTTGATTCCTCATTGGCAGATTTTTTTTGTCTAATGACATAAAGGCAAGATATACCTATATAAACCAGAAATAAAAACATGTGAGATTCAATGAGAAATTTTATTCAAAAAAAAAAAAAAATATATTATAAATAATGCTAGATGCGAAGAGTATAATATGCCAATAATATTTTTTCAGGAATATTCCAAATAAAATTGAAAATCTTTTTTAACTTTCAAAGATTTATAAAAAAAAAAACCAAGGAATATGGGACAACTAATATACCTTGAATATCCACACTTAAAACTCCATAACAAATCTCGATAATTGTAAAAAAAAATAAAGTTATATTTTACTAATTTTGATATAAAGCTTCGGTAAAATCGGTGTAATATTATAAAAAAGTATTGTATTGACGCAAACTACTTCCCAGTTGGAGCAATAAATTATATATTATGTATACAATTTTGAACAAAAAAGATTCTTTCCCATTACAAGATCTTTTCTTTCAATTTATGAGAAAAATCTTCGATATAGAAGCTTTATCGAAGCTAAAGTATTATCAATTAGCAGAATACCTGCCACTTCTTCAAGGTGTTATGTATAGTTCGGACTTCGGATGAGGTTCTTTATTAAAAGGATGGTAAAATAGATACAGTAATTATTTCTGATATTGATTTTAATTTGATAATTTTGTATAATTAAAAAAAAAATAAAACAAGATTGAAGGTTATATTTATTTTGAATTCAAAAAAATAACAGAGAAAATTATTAATAATTGTCAAATAAGTGTAAAATCCTCAAATAAATTTTTTTCAAGATAATTTCATTTATACAAATTTATATAGTCATCTGTTTGAAGTCTTTAACACAGCTGATATTTTCTATATTAGAATAAGAAACCGATTTCCACCCAGTTCGTATACACCGAAGAGAAACGGCAAAATGTCACACTCATTCTTTTACTTAAGCGGGTGAAAAAAAATTTTACCTAAGCGGATTTAAAAATTCCATAAAACGGTTGTGACATATATGAAATTGAAATGTCATTTTCGTCATTTCGAAAAATTGGTGGAGGTGAAAAATAAAAAGTCCCCTTTCACAAGAGGAAACAATTTGCCGGAGAGACGATTTCTTTTAATTTCCTTAAAAATCTCTCGTACCTTTTACACGAAGAAACAAAATCATGGAAATTTTCTATTGTTTCTTTTTAAAGTAGATTGGTTGAACACTCACTATACTGTGTATGTGAAGTCAAAAAAATCTCCTCAAATCGTTGACCGGGGAAATTTCATTTTCCCCTCTTCCTTTTTGCCCTTCTCACCAATAAACTGAAAGTTGCTGGAAACTCAGTTTCCCCGTGTGAAATGGGACAAAGCGTTCAGCAAATTTTTTGTTCTGTTCGTTTCAATTTTTTTTTTTTTTTTTCACTTAAGGGAGTTTTTTTTGTCAGTGAAAAATATAAAATTTAATTGCAAATATATTTCAGGTATCCGGGTTTTTCACTTAAGCAAATTTACCTTAAGCTTAACTTAACTGTTTTATTTAGTTTTTTTTAGGCGGCATGAGTTGGGAATCGAACCAAAAATTAAAGTAATTAATTCAGTGAAGAAAGGTTTGACAAAATATAAAAAAACGAAAAATAGTTGGAACGAATTTTCGAAAAAAAACTTTTATATTAATTATTTTTTGTGCATTAGAAAACATTAGGAAGTTACCTACTATTTTTAACGAAAAATAATAAAATTGTTTTTTTTTTTTTAATTTAATTTTTCGTGAAACCTTTCAAGTCGTGTTTTTTGAAATCAAACGAGTTTTTTTCATAAATTATTTTTAAACACATAAATAATAAAAATACACTCATATACCTCGCTCAACGGCCTAGATACTTATTATAACAGCTTTGTGAATTCGTCATTTTATTTAAACTTTATTTTATCAGTTTTTAGATAAATAACCCTTCTCTATGGCGGCATATTTCGTTTTCTCTTATCCAACGAAAGAGCAGGAACCTCAAAAGTATAAAAAAGTTACTTTTGTCCACGGTATCACTAACGAAAAAATGAATTTTTTCACATTTCGCCATTTTGAAGTATATAGCTGCAGTAACCCACCGGAATCACCCTGAGCTTTGATTAAATTTTAGTGGCATTTTTTGCTATTTGAGTGACTTCTAAAAATTACTATTGATTAAACTTTCGATCATTAAGAAATGTGAGAGCTGTTCCGTTATGAATAACAAGAAAATTGATAATTATTATAACAGAGTATTTATTCAATTTTGTAATTTAATGAACTAAATTTAAATGTTTTCCAATTATCAATTGATAATAATTTGACAATCGTAATATGGTTGAGATACATACATACTATAGTATCAGAATTAAGTAATGGTGGTAGGATATGGTAACCAATTACTAGAGCAGAATCCTTTTGTCAGTATAATTATCAGCGCAAAAATTGATATTGAGCAATAATTAATATAGGCGTTTTTTATTGGGAACCTTTAGCTATAACACAGCAAAGCAAGTCAGAATAAAATGTTATAATCACTATTATATCCACTTACAACACGGTTAAAAATTCTGGCATTAATTTTAATATTTTCAGGGTTGTATATATGACAACACCAAAAATGTATTAAAGTTTAATACATCGCAAATATTACATTTTTACTTTTAATACAAAAATTATTACATTTTTAATAGAACTTTATTAGAAAAAGAGAGGAAATAAATTGAGGAAATTTCTCACAAAGAAATTTCTCACAAGAAAATTTTCTCTCAAAAGGATATTTCTTTTGAGAATTAATGCAACACAGAAAATATTATGAATACATACTCGTAATTCGTAATAGCTATAATAATGAATGTGTATTTTTGCAAGAGTACCTATTTATCTTTGTATGTCAATTTATTTCCATTTGGGAATAATTATTCTTATTATTTTTATTAGAAAAATAACATTCTTTTCTCCATCGTTTTTCAGAAATGAGAATAGAAATCTTATTGCGATTGAAATTTTGTCTACTAATTAACATATTGTGCCTCGAAAAACTGCAAAGCGCCTTCAAAATAATGCATATTTAAATTTTTTTATTTTTATTATTCTTGCTTTTTAATACAATATTAATAAATTTTAATCTTGGGTGTATTAAAAAGTGACGCAGTCTTTTCAAAATGTTCATATTCAATATGGCTGACAAAAAAGAGCATCGAAGCAAAAAAAGGGCGAGGAGGTATTAGAATGTAATCAAAAATTATTAGAAAAATTCTCATATTTGAAATGGCAACTGAGAGAGAAATTTTCCCTCTCTACAAGGGATATGTTTTATTCTTTTGGGTTAAAATCGACTCTTTTTTGTATTACAAATGATATTTTAATACAAAAATATTAGAATGTAATAAGAATTGATTAGAATTTTTTTTTAATATTTCCCTAGTATTAAAATGTAATATTTGCTGTATTGCATACGGCTGTAATACAAGAGCTGTATTAAAAAATACCCCAGAATTTTTAACCGTGAAATTAGCGCAATGTTGATATAAGTGTCAAAATCAACTGCCACCTTAAAGCAAAATTATTGGAAAAAAATAATATAAATGAAACAGAGTTAAAATCGAACGCTATATTAAAATAATTAGTATATAGGTACTATTTGAATACAACTATTTTCTTTCCATTTTATACTATTTTGGATCAACAAATACGAGATACCTATTAAAAAGAAGATTAAATTTTAAACGATTTTAGCAACTTACTACCTCTTAACATTTTAGTAAAGTTAAAATCACAAAATGGCTACTTTAAATCTTAGTAACTTGCTAAATCCATATGACATCTATCATTTTCCTCGAAAAAATTACTTGGCAATTTTATTTCAAAGATTTAAATTGTGTTTTTGTATGATTCGTGTGCTAAATGTTTTTCAAAATAAATAAAATAACAAAAGAAATATAAACGATCAGCAACTAGACAAAGTAAAATAACAAAATAATAGTTTGACTTCTGACATTTCAAATTATTAGGTCCGTTCCCTGGTTTGTTTGCATTGTTTTTCTTTCACGGAAATCGTAACTCAATCAAAACGTGAACAGATGATTTTTTGTTCAATCTGGATCTACACGACTGTCTGTATAAACTTTTGTCCCAAAATAATGAACGACATTTATTCTCACAATATTTATACGACGCACGCGAGGCCAGTTAGCCAGTGTTATATGTCTAGAATAAACGTCAGCTGCACTTGTCAGTTACTATGACAAATAAAATAGCATATTAAAGACCATTAACACGATGAAGCTATGCGTTCTTTATCAATATCAATTTTGTTGGTTTTTCAATTTACATCGTAGCCATCCTGCAATAGTAATAACCACTCTTACTCGACAGATAGTGAACGAACTGCATAATTTTCTTACTTTTATTTAGTACGTATTTTAATAGGGGTTTTTCTTTTTGAGTTCAGAGCAGAGTCTGAACTGTCAACAAAATATTTGTATTTCTTTTTTAGCTTTCACCGTTCAGAGCTTCAAATTTGTGTTTCTTTTTTAATTCTAAGCATGTTCAGAGCACCCTCTGTGAGCTCAGAATAAAACAGTAGAGTAAACGGAGCAAAATGCTTAACACAAACGAGATGACATTTGAAAGGAGGGAAATTAAAAAAAATCATCGTTAAAACAATAAAAATGGCGGAAGAGGCTGCTTGCTCTAGTGGAGAAGGTAAAATAATAATAATTAAATAATTTCTAATCATGACAGTTGAGTGCTCAGGTTGTTTCATAATTAAATCAGAGAGCTCTGAACATATTCTGCTCAGAACAGAACTTGCTCTCTTCACCCAGGCTCTGCTCAGTGCTGAGCTCTGAACTCAAAAAGAAAAACGCCTAATGTGAACTGTCATTAGAAATTGCAAATAGCCTATATTCAATTCAACAGCCCTTCTTGTGAAAAGAATAGAAAAAAAAATGGAAAACAAAAGCGTGTTCACATGTTTACACAGATTACATGTCAACGCATCTATGAACAATATTGATGATGTTTTGTGACGTCTAGGAATCAACGGATTCATTTAATTTACGTTGACCGTCTAATAGTAGTTTAATTTTTCAAACCACTTAATTTTTGTTCTAATGAAAACAAAGCTTAAACATTGAAGAATATCAATGAACGCATCCTTAAATACTCAAAGTGTGAAACCTTCAATAAAAAATATTTGTGCAATCCCATTGATTGTCAAACTATTAAAGACACTCTAAAACTTTATCTCAACTAATATATATTTTCTCTCTTTTTACTGACTTATTTATCAAAACTATTCTTTTGTTGTTGTTTACTTTGTAAAATTTTACTGCGTTTCCTATATAATTCCCAATAAAAAACGCCTTTTCTTTTTCTTTATTTGAGGCCTATATTAGGCGTGTGTTTTTCAAATCCAAAGGAAATTGGATGAAAAAACGATTCGGGGCTAAATAATTTACATGTTAAATGCAACAACAACTAATCCCCAATGGCCTTAGCTAAACCCAGATAATTTTTTGGGCTTAACTTAAGTATGGAGAAAAACTGTATTACCGGTGGGAATTACATACTTGTTATCGATAGTTTGTATGAAAACTCCATTTTTTTCTGTAATGGCGTCGCTAATCAACGATATGGTTTTTTTTTCAACCAGTTCCCTCCGGGATTGGAAAAAAACACACCTATTAGTAGCCTTTGCTGGCAAGGGGGCTATTGCACAGGCATACATATATATTATAGCCAACACGTATTGCAAAAATAAACAAACTTCTAATTTATGAAGTAATTTTTAAAACGTTACATTTTTTCAACAATTCACACATACCTATTAGTTTTAATTAGAAAGAAAAATATTATTTTAACAAATTTCTTGGATATACAAAAATATGAAAACTCCCAAACTCTACACCACTTTCATAGCTAATCGCATAACCGAATTTATGCTGTGGCCCATCCTAACCTATAAGCGCCATCTATAGAAAATTATAATATTACCTATTCCTAACTAAATTTTATTTAGTTTTTTTTTTAATAACAAAAAAATAATTATAATCAATTTATGTTAAGAGATTTTGTTTTCCTTTCGAATAATATTTCACTTCACTTGTGTTGATTTTTAATTAAATATTAATAAAACTAGTCAGTAAAAAATGTTGAGAAAAACAAATCAGTTAAAAAATCTTTTTTAAGTATTTAATTTTGCTGTGTATATATATATTTTGTTGGTAAGGAGGGGAAAGGAAAGTGATTAACAATTGTATATGTTTTTTTTTTGTTTGTTTGTAATTATTATTATTATTTACAATAAAGATGAATTTAACTATCGTTAAGTATGAAGCGTTTATGTGAATTTGTATTACTTAAAAATATGTTATATATAATTAAAATAAAATAAAAATGTTGTCATTATTAATATTATTATGTATTATTATTATTTTCATTTAAGTATTTATACTTGATTTTATAAACATAATTTTTGTTTTATTTATTTAAATGTATTTTTATAGTGATTGGATTTTTTGGTTATGTGATTTGTTTGTTTTTTTTTTTTTAATGGTTTAAATTTATACATACTTTAATAATATATAATTAAATATATATATTTTATTGAAGGCATTTTTTAAACTTTTATTCATATATTTTTTGTTTTGTTTTGTTTTCTTATTTCAAATAGTTTATTTACTTTATTTTATTAACTTACATAATTTGAATACGATATCTAATTTTTTTGTTGTATTTTTTTTTGTATTTTTTTTATCTTATATTTATTATTAAAAAGTTAGGTATGAAATTTTTTTTTAAATATTTTTTTTCGAATTTTTTTTAGTATTTTTTTAATTATTTTTACCTAAGAATTTTTTATTTTCTATTTATTTAAAACGTTTATCCTTTTTTTCTGACGTGTTTAACTTTTCCTGAAACTCTCTCATAACATCGATTATACGAAAGTAAACAGCAGCTGTCTTTTGTTTTGTGTTGTTGTTACTGTGGGAGGTGTTTGATTTGTTGTTTCAGGAGTTGTTTATTTTTTTTTTGTCTTTTTTTATCAATGAATAAAATTGTTTTTTTTTTCCATTTTGTTATTTGAATATCTAGTGTTTATATTATTAATAATAATAATAATAAAATTAATTATCTTATTAAAGTACCCTATTAAATATATATATTTTACATACCGCCGTACAGAAAGGAACAGACCAAGCTATTCTGTATATTTATTTTGTTTTTTTTTTTCGTTTTGTAAAAAAATGTTGATTCTGGGATTTATTTTTTTTTTTAAGAATTTAAATAAGATTTATTTTACAATGTATATGGACATATTTACACACGGCTATGCTTTTCCTTTTTTTTTGTTTTTCAAAATAAAAAAAATACTCAATTGGCTTTCAAGTATGAAAGTTCAGACCAAGGTATAATGAAAAAAACTATTGTTTGTGTTTTTTTTTTTGTTGATTTAACTTAAAATTGTGTAATGTAATCGTTGAATTATAATTATGTTTTCAGAATGTCAAAAAACTAAGAACAAGAAAATATAGACTGCGCATCATTTAGAGTTTTATGTGTATGTATGTGGTTTTTTTGTTGTTGTTGCTAATTTTACAAAATTAATGTTTTGAAAATGTAATAAATTATAAAAAAAAATATTATGCACAAATAATCACAAAATTATGAAAATTAATTTAGATAATTGAAAGCATTTAATTTTATGATTAATCAAAACTATGTATGTCAATTAAAAAAAAAATTCTGTGTAATGAAAACAATCAAAGCATAACGGGTTGTTGGTTTGATAATTGGTCTGTTTGGTAACGTGAAATTTCTTGCGAATTTGCACAAATTTTCACAAAATTTCACAATTTGCTGTCAAAACGCATAGAAAAAAAACTCGGTTTTTGGAAATTTGTTGAAAAAAAAGTTACCAAACAGGCATAATAATACAATACCAATCACAAGATTAGATACGATTAAAAAAAAAGTTTTTGTTTGTGTTTATCAAAGTATATACCGTAGAACTGATTATGGGATTATTTCCCAATCAAGTGGGACTTAATTTTATTATTTCTAAAGATGGGTACATTAAAAAACTGTCGCTAAATACAATACAATACAATGAGTTTTGCGTGCTAAAAAAAATAGTAGCTCAAGGTTGCCTTCCTGAGGCGTACGCTGGACCTGCCAAGCGGCCGATTCTGGTTCTGTGAAAAAAGTGCAGAAGGCCCCCATACTCAGCATACTCAGCATCCCTAATGTAATATTATATTTGACAGATTGTTTGACTTTTGTATGGTCGAACATAGATTGGGATGGGCTGCGGGCAACAATTCTGACCATGCGTCGTATTGTGTTGAATCAAACTCTGTACTTCATAATTTTTATTTTTCAGTTTTTTTCCTTAGGTTTTTGACAGCAAACATATTGACCAGTGTTACCATTCTCTCAGAAACGCAAGAAAGAAATCAGTAGAATTTTGAGAATAAAACATTCTCATTGCTTATAGGTCTTAGGTACCAGAAATTCATTATTTAATAACAAAAATGACAAGTAAATTTTTTTTTTTATATTTATTGTATTTAAAAAAAAAAATATTTCACAACTTTTTAATTTTTAAATATTCATGCATATTGTATTTGAAAATTAAAAAGTTGTGAAACAAAGTTTTTTTTTTAAATGAAATAAAAATAAAAAAAAATGTTTACTTTTCATTTTTATTATTAATTAATATTGTAAATATTATATCACACAACTTGGAGACACAAAAATGTATGTTAAGTAATTAAAAGCACAGAAGAAAACATTTTTTCTATTAATCGTTAAGAAAAAAAAAAAACATTTTAATGGCTGGTACCTACTGTATAAAATTAAATTTTCATTTAAAAATGTTAAATTTTGTTTTTATTTTATTTAAAAAAAAATTTAATTAAGAATCTTTTTCAATGGAAACAATATTTCAAAAAAACCTCTAGTACTATATTTAAATGCAATGAAAGACTGGATCATATAAACTTGTACTTGTTAGGGTTAGGCATTTCAGAAGTATGTTTGGTAATGGTGAGAGAAAGTATTATTAAAATATCATAAGTAATTTATTTTTTCTTTTTGATAAGATACAAAAAAACTATAACGACGACGCACAAGTTAAAAATGCAGAACCTCGTAAGTCGTTTTTGCATGTTTTTCATAAATAAAAAAAAAGAAGAGAAAAGTTGTATATAGTTCACACTAGATATTCGTCACGAAATCTATGTATGATGAACTGAATTTAACAAAAAATTGCGTATTGACAAAGGCCCTCACTAGTCCACTGATGAGTCCAAGGGAGATCGCCGGGACGAAACGCCAAATTTTTGTAGGACTAAAGGCCGTTAAAATCTATTTTGAATCAATAATTCAACAAGTCCAAATACAATAGTGCTAAGTCTTCTACTTGGCTGATGTATTTCGGTAGATAGTACCTATATATAGAATTTGTATTATTAAAAAAAAAGATGCCAAATTTTGTATGGCGATCTATAGTAATTTTCTGTATAATGTTCACATCAACATTATTACACTTAGATTGCCAAATGGTGGCTCTGATTTTTCTGATTTTTTTGCACTAATAATATTTCTGCACTTCACCGTTGATAATTAAAATTAGAGAACACAATATTGTTTGTCCTACTAAAAAGTACCGTACTGTTTCCAAACATTCGCAGAAAATGCCTAAAGCAACTTACGTAATAAACGGAAAAATTATGAAAGTTTTGTCAAAACGCGCCACAATTTAATTTTTGTTTAAGGAATTTTTGCGAAAATACCAGAATTGCACATTTAGTATGCAATTTGATGTTAGAAATCAGAAGTACAAATGTAAGCCTTAATCCTTGGTCGTTTTTGAAAAAATAAATTTTAAAACAAAATATCTATCCATTCGTAGATGAATAAAAAAAATTGGTGCACGACTGGGTCGCACGAACTTGCTCTTATGTGCGATCGCACTGTGTTTTTAAAGTTTTAAAAGAAATAAATTAGTAATGGGAGCCTGTATTGTATACCACCTGCTTAAAACATAGTTAAGTTTAGGGTAGTAGCTATTATGCAAGTAGGTACATTTATTTATGAACAATCCAGCAACGTGTTGCAAATATGCTTAAGGAACTTAAAGTTTAGAATGAAAAATTGTAAAAAAAAATATTATAATTAAACATAAATTGATACAACAACCTCTGAAATTGTCTTGACACCAATGCGATGTATATTTTACATCATACGATTTCTTAAGGAAAGGATTTCATAAGGAAATCTCAATATATGAGTGTATAAAATTTCTAAAACATAAAAAAAAAAAACAAAAAGTATAGTGAGATAGTCGAAAACCAAAAAAAATCTATGAGAAAAACCATTTAAACGACAGATAATTCCAAAAATATGGTAGATCGTACAGATATTAGTGCACACAGAAATTTTTATCAATATCGTAGCAGCCGTTTTTGAGAAAAATGAGATTTTCAATACCGGTTCTTAAACATTTGTATGGGAGGTATTTTTGGTTATAAGAATAATTTTCATTTAAAATCTGCTAGATAATATTAAAAAACTGTTAGGTGCCAACTTAGTCGTTTTCGAAAAAAAAATTTTGAAACTTTTTTTTTAAAATAAAAAAAAAATTTTTGAAAAATGTTGATAAAACTTTTTCAAACATTCTCCATAAAAAAAATGATCGGTTTATTCTATTGAACAGTTTTTGAGAAAATCGAAAATCAAAAAAAAATGTTCTATGGGAGGTAAAATTTGTAATCATTTTTTTTTTATAAAGTGGTTGAATTTTTGTTCAAAAAAAATTTAAATTAAAAAAAGTTGTGGGCACGTTTTTGAGAAGGTTTTTCATTTTTTGCTAAAAAAATTTGTACTTTATTTTTGGTCTTAAAAAAAATTATTAAAACGTGTGAGGGGAATGACCAAAAACCAACTTTGAAGAAAATCGACTTACCCGTTTAGGCAGACGGACAGAATTGCGAGACCCACTTTTTTCGACTTCGCTATCATCGTAATGTCAACTTTGATCAAAATCCCAAGTTCGATTTTTTTACGATTCCATAACTTGCCATCGGTATATGTTATAGTATCTACCTATATATCGCAAGTAAAAATCATTTTAATGTTGGAATCACGTAATTATTCTGTACAAAATTTAAAGTAAAGTATAGATAAAAATAATGAGTGCAGTGGCCAGTGCAATATTTTCTATTTTTACCTAAGATACGCAAAAAATACTTCTAATATTTACAGGCTCACAGATCGCGCTCTGAACATGCCCAGAACTAAAAAAGAAACACAGATTTGAAGCTCTGAACGATCAGAGATAAAATAGAAATACAAATATTTTTTGACAGTTCAGGCTCTGCTCTGAACTAAATAAGAAAAACGCCTAATGATACCTTTTTATGACAAGAGATAACTCTTGAGAATTTTCCAATCGTAACAATCATTTCTATTTTTTTTTAATAACATGTATTAAAAATTATAATAAACTTTATTATTAAGCTTTATTGTTTCATCGTGTGTGGTTTCAACTCAATATCCAACGATTTTGTTATAAGTAAGTTGTAAGCAAATAATTGATAACGTTTAAAACAAAACTCACAACTCGGGTCGATAAAATAGGTACTGGAAAAAACATTATGCAGACAAAATTAATAAAAAAAATGTATTTTTTAGGTTAAAATTGAAAGACAAATAAATATATGTTTTAATTAAAAATAATATTTAACTTTAATGTTTTTATATGTGATTGTACTTTGAGTAATGATATGATGAATCCTTTAAAATATGAGATCAACATGATTTTTTTTTTGTTAAATTTTGTGTTTTTTATTTATTAATTATATATTTCTATTAGTTTGTATTTTTGTTTTTGTGTTATGTATGTTGATGCTATAATAATCTATTTCATTGCTGGGTGATTTAGTACAATTTCCGAAGCTTAAAAATGTACAGCGAATTTCTAAAATTATGTACAGTGTTTTGTTATATGATGCATTATACAGATTTATGATTTTGTATTAGAAAAAAATAAAAAAAAAAAAAAAAATAAAACAAAGACAAATTTATTAACACAAAAATCATAACCATCATTCATCGATTCGTATCGCATCGTAACTTTGTGCGTTTGCTGTTGTAGGTTAACCTATTTTTTGTATCTAAATTTTTATATATTTGTCAGTTTATTTTGTTTTTTTTTTGTTGTTGGTTAAGTTTTTAGAGGTTTATTTTATACATTTCGCCTACATTAAAGTAATGAATACTTTTTTTTATTATGTTTATTGATGTTTTATGATTTATATGTTTGTAGGTTTCAATCTCTATTATTTTATTTTTTGTTATAGTGTTTGGTTTTTTTTTAATTTACCTATCTAATGAGTGAGTATGTAAAGCGAAATGGATTGTATTTATTAATGTCCAAATATAATATGTATTATATATTGCAAAACGAAAGATTAAAGAAAAATGAAAAGGGCTATTATATGCGTCAACACAAATAAATTTAGTTTATTTTATTTTCTTCTTTTTTTTTAATTTATTTTGGCGATCATTTCAAAAAGTTATTTTTGTTTTGTTGAATTTAATATATTTTTTTGTTTCTTTGGTTTTTTTTTTAATTTTAAAGGTTTAAATTGTTCTAGTTAAATGTCTATTAAAATTAATTTAAAAAAAATATTAAAATTCAAGTTCAACAATAGATTGGCTAAATATTTTCATTTTTTATTTTTTATTTTTAACAATCCATATACACGGTATAGCTTCCAAGATTTCGTAATAAAATCTCTTACATTTTTTTAACAATCAGTCAACAAAAACAGTGTGCTAATAATGAATAAATTTATTTTTTTATATAGTTAAACGTAAACTTTTGAGGAAAATAACAACGTTTTTGTTTTTTTTTTTGTTGGTAATAACTGGGATAATTTTGACAAATTAACTTTTTTTGGACTTACGCTTTCTATATATTTTTTTTTTAAATGTATTCAAAGGTACCTCTATACAACTCTTTCTTGTTTTTATTTTTTTATTTTGTTTATAAAAAATGTGTATATTTTATATCGAATTTAAATTGTCTATAGAAATAAAATAACAATGCCTTTTCATATATTTTATTCATTTCATTTTTTTTTTAATAAATTTATGTATATTTTTTTTTAATTTGGGAATAAAAACGAAAAATTATAAGCTATTATGTTAAAGCTGCGGCAATATATGTTTTTTTTTTTATTTTGAGATATAAAACTTTGTTTTTTTTAATGTTTATACGAGTTTTGTTTTTTTTTTTTTTTTTGAGATGGTTAATTTGTCAGTTTTTCTTTACATACTTTGTACGATCTTTAAAATATTTCCGTTGATTATGATAATTCAAAAGTATTTTAATTTGTTTATAATTGTTTTTTTGTTTTTCTTTTGTTTGCGTATAAAACTTCGAACTTATTGTAGCAGATTGTAGAGAAAGATATTATAGACTATTAAATGTTTTGGTTGTTGTTGTTGTTGATTCACGCATGTCATTAATGAGATGGTTTTTTTTTGTGTTTTATTTAAATGTGTTGTTGTTGTTGTTGTATTTTGTTGCTAAACCCAGATCTGTTCCCTGCGGTCACGCCTCAATCAAAGCCTTTGCTAGCACCAGTCTTCTTCATCTGAATCCGAATGTCGTGTATGTAGGCCACCTTTTGGCTTATAACCATTTAAAACTGGCGAAGGCAGAACTCGTCCTGTTCGTCCCATGGCAAGAGCCTGTTCAAAGGACAGAGGTGCAATATATTCCAGTCTGCAAGGAGAGAATGTTGTTACATGTGTGTGAGATATAAAAAATTAAATTCTAGCAGATTGGCCTGCTCTTTAAACCCTCAGCTGCTGCGGGTGGGAATGAAGACTTAACAATTTATGTGGAATGGGTATAATTTTGTCTATACATATCGAAATCAAATCAAAATTTTTTTATCGTCGTTTTTGAAGCTAATTATTATTCAATCCTTCTACTCGTTTAACTATTTTGTGGCTCTTTTTCTTAAAGTCCCGGGAGGCTCTTATAGACTCCCAGTCTGCTCCTGGTACATCGGGCCTTCTAACTACTTCATTTTATTTTCAAGATCCGGTTTTTCAATATGAGATCATCTTCTGCATTTATACGAGCGGTTTCAAAGATCAGATTCAATCCGAATTGAAATTTTGATCCAGGTATAGACGATACCAGATCGAAAGATTGGTTGGAATTCAAAATAAAACAAATTGGAAAAACACAAAAAACTATTAATATGCGTAACGGACAGCACAGAGTCGACTGTAATTGAAATACACATATCACATCAAAAAGCAGTTGAAATCTCTTTTCAATTCTTCGATCTATAGGTATAAATTTGTATTTTCGATTCCATCCAGCTCACAAAGATGGATCGGATCGACCATGTATGTAAAAGTTGTGCAAGTTTCAGAGTTAAATCCGCGATTACTCTTGAAACATGTTTTCCAGTCAATTAGATTCCGAATAAACTCAACGAATTTGGAGAGTTAACACTGATATATTAGATACGTTTAAAAGATAATAAAAAAACACTTGTTTTTTGCTCCACGGTAGATAGATACTTTTGACAGATGTGTGCTTCTGACACTATTGTAATAGAGAGGGTGACACAATGACCGCGTTCAGCTTTGTGTTGTTGTAATCCCTTGGAAAATCACAGCTGATGTCAAAGCAGCTGTTGCCTGAAAATAAATCTCAAGCTATCCTAAAAATGTTGGGATGATGCATCTATCCTATATGAGAAATGTCAACAACAGCTGATTTGCGTTCAGAAACTTACTGGATACTCGAGTATCAGAAACTTACTGGATACTCGAGTATCTTAGATAGGCTATCCTAGTGCAACCTGAACGCGGCCAATATGAATCAATAGACGGTGTTCACATTAGACTTTCTTATCCGACTTTTTGACGACTCTGTACCTTACTTATATGCTACTTCATGGCGAGAAAGAGGTGACCAAGAACTCTTTCTGACAAATAGTACTGAAATGTCAAAAAAAGTTCGCGAAGGCAGTCCAATGTGAACACCGCGCGGTCATAGATAGCTGCGGGTCTATGAAATAACTCCCACGAAATAAGTCCCACTTTTAAAAACGAAATAAGTCCCACCAAAAATTGCTATTTTGAAAGTGGGAGTTATTTCGTTTTTAAAAGTGGGACTTATTTCGTCAATTGGTGGGACTTATTTCGTTACGCGTTTTTATTTTAAGTGGGACTTATTTCGTTTTGAGTGGGAATAAATTCGTTTTGTAAAGTGGGAGTTATTTCATACCCCTAAATTTTTTTCTTATGCAAAAAGTTATATATTGGACATTTCGTAAAAGGGACAAAGTGGGACTTAATTCATTTAAGAAATATATTATTCAAGGGGGAGTTATTTCATTTTGAGTGGGAGTTATTTCATTTCAAGTAAATTTTTAAATCATTTCATTTTGGTGGGACTTATTTCGTTTTCAAAAGTGGGACTTATTTCGTGGGAGTTATTTCATTTTTTTAAGCAATTTTTAGTGGGACTTATTTCGTTTTTAAAAGTGGGACTTATTTCGTGGGAGTTATTTCATAGACCCGATAGCTGCATAAATGCAATATTTTTTAAAGAGATATTAAAGTTTTTTACAGATGACATTTATAAAACAAAAAAACAAGAAGTAAAAAAATCTTATTTATCACTTACTTTTCTTTCGTTAGATTATAAATTTAATGTTTTTTGATTGTAACTATATAGTGTTTGTTTTACACTGACCAAGTTATTTTAAGGTACATTTAAGCCAAGTTGGTTACTATAATATATAGGTACAGATAAACTCTATCAATGGCAGATTAACAAATTTAATATGAGTAAAGCTAAGTACAGACGATTGTCAGATCTGTCAGTGAAAAAACTGTCTTACAATCGTCTGAACACACAATTTTGTCTGACAATATTGTCAGACACGTCATTGTCAGACGACAATCTGACAAAAAAATGTCAGGTATCTTAAAATCGTCTGAACACACAATTTTTATCATTGTCAGTCGACTGGACATTGTCAGACTCATTGGTCATTGTCAGATTGCTGACAATTTCTTCATTGTTCGAAATGTCAATGAGTTAAAAAAATAGCTGACAATCAAATTGGGAAGAAATCTACCAACTGTTTGAACGGACAATTTTTGATTGTAAGAAATATGTCAATTGTCAGCTAATTGTTAGCTATTCTCAGACCATTGACAGTTCTGACAATATTGTAAGATCTGATAATCGTCTGTACTTAGCTTAAGGATATATCGTGTCGAATAGATACATTTTACCTCGAACACTTACCACCTTGGGCATATATACATATACAGGCCGTGTCCCATAAACAATGGTCCAAACTAAAAATGGTGATAAGCCAGGTCATAATCACTCAGAATTTAGTAACTTGTCCGTATACCGCATCATCATAATCATTAAATTGTGGATTCCTTGAAAACAAAATTGTTTACCATGCACATTCAATGATTTAACAGTTGCAATAATCCTTGATTAAAGATAATCAGTTGTGAACAAACTGGCGCTAAATCTCTTAAGTCAATGCAAAAATGTAAATTGACTTAAAAACTTTTTTGAGGAGTTGACTTGAGTTCAATAAACTAATAACTCGGAAAATCTCTCTCAGTAATACCCAGTTTTATTTAGTAAAACTGGATCAGATTTCTTTAAATTCTAGGGTGCCTACCTACACAATATAATATCAAACGAGTTTCCAAATGGACTCGCTTATATTGCTTCAAGGGCAAAGGTGTTGATGTTGACAGTAGAATAATTTTACTTCACTTCAGATAAATAATACAATCGACAGAAAACGATACCTATATTACTAATGTCACTAATCTGCCACTGGGTATATAACTTTAGATTGTTTAAAATTTTTGTTAGTAAAGCTACGATTAGATGGTGAACGACGCAAATAATCAATACGTTTAACTTTTTGACGTCTAATTCTGTCACAAAATGTTCAAGTCATAGGTCAACGCAGAATACTGTCAATGCGTAGACGGCTGCATTTACATTCCACTTTGACATGAAATTCATGGGCAACTTGTTGATTATTTTTATGACAGTGCAACAACTGTTTCAATGCAGTTAATATACACATCAACATGACTACTCGTTAACTGATTGTATCCCAATGCTGACACTTTGCTGCAATGCGACCGTAGCCTTCGTTAACCTCCGTCTTAATCTCAAACATTTTTAATTTTTATAAGTGGTTTTTTAATCTATTGACATCGTACCCATTATTTAATGGAATTTGATAGTTTTTGCGATGCGTCGTGTGATCTCCAATGAATGATTTCTGCTCCTGTCAAATCTTCTTCAATTTTCAAAATATTCAGATGTGATTTGCTCGTGTGAACTTTGTAGTTGTACGTATCAATCTGTGGGTTCAACGCACATCTGAAAATTCAGATTTCTGAATTTTTCAAGCTTCTGATTGGCCATCTGTCAGATGACTTTAAAAGTCCTAAAGCCTAATGTTTTAAAAATGTTTTAGATAACATGAGTTATTTTTGCGTCAGTGATATCAACTATTTTTCCACAAGGGATTACAACAACACAAAGTTATTCAGATGGCTTTGGGTACAATTCCGAGCACGGCCAATGAAACGAGTTCTGACAGAAAATTGTAAAAACTTGAAAGAAATTTTAATTTACGAAACATTTGGTATGTTTAGAGTGCCAAAAAATCAGTGCCTACGTTTTGTTACCCTCTCATCGATAAAATTAATCGAGAAAAAATTAAAATTGAAATAAATCTTTTGATTTTGTTTCCATTTTTTAACGTTTCTCGATCAATTTTATCGTTGCAAGAGTTACAGAACGTAAGCACTGATCTGACATTTGCGTTAGAATTGAAGTTTATTTCGGTGTCGTTGTTTAACGATGTGTTAGATCTGTCTGGTGACGTGAAATTTCTTGCGCATTTGTACAAAATTTCAGAAATTTTGACAATTTGTTGTCAAAACCCATAGGATAAAAAAACTATGTTTTGCTAAGTTTGTAGAAATAAAAGTTACCAAACAGGAATGTTGTTTGACAATGCGTCAAAGAGAAAAAGAGGCAAAACAGCTATGCTTCAAAGAATCAAAGTGCAGAACGACAAAACGGAAGAGTGAAAAAGTGTCAAACTCACACAGTGACAAGACATCAAAGCGACGAAAACGTGGCTGTTCGGGGTAGAGAAGAAGGACAAACAATGGTTTTGAAAAATACCTCCGATTCTGGGCTTTTCCGAAGTTGGTAACTGTGGCATTAACCGATTGGCGTCATTCGTGTAATCGTCAACATTTCATGCGTTAAAATTATTTTTGTTGACATCAAAGCATTGACAATTTACGTTAACCGTCTAATCGTAGCTTGTTATGTACAAAAACTATTTGACCAACTTGACATAAATCTACCGAAAAATATCATTGGTCTCGATCATACCTTTCTCTTTCCAGCTCTCTTTCCCTATCTCTTTCTCTTTCGTACAGCTCCCGTTCTCGATCTCGATATTCGTAACGCAGGTCGTAGTCTCTCATTCTGTCTCTATATCGTTCACGATCTCTATCTCGTTCTCTACTACTATAGTACATATCTCTTGGATCCCGCAACAAGTCGCGGTGGTGTGGCAATGAGTGAACACTATGAGGCGTCGAATGATGTGTCTAAAAAAATTAAAAAAAAAAAAAAAAAACATTTAATTTATTAATAAAGTTTTGATTGAGTTTTTTTTTTTTTTTTTTTTAAGAAATCATGTAAATCGTACATGCGTTGGACTTGCATTCAGTTTTGGAAAATTTATATTTGTTGGCTTCAACTGCAACGTTGATGGTTTACATGGTGTCGGCGGCAGACGTCTTCCAGCTCCTCCACGCCTCGCCGCCAATACTGGATAGCTATGTTGAACATGTGTACCTCCTTTAAAAAGAAAAGGATTAAATAAGCAAAAAAATAATATTTCGTTCGTTATTGTTGAGTTAAAAAAAAAAAATTATAAACAAAACGACGAAAAAGGAGCAAAATCTATAGAGCTATGATAATAATGAGAGTGGTCATACAAAAAACAATATTAAATAAATAAATTGTTGAAGAAGAAAACAAAATTCAGCGATAAAATGAATGAAATAAAATGAATTGAAAATAAAGAAACATTGAGATACTTAAAAATTGTATAGATACATTAAAGATTTATTGATAAAGTTTTTTTTTTTTTTTTCATCTGTATAAAATGAGAGTGCGAAAGGACATGCTGATTGTAAAATGGCCAAAATGAATAATGGAATTATTATATTAAAAATGCAAAATGTTTTGATTGAGATAAATGAGTATAAGAGTATAGGTTTGTGTTGCAATAATGTTGCGCCTGTCATACATAAAGATGTATATGTATATACGATTTAAATGAACAATATGTATAATTTAACAAAAAAATTGCACATTGCTCCTGGTGCCATGCGCGCACTTATTGGAAAAAAGGACCTTATTCTAGAAAATATTTCACGCATCCATGAAATAAATGTGTGTATATAGATATAGTATTTCAGAAATACGAAAAAAAATATATAACAAAACACATACACAACACAAAGAAAATAAATGTTTGAGAGTAATGAAATGTAGTTTAACACAAATGAATTGGTGATTTTTTTTTAAATTGATTGTATATGTTAGTGTTTATTTATTAATATTTTTTTCTATTTTTTTTTGTTTTTTTTTTTTTTTGAAAAAATTTGTCCAATTAGTTTTTTTTTTTTTTGATTTCTTAAGTCATTTGCAAAAGTACCCATTTCATCAATCCCAATACCAAGTCTATCTCTTTCACGCATCTCCTGAAGTCGAGCGGGACTTGGCGATCGTGATCTTTGACATAGACTTGTCGTCCCATATGTGGGATAAGGCAGGTGATTACGCCTACTTCGAGATAAATGGCCACCAAATCGAGAAGGTGAAGGCGAACGGGCCGGACTTGTCGATGCTGACCATGAACCTACATTGGGGAAAGATATTTATGTATATTGCTAAAGTTGTAGTTTCTGATTTTTTTTAATTCTTTTTTTTTTTTAGTTTAAATTTGACTAGCCGCAAGAAAGTGTTAAGGAAAGTGTTTTTTTTTTACTTTAAAGAATTTTTTTTTTTGAAAATAAAAATAGAAAGTTAATTTAAAAAAGAATTTGAAAAGCATTATAGTTAGTTATTTCGTTGAAAATTTAAAAAAATAAAAGTAAAACATTTATATAAAGTTATTATTATAAAAAAAATAGAATTGGACATTTGAACTTTTCTAGCATAAGACAATACATTATATATTTTTTTGTCTGGAAATTTTAACTAAACAAAGCAGATTCAAACTTAAAATACAAAAATAAATAAATAAATAAGTTCGTAAGGAAACTAACTGTAAAACATTTAAAATTCACTTTCACAAAAAAATTCAACGCGGAATTGGGGTAAATTACCAACATTATGTATGTAGTTAAAAAAATCTAAAATGTTGGGGGCTAATGTTAAATTTCTATAGGTACCTAAATTGTTCTCGGTGATAGTGTAGGTATATAGGTTAAATAAAATAAAATAATGACCATATTATTTTTTTTTGTAAAGTAACATTAATGTTGTTTAGTATATTTTGTTTAGTTATATGTATATGTAGTTATTTCTTCTACATGTATTTGCAGTGTATACCGTGATTTATGAAGTCTTTTAAAATTTGTTTATTTAAGTTTGAAAGACAATTTGAAGATAAAATTTGACTTTAATGATTTTTTTTTTAAAGAACGAATAAAATACTTGCAAATAAAAACCTAGATAGATTCCGAGCGGAACACAATTACTGTTGACTGTTTTGTCTTTAACTACTTGTAGTCTTAATTCAAAATTATTCACTCTACGTTTTGCTGTTTTCGGAGATCAGCAAATTTATTAAAAAAAAAGAATGACTGAAATACTCTTAATTAAATTTAAGATAGTCATTTCCAATCTCGGAGAACTTTTTTTATTATTAAATTTAAGAAGATCAAGTTTATCATTACCTTATCATTACCTTGATTTTCTTTCACTCGAATACAAAATGAGCAAGTACTAGCAATCAAGCTCCAGTACATTCAAACCTCTTTATATTAAGAGGTTCATACAAACTTAATCAACTTGTTTGTTAATTGGTTTAGAATTTTTTCAAGGAGCGCTGTTATAAGGTTGATGGTAGAACAAAAGGTAGTGCAGAGCTTATACATAAGACATAATGGCATAAAACAATAACCACCCGAAACGGCAAAAAAGGAAGTCGATGCTCACGGAAGCGATATTAATTTCCGTTTCTTAAGCAAAAGTGAACGCAAACTAGATGAAAAGCAACAATCCGCGATTATTATGTTATGTGCATATCATATCCTTGTATATTCGGTTTTTTCGTACGAACACTTAAAAAGCATTCTGACCAGTGGCGTATATATGGGGGGGGGCTCAAGGGGATCAACCACCCCCATGAGTCTTCAGCTTAACCATAAGTTAATTAATCATAAAGGGAATGGAAACAAATTCCACATCATTATAATATAACAGTCAGTGCAATCAACTATGTTGACTTATTTGGATTTGTGATCAAAATTGAGTTTTCTGCTTAATTTTGGCCATAAATACATCCCTTCATTTACTAAAAGAAGGTCGGTTCGGGAAAATACTATCGAAGAATCCGATAAAATTTCAAAAAACAAACTTTAAAGAGATTTATCGAACTCGAGGAAATAAGAATCTCGGAAAGTGACGAACAAATTTTTAAAAAGCTATTGACTAAGGAATTTACAGGTTATCAGTTTAATTTACCAACAAATTTCGGAGCCTTTGAGTCACGAATTTCAAAAGGTAAATTTAGATTTGGTACAAGGTTAGAATATTGCTACAGATTTACGCGATGAACATAAAAAGATTCGAGTAGAAGAAGATGCGTTTTCTGGAATTAATGAAGCTTCAAAAAAATTTCTGAAATTAACATAAAAGAATATTGGGCAAACAGAAGAATAGAAAAAGAAAAATTACGGTGGTTAATCCATTTCTTGACTTCTATATACATATCATGGAACTAGGAGGGAGATTCACATATCATAAAAATAATAATAATACAGTCCATAACGATTTGGGACTTTATTTCACTGTCAAAAGTGCAATACAGTCCAAAACTGAAATGAAATAAAATCCAAAGAGAATAATAGAAGAAATTAAAAAACCGCACCTACACCAAATCCTATAGTGTGTCCAAGCAGGGGGTTGCATACCTCACTGTTTATACGCCGTAATGCTGGGTGCTATTTTTTTTTTTTTCGAAAATAGCAAAATGCAATACAGTCTTAAGGCTGTGAAATAAAGTCTAAAATCGTTCTGGACTTTATTGCACTCTTGAAAGTGCAATAAAGTCCAAAATTTCATTTTGGACTTTATGACATAAGACTTTATTTCATGGCACCAAAATATCGATGGTTAAAGTTCAGAACCTCTAAATTCATTTTGGCATTTTTTTTTTCACAAATCAAAAAAAAAAACCTGCAAAATTTTGTATGGCAATCTATAGTAAGAAGTTTTGTATCCTGCCTTTTTTCTGTAAATGTTCAGAACAACATTGTTACGCTGAAATTGTCAAAAGAAGGCTCTGATTCTATTGATTTTTTTTTTTATTAATATTTTTTTTTGTTTTTAATATTTCGACGTCGTATATTAGAAGGATTTTTGGTGCTTTTCAAGCCTTATGTCCCTGCTTTCAGAAGCTGCTTTTATCAAAGATTTCTCTTTAAACAAAAAAACAGATGAATTTAGCCGTTCTTGAGACGGCCCATCTAAATCAGTGTTTTTGTTGTACGTGCGCACTCTAGAAATTAAAAAAAAGTTATTACAATATAAGACCTGGGGCCTAATTCCGTAAAACGAAAACGATCAAACGATATCGTTTTGACTATACACATCTCTATCACATCTAAAGAGAATGATAGGGACAGCTATTGCCAAAACGATATCGTTCGATCGTTTTCGTTTTACGGAATTAGGCTCCTGTATTTTTAATTCATGTAGTCCACCTGTTCTAACTTACTTAACTTATGTTGATGAACATATTCCGTTACTTTGAACAAAAAAACACTGAAAACCACTCAAATTTAAACACGAAATACTAAAATTCATGGAAGAGACTCACAAAAAAAATGTGCCTTGTTGCAAATGGAAAAACTAAATCTCGTCTTTTTTTACTTCTTAACACAAAAAACACAAATTAGAGCGGCGTCGCGTCGCACAGTGGATCGACTCCATACAATTAGACGTGAAAAAGTAAATGACTTAAATTGCAAAAAATTCAATTTCTCATCTATAACGTATAACTGTTAAGTCTGAAAACACTTCTTTTTTTTCTTGTTTAAAGCAGTTTAGCATGGAAAAAATTAACTCCAAACTTGAAAGGGAAAAGTATTTTTTTGATATGCTGCTTTAAAGTTTTTTTTAGAAAAATAAAATTATTGTTAAAATTACAAGTGAAATTGGAAAAAAAATGGCAGGTGTTCGTGAACGTATTTACTTTTATAAATCTGTGTTGAAATTGTCTTAATGTTTGTTTGTTGAATTGTTTTATTCAAATAACAAAACACCGAGTGTGCCTAAGGTTGCTTTAAAATAAATGATGTGTTTTGGATAGCTGTGAACCTCTTCTTGCTGGAAATAATGTGATAAACCTCTCAAAGATTTACTAGGACTTTTTTTGCCCACTTTTTATGAGTTTGGTGTTCGAATTTCAAATCGACTCGGACAAAAAAACTTCTAGATTATATTTCGAACAAGTTTAATTCATCAGAACCAAGAAACTGTTTAAATACTGCTAAACTCATCAGTTCAAAATAGTTAAAAAAAAAAATGCAAAGATTTTTTTTGCCGCGAAAAGGCTATACCGCAGCTATTTTTTTGTAAAATTATGTTTCTTTTCTATATTTTTGAACATTATAGATAAAAACAGATATTTTCCAAGAAGTTTCGAATTTTTCACGTCTAAATGTATGAGGTCGATCCACTGTGCGTCGTGATCAATGAGCATCATTCACATTGACAAAAAGTTTTTGTGACACCAAGGAGTCAAGGCGTTGACCGTTAATGTTACCTTTAAAGAAAAAAATTATCCCCGTCATGCCAGAAGCGATAGATTTTTTATTTGAATTAATAATGTACATTTAAGAACGAAGTCTTCCTAACTCCAGTGCCCGCTCATTAACAGTATTGGGCTTTGACATGAAATTCTTAATTTGATAAATAAATTAAATAATTACCCGGACAAATTTAATTTTCAAATTATTACTTCAGCCACAAAATGGGTGTGCATTTATATTTCTTATATGGCTATGATTTTTTTTTAACAAAAATATGTAAGACTTAACTTTCTCCAATTTACGCCCCAAAATATTAAGGCTTCTAAGAAAATAAATAATCTCTAAAAATTTAAATAAGAGAATACGCAAAATGTTAAGTCTTTCTTTCTCTTAAGCGGGTTTTTCACTTAAATGAAGCGGAATCCGGATAAGTGAAAAAAAATTTCACCTAAGCGGATTTAAAAATTCCACAAACGGTTGTAACATATCAGAAATTCAAATGTCATTTTCGTGGAGGTGAAAAATAAAAAAGAAGTAAAAGTGTTCAGAAAATTTTTTGTTCTGTCGATCCATTTTTTTTCACCTATAAAGCCTAGTACGCTGCTGATGCGAAACGAAATTTGTCTGTGATCTCCAAACAGACAACGAAACGCTTGCGAAAACACATCGGAAAATATCCTTGGAGAGTTTCACTAATTCCAAAAACAAAATAAAACATAAACGCTAAAAATTAGAGAAACCAATGATGTAAGAAAATGATAAACAAAAAAAAAACACAAATAAAACTCAAATGTCATTTTTCCGCACGCAGTAAATATTCTGTATAATTAAATCACTGCGAAAAAGGAGCGGAGACTTCTCCAAATAATCTGCTACAAATTTTCCGTTTATGATTTCGTTGTGTAATTTTTGTATGGGATTTTTCGTTTCGCATCAGCAGCGTACTAGGCTTAAGAGATTTTTTTCAATGAAAAATATAAAATTTAGTTGAAAATATTTTTCAGGTATCCGGCAAGCCAGTTTCGCTTAAGCGGAGTGTTTTAAAGGTAATTGGTCGACAAACACCCGGAGATGAAAAAGTGTTTCAGATAAGCGGGTTTACCTATACATGTAGTAAAAAAACTTCTTAATTAATTTAGTTTGTGGTCATTTCATGGATTTCATCTATTTTTCCCAAGGCTGGCAATATTAATTAAGACTGTTACTAAGTAAAACCATTTATTTTTGGTATCACCCACACCTTTTTCTTAGTTTTATAACCTTATCAGCTTGTCAGATGTGACAATATTATTAGTAAAAAAAAATTGGACAGTAAAAAAACCTTTGCCAAATATCTTAGAATCATGTGGACTAACAATTTTGGCTGAAAATATTAGAATTTCAGTCGATTGGCATCTGACAATGAAATTGTGAGGTATCTGAAAATCATCTGAACTCAATACTCTAACAATTTTAAACAAATTATATTGATAATGATATTGTCAGCCTCAATTTAAATTGTCGTATTTATTTTGATATGCGGAATAGGAAATATAAAATACAAAATAAAACTTGTAAGAAATTTTTATTTTATTTCATTGTTCTAAAACAAAAATGTCTTATGTTTTTTTAATTTTAATTTTTTTCATTGAAGTTAACTAGTTAACTAGTTATTTTTAAACAACTAAGGGATATTACTTTTGTTTTATTTAGGTAAAAATTAAATCGTGTTCATGTTAATTTACCTAAATAAAGAAAATAATTCAATATAACATTGTGTTAGTTTATGTGTTTTGATGTGTGAAATGTGATAAAAATACGTATATCGAATAAATAAAAAATTAACAAAAATAAATACTAAGCAAAATTTAAAAATAAAAGTGTGGATATGATAAAATTACACAAAACATTGTATTTAATTTTAATTTTGTTTGTGATTTTGTTTTACTCAAGTCTAAGATATGTATATTGTATATCTCAATAAAACTTACTTTATCTAATATCTACTATACTTTTTAAATTGCATTCTTAATTTTTTTTTTAAATAAAAAAAAGCAAGCTTATATAACTTATATTGTTCAAAATAGTATTTTGTAATTAAAATTTATCTAAGCACATTTATAATAACTGGAACTTGGGCCTTATATAGCACAATGTAAATTAATTTATTTAAAAAAAGTGAACGTGAATATTTATTACACGATAAAAAAACAAATGTTTTTTTAAGTAAAAATAGGGTTAAATAGTTTATTTTAATTTCTTATTTAAAAGAAATTTATTCGCTAAGCATAATACATTAAGGCTGAGAAGTTTAAGCTCTTCTGATTTTTATTAATTTACTCAAATAGACAATATATATTAGTTAAGTACGGTCTGCACAAGCACATTTATTACTATTTTATGCTATAATCAAATCCCTTTTGAGAAGCTTCATAATGGAGATTACGAATTTGATGAAATATCAGGTTCGGAAACACAAAGGGAGAGTCGTTCAGCATTTTTGGTTTTTTGTTCAAATACAAATAATTTATATCGGTTAAGCAGATAACGAGAAAATCAAAAATCATAAATTATTGATAAGGTACTTTAACACTTAAAAAAATCTTTCTGCGTAATAGTGATTTTGTTAATATCACAATCATAGGAGTTTTTTTTTCGATAAAAATAAGATTTCTTTAAAGGTTTTGAAATATTTGCTTATGGATCCACTGTTAATTTTGACTATAAGAAATGTTTTTGTTTAAAATACAATAGGCAATAATAAAAAACTGCTTGTTGCAGCAATTTTCGAAAAAATAAAATACACGACTGGGTCGCACGAACTTGTGGTTTTACGGTCAATTTGTTTAGATTTATTCATCTGATTTTAATAGAAATAAATTAGCTATAGGAGCTTATTTTTTATGGCACCTACTAAAACCGTAGTTAAATATGAACAATGTATCACCGTGTTGCACATATGCATATGGAACTTTCAGTTTAGACTAAAAAATTGTTGAACAAATCAATATAATTAGAAATAAATTGATTAATAAACCTCTGAAATTGTTTTCACACCAACGTGATGTACACCATTTGATTTATTTAACAAATCTCAATTTATGAGAAAAAATTGAAAATCTAACGAGCGGTTTCAAAAAAAAATAATTTTTTTAATATATAAAATTTTGTAAACATTTTCGAGAAAAAAATTAAGACGCAATTTTTTTGGATTTTTTAATGCGGAATTTTGACCATCTACTTTCATCATCTACTTATTAAATATCGAATTTTAATTTTTTCTTTAATCAAAAATTTGTTCGTTTGAAAATTTGGATATGGAATACAATTCAAACTTATTAGACGATCTGTGTTAAAAAAATGTCATTAAAATCGATTTGGCAAACAATGAGATGGTGCTATATGAGGTATCATTTTTAATCGATAAATAATATTTTTATTTTTTTTTTTTCAAAAATATGGTAGGTCGTGCTATAGTATCACTTAAAAATTTTAATCAAAATCTAAGAAACCGTTTTTGAGAAAAATGAGATTTTCCTTACTGGTTTTTAAACGCTTTTATAGGAGGTACCGTTATTTTTGGTCATAAGAAAAATTTTCATTTTAAATCTGCTAGATAATCTTAAAAAACTGCTAGATGCAAATTTTAATAAAAATCGATTTAGTCGTTTTTGGTTTATTAAGTTCTGAAAAAAAATTTGAAACTTTTTTTCAAAATCCAAAACAAAAATGAAAAATTTTTTATTCAATTCTTTTAAAACTTTTTTAAACATTCTGCATACAAAATTGAATAAAATCAGTTAAACCGTTTTTGAAAAAATCGAAATAAAAAAAATGGTTTTATGTGAGGTATGTGCCATTTAAAACCATTTAAAAAAAAATGTTATAATATGGTAGCCTTTTAGTATAAATACAATTAAATACATTATTCTTTTTTAAAAACTTATGGGCACATTTTTGAGAAAAATAAGAATTTCTTTTTTTTTGCTTTTTTTGCCACAGGTATACCTACGATTATTTTTAGTCCAAAAATGTTAAAAAAAAAAAAGTGTCGGAGGAATGCCCAACAAAAACACTAGGTTCCAAGTTTAAAGAAAATCGAAACACCCAGACAGACATACATACAGACAAACGGACAGAATTGCCAGACATTCTTTTTTCGACTTCGCTATAATCGTAATTCGTAGTGTTAAGTTTGATAAAAATCTCGAGTTTTCTTTTTGTTTTCAAATATTTTTTTGTTTATAAAATCTTGAAAACATTTTTAATAAGAACAAAATTGGCACGCCGCACCGTCGCGTCGTTTTTAAAAATTTATCAATGGGAAGAGAAGAAAATTAATCATCAACTTATTTTCGAATTATCGAATTTTTAAACAATAATTTAATTTTTTTTTTTTAATCCAATATTGTTTTTTTTTTGAAAATTTTGATAAGTAATATTATTTAAACTTATTAGAAGATCTTGTATAAAAAATTTAAATAAAATGGCTGGAACCCTTAATGAGATTTTCGAAAACCAACAAAATGGTTGAATGAAAGATACATTATATTAATAATGGAAAAATGACAAATGTACTGATATTATCTTGAAAAAAATTTAATCAAAATCGTTGGAGTCGTTTTTTAGAAAAATAAGATTTTCTCCAACGGGGTATTGTAAGTACCTTTTTGGTGCTGGGTGCTTAGTTTCGAGTTATTAAGTTTAAAAAAAAAATTACAAATTCTTTCAAAATTCAAACAATATTTCATTTTATAGAAATGTTGTGTTTGAATTTGAAAATTTTTCTCATACATAATTTTAAAATACAGAATTTTGTGTAACCAAAATTTTGACCTACAGCATTTCGACCACATGCATATAAAAATAAATGATATTCCCTGGAAATGTTTTCTATATTCGAAAATGAGGAAAGTAAAATATGATGAGAGTGTTTCATAATAATACTATAAATTAGCTCAGGAAAAATTTTAATTAAAATCATTGGATTCGTTTGCGAGAAATAAGATTTTCCTTTGGGTTAGAAAAATATTTGTTTGTCAAAAATCAGCTAAGTAATTTTAAAAAACGTTTAGTATCAAATTACATTAAAATCGGTAAAAGTCGATTTCCAAAGTTTAAAAAAGCTGAAATTGTTTTCAAAGTAGGTATGAATATATATTTTTTTTTTTAAAGTTGTTTTTGAAGAAATGGTATTTGGGAAAAATTCATCAATGATTACTTTCGACACTCGATGAACCACTCCTGCAGACGGTTGCTTTGCTTATTCCGTGCATAGATGCAACATCGTGATATTGGGCTCCATTCCCAACCCAAAAAGCTTCAAAAATTGTATGCTAGGGGCCTATTTCACCAATCACTTTTCACTTTGCAAAACTTTGCAAAAAAATAATTTCCTGCAAAGCAGTTGCGAAGTGTTTTACAAAATTTGCAAAGTGAACTTTTCAACTTTTCAATTTTTCAGACTATTTTTGAAAAGTTTAAAATAAAAGTGTTTCGCCAATTTAAAATAAAGCTTTGCATTTGAATTCGTGTTTTGCAAAGTTGCAAAGTAAATTCGTCAACACGTCCAGCTAAACAAAATAAGGAAATCCTCCTTGAGAAAAAAATTGCGAAGCTATTTCTGAAGAAATGGTGTTTGTTATTTTTTGAAATTAATTAATAGCTTTACTACTCTTTGGTCACTATTATTTACTTCATTTTCAAAAAGTTCTTTAAAATGGTTCCATTTTTTGTATTTATTATATTTCGACAACTTTTCACAATAAACACTTATTTGCTTTCATTTGCAATTCTCTTTGCATATAACATAAAAACTCTTCATAGTTCTAAATATAATTGGCAAGTTTATTTGTTTGGTAAAACGAAAAGAAAAATTCTTTACAATTTAACAAAAAATTTCACTTTGCAAATTTGCATTTGATTAAACGTACTTTGAAAAAAGGAAAACTTTTCAAATTTTAGTTTCAATAATTTCCACTTTGCTAATTTGCGTTTGGTGAAACAAAGTTAAAGTGAAATATTCCAGAGTGAAAAGTGCAAAGTTTTTGGTAAAACAGGTAAAAGGTCCCGTTACTTTTGGTCCTAAAAAATGAAAAAAAAAAAAAACCTGCCGGGGAATGTCCAAAAAACGCTAGATATTAAGTTTAAAGAAAATCGACCTTTTCTTTTCTTATCGTCCCTAAATACCGTAATTTCAAGTTTGATTAAAATCTCCAGTCTCTTGCTCGATGTAGATAAAGTGGACTTACAGAAGCCAGATGCACCCATGGTATGGCTCAAACTACTTTTTTGGAATTTTCCATCGCTTAAATGTTAAGTTTAAATCGAACTTCAAAATTCTTTCCTTTATAGAGTAAAGGTACAATTTTTTTTTGATAGTCTGTTTTTTAAAATTAGATATTTAAAAAATTTCTTATAAACAAGGCTTCACCCCCATTTTAACCGATTCTGTTAAAAAAAAAATTGTGCGACTTAAGTCTTTTTTATTTAAAAAATCCACTAACGTGAAAATTGTCTTTTAAGGGGCTATACCTTATTATCTGTAAAATTTCGACTTCATCAGAATTATATTTGAGAAAGATTTTCGGGGAATATATGGATAAAAATACATGTGGTTGAGTCTCTCTCTCATCGAGGTTTTATAGTATGTTTGCTTGAAGATTTTTTGCTAATACAAATCCAATTATAACTAGCCCGTAGAGCAAGTTTACATAAAAGCAATAATATGTTATTTTAAACTAAAAACATAACCCTTTGGCATTAAAAAAGCATTTTTATACATCACTCGTGGTGCGGTTAAGTATCACTGAAGCTACTTCTATATATTTACAGTTTTATACAATCAAATATAACTTTATACCGAACACACAAAAAATAACAATATAATAAAGTTTGACTAGTGTTTTTTTTACCATGCTTTGAGATAGCTATAAACAACTAGGCTTTTAATTACATCGAACAAAAAATAGTTATACAGATTTACATTTTACCAAAACTTAACTTAACTAAAAATTAATTCAGTTTTTTTTGCAAAATATAAAAATAAATTAAACAGTAAAATATAAAAATATAGCCCTTATAAGCATAGATAGTAGATTGAGTATAAGAAAACTTAAAATATCTTTTTTTGTATTTTTTTTTTTTTTTAATTGCTTTTTACAAATTTACCTCTTGGATATCGAGTAGGGTGACCATAACTATGCCTAGGATGACGGGTCTCCTTGACCATCTCTACAACATTAGATACGGTATCGGAGAACCCAATATCATGATGTATATATTGATGACCTCGCCGTCTAGGACTTGGAGATCTGGCCAAAGGAGATCCGTTATGCCTACAATTAATGATATTCACAAGGTAAAATTTTTTTTATTAGATATTAAAATACTTTAAGTTAATTTAGACTCTCTGGGTTTACCTTAGGCTAGGTGATCTTCGATGGCCGTTTGTGTATGCATGACCAGGATGCAGATGGTCAGCATCGCCCCCAGTTAACGATTCCTGAGAAGGGTGCCGTGATGGAACATCTTGTAACTCCAACATCTATATTATTTTTTTTTCGTATGGTAGCGTAAATAATCAAGATATTTTGTTATGAAAAAAAAAAACTTTAATTATGTGAAAAAACATTTACAGTAATATTTTGTGTTAATAAATTAATTTTCTATCGACTCCACATCGTCAAAAATTTCGATTACCAATATGATTCTAGACTTTTAATAGCAGTTCAATATGAATTTAATTTACTCTCTTTTAACATTTTTTTATTGTTCTTTTTCTTTTTCTGTTGTCCTATATTTATTTTTGATAAATATGTATTTTTATTGTTAAAATAAAATTTTAAACTAAAAATACTGAAAACATGCAGGTTAACATGCAAGTTGTATATAGATAGCTGGTAGTTGCATAATACAAATATACTTCTATATAGGGTTAAGTTCAAGGCATTCATGCAAAGTGATTACAATATGATAGCTGTTTAACTATTTTTGTTTTATTTATTATAATTTTGTTTGTGAATTAAAAGCTTTTTGAGGTACTTACCAAATTGTATTTATTATTTTATAGACATTGATTTACGAACACGTAATATTTATTTGCACAGTTATACAAACTAGCATTTTTTATAAAAAAAAAACAAATAGGAACTGATAAATTAAAAAAAAAAATAACTTAAATAAAAAGTGGGTGAAGTTAAAACTTAAAAATTTAACTTTTAACTTTATATTTATTGTTTTTGAGTTTATTTAAGAATATAAATTATTATTTTTATACTAAAAATAAACCTAAACTTAAGTTCTTTAATTATCTGAACTTATTACGTTGGTTTTAGGAAGAAAATTTTTATCTTGAAAACAAAAACTTTTGCACTATATTTATATTAAATTATAGTGTGCTATACACCATGTATTAACAATCTAATAATCCAAAATAATATACTCCACTTAATTTAGCACAAAATTAAAAATTCGGATTTATTAATTAAGAAGAAATAATTTATATTTTTGTCTAAGCTGCGTTTTAAATCTCAAAAGAATCTTTTTCGAAGAATTTTAATGTGTCAAAACATTTTTTTATGTTGCTGAGCCGCAGCGAAAGATTATTGTTTTTCAGAAATAAGTTAAATACAAACTTTAAGGTAGGTAACAAAATCTTGTAAAATTAATTTTTAGACTTAGTTCGACGTTTGAAAAAAATACTGTAAACTTTTTTTTAACACTAAACGGAAATCTAGATTTCCAGTAGTGTTTAAGTTTCCATATATACATTTTTTAGTTTTCGTAAGTCTTCTTAAAATAATTTTTGAAAATTTACGATTGTGAAAACGAAGAAAGGTGCCTACCTTCGAAAACAAAAGATAAGCATGAATAAAAAGAAAGAATTTTGTATTCATATCTTAGAATTTCGTACAATTTCGTCCAAATTGTTTTGGAAAAAAAGAAAAAAGTGCATCTAAAATTTTTATCAGTATCACGAGGATGGATATAATCCTACACATTTTCTTGTGTAGCTCACGTTTTTTTTTTTTTTTTTTGCGCGCACTAAATGGGTTATACCCTTAAAATGATATAACACAAAAGGAGATACCGATGCACGTTGGTTTTGAATGTCTGAACATCGCAATGGGTAGGAAAACTTGAGCTACACATTCGTGTAGTGCGGCTAAAGAAAAAAAATCTGTACTTAACCGTACATCCAAAGTTAGGCTCAATGACAAACTGATGGGCATTCCCAGCGGTATGAAAATTACAGTGTAATTGTTTTAGGGGAGGAATGCAGCTAGCTATTTCACTAGAATATTGCAACGTGTGTTTCAATAGAAAATAGACAACAAGAGATAGCCTGCATTTAATCGTCGCATCACAAAAGCTGAAAATCGCCGGGCCTACAGCACTGATTGTCGCCAGGCGTTCAGTTTGAAGTACATATCAAGTAAGAATCTACTTAACATTTCGGTGAAATATCAAAATATGTCAAAATGTACATACATGAGCGAAATTGATTGATAATGTTCAGTGTTTTATCTATTACGTGACGCTTGTAAAAGGCAACCATGAGTTAAATCGCCGCTTGTAAATATCTTACCATCGTAGTCAAAATTAATACCAAATGTAAAAACTAATACTCTTCAAACAATTGGTATTGAATTTTATTATTATAAAAATTGTGTGGCGTGACAGTTCGTATATAACCAGGGCCTGGTGACTTACAACAACTCTCAACCATTCATGTGTGCATGTTATTGGCAGAAATGGAGGAGACTTATATTTTTCTTCTGAATCCGAACGGCTGAGGTGAGAAGCACTTTTTCATGACAGGATATACTATTGGAAGATTTGTCAATTCCTCGCAAGAAGTAGTAACCCGTTTTAGGTGGCATAGGCTGGGAAGCTTCTAGCTCACAAAATGTTGGCTTCTTTAAGAGTGGTTTAAGGAAACTTATTAAAATTTGAACAGTCGGCATTATATTTGGGATTGCAAATGAGTTAACAATATGCACCCAAATAGACCGATTTGATTCTCAACCAACAAACAGTTTTCGGCATCAACATTGAATTTGATCTGATTACGAACTCACCAGAAACAGTTACCCAGTCTATTGCTGTTTAATTTTTATGTTCTGAATTAAGATTCTAATAAATTGGGATATTCTTCTAAATATAGTAGAAGAAAAGATGTGCTATACCGCAAATTGGGAAAGATTTAGGACAAAAGTAAAACAGGATATTTGGAGATTATAACATACAAAAAACAATATTCAATTTCCACTGCAAAATTCTGAACCTCTTCATTTCCGCAAAAGATTATAACATACCTACAATTAAAAAACATTTCAATCCAAAAATATATTTCTTTCTTCTCAAATATTATAATAATTTCCGATTTTTGTTAAAGGACTATAGTGAATTAATAAAATATTTGTCGTTATTAAATTAAAAAAAAAAATAAATAAACTAACATTGAAGCATTATTTCTAAAAGCTTCAAAATACCTAGAAACGCATTGAAACATTTTTTTTTTTTTTTAAGCCTTTGCAATAATTATAAATTTTAATTTATTTTAATTTTCAATTGTTAATCAAAAATCAAAGGAAAGCATTTTAAGCAAACAAAATCGACATCTTCTAAAATTATTAAAAAAATTTAATTTTGTTTTATGTTAAACAAAAATAATTTCACTGCTAAGAATTAAACTAATTTTATATCTTTCCTTACTTATTTCAATTTAAGTGGGAAACTAAAGAAACTTATAGTGGATCATTGAAAGTAGGTATGAATATATTGAACTAACATTAATTTTATTGATTAAGGACTTTTATTCATTCTACCAGATTCTTAAGTTTTGACCTACAATATAAAATAAACAACAGGGGGGGGGAATACTTTTTACTCTAAATTTAATAAATATATACGAATATGGAGTATGGTATTTTTTTTTTATAAATGTTCTTGAAGATTATAAATGTAGTAGAATAGGAAGAATCTAAATAATATTTCTTAAATATGTTGATTAAAAATAATTAAAAAACGATTTGGCAACAGTTTTCTAATATCTCTGAGGGCTCGGGATTTTTTTAAATGGAATAAAAAATCTCACAGTGCATTTTTTGTTTTGTATAATATTTATTATACTGAGGAGAGATTTTTTGCATTTGACACGCTTTATAAGGGCCGCAGTGCAATAAGCCCCACGGAAATAAAGCCTATAGGTCTTATTTCCCAAAATAAAAGGAAAAAGCTTATACGCGATTTTTTTTTTCCATTTTGAAATGGAAGCAAAAGCTGTGAGTTTCAATTCCTTTTTCTTGCAAGTTTTAATTCCAAGAATATAGAAAAATAAAATGCATTCATTAAAAACAGAAAACGATTTAGGACTTTGTCAACAGTTTTCTTGGACAACTGCAGTTGGTGTTGGGAAATATGAACCACTGGGTTTATTTTCGCGGGTGTTATTACATTGCACTTATAATAAGGGCCTGAATATACCACGCGAAGATGAAGGGAACAAGACTTGTATGAAAAATCTTTTATGTATAATATAAAAAAGCTGAGAGCGAAGTTCTCAAGGTAACAAGCGCTGAGTTCTACCAATCAGACTGAAAATTCCGCTCATATATTTACCTTCTGTATAAAGATAGAAAAAGAATCTGATAACTAACTAATAGTCCAGTCAATAAAGCCTTAAAAACAGCCCAACTATAGGAAATAATTGCCGAAAAGCTGGATTTTGGTATATAGGCTCCTTATGGTGTTCTTAAGAAGCTTTCCAAATTCCCCATCGATTTGAGAGCGCCGCTAACAATTTTACAGTTGTTTAAAGGTCACCCAAAATGGTTATTCAAGAATAACTTTCAAATCGTAAGTTGTACAGAAAAAATGTTAAGAACTAATTTGTAGCTTAGAAAATTGCCTACAAAATAGATTAAAATACTTTTTTTCATAAAAATAAACGATTTCGAAATAAACCAATCGGAAGAGTTAATGGTTTTACTTTTCTATATATTGGGGCTGCTAAGTTTAAAAATTGTACATTTTCTGATAAAAGCATAAGTTCTTTTGTTTTTTTGGTACACTACATGAACATGATTTAAAGATGTTGGCCCACTTCATTTGTTCAATTGGGAGGGGCAAATTAAAAAAAAATATTGAAAATAGAAAATGAAAATAAAAACACAACGGCAACACTTGAAATATCATGTTATAGTTTTTTTTAAAGCTAGTAATTGATTATTTAGTTATAATTTCCAAATAAGTTATTTTAGTGCTTAGTTTTTGGATAAATGATTTTTTAAACTATTTATTTTTCGAATTTTATTTTCAAAATGTAAAATTTAAAAAATAATTTATACAAAGACTAAGCAAATAACTTAATTGAAAATTATAACTTAGAAATTAATTACTGGCTGTAAAAAATCTATAACACGATATTTTAAGTGTTGCCGTTGTGTTTTAAATTTATTTTCTATTTTCAGTATTTTTTGTTTTAATTTGCCTCTCCCACTTAAAGGGGTGGATAAATAAAGTGAGCCAACATCTTAAAATAATGTTCATGTAACGTACCAACAATAAAAAAAAATGATGCTCTTTTCACAAAATGTACAATTTTTGAACTAAGCTGCCCAAATATATAGAAAAGTAAAACGATTAACTCTTCTGATTGGTTTATTTCGAAAACGGTTATTTTTATGAAAAACAGTATGTTAATCTTTTTTGTAGGAAATCTTCCAAGCTACAAATAAGTCTCTAATATTCTTTTTGTACAACTTACCATTTGGGAGTTATTCCTGAAAAACTAATTAAATACTTAATATAATATAATATAGCGTAGTATTCATTTAAGTTTCTGTTTTTTTTTTTGAATGCCTTTCTTGCCAAATGTCCAATATTTTATCTGTCTTGCACAATTTCTAATATTTTTTCTGGCTTATTTTAAAAAAATGTTGTTGGCTTTTATTTTAATTTACTAGTAAAAAAAATGATTGAAGTTTGTTTTTTCCAAATATATTTTCTGCCGTAATTTCCGGGAGCCTTATGATAGAGAGTGCATTTCAAGTTTAAAATTGGCAAATGGTTAGTTTATTGAAGAATTAAGGGTTCCATCTATGACAAAAAAGATGCCTTCATAATCAATCAAAAAAGTGATGCAGAGAATTAAAAGGATATTTTTTTTGTTAAATTTATATTGGAACCGCAGGTAAGAACACAACGGAGCCAAAAAATGGGAATTTCGACGGGATTAAGTAGGAAAATCGATAAAATTGCATACTTTTAGATTATTATTATGTTATGTTATTATGGAACATTTGAAAACTCAATTTTGTATTGAAAGGGGAAAATATTGATTCAATAAAGAATGACAAACACTATACGGGATTGACAAACGGCTAATTCAAAAAAGGGATCGGCAATGGTGCTTCTCACTCAGACTGCTACATTTCTGTATAAAAATTAAATTATTGCAGAGAGTCGGAAAATTCATTGTAAAGGGTTATTTGCAGACTCTATATAGGGATTATGCAATTTCTTTTCACCTTTTTAAAAAGCTAAAATTGATGCAAAATTCCGTGCCAGTCAACTAGTGGTTTCACATAGAAATTTTTTTTTAAAGAGGAGATGTTTTTAGAGAAACTCTTATTAATAGTTTGTTTAGTTTGTAAAATTTAATTGACTAATTTAATTATAGATATATACTCTTGGTTTTATCGGTGAGTCATTTATAAAACTTTCCTAGTGAAAGGTTATTTAAAAAAAAACTTATTGAATTACCAATTATCTATTTCTAAATTAAAGAGTGAAGCGAAAATAGCATTACTTTTCTTATATAAGATGAATTTGAACAAAAGTATTTAACAAAAATGTAAGTTATAAGTATAACTAAAGAAAATCACAATTTTAAAAATTTAATCTTGATGATTAAAATAGAAATTTAATTGAATTAAACATAAAAGCAAAACGATATCGTTTTTTTTAAATAAGACTTTTTTAACAAACGTGTAATTAATTTTATCTGTAAAATAAAAAAAAAAATGTGTGTACTTGTTTACATATTCAGTCGAATAACAACACTTTTCTCGCTTCACACTTCTACGTTTTGTGGTTTTAAGAATTCTTAACGAATTTGTTTTCTATAATATCTATCCTTAATTCTTACAAAAAGAGGTTCAAATAAATGGTTAAAACTCTCCTTTTTTTTCAAACATAAATAAAGGATTCCTAAAATCACTATATATTTAAAAGAAAATTGCAAGGCGTTTACAACACTAACAACAATAACACCGATTTACTTAAAAATATAGGGGCTAAATAGAATCTAAATACTTTTATTTTTGAATAACACGAATATTTATATTTTATATAATAAAATACGTAGGAATTTCTATTGATAATTTTAATTCACATTGAAAATATTATGTATATTGTATACGATTTTTTTTTGAATTACGTGTTACCACTTTTAGTAAATATATATCACCTTTTTGTTTCTGAAATTTAAAAAAAAATCGTAAGAGGATAAAATTTTTTTTAATCAGTTTTGGTAAAGAAAAAATAAAAAAAAATAATGAAAAATGTTTAATAAAAAAAAGCGAAAATCTAAAAAAGGATTTTTTAAATAAAAATAGTAGAATTTATTGCTTAAATGATTGCATAATAATATATTTGTTTTTTATTTAAAACTTGTTTTTTCTTTTTTTTAATTTTTAGAAACATTTTCTAATAAGACTAAAGAAATTTTTATGATTTAATGCAAAATAAAAATAAAACACTCCACGTCATTTAATTGAGGTGACCTTTGTATTTTACAATAAAATCAGCGTTGCCAAAGTGGCACGATTGTACTTTTCTGTCACTACAATTTGCTTGTGGCAGAGCACAGTGGCACGAACAAAATTTTTGTCAGGCAGATAATATGATCGATTTCAACGTGCCTCGCCGCCGCAGCCGCGCCGCGCCGGCCGTAGCTATTTTAGGGGGGAGGTTGGGCAAAGAAATTTTACGAACAAAAATTTAAAAATTTTGCCATTCACCAGCACAATCGGGGCTTAATTGATTTAAATTAAAACAAAATCGAAAAATTTTATTTGCATATAGATTTTTTTTCGGAATTTATGTTGAATCAAATAAACGCACTGTGGAACCAAAAATTAGAAATTAGACGCGGAAAAGTCGAAAATCGTGAAAACAGAAAATTGCATACGTTAGGGGTGAATGATGGCGATATATGAAAATTCCATTCTAATGATATGGGAAGGAGAAAATATGGATTCTTATAGGGAATGACAAAACTACGGGACTGACAGCTTTTGTTCGCAGACTATTACATTAATTATGTAAAAAAATTGATTGTTTGAAGTCTCACTTGAAATTTTATTTTCACATTTTAAAATGCGAAAATTGATGAAAAATTACTTGCGAAGCCAGGTAGAGGTCCAACTAGTAAATAATTATTTTTTAATTTAACAATTTTTTTTAACTTTTTTAAGAATAAGAATTGGTACACCAAATTTTTAGTATTTATCAATATGGAACTTAAAATTGAATATCGAAAAAATCATCCCCACTCATTTTTCAAATATCGAATTTTCAAATTCTTGAAATATCGAATTTTCAAAAAATAATTTTGAATGTATTACAAAACTTGATTTTTTTTAAAGTTACATGGAATATTATTTATTTATCAAATGATTTAATTGATTAAAATTGATGCATTAAAGCACAAATTATGTTTAAAAAAAAAATTTGTGTTTATTCCGTGACATTAATCAATTTTCTTGTAATTCCATTTTCAATGATCAAGCATTATATCAATTGAAGCGTTGAGAATGAGAAGGGGTCAAGTGACATTTTTGAAGTTTTGAGTTATAGCCTTTAAATTTAAAGTTTTAAGTTTATAAGTAGTAGTAGTGGTAGTTAACCCCTTTATCTGAAGCTAACTTTGTAAGTAATAACAATAGAGGCACAAGAATTGACCAAAATTTAAGTTGTCGCTTAACACCAGCATTGGTAAAAAAAAAAAAAAAAAAATCGAAAAATGTCACTTGAACCCTTCTCACTCTAGACGCTTCAATTGTGTCATTAACCAGAATATTTATTATCTATAAGAGTTGGCAACCCCAATTAGGTGAAGTGGAGTTTAATATTTGTATTAACAAATATAAAAAAATTTAAATAAACTACCCAAAAAAAAAATATGTTTAAAATTTTTATAATATTTTTAAACAATCATATTTTTAGCTAAATAAATAAATAAAATAAATAAAAAATAAAGAAATATCGTTCAAATTGTTTACCTAATTGATCGCTTTCGTATCGTACTCCGACGTGCTAATGTTGCCAAATTATTATGATCAGCATCACTATTAAGCGGTTGATGATTATTATTATTGGCCAGTAGATGGGTTTGTGAATTAGCACCTTCGTTATTTGGCTCTAAACTAATGGAACCTGTACGGGAATCATCCTTGTCTAACGCAGCCATATCAAGCAAGCAATTGAAGAATGATTGTTTCTGTGTGTTTTGGTATTTGGGGATTTTGTTCGTGATGTTTTATTTTGTTTTAATTTTTATTTTCGAGCAATGCATTTTTTTTTTTTAAATATTCAATGATTTGTGTTTAGTGTATTTTTTTAATGTTATGTGTTTTGTTTAGATTTAAAATATTCCCGAAATCCAATTAGTTGTTTTCCGATAGTTTTGTTACGAAAATATTTATGTTTATTTTGTTTTATTTATGTTTATTGATTTTTAGCAAATATGATTGCAGTGAGCAAGAGCGAGAAAGAGTTAAAAAAATCAAGCAAGAAATATTTTATTGTTTATTAAAAATGTGTAAAATATTTATAAAAAAAAAATGATTGTATTTATGTAAAATTACTTAAATAGGAAAAATTAGCAAATATATGTTAAACTATTAGGAGAAGTAAATTTTCTGTTTATTTTTAAAAGTTGAATAATAGTGGAAAATATGTATGTACATAAATAGAAGGGTAAGTAGTAAGTATATAGTTTTTGTATATTTTATGAGGGAAAAATATTTCCTATATTTTTATTTTATTAATAAAATGGTTGTTTATTTTTAATTGTATTGTTTAATATATTATGTTAGTAAGTACGTCTATATTTCATGCAAAAAATATTTAGTTTTTATTTTTTTAGTTAAAAAAAAGTGGAAAAAAATGTAAGAATGTGTTTTTTTTCCATAAATCTATTCGATATTTAAATTAAAGCGTTCGTCAATGGAACTGATTTGTATGACTTTTAATAATTATTTAAGACAATAAGAGTGATAGACAACACAGTTTTAAACGAAGACAATTAGAACACATTTTGTTAAAACACCCAAAACATACAATAAGCTCATATAATATCGAATCGATTTCTGAAAAATAATTTTTTTTTAGTTTAAAGAAAAGAATGAAAATTACTAAAGTGCTTATTTTTAGAGAAAAAATTTACAAAATGCAAGGAGCAAGGTATTATTTCAAGAAATAATAATCAACTAAACTAAGAACATGCTAAGTTCTTTAAAGAATTAATAAAATAATAATCTAAAAAAAAAAATGAAACATAATATTAAATATATTTTTTTTTTTAATTAAATATAGGACAATTATTTTCTAGATTTCATGGTTTCTAGCTCTAAATTATTATTGTTTTTTGTTTTACTAATTTTTTTTATTTGGTATCTAATTACATTAATATTAAACCCCTGATGAACTTATATTAGTAAAATACGTTTTTTTTGTTAATTATTGATTGAGTGAAATGTGATCACTAAAACTAAGACCATAGCATAAACTCTAAATTAGGTAACTATATAAAAGGCAATTGGTTTATTAAAAGTTGGTGGTTTATTTTTTTTTCTTTATAAATATTTAACGAGCAAGTATACAAATTTGTATCTACTTCTATTTTTTTTTTTTTTTTTTCAAAGTAATGTGTCTATGTTAATTTTTTAATTAAAATGTCCATTCCAAGTTGTGCGAAAATAAAATAATTAAAATTAAATAAATTAAATTAAAAATAAAATTATAATGAAAGGGATGTTGTTTTAGTACATTGAATGTGGAGCCTTTTATGCAATTTGTTAGTAGGTATAGGAAATTTTTAGTTCTAATTTTTTTTTGTATAAATTCTATTTTTGCGTAATATATTGTTATCCGTTGGCAATCAGAATTCTCAATTCTCAAATCATTAAATCATTCTAAGATGAAATGAATTAGCGTTAAATTTGATGTAAATAAATTAAAATATTTTTTTTTTAAATATAACTTCAATATTATTATCAGATAAATAAATTTTTTTAGATTCTAACTGGATTCAGCATTGCGAATTGGCACGATAAGTTGCTTATGGCACCATGGGATGACAAATTTCAATATTGCACGATATTGTATTTCTATTATTTTATTTAAAATAGATCGAAATTTAACGAAATTTGATGAATTTGATGACAGAAACTCCTATTTTTTCTGAAAGTTTTATTTAATTCTCGCAAAAAACTAAACAAAATATGAGTTGCATTTTTGTTACATAAAGATTTTTGACGGAAAAGTAATGGCATCTGAATAATAGTTACTCAGCATTTACACCGCAGAGTTCCAATGCAATACATCTTTAAACTGATTAAACTTTTAACTGAGAGTCAAACAATTTAGTAACTTTTATCATTTACAACCTCTACAAGTGACTTAACTGTAACCTATTGCTTGCATGTTTCGGAAAACTAAATTTCAACTCATATGCAACTAAAAGTAACCTACACCTTGGACTACCTCTTTTCATCAGTCAAAGTTTGAAATATTGTTCGTTTTTATTTCCCATCGAAAAATGGCACCAATTTAACTGAACAACAATCAGTGATGGCAGGTGAGATATAAAAAATCTCAAGGAATTGAGAAAAAAATCACAGCATTTTCATACTGGACGGGAAAAAAAACACCATTATGACCGCTCATGATACCAAAAAGACTGAAATTTGCTTCACACAAACATGCATACATGAGAATTAAAATAGCAGCTATTTAAAAATGACACAAATTCTTCTTTTAGGGTATTTGTGTCTTGTTATATTATCTTCTGTTTTTGCGACAAATAATAGTCGCCCGATTGAAATTGCAAGTGTGTTTTAGCCTTATTATACCACAAACAAATCTAACAAATAAAAAATGTTTGTTGTAAATGTTTGCGATTAAAAAACCGCGTGATTCAAAACCTCAAGTACGTTCTTAGCAAAAAATTGTTGCGATCGCTAGTTCTTAATCGCAACAAATAAAAATCGCAAGTGTGTTCCCAGCCTTGCTTCTAAATAAGCGACAAAGTTCTCGAAGAAAACAAAACATGCTCTAACAGCTACTGAAAGCGCATTAATGCATCGTCCAACGATATGGCACTAGTTTCCTATGTGAGGACAAGATATTAGCCGATTGCTTTACAAGATTATGCACGTGAATGCGAATTGCATAGTTTAAGAGACATCATAAAATGTTTTCTGGGGTAAGTTAATTCGTTTAGGAAAAGGCAAGCAAAAAAAGAAGATTGTTGTTGCAATTTAGTGAACAGAAATAAATTAATATATTTATTCGCTTAATATAATGAAACTGTATCGAACTGCATGAGTATGAAGCTCTGCAGTCGATGATAAAGCATTGAAAAGCTAATATAAAAACTTAACGAAAGATAATTTACTATAAAAAAATGTATAAAGAAAGTTTCAGCCTTGTACAAGAGCTCAAAGAGAAGTTTGTGCGACGGAATAAAAAAGTGTTTTTTTATTATTATCCACTTTAAATATCTGTTTTTTTATTATTTTTATTGTATTGAGGGATTGACAAAATATGTCTTTATAGCGAAGGACGAAAAATGTATGGTTTGTATTTTTAACCATTGCTAAAATATCGTGCATTTAATTGCTTTGAACAAATAATTCAGTAGTTTTATTAGTTAATCTAACAGCAATTGGCACGTGGCATGGACAAATTTAATATGACACACTTTTCTTATTCCATATTATTTCACTTAAAATAAATCAAATTTTTACGCAATTTGATGAAAATTTTTTTAAATGGCGTTAAAATTGGTAGAAACTACTGATTTTGAAAATATAAAAATAAAGCATGTCGTTTAATTTTGTTTTGGATTACACGTAATAATATTGAAATAAAGTTTTTTTTTTTATAGTAAAGTGGAAGAATTTGCGTTTTTTTCATATGGCACAAAAATGGAACAGTTTTAAAAAAAATATTGCACTGTAATTTAATTTTGGGTGGCAACGCTGTATAGCAGTCAAAAAATATTGCTTCGGAAAGTTGGCCACTTAACTGGGTTAAAATTGTATCCGCCGCTATATCAATTGGGTTGGTATGGGAATTTTTGGAAAGCTGATGTCGCCCATATAAATTCTTTGGTGACAGGTAGAAAGGTTAATTTAATTCCAAAAATGGCTCTTAGAAGAAAAGTCACCGGAAAATAGGTAAGCACTTACAGTTTTTGGTCTGAAGCTTAATGTTATTACAGATGACCATTTTTAAGATTATTTTGCATCATTAATTTTTCGAAAAAGGGTTAAAAAAAAATTCAAACTTCAATTTTATTTTTCGAAAACTACTGACTTACAAATAATATAGAGTCTCCAACGCTTTTTCTATACACATTATTATTTTGAATTTATTTATAACTTAAAACTAATTTAATTGATCTACAAATGTTTAACTCTGAATAAAATTTACAATGCCAATGACATTATTTTGACTCGAAATTTACAGGTATATTTTTACTATATTAAAATAGTGTTAGTAGAGGCAAATTCAAAAAGATTTCTATATAGGTAATTCGGAAAAAGATATTTACTTACTATTTTTAAAAAGAAAACTATAAGCAATTTTATGTGTTGATCGTTGTGTTTATTTTTGCAAAAAATAGATGTGTTGAAAGTATTTTTTTTTTAATTTAAATGCTTTTTTCGGTGTGTGGTTTTTTTAAGAATTTTGACAGATTTGTAATTTTGATTAAATTCTGTTAAAATTTATTTGGAACATTTTGGAGTTGTAATTCCTTGACTCTAAAAAAAATAATAAATTTTAAAATTAATATTCAAAAGTAAATAAATATGTAGGTAACAGATTTAGAATTTTTAGCCAAGAAATCATGATTTGTATATATTTTTTAATAAGAAACCGTAAAAAGTTTTACTTCAAAAAGTTTTCTGAGTTTAAAAAAAATTTTTTATAAATATGATTTAAAATCACGAAAATATAAACCAGCATAAAAGTGTTCATATATGCGTTTCGCCCCGATGTAATGGTTGGGCTCATCAGAAGATGACCATTACATCTTGTCTTGACGCATATTTTCCCGAATAAATCGAGATTCCATATAATCCGAGCTACATAGAGCAACTGCGAATTATATAGTTGCTACAAGTCTTCAAAGAAAATAAATTGTAGCTATTATTCGGGAAAATATGCGTCAAGACAAGATGTAATGGTCATCTTCTGATGAGCCCAACCATTACATCGGGGCGAAACGCATATATGAACACTTTTATGCTGGTTTATATTTTCGTGATTTTAAATCATATTTATTAAAATAAACGGTGTTCAGGAAAAAACAATTCGACTGTTAACAGTCAAATATTTGGTTCCTCTGCAAAATTCGTTAAGTGAAAAATAGTAAATTTGACACTTTAAAAAGGACCTTATAGTAATTATAGAAGATTTCACTAGACAAAGTTGACCTGCACTTCTGATTAAGTGCGTACTAATTAATTCAAAGCAGGGTTTATCGTCTTTAAAGACTTTGTAGAAATAGATGAGTTTTTAAATAATTTTGAGGTTTCTACAAAAAGGGAGCATTTGTCCAGTTGGTGAAATTTTAAATTTAGAAGAGAGAGTCATTAGTTTTTGAATCGTGGCTAGTGGACACACGACCTACTGTACAATCATCCTTAACGGTTTTAGTTTGTAAAATATAATATTATGTATTTGCTTTCATATGGCCAATTTATTAATTAATTGATAATTTAAATTTCTGTCGATCAATATTTTGGATCTGGCGAGTCTTAGAAAATATTCAACAGCCAAATGCTTAAGGTGTATCAAAATGGAATTTAGATATAAATATGTTTCTCATATATGCGTATACAATTATTTTTTTATTAAAAATTTGTATAGATTATTTCTTGTATTATTATTTTAGTACACAAATTGCCCTCCATAATCAATGAGAAACAACAAACCAAATATTTTAATAATGAAACAATATATAAAAATAATTAAAAAAAAATTAAAAATAGTGCACAAACTATCTTCAAATTGTGATACTGCCAAAAATTAAAATTCGTAATAAATAAAAAAAAATCTATTTTATTTTAAAATATTTTATCAGTTTTTGGTGTTGTTATGCATTAAATTCTCAAATGAATTGGACTGGCAGAAGCAAGCGAAATTTTGGTTGGAATTTTTTTTATTGAATGTCTCGTCGTTCAATAAAATTTCTATATTTGGATGGGATTTTAAGGTGAAAAAACGTTGATTATAATATTTATAGAAATTCATCTATAAATAAGAATATAGGTAGGTATATATATATTTATGAATATAATTTCACAGGGAGAATTTGCCAGGGAATTGAATTAAGGAAGTACAACATAATCATTTTTTATTATAAAATGTATATATTAGCGATAAAATAAAGAGTTAATATATTTTCATATATTAATATATGCCAACAAACGAAGCGGGATTGTTTTTTTTTTAGCTATACATTTAGCAAAATTTAATAATAATAAGAAAATGATTATATAATGATTTAATAATATTATTGATTAAATATAATTATATGAATAATATTTGAAAAGAATATTTGCAAAAAAGCAAGTACCGGCTGATCGGCAGCGGTAGGACTACTTTTCATATCATCATCTTTCTTGGCCTTTTTTTTATTATTGAGTTGGAAGGAACAATATTTTAAGAAATTGCAAGTCGTTATGATGTGAGTAAAAAGTAAATGAGAAAAAAAAATTAATAAAATTATCATCAAATATTTTCAAATATGTAATTTTTTATATTATTATTATTTTTTTTTTTTTAAATTTTAATTTCATTTGATTTTTATTATAATTAAAATTCTTACTAACTTAAAAGATTTTAAAAATTAATTTATTTCACTTAAAAATAATATTGTGCAAGTTTAAACTTTGCTATGGCCATAAAACTCTTTACCTACAAAAATTATTTATTATAATATATTAAATATTTTACTAATTACTTTAATAAATTTAACATTGAACATTTATTCAAAACAACATTAATTCAACTTTTTTAAGATTTACTTTGTATTGAAGGAGAAAGGTATATAATATGTAATTACACAATCTTAAATTCAATATTAATTAATATAAATTTAACCTACTTTTGGAAAATTAACTATTTCAAAATTAATCAAAATTAAACAAAACACAAAAACACACAAAAATTAGTGCGATTTAATATACCTCCTTCCAATTCTGCATTTTATTATCAAACGTGAAATAAATTTAACATAAATTAAAAATTAAAGTGTTTAATAATAACATCCAAAAAAAACTGTTCTAAAATTTAACAGTTTTTTTTTAATTTAATTTTTTTTTCTAAAGTCTTAATGTTAATTAAATAAATATTACAAAATAAGTTTAGAAATGTCTTATGAATGCAATGATTGCAAAATATTTACAGGAAAAATCATATGCAATTGAAAATCGTCTTAATTATGTTTTCATTTTTGGTGTTGTTAATTAAAAAAAATACTAAATGCTTTGAGTCCCAAAAAAAAGATTTAATTTATTGGACAACGTTTTTACGACCAAAGTCCATCAATCCGTCATTTATCATTGATATTCATTTGCGCTAACAAAAAAAGAATGAAGAAAAAGATCAGAATAAAATACAAAACTAGTTTTAAAACTTTGGACTCTCACTTTTTTTTTACTGACCGTAACAAAATTTTACTTCGAACAAAAAGCTTTATAAAAAAATTGGACTGTTAGCACTGTCTTAATCTTGAATTGATTTTAGAAAAAAAGTAAGCATTTGTCTTCAAAAATTCAATTCAGGATTATGCCGAGAAGAAGATCATGAAGATGTTCCTATAATTACTTATTCCTATTCCTATTTTTTGATTTCAAACATAAGAACATAAAAACATCGGGTATTCTTGCAACGTCGTAAATTTACAAATTGTGTAAAATGAATAGCTTAAACAAAAGCTTTCATGAATACCCTTTTTATTTCATATGGTTAAATGCTGTGAAATTCAATCAACTGTTCGTTAAACGTTCGTTAAACAAATTAGCGTGTTTACATTTCGCAGCTATTTTTAAATCGAAAACCTCTCCCAAACCAACTTGAAATCGGACCCGAATATCTATGGTTTTATTCAAAACCATTATCGCCAACTAATCACAATGCGATAGTTACAGAACGAGGGCAGAGTTATTTAGTTCTCTGAGATACCTGATATACACGCCTTCTGAACACGCCTTATGCTAAAAGTCACAATGACGCTTGGTTAAGTTTATCAAAAACATTTGGTTAATTTTCCGCAGAAAAATCCTTGGGGAATTTTAACTAAATTGTGTAAATCATTTCTCATACAAAATTTGAAAGTTCATTAACCAAATGGTAAACTTAACCAAATGGTAAATTTATCCAGTATTTACATCATTGTGTGAACACCCTTAACGTTAAAAATTTTGTATTCATTTTTATTAGATTAAATAGTGAATAAAAGTTAAAATGAATATTAAAGGGGCTATCAAAGATGTAAATTTACACTTTAAGAATGATTTTGGCTTCTGAAGTGAACTTTTAGGAAATTTTCTTAAACTCTGCAGTAATTTAGTCTTCTGATTAAATAAACCTCCTAGATTTTAAACTATTTCAACATAAATTATAGTCTATAGGTTGGAGCCATCTATCGACAGCTATATTCCTCAAAGTAATAACCTGGTTGAATTTAGTTTCAAAATATTCTGGTGGAGAGCATTCTACTATATTCATTAAATCTTTGTTTATTCTGGCGGTTGCATCTTCAACCATGCCAACCCTATAGCTCAAATAAATCTGAACATCATCAGCATTCATATGGTCAATCGTTATTGAAAAGGGTAAAAAGAAGAGGACCCAAAATGGAGTCTTGTGGTACACCAGCATGCGTTGAGAAAGCTTGTTATTTACCAGAAATTCTTGAGTTCTTCTAGTTAAATATTCTTTAATGAGAAAAACAGTCATATTATCAATAGAAGAAATTGTATTTTAACATTTTCAAGAGCAGTGTATGCCGAACAGAGTCCAAACGCTTTAGTTAAATCAAGCAAAGTCGTTATAAGATTTGTATATATGTATATCTTATTGTATGTGTTCTTAAAAATGTTGTGGAATAACTGTGTTATGACGTAAAGACTGCTTGGGTCCGTAGGTGAGAGCAGTTAGTTCATATTTAAAAACGATGCAATCTGTTGGATTATTATCTTCTCAAATGCTTTGGAGATAAAGTGTAGAATAGATATTGGGTAATAGTTTTTGAGATTAAATTTTGTCTTTTTACCTACTGGAATAACTTTGGTAGCTTCCCAAAGTTTAAGGTAGCAGCAAACGTGGCCTTATGTCAGCTTTTGAAAGAAAAATATGGCCATAATTTAGTGTATGGTCTTATGTCTCAGTACAGAAGCTTTGGGAAACTTTTAACTTAACACATCTTAGTTGTAGCACCCAAGGATCTGCTTGACATAGAAAATGTGAAGTTTTCATTAATGCCTACTCCATATTTTTGTAAATACTTCACTTTTTCTATGTCAAGCAGACCACCGTTTATATTGAGACGAAGCGAAGATGGTCTCAACGGAGATTTGTAGCTTACACGACAAGTTCTTTCGTAAAGAGCTGTCCCAAAATTAAAGCAAGATTTGAATTTCCTGCCATTTGTTTAGTTAAGTGTTGGCAACCCTAAAAAAAAAAAAAAAAAAAAACAATTTGACAGCTGACAGTTTATTGCTAGTAAAAGTGGAGTATTACACGAGAGCGATTTCATTTGTTGCATAATATTTAAAAAATAATGAAAGTTTGATGGCCGCACAGTTGTAAAAAGTATGGTCGGAATCAACGTTAAAACCTTACTCCAATCGGAATAAATTTAATCCTATTTTAAGACACAAAAAAATAAATCTAGTTACTTCGCCATTCCGCTTATTTGAGATCTACTCCTTTTTTTCCACACTAAAAAATTCAAAAATTCCTTAACCAAAGGAAATGACAGCACTGTGATTCAATTTTCTAATCAACTGGCTCTGAATTTTTGAATCTAAAATTCTATTCTGTTCTGAATCGAATATATGGAGTTTATTTTTTTTGTTTCTTGAAAAATAGGTACAGCTTTTGAAAACTTGAGTTTTTCTTTCGTTTTCAAATCTACTTCAGTAATTTTCGATTTACTCCACACTTTTTACAAATCTGCTCCGAAATTTTACTACTGAGGTTCTTACCTTTGTCGGAGTATTGTTTTTACTTCCTGCAATGGGAAGATAGTAATTGAAAAATTCAAGGAGACTGGATCAATTAGCGATTTTTATTTGAAATTAAAAGCCACACAACCATTCGAGCATTGAAGGGGGAAATTCGACGCTTCACTGCATCAACGAAATTCAGTCACATTTATGCAAAATGATCAAAGAAAATTTCAAAAATAAGGGTCTCATATGCCAGCAAAGCCATATAGAGGCCATTTGTACGATGTGTTATTCCATATAAAACCCTATATGCAGCGTTGTTTATGATTCAGTAAAAAAAAAATAAAAATCTAAATAAAAACAAAACTTGGTTTTCTATTTGATTCAAATCTGGCGTACTTTTAGGACACCCTTTACATTGAACCTTACGGCAATCTATAAATCAGTGGTCCGTTGAAAGCCTCGTTGAACTTGGGAGCATTGTGGAACAGTCCTTTATCCCTCCCCCCTTCCTTCAAATCTGGTTAAATCAGCATTTTTGATTATTGTTTATTAAGCATTTCCCCCCTATCATTGCATTCATAAAACAATTTAAATAAATTTTAAATTGTCTATAAATAAAATTTTGCTAAAACATAACCAATTTTTAATAAAAGTAACACATTGTATTTACAAATTTAGGATATTTTTTTTAATATATATTTGGAGTTTTTGTTTTGGATTTATATAAAATACTTATGTGATTTTTTTCTTTAATACATGAAAAAATTTACAATTAAATTAAATTAAATAATTTAACCAATAAATAAATCTAATTGACCAATATATGTATATATATTTGTTGTGTTTTAAAATCATTATTATTTTAAATATACATAATATAATATTATTAATTATTAAATAATTGTTAACCTATTTTTTATATTTTATAATTATAATGTATATATAAAGTAGTAAGTAAAATTGAAACAATAAAAACACTTACCGGCATGCCTGAATCTATTTGTCCAAAACGTGTCGTCCGCCATGATTCTAATATTAGAAAACCACCATAAATTTTGCCAACTGATAATTTTCCCTTATTTAATTGATCACTTTTCGGCACCAACAAATCAAGAACCTTTCTGGCCTGTAACGGCCATATATGCGTTATGGTTTCCCTGAGTTCCATATCGGCTTGATCCATTTCTTCAGCTGTGAAAATTTTTTGTTTTTAATTTAATTCAATAGAGAGAAATTATAGGGTTTTTTTTTTCTACCGTAAATCTAAAATATATTAAATTTGCACAAGCTATCAGTGGAGACAAACATTTTTGGGAAATTTAAGCATCAGGCTAAAAGAGATCGTGACGAACAGACACAAGTTGAAGATGTTTTACAATCTTTAAATAGTGTATATGAGCTATAAAAACAAAATATTAATATCTAGGAGGAGATACTTAGGAGAAGCCTCAATCAAAGCCATGTTTTCTTCAAAAGTGTATAGCCAGCTCAGTTATTATTATGGTTACAAATTTTTTTTTAACATTTGTTTTACTTTGTACTACTTTTTGTTTTAAAGGCTAATAATAAACAAAGTATTTTATTATTTACTGGCTACACACTTTTGAAAAAACATGGATGGTCAAAAAGTTATTCATCTGGTGTGTTAATTTTCAAAGCAGAACAACCCTTGAATTCAGGGAAAAAATTATTTCAAAAAACTAGAACGCCTAATGATGACTATACGTTTAATTTGGCATCATAGAACTTGATGGGCAACTACACTACAAGTTCTGCTCTGCTAGCTTTCCCATTGGTTGAGTTTTATAGTTTGGCAGTTAAAATAAAACTTGGGGCACCCTATACGACAGTAACCTTTATCTACGAGTGGAGACCTTTGAGAAATCTGACAAAAATTATCATGGTACCCTTATACCTTAAATATATCAAATATACGTCAATAAATTATGCAGTCATTATATGTATCTCTGTTGGATTATTTACCAAAACTTCCAATTGCTACCAATTTTAGTCCTAAATTCTGTCAAAGCTGATGATAAAACAAAAATTTAATTTTAATAAAATTCAAGTAAATTGGCATTGGGAAGCTAACAACAATGAACAAACTGTTGAATTTACTAACGTTTGTTATTTTTACTACCGTTTGTTAATTTTACTAACATTTGTTAATTTTAAACATGAAGAATTATTGAATATTTGCTTTATATCTTTTAATTTAAAAGAAACAAAATGTGCCAATATAACGTCATTCTTTATAAATAATTTCAGGTAAAAGAGGAAAGCGACAAAAAAACTCGATTTGGATCAAGATTCTTTTTTTTAATTTTGTAGAGTCGTTATTTTGTTAAAGAAATAAAAAAGTGAGTATCAACTTAGAGAAGTATCTGGCTTTGAATCTTAAAACCAACCCATATACCCATTAATACCAAAAGTCATTTTTGTTTTACTTACCGGATCGCATTTTTATACTGAGATTTTCACGTATCAGCGCAAATAGGGTAGTTGTAAAATTCACTCTCAGTTCTGGATCAAGCGGCATATTCATTCGTATTAATTTTTTGTAGGCGAGGCGATTGGGACATTTGTTACCGAACCCCAACGGAGGATCCATGTTTTTTAACATATCATACATTTCTGTGTAGTGAATTTTACCCCTAGAAAATGTATCAATAATATAGGATTGTATATATTTTTTTTGTTTTAGAAAATTATTAAATTTATCTCTTGTAGGGCAAAATAAAATTAATAATTAGTAAATTTGACAATTTGTGTATAAGAATAATTAACAATATAATACATTTTTTTTTTGTAATGAGAAATTATATTATAGATACTAAAATAACACATTACACACAATATACAAATTATTACAATTACATTAACGATGAATGCAAATAACATTTTACTAAAAAAATTTTGAAGTTCCATTAACTATTTTTTTATTGTATTATGTTTATCATTTGTATGTTTGTTTTAAGGTGAGAAATATTTTTTTTTATTATTATTAATTTAAGGATAGTAGTTAGTTGGGTAGAGTTTTTTTGTTTATTGTTTGTTAAAAATGGCAGAAAATTTCAAACGATTTAGTTTAGATAAGAATTTTCATCACACTTAAAATGCATCAACATCGTACTTAGTCGTTTAAAATTTTGCGCCAATGTTTTTTTTTTAACGTCCATACAAAATTATTGTGAAACGTTGTTAAGAAAAGTGTTAATTTGTTTGCATATAAATGCATTTTAAGGCAAGTTGTAATATGAAACAAATACGATCAAATAATAATCAATTTAATAATTTTTCAAACTACTCGTTGTGTTAACCCGAATAAATATTGTTCGTACATTCCATTCGCCAGAGAGTGCAAAACTTGTTAGTACTTTTTTTCTTTGTATAAATCTGCAATTTTAAAAACTATACAATTTTTTTTTAATGGTAGATGTATCTAATAAATTTTGCACTATATGGCGATATTTTGGTTAATCACAACAAAAAAAATAATAATTCGAACTATAGATTCAAATAAATTAATCAATTCGTTTAATAAATTATTTTTAGAGAACACCAATTTCAATATTTAAATTCAAATACATTTAAAAAAAAACTTTATTTTGTGTTTTCATCGAACCTTTACTCTTTATAAACTTACCTATCTGTTTTAGAATTTAAAAAAAAATACAATTTTGTTTATCTTGAAAAAAAACACATTGTTGAAAGTTTTATAATAACTCCTTAAGTCCGTATAGAGATACATATCTCGGCTATAAATAGCCCAAATCTTATCTTTGTACAAATAAATCATTATATAAATGAAACACTTTTCTCCCTCTAAACATACCCTTAAAGAATTTCACAATTTGGAACCACCTTTTGTTCACTGAATAAAGGTACTCTACCAGCGTTGCCCTCCTACTACAATTGTATTGTGTTTAACTTAGAATTGTACCGTTTTAATTTGCTGTTTTGAATTGTTTTGTTGTTCTCGTGTTTGATCGTTGTAATAAATTTAATATATTTTCCTGGCAAAATATTCTGTGTTTAGTTTATAAAAAATTAAGAGATTTTTTCAAACGCTTCCAAAGCAGAAGTACAAATGGAGCTCTATTAAATAGTATAGGTTGATTGAAAAGTTTAAGTTATCTTCTAATAATTGTTTTATATGTTTTCTTAATTATTATTTTAAGATTATTTATTTTTTGTTGTCGAAATTCTTAAATTAACAGTTTAAATTATCGTTATCATGATTAATGTTTTTTTTGTATATTTAAACAAATTACGAGTCATTTTCAAGTAATCGACGCTACATTTTGAACCAACATAATGGGACAACAATGCGTACTTTACTCATTGGTTTTGACATTTCAAATCAACCGCAACAATCTTCACTTAAATTTCATTTAGTTTCTCTGTTGTTCTCAGAGTTTCCATTTTTATTTTTATAAAATAAATTGTGATCGAAATTATGAGAAACTTTTCTGTGTTGGTATTGGTCTACTATTTGAGCTACTTTTTCAGCTCCAAAGATAATATAATGAACAAGGGAGAATGAACATCAGACCAAAGGCGGAGCTTTATACCCACAAAATTTGCACTTGCACACAAAAATACAAACAAACTAGAACGACGATAAAAACCATCCTGCAGATCTCGATCAAAATAGCGGTAACTGGGAGCTAACCGAGATCAATTGACAGCCAGCTGCAGCTGCGGCCGACCTATCAGCATGGTTTATGTGCTTCACCATCCTGAAAACCGGACCGACAAATACAACTTTGTTACCGGCTGCAACTCAGAGCACACGAAAATATGGTATGGTAGCGACGAAGATGAATTTCAGCATATGATGTCACATATATCACCTGCATAAGAGCTTCGTGAGAAAAAAAAAAACAAATTATCAACCATCAGCTGCATTTTGGACCGACCGAACGAGAATAATATAACAACAAAAACAACATGAGCACTGAGCAACCCTTTACTGAAGGAACATCTATTTGAACTAAGGGATTTATCACTTTCGATATCCATTCGTCTTCACGACGAATCGGCCTCCGATTCTGGTTCTGTTGAAAAGTGAATCGACAAAATTTTCACCCTTTCACACTAAATGCGATTCTCGTTCTGTGAAACGAAACGTTAAAAAAACATTATTATGAATATTTTGCTTTCACCGTTCACGTCGATATTTGGAAGTGAATCTGTCAAAAGAACAAACAAAGCTCATTATCAACCACATGTCCCACTTTGTCCTATTCATGAAGAAAAAATCTCATGCGTTTCTCATAGTCTCTTCAAAAAATTAGAGAATTCCGCTGATTGCGCATGCGCTTCAGGGGAAATGATAAGGAGGTTCAGGATCGGTAACATAGTTCGTCGGAGAATTTTATTTACTGTACCAGAATCGCTTATTTGCACCAAGTAAATCGAAAAAATGAAAGCAATGCATGAGAGCGAATGTGAATATAATTTATTAGATGCACATGTGTTGAGCCTATCCAAAATGAAAAATCTGCCCTCGGAGAATATTTCTTCGAAGATCTGGGCGATATCTCAATCTTGCCACTGAAGAACATACTGAATTTCATTCAGAATTCAGGATAGTTTAGGGAGGACCCTCATACCTAAATTTCCATTCTCCGCAATACCCTTTCTCCTAATACATACATTTTTGTATCCCGGGGAACGGCCCATCTGCTCTACACAATCTGAAAACCACATTTTGCACGCATCTGCACCAAATGTCATTCAACCGCGCGCCGCCATTTTGATTTTAACTCACGTACTTTTGATACTAGAAAAAATACTTTCCTACTAAATATATTTATTACATTTTTTGCTCAGAGTTACATAACATTTTGTTAAAAAAAATATATGCGGTTTGTTTTATATATGCTTCGTATCTCTTTGTTGCTCTCTTTTCGCTCTGCAGTGTATATAATATATCAAAAATAGAAGAAAACTAACAAAATGCCCGAAAAGGTAAAGAGACTCTTGGATTAAGCTTCCTAAGGAAATACAAAAATAAGGCAATCTTATACTAAATAAGAATGGTGGAAAACTTGCAAGGAATAATTGGTCAAAAACTCGCATTCAAGCTTCTTACAAGGCATCCTATTTCCTAACGATGAAAACAATTTTTTTTAAATTACTGAAATATAAAATTCTAATAGAATTCTGAGTAACTAAATACTTTAGGTATATTAAAAATTCAAAAAATCGCAAATTAACATTCAACTTATAATAAATCAAGACCTAAAGATTCGATAAGAGTACACAAAATAATTGATTAAAAGAATTTTCAAAAAAAATTTATCGATCCAAAAAGGATTATTAATAATATTATAAAAAAAAATAGATAATATTAATATAATTAACAAGTTAAGTTATATTAAATTTGATAATTACGTCGCATTTGGATCATATTCAGCCCATATCCGAACAAATTCGTCCAAATGATGGGCACCCAATATACTGGAATCACGAGTTAGATAATCAAAATTATCCATGATGACGGCAACAAACAAGTTTAACATCAGAAATGAACAAAAAAATATGAATGACACAAAATATGCATATGCCAATGTAGAACCACATGTTTCATCCCCTTTCTCTGCACGCTCATCGCATGGCTTCCCTTTAAGGCACGCCAGCATAATGTTTGGCCACGCCTCGCCCGTTGCACATCTATAAGTAAAAGTAGCTTTAGTAAATGTTAAAAAATTAAAAAAAAAATCTAATTTAAATATTTTTTTTTTTGTTTTATTTTTTTTTTTTCAACTTTTATTTTAACTAATTTTTTTAAATTTTTTGTGAGCTATAAAACACCAAACTATTTTCTTGTATATAATATTAATAATTAATTAATTACTAACTAAAGTAGATTGCTTGTAAAAAAAAAAAACAAAAAACTTTTAATATAATTTTTTTTATTCTAAAGTTTACATAAACGTTAAGGTACATTTTTTTGTTTTTTATTTACAGAAGTTTTCAAACGACTAAAATAGCACATTATACTTGTGACTTGGTACGGTATACATACATTTATTTAAATTATATTAATTTAAAGTTGGGATTTTGAATTTCAATAATAATTTTTTTTTTTATTAACTAGCTAGCTATATGAGAAAAAAAAAACAAAATTATACAACCAACTTTAAAAGAGGTCCATTTGAAATCTACCAACGAACTAAACAAAATTAACGTTTTTTTTTTAATTCTACGGGATATTTTTATATAGAACTATGAAAAGTTTTAATTTTAAAGGTATAGGTATGAAAGTATTTATATTTTGTTTTAATTTTTATTGTTGTTTGCCAATTTTTTGATTTCCCTTTAAATGGATTTTCCTTGAAACGAAAAAAAAAAAAAAAAAACGACGGGAGTTTTATGAGGATGAGGGAGACTTCGATATTACAGTTGGGAAGAATTATTATAGAATTATTAAATTGAAAGATCTGAAATTTTGTAGGTGTTTTTTAGCCGATTGAATATTCGTGAAGGATTTTCTTAAAAATAATCAAATTAAAGTATTCATATAATGTCTGCTAAATATTGAATGAATTATCTTGCGACTGAACAATATGCCCCAAGTGAAGCAACGGTGTTGCCTAAACGGGACAGAGGTCGACCTAAAGAGGTAGTTAAAATCGTTGGAACCTTGGAAGATCCCATGGTGCTGTTCTTCGAGAAAACTGACAAAAGTTCAGAATGAATAATGAAAACCAAACATTTCGGACTTTTACCAGTATTTCTGAAAAATTCTAAATTTTACCGTTTAAATGGTAAACATTTCCACATTTTACAATAAACGTTTATGAAGGATTTTCCCCTAGGGACTGGCTGATATTGATAGTTTGTGGAAGCCATTTTGTTTTGGTGGCGTCTTTCAAATTTGTTGTTTATTATTAAATCACTGATGTCGATGGTCCATGGCAAGTTATATGATCGAGCAGCACGTTCAAATGAAGAAAATTTTTTATCAAAATGAATGTTCTTTAGAGAAAACTTTTCACGCATTGTGCTTAATTTACGGAATACGCGGTGGCTCTTCAATTTTGACCGTCCAACGTTTGGTGGCAAAATTCGAAACGGTTTATTAACCAATTAGCCAACATCTTTATGTCAAAGAAACGCGACAATGGCCAAGAACATTGTCGCTGTAACCTTAAAGTGTGCAGGAGATTACTCACATGTTTTTAACTTATCGAATTTGGTATCGGAACTTGGACCTGCACTTACACAAGATCCAACTGCTACACAGCGAACGCCACAATGGGCATCCTGCATAAACGCTTTGGGTAGGGTAGGGACATCTCTCTTAGAGTTGACGTCAAGTCGGCACCAAAATCGTTCGTTTAGATCAAGTTAAACTTTTCTTTTGGGGTTTTCTAAATTCTCAGGTCTATGCCAATAAGCCGCAATTTACCGATTCCCTAAAAGTCAACATTACCTATTCCATCGCTGAAATTCATCCGGATTTATGCGGAAGAGTTATTATGAACATTGGACCTCTTGGGAACTCGGGTCCGTGGACATTTGAATGATGTAAAATTTCTTACATAATGGCATAAAGGGAGTTTTTAAAGAAAAAATTAATTAAACTCACACACAGTCTGTTGTATTTCTTTTCAATATCAACCCACACTCTTATGGGAATACCCTTCAAATACAAAAATTAGAGTGTTATTATAAAAAAGTTGCATTTTCGTGCATACAACGGTTAAATAAACAAATCTTTATTTTTATTCATTTTATTTATTTTTTTTTATTTTTATAATTTGTTTGTCCAGGATAATCTTCGAAATGACTAAACCGATTTTGGCGGGAATTTGCATAGGGCGAGAGGACTTTCTAAGCAGTGTTTTTAGCTACTTTTAATTCCGAAATTTATATTTAATTATCTTTACGATAACAACAAAAATATTCAAATGGTGTGGACAAAATATTAAGTTATATAAGCTTCAAAGCATGCTTAAATAAAAAAACCTATTTAATTTTTTTTTTAAATTTTTGTCATTTGTTTGTCCGGAATAATCTTCGAAATGACTTAACTGATTTTGGCGGGAACTTGGTTGCCAACTAGAAGACTTTCCAAGCAGTGTTTTAAGCTACTTTTTATTCCGAAAATTATAAGAGTATCTTTGCAATACCAAAAAATTTAGTCAAATTGTATGGACAAAAGATTTAGCTATGTTTCTACATTTGAAATAATTTTAAACAAGTATAGACCATAGACTATGTAAGTAACATAGTTATTTGCATACTTAAATAAACAAACCCATTTACATATATTTTGTTTTTAATTTGTTTCTATTTGTTTGACCGGGATAATCTTTAAAATGACTAAACCGATTTCTCCGGGAGTTTTCATACAGCTAGAAGACTTTCCAATGAGTGTTTTTAGCTACTTTTAATTCCAAAAATTATATTAAATTATATCTTTGCGATACCAAAAAAAAAAACAATGTGAGAGTATACATTTTTGTCTTTCAAACAAGATCGAACGGCTGGCCGGATTCTAATGAAATTTTGCAAAAAAATCTAAAAGGAAAATGTTGTATGATTTCTTATAATACAAAAGAGTTGTGGTAAGGCCAGGGGCAACAAAAAAATGTGAAGGCAAAAAAATATTCATATCCAGTCTCACACTTGTAAAGAAAACAAAAAACTATTCCAAGGACAATCCATTTTAATATTCACACTAGTTACTTATGTCAAAAATTTACTAACTTGATTATCTTATATCAACGCAAACAAATTTGTTTTATATTTTTTTTTTTTTTCGTTTCGAATCTCTACAAAAATTCAACATAGGGAATTAAATTGAATATTAATATAAATATGCAATTTCAAATTGAACTTTTAATATCTTGCTCATTCCAAAACATTTATAATATGAAACAATAAATTTTAATAAAAAAAAAAAAAAACAATAATGGGCTATATTAGTGCTTTGGGGGAAAAATAATTTGGCACTCAATGAAAGTATATACTTATTATATGGCACAAGGATGAGTGGGTTTTCAGGCTGGTGTATTATAAGTAAGGAATTTGAAGCAACCTTTAAAAGCAACTTTGCGCACACAAGGTCAATTTAATTTTTTTGATTTAGTTGTTATCTATATTATATACTATAAAATATATAAGGGACTAAACATTATAGATCAAATTTTGTGAATTGCTAAAGGTATATTTATATGAGAACTACAGTGGAAGCAGATTATTTTTTTTTTGAAAGATAAACCAATAAAAATATAATTTTTTTTTATGGATGAATGGAAGTGTTTGTATTGAGATAAATGTGTTTTGAATTTTTTTTATATTATATTTGTATTTACCAAAAAAATATGTTTTAATTTTTTTTGTATTTGAGTGCATTTTTTGTTTTTTATAAATAAAAAAGCAAAAACAAAAATTAAATAATTTGTAAACTAATTATTGTAAAGACATAAAAAAACCTATCTATATGTATTACAGTTGCTGAAGGTTGTATTTTTTTAAAATTTAATACTAATAATATTATTATTATTTGCATAAAAGAGAAATATGACCCAAAGAGCCTGATTAAAATAAAAAATTATTTAAAATCCAATGAATTGGTCAATCAAAAAACTATTTTACAATAATATTATTTTTTAAATACCAAAAATTTATTTCAAATTTCCCAACAATTACAATAATTTCAAAAACATTTTCTGGAGGATAAGCAAAATATTTGGAACGGTGGCAAAAAAAGTGGGCCAAAAGCTCCTTTTTTAAGATCGATTTTTTCAATAGCTGTTCTTGGCCAAAAAAGGTTTTAAAATGGTACATTTTTCATAATTTTTTTTTTAATTTTGACACTCTTTATGCAAAATTATGTCCTGAAAACTGGAAAATTTAAGATTAAAAAAAAGATACTCTAATAAATTTTGAAACATGTTTTCCTTTTTTCAGTACTAATTATTTTTTATAATGTTCTGTAATTTCGAATTGCTTGGGATTTTAATTTAACTTTTTTTTAACTAAAAAAAAACAGCCATGTAATTACAACCTTCAGCACCTGTACTATACTATGTAGAATATTTTGAATACGATTTGAATTCCTTAATAGGCTAAATCTAAATAATTTTTTTTTTCAACTTGGTATTTTTCAAATATATCTTCTCTAAAAGAAGAAAAAATATCTCTCTGAATGTGGACTGCCTATTGCGTCACGGACACTGATATAATTATTGAAACTTTTCTAATAGAAACTATTTAAAAAAAAATTTTTTAATTATAATATTATTAGAATTCTGATCTGCAAATTTTTTCGACATTTTTTTCATCTATCTTTTTTTGTAGTAGTAGTTGTTGTTGTTGTTGTTGAAGTGGACAATAGATTACATACCTGAACAGCAACATGACTCCTTGCACAAACGATTGGAAGTTGTTGTGTCTAGTTATTGACTGTTCCGGTGTACTTAGTTTGATATTTCCAAATACCTATTTGCAATGTAATAATGTTTTTTTTTTTTACATAAAAAGAATTTCAAAAATTAAACAGAACCAAAATAAAAAAAATAAAATTAAAAAAAAAAACAAACAATTGGTTAATACAAAAACAGAAAATTATTTTCTTTCGCTGTTTTGTTTATTTTTTAAATATCTTTTTTTTGATAGAAATAATAATCTATGTAGAATTAAATTAAAATAAAATAATAATTTTTTTTTTTGTTAATTAAAAGTATATTTTTGTTTGTGTTTTTGTCAGCGAGTTTAAAATATTCTAAAGTGATGTTTTACAAGCTGTTTATTATATAGTAAAAGTTTTCAAAATAAATATTATTTCCAAAACGAAAGGTTATTATTTTTTTCAATATTTTGTATTTTTTTTTTACTATTTTTACTGTACTTACAGAATTTTAAAAGGGTCAATATTGTATTTAATTATAATAAAAATAGATCAAAGAACAAATTTTAAATCAAATACATGTTTATATATATATTAAAAAAAAATGTATTGTTAATGTTAGGTACGAGAGTTTCAAAGCTATACACTGTCTTGCTTACGAAGAAATGCAGGGGTATTCTCAATATGAAACCTACATAATGTTTTTTTTATTATTTTTTTTTTTTTTAAAGGGATTTGCGGTAAATGAAGTATATATTTTTTAACTTTGTACAGGACAAGGGTCTACCCTAATGCTATAGTATATGATAAATGACTAGCTACATTAAGGACTTTTTTTGTTTGAAACATTTTCAATTTTTTTTAACATTGGGGAGTAATTACAACCATTCCATTAAAAATTAAAACAAAAAACAATGAATATAAAAAAATCAAACAAATAGTTTTTTTTTTGTTATTAATTAACAAACATGCAGATAAATGTATAAGTGGGTATTATGTTGATCTATATTGTTTCGAAATATTATACCTCTTGGGTTATATAAATTATCAAAGTAAAATGTTCTTAATTTAAAATATTAAATTATGAAGAACTAAATATGCAAGAAGCCATTTTCAAGTATATAAACGTAAACAAAAATAAGTACAAAAAACTGGGATGCTTAAAAAACAAATAGAAAAAAATATATATTCCAGAAAAATTATAATTGAATTAATGTTTTTTTTTTAATATCATCAAGTTATAAAGAGTAAATAAAATATTTAACATAGGTATTTAAAAAAAAAATCCATTCCAAAAAAAAAAAAACTAAAAACATATGAGACATATTTTTTAATGATAAAAATGCAACTCTACGTCAGATATAACAAAAAAATCACTTTGAAATTTTTCACAGCTTTTCTGTGTTCTTTAGAAAAAATAAAAAATTAGATACATTGAACATAAAATAAAATAAATTAAATTAAGGTTTAAGAAAATGATTTATTGAATTATCTTTTATTTTTCAATTAAGTTTTATAGAGAAGACACAGAGCAATAGCCCCGAAAGCCCACTTAATTTAAAATATTTGTTCTAATATCCGATGTTGTCTTTAAACAAAACTAAATTTGCATGGAATTTTAAAATTGAATATACAATTTATATAGGGAATTCAAATAACCTTTTATAATGAATTTTTTGGAATGCTCCGATTACTGTCATACATAAATCTAAATTTGAGAGCTTAACGCCATATGTTGCGAAAGCAATTTCGTGAGGGACAAAATGCTTTCGGGTTGAAATTTCGAACAAATATAAAACCTATTCATATAATTTTATAAATTTATTCTATTTATTTTTTAATTTGGAAGTATTTACCTATTTTTAAGTAAACTTAAGGTAAACTTTCAACGGGGTCTTAATTTGAATAAAACTGTAAGATCTCATTGAACTATAGATTACCCAAGTGTGAACTCATAATTATGTTCAATAAAAACCTGAAGGCTTATTGAGTTTCCATGTTTGGATACGGACAAATTACCTAACAAATTACCTACAATTGACAATATGACTATCAATTGATATAATTGATAAAAATTGAAATTGTAATTGATAAAAGTTTTTATAAATTATAATGAGGAAGACAGCTTACCTTGGGATTTTATTTTTTGGACAAACTATAATTATTCTACTAATTTTTGTTTTTTTAAAGTAAAATAGTAAGTATACGCCACAGTGGTCTCACATAAAAAATATATTTGTATGCTTTTTTCTTTAATTGTATAGTATCTCTTGGAATAATGGTTAATGCATTACTCATGCCGGAGGTCTGGGATCAAATTCATGCTATAGAATCTTAAAAAAATACAATTTTCTTTTTTAGGAGAACCACCTCATGCCGAGGAAGTGATAAAAATTCCCCAAGAGTATTTCAGTATCTTTTATCATAGTGTTGTTAGTCATTTGAATACGCCAAAAAATAAAAGGTACCCTTCATTAGTCAAGAGCTGTATGCAACAGTTTATGGTTCATGCACGAGTTAATTCTTTTTCTTTTTCTCGAAAATTTAAGATTTGTTTTTGTGAACCCTTTAACAGCTCACAATGTTTGACAATTTTTTTTAGGCAGTAACTTTATGTTAGGTATGTCATTTTTTTAAATATTTTCCATAGTTTAGTGAAATTTAAATTTAAAATAATAATTATTAAGGCCTGTTTCAATTGATGTAGACTTGGTTTATTGATCTCAGTGGGTATTTAAAAAAAAAGGTAAATATCGTCAAAAATTAGTCGAGTATACAGAAAATTTGATATTTATAGTACCCGTTCAGCAATAATAGAAACCATAAAGCAATAAGTTGGATATTTACGTTTAAGACTTTCAACAACAAACGAAAATTTTTATTTATTAAAAATTGTAATAATAAACAAAAAATGTAGGTACTTTGTTGAGAAAAATATAATTATCGTAATTTTTAATTTCATCAAAAAACCAAATGACATAAAACCATTGGTTTTAGGGTTTAAAATAATAAAAAGCAATGAACACTAAATACCAAGCTTACATTTTAGTTGAGAAAAATTTAAAATTGAAATCGTTTGTACATGTTTGATATACTTTAACGCTCCTCTTCTGCATTCTATTTTCTGTGAATTCACATGATTAAAACGAATTTATAAAATTAAATTTGGTGTTCTGAATTTCGTTTCATTTCGTTTTCTTAAAAAATTCTATTCAATTCGTTTATGCTCTGTGAAATTGGTGCAGTTGCGATTAGTTTTATATTTATTGGTGCAAAATGTAAGAAAATTTAATATTTTGTTCAACACAATTAAAAATGAATAAATCTTTAATTTTGACAGTTTGAAATAATTGCGAAATTTTCGAAACCGAACGAATTGTAAAATATTGAATTTAATTTCGAGTGAAGTTAAAAATGGATTTGAATTCGAATTCGTTCGAAATGCAGAACATGAACGTATCTAAGAAAAGTTTTTGCACTCTATAATTTTTTTTAAAGCATTTAAAAAATTGTTCGTTATATAAGAACATCATTCGAAAAATCTGGAATTACAATTTGAAAGATATAATCGTTTGTACACTTTCCATTTTCGTTATTTAAAAAAAAAATATTTCTTAAATTTTCCTCCTAAAAAAAAAATGGCAAATTCTCTGGCAAAGGCCCTTGAAAGATTTTAGTAGGGAAAACCTGAACGAGAAAAACAACCTAGTACCTATAGTTTTTTACAAACTTAAAAACTTTATATCCAACCTACAATGATATGAAAACTTTAAGTATAAATTGATTCCATTTCAACATTGTAATTCTGTATTAGAAATATGCCCAATAGTAAGAATATCGGAGTGGTAAGTGGAAGGTGCAAGGATCGAGCCCCAAAAACCATAAACCATTTTTTTTTATTTGCCTCTGCAAAATGGCACATAACTCGCGAATTTTGTTAGGACCTTTTTAGTATTTATATAAATTAAAAAAAATATGTATTTAATTTTCGGTTGTACATTTTTTAAATCAATTTATGTCCGTTTCTCAAATTTTCATTTAATTTTTCTATTTTTAATTATTTATTCAAAATTTTAAAAAATCAGTTTAAAAATTGCATCTCAATTGGTTTTTTTTCCAGAAACCATTCATTGAAACAATTTGACGTAAAAAAAAAATTAAAAAAGAGTTTTTTAGATTTAAAAAAACTAGAAGAATTTAAACTGTTTCCGTTTTTTTTAAATAATTTTTTTCATTTTAAGTAATTTTTTTATAAAATGTCTCTAGAAATTATTTTTCAAAATCAAGACAACATATTATGAGACTAACAGCTAAATCATCACAACTTCACGAGGTGAGGTAAAATTGATTAAGTAAGGTTTTCACCGTCCCAACTTGTGAGCCACACAAGATCTATCAAAATTGTGAACTTCTTTTGAGTAGCTCACAACTCATAAGTTTGACATTTCATAATCACGAAAAAATATTATTCAACGAAAGTTCAGAACTCAACAATCAAGTAAAATATTCACCTTAATGTGGAGAGTTTTTTGTAAGGTATTTTATATGAGGATTGCCTGAGAATACCGAAAATGTTATCGAATCATAACAACCTCACATGAATTGTGAGTCCTCACAACGCCAGAATAGCCTTGTTATTTTCTTATTCTGCTTCAGACTGTATCTTGACACCAATACTATTTTTTTTAATTGTTATCATACACCTGTGTCGAAGAAAAATTTTTTAGAAACTCATTGGAGTCCAAAATCACACCTTAGCAAGGCTATTCCCAGAAGGTATATAATCTCATTTTCATCAAGGATATTCAGAAAATGGTAATAATTGTGAAGTGAAAATTCTGAAGATTAAAAGTCTTGAAACTAACCCATATATCCAATATTTTGGGAGTGTTATCTCTATAGTCTCTATTCATAGTGAGTTCCAAAAATGCCACACATAGTTAAATCGCGAAAGAAAGGGCATCGTTCAGAACTATACCGAATCTGGCAAATATACCCAATTACACTCAATATTATATAATTTTTAAAATTTAACAAAAATTGAAATTAAAACAACAAATAAATAAAAATGGTTGCCATGTCATTTGTTTTACAAAATACAGATGGGTTATAAATGCGTTTTGAATTGTGCCTTAGCCGTGTTTCTGCAGTACTAATTTTAATTTTATTTTGTGAACAAATAGAATCTAGGTATCCTTCTCCGGGCCAGTGGTCGGAATTTTTTGTTTACTCTAATATGAAAGTGAAATTTATAAAGTTCCTTATCAATTCTATGACTAAAAAATAAGAATTAACTAAAATTTGCAATAAATTTTTTTGAGGACAATTTTTGTGAAAATATAGTTTTCCAAAACTACTCTATCTAGAATTTAACACACAACCAAAATTTACCACTATATTACTACTTTAACAAAATTAACCAAAATGTGTTAACCTTTAAAAAAAAAACAAAAATTCACAAATTAAGAAACAACAAACTGTTTCTTATATGACAATAAATAAATAAAAATATCAACAAATATATTTTTTCAAAGAAAACAAAAATTAACAAATTTTATTATTACTCAAAGCAAAAAAATAAAAATTTAACTAAAAAATTGTTGTACGTCATATATAAATTTTTCAAATATTTATATATATATACGAATTTAACTTAATTTTATTATAATATAATAAATTAACTTTTGTAATTACAGTTAATAAATACTTTAAATAATTACTTTTTCTTTCAATACTTGTTTTAATCAACATTTTTTACCGAAAAAGCAGCATGATTCCTCCAAAGAACGATTGAAAATTATTATGCCTGTTGAGCTGAGTATCCGGATCATATTTTATATTTCCAAAAACCTTTATTTTCGTATACACATTTATGTATAATATTTTTTTTTGTTTTGTTTTAAATTTTACATTATGATTAAAAATTAAAAAAAAAAAAAACAAATAAGAAAAAACATATTTAAATCATAAATTTTGTTGTTTTTTGTTCTTTTTTAAATTAATTAAAATTTGTTGGATTCTAAACAATGAAGGAGAAAAAAAAAGACTGTGTATATTAAATAGATATATAAATTTTAGGCTACTATAGAGGTCCTTTGTTTGATTTTTGTTTTTTTAAGTTTTATTTTATTTTTTTAAGGCAATGCCATTAATTTAAAATTTTGCATCTAAGCTAATATTTTGTATCTATGATCTCTAAGAAAAAAAAAATTAATGGCTTTTTCATTCTCTACGTATAAAGTATATAATATATCTAGATCTCTAAGGAAAGAAATATTTTACTCGTGTTATAAAGAATGGGTCCTTGTCGGTTGGTAGAAATTTATTGTTGCAAACCTTATCAAGTGTAGGTAGGGTAGGGTAACATAACTAATATTAATTTATTTTAGTCAGTGATTCTTTGTGTGTTCTCGCTACCAATTAAATATTATTATTAAAATTTGATTCAATGTTATTGTGTTGTTTGTTCAATATGTGAATATTTTTTTATTTTTTTTTTAAATATAACATAGTAATCTGTTTTTTTTAAATATATTATAGTAATCTGTTGACCCTTTTAGATTTTTAAAATTATATTATTTAACAAAAATAAAAATATATAAAAATATTATCATTATTAACTCAATTAAAGCAGATAAAAATTCAAAAATAAAAAAAAATAATAATTAAAAATGTATAAATGTTTAATGTTCTAAATTTTGAAACTTACCTGCATGCCAATAATGGCATAAATAAAAAACAGCATTGCAATAAGCAAACAGACATAAGGAAGTGCTTTGAACGATTGTACGAATGTCCAGAGTAAAATTCGTATCGTATATCCTTGGCGTAGTAGTTTTATGAGACGAGCGGCACGAAATAATCTCAGGAAGCCAACGTTTATCGAACTCGACTGGAATTATTATAATTTAAACAATTAGTAAAATAAATTTTATAAAATTTTTTTTTTATGTTAATCTAAAGATTGACTCATTAGAGAGAGATAGAGAGAGAGAGAGCATTACAATTATATCATCATTAGGTATAATTTTTTTTTCCATTTAAATATTTACACATTTATTTTTATATTAAAGTCAATTATTAAATTATAAAAGTTAATATGAAATTTAGAGGATTTATTAGGACAGTATATATGATAAATTTTTTTGGCATACAACACTTCCAAGAATCAGAGTGCATCAGAATTATTATTGAAAAAAAGTTCTTACTACTTGTTAGAAAAAAATTATTGTTTTTTTTTTTTTGTTAGTAAATGCTTTTCAATTGCAAGCAATGATGATAGTAATATTAAAATAAAAATTACCTATAAGTTCATTCAATATTATTTAATGCGAGACTAAAGATATTTTTTTTGTGTTTTGTTAAGAATTAAATTTTTTACAAAAAAGAAAAGTTCAGAATTTTTATTTTTCATTTTTTTTCCTTATTTTTAGCGAAAATGTTTTAAGTAAGAGTGTTACGCAATAATGTTTTTTATATATAGGTTAGGTATATATATCCTTGGAAAGTGTTGTAATCCAAAACTAAAAAAAAAATGATCTAAATAAAATTAAAATAAAATTGTTTTTAACTAATAAAACATATAGAACACAAAATCTAACAACTAGAAGTGGTTAAGTATTAATTAGTATATGTGTAAATGTTTAATCAAACAAAATACTTGAAATACAAAATAAAAACAAAATATGTTAGTATTTTAAATTAAGATTTTGTATGTTAAAAACACTATAGGTAATTATACAATAAGGCCGATACAATAACAAAAAAATTACTTAAACTATGAGTAATAATTAATTTTTGGTTAGAATGCAATTTTTATTTTTTTTATTTTCTTTGCCTTTTCTAGATACACGCGTTAAACATATTTGCAAATAATGTTCAATATAAAAAAGTTTAATTAAATTATGTTTTTTTGTTTAAATTGCTTTTTATTTTTTCAGACAAACATGTGTGATCGAATGAAGTGCACTTTACATTTAAGTAAACTATTTAAGATTTCTTTTCATAGTTCAAAGCAAATTGGGATTCAAAGGTTTTTAAAACAATTTTTAGGTCAATTGTCATAAAAACTCATTTTAACTAATTTGTTCACTCGATGTTTATACTTCTAAACTAATAATTTGTTTTATTTGTTATTTGTTATTTTTTATAATTAATTAATTCTAGTCAATTCAATTTAATTTATAATTTCATTTTGTACCCTAACCAAACATTTTCCTATTCACCTATAGTTTCATATAGTTTTAAAATTGTTAATTTATTGTCTTCAAATTATTATTAGAAAACTACTCTCCAACTATAAAAATACTTTTATATTCATCAATTTATTTATTATGTAAATTTTTTCTTTTGTTTATGTTTGACCACCAATCTGAACATATAGTAAAAACTTATTAAAAAAAATTATTACGTGTTAAGAGCTGGGTTGGTATTTCTCCACCGTCGTCGGATGAATGCTTTTTTTTTTTTTACGGGCGTTTTTATGATTCAAAATAAATCAAATAAAAGGTGTTTTATGAAATATTAAACATTTTTGAAAGATAAAATACACTCATGTATTGTCTAATCATCTGAAATTGTAAAGGTGGTAAGAAACCCTTATGAATTTCACTTTAGGTGTGTTTTTTTCGAGTCCGAATACTAAAGTGAAAAGTTGGACTTTTTTGCCAAAAGAAATATTATCGGAAGTTAGTTTGGTTCAAATTCTAAAAAAAAGCTTTTAGAAAAGCTTAAATCTAATTGTTTTCAGATCAACACAAATTGAGCTAGGTACATAAATATATGTCGAAAATTTAAATTTTAGTGGTAATAGTGTCAGAAAACTATAAAATTGAAGGTAATAATATTTTCAACGTTGATATATTGTATAAAGATACATATCAACGCTCAAAAGTCGAAAAAAAAAGATTTTTCCTAAAAACTTTTTTGATTGGCCTTTGACTCCCATAAAATTGTATTTCACATCAATTTTTTATAATATGTTTCGTATCTACTCTTATAAGACAAATCGAATAAAAAATTATTGCATTTAAAAAAAAAAAAATAAAAATAAAATGTTTTTAAATTTTTTTTAGTGTAAATATATTATTATTAAAATATTAAAAATAACTAAATAATGTAATGTAGGTACTGAATATTTTTGTTTTTTTTTTTTTAATTATTTTGTAGTACTAACAATAAGTTTAAGAGTATATTTTACTAAACTATTATAGTATATTATTTTTAACTATTTTAAAAATGAGGGTTTAAATTTCTTTTTTCTTATAAACTAACAATCTAAATTAATGATATTTCTAGGTATATATTATGTAGGTATTTAATATTTAAATTTGTTTTATTCTAAATTAAAATATGTATGGGGAGGGGGTACCTAGAAACAATCCAAAATATCTGATTGACTTTGAGTATTTTTTTTTTTAATTTTAATTCACTTAATCGCTTATGTGTTCCTTTTCACATAAACTTTCACATAAGTTGTAAGTCATCCATTTAACCTAACATTAGTTGCTAAAATTTCTTTTATAGAAATTCAAAGAAGAGGCAGCGCATCTTGAGACTTGATAAAAGAGCGTGTTGAGCGGTGAACAAAATGTAAAAACCATTTTATACGATATTTAAAATGGCTGGATTTATAGGTCAAAAAGACTTAAATAACGCACAAATTCCTCAACAATTTAAAATTAATTATAATAGGTAGAGGCAAAGTTTAAATATTTGTTCCTATATGAACAAAAAAACACTTTAAACACATCTCTATTAATAAAAAAAATACTTAATTATCTTCGTATCCACAAATTAACTAAAAGTTTGATCAAAAATTATAACGTAAAGTTTGATCAACAATTAATTCACAATATTAAATATTTATTAATAAAAAATTAAATGTTAATTTGTTGCAAAACTTAACAAAAATCTACTAAATTTAACAAGAACACTCGTTTCACCAAAGGGTATTAATATCTTAGGACGCATTTTTAACTTAATTACTCGTTAATGCACCAACATGTGTGAATTATGTAATTAAGATAAATTAAATTCAATTTTGTCTTTATTTAAAAGATTTCACACTTATGTAACTCACTGATCAAAGATAATTCAAATTTTATTGCAGTTTATTAATAGAGGTGTTTAGTATTTATCGAAATGTATGAAACTTCAACAAGGTGAAACTTCGAGGTTTACTATACATATAGGTACTTTGGACTTTGAAATACAATTTGGATTGGATCGTTAGAAGGGACGGAATTTTTTTAACGATATTTTTAAATTTGAATTTTTAAAATTTTTCTAATGAATTGTTGTATTTTAGGTTTCCAAATGAACCAATCAGATAATTCGGAATGTTTTAACAAATAATCAAAATTCAAAATCTAAGCTCAAAAGAGATAAACGAATACATATCCTTTATGCATTCAGCAGTGTGTTAATGGTGTTAAGGATTTATCTCTCGAACTTAATTGTAAGTGTTGAAAGCGTCTATCAAAATTAAACTACAGAATTAAGAGGAGCAGCAGGGCTTAGAGGATTTATTTTTTTATATAATTTTATTATATTTTTGGCCAACGTTGGTTTTTTAAGATTTTTTGAAAAAAAAAACAACTTCTAGATAGAAACAAAAGCTTGATAAAAAAAAATTGTAGAAAACATCTAAAGGGAACGGACAGAAACAACATATTATTATTATTTTAGGTGAATCTAAAAGTAATGTGATAATATAATACACAAAAAATTCATATAGAAGTTAGTTACGATTTATAAATTTTCATTTTATATGGATTGATCAATATTGGGAGTGAAGCTAAGCTTTCACTAAGTTAAGCATTACAAGTTGTTAATTTTTTTTTTTTATTTAGGAAGACAGTTTTAAGTAATTCAAAAGTATAATTGCGTCTAAGAAGTCTTCATCTAATATAGCAAAATTCTTTGTATAGTTAAAATTAAATTTTACACTTTAAAATACAAATACAGTTACTGAGCTTTATTTATAAAAAAAAAATTGTTCTTTTTTTATTACTTTTTTTATTTTTACTTACGTCCTGATGTTTGTTGGAATTGGATATTTTGTTTGTATATTCGAATTCAGTTCATGTTTTTTTTTGGATGTGATTTTATATTCGGTATCGAGTTAATATCGATATTTCATATTTTTGAGTGATGTTTTGTGTGGTTGTTTTTTTTTTTTTGATGATGAAATTGACAGATTAGAGCAGTTTTTTTTGTATTTTTAAAACAGCGCAAGCAATATTAGCATTCACATTCGAGATTATTTATTTATATATTTTTGTTCGATGATTAATTTTTATTTAACACATACAGAAGAAGTTGTAACAGTCACGGGCATCATCAAATTTAAGAAATTTTGTTAATTTCATTCACAATTATATAGAATTATTTTTTTTTATTAATTTTGATTTTTTTTTTTTTTTGCAAAATAAAGAAGAAGAAATAAATGCATTTATCAGATATTATTTAAATCGATATCTTGAAGATGGCATATCAAAATTGACAACAAGTTATTTATGTATATATAAATGAGCGATAACATCCAAATAATATCTACGCGGCTCATTATAAAATGCCAACCAAAACTCTATTATACTAAAGACGTTTTTAACTGTTTTTCTTCAATTTTCTATAAAAGCAATAGCAGATAGGATGATTTTTAAATTGGAGCTATAATATTTTCTAGCGGGACTTAAAGATATCTAAGAATTCAAGGAATTTGTAATCAAGAACTAAGCCAACTAGGTATATATAAGCCAGGGATAAAGATTAACTTAACATAATTAACAAAACAATATATAGTGTGTGGTAACCCATCACATTTTACGATTAAATTTATTTTTATTTTGTATAAATTTAAATAAAAAAAATAATGTATATTAAAACAAATAGTTATGTGATGAAAATGTTAATAGTGTAGGTATAGTTTGTGGCTAAAATTAATTTTGAAAGTTTACATAAAATGAACGAGGAGTTTTTAATTTTCATAATCTTTCGAGTGCTGTTTATTTTTACAGATCAGATTTTAAAATTTAATTTGAAAATTATTTAAAATTTCTATTATATAAATAAATAATAAATAAGCGAACTAAATTCAGTTTCTAACTGTGGTAAAGTAAAAAATCAAACAAAAAATTGTTTGATGAGTCTCGAAAGTTTGTCAAAATCTGAAACCGCTGAATCGATTTTCGTTAAACCTTTTTTACTTAACATTTTTAGGCTATTCCTTTGAATTTTTTTAGTTCTAAAAATATATACCTATATACTTTTGTATATGTTATCTCAAAAACGGTGCCAAAAGTTTAATGAAAAAAATTCAAAATTTTTATAAAATAATTATAATAATTAATTTTCGACTTAGCGTCGAACGCAAAATTGCCAAAATTTAAAAAAACCTCGAAATATTCGTGATTTTTTTTATAATTGTTGAATTTAAGCCTGAAAAACTAGGCTTTGATTATAGCTTTGCTCTACAATTTCAAGGTATCTACATTTTCATCAATTTGAGCCCAAAACCATTTCTGTAGAACCAGGAAGAAGAAAAGAAAAAAAAACACCGATTGAAACTGCTCCCACTTGAGTGGGACATAAGGCCCAAATTGAATTTGGGCTTTATGTCCCCCTATACATACCTCACTGTTTAAATGCGGTAATGCAGGTGCTGGCACTGTACCAATTTTCTTTAAAATAAAACATCAACAAATTATTATTATCTTCTAAAAAATTTGGGACTTGTGTCCCATTATTAACGAAAAATATTTGGGGCTTGGGCCCCACTTGAGTAGGACTTAAGGCCCAAATTCAATTTGGGCCTTATGTCCCACTCAAGTGGGACGTCAGCCCCAAATATAAAATTTGAGCTTTATGTCCCTGGGCCTTATGTCCCTGCGCCAATTTTAACAGATTCAGTTATTCTTGAATTTTATTGAAATGGAGGAATATTAAGCAACATAAGATTTATCTCAGCCTAAGAAAATAATCAATTTTATTTGATTAAATTAAATTGAAATATAGTGAAAACGAATTCTTTGAAGTGGTTGAATATAATTTATTCCTAGAGAAAAGCTGTTTTCTATGACAAATTCTCCTCAAGAGCAATGTTGATGTTTGGAAAGAAAAGTCGGAGATATAATTTAGCGCGATCTTCTCACTAGGCTTAAAAGTTTAAGAAATGATATTATAATTAATCGCCAATTTAGTATAATAGCGAGTATGACAAAAAATAATTGGAAATACACTCAGGAGATTAGTTATCAGAGGGATTTTGACTTTTTGCGACTCACAATTTTTGAAATTTCAAAGAACTTGAAGTGTCAACGTTGGGATATAATAATCTCATAGGAATATCTTATTTACGTCATAGCATTCTAAGGTTTCAAATTAAATAATTGCTAAGCTATTGGATAGGTTTAAAACACACCTTCTAATTTCAAAGAAAGTACTTTTAATAAATAAAAAAAATAAAACAAAAAAAACGCGTTTTGTTTTAACTACCACCTCGAGATTAATTAAGTATTTGTCTTAACTAATTCCTATTTAAAAACAAAAAATTAGAAATAACATAATTTTCATCTGGAATTACTTACAGATGGATCAGTTGACTGTAGGTTTATTATGAAAGATGAACAATGCGATTGTAGATTTATGGAGTTTTGTTCAGTTTGAATATATATAATTTGTGTTGAAAATATTGTAGGTATATGTTTAATTTTATCAATCAAATTTGTATTATTGTTGTTATATATGAATAGTTTATGAAGTGAAGAATGATTGTATCCAGTTAATGTGACACATTTGTATATGAAAAAAAAATAAATTAAATAAATTAAAATTATCCTTTTAATTTAATGTTTTTTTTTTTTATTTAATTAAATTTAATTATGTAGGTATATTGAAAACAAAAATTAAGGATGGGTTCACACACAAGTTTTTTTTATTTTGGAAGAGTTTTAATATTTAATAATAACTCAGTTTTTTTTGTATTAAATTTAACATTATTATTAGATAATAAAGTTTCTTTTTTGTTAAGAAATAGCATACAATAACTTAATTTTAACGATAAAATGACCTATTACATTCAAAAATAGGTCTTATTCAATTCTAAGAAGCATTAAAATTTTATACTTGCTTATATGATAATTTATGAATGAAAATAATCTACTATTATTAATTTAAAAAAATATGTAATATAATTTTTGACATTTGTATCAAGAGAAACAAAAAATAAAAAAATTAAAAAAAAAAATGGCAAAACATAAATATTTAAAATAAAATTTTTCAGAAATACATACGTTTAAATTTACACAATAGAACTAATTGTATACAATTTGTCATAATGAGGAATACAAAATAAATAATGTCATATTTAGGAAAATTATTAATATTTTTATCTGAAAATTGAACTCCGCGATTTTGGTAAAAAAATGTGTGTTTATTATTTTGGGCTGTAAAACAACTATTAATTCGAGTTCTAAGTACAATTTGCGATATTGTCATCGACAATGCTTATTTATTTGAGTTTACAAATTTTATATGTATTTAACATAATTATGCATAAAAGCATATAAAATGTTCCAAATTTCAAAAAACTTCATCAAGAATTTGCATATTACCTTAAGATTTACTTATACAAAAACTCGGATTTATATCTAATTTTTTTTTTAAGTGTGCGTGGAGGTGGGCGAAAATGAATTGTTTTAACTTCTCATTCTATCCTATATTCATTACCATGCCTAAAATCTTCATTAAAATCGGTCTAGTGGTTTAGTTTTAATAGAATTTTGTCAGATCTCCCATATACAAGATGTTTTGGACTGTGTGACGCGGGGGGCCATGCGAATGACTATTCAAATTTTTATAAGAAGGTTTTTTTAATAATACAAATTCTATATACTATCTACTAAAATACATCAGGCAAGTAGAAGATTTAGCACTATTTTATTTGGACTTGTTGAATTAATGATTCAAAATAGCTTTTAACGCTCCTTAGTCCTACAAAAATTTGGCGTTTCGTCCCGGCGATCTCACTTGTAATTTTTGTAATTTTGATCGAAAACTTTGTAGTCAAATTTCTTGAAAAAAAAAAATTATCTTAAAAGTTTTCTTATACAAACCCGAATTATTATCTTATTTTACGACAATGTTACGTTTTTTTTTAAATTGGGTGTGACGGTAGGTAGAAATGAATTATTTTGATTTCTCATTCCATTTATGGTCACCCCTAAAATCCACATCGAAATGGATTAAGTGGTTCAGTTTTTATGTAATTTGTTCCACAATCCCATACAAAGTACTCCACTGTGCAACGAAGCTACTTGTTCAAAATTTATAATTTTGGTCAATCTTTGGACAAATCAACTCATAACTGATATATTATGTATGTACCAAAATTAAAAAACATTTTTTTGATTTTAAAATTAATTTGAATTTTCAATTCAATATTTCGAAAACTTTTATTTTTTTTTTATTTGTTTCCAAAGTTTAGGTGCCCAGTGACCAAGTTCTTCAACTTATGTAACCTCAAACTATGTATATAGTCTAAGTGATTGATGAAATAAATAAATAAATATGAAGACGTTTAAACATAAAAAAAGTTATGCTCAACGGTTTTGCTTTTTTATTTTTGTTTTTATGAATTCATTATATAATAAAAATCTGATGAAAACTATTTTTTAATTATTTGTAAATTTATCAGTCTTCGAAGTGCTATTTAATTTCAGCTATTAAAAAAGTAGTTGTAACATAAGAGTACCCTCATAACACTTAAATATTCGTTTTTATATTAAAAAATAATAAATGGGAAAATTATAAAAAAACAACTTAGATTAAATATATTCACAATAAATTAGTAAATTTTAAACTTAAACCATAAATAAAAGTAAAAAATTAATTGAAAATAATTAAAAAGTTAGGAAAATTTAGTTTTTAAGAAAAGAGATTTATTCACAGAAAGTCTTAATCGATACAAATATCAAAATTATATTTAAACCAAAAAAAAATAAATAAAATTTGAATTTTTTACTATGTATAATGAAATTTATTCTAACAAGCTATTAATGAATTCATGAAATATCGTATGTATTATAATTATGTGTGTGTGAGGTGTTGTACTTACATCGTGCTGTTGTTTTTTGATTGTTGTTGTAGTAGTTGTTGTTGAGCGATAAAATTATTTGTGTATTATTTTACCAGGAGAAATAGTTTTTGAATCATTTTTTTTTTTTTTTATTATTTTTAACAAAAAAAAGTTCAATCAAAAAAATTAATTTTTGTTTTATGATTTTGACAGATTTTATTTTTTTTTTTAATTTTTTTATTTTTGAATGGTGTTTTTGTTGTTGTATTCGTATTTTGTGTGATTATGTATTTCGACCCCATATCGTATTCGTATAATCAAATCAAGTATGAAAAAAGGAAAATTAAGAAAAAAAATATACATTTTGATTAATATTTTTGATTGGTTTATTAAAAATGATAAAAATAAATATAATAATTTTGTTTATAAAAATTTTGTTGGTTTCTATATAGTGAACATCATAAGTGTTGATCTAAATATTTATGAATTTTGGTGTTTTTGAAAGTGTAACTTATAATAATTATATAGAGATCTGTGAAATTAAGGAAAAGAAAACTCAGCACATCCTTTAGATTGTATATAATATGGGTTAAGAGATTAGTTATGTTTTGTGAATACCTAATTATTATGAAAAAAAGTTTTTAAATATTTTTGTATTTGTTTTGATAAAAATTAACATTATAAAATATGCTTTGTTACATAAATCTATTTAATTTTTTTTTTTTCATCTTAAGAAGAAAATCTATATATTAATTATTATTGTATAAGAATTATAAATATTAATATTTGTAAAAAAAAAAAAAAAACAAATAAAATTTATTATTTTATAAAGTTTGTAATTTTTTTCTATTTTAACTTTGGCGAAAAAAGTTAAAAATAATCTTATTTCTAAATTAAAAAAAATAATAATAGTAATAGTTTATATAGTCTAAAAAGAATATTATGGCAAAAATATATGTTTATGTATTTTCAACCAAAACACGTGTATTATAAAATATGCGAGTATACTGTTTCATAATTTAAAATAATTTTATAATAATTGTTTACCCCGAATTCCATCCATAATGCATCAATGATACTGCCAACAACAGTTATCAAATCAAAGATGTTCCATGGATCCTTAAAGAAATTCTGTTTTGAAGAAACGTAATAATAAATTAAAAAAAAAAAACATTATTATTAATATTAAATTTTTACATATTATAATCAAATTTTAAGAGATTTAGCACACTTTGCTGAAATTTACAAACACCACAGATAATTGTATAATATTGAATTTTATATTATTTATTGTAAAGGTTAGATATTTTATATTTTTTTTTTTTTTTGAAAAAATAAAACTTAAAGAAAATAGCAAAGATTATTTGTTTAATATAAAATATAAATTAAATATTTTAAGAGAATAACGGAAATATAAATATGAAAAGTAAAAATATTATTTCAGATTTTAAGAATTCAAGTTTAAAATAAAAGTACCTTTATTATGTTTTTCTTTTCCAAACTTATTTCAAAAATAATTTTAAACATAATTTTCTGAAGGAGAAAAATAATAAAAATTAAGAAATACAGAAGTAAAATACAATTTATGCAGTTTCTTAAAAATTGATAAACTTTAATAGTGCGGTGCAGATTTAAAAATCTGAAGAATAATTAATAAAAAAAAAAACACATTTACAAATTATCAACATAACGTGATTTAAGTGGAACTCCAAGTGTGAATTGAAAAATAAAAAAACATTTAACAACAAAAATGCTGTTTAAACATAGAAGGAGATATTTTACTGGTGTGCAGATTCATTTCAAAATTTAATTGATGGGCTCTATTCGTTCCATATTCATTGGATTTTATGGTAAGTGAAACCAATTTTTTTTGAAAATATCTTGCAGAGATTTTCCCATCACTCTTTGTGTAATTTATTACATTATATACCCACAGAGAAATGGGTTACTTTTAAACGATTAACTGTAACAAATCCATTTACTTTCAAAATATTAATTATTATTAGTTTTTCACGCCCCTGACTTGGACCTTTGATCACGCTGATCTTTTTCAAACATCATTGGTGTACATGGTCTTTACGTAATTTTAATATTTTTCATGAGACATTTTTATAACGCTTCCTATGGAGTTGCCAGGTAGCGTATGTGAAACAATTCAGTTTCCATTCAATATAACTCTATAGTTAATGCATTTAAGAATACAAATATTTGTAACTGGCTGTATTTGGGATTCATTGTAATTTTTCTCTAGCCGCCAGTATTATTCATTTCGATTTTTTTGCTGCTCCGGAAAAATCCTTTTTTAGAGCAATCCGTTGACATTTGGAACGAAATATTCTCTATGCCTCAAAAAATAGGATGTTACCTATGTGTCAAGCCATCAACTGTCAAATTCCATCGAAGGATTTCTACGATGACGATGGATTAAAAACCTCTGAAAAATACCAAAAATTTCTGTTTGTCTCTAATGTGTAGAGATATGTAGTCCACACAAGTCCAAACCACATACAAATACATAATCATATTCGTATCGTTACAATGCGCAATACGCAATCCGGAATGCGAAATGCCTTCCCCGCATTGTCAGGGTATCTACATACCAATATAAAGAAAGTAACGAGAGTAACGATACCAAAGTAACTATATATGTAATTACTAATGCAAAGTTCATTGACCTTATGGCTCGCGTACACCTAATCCGTCATCGGCCGAAGTATGCTCGGACGTCGTCAGCGGGACTCGACCGATCGATCCAAATTCCAAACGTATGTTAAAGAAAGAGACTGCGTACACCATTCCAACTGACATCGTCTGATACGGTCTGGGTATTACCGATCAACCAACGAGTCCAAAATTGTTTGGATTTGTCGTCCATTTGCCGGTGACTTGCCGTGAAACATAAAAAAAAAAATGCATACTGAAAAATTAACTATACACAATCAAGACTGTCATCGTACGAGAACGGCTGCTGTATATGCAGACGAACGTCAGATACAAATTACAAATTAGGTTATTAAAGTTTTATAACTCTAATGACGTTGAACAAGTTTAACTATTTATTTAAAGTTTTCTATGGCTGAAAAAAGTAGATGACTTTTCAACTACTTTCCAAATATAAGGTAGGTACTAAGATCCCTGAGTCCTGAACCTTTTAGATATATAAGACTTCTTTGTGGTGTATAGGTATATAGACAACAATTTCAGGCCTTATTTTCAAAAGAAAAGGTCCTGCGAGTAATTTTACTATAAATAATTTTAATTCAAGAAACTCTTAACTGGAATATTCTAAAACACAGGGTACCTACATTTATATGATTTTGGAAATAAAAAATAAATTGAATTTAAAATTTGCATATCTTATAATATAATATTAAATATGAAGCCGTAACTAAATCTTTTTGCAAAAAACATCAAAATTGAATATATGTATTTATTATGCAACATCAAATAAAAAAAAAAGAATCACTGAAATACATCCCTTGGAATTTTTAGAGTACCAACCTTACATCCAAAAGCAATTATTTTTAAGATGGTTTCCAAAAAGAAGAACAATGTAAACACCAAATTCATATATGTCAAGATGTCGATTTGAAGAGGCGGTGCATCGTGAAACTATAAAATAAAATAAAGTAAAAAATTGCAAGATCGTTTTTGAGCACCCATACTTATTTTTTGTTTGTTTTCCTTTTTTTTATAGTAATTTTAGATTTTTGATAAATTTTTTTTATAAAAATTAAAACTGAACTCGTCTGTTTGCAGCCAACATATTTTCTTTTTACTTATGAAACATAATTTTTTCATTCAAAAGAAAAAAATTCTAATTTAAAAAAAATTTAGAATAAATTTAATAACGCATTTAACGATTTAAATTTTTATCTTATAGTACAGAAAATAAAAATAAATATGTATTAAAAAAAATCAAAACGAAGGATGATGCGTTTTTTTCTGTTTTTTTTTTTTTGTTTTTGTAAATGAGATGAGTTTCAAGTCTAAAACACTATAAGGAATTTTTGTATCTAGTCTTATGTTAGCTACATGCAGCGAAGACACCTTTTTTTTCTAAATAATGTTCAATATAACTTTTTTCTAATATTATTTTGAATAAATTTTGGCTTTAATTAAGTTCTTATAGTTATTAACTTCAATCAGTTGATAATATTTGAATTTAATTAAATTTTTCTGAAATTTATTTTCAGTGTATTAATGTCTAAAGTGTGTGTGTCAAAGACGTATTTAAAGTGATATGTACTTGTGTTTGATTTAGAATCATCAAAAGTGTGTATAAGGAAGAAGAACTTAAAATCAAACAGTGATGTTTTTTAGATCTTAGCAATTAAGATAGAAGAAATAAAGTACAACATGCACCGTAAATTTACAATCAGTGGTGTCCTCACTTTGCTTAAAATATGCAACATTTTAAATTATAGTTAAATGAAAAAAAAAACATGCAATTTATGTGACATTTGGTGCTGGGTTAATCATGCATTGACGGAAAATAATTATAATCAATCAGATTACTTACTTGTTTTTTTTTTCTGCTTTCGATGACTACAGTACATACCCTTAGATAAAGTTGAGAGCTATCTTAGACAAACTTTTGTTGAATCAGGAAAACCCTACTTTCTCAAAATGATACTCATATTTTACACTTATCTTAGAAATGTTTAAAATTTCGCTTCAAACATTTTAGAATAAAATTTAAATAAAATTTATTAGATTTTATCATTCTCAGAAATTCACCAAAAATTTTTTTCTTTCTTTTCAATTATATTGTGTAGAATTGTAAATTTCAGCTTTGCACATTTCATTTAATTTGTGTACACAGCAACAAAACAAAAAACAAAAACACCCACCTTTACACCAAATCCGATTATTTTCAGTACTGTTTCAACACTGAACATTCCAGTAAACCCCATGTTGATATATTTTAAGGATTTTTCATACATGTCGCCTTGGTTATGATACTATATTATATAAAAAATTAATAATTGTTAATGAAAAACATCTTCACTCTAGAAAAGTACCTTTCCTTTTTTTTGGTTTGTTTTTTTTTTTTTTATTTATTTATTTATTGGAATAAATGTTGTTGGTTTCTTTTTAATATAATTTTATTAATTTTTGTTAATGTTGTGTGTGTATGTTTAAAATTGCACTACCTTATCAAATTGCTATATATAAACAATTAATTATTGTTAAACAAAACTATATTAATTAATAAAAATTATGTTTTTTAAAATTAATTTTATATACTCTTCAATGTGTATACTTTCCTTCTAAAGTTCGGGCATTAGTTTAAAAAAAAATAAAAAAAAAACATGCAACACATTTAAACTTTATATAGACATAATATGTATATATGATATGTAGATTATATTCACATTAAAAATATTATTTTAATAGTACAGCTTTATATGAATATAATTTGTTAATGTATAATTTTGTAAACGAATACAAACATGTATATAAAATATGCTTAGTTTTAAAGATCATGCATTAGTAAATTAATTATTATTATAAAAGTTAAAAAAAAAAAATACTAAAATAGAACACTTAAAATTCAACTTTTTCTTTCTTTGAAAAACTCAGTGCTATAAGTTTTGCCTGAAATTATTGTCTTCCTTAATTTCAGTTAAAACAGTCTTTCTCTCTCCATAAGTTTGACCATTTTTGAATGTTAATTTAAAATATTGGAGGATATGAGCTCCGTCCTAAACTTTCAAAATTATGCAGTGGAAGTTATCCTTCACATAATCAATACAAATAGTTAAACCCTTAATTTCAAACAAAGAAGCAAACGGGGCACCTGGGGGATAATAAGTGTAGTACTATTGAACAATATTTCGAATATAGTTACGCGCTCTACCTCCCTTTTTTTCGATTTTGATAAGGCATCGGTATCGAAACATAAACCGGAATTTTTAAAATTTTTAACCCATTTGGGTGGGTTATAAGTTCACTTTCAATTCCTACCTTGGACCAAAAGTCCACATACAATTCTTGTCGACTTCTTTTCACTCATCGATTGTGGATTTCTGATCCACTTACGTTTAACAATTATATTTCTATTGCTGTGAGTATTTTCGAAGTTTTGTTTGGTAGAAGTATATAAGAAACATTAATTATAAAATTTGTATAGCAGTAGTGTTTTCAAAAATCAAGTTACATTTTTTGTTACCTCAAATATACATACAAATTTCGAAGCAGATTGTTTAGGTATGGCTTCAATTATACAACGATAAAATTTTGTACAGTCGTTTCGGAGCTAATTCTTTTTCACTTCTTCTACTCATTTTACTAATTTGTGGCCCTTTTTCTTAAAGTCCCAGAACGCCCTTTGACTGCCAGTCCGCCCCTGTGTATGAATGTAAATGGGTTGATAATGTTATGTTATTCTTTAACGAAAAATAATTAAAAAATTTAACCTTATATACTAAGAAATAAGATAGTTTTCTCAAAGTCGTAAAAAAACATATTTCCGTTATGCGAACCTGCATGTTTTTTTAATTGTAAACTATATACAACGGTATTTTCTACAACTTTTGTCCTCTTTATTAAAAACTTGTTGGAAATATTGTATAATTTGTGAAACAGAAATTCTGTTTACAAATTCATAAAAGTAGTTAACAAATACAAATTTTTGTTTGTAAATTCTAATTTCAAATTTCACCAACTTACACATTGTAATTTACAAGCACTTTTCAACAAATTTTGAGAAAAATCGATTTATTCTGTTTCACAAAATATTTGTGCTACCAAATTGTGGTTGTAGTTTACAAAACGAAATTTGTAGAAATTTCATTATTTTCGTTTCACCAAAAGTTTATTTTCTTTGTTGCTAAAAAGTACAAATTTGTTAGAATTCTATTTTTTGTAAGTTTGTGTTTCACGAAATCAAGAAATTTTACAAATTTTTTTCATTTACTGAACATTTCTTACAATAGAAAGATCATCTCTCGATTTAAAAGCAATTTGTTTTTTTTTCGAAAGAAATCGCATTTCAAACCTAAAAATGTCCTTACGTCGAAGGCATAGTAGCACCGATAGTTATATAAGTGAAGATTTTGTGCTTAATAGACCAAGGAAAATATATCGTCCGCGAATTAACTATGAAATTTCAGATTCTTTTGTTTTCAACGAAAAGTTTCCGTTAAAACGTGCTAAGGCAGACCAAATAATAAGACAAATTAGACCTAGGATTGCAAATGAGTCTGAAAAAAACTTTTCACTGTCACCGACACAACAATTTCTAACAGCTTTACATTGGCTTGAAAGTGATGGACAGTATCACGGGATCGCAGACATGCACGGTATATCTAAATCTAGCAAATTTGTTGGAATTAAGTTTGTAGTTTGTGAAATAGAAAATTTGTAAACAAATTTGTAAATGTAATAGACAAATACAAATTTGTAATTTTACTTGAAGTTTGGTGAAATAGACCACTGGACGTATACGGAAGCGACGGTATGATGTAAACTTATTTTTTTAATTCTCCATCATCGTTATGTTAAGATAGATTGAAATCTCGATTTTTGTTCAATTTTTGGTATTATTGCCCTTTAACGCTATTAAAAATTATATATAACTATCTCGATTTTTCTGAAACTGCACTACCTGAACAAAATTAATGGTACCTATCAAATAAGTGTGCTATTAATCTATCATTAAATAGGAAACCATTTTTATAATAGTAGCTACCCCACGAGTAGAACCGTATTTTTTTAAGGCTTTGAGGAAACCCTGTTGAATTCTATTCTCTTCTTGCTCCAGCAGTACAAGCACCGAAGATTCTGTTGGACTTGGATCAATAGATGACCCATTTTAGGCCAATTCATCTGCCATTTTCGTTCGGAAAACGGTGTACCGGTACTCAGCAATGGGTACCTGTGTTTATTGTGGTAACGGATCACTAGTTAAGACTTTATGATGATCGAGGAGATACTTATGATTGCGCTTGGCTATATTAATGAAGATATCAATATTGATATTTTCAAATTCATGTATAAGGTAAGAATTTTTGCAGCCTCCCAAACTGCAATCACTTCTGCTTGAAAGACACTGTAGAAAATCACATCACACAAATCTAAGGTAATATATTGCGCAGGTTGTCAAAGTTAAAAGTGTCAAAAAATTTAAAATGGCTGTTTGAGTGCCCACAGGAACTCAACATGCATCATTTGAAACAACAAAAAACTATTAAAGTTAGATGAGTAAAGTGGCACAGGGTCCACCAATTTCCTCGATTATGACTGATGTGAAAATGAAAAAAGGCCAATCTTTTTTGATCATGCGGTTTTCATATTGGATGCTTAATCTAGGGCTGGCCACTAAACCAATCATATGAGCATAATATGTCAAAATTAATAAATGACATTTGGGATCGTACGTACGTAAATATCTACGTAATGCGCTTTATTTTTATGATCCGTGATTTCTATCTAATTTAATGGGAACTTCAACCTTAATAAATCGTTTTATATTGTTTTTCTTAACTCAATGCAGGCTCATTCATCAAACATCAATTACATGTAATAATTAAAATATTATACATACATACATAATTAGGTTTAGTGTTACTTAAAAAAAAATAAGAATACAAATAAAAAGAAGACAAATGATACTAAACAAAAAAAAAATAAACAACAAGTGCACTGCCAAACATTTAAAACATTCACATCAAGCTTCTCGATGTCATACTATACGTCCCGATTTCTGTAAAATTTGGTTTCATATGTAATCTGTTTGGTAACGTGAAATTTCTTGAGAATTTTCACAAATTTTTACAAAATTACACAATTTTCTGGCAAAACCCATAGAAAATAATTAACTTTGGGAAATTTGTTGAAAAAAAAGTTACCAAACAGGCATATTATGTTTGTACATACATATTATTATGTCTGCTCTCTCAAAATAATAATAATCTGCAATAATAATAGGCTTTCACATTAATCATATACAAATGAAATATGACGTTTATATGCACCTAAATAAAGTTTCAAAAGTGCAAAAGTTGTTTCTAACAATTTTTTTTATTATTTTAAGTCTTTTTTAGTTCATCATGCTTTTGTATTTTATATTTTTTGTATCTACCTAAAAACATTACCTATTGATAAGTCCTTGATATATTTTTTAAAACTGCATATAATATATTAAGTGAGTGATTTATTTATACTTTTTGTGCTCCATAACTCTTATCAACTAAATAATTTTGTATTAAATTAAGCTGGTCTTTAAGAAGAAAAGACTTTCTGTGCAGACGCAGAAATAACCTATAGACAATTTTAAATAAATAAATGAGGACATGCAATTAATAAATAAATTAATACAGCAAAGATTATAAAAATATACTGTGCTTTTAAATAAAATTTTTGCTAACAATTTTTAAGCAGTTTTTTGTTTTTATTTTTACATACACAAACAACAATTTAGCAATTTATAATAATTATTATTGTATATTGTTTAAGAAAAAAAAAAATATTGTTTAAATATTATAGAGTATAGGTGTATACTGTATAGCTAGGTATGTGTTTTGTAAAGAAAATTTAAAATTATAAAAATGTTTTGTATTTATAATTATATTACATTTTTGTTATTGTTTATTCAAACCGAATAAGAGACTAACTTCTATTTGTTTTATACTAAAAAACTGTCTGAAATGTATAGGTACTATCAGTCGTGTTTTTTTATTAAAAAAAACAATATTTCAATATTAAATAATTTCTCATAAAAGGAATATTATGAAGATATTATATTTTATATAATATAAATAATTTATTTAAATTAATTTTTTAACATACCTTCATCATAAGTAATAGCGTATTGAACACAATTAGCATCATTATAAAATACTCGAATGGTGTTGAAACTACGATTCGCCACACCTTGTATTTGAAAGTGTTGCGATTTTTCGGCATATAACGTTCCAGAGGTCGAGCACCAATCGTAAAATCTATGCAAGATTTCTATAAAATAAAATTTGTATCAGAAAGAGAGAATATAAATTTTAAATTTAATAAAAATAAAAAAAATACTATTAAAATTTTAAAAATAAGAACATATTTTCTTGAATGTAAGAAAAAAATAATACAATTTTTGCCAAAAAACTAAATTTTATTTATTTGTTTGATTTTGAAGAAGATATAAAAATATCTTCCGTTATTCTTTACTCAAACCTCGAATTAAACTTATTAAAAATTATAAAAAAATATAATTTAGATGTGTACGCAAATGAACGCTCGTGAGCAATTTTAAAAAACAGCTCAGAGCTCATAGCAATTTTAAAAGTTATGAGCCTGAATGAGAAAATGGAATCAACTCAGAACTAAAAAAATGCTTGTTCATTATAAATTTTAAAAAGAGCATAATTTGCTCTTGGCTCAATTATGAGCATGAGCTACCCTTGAGTCATGATCAATGGTGAGCGTAACAAGATTTCAATAACTCATAAGAGTGAGTGGGAATAAACGCAGAATAAAGAAATTACTCGCTCCTGAGCAATTTCAAAAAGAAAATATTAGCTCTTGACTCACTCACGAGTCACGACTTACGAATATGAGCTCATCTTTATGGGGAGAACGTGGTTTGGGTTCCCCATTTTTTTTTTTTAATTAGAATATGGACCCTTATTTGCGTTAAGGTTTATTATAGGGCTGGATTCCGCCTATAAGAAACACGCTCATAGAAAAAACTCGAATTAAGGAATAAAAATATCAAAATTTTTGAAGGTTTTTGTAAGCAGAGTATACCTAGATATAATTAGTTTTATGCGTGCATACCTGAGAGTGTACACAATGGTTTTTCCAACATGTTAATTGCTCGCAAGCACTTAATGAACTCATTTTTGCCTCACGCTCATGAGAGGATCTTATGGGAGCGCTCCTGGCGTGAGCTTTTATAAATCGGAAGCTCGCGATCGTGAGCAAAAATAATAAATAGCACACAGCACAGTTTATAAATCATGAACGAGCGCGTCTTATAAGTTCATACATAATGTACTCATTCGATATTGAACACTTAGCTCATTATAGTGACCATTTCTATCAGAGTTCGAACCTCACAGTATACCTACCTAATAATAATGAAGCAGATTTGTAAAAAAAAAGTGAAGTAAATCAAAAATTTCCGGAGTAGATTTTCAAACAAAAGACATGACTCAAGTTTTCAAAAACTTTATTTATAACTAAAAAAAATATTTTAACAAAAAAAATAATGTATAGATTAATTTCATTCGTTTCGTTTCAGAACAGAACAGAATTTATATTCAGACTCAGAGTTGGTTGAAAATTGAGTAAGTTTGAAAAAAAAAGATTAGATTTCCCAAAAAAATTGGAGTGGGGGAGTAGAAATATTTTCTTTCAAAATGGGAGCAAATTTACTCCAATTGGAGTAAGACAAACGCTGATTTCCATATCCTGCATTTTATCATTAGCTGTGTGGCAGAGTGGTAATGGTTATATAGAAAGTATGAAAATTTGGGGAGGATTTCAGCAAAAATTCTTATTGATAAGTATATGTAATTTATTTTAAGTGGCGATTTTGTTGATTTAGTGCTCCCAATCTATGTTAAACACAATTGTTAAAAGTGTAGTAACCCACTCTTTAAATTATAATTAATTACAATTTTCTTTAAACTCACCTGATTTTTATCGATTTCACCATCTTGCAACTCAGCCTCGCCTTGCTCTTGAAATGTAATGATAATCAAGGCCACGAAAATGTTAACGAAGAAGAATGGAAATACTATGAAATATACAATATAAAATAAGGACATTTCAATCCGGAAATTTTGAATTGGACCCCTGTTTTCATATGTGGCTGCCATCGAATTTTGAAGGACTCTATATTATTTTTATTTTTGTTGTTGTAGAAATAAAAATTAAATAAATTTTTATATTAATACAATATTTAATAATTAATTAAATAAATAAAAAATTAATTAGAAAAGACGTTGTTTATAGAGATATTTTTCTAATATAGCTATAGAAGATTTTTCAAAAAGAAAATTATATCTTACTGAGGCCATCCTTCACCGGTCTGTACAGCGAATAATGTTAACATGGCAGTTGCTACATTATCGTAGTGAAAGTTTCGCGTTTTCCAAATCCGCCGTTCCATTTTTGGTAATAGTTCATCTTCTTCATATCTGAAGAAGGAACCCCTGGTAATTATATCAAATTTCGTGTGAAAATTGTCTGCTTGTGTTCTTTTTTTTTTAATTTTTTTTTTGTTAATTATTATTATTTTTTTGTACAAAAATAATTTTTATTAATATATGGTTGCAATTAGGCGTAAAAAAATAGGAAATGTTACAAAATCGATTACAGAACATATACATTTAAACCAAATACACATAACGTTCTTCATTGGAAAAATATGTAAGCTCAAAATACAGTTCTGTATGTAGTTTTTGTTTTTTTTGTTTACGGTAGCTTAAATGCGAGTTATATAGAAGAGTGTGGATATTGACATTGACATTAGCACGGATTATACGGATACGGATATCTTATCAACGATTAAACATTCTAGACTTATGATTTATGAAATATATAAAAATAGCCTATATTATTAATTTTTTTTTTTTTGGACGGCTAGCACACACAATTAAAATTATATTTAATTATTTTGGATTGAAAGCTGTCTAATTGGAAAAGGGTTTAAGTGTTGTTGTTTGTATAAATATAAAGGTGTGAGGGAACACACAGCACACATAATATTATTGCGGACAAAAAACACAACTAAAAATCAAAAAAATAAAATTAAAGTACAAACAGGAATCTCAAGCTGGAAGTCATATTTTTTTATATTTTTTTTTTCTATTAATTTATTATATTTTTTTTTAAGATGACAATAAGCTCTTAAACTTATAAAAATAAAAAAATATATGTATACATCGCGTTTTATTTGTACAGGATGGGTCATTCATTATTTTTTTTTAAACACTTTTTAACTTAAATAAATATTTTCAATGAGTTAATTTAAATAAAAAATAATTATATTGAAGAATAAAAATAAAAGATTATGAAAACCATTTATGTTTGTGAATTGTGATGAAAGAATAAAAAATTTGCTTCACTCACGATATCTGCTGATTGACTTCGTTGTGACTAAATATTAAAAGTTTAATTAACATCTATTTTTAGGAATATTTTCCAATTATCAATTTATATTTGCTATGGCTATTGACTTTGGTATTTTAATACTCAATTACAAATGTAAGTATTTTATATTGTGTTGTATTGATTCCCGTAAGGGTTATAAGTCTCCCACCACATTATCCTATCCTCGCATCTCTCTCCCCTTACTCCTTCTTGGAACCTCTAGTGCCTTTATCCACTCTTCCCCCCTTCCTCCTTCGTTCATTATATCCCTCATTTTTTCTCCTATTGATCTTCGTTAATCTCCGCCTGACCTGCATCTTTCTATCACATGTTCCCACGTCTATTGCTCACCTTCCCACACTATGCACATTCTCTCTTCTTCTTGTTTCCAGTACCATCTTTATATCACCTCATTCCCTAGCCTGACTCTTGCTATTTGGCGTTTTTCTTTTTTGGCTCTGAGAAACGCTCTGAGCAGAGGTTGAGCGATCAGAGCAAAGCTCTGAGCAGACTATGATCAGAGCCTTCAGATTTAATTATGAAACACACTTGAGCACTTGAGCACATATCATATGCATAGTAATCTGTCAAATTACATAAAAATTGTATGAAGTTGGCTTCGCTCAGCGTTTTGCGCGATTTGCTCGGTCATTTTATTCTGAGCAAACAGATCATGCTCCGAGCTAGCTCAGATGGAAAAAAGAAACACGACTTATGTGCTCTGATTTGTCTGAGGTAAAAAAGAAACATATAATTTATTTTTGACAGCTCGGTGATCTGCTCTGAGGTAAAAAAGAAAAACGCCAATTCTCTTTGTTCTGTCTGCCTTCCATCCCGCTTTCAAATATTGCGGGATCCCCTCGGTCATTACTTCTTTATACCACCTGTCATATCTGGATTTCTTTATTAGTTCCCGTCTTTCCGTCTCCTGCTACCTTCTGTCTTCCCATTCTACTCTCTCGTATCCTGTCATGCTGTCATGTCTTCCTTTCCTGAATTTTGGGGTACATTGCAATATTTTAAGGGTTACATGTAATATGACAACACCAACATTTCTTCTGTATTACAAATACAAATTTGAATAGATAACTATTAAAATGACGTTATACAAACAACTTATAAAAATCTTTAATATTTTTTGAAATATTTAAAAGTAATTTTTGACTATTCTTAGCAACATATTGAATTTTGGGAAATTTTCTTCTGGATATCCATCGCTTCAATTGAATTTTTTTTTTCTACAGATCAAGTATCTCTATATGAAAATCTTATTTTCAATTCAACGAGTGTAGTAGAGGGCCCGGCAGCAAGAAGTTTTTGATAAAACTCTTCAATTTTAATATATTCTCACGATAAGAAAATTTCTTTTCAAGACCTATAATAATATATAGAAGTCCAGAAGTTAACTTAAGACACTAACTTAGATTACTTACTTCAGTACTAAAATTAAGTGTCCAAAATTCTTAAAATTCTATATTTAAAAATTCATTTAATCCATAATTCTGTAATTTAAAATAATTTTGTATTCCTAAATTCCATATATGAAAATCTTGTTAATTATAAAATAAAAATAAACTAGTAAATAAATTTATAATGAATCCTCAAACCAAGAAAAATAAAATTTAAAAAATTATGACTATTTAAAAAATTTGTTTTTAAATGTGCTCATTATTTATGACCCACCCTGTATTAATACTATTTTCTTAAGTTGCAAGATATTAAGTGTAGATATATTATATTTAAAAAATAACTGTAAAAAGTATATTATTTTCTTAGAGATTATAAAGTGATTGTAGCGTGTCCTTAAAAATATTATCATTAAATTCTAGAAAAAAAAATGATTGTTTTAATTTTTTTTTTTTATTAATTTTCTTTTGCTGATGTAGCTCTGTGAATGATGATTTTTAGCTTATTAAGAAATCTTCTGGCAGTAGTATGGTTGGTATGGTATTCTTGTGTTACTTTTATAGAAGCTTAGGTACTTGTGACATCAGATACAAGCAATAACACAAATCTTAATTGTTGTTGTATTTTTTTTTTTTTTTTTGAGAAGCTAGTGCGTAACTATATTTGTTTTGCGTGAAGTCTTTCTGATTGATTTGGACCTAAATCCTTCAAATTGGCAGGTAGCTATAGTGTTTATAATCCTAAAGTCTGATTTATTTGTATGTGCGTAAAGCTCCTATATATTTAGATAGTTTCTGACATTTAAAAAAAAAATATTTAGTTTTGCATATTTCTGATTTGTGTTAAAAGCTAATGAATTTAAATTTGTATTCTCTTCTTTTTTAACCGCCTATATGAAACACCTCATTTTTGCATTAATTATTAAATTGCAAAACTTTATGTGTATGTAGATAAGTTTTCAATTTTTTAAGTTTCTTATATTGGCAAGAAATTTTGGTTCCTATTCCTACCTCCTCCTCCTACTTTATGAACTCATTCTTTTAGCTTTCCTTTATAGTAAATAAATAATCCTAATATTATATGTTTTGTATAATATAAATATAAAAAATAAAAAAATTTATATTACTTTGGTTCCTATAAAAAAATTACTAGTTTTAGTTTGCAGTGGATACATAATAAATATTAATTATAATATTTTTAATTTTGTTAACTATATGACAATCTAATAATTATATTATTTGCAAATAATACAAAATCAATAAATAAAGCCTGTTTGAATAAAATATAACTGTGTTTTTAATGTATATATAGGTAATTTTGTGTCGAGTTTCATATTTCTCGACGAAACAAGCGCGTATTGAAAAAGCGAAACTTTACTCGATCCTGTCTTTGTATCTTTCGCATCTGAAAAAAAACTTTTTTTTCATAGTTTTTTTTTTTCATTTGAAAATGCGATTAGGCACAAGAATTTGTTTTTTTTTATAAATACAAAAAAAAATATAAACAAAAAAAATTTATATTTTATATTTTAATCTGAAATGGTAAATTATATAGTAGTAGTTTAAATATTATTTTTAATGCTCAATTGTTTATGATTATATTATGTAAGTTTTATATATTATAATTGAAAAAAAAGTTAACACAACAATATAATTTTTTTAAGTATTTATAATATATATATTTTATTTATGCAACAAAACTACAAGAGTTTAAGAACTCAACAAGAAACGAGATATATTTTTTAAGAAAAAAATTAATGTTATATCGGCCAATTTAGTTGATAAAAAAATTGAATTGAAAATCTAATTGATTGAACATTTTATTTACTAACACTTTAATTTGTGTTTTATTAATAAATTTGTATTAAAAATAGATAACTAAGTAGACGTAAATTTGTTAGTATTTTGTAAATAACAAATGAGTTTTTTCTGCGATTAATAAAAATTATAGGTAGATGAAGATAATTAGAAAACTACTTCTAAGGGCCAGTTTGTTCACAGCTGATCAACTTTAATCAAGGGTTATTGCAACTGGTATCATCGAATGAGCATGCTTATCAATTTTTGTTTAATGAATCCATAATTTCAGTTGTTAATCATGGAAATCGATAATCGGAGTTGAGGTCACTTGAATTTATTTATTAATTGACATAAAAATTATATGCGCGACTGGGTACTAACTTTATCTTATCAATAATCACACTGTGTTATGAATTTTGGCTATTGTAAACTTTTATCTGATTTTAAAAGAAATAAATTATTAATTTGAACCATCTGACAAAAAATAATTTAATTGAAGACACAGTCAACGATATGACACCTTCTTGCACATTTTCATGGATGAAAACAGTTTAAACCGTTAAAATCGTTTAAAATCGTTGGAGCGGATATTTGAACTTTCCAATAAGTTCTTCAAAAAATTATTTTATTTTGGTTAAAGAGATAGCTAATAAGGTATTCAAAAATTTAAAAACAAAAACACTGTTATATGGAGAATGGAAATAATATGTACTGTTAACATGCGCTTAATGGAGTGGTTTTTGAGCAAAATGAATAAAATTTTCCTTAATTTATTTTAAAAAAATAAATCTCCTTATTTTTGGGTTTAAGAATATTTTTTTTTTTAATCTTCTAGACAATGTTAAAAAATCTCTTGGTGTGAAGTTTAAAAAAATTGGGTGGAGTCGTTTTCGAAATATTGTTTTTTGAAAATTTTGGTATAAATTTATACTTAACCTTTTTAAAAAATTCTCCATAAAAATCTGTTTTGGAGAATATTTTGTATGGGGCCAAAACTCCCATTTATTCGGCTTAACTTAAGCTAAGATCGGCATGAGGGGGGATGTTCAGAAGGCGTTGTTTTAGCCAAGGAATACTGAGGTTTAAATCGAAATAATTAAAGTTCGAATGGAGCCATAAGCACTACGATGGTCGGGTAGATATAGAACAGACTAGGGATTCGTGTATCATACGAGGGTCAGTCTTTAAAAAGATATAGTTGAATAGTGAACTGCAGACAAGGGATCTGGAAATTTGTTGATGAATGAAGAGAATGTCGGATATTTCTTTACGTTTTTCCAGCGAATTCAGATTCAGTTCAAGGCGTTCAAGGAAGGTAGTATCAACGGATTGTTCTAAGATAGATCTCGAAGGTGATGAAAACGATGTTCTACGCACTCGATTCTGGAAATATGCATATCTTGGTAGGGGGAATATACTTGATAAGCATATTCAAGGAGGGGTGAACAAACGTTATGTATAAGAGCCGGGTCACATAGAAATTGAAGAACTTTGTCGACCATCGTTTCACGAAGCCAAGAGTTTCTGCTCAAATAATATGCCAAGGTCTCGAATATTTTTAAATTGATGGGTATGAGTTCATCTTGTAAAAAGTTGAGAAGCGAAAGAAATTTATTACGTTTTCGTGAAAAAGTGATAGATAGGCAGTTGAAATTGTTAAGCTCCATAGCTGTTTTTGAGGCACTAGACTGAAAAAATGTCAACATTTTGAATAGAGAAAGATTTATCTGACGAAGAAATAGTCTTGAAAAACTTGGCACGGTCTGCGTACAATGCGAAAGAGGTATTGTTCAATATCATTAATAGCAATAATGAAAAGAAGTGAACCTAGGTTGTTGCCTTGAGGGACAGCTAATAAACGACTGGAAAGGGCAGATCTGAAAAGAACGTTATAATGACGGTTTTCGGAAGAAGGTTTTGACGGAAGATGAAATCCATTTTAAGAGGGTTCAAAGCCGAGTGTGAACAGTTTGAAGATTATTAAATCTATGCGAGATTCTGTCAAAGGTCTTACTTAAATCGCTTGGAACAACATCGACATCGCTGCCTTTCTCTTATCTGAGAGGGTAAACTACATAAATTCAACAACAAAATTAGTGATTGTGGATTCACGTTAGTCATGTTATCTATAGGGGAGATAAAAGATTTGCAATGAAAACTTAAAATTTCATGCAGAATAGTTTCGAATAGCTTTGGTATGTGAAAAAGCTTGGACGATAATTGCTAACATATAAGAAGGTTTTTTTAATAATACAAATTCTAACATCGCTTTTCTCACCTTTTTTGTGAATTCAGATTATGAAAGAAGTTTTCCATATTTGAGGAAATTTACCTTGAGTTAGCGATAGGCTGAGGATCTTTGAATGAGGTAGAGAGAACGTGGAAGAGCATTTTTTTTTAAATATGGTGAGGAGGCCATCAGGACCAGGATTAAATTCATCATTGAGTTGATTTAATTTGTTTTAGATGAGACAAGGGTCGATAGTTTTAGGGAGAAATAGTACAAGATAGAAATTTTGTAAATAAATAAAATAAGCAGAGTCAGGCACAAATTAATCAATGGCAAAAACTTGTTTGAAGAGTGTGACTAAAATATTGGCGATAGAGTGGGGATAGTTTAAAAAGAGGAAGGTTGAAAAGCCGTTGAATTTTCCTTTGAAGTTTAAAAATCGAAAAAATTACTTAGGACTTTTGCGGTTCCATTAGATACTTAGCTTTGGTAAAGAAAGCTCGGTGATCATAAGTTAAATGAAAGAGAAAATCGAAAATCAAAAAAGTGGTTCTATATACTGCGGTGCCATTAATAACAATATTTCGGATTTTTTTTACCAAAAGGATTCCAGTATGTATTAAAATTAATTGAATTTAAAAACAGATTTTTTGGCACATAAAATAAATAAGATTAACATTAATAGCTTAAACATTTTGTATGGCAGGCCAATTGCTATTGAAACACAAAAGTTTCAACAGCGGGTACATATTGGAATAATGTTATGATTTATTACATCGTTACATAAAAAGTTTATTTTTATTTAAAAAAAAAAATACTTGTATAATTTTTAAATACAACATATTGCTTGTACTAGCTATTCACAAATATTCAATGCAGCCTTTAAAGTGATATATGAGAAAAGCCCGAAAATAAGCCAAAACACGTCAAAATCCTTTTCTGTCACACAATTTTTCGTGAGAAACCTGAAATACAGTTTTCTTACAATCACTTTGATCAATTTTACAAAATTTAATTTAAATCTTTAGAGCCATTTGCGACAAATTTTGAGAAAATTCAAATAATATATTTTGGTGTGACCAACCGAACAAAAATTGTTTTTTATTTAAAAAAAAAACTCATTTGTCGACGTCATAATACAAAAAAAACTTGTTTCTCAGTTGAAACTAACGTCCATTTTTAATACAAATTAAGCTGATATATAAAAATAAATTGTTTAACTATACAAATTGTAAAAAATTTAATTCAGAAAAAGAAAATCAAATATTTAACAAGAATCCCAATTTTAAGAATATTGAGAAAGCCGATATATTGAAAAATACTTTTCTATTTTTAATTTTTTTTTTATTATATTGAATAAAAATTTGCAAACTACTACCAACAAAATAAATAAAGTTAATATTCATTTAAATAGTTTTCTTTAAAAAAAATTTTTAATCTTGAACCAGATACAAATGCATATAGAAATCTATATATATTTTTTTTTTTTGTTTTTTCTATAATTTTAAATATTTAAATAAAATTGAAACACTATGACTACTCGTACGTATATCTTTATAAAAAAATAATTTAAAGCTTTATATAGTAATTTTAAATATTTAGATATAAGTTACGTATATGTATCACTCAGACTAACCATAATAATAAATATAACTAAATTTTTTTTGTTTAAAAAAAAAACTCAATAATAATCTTTTAAGGCTATTTTCTTTTTTTTTTTATTTCAAATTTGCTTTTATATTTTTTATTTTTTCTAAAAGTCTTTTGATGTTTGTATTAAGTATTAAATTTTATAATTGCAACTTAATTTTTTGTATATATAAATATTAAAATTCACTTTTAACTAGATTGTCATCAAATAATACAAAAATTATTCAAAACCGCATTTCATCAGAATCTAAGAATAGGTTTAAGAAAGTAACACTAGATTTTGTTAAAAAAAAACGAAAATTATCTACAAAAGAGAGACAGAGGAAAAATATATATATATAGTTTTTTCTACAACTTTATTTGGACAAAGAATAAAATAATATATAGGTAGTTTTGATTTCTCTATAAAAAAGACAGTTAAGAAACTAATATATATTTTTTATTTTTTTTTTAAGGGAAAATGTCAGAGTTTTAACTAAAGTTTTGAGGCGCTCATTCTAATTCGCTTCACACAGACTATATAATATGGGCAAGTTGCGTGCTTTTTGTAGGTTAATATAATTGAAACCAAAAGAAGTTTTGAAAAGTCTAAAAACAACTTCAATTTGAAGTGTTCTAAAAATTGATATCTTATACAATTTTCGTTTGTATAATTTTCAAAACTTTTTTTAATTTTCTGAACAAAAAAAAATAATTCAAATGGTAGGTGTTAGATATATGGTTCGATCTAGCACCTACACTAAAAGATTTTTTTATTTACATACAGGTAACGATCGCTTAAAGAAAAATAGTCACGCACTGCTCAATTCAGTTTTACATACAAAACACATTTTTGTATATAGGTAGATAGATAGATAATAAATTGAAGGAGGAGAAGTTACACATAAATAGTTTACGCACGCGAAAATATATCTACAGGGCTGATTGTTTGTTTCGAAAATAAAATATTTTAATTGTTAAAGATGAAAATAATAATGCAACCAATATAGTCTAGCAAACACCGATAGGATAGACAGAGATCTTCTATAATTTGTTGTTCATTTTTTTTCAAACTACAAACAAAAACACAACGAACTAAAATTAAAAAAAAAAAAATTTAAAAAAATATATAACATAAAACAAGCCAATTAAATTATTTTTTTTTTAAGTTCTGTAAACATCTAAGCACAACACACATTGTACACATCAAATAAAATATCAAAATAATATAAAATCAATAAGTAATTAATAATTTTTTTTTTTTTGAATAATAATAAAATTTTGATTGAAATTTTTTGTTGTTACTTACTGGCACTCTTTGGCAGTATGTTTACTATCGTCCGTACAATAAAAAAATTTCCCATTGAACAATTGTACACCAATTACCGAAAAAATAAATTGAAACAATATATACACGATTAAAATATTAACAACATTTTTAAGCGAGTTCACCACACAATCGAATACCGCTTTTAATTTCGGTACACGTTTAATTGTCTTTAATGGACGCAGGACACGTAATACACGCAACGATTTAATCGTTGATAAATTTGCTCCCGCTTGGCTACCGGTCATATCGAAACCGAAGCTTACTGCAGCGCATATAACGACCACAGCATCCATAATATTCCAGAATTCTCTTAAATAGCTGCCAGGATGTAATATAATACCTAAATCTACAATTTTTAGTAACATTTCTATTGTGAATACGCCCGTAAATGCATAATCGAAATAATTTAAAATTTTATTTCGCGTCGAATTTTCAATGACGGGATCTTCGGCGGCCAACGCTATCGATGACAATGAGATGACGACCATAATGAAAAAATCGAAGTATGGCAAATTGACCACCCAATGGGCTCCACAACGAATGCTGTATATATTTTGTATATATGATTTGTTTTTGAAAACCCCCAGTATCATCGTCGTCAAGATCGAGGCATCGGGAAATAAAGAAATAAAATTGAACATATGGTTTGTTTAGTTAAATTTTGGGTTGTGTTTGTTGGTTTTTTTTTTTTTTTTTACTAATATTATAGTCCGGTAGGTGGCACTGTATTCGGGATGGTTATTTTATTTCGATTGGTTTTAAGTTACGAACAGTAGGATTGAATTTTTTTTTATTTTGATTCTGGGGTATAGTACATAACGCACCCTTAGAATGAAAGTGACCTAACTCAAAATTTCTGTAACTTCTAATTTTTCAATAAACTGACCTTTAGAAGCGAAATTAACTCTAAAACCATGTTGTAAAAAAGATGCCAATTTTTTTAGTTAGGTCACTTTCATTCTAAGGGTGCGATAATATGTATATGTACCTTCATTGAATATAATATTATGTAATGATAAAAATGTATAATAAATCTCTCTTGAACCAAAACCATGACATGTGTAGTATATTTGACCACGCCCACTTTTTTATATATGTGAGATTCCTTTTTTTTTTTAAATCCCTATATAGAAAATTTAAATTTAAAATTAATTAATCTCGTGAAGCCACTCCCACTTTTCTTATAATTGTGTTTTATCCCTATACGCGTGTAAAGTTTTCTTTGAAAATTGAAATTTTGTAGTTTGATAAATGTTCAATAGATGGCACTGTGAAGTATGAAAGGGTTCATCTTGTAGAAGATAAAATTCCAGAATCGTATATATGATTGTATTTCTTTCTTAGATTTAAACAACGGATACAAATTTACCTAACTAAAAAACAGGATTTTGTTTCTTTTTTTTTAAATCTTTCGACTCAAGGCTGATCAAAACGAATAAAATATGTCTTCAAAAAAAACTTCAATCCACCATCTTGTTTCAAACTGAGTAACAATAGGTGTGTTCCTTTGGGCCTTGTAAAAGTACTTTTTAGTACTTCGCAGTAGATGATGAATGGAACGCTTTAATTTTTTGCAAAAGAAAAATCTAACCTCAATGTAGACGAAAGCTTTGTTGTTTGTATTTGAATTTTATTTTAAATTTTAGAAAACATCAACATCAATAATTTACCATGTAATTTCTTCTACTGAAGGTGTCGCTTTCTTGCGTGGATTCATTTCGTTACTACATTATTGAAGTGCTTTGAACTACTTTGACCATGGAGTAGAAGTAGTTGAAAGCAGCCAAAGGAACACGCCTAATATATCTAGGTGAGTAAGCCTTTTGATATAGATTATACAACCGGTATAAAATAACTTACTTATTTACAATGCGCCACCTAGCGGACTATTTTATGGATATAATAAAATAAAATAAAAAAAAAATAAATAAATTATATTAAACAATATTTACGGGTTTGTCGGTGATAAAATAAACATTGATGAATATGGCAACATTGGCTTGGGGCCCTCGGTCACTTCTTCTTCTTCTTTTTTCTCCTCCTCTTTCTTTTTACTTTTGCCACTTGCAGCAGCGGGCGTTGTTGTTGCCCCTTCAACATAAACACCATCACCTTGTAGAGCTTCCATTTCTTTTTCAAGCTCCTGTAGTTGTTTTTCTTTGTCCTCTTCGACTTGCTCTTCTTCAGCTGCTGTCAGTTCTTGGGCATTTGCCAAATTATCGACGGCGATAGCCAAGAACACGTTTAGCAGTGTATAGTTACCGAATAGCACCAAAACGATAAAGTATCTGCATTTTGTGTTAAAAAAATAAAATAAAAGATACACACAACAAATAATAATAAAAATGTATTTTTTTGTTTAGTTATTACACAAAATTAAGAAAAAAGAAGAGTCTTTTGTATTTTTTTTTTTTTTTTATCAAACTAAATTTTAAACGAGTACTAAAATTGTATGTGTGAATAAAAGGATTTATACTGAGGAGTGTACCTATATTGTTAGTTATGTTATGACTTATGAGTATAATTGTGTCCATATTATTTTCATACTAAAATGTTTGTATGTGTGTGTAACAACAAAAATGAAAATATGTGAATATAGTTTAGAAAATAATGTTTCTAGGTATAGATATAGCATTTGAGACTAAAAAAAACTTCTACATGATTATATACGAGATTAATCATCTAAATATAGTTTTGTTTTTTTTAGTATCAATGTTTTCTAAAATGTTAAATACACTCTCGTTTGTTCGAATAACGTTAGGCTGCCATTTTCTCCCGAAGATTTATATTTTCTTGTTTTGTTTATTTAAAAAAAAATATTGCACTTTCCTGAGAACTCGAAAAAATCCATCACCTAATTTCATTTCAAATGAAATTATATTTAAAATTATATTAATTTCCTTTTTGACAGTTTTTTTTTTTTTACAACGTTTTACTGTCAAAATAGTACTGCCTTTCCTTTCTTCTTATTTATCGTTGATTTTTCTGTTTTATTTTATACATAATCGTAAATTTTTTTAGATTGATATTAATTGAACTTGTATGTTTATGTAATTTATAGTAAGTATAATCATGCACTATTAAATTGGTTAATAGATAGTTTTGTGTCTATATAAAAAGAAAGCATTTTAAGCTATTCCAAATTTGTATATGTATTTCTCAAATAATTTTGTGCGTTTTATTTTTATCGCTGCATGTATTTACATAGTTATTGTAACAAAAACAAACTGTTTTATATGTAAATAAATATTTTAGTTTGCTGATTTTGTATGGTTATAATATATTACATAACATAGGAAAAAGTGCAAAAAGTGTTATTTAAAAACTGAACGTTTTAGGTTTTTGAACCCAACTTGTGTATTTAAAAATAATTTATCTTTAAATTAAGTACATCAATACAGAAAATTAGACGTGTTTTATTAATCTCGAAAAAATTATACTCAATCATCTGGTAAAACATCGTAATTATTATACGATAAAGAGGATATCAATCATATAATTGCTAAACTCCCTTCCGATCGAAGTATTGCTTGGGGTGTTCCAATATTTCATGCGTTAGTAAGTGTTAAATGTGCAAAGTAAAAGAAAACCATTGCGTGCTCATGTGATTTAAACAGGATGACACTCAGCCAATGCAACAGTGGCTTTATTGAACTGGATGTTTCTAATCAAAGGTGACATCTTTTCTCAAAGAACGATATTGGACTATTAAGAAAAACGGCAGCAATTGTCTGGTAATGTCGTTGTCGTCTAACAATTATATACCTGACAATTTTATTGTCAGACAGTCGTCATCCGACAATCGCCTGAAAATGACGTTTCTAGCAATAATTGTCTTATAATATATATTTTGATCCTAATTTTGTGGGCTTTAGGTCTTCTTTGTTTAACTTTTTGTTAAATAGACAACGTTTTGCACGTGGCCACAAAATTAGGATCAAAATATATACTATAAAATTAAAGTTCACGAAAAAGGAATTATTATTGTCGTATAATGATAATAATGCGTTTAAAGAGCAATCATGCTGCAAGAGGTCTTATAAAAAATATTGAAAAAGAGGAGCTATACATACAGCCAAAGCCTTGGCGAAATTTATCTGATATATTTAAATGATATCTTTCACCTATTACTGCCATTTACTTGCCAAACATTGTTCAATAAAGAAGTCAGCATTTTTATAAAATCTAAAAAGTTACTTTCACTTGATTGGTCTTAGGTTCCCATATTGACAAAACGGTCAAAAAACAAAATACATAACTTCAAAGTGAGCCCCTGTTAAAACGAACTGCCGCAACATTTTTTTTTTTTTTTTTAAGTTGTACTTGACGTCACAAGAAAATATGTTTGAAATCGAATAGGACACCTTGAATCAATAACTGATATCTCAGAAAATTCCGTCTCTGGTGTTGACAGAAATTAAACACTCCAAGTTTGATCATGTTTTGTCATTCGTGAACTATTTTTTTATTTAAGGAAATGAAAATAAAAAAACTGAAGTGACTGAGGTCAATAAAACACGCCTTTTGTTTTTTTTTAATTGTTGTCTTGGTATCAAATTAAATATTTTTAACTAAGCTTTGAAAATTTATAGAATATAAACCAATAACGTAAATTTTGTATTTGTTTATTGTTATTGAAGGAAACCTTAACTTTTTTTTCGTCAGGTAAAAGGGATGTTTTTAAAAAGCGTTATGCTGTCGGGAAAAAAGTAACAACCTCTTTAAAAAAAACATATATGTAAGTAGGAAACTAATTAACTTAAACCTACCTACATAAATATTAAAAAAAAAAAAAAACATGCAATATCGTGACTATGTATTTTTTTCTTGATTTACTAATTTCTTCTGGTAAACGAAAAGTGTATTGAAAAGCATTACAAAGGCCTAAACTCTCTCTATAAAAACTGTATTTCTGACACAAATTTTCATTATGCTATCGATAGTTTGTATGGAAACGTCAAATTATTTGAGTCTTCGAATGAAATAATTTGTAATTTATGAAAAGAATGTAATTTATTCAATTCAATTGAATTTTATTTAGGTATACATATTTTTATTATTTTGTATTTTTATTTGGCGGGACTGATAATTGTTTGTTTTCCAAGTTTAACACAAATCATAAAGTAGGTTAATTTTCCCGAAAAACTATCTTATGCTACTAATAACCCCCTCGAACGAATAGTGAAAGAAAATTGTATACAATTAAATATTTGTTCTATCAGATATTTTTTTTTTATGTAAGGACTAGGCTATCTGTGAAACTTCGTGTAGTTTAGATGCTGAAACTGTATAATTTACTGACTTTTTTTTTATTTCTGGGTGCATGACCAGAAAAATTGTAGAGCTTTAAAGTTCATCGTCCGAAAGCACCCAACAAAATCTAAATTATTGGTGAAAGTTGTTTTGGAACAGAAGTGGAACAAAATACTCGTAATTTTAAATAAGTCCCGAAAACATAAAATATCCATATCTAAAATAGCAGCAGCCATTAAAACAGAAATGTACCTTATATTAGTCGTGTTTTTTGGTATTCTATGCGTAGTACAGTATTAAATTCCCAAAAACAATGCGTAGTACAGTATTAAATTCCCAAAAAAACGCATCGGCAGTAACTTGGTTTTTTTAATTCACATTTGGTAAGCACCTGTCAAAATAATTTCAAATTTAAAAAAATCTATCCACAGTAGGTTTCTACTTTATCTTTTATCAGCCGTAATCCTACTGGCGATGTTGTATTTGTAATGCATGTAAAATCGTAAACTGTAAAACGGTCAACGGATAGATTTTCAAATAAAATAATATCTTTAAACTGCTTCTTCTTTTCTTCTTCTATATGACTAATTAAATTACATTCATTAGTCATTTTTAATATTTTTGTTTGCATATAAGCTAAAGCAGTCAATTGATTATAATTGAATGCAGTATTTTGCTTTGACTTATATTTCGAGTCATTTTGTTACTTAAAAGTCTTCTTTAAGTCTCAATAATGTATGGCAGTCACTATAAGCCATTTGACAGCAGTCTTTTAACTTTAAGTCAATTTAAATGTTGTTTTTTTACTGCAGCATTTTGTTATATTACTGTAGTAGATTTGAATTCTTGATTCACGTTTAAGCGTGAAGCGATAAAGTAGTCCTTATTTCATCTTATTGATTTAATTTTATTTATGAATTGAATTTGTTTATAGTTTAAAGACTGCAGTCATATGTCTGTTGAAATTTTAATAAGATTTAAAGCAAATTTTTAAGTGACTTATTGTCTATTTCCAGTCTTTAAATCATTTAAAATTCGACTTTAAATCTTATTCTATTTGACAGTAAGTTAGTGACTGCAGTTTATTTACTGTTATTTAACTGCAAATTCAAAATAATAAAATTGACTGCTGACTGCGGTTCTTAAGTTAAAATTAAAATTTAAACTTTTTTTTAATTCAAAGATTTTTAGTCAAGTGACTATAATTTATTTATTATTTATTTGACTGCTACTTTAGATTTTTAGTCAATTTTTCAGCTGTATATATAAGATATAACTAAAATAATAAATCTCTGAGCAAGCTGCGTTTTTTTTAATATTGTATGGCCTCTATCATGAAAAATAATATATCTATTTATCTATCTAACTGACTGCAATTTAAAACCCAAGTTGGAAACTTATAAATTATTTTAACAAAAAAATACTAAATAATGATTTTCCGAAATTGTAGTATTTCTTTACTAGGTCAAATTGAGAGAAATATAGAAAGATATTTTTCTATAGTTAAAAGCGGAAAGCTTCATATTCAACTTTTTTTTTTATATTCTTAAAGAACAATTAAGTTCCAATCTTAATGTGAAAGACTAAAGTCCAATTTAACAATGCAAACTTAAATGACTAAGAGACACTTTAGTAAACCTAAGCCTGTAAAAAAGGTACTTTACATTTTAAACCCTGTAATGCTTTTCATGTTAGTTATTGATCCTAAACATTTCTTTTTCTTTTAAATAAATATCTAAATCAGGTTAAACTCAAAGAAATTTCAAATAAAATTTTATGTAAAATTCAAAAATTTAACCTATAAGAATACACATGCAACCTAAAGTGTCATTTGTAGTTGTAGAGGTATAGATAGTAGAAGTTAAATATTATTAATAATAATAACTTGTAACATAATTGCATGCTTGAACAAAAAAAAAAAAAAACTTTAATCACCTGTCATTTTTTTGAGATTATAAACTCAGATTTTAGTAAGAGAATTAAAATTGTTGGAAAGAAGTTTATAATATGACCAAATTAAGTATGTAAGTATATTCTAAGAAAATCTAAAAAATCTAAAAATGTTTTAAAAAACAAACTAACTACTTGGTGGTTTTAAAGAGGAAACAAAATTGTGTTTAATTATTTTTTTTTTTTGATCCTTCATATCCAAAAATGAATATCGAAATTTGGATTTCCAACAATTTGTTATTTTTAATTCTCTTAAATCAAATCTGTGTGTGTTGTTTCGAAAAGATATATTTTCTTTTTTTAAAGATGATGATTGCGCACATTAATGGTTCAACGTTCAACGTTTTGATCTTGACTTCTGTTTTTTTTATATATTTATGAAACTTATATCATCATAGTTTTACTATGCCACGTTATAACACAATCTATACTTTTATGATATTTATTATGGCTACAGGATGGACTACTTCATGATAAAAAAAAAAATGTTGATCCGACACAAGACACAATATTTAATATATACGAGTACAAAATACAGTAATTTATCTAAAATTATTTTTTTATTGAATGAAATAAATACATTAAGCCAGTTTACGTTCCTGAGATCGAAGGTTTTTATTAGAATACTGCGTCAATTTGACAGAAAGGAAACCCGAAGTCGAAAAAAATCTCCATCTTTTTTTTATAAATTGATCAACTGTGATAAAAAATAATTGAGCAAGAAAATCAAAAAAACAAAAAAATCAATTTTATCTTTTTCCCAACAAAAGTGAGGAATTTTGTAATTCCTGATTAAGATCTTTAAGATCTCAGAAACTTCAATTGGCTTAATATAATTAGGTACCCATTTGATTGACATTAAAAAAAATTAGATTCGATATCTCTATTGATGATTTTCAAATCATTTAAACAGTCATAGTACTCGTTTGTGAAATATACATTATACAAAAAATCACACTCCACGTCACTTGATTTAGTCGCAATCGATTTTTAAATTTTTCGAACATGTAAAAATCTGTGCACCCATTAGAATTTTAACCGAAAATGATTACAATCTTAAGTTAATTAAATATTTTTTTACAAAAAAGACACATAAAGTCGTATTTGTTAGATTCTCTTGGAACACTCTTGGAAGGGTTGTCCAGCTAGCCACTGTCTAAATAGTTGGACACCTCCTTATTTATAAACCCATTTCAACAGGTTGTCTAAATATTTTCTCAAAAACTCAGTGACATCCCTGTAATATATCCATTTCATGACCATTTGGTTCCTTGTTCATTGAACATACCCACTTTAGAATAGGTTTAGACAAGCAAGTGCCAATATTAGTTAGACACTCGATGAAAAATGTTTATAAATAAGGTTATTGAGTTAGACAGCTGTCCAAATGGATTTATAAATTAAACTGAAAAAGTCCAAAGCGGATTCCGTTGTCTAAGCAAAATAACTCCTATAGACAAAAATATTAATTATTTAAAACTTGGACAGCTGTTTAAAGTTAGACAACGGCGATTATAAATAAGACTGTCTATTTCTAACTTTTTTTCTTCCCAATAAAATAAACTGATATAAAATTGCGAGTAAAGACTAAGTTAAGGGTCAAGTATAAGCCCAATTTGTCATATTAAAATTATGGTATTCAATTAAATTATATTTGATCAAAAGATCTATTCTATTTCTTATCTACATATTTACTTCCAAATAAAGGAAGAGTGCCAATATTTTAAATAAATTAATATTTTGGTGAATTACATCAAAGTTATCTTGGATCTGTTTTTGTGACGATGCATCGCGATGGGAAAAATGTGGAAGAAATTGTCTTTGGTAGACGATCGATTAAGCTTAATTTATGCATTTAAAAATTTCTGTCAATTTTCTTAATAACAGAGAAAATGGCACAGTGCACTCTTATCCACAATAAGCACGATTCTAATATTTCTACCAAAGCAAATGAAATTATTGTTAAAAAAGAAGAGAAAAAATTTGAATTTTAACCAAATGCACATATAATTAGATCGTATACGATCTTGACTGTTCAGGGCCATTTAAAACGGATAAGCAATGCTTTTTGGATACCAATAATCTCTATTATGATCGTAAATTATGAATTGATAGTTGATAAATATTAAAAATCGATATTAAACAAGCCAATTATTAAATTTATAAATATCAATGATCAGTTTTTATAATAAATTGATTTTAAAAATATTAAATTTCAATATTTATCAGCTATCAATTGATAATTGACAATCGTAACAGGAACGCATACCTCTGATATTATTAAAGAAAAACTTTTAGATATCATTAAGAAATCGATGATCGGTAAAAAAAATGCCATAATGTGGATTCACTTAACCAAAAATCAAGTGACGCAGAAATATTTTATGAATCTATAAAGTCATTTGGTATTACGTTTTATGTATATAGTAGAAGTAGAAGTTACATACATTATATACAGGTGGAATTGATTATAATTTAATTGAAAACCAAAAGACAAAAAAAAAAAAGAAAAAAGAAAAGAAACAAAAAAAAAAAAACAAAAAAACTTACAGCGAATAAATCATTCCTTTTTTGGCTCCACCCTGTGATATAATACCCTGATACATGACCTCGTTCCAATCCTCACCGGTCAGTATTTGAAATACAGTTAATAGTGCAATCGGAAATGTGTTGAAATTTGTTTCGGGCGTACCATCTGGCAGATTAAATTGTCCACCAAACAATTGCATGCCAAGCAATGCAAATATCAGAATGAACAAGAAGAGCAGGAACAACAATGAAATGATGGATCTCATCGAGTTCAACAGCGAAATCACAAGATTCCGCAGCGACGACCAATATTTGGTCACTTTGAATATACGTAGTAAACGGAGGGCGCGTAGAACGGACAAACCGAATGAGCCGCCTTTCACCTCGGACCACACCACTTCGAATATCGAACCACTAATGACGACACAATCGAAACGATTGAATGATGATTCAAAATATATCCGTGGACCCAGAGCGTACATCTTGACCCACATTTCTGTCATGAATAGACCGAGAAACACAAATTCTGCATAATCTGTAAATATAAAGTTTAAAAGAGAAAGAAGAAAAACAAAACAAAAATTATACATGAAATATTATCACCCCAAATAATTATACAGAATCCATCGAAATCTGATTTTTTTTTTAGGTTAACTAAAGAAGTTTCTATATAAAATCTCAACTAAGAGAATCCTTCTGTGATCCTGGGAATGTTTATTTCGTTTAAAAATAACTCTGATTACGATGGATTCTGATAACATGATTGGGGTGAATGTTAATAAGACTTAAGCCATCCAAAAAGCTGTTTTATATAAATATAGGTACTCTAATGATGAAACTGCATCAAGATCCCAACCGTTTACTGCAGTAAATATACTTACACAGAAATGATGTTAGCCATTCTGGCTGGCCGTAATGTTCTACAGCTACGCAAACAGTATTCAGAAAAACCAAAACTATGACGAACCAATAGAACCATTGCGTTTTGACGGTATGTCGGATCCAGAATCGAAATCGCTTTTCCGCATGCCAGAAACCCTTGCATGTGCCTTGTGTTTTCGTTCGCGATTTAAGATATCCTGAAAGTGGTACTGTTTTAGTTTATTTTGTATTTTTGTTTTTCTTTAATATAAAATTAAAATTATAGAAAAGTAAAATTTTGAAAATAAAAATAAAAAATATAAATAATAATACACATAACATTTTGTTAACGATACATTTTATGTGATTTACCATTTTTTAACATAAATATCTAAACATTATAAAATATTGTATATTGTAAATTATGATGTTTGTATATGCATTATTATATGTAGAAATAAAAATAAGGCGCAGTGAAATAAGTCCACAGGGGCCAAAAGTCCATAGTGACCCACTTAGGTATGGGTAAAAGGTCCACAAACACACAACTTGGCATATGGACTTCTGACTCTGCACCTTAAAATAATGGGAATTTTTGTTATGAGGCTACTTTGGCGTTATATGAGCAGGAGCACGCAGCTACAATTATTATATTATCCGTTGAAATCATTCCAAACAGACTGAAACTAATTAAATTGCTGTCCTGATTAAAGCTGGGAATGGGGATATGACAATGAAATTGACAATAATGGAATCTGAATTCAATTGCATCAACTTAAAAATTTTCATTTATAACATATACGCATACTACATCTTACTCCTCACAAAATCTGTAAAATAAAGCATTATCAACAAAAAAGAGTTCTAAGACTGCAGTCAGTTGAAGACTGCAGCAGGGTTCGGACTTAGGTTTTGAATTTTCGAAGTAAATACGGAAAAAAACTGAAGTAGATCCAAAATTTTCGAAGTAGTTTTAGGAGATTAAAAAAAAATTTTCGAATTAAATTCTTAACAAAAGTTTATTCAGTATTATTTGAATATTTTTCATTAATAAATAAATAATAAATTGCGAACAAGTAACTATAAGGAAGAAGAAAGTAAAACTTAAAATAAAAAAAAATATAACTATAACACAAACTTCAGACTTCAATAGAAACAAATTAAACATAGATATTAAATCAGCACCTTGAATTTTAGTTGGGTTTAAATATTGTATTAAGCAAAGTTTACTGTCTTCAAATTCAAATCTTGATTTGTTTTGAGTACACAAAGCAATATAATATTTTAAAATGTTTTGTTGACCAGCGCTGTCTTTAAATTTGTTGGTTAAGAATTTTTTCAAAGAGAAGCAAATCCTTAAAAAGAGGAGTAGAGAAGTAGATTAAATTTTTTTCTCAAAATCGAAGTAGATCTACTTCGATCGAAGTAAAGTCCGAACCCTGGACTGCAGTAAGACTCTCTTTTTTTTTAAGTTAAAGTACCTAACAATTCATAGTTGTATTACTATAGTATTCAATGGTTTTATTCAATTAACTGTGATATTTACTTACTGCAGTCAGTTGAAGACTGCAGTAAGTAGAGATAACAGTCAATATGACTAAAATCATTGCATTAATTATTAAAACTATGAATTAGTACTTATAAATTAGTACTTAAAAAACGAGAGTCAACAATCAATTTTATTATTCTGACGCAGTCAATTAACTAGCAGTTAATTTACTGCAGTAATTTTATACTATTTATAGTCTTTATGTCTTAATGAATTTTTACACTCTTTTTACCCATATTCATCCTACAGGTTTTTAGTGTACCAATGTTAAGTAACAGAGGTGTAAAAACTGAATTTAGGTATAAGTGACTGCATCAATTGATTTAAAAGACTTATTTTGAAACTTTTTTAAAGTTTAATTTATTTAATGGCTTTTTATTTTAAATTACATAACCACAGTCAACATTTTCAATACTCAGTCTTGTTAAATCTAACTAAAACAGTCATTTGAATGCTGCAATCTTTTAAAAATTTTAAATTGCTATAAATAAAAAAACTGAAATCAATAAACAAAAATGGAATTTTTTTCCTGCCATACATACACCTATATGTATATATTTACTACATAATGGCAATTAAGGAAATCGTAAAAAAATCAAATTCGAGAATTTGATCAAAATTGACATTTACGGGAAGATAGGGAAGACGTAAAAGTGGGTTCAAAAATTCTATCCATATATATACAGTCAAACCCGCTTAAGAGAAAAACCCGCTTATCTGAAATACTTTTTTCATTCCCGAGTATTTGTCGACCAATTACCTTTATAACACTCCGCTTAAGCGAAACTCGCCTAAGTGAAAAACCCGGATACCTGAAGCATATTTTCAGTTAAATTTAATATTTTTCATTGAAAAACACTCTCTTAAGTGAAAAAAAAATTAATAGAACAGAACGCTTTTACTTCTTTTTTATTTTTCACATCTACCAAATTTTCACCACGAAAATGACATTTGAATTTCTGATATGTCAGAACCCTTTTTGGAATTTTTAAATCCAGTTAAGTGCAATTTTTTTTCACTTATCCGGACTCCGCTTAAGTGAAATTTTTGTTCACTTAAGCGGGGTTCGTTTAAGTGAAAGAAAGACTGTGACATTTTGCAGTTTCTCTTAAGCGGGTTTTACTGTACTTTGGTCTGGTTAGAGCCTTAACGAATAGGTCGATTTTCTCTAAATTATTACCTTCATACTGTGTTTTGTATATTCCCCCGTAACATAGCTTTTTTTAAGATCAAAAATAAAGGTAACTGTCACATAAGATTTTTTCGCTTCAAGAAAAATCCTATTGATCCACTCATTTTTTTAAAATTCTGTAAAAGGTATAAGCTATCTTCAAGTGATTTTTTTTTCTGGAAAATGGGTATTAATGACACCTTCTATAGATTAATTTTTTAATGTGTAAATATCTTAGTTCTCGGTATAGAGAAATTAATAATGCAATAGCAACGAAAACTGCAATAACAACGGGAACGGAAATGGCAAAACTAGCGGCAAAGCAAACGGCGATTATTTGATCATCATCATACATTCTTAGGCAAATAAGGTTGTTGTCTCAGAAAAATACTGGTTATCGAATGCATAATCCAAATAATGAACACCTATAAATATGCAACAGTTTTTTTACAATTTCGTTCGAAGAAAATATTTTAGTTGAAATTTGAATTTAATTTTGTTTGTATATACGTTTTTTTTGTCGTTTAGGGAAGTTCCCCATAAAGCAATTGCAGTTTTTCAACACGCATGTTTTCACATCTTCACCCAGAGTTTCGGAACTTTACACTAATTTTATTTTGCTTTTCTCGAAAATTTAAAAATGATTATGAAAAATTTTCTTATGAAGATTGTTTCAAAAAGCTTAAATGGTAGGAGTTACATATAATTTTTTTGTTTGAGATTTAAAAAAAAAGATAAATTTTTTTACAAAAAATCTAAATTTCAGAAATGATGCTTAGTCGATCTTTGTTAAACTTATTACTTAACCAAAAATTATTCCTATATCCAAAATTAACAGATAACTATTTTCTCGAAAAAGCCTCCTATACGATTTTCTTTCAAAATATTTACCATTTAACAGAAACAAATTTTACATTAACGGCCATCATTAACAGTACGTTTCAAAAAATATATTTTTTTTGTGACTTTCCTCATGGATATTCTAGAATTTATCATCAGCCTCAAAGAATTCTCGACTTTAAATGGTAAAACATCTTAAGTATACTTAAGATGATTTGCTTTTTTTAATGAACCCTGTTACCAATAAAGATAAGCACAGTTCTGTCTCATCTACATTATTCTATTTCACTCTTTTCCTTTATATTTAGAAGAAAAAAATCATCTTATGTACGAAAATGGCCCGGTGCCAAAGCGTTTTTTAAGAGTATTTTTGTTTGCTTTTTTGAAAATTTTTAAAAATGAACTTAAAAAATGAACTTAAAATTAAATAATATTCAAGAAAATTATTAAATAAATACGATTTTTAATTATTTAATAATTATTGCAACGTAGTTTTGGTGAAAAATGTGCAACATCTGTGCTATGTAACTCACTACGACATATACGATTACATTAAAGCTGCAGTATAAAGTTTAAAATAAAATTTCAAAAAACAATATTTTCACGACACATCCTATTTTATATTAATTAAAATAAATATTGCGCCCTACATCCTTTAAAGGTGTTGTTTTTTTTCTGAATTATGTGAGTTATTATAGGTACTTTGCATTCAAAATTTTATAGCAGCAGAGCATAATTTTTTTAAAGCTTTGGAAACTATATAGTAACTACTATATTATTATAATGAGTAATGCTTTTTCACTTCAAAATGTATATTTATTCTTTACAAAAGCGTTTTTTTTAATTATTGCGGAACACGTTGTATATTTTTTATATATTATATTATTGTATAACACTAGCACAATTTGATACATTTTCTTAAAATTAATTAAGTCGTACCTTCCTTTTCATTATCAGTCTCAACTGAAAGAAAATTTGGTTGAATGATAATTATGCGCGCACACACCAAATGAAATTGATACAAAAATTAAAATCAATATATTTTTATAAAAACCAAAAATATTATAGTTATCTTCTTAGATGGTATAGATACAGAAAGATTGAAACAATAAATTACAACATATAAATATTTTTTAAATAATGATTTTAAAGAAAGCTTAAATATACCTAAGGAAAAGAAGATTCTGGGAATAGTTAGGTTAATTTTTTTTTTTTAATTCTCTTATAGAAAGACAACGATATATGGCCGCATAAAGAAACTTTGCAACTGTTATACTAAAACAAACTGTTCAATACTTTTTTATAAAGGAACTGCCAGCAAACCAGTTCAGAAAAAAATGTCCTAATTCCATAAAGAATTACGTTAGTACCTAATTGTTGTGGTGACCTGATTTAAGAAAAATCCTCTAAAGTCGCCGCCCGTCTCGTTTCTGTGTTGAGCGCAAAACCAATTTGGTGTATGTGTTTACTTTTGTGTGAATAAAACAACAGACCATTTGGTCAGTTTTGGTTGAACACACAGTATACAAGTCTAAGGTAATGGCCTGTTTGGTAACTTTTTTTTTGTCAATAAATTTCCCAAAACTTTTTTCCTATGTGTTTTGACAGGAAATTATAAAAAGTTTAAAAATTCATAAGAAATTTCATGTTACCAAACAGACCTACTATTTTGCGCAGATTTTCAAAGTCAAAAATTAAAACTGTCCCCTTGAAAACTACTCAACGCATTTTTAGAAACAGCTACAAAGTATTGAAGTTTTTTTCGATCATTCTTGGTGCGGCTGGTGGTCTCATCTCTATTATGTTTTAACAGTAATCATATATCTATAATCAATAATCATATTCTACGTCACTATCGAGGAAAAAAAGTGCACTGTCAAAACTCCTGAAGAGGTACGACACAACACAATGATCTGATTTGAGTTGACTAGAGGCAATAACACTTAACTTATAAGCTTATTTATCAGGATCAAAGGTAAAAAGAATTAAGTCTAAATTGTTGGCAAATTCACCTCCATCATAAGAAAAATTCAATTTAAGGCATAAGCAAGCTGATTGAGGTAGTTAAATTAAGTGAAGATTTCAACATACCCAGGGCCGGACCAACCATATGTGCATATGTGCAAATGCACAGGGCGCAAAATTCTGAGGGCACATTACCAGGAGCAAGAAAATGTAATTTGATCTTGCGCAGACAAAAACATGCAATTTTCAATTTTACCACAAAACGTGTTCAAATAATCCCAAAATAACATCCATCACAAGTGTGCTAACTTATTTCTTGCACACTAACTAACATCACTTTCATTGTTGTATTCAAGGAGAATTTAATTCAAAATTAAAATTAAAGATCCCACTATATCTATTCAAGTTCAATCTTACCTACCTAATCTCAAATTATTCCACCCTATTCGTACAAAAGAAAACAAATTATAAAAATCTCAGCACAAAAAAGTTACACGCCACCTCTCATTTGTGCAAGTTTTATTTCATACACACTGAGTCCCAAAATTAACATGGGAAAATATGACAAAGAAAAAAACTTATTCATATACTGAATCATGTGGGCTAGATCGTGTAGGTTTTGTATTATACACCGTACCTGTGTATGAGACTTCTCATCTCAATATGTAAACATATTTGTTTGTAACTGAGAATTAGGCCTACCGGGGATACCTCCTGGGTAGCGTGGAAAAGTCTAATTCATGTGTATCAGTGTATGTATGTATGTAAAAAAGGAGCGCTTTCTTCAAATCTTGCACAGGGTGCCAGTTTGGCTGAGGCCGGCCCTGATTACATACCATCCATCGTACATGTGTTTTATCTTATGGGCAAATATGAAGCCAGCCAGCATTTTTTTACCATCATTGAAAGTGATGTGGGCTAAACAATGCTTTTTATAATAATCAGACAAAGGCTTAAATTAGTTAAAAGTTACATTTATGACAAAATTAGGGCTCTCATAAAGACTAAACATGTTTGAATTGCACCAACAATATAATCCGGACAAGTACCGCCTGGCGCAATGGTTACTACGTAGAACTGTTACGTCGAAAGTCTTGGGTTCGATTCCTAACCTATGCCACCTAAAAACAGAAATGTTTTTCACGGGTTACTGGCCTCTTGCAAGGAATTGACAAATCCTGATATAGTAACTTTTGTCATAAAAAAGTCCTTCTCACATTAGCCGTTTGGATTCTTCAAAAAATTCTAGGTCACACACACAGCAACGTTTCAGAGTTGTAAGTCAATAAACTCTGCTTTTACAGCTGTCGCGCCACCCGATTTATTAATCCGGACTGGTAAACAATTTTCTATTGCTGACTAATTACTGAAAAGTGGAAACTAGTTTCCATTTTATGACCATTTGCTGACCTTTAGTTTAATTTGATGTGTAAATTTCTTAGCCCTCGGTATAAGGAAATTAAAAATGCATCATAACGCCACAATTTCCCTTTAATTCCATACTTGTTTCCAATAATATTCTAGTATTTTTGAACTTTCGAAAGTCTCTCTTGAAAAATGTTAAAAATCAACTTTTTTTTCCTTATACATATTTCAACGAGGTTTCTCAATTCTAAATTCCTATTTTTCATTTAGATACTATTTTAAGCTTTTTTTAAATCAATACTTAAAAATAAAAAAAAATAAAATACCAATTTATTTATTTTATTATTCATACCATCATCACCATAATCTTCTTCGCCTTCTTCTTCTTCTGTATCTGTTGACTTAGATTTTCCTAAGCTTTTCAGCTTTTTTCTTTTAGCTGCATTTCTTCTTCTCGCTATAATTAAAAAGAAAAAAATTATAAATTCATAATTTTTTTTTTCAGTTAAAAGCCAAATACTAACCCTCCATTATGTGCATTTTTTCCTCTTCTGTTGTTCTCTCTTCGGCTAATATCACTTCCTCTGAAATTTGTTTTTATAATAAAAAAGTGTTAGTAAAAAAATTAAATAGAAATTTAAAATAAAAATATAGATTTTTCAAGCACAGGATGTTTTTTTTTTGTAAATATATTGAGGCGAGGAACATTGGTGTGTATTTTTTTTCAAGGAAAGATGCAGGAACATTTAAAAAGATGAAATCAACATCAGTGTTGTTGTTTATGTTTATTATAAGCATTCAACTATATTGTTTTTTTTTTTGTAATATAATACTCTACCAGCTTTACAAATCCATTCAACATAGCCGTTTAACTCTCTTTCTAGTTGCTGTTGTCTTCTAAGCTTAAGAAATTCTTGCCTATTTTCTACTTTTTCTCGTTCTTTTGCGAATTCACTACAAAAGACAAAACATTGGTGGATTTTTTTTTTTTTTTTTTTTGGGTAAAACAATGCAATTTTATTTTTGTTTACAAATTACAAAGGAAAACTTTTTTAAAAAACAGGAGAAGTAATAGTAGTTTTATAATTTAATCATAAATCATAAAATCAAAAAAATAAAAATACAGACAAAAGAGAGAATACTAAAGGAATAATGGAAATAAAAAATAAACATCAAATTAAATCAAGAGAAATGTATAAAATGTTATGTTTGTATTTACACTGAAACAAAAATTAAATTTATAATGATACAAAATATTGTACCTTGTATTGGTGAACAATTAGAAATTATTTTTTCACCAATAACTCCATTGAATATACAGTCAACAATCTGCACAAAAAATTGTGTGACAGACTGGATTTGGGATTTTATTATTCGCTCCCTTAAAATTCTAACAAAATTTGCTACATTTTCTTCTGCCAGTGCAAAAATCTAAACATTTTTTCGGTCCCATGTTGAATTATCTAGAGTTAAGGCTTAACTACATAAGCCAAAAAGTACTGAAGTACAAAAGTAAAAATATTTTTTTACCGCTAGCGCCGTTGTTTTGTGAAAAAGAATACACAAATTTGTTTTTAAACCAAAATTTAAGCTTTCTGCATCATTTTTATAAGTTTTCCAGTCAGAAACACTATCCTAAAATGAGTTTGAAAATTTTCACTTTCTTACTTTTTCACTTTTTTGGCTTATGTAGTTAAGCCTTTAGTGTACATTACATACAGAAAATTATTTTCGTATATTATTTTTTGGGTCAAAGCATACAATTTTGTTTGGAAACTTTACTGCATATTTCTTTTTGGGCAACTACACTTCAGACAATTTTTTCTAAAACAAAAAAATTATCACAATTTTAAGATGAACATTTTTAGGTCACACTTTTAGTTGGCAACTGCAGTCAATTGACAAACAAAGTTATTTTGTATCTTATGATTCTGTCGACTTACTGAATGGTTTAAACTTTAAAATTATAGTCAACAATAATTTTTAATATTGTAACTGGCAATCAAATTTCAATTGAAAAAAAAAACTTTAAAAATAATAAATTGATTGCCTTTTAGACTGGTCATGGAATAACAATTCTTGTTAGAACAGAAAATGCTTTTTGAAGGGTTTAATTGATCGAAGAGCCGTACATTCCGTTTGGGAGTCTATATCTGTTTTTTCTTTCGCAGTTGTGGAAGGCGTGCCCAACGAGTCACTGTGTAATAGCGGACTAAGTTTTTTATGAATATAGCCATTGTCAAAACAATATTTTCCCCCTTAAGGTGTCAAAAATTCTAGTTTTTGAGAGATTCCGGCTTTTTTGTTAGCCGGGAAAATGTACAAATTTTGTCTGAAATCTGAACCATTTTTTTTTTAATTAACAGAAATCTGTAAATTTCATAAATGCTATAAATCTATAAATCCATATCTACTTCAAATGACAGAAAATGTGCCAAATTCTGAAAATATAATAATTTTTAAAATTATGTTTCTGTTCAGATAACTGAAATGTCTTCTTATAGCCATTTGGGAAACCAAGCTTGTGACAACAATGCTTAAAAAAATAGCTAGATCTGTTAGAAGTTGCTATATCAGGTTAACTGAATTAAGGTGTTTATACTGTTTTTGTAGAAGCTTAGTGAATTTAATGTTTTTTTTTAATATTAATTTTGTAGCCATTCAAACCTATTCAAAAAAACCGTTTTTGAAATTGGACAAAATTGGAAAATATTGGACAACATGGTTTAGTACGCTAACTTTGATTGACCCTTGCTCTAACTTTTTTCAAGATTTTCAATAAAATGTCGACATCAAATAAAAATCAGTCAAGGCGTCTGATAATAATTTAAGTGTTGACCTAATGAAATAACAGCTGTTAATCTATTCTCTTAAACATTGGTTATTTTATTAAATTTATTTATTATACCCGATTTCCTGTTTTTTGGGATTTCGTATTGTTGGATCGAATTTTTTTGGGGATCTAAAATTTGTTTTTTTTTTTTTTTGGGATTATGAATGTTTCCCTTTAGGTTGGTAGGTATAGCCATTTAAAACTTGGCTAATGTTCATAAAAATTTCAGATCAGCACTTAAGTCAAATAAAACTAATCCCCTTAAAACATGAAAATATGAAAACTGCAAGGGAATTTTTCATTTTTTTATTTGTCTTTTTTTTGTTATAAATTTCCTTCAAACCGAATTTTTGATATGATTAGGTGAATATAATTCTATGATATAAATAAAACGGGAATGATATTATTCTTTGGATGGTAATTAATATGGGTCTATTAATTTATTGGACATTTAACTGGGTAAATATAGTGTCATTTAAAAATCGAGCCATCTAAAATTATTGTTACTTGTTGTTTTCTACGTTAATTACGTATTCGTAAAATTATCCGTCCACTGTGTTTGTGGATGATGGACAATAATATAATTATTATAATATAACTTCACTATAATAAAACACTAGCAATTCATCACACATCCATCTTTTGGATAAAATATATAGCTAAGAGATGATTGTGTTCACCTATAAAAATGGATATTATTACATTTTTTGTATGAATTTTCAATCTAAAACAAAATTTATTGGACACACACATTATTACATATCAAAACTTCTCAACTATATTATTATTTATAATATTTGTGTATATTTTGGGAAAATATATATATTATTGTGTCGCATAAGTGGATATACTTGAATTTAAATAACTATTATTTTATAAATTTATTTTTTTTATAAACCTGCTTGAGTTATCCAATCAAGATATGATGTCATGGCATTTTGAAATAATGTTCTAGTCCGGCATTTTTGAAATTCCATTCGTCGTTCGACACGATTACGTTCGTTAGAAAATTCTCTTCAAAAATGACATATACAGGTATAAATTATTTTTAAATAACAAAAACAAAAAAAAAATAAGATAGATTTTTATTTTATATTTTTTATAATTAGTTTTTTTGTGCAGTATAATCTTTGAAAAAAAATATTAATGTTTAAAATATAAAACAAAATGTAAAAATATAGAAAAAGTAAATGAAATAAAATAAAATAAAAAAGAAATTGTAAAAATAATACAAGTATTTTAGGACTTACCCGCTAAGAACACCAAGAACTAAGTTGAGCATAAAAAATGAGCCTATTACTATTAGAGGCACAAAATATATCCAATTAAACATTGAACCTAGTGCGTCGTTGGTCTGAAATAATTGAATTTTGTTTTTGTTGTTTTTTAATTAAATTAATTCAAGTTCCTATAAATAAAAATCAGTACAAAAATAGTTAGAAGAAGATTTTTAGATGAAGACAGACTCTCTATACACATTGAAAATTGTTTTTTTGATTTATATATATGTAGTTTTTTTTATAAGAAATATTATACACATTAAGACACATTATAAGTTTATATTCACATTTTTACATACAAAAAATTTAACATATACACAGTAATTTTGAAATAAATGGAATATAGTGAAAATAAAAATAAAAATAAAGAAATTGATTTATTCTAAAAAAAAAATTAAAAAAAAAATTTATTTGAATGTTAGGCAGTTATTTAGAACTATCAATTTATAATAGTTTTGTTTAAATGTTTTAACTGTTATAAATTGGCATATCTCTAGTCTCAGCCATATATTATTATGTCAAAATAAATGAATAATTGATTTTAGTTAATTCCTTGTTACCCCAAGAAAATTCTCTTAAAACATTTACGTACATTTATATAGTTGTTAGTATTTACATTAAGATTAAAATAAATTGTTTTTCCGTTTTTGATAAATCTAAGGTACCTACCTATAATTTAAGATTAGAATATTAAAACTACTTTTTAAACAAAACTAGCGCTCTCCTGCATACAAATAAATTAGCGACAGAAAAATGGTTTGCACAATGTTTCCTTTTTTAAATTTCAATGCAACGTGACAGTTTTTTTTTTAATTAAAAAATTAAATGAAAAACGTATTCCTCATTACGTTCTTTGCGTGGCCTTTAGCAAATAAATATATTGGTGAATGGTGAGCTAATGCTTGGGCATAATCACATACAACTCCATGGATATATATATTATCCAACAATATGTTGGTGTTAAGCGCCATTCACCAGACATATTTTTAAATTTTAATATTTGTGAACTTCTTATTTCATTAGATATATATTTTGCAAGTTTCATGGTCGATGGTCCAAAAATCAAAAAAAAAATTTGTAACAACATATTTTTATACTTTGCTATCCAGCGCCACCTATGAGAAAACTTTAGATTAACATCGACTACCCATTTCATTCAAAATATATTGTGCAAATTTGAACTTAATCGCATGGTTAGTTTTTGGTTTGCTGATTTTTGTTTTTAACCCAATCTATGAGAAAAAATAACATTGGATATATGTGAACTTCTTGCTTTATAAGGAAAAAATTATTATATGTATAAGTTCAGCTTTATCGGTAGGTTAGAATTTTTTATTTTTTTGCAATTTTTATTTTTTAAGCGCCATCTTTCGGATAAAATTGAAACTTTTGATCAACATACACTTCTCATTTCATACCAAATTTATCGTGTGAGTTTCATCTCAACCGGATGATTATAGTTTTTGATTTGAAAGGAAATTATAAGATTTTGGTGTTCAACGCCATCTATCAGAAAAATTGTTAAACTTTTGATTTATGAATATATTGTGTGAGTTTCAGCTCAATGGTTTGTTTTTATTTTTTTATCTTGCCCTTTAAAATTTCATAGTAAATATTGTGAAAGTTTTAGCTGTAAAGAATCAATTAAAGTAAGTTTGTGAGTCTTTAGAGAACACACGCATGTGCCTATAGATAGCTATAAGGGAAAAAATACTGAAGACTTGAGAATCCATTAAGTTGAAAACCGTTCAATTTAAGATTCGATGTGCTTTCAGCTTTTGCTTTCCAGGCGAGATTCTCTTCAATTACCAAGTTTGTGCTGCTTTGGCTCTGTTAGATCAGCAGTCAGCGGGTATCAAAGTTTTTGTTGGCAATTATTATAAATTCATCAAAAATATTAAATGATTATGATTGAAAGAATCGACTAAGCTGCTTGCAGGAAATTGATCGTGATCACTGATCATTGCAACCCATTATTATTGAATCAATTCCACTTCTGCTATTATATTTATGACTTAATCAATGACTTATTTCCGACCATTGAAGTAGATTCATCTACGGAATTTATTGTAAAGACTGAATTTGAAGTTTGAACAATTTCACAGAAATAACAATTTGCTATGATTTTTCTGTTAAGTTAGATTAATTGTTCACTAAAAATGATGTTCAATTACAACAAGTTCCGTGGCTTCATTAAGTGAGTTCGGAAATAGTAGAGTCGAAGGTTATTTTTTTAAATATTTAATATTTTTCTTGAAAAAAACAGTGCTGTCTGCTACGAAAGTAAAAAAAAAAAAGTTGGTAACGCTTCATTAAAAAAAGAAATTCTTTGACATGTTTTAATAAGAAATTTAAATATATTCTACAAAAAAAAGTAACAGTTTTGAATTCAATTGTTTGTCTAATTTTAAAAGTTTCGTTATATTTTAAATCTTAAATAATTTTTTTTTTAAATTGTGTGTCAAAGAAATTCTCCTCAGTTTATCGGTAATAGTTTTGTAAAATAACAAAATTTTAAACAACTGCTGGCCCATTATTTTGGTTTAGAAAATAAAAACTGCGTTGAGGAAACAATAAATGTAAATGTAAATTTTAATCTTAATGTTAATTTATTAATATTCTAAAAATATTTTCTTGAGGTGCAAAGCAATCAAATTAAACATTTTTTATATAAATATTATATAAAAAAATTTATGTTTTATGTACAGGTGTAATAAAGTAATTATAAGTTTTAATGTTTTCTGTTTAAAAAAAATAATAAAATATTCCATTTATTTACACACAAGTAAAAAGAAAATATTTGCACATATAGTATATAAATAGAGATAGAATTTATGTATAGGTACATATATATATGTAATTACTATAAAATTTAGTGATAAAATATACAATATATAATTAAAGTATTCATGCACACAATATGAAATTCAATGCTGGTGCAAAAGATAATTTACCATGACCTGTTTTTTTAATGCTTTTTTTTTTGGTTCAAAAATAGGTAAATATCTATTTATTTAAAAAAATATAATTTTTGAATTTTGTGTATTTTTTCTGAACTGAAAACCTTTAACAAAGCGTAAGATATATGCATTACAATTCGTTCCTGCCACCGTTTATCGAGTTGCATTTAAAGCAATCTTGATCGACTTACACTGTGACTTAAGAAAAGTGACAATCATTTGGTATATAGAAATACAAATAGCTACCGGTCAACACTTCCCACACCTCTAACCATACCACTTCAACCATTTTTGGGTGAAGTATATTAAAATATAAATATTAATTGAGTTTTATTTTCCCTCAGATCCGAACTAGATTGGATTTGCTTACGAAAATACATGTATTACAAAAACAACACAAGATCCAACTTTGTTCTTAATTAATATGTAAATATGTCGTCAGTAGTGTAAAGAAAAAAGACAACGGGTGTATAGAAATAAAAAAAAACAAAGGGAAAAAATAGTTGGGTATATAACAAGTTGTCACTGAGAGCCTGTGTCGTTTTATTTTCATGATCTGATATGGATTGGATCTGGACGAAAATATAAAAAAGACAGCTTTTATTTATTCTGTGGTATTATAGTTCACGTTCGATTTGAACTCAAATATATAAGAGACCATGATCGAACAAAAGAAAACCGGAGTTCTAAGTATATAACAAGCTTCTTACAAACAAGAATGACAGCAAGAAGGAGAATTGCAGCTATCAGCATCCAATTACCTGACGGCACCGTTATGAACAACAAATACACCACCAAACACCTCGGAGTTAACTCAAACAAGATGAAGTACAATAAACATGCCTTGGTATTTTCTGAAGAGTGTAAACTTCTCCTTCCATATGCTTCACCCTCTGCTGAGAAGACAGAACGGACTCAGCAAGAAAACGAAGCTACTCATCTACAAGCACCAAGTCAGACCCATCAGCTATGAAGAAGATACAACTCTTCAAGAGAAAGATCTTAAGAACATGCAAAGGAACGTATAAATCCGCTAACAAGAAAGTACTGGCCAAATAAGATGCTTTACGAAACAGCAGGTGTGATCCCCATTGACCAAAGAAACCAGCAGAATCCAAAAAAACTTGGAAGGACATCCAAATCCAGAGGTACCGCGACTATAACAAGAGGAAATTCTACCTAGTCCAGATATCTGAACCCGAAAGGGATCATAGATGACAGATTCCGGGATGTACTTCAGAACTAAGGAAGACCTTTTAACCGCGCCTTTTTACGAGCAAGCCGAGCTTGGAGAGGAAATGATGCCCTTTTATCTTTAAGCTTTTAACCCTTTCAAAATGGCATTTTTTTTATTTTATACTTTTTTATATATTTTTTTATTTTATACTCATGTATTAGATTAAGAAGACAAAAATATTAAAAAAAAAAAAGGAAAACTGAGATCTGTCATATTTTAAATATAGTACTAATCATCAAAGGTATACTTGGTGAGTTTGTCTTTTGAAAAACATTAGCTCCCTAAGCAATAGTGGAAGGTGGAATCCCAAGCTAAGGTAGTTAGTTAGTGGCGTCTGCTATATCTAAGACTTTAATTTAGTAGCTTCTGCTATCTCAGGCTGCAATTTAATGGCGTCTCTGTTTGCTATCTCAGACTGTAATTTTTTTTTTTGGATGCAAGCCAAATTCATCAGTGGACTTCTAAGCCATTTTTCCTATGCCAAATTAAATATTATTGCATTAAAAATGTTCACTTGTAAAAGTAAGTCCTAGGCTATAATTATGTACATATATTGTGCCAGTTTTAGGACATTTACTAATAAAATATATTTTCTACTTTGAAATTTTTAATATTTATGAATAATTTCAGTTCAGAAAAATTATTTCAAACCAAAGATAACCGATTAAAAAATTAATATTCATTATAATAGTCGTGTATTTTTAGGCGAATGGGTATTAAAATTTGCCCCCAAAAGCAGAGAATTTCAAAGAAATAATTTGTATCTGTGTGCATATCCGAAAAAAATATCTTTAAGATGTTTGATGGTTTGCACACTTAAAGCAGGCATAATGATTGTAATATATATTTTTTTAAATTTCTATCGTAAACGATAGGCAATTCTGTATTAGGTAAATTTATAGATAACGACAGTGCAGCACAGTTGAGAACATTTATATTAGATGTAATAATAATTTGTTTAAAAAAAAAAAAACAATCTAGATAATTTGAAAAATAGGACAGTTCACATACATGTAATAGATTTTACATATACATTTTTTTTTCTATACAAAGAAGAAAAAACACTATATTATCCGCAATATCAAAAAATGCATTGTTATTGTGAAAAATATAGTTTGCACACACACATATAGATTATGAAAATCACTTTGAGACAGTAATTTTTGTTTTTTGTTTTATTTTAGATCACAACAATTTACCCAATACAGTATTGCAGTCCAGCCTTCCATTGTGATGCACTGGAATACGGTCAACATGGCAAAACCGATATTGTCAAAACTAGTTATTCCAGAATTTGGTCCAACCCAATTTTCCAGGCACATACTTGTGTTAACATTACAAACGTATGAACCTCCCGACGCAACACTGGCGTTGTCCGTGTTACACGGTGTTTCCATCTCGCCCTCCTTAACAATTCTATCTGTTTATATAAACAAAAAAAATTAGAAAATAAATTTATAGAAATTATTTAAGAAAATTAATAATTTTTTTTTTTAATTTTATATAATTAATTTTATATTCAATGTAAAATAATAGTTTTCTTTACTTGGATCCTCTAAACTATAACAAGTCTTATGCAGTGCGCCCGAATAGAACTCGAGTCCGATGATTGCAAATATAACGATCGCAAACAGGACCAAAAGCCCGATTTGAAGTAACGGTGCCATTGCTTTGATAATTGATTTTAAAACTACTTGTAAACCTGGAAGATTATTCAATGTGTTGAAACACACACAGAAATTGTATTAGTTTATGTTATTTTTGAAGAAAAAAAAAACTATCTGAAATTTAAAATTTTATTAATATTTAAATTTATATATGAACTTTAAACAAAAAAATTATATAATTAAAAGCATGCATCTATAATTTATATAGGTTTTATTAAAGATAATAATGGAACTATATTCTAATAATTATCATGACTTGGAAAAAAGTTAATTTACGCAAAAATCTTTTTTCCAATTCATTTTTATTTAATATATATAATTATCTAAATAAAAATAGAAAAACATACAAATACACTAATAAACCAACTCTAGCGAACTATTGTTTTTTTTTTTGTTTAACTACTCACTAGGAATTCCAGAAACTAATTTTAAGGGCCTTAGCACACGAATAGCCCTTAATGTTCTTAGATCTACTTCGGGCCCTTTTTGTGGGAACATTGTGATGAACCTGATGTTTTTATATTTTTCATTCAACATCAAACAAGCGATTCGTTAATAAGAATTTTTTTTTTTTCAATACATTTTTAGAAATAGCAAAAAAAGAAAAAAAAAAGAATGTTTTGTGAATTATTCAAAGAATTTATATTTCTTCAATTATTGTACTGTTTGATATTCTAAGAAACAAATCAAAAAAAAAACTAAATCACACCACAGAGCTATAACACAGAAAACAAAAAAGTTTTTGACTAAATAAAATAATAATTATTTATACTAGAAAAAAAGTAAGGGCTATTTTGTTAAATAAAAATATTAAAAAATAACTAATTGAAATCAAACTTGAAAAACAAAAGAAAAACAAAATTTAAGAAAAGAAAAATATTTAAATTGTGCCAAATTTTACTTTGTAAATTCAATTTAATTTACAGTTTTTTTTTTTATAAACTGACAATACTAGAATTTTGACGAAAATATTATTATTTTTTTATATGATTTTCTAATTTTAAAATAAAATCATATTTATACGTACAATTTTGTACACCCATGATGATATTGTAAAGATTGCAGTTAGTTGAAGACTGCAGTCAAAAAAATGAACTGATTTTAATCTTTGATTTAAAACTTTGACTTAGTACTATAACTTAAAAATTACAACAGCAGTCAATTTTATTATTATTTTTTTTATTTTATTCTGCAGTTACCTTAAGCAGCCAGTTAATTAATTAGCAGTTGATAATTGATTCTAGATTTTTTGACTGTTTCCAGTACTTTAGTCACTTAAAAATTTCCTTTTAATTCTTAGTCAATTTTGATATTCAGTATTTCATTTTACTGCAGTCTTTTAATATAATATAATATTATGTATGTTCATAAGTTAATTAAATTAATAAATAAAATTACGTACAATTTTTTACATCCAGGTTGATATTGTAAAGACTGAAGTTAAAAATGCAACTGACTTTAACTTTTGAATTAAAACTTTGACTGCAGTTAGTTGAAGACTGCAGTCAAAAAAATCAAGTCACTTTAATTTTTAAATTAAAACTTTGACTTAGTACTATAATTTTATAATTAAAATCAGCAGTCAGTTTTACAATTCTGCAGTCCATATTAATTAATTACCATCAGTTGATAATTTAATTCTTGTAATTTTTAATTGTTTTTAGTATTTTAGTCAGAAATCTACTTTTAATTATTCTTAGTCAATTTTGATAGTCATTATTTCATTTGCAGTTTTTTTTAATGAACATAAGTCAATTCAATTAACCTAGAATAGAGAAATTTGGGAACTTCATGTTTGAAACCTCAGATATTTCGCTCCATCAAAAATTTTGTTCAATTTTTGATGGAGCGAATCTTGATGGAGAGAATTTAAAATTTGTTTTCCTCATGATTTTTAACAGAAAAAGTGAGAAATTTTGCTGAGGAATCCCGTTCATGTAACTGAGATTGCTGAGAAGTCAAAGATCTCATTTTCCTAAACATACCAAATTAAAAATAACTATTGACTGTAATTTTTATGTCAAACAATGTCATTCAAGGTTATGCCAATGAGCCAAGCCATTTTTTTCCTAAAATATTCCCAATGGAGCTGTCTTTGCAACGAAAATGGCAATGGCAGTGGAAACTACTATTATTTGATCATGATTTCTTAAGAAAATAGGGATAGGTTGTCCCTGAAAATACTAGTTATCGAATGCATGATCTGGATATTGTACACCTATAAATATGCAATGGATTTTTACAATTTCCTTCGAGGGAAATATTTGAAATATTTCAGTTGAAATTTGAATTTAATTTTGGTTGTACATTTTTTTGAAAGGTAGATTTTCTTAAAACGTCTCTTTAATTAAGTTAAATATTTAAATTACCTTTGAATGATGTTACTTAAATTCTTTTCTATAATCGTTTTAAGTTACCTAAATAACGATTGTTTCACTTATTCTTCGAATTGCATACTTTTAGGCTGTTTTTGAAAGTTTCGAAAAAATACACAAAAACAATTCTTCTCATATGTCAAAATATATTTAAAATGGTTTTGAGTAACCTCTAAACGTGGTGGTTGGCGTTTAGGTTAAAAGGCCTTTAAGTAAAGTTGCTTAAATGTGAAAATTGATTATAAATACCGATTTCGGACTTAAGAGCTATTTAGAGGTATTTTAAAGATAAGATGGCTTTAAAATTTCCTTAGGTATATATACGGCTGTAATAATTTAAACATTTTATTAAGAGGGGAAATTCGTTCAAATAATTAGTCCGATCATTTGAAAAAAAAAATTTATTTTAAATTTGAATTTCGGTCATATTTATCAAGCTGTTTTGGTGAACATTGAAGTTTATACGAGACAAAATGTGCAAAGAGTCTATGTACTCGATTATAAGTTTCAAAATGAAAAAAACAAGGTTAATACGAGCGTCTGCTGTCAAAACTGTTTTAGTCTGTTATTATGAAGTTCATAAGGATTTTCTCAGTCATATAGGACACCAAGAACAGTCAAATAACTTTCTCGTGACAAAAGTACAGCATTAAGAAAATAATTTGCAGGAGGTATAGATAACTTTATCGTTAAACTAATAGTTTCACATTCATCAATATTAAGAATCTAACAATTACGATGTTCAGTCAAAAAAAAAATATTAAGTCATTTATAAAATAAATAAAAGGGACGGGTCATAAATGGCTACCCTGCGGTATTCTAGAATTAACGTAAAACTTATTTAAGAAGTACCGAGTAAGATCTTTAAAATATATATGATTGCAGTCAGATTTCAAAATGTTTACTAAATCCTATCTTCCTCAATTTTAGTAACAAAACTCGATGTGAGAGTTTGTCTTATAAATAAAATTTTAAGAAAAGAAAATTTGTTCGGCGGTCTTCTTAGATAATACATGTGTCGCAACTTTTAGACAAGATGGGATTTGGATGTCTCAAATTTAAATTAAGACAACTTTTGCCTGAAGGACTTTATACAGTTCTTAAGGAATATATCGAGAGAATATAGAAACTTTCGTGTAAGACACGAAAATGAGTATTCAGATTTAAATGAAATAGTTGCTGGGGTACCTCAAGGAAGTGTTCTAAGTTCAATTATATTCACAAGCAATATATCTCAAATAAAAGACACGTAGCCACGGTTGCTGATGAGAAAGCAATTCTTGCAGTGGGTTTAACAATCAGCGAAGGTAGAATTACCTAACAAAAAAACTATTGATCATATCAATTAACATTTTTGAACGAAGGCATAGAAAATGGCTTTTATAGAACACGCTAATAGAACGATTTTCGACATAGGAATTTAGTATGTCACTACTGGCGAAGAACTTAAACTTCTGACCTGATGGTGGACCATCTTTAAAAGCAAGAATTATGACCTGGAAGTTACCTGCAATACGATATTTTACTTCGTTAAAAATAAATTGCAAGATTTTTATTTTCCCATTTCCTTTTTTTTTTTCTTTAACAAGAAGGAAATCAATTTCTTGGCATTTTTCACACATTGATAAATAAATTAATTCAATTCATCGACTATATAAAATAGAACTATATTTGGTATTATTTTTTTTTTTAATTAAATAAAAGTTTTTAATAATATTCAAGTGACCTAAAATCACAATCATAAATTTATTAGTAGAAAGCTTTTTATGAAATCTAAGGATCTATACACACAGGACAATTATGAGATATTAGTAAAAAATTATTTATAAAGCCAACAAAATCTAGTCGGCCCTTAAAAACTACACGAGCTATACACTATCTATATATATTCTATAATAATTTCTAAGACATGTACTATTTAAAATATAAATGTAATAATAAGAAAAACTCTATTAATATGCTATTTTTTTCTAATTATTCTAGCGAAGAAATAAGTTTTGAATATTTTGAAAATGAACTCATAGCTGAAGTTGCAATTTTCTCTGGCACTATAGTAGATATAGATTTTCTTTTAAGCTATGTATAAAAATACAAAATGAAGAATTACATTTTGCTTGATTTATGAAGACATTATCTGTCAAGTTGACGTGTTTTATAAAAAAAACTAAAATGCCGTTTCGAGATCACACACTAGAAGGAACGATGAAATAATTATTATTTGTGTTAATAAATAATTATTATATGTATCTATATTTAATGACTAGAGTCTAGAATTTCATATGTAATTTTTGCTTCTCTAAAAACACACACACACACACTGATGAACTGAACATATATATATATATATATATCTAAACATATGTATATGTATTTATAAAATATATAGATATAACGTAAAATTCTTAAACGAAGTTCAGCGAACAATTCCTACTTAATGGCACTCCTTGCTGAGCACTCGGACGTCTTACTTGGTATTCTCGAAACGAGCTTAAGCGGCCTTAAAACACGAAAAGACCGCAACATTCGCAGGTCGACATCGATATTGGCTTCTGCGAAGATCGTCATAGCGCTGAAGTAATTATTTTAAGAAATAATTACAGTTTTGTTATAAATCGTGTGAAATAATGAAAAAATAAAAAAAAAACAAATAAAATAAATAAAACAAATCATAAAAATAAAAATTAAAAAAAAATAAAAACTTGTTAAATTGTAAAAAAAATAATTCAATAATTAATTATATTTTATATAGTTAACCTGCCCAAGTGTATTTTTTTTTGTCAAAACATTTATGAAGCTTGATAAATTGATTTATTAAAATTAAACAGAAAATATATTTACCCCGTTACTACAACGAAAAAATCCATTATGTTCCATATATTCCTGAGGTAGGAGTGTTTATGCAGAACTAGCCCTAAGGCAAGGATCTTGAGCGATGCTTCTACACAGAAAATGCATAAAAAATAGGCTTCGGTTTTTTCCTACAGAAAAAAATAAATGTAAAATGTATACAATTTTTTATGTCAAAAGGAGATACCAGTTTTTGAGCCAATACTGTTTTATCACCCTCAGGCAAATGTTCTTCTAATGCCAACACTACACAGTTGGCAATGATTGTCAATAACACAGCGTACTCGAAGGGCGGCCATTCTATTATAAATCGTGTATACTTCCTAATTGGATTATCCTCGGTGAGGATAAAAAGTGATGTGGGCCCACCACCGGGTGGTGATTGGCCCTGACTACTCGGGCCACCCATTCTATCAGCTAAGCGATGGGCTCCCCTTCGACCCAAGTGCCCCCCGCTTGTGGAGCCCTGTTGCTGTCCTGCTAGCGCCGCTTCCTGAGCCGCTGCCAACCTGTAAATTAAAAAAAATAGGATATGAATACAAATAATTAAATACATATAGGTAACTCATCTTTAAAAAGGAAATTCATGTTATGGACTTTTGTGGAAAGTATACTAGCCATCAATCGCGGTTGATTTGGTTCAACACATTCCAACAGGTTTGATTCACCTGTATAGATATTATGTACGATTTTGATTGGAAAAGGTCAAAAGACTCCTTGGAGAGATTGTTTGGTTTGTACGTCCATACATATATTATATGCGGACGGAGTTCCATTTGATCACAATAATTATACATTCAATGAAATCGACGTTTTAGTTTAAATAAAGAACAATGGGTAAAACGTATTCTGAGTATTTTCAATGAGCAGTATATATTATATTGCACTGTACAATGCAGAGATAAGGTCGAGAAAAAATATAACGTAAATTAATACAACCACAGTATACATATGTAATTGACAATCTCGTCATTTTAATAATAAATTACTGCTTTTATTTTGTAACGTATAAAAAGTACGACCACTATACCATACCATACAACTACCGTTATTTTTTGGTTATATAAGAATAATTTTTGTTAAAAATCTGCTAGATAATGTTAATGAAAATTGAAGAAGTCGGTAACAAATTATTAATTTCTCAAAACATTTTTAAAAATCAAAATAATTTGGTATAATTAATTTTTAAACTTTTTAAGGCATTCTCCATAAAAAATTGATTAAAATCAGTTTAATCGTTTTTTTTTTTTATCTGTCAGATGTGCCATTTATAACCAGTTTTCTGATGATTTTTTTTCACAAAAATGTGTGTCTATAAATGTTAAAAATAATTACTGAATTAAAAAAAATTGTGGGCACGCTTTTGAGTAAAATAAGTTATTCATTCAAACATTGCACAATAGGTACATACAGTTATTTTTGGTCCTAAAAAAAGAAAAAAATATGTCGGGGAATCTTTAAATGTACGAATTTTAAAGAAAATCAACCGATCCCGTTTAAGCTTCGGCCGAACGTACAGACAGACGGATAAATTTTCGAAACCCAATTTTTTCGACGTCACTATCATCGCAATGTTAAATTTTATCAAAATATCAAATTGTTTTTACAAATTCCTAAATTTCCATTTATGTATATTTATGCAGTAGCTATGCATATATTGAAAGTAAAAATATGCACGACTTCATAGCACGTACTTGTGGTTAATATATCAATTATGGAGAAACGTTTTAACAAAAAAATGTTTTATGTTTTTTTTTTATCACGAGAAAATTATTGAATCCAATTTTGTTTGAATAATTATAAGAAACATCAAAATTATGACAAAATTGGTCAAACATTAAAATTTTCAAGGTGAATAACTGAAAAATAAAGAAATTTTCTCAAAAAAACGTCAAAACCGTATTTCTGTAATGAGAATTTTAGTGCCAAAAAAGTTATTATTTCAAGTAATTTTATTTTAGCAATACACCAATTTTTTCTGGTCTCAACCCAATCTATATACTTTGGCTTTTTGTCGCATCAAAGGGAAATCACCCACACTGTAAAGTTTTAAATTTGAAAACGATGAAAGTAAACGCTAAAGAAATAATTTTTTGCTAGTGATAAGTTTTATATATTTGCAAAGTTAATAAAAAAATATTTTATCAATATTTTGGAAATTATTTCGATTTGTTTTTTGGCGTAGAAAATTCAAAATTTCGATAACCCAATAATCCAGGGTTGTCGTTATTTTATATTAAAGACATTGGGCCCTACCAATAATAATATTTAGAGACGACTTAAATATTAAAGTAAAATGTACTATAATGGTATATACTCTATCAGAGGTGGATCTTGGGGGGGGGGGGGGGTCTGGTCCGGAAAAAAGTTGCGTTTAATAATATGAGAATCATGGTCAGAGATATTATTAGGATGTTAGAGAGATATTTCTCCGGTTTTTCAATTTTCGGACTTCACCAACTCGGTGAAAGTGATTGAGCTTTTATAGAAATAAGAGGTACAGATACTAGAAAACAATCAAATATTGTATCATAAAATTTAAAAACCATAGAATCAATGTCAGTACAAGTATATAAACATGACCAGTCAATTAAAGATAATAAGATAATAAGCTATTCAATTTGGCATAATCAGTTTCAAGTTAAATTTGTAAAAGTTATGTTAAATTTTGAAGACTTAGTCAATTTATCATTACCTCTCCAAAGCAAAATATTAAAATACTATTCAATCAATATTATAAGGACAAAAAGAAATTAGTACCGGTATTTTTGATTTTCTCAGAAAAACGGTTGTGCTGCGATGTGCCCAACTTATGCTATCTTAATAACTAACTTATCGTATTAAATCGTATGGTTTTTAGAGACTAGCCATATTTTTAGCGCCATATTTAATTTTGAAAAAAAAATTTACTGTATTGTGCTGAATTTGTGCTGCGATGTGCCGTAAATATTTTTTTTTTAAATCTCACAAATTTTCAAATTTTGAGGATAGAATTTTTTCTAAAAACTTAAAGTTTTACTGTTTTGTGCTCAAAAAATGATACGGTCGAAGAGATAAAAAAATCGCATATTTGCAAATTTTAGGACCGAACGCAAATGTTGCGAAGGAACATAGCGTGAAATTAGGACCATCGTTTTCGATTTAAATAAAAAAAGAAGTTGTGCTCAACTTGTGCCTCCATGATGCAGGAAATATTTTTTGATTCAGAAATTTGAGGGATGCATTTTGTTTTGCAAAATTACGATCTTTTAAAAAGATATAGGTATACTTGCACTGTTTTAAGCTCAATTTGTGCTTGTTTTGTTTTTTTTTTAATCGAAAATGGCGATACTTACTTCACGCACATAAATAATATAACACAAAGCCTTCTCAAGTTTTATTTATCTTAAGTTTTCTATTTGTAGCTAGACCCCCCCATGACCAAATTCTGGATCCGCCACTGTACTCTATATAAAAACCAAACATGGTATGACCATATTACATGGTACGGACTCTAAAGCATGGTTCATTTCACTTGAATATTTAAGTCGTCTTTAAATTTGGTTATTGGTAAGGGCCATTGAAAAAAAATATTAAATTAAAGACTTGTTTTTTCCACAGTAAAATTTTACTTTTAAAACGATTGAGGACAATGTCTTCGTAAGGCTATCATCCAGGCATTCTGATAATTAATATTAAATTCAAAATTGCATTCATATTATCGTGAATTGTCACAATGCTTAAGATTTTCGACAGAAAAATTTCATTTCAGAATTTTTGAAAAATTAATTTTTTTTTTTTTGTATTTGGAATATTAAATAAGATCTCCGGTAAAATATTTTTTTTTCTGTTAACACAATTTCGAATGATATGAACAAAAAATTTTCACTATGTGTACAATTTTATACTTCTCAAAATAAACGGATGTTTTTCTTGCAAAAAAATAACTCAATTTTGATTCATGATAGTGGCAACTCTGCATATGGGGTTGATGTTAGAAAACTTGAATTTAAGCTGTCGCTTCAGTAGCAATTTTAAACAAAATATTTCGAAATCATATTATGTTTCAGAAAATGTGCGTCATTTTTATACAATTAAATTAATGTTAAAAAAATTCAAAATGTTTTCTTTTTCATAAATGTATCTCATACGGAAAAAATATTTGTAGTCTTTTACAAACTCTATGCTAAATTGATTTGGTATTGGAGATTTTCAACGTGTTTTTTTTTTTTCATAGCTTCCGAAATACATTTAAGGAAATAAATAAATAAAATAATAGTTTATAAGTTATATAAAATAATATATCTTTTATTTATTTAAACTCGATATGCATCCCTGAATATATGCCACTGTTGAAGCCTTTTGCCCCACTGTGCAATGGTTTGAAAAAGATTACACCGTTATCGAATATAATTTTTCGCTCAGTATTTGACAGCAGAACTAACAAATTTGGCTTAGAAATGCTCATAATTTTTGAGATTACTGGTATTTCTAAAATCTCAGTTTTATAAATGTGCCTATTAAAAAAAACCTTTCGGAGTCTACAACATTTCCTAAATTTTACAAATTTAACAAAATTTAACAAAATTAACTAATGGTCCTACTGCATTGTTGGCTGCAAGGACATAAAAAAAATATCTTTAAAAAGATTTTCACAATTCAGAATGGTATCACTGAACTTTCGAGATGTCTGTCTATAGTGTCTATATAGTGCGTTGGACTCAGTTGAGTCGAATATAACTATGTAGGTACTCATAGGTATAGGTATAGGTATGAACAATATGAAAAATCTTTAAATAGCATTTTATGTTATTTTTGTCTCAGTTATATTGAGTACTTTTAACACACAACCTATAAGATACGATATGTGGAAGAAAATTGAAAAAAAAAACTAACTTATAGAGACAATCAGACTTCGAGTAGTCGGTAGTCATAAGTCTATTGTTGCGCTATTGAATAACATCCCTTCGCCCTTCTTTATAAATTGAACATTGAACAATACAACCACTAAACATGTCAAGTGTAAGAAAACTTTAAGGTAAAAAGTACATTTTGTGTATATAAATGATTGTTGCTGTATCTACACAGTCTACCACTCTTTCTACACCTTAATGGCTATACGTTCATCATGAACTAAAAATCAATTCTTTTCGAGGTTATCACCTATTTGCTTTTTTTTTTAATTAAGAGGACTTAAAAAAATTAACTTCCATGAAGTAGTCAAACTTTATTTTATACTAAAAAAAGTTCATAGAGTAAACATTCAAGAAAGAATGAGTACTGGAGACGCATTTCAATGATCTTATATAAAATCTGAGAAAGACTTTGAAGACAAATGTGTCTTTAGCACATGACACATGGTTATTAAGAAAGAGCATATAGACAAACAATGTCCATATACATAACTAGAAGTATGAAAATTTTATCACTAAAAGACATAAGACATTGAATGAACCAAGTTCAATGGAAGAAGACTCATTATGCAAAATGTAATAAGAAGGAATTATTAATATTGATTTTGTTTTATATTTGATTTGCTAACATGTACTTTTCTATAACATATTATATGTGATGTAACTTTGACGAAAGATTATGTTGGTTGACTTTATCAGATAAACATTAAAAAGATAAAAACTTTTTTCCACTTACTTAAGACTAAAAGGAAACTTGAAAAGAAACTTACAAAATAGTAATTTGCAATACAAATTAGCATTTGATCAGCGCATATAAATGAATATAGTAAAATTATTTAATTCCGCTTAAATTCAAATTTTGCAGGAATTTCTCGTTTGCTCAATGCTATGATATTTTTCAGTATTTGTATTTGCTCAGCCAAAAATTGGTTTCGGGTGAAAAAAGAATTTTTAGTTTGTTTTGTATTCAAAACTTAATAATTCGAAAACGACTTTGTCGATTTTTTTTAAACTTGGCACGCAGGAGTTTTTTTTTACATTATCTACCAGATTTTGAATACAAATTATTCTTATAACCAAAAATAACGGTACTTGAAAATTTCTATATGAAACGATTTGTCGTCAATTTAATTTTTTGGAAAAAATTTGTTATTAATCCATTATTAACTGTACCTCTATCATAGAACCATTTTTTTGGGTTTTGACTATCTCGATATTTGTTGAACCGATTTCAATTATTTTTTGCTTCTTATAAGTTTCAATAATAATAGTCGTGTTTTTTTGGGAAAGCTATTCACAGTACAGTAGGATTTTACACAAGTTACAAATACAACATCGACAGTAGAATTATGTATTGCCAATAAAAGCAGCAGTTGAATCCTACTGCTAATATGGGTAGGCTACTGCGGACGGGTTTTTTTTGGGAATTTATACTTTACTATATATAAAATTCCAAAAAAACACGGCTAATGATGTCAAAATTTTCAAAAAAAAAAAAAAAATTTGGAATTATTATTATTTTTTTGAAAATTCGATATTAAAAAAACGAGTTCGTGTGACACAACAGTGCATTTTATTTTACAAGGTACAATTACCATATATGGAAAATATTAAATCTTAATCACCACGGTTGCAGAGTTTGATTTTATCAAAAGACTAAGTCTAAACCTGTTTTGGGGCGGTTTTATCGAAATATTTTTTCTGAAACGCTATCGTTTATTTTGGCTGTAAGAATAATTAAATAAATTTTGCTAAATAATATTGAACTTGCACTTTGTGCAAAGTTTATTTAAATTCGACGAAAAAATTTGAAACTTTTTTTTATTAAACAAATATTTTGTAGAAAATTTTGCTATAAACAAGTACTAGCTATTTTCTTTAAAAAAAATGTGCACGACTGGGACGCACGAACTTGTACTTATATGCGATCACACTGTGGTTTTGATATTTATAAATTTCAAAAACTATATTTATCTTATAAAAGAAATAAATTAGTTACGGGAGCCTATATACCTGCTTAAAACTTAGTTAAGTTTAAGGTAGTATTATGCGAGTAGGTATAGCTATACATTTATTTATGAGCAATATATAGCAACGTGTTGCAAATATACATGGAACTTATACAGTTTAGACTGAAAAATTGTAAAAAAAAATATGTAATTAAACATAAATCGATTAAATAGCCTTTCAAATTGTTTTGACACCAATGCGATGTACATCATACGATTTCTTAAGGAAATCTCAATTTATGAGAAAAAACAATTGAAAATCTTTGGAGCGGTTTTTTAAAAAAATAGTTTTTTATATATAAAATTTTGGAAAAATAAAAAAAAACGGTACGCAATTTCTTAGCCTTTATTATTGCGGAGTTAAAAAATTAATTAAAAAAAATACCATCTACCCCTTTTCTAAATATGGAATTTTCAAAAAATAATTTTGAAATTTTTTTTTTAAATCAATTATTTATTTCTTTTTAAAATTTTGGTATGCAATATTATTAGAACTTATTTGGAACTTTTGTGCAAAAAAATTCATTAAAATCAGTTCATCTGATAATGAGATAGTCGAAAATCAAAAAATGGTTCTATGAGAGATACCATTTTTAAACGATAGATAAGTTATTTCCAATAATATGGTAGATCGTAGATCAAACAAAAATGTATACCAAAATGTATACAAATATACCGTTAAAAGCTATTTTGAATCAATAATTCAACAAAGTCCATTAAAATAGTGCTAAGTCTTCTACTTGGCTGATGTATTTCAGTAGTATAGTATGTAGAATTTGTATTATTAAAAAAACCTTCTTATATAATCTAGCCAGGCCCTGGGCTAAAAACAAAAAACTTCCAATTTAATGATAAGGAATTCTAATCTTGTTGGATATAGTTCACACTAGGTATTCGTCACGAAATCTATGTTAGATGAACCGAACTTAGCAAAAATTGCGTATTGACAAAGGCCCTCACTATAGTCAACTGATAAGTCCAAGTGAGATCGCCGGGACGAAACGCCAATTTTTGTAGGACTTAAAGGCCGTTAAAAGAATCAGTATACCAAAATCGTTTTTGAGAAAAATGAGATTTTCAATACCGGTTTTAAACATTTGTATTGGAGACACCGTTATTTAAAAAAAAAATTACTGAATTTTTTTTTTAAGTTTTGGGCACGTTTTTTGAGAAAATTAAGATTTTCTTTTTTTCCTAAAAAAAATTTGTACGGCAGGTACCGTTATTTTTGATCTTAAAAAAATAATTAAAAAAATGGGTGGGGGAATGCCCAAAAAACGCAAGGTAGGTACCAACTTTGAAGAAAATCGACCAGCCCGTTTAGGCTACAGCCGAAAGGATAATAGAAATACAGATAATAGAAATGGACATGAATTGCGAGACCCACTTTTTTCGACTTCGCTATCATCGTAATGTCAACTTTGATCAAAATCTCGAGTTTGATTTTTTTACGAATCCATAACTTGCCACATACTTAGTACATATTCATATATATACTAGAGCCTACGATTCAGTCCGTGTATTTGAAAAACACGGGTACACGGACTCCGTGTAATTATTACACGCAAATAAAAATCCGTTCTCTTAAAACACGTGTATTTATTTGCTTAATATCCGTGTATCCGGATATTAAGCATACACGGATCTTTATTACACGGATTCTTAATACACGGAATGGTTTTTGATTTTTATCTTTTCAAGGGGTGGGCTTTTGAGGGATAATGAATATTATAGATTTTTATTGTTGGTGATTTTCCAAAAAACATCGATTTTTAAAGAAAATATTAAATAATTCTAAATTTAAATCCACTGACAGATTCGACTACCAAGTCGTTGTCGTATTTTTATCAAAAAAATCCCATAAATTTGGCCCTCTCCAGTGATGATTGGATTATTTTAAATACACGGATCTTCGGATACACGGATACACGGACACACGGACGCACGGATGCACGGACACACGAAATACACGGATTCAAATCCGGATATTATAAGAACACGTGTATCCGTGTTTTTAAATATCCGTGTAATAGGGAGCTCTAATATATACATATATCGCAATTCAAAATTATAACAATCATTTGTACATAAAACAAAACAAAATTGTTTTATGGGGGTGCCATTAACAACCATTTTCTGCTAATTTATTTCGCCAAAATGTAGCCTACATTTGCTTTTTAAATTGGTAGAGACATTTTAGAAAACAATAAGATTTTCTTAAAATGTTAAAAATGTGAGTACCTATACCGTAATTTTGTGCCAATAAAAATTGCTATACCAAGTTTTGAGAAAATCGACCTATATTCAATCAGACTGTAGCTGAGCACTGAGCAGACTAACAGATGGGCGTAATTTCGAAACTCTAATTTTTATTTATTCCTAACATCGTCATGTCTTTACTCAAAATTTATAAAGTGGTTTAAGTCGATTTTTAACATTTTTGGGAAAACAATTTTAATCTTCTAAAAATTATTCAGAGAAGATTATTTGGAATTGAAGGCTAAAACTTCAACTAAATGTAAATTCATGATCACAAGCCGATTACACATAAATCTAGCTAATTTGTCATTTATTTAAAATATTAAAAAGGTAACGTAAAGTGGTTATCTTTAAGAGTAAAGATGTTAACTGTCAAGTCAAAATCTTGAGTTCTAAGTTTATTTTACGAATCTATAACTTGCCATGTATGTATAATATACCATATGGTTGTATGCTTGTATTAATCACGTTCAAGTTACTTTTTTATCTCTGTGAAACGTCAAAAATGAACTGGCAAAAAAAATAGAAATAAAATAAAATAATTTAAAAAAATATAATAAAATAAAAATAAAAAGAGGAAAAGAGTTGCGGACAAAGTAATTGCGTAATACTTATAATTAAAATAATTCTATTCTGTTTTTAACACAGAAATTTATAAGCCCTTCTGGCAATATCTATAATACCATTGAAAGGAACTTAGCTTATATTACATTTAACCTCGTTTTTTACAATATTATAGTTTATAGTTAAGAACTTGTTCGTTTTGGTTGTCTGTCTGTCAAGTCAATTACAACTTTAATATTCATTTTAATCACTTTTTATTTCGATGATCGTAAAGGCTTTAACATAATCGCTAACAGAGTGTTTTAGTTCACATAGAAGATAGTTTTCTAGGAGCTGTAGCCCCACTAAATTTATTTAATTAATTTTAAGTTAATTTATACTTTAGCCTTATTGTTAATTTCACCCGAACAACATTCCACTCGGAAAATTTGACATTTCATTTATGGCTTACTGTGAACATTCATTTCGGGCGGAATGTAATTTTAATTGATAGACTAAATTTTAACTTATTTTTAGTAGGCAAGCGAAATTTCGTTCTTAGCGAAACTCACAATAGCTTTTGAAATTCGGGGCTGAAAAATTTTTCGGGTGAAACTCACAATAATGCTGATTATGAATGTCACTCATACGAGTTACTATAGATCGATTTTGAATAAAACTTGTTAATACAAGTAACCTCCGAAAGATATACTTATAGGTTATATTTAACAACTGATATAAATATGGTATTTTATTGCAAAAATATATTCATATTAATTATAGCCGCAATCCTTTAAAATATTTAATACGAAAGAAAGAATAACAGAAATTTTCTATACACAACATTTATAGATCAATATTCTTAAATTTATTGTTTTATATGTGTAAGAAGAATATTTCCCCTTAAAAGCGAAGCGACGTCATTTACTGGCGCGTGTTCCAACATTATTGTTGTTTAATATTGAATCAGTCTGAATGACCAATAATATTATTATTTTTTTTTTTTTTTAATTTCAACTGTGAAAATTTATTTGTAATTTATGTCTTACACGACTCTGACTAAGGCTTTATTTTATTTAATTTTGTTTGACGTAGCCGCCTATATATCTAAATATGCGATGCGTATATGTGTAGGTATAGAAAGATTTTTATTTTTTGGCCTTGATCTGTTAGTAAAATGATTGTCTTGCAGACAATACGACTCCGATTTCGAAATTCATAAAGGAAATTGACGCCGACAAAAGCCAAAATTACTTTTCCTCTCAGAGTTTCCTTCTTTCTTGTTTTTTTTTTTTTTTTTGGAGTAATATTTTTCATCTTTGTATATAGGGTGTTGTGGTTATGTTTAGGTGGGTACTTAAATGTTAAATGGAACATTGGCAAACTTCAACTCCTATATAATCTTTAATAGCTATGTGTATCTTTATATATAAAAATATTTTATTCTATATTTACATACATGGTTAAGATTACGTCATTATTCGAAAAATTAATAAGCATAGAACATCACGGGGACAATAGTTTGATGACGCAAAGGTTAAATTTTGTTGACTACCCACAGAATGTATATAATTAAGTTTGATGTCTCGTCAATGAAATTTTTTTTTTCTATAATATAAAACTGGTGGGTGTTGTTTAATGTACATACTGCAGTCTGCAGAGCAGACATTTGTAGATGTCTGACTGTACTTTTATTAACTATAAAGGGTATCGAAACTTATTAAATTCCTTTTTTTTAATCATCAATATGAAAAATTAATTTTACCACCAATCTACAGTATTTTCTTTTTATCTTTACGAGTTTTTAAACAATTAATATTAGACTAGACTTCCATGGGCTGTTGCAGGTTTTCGACACACAAATGCCCAATTAAAAAATGAAAAAAACATGCATTAATATTTTTGAGGTTATATGTGAGAGTACAAGGGAATTTTTCTTAACAAAATTTGTAACAATTCGATGTTTCAAATTAAATATTTAATATCTTTCCAATATATCTTTTTTACTCTTTGTGTAATCCTTTTTTAAAATTTATAAGTGTTTGGTTTAATTATAACTATAACCATGCTCATAAGGTACAAAGTATTGATGGTTTCTAATCAAAACAAAATTAAGAGGTTTTAATCAAATTTAAATTTATATTTGAATCGAATTCTACATGCTGACTCGTTATATACTATAGATGTTCGTTATATCGGTATATTTGTTCTATACTGAACGTCGAGTGTACTTTTCGAGGATAAGAAAAAATTCTTTAAAGCTTCTTTAACAATTTCGGTAACGATATTTTTGTTTCAGGAGACTATTACAAATCCCCTAGGTTGTTTCGAAATATTGACCTTAAAAAAAAAACCGTTGAACTATATCTTTTAACAAGCACTCGCAATATATTTCATATATATAGAATCAAAATAATGGCTTTTTGGAGCTACTAAAAATAACAGTTACTGTCATATATAGAATTTTTAAAACATTTTTGGAAAATCTTATTTTTTTTTTAAATATAGGCTACCTATGTACCTACTAGAGCTCCCTATTACACGGATATTTAAAAATACGGATACCCGTGTTCTTATAATATCCGGATTTGAATCCGTGTATTTCGTGTATCCGTGCATCCGTACGTCCGTGTGTCCGTGTATCCGTGTATCCAAAGATCCGTGTATTTTAAATAATCCAATCATCACTAGAGAATGCCAAATTTATGGGATTTTTTTGATAAAAATACGACAACGACTTGGTAGTCGAATCTGTCAGTGTGTTTAAATTTAGAATTACAGTGCATTCTCGATTATCGCAACTAATTAAAACAAGGGTGGTTGCAATGACCGAGGTTGTTGCAATAACCAAGTAAATAATTTTTTAGGCTCAATTCGAAATGCAAAGCGAAAATCAGAAAACCAGCACTTATATAATATATTTAAAGCATTAAATTTTTCAATAACACATAAATAATAAGAAACAAAACAAAAATAAGTTAATTCATTAAGAGATAAGTACATAAATACATATGTTTAGTTCTCTATATAGCTATAATTATTTTCTTTGGAAAAAATTGGACATTTTTGTTTGGATTTTTAAATATTAATTAATATATTAAATATTTTCGCCATTTCTCGCAGTTTTTGAAGACTCGACATTTGTTCAATAGGTGCTGAATTTTGTTCAGTCCATCGAATTTCTGTATTGAAAGCTTGCATTGCAGTTTCAGCCTTTATTTTGAGAGCAGGAATCTCAATCTCAGGCCCACTTTACTTTGATATTTCAACTGTTTCATTGTCTTCATAGATTTCCTCATTGTTATAAATGGTTTCGCGTACCCAATCATACCAGTCTTCATTCAAAATGGATTCATTGACTAAAATTTCAATAAAGAGAGTTGATATGGATTCTACGACCGCTTTTTCATTGATAATTTGAGATCTAAATGTGCTCAAAGGAAGCTCATTTTCATCTTCCCAATTATTATGAGAAGCCATCAAAACATTCCATTTGATTGGATCTGCCTGCAAAAGTTGCACTTATCGAGTCAATTTTTTTTGAAGAGTTGCGATTACTGCGTCAACAATGATATAAATTCAACTATTGCGAAAATCGAGGAGTTGCGTGAATCGAGAGTTGCGTTAATCGAGAACGTACTGTATTTAATTTTTTCTTTAAAAATCGATTTTTTTTGGAAAATCACCAAAAATAAAAATCTATAATATCCATTTTCCCTCAAAATTTTGAGCTTGTAAGCCCACCCCTTGAAAAGATAAAAATCAAAAACCATTCCGTGTATTAAGAATACGTGTAATAAAGATCCGTGTATGCTTAATATCCGGATACACGGATATTAAGCAAATAAATACACGTGTTTTAAGAGAACGGATTTTTATTTGCGTGTAATAATTACACGGAGTCCGTGTACCCGTGTTTTTCAAATACACGAACTGAATCGTAGGCTCTAGTACCTACCTTTATACTGACTTATATTCGAATTTCTAAAAAAAACAATTCAACTGATTTCATACTTTTTGCTTGCGATGTATAGGTATAGGTACTATATCGCAAGCTATGGGCTCGTAAAAAAAATCTAACTCAAGAATTTGATCAAACTTGCAGTCAAAAGAAGTGGATCTCACACTTTTGTCGATTTTTTTAAAACTTGGTACCTATAGTTTTTTTTTAGGACTATACCCCCACACGTTTTTTTCGTTTTTTTTTTTAGGACCAAATATAACGTAAAATTTTTTTTTAGCAAATAAGTAATATCTTATTTTTCAAACGTGCCCACAACTTAAAAAAAATATACAAAATACAAAAAAAGGTACAATTTTATATAAACTGTCCGAAAAATGATTATAAATGCAGTTCTCACGCATAAACGTTTTTTTCTTATTTTCGATTTTCTTAAAAACGGTTTTACATACTGATTTTGACCATTTTTTCTATAGAGAATACTTCAAAAAATTAGAATACCGTATACCAAAATTCTCAAAATGTTCTTTTTTGGATTTTTAAAAAGAGTTAATTTTTTTTTTTTGAGAACTTAATAATTCGTTCGTTATCTAGCTGATTTTAAACAAAAATTCTTTTTACAACCAAAACTAACGGAATACCTCCGGCTCAATCCCATACAAGTGTTTCAAACCCGTTAAAGAAAAACTCATTTTTTCTTAAAAACGACTCCAACGATTTTGATTAAAATTTGATTATGTGTAAGCTAATATCTATATGATCTACTAGATATTATTGGAACAATTTTTGTATTAATCCATTATATTAAATATGTATCCCATAGAACCATTTTTTTTTTTGTTTTCAACTATCTCGTAATTTGTTTAACCGATTTTAATGAAATTTAACACAAGAGCTTCTATTATGTTTTAATGATATAATTGCATATCAAAATTTTCAAATTAAAATGAAAATAATTTTTTGAAAGAATTGTTTTAGAAAAAAAATGATGTTTATTGCGTTGTTTAATCAATTTATTTATGATTATATTGGTTTATTATCAAATTCTAAGTCTAAACTGTAAGTTCCAGGCATACGTCCATCACGGTGTTATAAATTGTTTATATTTATGTACTCACATAATACTCCCTTAATTTACGCTACGATTTTGACTCTCATAAATAATTAATTTATTACTAAATCAGAGGAATAGATCTTAGAGAGACTAAGAGACTTAAAAACCACAGAGTGAAAGCACATAAGAGCAAGCTCGTGCAACCCAGTAGTGCTTTTTATTTAATGCAGAATTATTTGCAAAGTTCAAAAAGAATCTTTCTTATAAATACAAATAGCTAAAATGTTCAAAAAAAACTATTTTTAAATATTTCTAAAACAACTTGGTAGATTTTTATTAAACTTGGATGTTTTTTAAAATTATCTATACCATGGTCATAGTTCAATTAAAAAATGGGTAGATATACCTATTTTCAAAATATTTTTTTATATCCTCTTCATTAAATGCTAAAAAATGGCGTTGTAAAAATGTTTATATTTAAAAAATTTACTTTCAAAAATACCTTTTGAAAAATTTTAATTTCTATTTCTCAATATTTTGACATAGACATAGATTATTATAGGCGAAGAACATCCGTTTGAATTGATTTAGATTTATTGCATTCTTTGAGTTCGTCTAACGGACAAGCGGCTCCATGGAAAAAGTCTTGAATCACCATAATTCGTTATCAGAGTGGAAGCTTCTACCAGTGAGAACATATTAATTCTAAATGCTATCATATAATTTATTTAGAAACCGGTTTCAAAGGTACTCATCTTTGGATTCGTTTTCGATGCAGAAGAGATCACATAAGACGTCCTGGACCTCATTTTCATGTCCAGTGCGATCAGATGTTTTAGTAAATAGTAAAATATAAATTTAGTTGTATTTTATCTGGGCTTTCGAAAATGTTCACTTCAATGCAAATTTACCGAAAAAGGCACCAACCAAGGAATGCAAGACTTTCATATTTGCAAATTAAAAGTAAAATTTTTTTAATTATGATGTTGAAGTGGGCTTTTTTTGGTCAAATTGTTTCGGATGCAAATAAAAACAAATTATTTAATCTTTCCCAATTCGTCGATTTTGGCGACTTCTTCAGGGTTTTAATCTTTAATGTATATTATTTAAATTTATTGTTATTACAATTTTTATACAAATTTTTGAATTTATGCTATATTTCGCATCCAAAAATAGCTGCGGTTTAGACCTTTAAAATAAAATAATAAACGTATGGAAGTGATTTCCAAAAACACAACTTTAAGTAAAAGGGAAGTTAAGAGAAAATCGATCCAGTGGTTAAGAATGTCGTTGAAGCGACATAGAAGCATAATTGGAAAACTTATATACATATTTCATCTTTCCTTTTATGATAATGTCAAAATTTATAAAAATCACTGTTTCATTTTTTGTTTACTAATGTTTAACATGTATTTTAGTACATAAATAGGGATAGTAAGGCCCAGTTTCACACTCGATTAAGTGTCACTTTAGTGCCAAATATGGAAAACTTATCCACAATTTCACAGTGTAAACTTATTGGAATAAGTGACACTTAGCTCTCCCAATCTTCGCCACTTAAGTTCCACTTACTCAAACAGTAAAACTGCGGCTAAAGTGCCAAAATGGGAAAATTAAGTGCGACTTATTTTCTTAAGTGTTTACTGTGAAACTGGCCCTAAGTTTCATACTATTTTTTTTTAAATTTGCGGTGAGAGTTTTAGGTATCTGGAATTATCACAACCCAACCCAAGATTTTAAAAATTGTTTTTGAATTATTTCGCTTGTTTCAATGAAGACTGAATAACTTAGGTAAATTGCTAAGTTCATACCCAGGTTCCCGTGCCAACCTACTTTTTAAAATTAATTACATAAAATTGCATTCAATGTTCATTCATTTTAAATCAATAAATCCTTAAATGTTTACAGTTCCACATCGAAGTAAATAAATACGAATTTAAAAAATACCATGCAGCCTTTCCTATAAAGTAGATTTGTCGGTATAGGTAGTCCCTTGATTGATTTTTTTATTATTTTCAGTAAGAATTCATTTAAAAGCCATCAATTTTTATAAAGAGTATGATATTTAAGTATTGTCCTGTCTCTTGTCGTCTTTAAAAAAAAACCAGAAAAAAAAAATTAAATTTCGCTAGCTGAAAGGAAAACCAAAACTCATCATATGATTTGACTATAAACCCACATCAGCGACATCATTACATTTACAACAACAATAACAACAACAACTAGGTATATATCAAGCATCCGCTCTTTCTCTCTTTCTCTTTCTATTTTTATACACCAACATCATCGAAAATAGCTTTCATTTTCCTTGTTGGATCACCATCACATCTCGCTGTGCACTAGTTAAACACTTCACTACACATCGTTCCACTAACCCCGAGCCCTTAGCCCCCTCTCCCACCCCTTCCATCCCATCGCCACCATCATCCGATGCAATCAGTTTCCAAACAACAAAACAGAGCAAAATAACACAAAAGGATACAATGGAAGGATACCTACCATAGTGTGTGATTATTTGCAAACAAAGTACAATTATCTATCTTGAAAAGCTGCTGCCACTGCATTACAAAGCCGGGTGATTGTGCTTAGAACACCAATACTTCTTCAGCTCTATGCTCTTGTTCGCATATTATATATATGCGATACGTATATGTATATGTATTGGGAAATTTCCCACGAATACATGGATATCACATATCCTGAAGACCGATATAATATAAGTTCAAAGAAAGAAGGCGCCTCATAAAAGCTTCTTTAAGTTCAACAATGTGTAGATTTTTTTTTTATCTTGATGTTTATATGTGTGTTGTCCCACAATATATAGAGCTGTATATATGATGTTGTAAGCCCAGGTCTGGAATATATGTGTCAATGTGTGTATATCAATACCAATACTGCTTGATAATATTGTCGTTATAGCTATCTTCTTATGTACACATACGAAGTGTTATACCTACCTACTCAGGATATCTACTTGTACATTGGGTCTATGATCCATATATATGAAGAAGATTGTCAGAAGATGCCTGCCAAAAGTAACGCATTGTAGGTACATATATGTATGTTATGTAGTTCTATGATTAGGAGCGTTTTGATGAAGCAAAGTTATATACCTACCTTTTCTTTAGCCTGCAAAGAAACAGCTATGCATTTTTGAAAAAACAAAAAAAAACAAAGAACTTAAGTTTTCATCCTTTGATTATGGCAGGGGTTGTTATGTACGATGTTGTAGATATAGGTACTCAGATTTGCCACTTCCCGGAATGAAGGAATCGACTTTGACATATTTTTGTGACAATCTTTTTTTTAATTTATATTTACTTAATTCAAGTAGTCAAATTGGTGTTGATGAATGGCTATATGGAATTATGTACTTCGGTCACCAAAAATATGAAGATTGAGAAAATAATTTTATACCTACTCGTAATCGTAAATCTATTTGAGTAGGTAGAAAGTAGCCCGATGGCATAATGGTAAGTGCGTAAGATTGTCAATAGTGAAAGAAAAAACAAATCTACTGCCTCTTACGTGGGTAAGTGACAAATGCAGTATCTCTTGTCAAGAGAAAAAGTGCCTCTCAACGGATTCAGCAGAAAATTGTAGGTCCTCTCTATTTATACTGCCACTGTGGATGTGACACACGCAGGTATGGTTGAGAAGCAGATTTATATTTTATAAATCTATATGATTTGAACTTTGAACCACTTGCACTTGAAGCCGAAGTTCATGACGGAAGGTGACTTTTTTTAAATTATTGGAACACGCATCTTTGAAGAAGCATATAGAAAAATGAAGACATTTATTCCAAACTTTCAAACAATTGAACATTAGCCGTGTTTTATTATCTTCGGATCTATATCTGGATCATTTTTCAACACGTAATATAACAACAACAACTTAGGATCCAAATAGAGAGCAGGATTTTAAGTTGTTGACTCAGTGCTGTTCAAATCCATTTAAGAAACAATTTTTTACCTTTTCGTTAAAGTAGGTTTAAAACGCGTAAATAAATGTAAAAAACGTAAAAAAAACTCGTAAAAAAGGTAAAGAAGAGGTAAAAAAAGTAAATAACTGAGAAAAAGAGAGAAACTGAGAGCCATCTGTCAAAATTATAATTAATAAATTTGGCAGACGTTTAAAAATATGGAAAGAACAAATAAAAAATTGAAGCATTTTATAATGAAAAACTTGGACTTAAATAAATTAGAGAATCTGTTTTATTAATCATTTTGTTGAAAATAAAATAAAAACTCAATATTTTTTTATTCAACTGTCATCCTTAATCTTCTACAATTTTGATTATTTTTCGCGTTTTTTTTTTTACTTTTTTACGTTTTTTACATAAGCGTAAATCAAGTAAAAAACTTATGTGAAAAACTATGTAAAAAACTTAAAGTAAAAAATCGAACAACACTGTGTTGTATGACGTTTGGAAAAATGATTCAGATAGATAAGTTCCATATAAATCGTCGTGGATAATAAAACTCACAGCTATTTATCTCGAAAAGTTTGCTGGTCTACTGTTGGAAGAGCAAAAAAAAATAAGCACCTCTGTTTATAGCAAAAACTAGAACCAATTATGAAAAATTTGGGAGACTCTGATAAAAATGTTGGCTTAGACTTCAAGACATCTTATTGAGGTAGGAAAAGAATTTTGAAAATTTTAAGTGATACAATTTGATTTATGGAACAAATATCAGATATTTTAATCTAAAATATCAATAAATTTATATTTTGTACCAAACCAACCAACCAAGAATAAATTTTTCTCTACAAAACTCGGTATTTCAGCAAGTCCATTTTATAGAATTTTCCAAATATGTAAATCCTGAATTATAATTTATAAGTTTTGTATAATGTTGTGCTTTTGGGAATTAAGTATAATCACGATTAAATAAACAAATTACTAGCGTAGATAGATATGAAAACATAGCACGTCAACGGTGGGATTAGTCAAGGGCTCCTCATTCTTCAACCATCATTTCATAAAATTATAAAATCTTTTTTTGTTTTAAATGTGACTGCAGAGAAAATTTTACGTTTAACTGAACGAAATTTGTAAAAATTACCAGAAGTAAAATTTTTTACGAAAACCGGTTTCATGATTTTCGCTTCTACATTTCTATTTGGAGCCGTATAAAGCTATAGCTTTTAAGATGGTCAGCAACTTACAATAGTTTTTTGAAGAATTAGGACACCCTTTTATGGAAGATATTATTCTTAGTAATATGTGTGTGTAAAGTGACATTTTGAGTTAGTATATGATACTAAAAAGATAAAATAGGCTTTTGTTGATTTTATAATAAAATGTTGAAAAGATAGGTATGTATATGCTTACTCATTTAAAATGATTTAATGGTTAAAAATTTTGCGTCATTATCTATACAATATAACCATCTTTAAGATTCATGCTATATCTTTCCTGTTAACTTAACTTGGCCAACTTCATAGTTCTTAGTATCTTTTAGCTTTTTTGCTACTACATATTTATATTTTTGTAAGTTGAGAGTTGTAAATTAGAAAAAAAAATTGTATTCATGTGCATGTCAAAAATTTGCAAAGATTATTCTTGCATATAAAATTTATATTCTAAAAAAAAATTGAAAATTTCATACACCTGTAAGAATTGAAAAAATGTTCCACATACGCCACCTCACACCTTTTAATATAAGCTTCATAAAAACTATTATTACTATTTTGGGAAGAAACAGAAGTACCGCAATTTTTTTCTTTTGAAAGCATTATAATTTATTGCAATTATCCGGCTTTGCATACATTTGCAATCATAGGAGTCTTTAGACATTTGGGGGCCCTGGGCCCAAACCGATATGGGGGCCCCTGCAGTTTAAAATTTTTTTTAAGGTTGTGATCCATTTCCTGAGGTACTTTTTTTTTTAATGACATAAGTTCTAGACATAGTTTCTAAGTGAAAAGTTGTACTCTACCTACATCATAAGTTTTCTTAAAAGGGCCATGAAAATATTTTTTTATATAAAATTTTTTTTTCCACTAAATTTTAAATTAATTACATTTTTTCATACATACTTTTATGAAACTCCGCAATGATTTTGTAAAAAGAAATGAAGCATAACATTCTACCTATATTTTAAGGTCATTAACGATCCGATTATTAGACCAAAAGTTATCAGCCAACAAACCCAACCATGAGGAAACATTTACAATTATTATGAATGAAAAATATCTACTAAAAACGTGCATACCTACATAAGTAAATTTTTTTCCGATGGGAACTCAATTTGCCAAGGTTATGGTTTTTTATTGCATTTACTCCACCGTCTTCTCCTCGTTGCATTTGCCTCGATAAAATTTATTCTCAAAAAATTGTTTCAATGTTTTTAGTATGAAATTTTGAACGGTTTTGAAACTGGTATAAGTCTGTCGTTCTGGCTCTAATTATGTATTACAATTTTCATAATCCGTCAATTGGATCCACAGTTATAAGCATTTAACTGAACGCAAATAGGGTGTTTTCGGATTTTTCAAAAATTGGAAAATATTTTTGTTTTTGAAACATGAAATATGAGGTGTGTTTTATTCATTGCTGCATAGCCAGCGCAGCACAAGTCTGAATAAAACTATCACTCACTCTATACGTTCATTTCATTAATTGAAAGCTCTATCGCAAGCACAACCATCTTTTTTTACTGACTTCTTTTTCGCCAGCAATCAAATTGTTTTTGTTTGCCATGGGAAATTTTACTGCGCTGGCTATGCAGCAATGAATAAAACACACCTATGGTGTCAAAAACAAATTAAATCAAAATTTCCTGAAACGTGGATATTTTTTTTAATATGATTACCTTTCCGGAGGTGTAAAATTTATTTCAATCGTACCTACTTGACCCTGATTTTTTGGAACTTTTCAATTTGCATAATTTGTACTGTGTACAAAATTAAAAAACAAAAGTTTATTGGATAAAAAAAAATTACGTTATCTGTCGGAAAATCAATCTATATTTTGAAAACGGAGGAGGAAAATAAATTAACTTAAAAAAGGTTTTAAAATGTATGTATGTACATTACTACATATATGTTTGAATACTAGGCTTTATAATTCCCAGGGGGAATTGGTTGATAACAAACAACGTCGGAGCTATATACAATTTACATGTTAAATGAAACAATAACTAATCTTATCTCCTGCGGGCTTAGCTAAACCCAGAGAATTCTAGGGGCTCAACTTAACAGAAGAACTGTGATGCCGGTGTTGATTAAAAACTTCTTACCAATAGCTTTTTATGAAAACTCTATTCGCTTTCTGTGATGGCGTCGCTAATTCCCGTTGTTGTTTTTTTCATACAAATGTTCAAAAATGGATCTCGCATTTTTGTTCGTCTTTCTGTCCAGTGTCCATCTCTTCTTGAAATTTTTCTAAGATTCCCCCGACATGTTCCTCTTTCTTTCATTTTTAGTACTAAAAATAATATTATCCTTTAGCATTTTATGAATGCTTCGCTTCGCATATTAATTAGAACAACCTCAACTTTCTCGATATCTGTTAAAAATAGAAAAATTCGAATTTAATTTTGTACGATTCTGAATCTTCTTTACCAGTTGAAGGGGTCATGAAAAAAAAGAAGTATACATATACATATTAAGATTTGGAATATATAAATGATTTCTGAGCTTAAAAGATATACCCTTCTAGCGATTTCGCTTTTTTGCATGATTTCACTTTTTGTCACATTTCAAAAAAAAAAAAAATCAAATCAACCCCATTGAAAAATTGTAGGAAATTAAAAAAAGCCACGTTTAAAGATTGAGTGTATCACCAAAATACAGATGAAAAGTGGTGTTATACAAGTATAGTTTCATGAGGCTTTAGGTAATTAAAAAAAATTTTCAAAATTTTAAGAGATCGATTCCAAAAAAGTCAAACCGAGTCCATGCCTTTTTCTAACTTCAAAATTTTAATAATTTTGTTGATTACTTTCCACCTTTCAAAATAATACACTATTGCAAGTTTCAACAATTCTAAATTCTTTCCAAAATGCACTTAGCACAAAATCAATCTTGAACACTTTAAATAAAAACGGGTTTGAAAGTGAAGTCAAAATCTTCAAATAAGAATGCTTAATACGAAAAATGTATTTGAGTTCGTAGAAAAATAGACAGATCAATTTGAAGAGTTTATATGTTTTCACTGGATGAGCTTGGACAAAATAATAGTTTGGGAAGATGTAGAAAAGTGTTGTTTTCTAAAAATCTTGGACTAGATGATGTGGAAATAAAAAATTAAGAATTTGTCTGTTTGTTCCTCAAATGATTCCGAATTTTTTAAAATATTTTTTTGTATTCTTGGAAAAAATATGAAAGTGGAATTTTTTTTTTTTTGTTAATGTGAGAATTAAATTATTTTATAGAAAAGTTGTTATTTTATTCGTTTCAGGTTTTTTTTTCGAGGGGTGGGGGTAGTGTTAGAATGTTGGAAATGTTCTCATTTTTTCATTTAAAATTAAATTCAAAATGCATTGTTTTTTTTGTTCAAAAACTAATGTTTCAATTTTTCTGAGAAAAAAGTATTTTTTGTAAATTTCAATTATTTTATAAAAGACTTACAGCCGTCTGGTTTTTATCAATCGACTAAAGATTAATAAGAGTATTTATCAAAAGTTATAATCCAAATAAGTAGGTACTAAATAAATTTAAATTCCTGCTAATAACACGTACACATGAATGGTTGAGAGTTGTAAGTCACTAGACCCTGGTTCGATTAATTTATTTTTTTTAATTAAAATTTTGAAAAAGAAAAGTTTTTTTTTCGAATTTTATCTTCAAAATTTTGAATTTAAAAAAAAATTTACTCAAGAACTAATCATTAAAATACATTTATTTCAAGACATAATAAAAGAATAAGTTCCTGGCTTTTAAAAAAGCTATAACATAATATTATAAGTGTTGCCGTTGTTTTTGAATATTCATTTTCTATTTTAGTTATTTTTTTTTAATTTGCACCTCCTGCCTAAAGGGGCAAGCACATAAAGTGGCCTTATATCTCAAAATCATGTTCATACAATGTACCAATTATGAAAAAAATTTGATGCTTGTATCACAAAATGCACAATTTTTTAGCAACAAGCCATACAACTATATAGAAAAATAATACTCTTAACTCTACTGATTTATTTATTTTGAAAACGGTTATATTTAGGAAATAAAGTACCAATTTGTTTTTTGTAGGAATTTTTTTATTTTACAAATTAGTCTTTAACATATTATTCTCTGTACACTTGACTTTAAGGGATATGTTTATGAAAAACCAGGTTGGGGGTCTTTTACACCCCGTAAAATTGTTAGCGAAGTGCATATTGATAGGAACTTTTAAAAGTTTCTTAAAAATACCATGAAGAGGCTATACATACCAAAAACCAACTTTTCACCGTCGATTTTTTCTGAATGGTCTTAAATCAAAATTTTCAAAAAAAAAATAAATTTTCGATTTAAAATAAAAAAAAAAAAATTATTCGTCATTTCTAAAAAAAAAAGGAAGATGATTTTTTTCAAAACTAATTTTTTAAGTCTGTATTAATAAATATGTAGGTACTTAGAAATGGGGTACCAATTTTTAAAAACAAATTTTTACAAAATTAAAAAAAAACCGCTGAAATGTTGTCCTCATAAATAGAGATTTCTTAGAAAAAAAGAAACAGATGTTGTACCTGGCGTTGGTGTCAAAACAATTACAAAAAATTTTTAATAAAAATAAGAAGAATCAGAGCAGGTTTTTGTTTTATTTTTGAAAATCATGCAAAAACGACTTACGATGTTCTGCACTTTAACCATCGACATGTCCCATGGGTAAACTATGTATATTGTTTATTTATGAATACCTACTTACATAATGTTATTTTAAAGTGATGATCATTTTGACATGAAAGCTTGTATTATTAAACAGGAAAAATCATGCTGTCCAAACGCGAGGGTTACTTCAATTCCATAGGAATTTTAAATAAATTTTAGGATACAAATAACATTTTTATTCATATTATGAATTTTAATATGAAAAGCTTTAAAATCCAGATGTATGATTCTAAATTGAGAGAATAATTAATATGATGCATTTAAAAATATTTAAGTTATTTTATCATGAGAATAAATTCGCTTGTTCCCTGTTATACACAAATTTAAAATAACTCAAAACTTCTTTGATGGAGAAAAACCATCAAGTTGAATTGTATTTATTTTTCTCTTGATTTTAACATATAAAACGGTGGTTTATTTTTATATATCATGCAAGTTAAAGTTTATTCAAGAAATGGACCAACAAAAGAATGATCAGTAGTTGATAACTTACTTTTTGTTCACGCAAATAGGTCAGATGGCGACCGCTGGACGTTCTACCAGAACTTAATCTCTTTTTCATATATGTACCATTTAAAAATATATACTATTCATTTCACCTCAGAAGTGTGTTCTAAATACATACTTGGAAGCCTTGATTCCGATGAATTACTTAATATTGTCAACATTGAATTCAATTAGGTATGCTTGTGAGGAATTTGTACACAAATCCCAAAGAACCACATTCGTTATAATAATGTAAATGTAAAATGTTTTCTTTAAAATCATTGATGCCGCCACCCGCGGAAGCGGCGGAAGCGGAAGTTTTTGTTTACCATTCTGACGAGGTTTCCATTAAATAAACATTAAATTAACCATCATTATGGTCTTTAAATGTGTATAGGTACCTATAAAAATTAAAAAACTTTTAAAAATAAAGAAAACTCAATACCCTTATACCAAAAATAAGATTGTCCAAATGTTATTTTCTTCGATAAAGAACGAAGCTGAAACTACACATATTATTCTGATGGCTTTAATTAAAAGATGGTTTAAATCATCAATCAAAAAATATAATATCCATAAGGAAATTTTTAAAAATAGTCCTTATAGCTTCATTCCTACTTAGTGGTAGTGCTTTTATAAATATATATATAGGTAGGTATATCTCTACCGGCATGGCTTATATGATAAGATACCTACCACAAAAGTAAGAAGAATATTTTGTTGTTGGTTACGAACATTTTTATTCTTTTCAAGTTTCAACTTCTTCAATTTTAGCAATCGTTTTCACTCAACATGGATATTTGTAAATAATTTTCCCAGTATTTTCATTACATAGCTTTTCCTCGTGAGTATTTAGGTGTGTTAGTGTGTGTGTGTGTGTGTGTTTTTATTTTTTCAAATTCCATCAGAGTATCTAATTATTTTCCCATTTTTACTTACACGTCATCGTCTACGTAATTCAGGGTTCTACAGAGAGAGCTGTTTATACATCAATTCATATCAAAAAAAAAAGCTTAAAATGGCGTCTGCGCGGGAAAAACAACGGCCTTTATAATATTATTTTCCTTTTTATAACTTGTCCCAGAGTAACTTCCTGCTTGATTTGGTCTTCTATCTTTTGCTTTTGTTATAGTTGAACAGGAAAAAGAAGAAAAAAGACAAACACATACCTACATACCTACACAATCAAATTATTAAAAAAAAAAATAAGGGAGAAAACTCTACCATAACCAGGCAATGGGACACTTGTTTTCTTCGGAAAGAAGACAGCAAAACAAAAACAAAACCGGAAAGCTTTTTTTTTGTATGTATTTAGCCTAATTTAAGTTTTTAATTAATGTTATTAAAATTTATTATCCTTAGAATCAAGCTGCAAAGCTCGTGTGTCTTAAACAAGCATAGGTAGTGTGTTGAAATGAATGCAATTAAGGTCCCATAATGAGTTCAAGTTATCGTATATTGTAGGTAGGTATTTAGGAACATGGATTATAATAGAACATATAGGCTTTTTTTGTTCTGCCGCATTTTGCTTTGTGACACCAAAGGGATTGGAATAAAATGTGAAGTACTTAGTAAGTACCTGGTGACTCCACCTTTCAAAAAAGCTAAACAAAGTACCTACCTATCAACTATATATTGTACTGAGTGTGTGTAGCTATATAGGTAAGTTTGAGGACGAAACTGAAGAAAAGTCTGAAGATATTTTTGCACGTTTTTTAGAGACACTTTTGTGTGAAGTCCATTGGCCTTAAAATCAGGGGCGGGTATACTGTATAGGTAGGTACTGCTATAGTTTATTTAAATTCTTTTTTTTTTTATTTTGTATTGGAGTTTCTGACAAAAAACTAGTGAGTTTGCAAGAATATACCGAAAATGACCAAGTTTGTTGAAGTTTTTTTTTTGTTTTTTCGGAAGATTAAGGTCAGAAGTTTATTAAATTCTAGGCACATGGCTTTGTCTTTTTCCCTTGGTCATGGCTCATGGGAAGTGTAAAAAATAATGTTCTCGAAAACTAGAAGGAAAACAATTGATATACCTACACAAACATCCGGCTTTTATTACCTTCTATTTTATAGTTTGTCCCTGGTCAATGAATACACTGAAAGCGGGTGTAAACTGTTAAGGTTGAGACGGAAAGAATTATTGTATTGATTTCATAACTTTTTTAGTTTTGAATCGATATAGCTAATATTGTAAAGTATCTAGTATTATAAAAGCAAGTTGAAAAAATAAAACAAGAGAAATTAGCTTCGATAATATTTTTATAAAATAAAATTTAGTAAAATCGTGATTGACGAGTCTGAAATTTTTCATCCAATTAACATGTGAAAATAAAGTGTGTGTGTGTTCAAGCAGGCAGTATTTTCTACTTAATTATTTTTGTATTAAGATTTAAGATTCTTTAAATTATTTATTTTTAATTTTCAAAAAGGATTTTCTTCTTAAGTATTTTTGTATTAAGATTCTTTAAATTATTTATTTTTAATTTTCAAAAGGGAAAGCATATTTTTCTCAAAATTATTACTCGAGTCAATTCGTGGTTAGAACGAACCCTAGTTGGAATTTGGAGGTTAGTTTTGAGTTCTTTCATTTGTTATGTTTTTTAAGGTGCTCTGAATCTGAGATTTGCCATCAAAATTTTTTGACAGGACATAAACATGAAAGTGCAAAAGAAGTAAAATAGGTAGGTATCTCGTTTTTTTTTTTTGCGTTTTTTTGATTTTTTGGATTCAGTATTCGAAATAATATAAAAAATTTAAGAAAACAAAACTATACCCCGCACAACTTTCCTGGTAAAAACCCAATTTGACTTGACTATTAAAATAATTTTTTTTAATTTGCTCAATTTTGGATATTTTTAGACATTTCACAAAATTTATCTGTCATGCATTAAAAACTTTTACAAAAATCTTTTATTTCTATAAAAAAAACGGTTCCTATCATTAAATTTAAAAAAATTTAATAGACGACGTCAAATTTTAAAAGAGTGGTTTTTTACAAGTTTTGTCTTATAGGTACCTATACATATGTTTTTTTAAAAAGAAATATTGGTATGCAAATTTTAAGAATTTATCAATGCAGAGCAAAAATTTCATCCTCAGATGAAAAAAATTACTCCCCAGTAAAATTTGGAAAAATTTGTCCAACTTTAGGTATTTTTAAAAATTCATTTTAGTACACTATTTTATAAATTATAATATTTTGCAAAATTGAGACAGTATTATTAAAGAGAAAGAAAATTGTAAACGAACAAAATGCTGGATGACAAAACTTTTAGATAGATTCAAATACACTCTAGTTATATTTTGATATTGCACAATTTTTACTAGATTATTATTTGGAGAGTGTTTTATTATAGTTCTTGAAGATGAAAATAAATAAACTATAAGTACAAATTGGAATTTCTTAAATTTAAAAAAAAATCACCCTGATATCCCCAAACGAAAAGAAAAACAACCCCAAAACTGGAGGGAAAACCCCTAAGCTGTTAACCCTGATGTGGAGTTAAAAAATGAGTTTCGAAAAAGTTATGACACGTTTTTTTTATTTAAATAGAGAAAGTTGAACATAAAAAAAAATTGTGTGAGAGCCGGGACTCGCGGTTAAGATGTGTAAATGTCAATGTTGGTCCAAGTGCCGAAGACACGTAATATGTGACACCGAACGTATTACACGTAACTCGTAAGGGTCACGTTTTTAGTTTATCCTACCACCACCGACTGGTGATAATGGTCTAGTGAAAAATTGGATTTCGTTAAATAGATCCAATAAAATTAGCTCACTCAGATAATTTAATTTATCAAAATCTTAGTAAAACAAAAGAAAATGAGAAAAAACAAGATTTTCCTTACAGGTTTTTAAGCATTTTGTGTTAGGTAGCTATACAGTTAATTTGCTGCATAATAAGCCAAATATGGCGTTTCATATTATACCTTTCAATAACAACAATTTATAATTACATACACAACAACAGGAGTGATACAACACCCCAGCAAGGATTTAATGGAAAAAAATATTTTTAAGATCCTAGTAGGTACCTTTCATTTCTTCTTAATAAAATTTTTTTATAGATACCCCTGAAATAAATCAGACAAGATAGAAGACTTAGCACTATTTGATACACCTTTAACTAAAGTTACTTTTTATACTTGGCAGACAAAAATTTTAACAAAACCGTTTGTCGAAAAGCGAAAATAAAAAGGTTGTATTGAAGGTGTCATTAAAAACGATTTTTAGGATTATTTTTTTCAAGAACTTTTTTCTATACAAAGCTCAATGTGGAGCAGTTTTTGAGAAAAAAAGGATTTTCACTAACGTTTAACAAAATTTTTATGACAGATACGTTTATTTTTTGTTCAAAAAATTAAAAAATATAGGCAAACACACTATTTTCACATTTTTAACTGTCAAAGTGTAATTATTTGGAGTTAGTATTGTACTAAAATTATTAAATAGGTATTTAGTGATTTTGAATTAAATAAAATGCTAAAAAGATAGTACGATTCTAATTCGTTCTAAATTTGGAAAATCGTATTTTTAACTTATAGCATCATACTTAAAATGCTTTAACCTTATGCTTAATCTTTATAAATTTTTATACACATCGTTAAAATGACATTTTTCGGATTTCTTGTAAATAGATTTTTTCGATTTCGTTCAATATTTCTGTAGATATGGTTAAAGTTATACATCTCAACAAATTGGCAACACTAATAAATTAGTAAAATTTGTGTTTTCTTGTCAACAATGCCGAAATAATGAAAATTTCATGATATTCAAAATCAAAAGTTTAAATATTATAAGATCGAACTCTATAGCCAAATTAATACATAAATGCTTTAGTTGGGTTTATTTCGATTCTTATTAAACAGACAAAAAACTATTAATCTTGATATTCTAAAAATGTTTTTTCACAATTAAAAATATTAGCTGCAGATTTATTTTTTTTTAAGTCTCAATCCATGGCATTTGATTCATTTTCAAGCCACATCTGTACCATGCAGGTGCTCTAAATACATGTGTGTTGATCTGCTGATTAAATTTGATATTTGAATTTTGACACGGATTTGATGACGCATTTCAAACGTAGTGTGTTAGGTAATAGATTTCACGACTCGGCTTTATTTTAAAACCAATTAAATATAATACTATACGTCGACAATTATATCGATCGTAGAAAAACAATTCAGTTCTTCTTCTTTGAAAATTTTTTATAAGGTTTCGAAAGTTTGTTTTTGTTTTTTTTTTTTTTAATTTTGAAAAATAAAATTAAAGAATGATAAAAATGTCTGGCTTCAAAAAAGCTTTACCTTGACATGGTAGCTTTATTCCAAAACTAGTTTCAAACAGTTTCAGACCGCCATATTTGGCCATTTTGGATCTGAAGTCGGTTCACAAGTCAAAAATTGTACTATTTCTAGCAAAATAAACCGCTCACAAGCAAGTAAAACATTTCCTATTCTTGTCAATTTTAGTCCAAGGAATTTATTATGGTTATTTCTGGGCTGGTTGTCAAATTCCAGGTTGACTTCTGTCATATGACAGAATTAATTGTCAGTTTGAATTAAAATATTAATGTCGACGAAGGGTTGCCCAAGTGTTATTTTTTTTTTTATTTTAGTTTTGACATATAAGCATATTTTTTTGTATTATTTTATTAATCTTTTAACTAATAAAATTAAAAAAGTTTGCTAATTAGCATAACTAATTCTTAAGAAGGAAATGCATTTTTTAAATAATGTATAGTGCTTTTTGAAGAATTAATGCATTTATATCTTTATATCAGGCTTGTGAATTTTTGAATTAAAAAATTTAGTCATAAGCTAGTTGATGAGTTATGAATTAAAAAAATGTTAATCAATTTTTTTAATTCATACATCACTAACTAGCTTGGGAATTAAATAGTTTTTAATTCATAAGTCACTAAACTAACTTAAGCCAAGCTTAAGCTAAGAAGTGATTTAAGCTTTTGCAACCTTGCTTTATATTAAAAATCTTGACATAAGCTGGTAAGTTTATTCTCAGTTAACATTTAATTTTCTTGGGATTCTTAAAAATTTTGATTAAATTTTATCACTGACTTACGGCAACTCTAGCCGAATATATTTTTTGACCTTTAAAAAATGGTTCCGAATGAGTGCAAAAACCGTTCCCGACATTTTGTCAGTTTTATTTTTCTTTGAGAGCATTTCATCTCTATCCTGAATTTTGACATTTAGCCAAGATTTAGTGCGAGAAATGTTGGGAACAGAGCTAGTTTCATATTATTTTTAATATTTTTTTGTATAACTTCTTACTCTGGCAAGTTTTCTAATCCACCCCTAATGAGGGATAGACTAATCGTTATAGGAAGACCACAGCGCACGAATGGAGAACAACCACACAAAATTTGGTGCGTGTACAGCTGTGTAATTAGAAGAAAAACGTGCTAGCTGGTTAAGACTATATGCGGAATATTCTAAATTTCAAGCGCCATCTTAAAAAAGTAAGTAATTAAATGGCTTACAAGAGAGTTAGCCAAAAACTTGTTGATTTTCTTTTGAAAATCATGCACTTTGGTAAAAAAAATTTATTGAATTAAATATCATTAAAGTTTTTATATTTAAATTCAATGTGCGATGTAGGTACTGTACGTAGGTTGTTTTCCATGTCTATAAGATCCTGCCATAGGACGACCTACCCTCATCGAGTTACCAGATAAAGAGTATACAGTTTTTTAGGTACTGTTTTAAATATCATTTTGCGCATGGGTTGCCTGCCACGGTCAAGGCATAGGGTTGACCATGCTTTAAAGGTGCATTTTTGGGTTTTTTTCAATTATCTGACCCATCTCATTACAGGGATGGAAAATTCGGTACAATTGTATCGAATTCGATACAATTGAGTTTGGTCAAGTACAAAAGTACAATTTGCCTTATTTCAGTACAATTTTATGAAACCTGTTTTCATTAAATTTGCAAATTTTCTAAATCTTTAATTATGTCGAATTTTTTTCAACAAAAGAATCGAATATTTTCTGTAGTTGAAAGGAATGCGAAAAGAATCGATTTTTTTCGGTGTTTGTGTGTGACACTTGACAGCAGCAATTTTAAAGTAAAACGTCAAAAAAAAATATTCAATTTGGAAATTATGAGGAAGTTGTTTACAAATCAACTTACTATGTGTTAAAATTTCACTAATCACTTAATAAACTTAATAAAACAAAATAACTAAAAGCAACAAAATCGAACTTAATAATTCCATCAACAAAATATCAAGGTGATTGCTTTGACGGGTAGGTATTTTGCGACGAGAATTTCCTGCAATAGACGATACATTGCAAGACTTTGTGGAGGACAAATGGAAATATTAGTAAATATTTTAATATTTTTAACAAAAATCGGTTGGCCTATTTGTCTACATCGCGACGTGAGACTCCTATGAAATGAAGTTCTCTTCCAAAACAATATTCTTTGTCCTTGAACAGCAGAATCACTCACGTTGATTGAATTTCAAGAAAATTATTTCCACTATCTTTTATTACATTTTTTAATTTTACTGCACCGAGAACGGCTTAAAAATACACTGAAGAACGTAATTATTTACCTTATTCGTTAAATGAAACTGAACTTATTACTGTGTGTGATTTATTTGTTATTATTAATTGAAAAACAACACACAAAAATATTTAATATAAAATTCACCGAAAATTCTTTCAACAAGCCGTTGTTTCCGTTCCCCATTCGTCCGCAAATGTCGAACGAATTTTTTCATACCAGAATATTATAAAGTCGAAATGTTGAAACAAAATGCAAGTTCAAACGTGTTCTGCCGTGATAGCAACAAAAAAACTTGTTAAAGAATTCATCGTGCTATGATTTTTGATATAAATGAAAATTATTTGAAAAAATAACGTGAAAAATGCAAGCATTTTGACAGAAGAACTTTTAGACTGAAAAATAATTATATAAATAATTTTCACTTCTGTCAAAGTGCTTGCATTTTATACGTTTTTCAACTTTTTTTTATTATAAAGTAGTTATTTCTTTATATTTGATGTTTTTTGTTTATTTATGTATGTACATATGTATATTTATGAATTGTTTTTGTTTATGATTTAAAGAATAAAATATTTTCGTTACATATAAAATATTTTTATTTTTTCATTCAACAAAAAAAAATTTTCAGTACAATTGCCTTCATTTCAGTACAATTTTAAAGAAGTTTTCAATGCATTCAAAAAATGTCGTTTTCCATCCCTGATCTCATATGGTAGGGTTTAGTGATATAAAAAAAATATAATCTACAAGGAAACTTTATTCAAATATTTTGAAATACGTGATTATTTTTTAAATCGTAATTTCAGTGTGGTAAATTAGGGTAAACAAAGAAAAAGGGTTAAATTCTATTTTCTAAACCAAAAATGATACAGAGTTGAATTTTTTTATAGTTGATAGATGTTTTTAATAATTGAAAGTCGTACATACGAACACACATTTTAGAAAATCCAAAACACGAGATAAAAACGTTTAAAGCAAAAAAAAAACAATAAAAAAAAGACGTTGGAGAAAAAAATCACCTAAAATAAGGATAATGTTTTCTAAAAATAAATGGTATATTTTTGAAAATCATATAAGAAATAAAAAGACCCGTTTTTGCAAAATTTTCGATTTAAGCTTTTTTCCTGGATAGATGAATTTTTGAACAATATATATTTCTCTCATCAATTTTCGTTGGTTTTTGATTTTTTCCTTTTTAATCTCTCATTGGTATTTTCATAAAAACATTGTCCACACTCTGAATTTCAGAGAAGTGACAGAAAATTTGTGGATTAAAAGTATAACCAAAATGTGAATAAGTGGTTTGAAAGGTACAATTATCATGATATCAAATTCTGGTTACTTTTTTTTATAAGCACTAAAATTCTTAAAAAAAAACAAGAAATGGTGCTCTGTCACTTTCCCTAAGCTTAAAGACTTCAATCTTGGTGATCCCTTTAATAGTAACCAAGTTATAAGCGTTTTATGCGAACTCGATGAGGGTAGGTTGTCCTATGGCGGGATCTTCTACTATTTTTTTTTACTTTATAAGACTTTCACTATTATTATATTAAATTTTAAAGTGCGACCCTTCCCTTTCATTATTTTAAAAGCGTATATAAATGTAAACATACACTAACACCAATTTCGTTATGTGTATGTAGTTTACAATTACGAGTTGCGTGGGTTATAGTGCAAACTACGTCACACAAGCAATAAACCTTTAAGAAAACTCACTATATAACCCCATTTAATTGTGTATAGATATAGCTATTATTTCGTCCCAACTCCCACGACTTTTCATCTTTAAATTCCAAGAAATATCTTATACAACATATTATTATAACAAAACCCATGACTCACTCATGTTTTAGCTCAAAACAACAACATAATCTAATACCAACTAAGAGTACTAGAGGTTTTGGAGGGTTATCTTATAAAGAGATGAATCATATAGCTGATGGCAAAACAGAACTGAATCAAATAAAATCAATTAACATCTTGGCACGGTATTTAATCGTGAATGAATTTAAACTTCTGCACCTCCTTTTTTTTAATATTTTGCCACACGAACTAAAAAATCAATTCCATCAACCCATTCAATTTAATTTAAAGTAAACTTTTGCCAAAAATTGAACAGCGGTTTTCTCTTTTATTGGCTGGCAAATTTTGCTTTGTGCAGGGTTCCTTTTGAGAGTGAGGACTGAGGAGCCCCATTTCAACTTGTGCAGTAGTCATTTAGACATGACAGTGTAGGGCAACAATTTTTGGCAAACAAATAGTCAGCCATAGAGTATTATGTACAGGACATAAACTAGGTACCTACTGATGATCCTTGGGGAAAAACGTTTTTTTTTTTTTGTTAAATTGCGCTGCTGGCCGAAAAGTTATATGTCGGGTGTTCTGACCTCGTTTTTCATTGACCATTAAGGGCAATGTTTTATGAGAAAAAGAAGTACTTATGTATCCAACGTTACGACAAACAATGCCTAGGCTATATACCTAGTATAAAAATGCAGTTCCATTTTCATGCAAGATCTAGAAGGATACCAAGTATGTATATCCATCCCTTCTGCAATCTACATTGCGACAATTATTATTATTATTATTATTTTTTTTGTTTTCTGAGAAAACGAGTAGCTATGATCCGTTGTAGATGCTTGTTCTACTTCCACTGCAAGGAGAAGGAAGCTATGTGTGGTGTGTGCCTTTGGATATTATCAAGTTCCAAGAGTTTCCGAGAGCTCTTGCTTAAAAACAGGTATAGCAAGTCACCATGTTTTGTATACCTATACTTTATCGCATCGCTTAATGCGGATGCAAGGGATGTGGTGATGTGGCAAGGAGTGTTGTATAGGATAGCCAGCCAAGTGGAGAAAAAAAAAGTATCTATATAGTAAAAATAAAGGAAGTCTGGAGAGTTTTTCAGCATTAATAAGAGTATTATCTGCACTTTTTGAACTTCCTTTGGTTTTCCATTTAATTTTTGCATTTAGTTGGAATTAATTGCAGTATTTATAGAGCTATATCACTTGGCAAAGGAAACTAAAAGAAGGATTTAAAAAAAAAAAAGTAAAAACGATTTTTGTTTTAGCAAAAGAACAAAATTAATAAGGAAGTTTAAAGACTTTTCAAAAACAATATTTTAACAGATTACAAATCTAACAGGAGGATACAAAAAAAATAAACAACAACTAAGATTAGATACCTACTGCATATATGAAGATGAAGAGTGGAAGGGATGATTATTGTCCCTTTTCAATTCAATTCGAATATTTGTGAGATTGTGAGATTCAACTGCAAAACAATTATTATGATGCACAAACAAATTGAAAAAGGATTTGTAAAGTGTAGGAGACAAGTCACTTTAAATCTTGCATAAGGCTTCTTTTTTTTTAATAAGAAAGAAACCATTTCAAAGTCAATTAGATAAAAAAAAAAGAATTTAAATAACAGAAGAAAAAAATGTGACCTACTTTGAGTAGAGATTATATAAAAGGGTCGCAACGAAGGGTTGAAAAATATAAACTTCATCATATGTCTTAGAATTTATAGCATATATAGAGATGCGATATAAGGATAAAGGACTTTGTTCTATAAAAAGAGTTGAGTGTTCGGGACCACGTGGACGACGCACGTGACAGAGATTTATTCATATTCTTCACATCACCATGGATTTCCATCAATTGAATATAGAAGTGCAGACATACGCTGAAATCTTAAGTCCTAAAACCAAAAAAATGATGGATCCATAACAAAGCTAATATACTTTGTTTTGTGCAGAGTGAAATATAAGGAACATCAAACATCATGGAAACATTGTGTCTCTGAACGCAACATCGAGTCAGTAATTTTCACTCAAATCGTCTGCATTGAGAAAGCCTGCCCTGCTTGCCTGCGTATATTCATACGGCAAATAACTCTATAACTCTTTTAACAACTCTATATAGCGTTATATTTTGGCCCTTATAATGGTTGCATCACTTAAGAGGCCTTTCCTTATATTTGAAGAAAAACTGAAAAAATAATGATTCGCTTTGCAAATACGGTAATTATGGCAATAATTTAAAAAGCATATAAAAGAACTAATTATTGTCTTTCTATATGGCAACCTTGATTTTTGGATAGTTGGCATACTAAGCAAAAAATATTTGAAAATATACCGTCGTATTGTCAAATTTTTCCTAACATTGCTTAACCCTTAACAATTTCAAAGCTAAACTATTGAATTGATTGAAACAAATTTTGGTCTTATTTTAAATGTATTAAAAGAATATTTCAATTGGTGGCAGCCAAAAATCATAATTCATTAAGATTAAGAAAATATATTGATTTAAAAAACAGTAAAAATACAGTTTTGCAACTCGTGTTTTCTTATATGTATTTAAATAATTTTGTTCCTGTAATGATCCTTACTTATAAATTGATATTTTAAAATTCAAATTCAATCAAAAAAAAATTAATCATTAACAAGGTATTTTATACAAAACAATAATTTTTTAAAGACTCTATCTAAAAAAATTATCGAGATTTTAGTTCAGACACGTGACCGCCAGAGTATGTATGAAAAAGAAAACTAAACATAAAAAACAACACACAAGTAAATCCAATTTTTGATTAAAATCGAACGAGTCGTTTTCAAAAATCAAAAAAACACATGTATTTATTAACAGTTATTACGTATTGACAAATGTGATGTTTTCATTAATTAAAAAAAAAATGTCAAACAGTAAAGCGTAGTCCATATTGTCGGATAAGTACGTAAAACTGCTTAGTCCGCTTTTGCTTATCGCAAGTAAAAAACTAAAATCCTAGAGTGCTGTTGAAAAAATTGAAAAAAAAACAAAATTAAAAATGGCCGTTTGAGTGCACCCATCGAATTTTTAGAAAACATTTTTTTTCTTGAAAAAAATAAAATTAAATTAATTTTAGTCCAACCTTCCACATAAAACGATTTTTAAACTTTTAATGATTATAGGTAGTTGAATAATAATAATAAAAGTCATTTTATGTCAAGTCATTTTAAGAGCCAAAATGACATTTTTTTGCAAGAATTATTAATTATGTCATAAAATCATTACTTTGGCATCAAAATATTTATGAACTGATTTTTTTTCTAAACTTCATAAAATTCACAGTTAATATTTTCACTGATCGTTTGTTATTATTGTTATATTAAATATTAGATATTATTGGGAAAAAATATTTAAAAAATATTTTTTAAATTTTTCTTAAGTCTGGTGATGAGATGGGAAAGTCTTAAAAACATTTACCTACTTATATAATTAACAAATAATAAGAACAGTAAAACCCGCTTAAGAGAAAAACCCGCTTATCTGAAACACTTTTTTCATCCTTGAGTATTTGTCGACCAATTACCTTTATAACACTCCGCTTAAGCGAGACTTGCTTAAGTGAAAAACCCGCATACTTGAAACATATTTTCAGTTAAATTTAATATTTTTTCAAAGAAAGAAAAAATTTAATAGATCAGAACGAAAAACTTTCTGAACGCTTTTAGGTATACCTTTTTTTATTTTTCACCTCTACCAAATTTTCATCACGAAAATGACATTTGAATTTCTGATATGTCACAACCCTTTTTGGAATTTTTAAATCCGCTTAAGAGCAATTTTTTTCACTTATCCGCTTAGGGAAATTTTTTTTCACTTAAGCGGGGGTTCGTTTAAGTGAAAAACCAGCTTAAGTGAAAGAAAGGCAGTGGCATTTTGCAGTTTCTTTTAAGCGGGTTTTACTGTAATAAATAATATTGCACGAGAATAAGAAGTTTTTTTTTCAATTTATTCACAAATTCATAGTTTTGTGAAAAAAAAATTAAACAGGGCTATTTTCTTCTACAAAAATTTCAGTGGTTATAAACCTAAAAGTTATCACCCTATCAAAGGATGGTATCATTTTTACAAATTAAGCTGTCATTTTTAACTCGCTCGTTTCTTATAACAATTCGAATTGAAAAAAAAATAACTTCGCCGATTTACATTAAAACAAAACCCAACAACCATAGCACAGTGCGGTATTTTGACCTGAAACGTGGCCATAAATCAATTTTCTCAATTTTACCTCCCAGGATTAAGCTTCTGTCCCATAACAGGTAGATAACCAGGCTACTCTTAAGTGAAGTCTATCTATAAATTGGTCACCCTTGTTCGCGGAACTATCAGTGCAACCAGCACTAGTTGAGTAAGCACGATTTTTTTGCGATTTTTAAAAACAAAGTGTATTTTCTGCGTGTCTTTTTTTAACCTTAAAAGTGATTTTAGTGAAAAAATTTGATATGGATATCGTTAATCAAGGTATGTATAGAATTTTAAGTAAAAATTTATTTGTATATTCAACTTAATTTTTTCATATCGATGAGTTAAAGTATTCACTTAAAAAATTTGCACTTTTTTCGCTGTTTTTTTCTTCAAAATATTAGTGTTTTTAAAATAGCGCAACACCCCGCAACATAATCTATCATATATTTTATTTAACTGCTGGATATGTAGAACAATCTTAGCTTTCAAACCCATTCACAAGTTTTCACCTAAGAAAAAAAAAGAGCCTTTGAAAACACTACTTTAAAACGACCAACCCTTAATAATAGATTTTTATATTATTCCAGTTGACTCTAATTCCAGCTTTTTCTATGACCAGAAAACAGCTCCAAGAGTTGGTAAGAGGAAGCTCACAAAGGCTCCTTGACGATAAACTTGAAGATTTGGATAAAAAACTTATGAATATAACAAAGTGTCCCCCAGAGAAAAAAGATGAATTTCTAAAAATTATCAAGGCATACAAACCAAATTATAAACGAAAATGGCAACTCTGCAATAGCACAGAAAGGGTTTTCTTGGATAAGAATGAAGAATGGCTTAGCGAAAAAATAAAACTACCTGTTGTCATACTTCCCAGAAGGTCTCAAGGTCGCCCAAGCAAAGAATTCGGGGAATCAAGTGACCGAACAAAACGTCGAAAAACAGTGGAACTTCGAAAAAGTGTGTCTGTTGATGAACTGACATACGCGGCACTGATGATATGAGAGCCATTGAATATTGCAAAATATAAGGTGTGTTTTATTCATTGCTCCATAGCCAGCGCAGCACATGTCTGAATAAAACGATCACTCACTCTATACGTTCATTTCAATAATTGAAAGCTCTTTCGCCAGCACAGCCATCTTTCTTTTTTACTGACTTCTTTTTCGCCAGCAATCAAATTGTTTTTGTTTGCCAAGGGAAATTTTGCTGCGCTGGCTATGCAGCAATGTATAAAACACACCTATTGCAAAATTTTATGAAAAATCAATTAAAAAACGAAAAAAAAAACACGTTTTTCTAAATTTCATCTTTAAAACTTAATTTCTCAAAAACTATTTAATGAAACAACTTAAATCAAAAAACATAAAGAATGAAATATTAGCTTTAAAAAAAGTGATAGCACAGCATTGTATGTGCTTTTTTTTGATTTTTAATATTTTTTTTTTCCCGGCTAATCAGGAGGTAAGTGGGTAAGCACTTAAGTGGGTTTTACTGTACCCAAAAAATGAAAATTTATCATTTTTTTTTTAAATATTTTTTTATAGCACAAATATTTTTTTGTTTTTAATTTTAATTAAAATAATGAAATTTAATTTTGTACGAGAGTTTCAAGGGAAATTTGATCAAAATCAGTTTTTAAAAACTTCACCATTTCTAACATGAAAGTAAACCACAAAAAAGTACCATTTTTCTTAACAACCTGTCGTAACCATAATCATAATCAAGGATTCCAGTGCGTTGGTCCGTATCTATAATTTTTATAAAGCTAAAAACTTCACTAGGTATATAATTCACAAGACAAAAATCATATTAATAACATTTTCACTCGTACTGTTTATCTTAGTTAAAATCAAAATTACCTGTAGTAAATTTTTAAACAATTGAAGGGCATATTGAAATAACATGATTATGAAACACTTTTATAAAATCACCTATATATTATATTTACTTTTTTGTTTTCGCAAAATAATTAAAATTTCTAAATGACAAGTAGCTACTTATTGTAGGCCATAAAGTGTATTTATATTATATCTTTGTTTGTCAGTATCATGAAAAAATCCACCACACGTTTATCATGAAATAATATTAATTAATTCTTATACCGATGTACTTCTTTGATTTTTTTTTTTTATTTTGAATAAGACGAGAATAATATTAAAATGGACTTGGATTACTTTTTATAATAAACCATTAAGTTATCTAGAGCACTTACTGCAGTAAAACTAAATGTGTATACCTACTAAGGCTGTCATAGAGTTGTCAAAATACATATCTCACTCAAGAAAAAAAAATAGTTTCTGGGCATATTTCGCTTGCTTGTGAATAAATTAACAATCACGCAACCAAAAAGTTTATTTAAACATGTGCCTCTGGGGTCTCTTTGAAATTAATTTTTGAATAAAAAGACAGGTGGAAAAGTAAAACATAGGAATTCTGTAAATAAATTTAAGGACAATATTATTGTTATGAATATTGTATATTAATATTATTCTATTTAAAAATAAAAACGACATAATACAATACTAATCTTAATTTTTTTGGATTATGGGACAGTTATTCAGCTTTCATTGAAACTCATCATTGAAAAATATAATTTCTCTTTTTGAGACACTTTGAAAGCAAAATCCGTGAATATTTTTATGTCAATAAAAAGCTAATGACTCAATTATTATTTATAGTAAAAAAATATTTCACTTTAAAATCTTCTAAGATTTCAATGATCAATTATAAAAAAAATTCAATCTTTGAAATATAGAAATTCCTTTACGGTGTTAACTTGGGTCAAAATGAAAGTTTTTTTTAATAAAAATTAATAATTAATAATTAGTAGAAAATTTATAATTAATAATTTAAAAAAATAACTTTTAAGATGAAAATGACCAAAATTTTTAATAAAAATCAATTTGCGTATAATCCAAAATGGAGCCCAACGCAAATGAGCTTAAATTCCTTAATTTTAAAAATAGTCTATTTTTCCTATTTAGATTTTCCAAATTTTAGCATTTTTTTATGCATTTTGTCCAAGTCGAACTATGAGTCCACTTTGAAAAATTTTACAGGATACCAAAAAACCCTACAAATGTTACAAAAGGTTTTAAGATTCTGTAACATTGGGATAAAATGTATTAAAACAATTTGTGAAGAATGAGTTTCTAATAAAGAAATGGTATCAAAATCTTAATTTTGTTTGATTTAACAGGTTAACGTTATAAATTATAAATGTAACAATGTACCTACGGGATGATTTGCATAAGCTGTGACAAAAAAATAGAACGTCGAATGAATGGTCTATTTTTGGACGTTTAGGAAGTATGAGTAATTTTCTAATAAACTGACTGAAAATCAAAAAAAATAATTTCAAACAACGGCAACACTTAGAAATATTATGTAAAAGCCAAAAATATTATTTTTTCCATATTCAATGCTTGTATGAATTTTTATAGCCAAATAATTAGAACCAGAAATTGGAAATAGTTAAATATACTTCTATGCTCTACATTTATTTTCCTCAAAAATTTGAAATAGTAAAGGCATTAAGTTTCTGTTGTAGTTTGACTAATAATTATTGAAAAAAGCATTCAATATTAAAAATAAAAAAAATATTGTAGGTAAAGTAAAATTTAAAAAAAATTGTTTTTATTAATTTTTTTTAATTAAGAGTTTTAAAATTAATTGTTTAAAAATTATGTCGATTAAATCAATTTTATTTAAAAAGAAAATGCACTAATTCATTTCTGGTTTTTAAAAATATAGCATAATATTGTATACGTACTGTTGTTGTTTTTTTAATAATTTTTTATATTATTTTAACATGCTTAACATTTTTTTTAAATTCAGTAATTTTTTTACATATAAAATACCTTTTGGTAAAAATCAAATCCGAAAAATGGTTATAAATGGCACCTTTCATAAAACCATTTTATTTGATTTTCGATTTTATCAAAAACAGTTCAAACGATATTGTTAAATTTTTGTTATGGAGTATGTTTTAAAAATTTTTTGAAATAATGAATACCAAAATTTTCAAAAAACAAATTTTCTTTGGATTTTTAAAAAAGTTCCAAGTTATTTTTTTGGAAACTTAGCAATTCGAAAACTGCTTAAAATATTTTTATCAAACTTTGCACCTTGCAGTCTTTTAACATTATTTACCAGATTTTAAACAATTTTGTTTCTATATAGCTAAGCTGTGTTCGTTTTTTTGGCAGGAATTGAGAGGACCTACAATTTTCTGCTGAATTCGAACGGCTAAAATGGGAAGTACTTTTTCATGACTAGATACTCTTGGAGGATTTATCAATTACTCGCAAGAGGCAGTAACCGGTGAAAAACATTTTTCTTATTTTTTTAGGTGGCATAGACTGGGAATCGAACCCTAGACCTCCCATACAATTGTTTAAAAACCGTTAAGGAAAATCTCATTTTTTTCGAAAACGACAAGGTGCTACGATTTTGATTAAACATTTTTTTTGAGGTTATATCAGTAGGTACGATCTACCATAATATTATTGGAAGAAATTTTGTATCAATCTATTAATAACGGTATCTCTCATAGAACCATTTTTTTTTTATTTCTGACCATCTCATTATCTGTTGAACCGATTTAAATGAAATTTCTTACGCAAAAGCATCTAATAAGTTTTTATTTAAATTGCATATCAGAATTTTCAGATAATAAAATAATTTGGGATTTTTTAAAAAACTTTTCAAAATTCGATATTTCAAAAACAGTAAGATGATTTTTTCAAAATTAAATAATTATCATTAATAAATGCTAAAAAATTGCGTACCAATTTTTTTTAAATGTTTTTAAAAGGTTTTATATAAAAAAAATATTTTGTTTTAAAACCGCTCAAATGATTTTCAATGTTTTTTTTCTCATAAATTGAGTTGATTTCGCTTTCAAAACAATATACATAAATTTAATTGAATATTGTAGTTTTGAAATTTAAAAAAAAAAATCTATTTCAAAAATCGGTAGGGGCGAAAACATTTTGTCCAAACTATAAACAGGCTTAAAAAAAATATAAGTAACTTTTTGATACAGGTACTTCTTGGGTATGTAATTAAATAATATTTTATGAAAAAAATTTAAGTTTTTTTTTATTTTATAAACAACCAATTCAAAGACTTTCGACTTTGTTCACCATTTCTCTATAACTTTATAATTATAATGAATACCATAAATTTGAAATATCCTTATTACATTATTCATAGTTTTGAACCACAATTAAAAATTCGTTAAAAATTTCACCAATTAAAAACGTTTTCCCTTGATATTATTAAAATCAACAAAATTATATAGAAATTTTACTTTTAAATAATGTATTTCGCGGCTGATGTACTTGATTATTTATTATTATTATTTCACAACACTTTGATTTACTTACATTATAATAAAATAATAAAAAAAAAATTAACGCGAATATACGAATAACTTTACGAACTCGTTATCGATTTTGATTGAACAGAAGAACAATTCAGAAAAAAAACAATTCATCACACAACATAAAACCTATTTTTCATGTGCCTAAAACTAGGACAAACTAACCACTGCGTTACAAAGCATACAAAAAACTAACCCCAAGCAGTATTAAAAAATATAATGTCCTAGGATGGTTTTTTTCGAAATAAACTTGACTAATCTGCCAAATGGTTTAAAATATCAATGCAAATGGAATGTATCTTGTTTTTTTTTTTCAAATGACATCAATCATAATATGAAATAAAACAAAAAGCTAATCCACATACAGAACACAGCTTGAGCAAAATTAAATGGAAGATCTTCAAGGAAGAAAGTTCCATCATGTAAGTATGACATATTTTTTTGAAGAATCGATATAATATAAAAACAAAATTAATAATGAACAAAATCGAAATTATAAATGACTTACGTAATTCTATTTACATATCCTCAATGACTTGTATATTTTTTTTTTGAATAAATAAATAATTGTTCAAAATAAAAATACTTGTATATACATTGTACATAAGTAAGTATTTAAAGTTTCTTAAAAGACGTGGGTCTACTTGTGTGCCAACAAAAAAAATAAAGGACAAATTTTAAAACTTTGACAGATTTTATGCCAAACATTTTAAATTGATTCTCCTAAAAACAAAAAATTAGATACTTGCTGTAGAAGGGAAATATAAACTTTAAGTTATTAGTAAAGTGGTTAAATATGTAGACAAATTTGTCAAAAACACTATATGATTAGTATTATGATGATGAATTGAATTAGTTTATATCCAAATTGGTGATGTAATTATTGTTTTTTTTATATAATTTTTAAGGTGGTTCACGGTATTCGTAAAGAAACATATTTTTATATTTTTGCAAGGCTGCAACTTGAATTAGTTTAAACATATTTTAGTCGATTTTTTGTTTTAGATTTAATCAAATGTACTTACCTTCTTATAGAAACATTGCAATTATGGAAAAATACAACAAATTTGATCTTGCCATTCTATTGTGGCGCATTATAGCTTTAAACCACAAGAAAAAGTTCGATTAAATTTCAAGAACCTATCAAAAACGTTTTAACTTGATATTTTCCATATCACCAAAATTTTTAATGGCTTCGTAAAAATAAAAAACAAACTAGAGATTCTGATAATAATAAAAGTAAAAAAAAGTGCACCTCTAAATTCTGCCCGTCTGTTTGTTTTTTTTTTTTTTCCTTTAATTTAAAAAGTACACAATTTTCAAGTTGGTAGCGCTGGCATTTGACAACTGTCAAACTCAGCTGTCATTTAAAGTACCATAATATTACTTGACTGTTTGCTATAATGGATCGAATGGATCGCTTAACAATCCAACAACGCGTTAAAAATATTAAAACTTACTACAAAAGTGGTGATTCAAACGTAGCCACTTTTATCGCATTACGCAATGATTAATGGTTGCCATAAACGTCGACTAACGCAAGCAATCGGTAAAATTGTGAGGAAATTTGAAGAGAGTGGAAGCGTTAGTGATGTCGTTAGGCCTGTGCATCATCGTAATGTACGCTCAGTCCAAAATATTATTGCTGCAAGTGCAAGTGTTATTGATGTGCCGAATTTATCGATTTACCGGCGTTCGCAGCAATTCAACCGATTTTTTTTGACCGGCAATTGAAGATCATGACTTGGACGATAAGTGGTTCCAACAAGATGGGGCAACAGGACACACAACAGGACCAATTATGGCTTTATTGCGTGAGAAGTTTCCTGGTCGCGTAATTTTACGTTTTGGCGACGTCAATTGGCCACCAATATCATGCGATTTGACACCGTTAGATTTTTTCTGATTCGCATGCTGCAAGTCTTCCTGAGGTGGCCATTTGCATGATATTGTTTTTCACACTTAATGGCAACGTCCAAACTTTATAATGAAATAAAATTTTCATCAAAAATGTATCGTTATGCGTGTGTTTTATTTAGCTTTATTTTCAAAAACCGAAAAATGAATGATCCTTTATAACCTGCTATAGAATTTTTAAAGTCTTTCTGAAAATTGTATTTTTTCTCAAAAATGGCTCCACAAATTGAATTTATTTACTATAGTTAAACCTTTTTTTGTGGAAAAATAAAATATCCTAAAAATGGTAAGATTTTAATGGCACCTCCCTTTTGGAAAACAGTTCAACTGATTTTTGGTTAAATTTTTTTATAAAAATCTCTATAAAATTTATATAGTGTCTAAAAAAAATTCAAAAATGTATGTCTTAGATTTTTTTAAAAAAGTTTAATTTTTTTTTTTGAAAATTTATTTTTCGATTTTATATTTTTTTAACATTATCTACGACATGTTAAATAAAAATAATTCTTTAAACCAAAACTAACCGCCATATCATTGAGTCGATTCATCCAGATTAAAACTTAAATCCGGATGTATTTACATAGAATTTATATAATCTACAACAAGAGTTAAGTTTTAATTTGCATTAATCGTCTACTTACGTAGAATTGATGGCCAAAAATTGCGTCGACTGTTCAAAATGTCAAATTATATGTACTTTTCTGAAATTTAAGATATGCCGACATATTTTTGATCGACTAAAAAAATTTCGAAATTTTGAAAAGTCGACTTGACAAAATATCGACTGTCTTGAACAAAAGTCGAGTAAAATATTGACTTGTCGACTGAACCAAAATAATCAAAGATACACCAAAAAAGTTTATTGGGATAGTAAATTTGTGTTGTCAATTTTTGTATCGTTTATTGATACAAGCAAAAGTTTATTGATCCTGTTTATTAATCTATATACATATCTTTTAAAAAATTGGTTTGTTGCAGCAATGAACTTTATTGTTGTTTGAAGCAACGAATTTTTTGGGACAGTAAAATAATTTATTGAATTGACCAATTTAGTTTGTTGTGCCAATAAATTATTTTCTTGATTCAATCAAACTTATTTGCTGAGCCAATAAAAAAATGTATTGTACTGGAAAAATTTTCTTTCCATTTGCATTCTAGCTTCCCTTTACATGTTTCACTTTTTTTTATTAACTGTCCGAATAAAGTGTTTATAAGATATGCCAAATGATGTTTTTCAAATTATATTCGACTTTTATAAAATTTACAGTTCGTTAATGCTGTTATTTTTATAAGACTCGCTAAGCATCAACCATAATTTTCGGCATCTTTCTGATAAGCTCAACCGTCGTACTTAAGCGAAACGCTTTTTGAAGTTGAGGTCACTTGAATTTAAACCAAAAGTTGAAGTTACCTCAACTTCAAAATGCGTTTCGCATTCAGAAATGAAAACTAAATCTAAAACTAAGCGCAGTTCTCCAAATTCAGTTTTCAAAGAAAATACTTCGAGCTTGAACCAGGTAATAAAAATTAAAAAAAAAAAACAAAATACCGGCTATTGAAATCTCGACAGTCATATAGAACTTCGTTCAATAACGACATTTTTGAAATTAAAAAAAAAAAATCGTTGCAGTTTTTTTTTAATTTGTTGATCATTTGGTCTTATATTCAGCATTTTGTTTGCCTACTTTAACAAAAATCGGCAATGAGAACAAAATTAATGGTACCTGGTTCAAAAATCGTTAAAGAAAATCTTACGAACAATCATTTAATAGGAACAAATTTTATATGTATTAACTAACCATTAAAAACAGTACAGAAATTCGATTTTTCGAAACCAGTTTTATTATTATGTTGAAATTGAATTTTTGAACCAAAATTAAAATTGAAACCCTAAAAAATGACGTATACTAAATTTTGTTCATAAAAATTTAAAAAAAATTTTTATACATGTGGTGTTTTGCCTAAGATCCAAAAACAAACGCTAGGGCATATAGGTTGGGTCAAGACAAGAAAAAATTCGTATGGTAGGAGGGGTCTTTTTCTCCCTTTTCTTTTCTATTGTTTTTTCTACGGCATTAACAATGACATGTTTTTTCAATTTTTTTTATATAAAGTTGTTTGAGTGAATTAAATTTAATTTTTAAACTCATAATTTAAAAAAAAAAAATAAAAAAATTTAGGTATTCAATTTCATTTATTTTTAAAAATTGTACGTATTATTAAGAACTATTTTTGTTTTTGATATTAAATGCTCTTATAAATTTTTAGTCCAGCACTGAAAATTCAATGCCTTAACGTTAAAATTAAAATAAATTTTTTGAATATTCAAAATTTGGTTTAAAAGAAAAATAACTTTGGTTTTTTTTTCATTATTTTATACCTATACAAAAATAAAATAAAATTTGAATTTTTAAAAATTAATTTTTTGAATACGTAAAGAATTTAAAAAAATATAAAATGTATTTGTGGAAAAGTCCACTCAGACCTCATTTCTTAAATAATGTATATTTAAGTCCACTTTACTGTGGACTTCTAGCCCATCAGGTATATTTTAAATCCACAACTGATTTGTAAACTTCATACCCACCCAAGTGAGTTAAAAATCCATTTGGCCTGTAGAATTATGACCCTGCGCCATCACATTAGTACAAAGTTTAATAGATTTTGCCTATAATTTTCACCCTATATAATACGAAGATGTTTGAATCGTAAATCTTATCATAAGTTTTCTTTATTTATGTAGGACAACCTGAGTTTGTAATCTTGTTATCTATCAAATTTATTACCTTCAAGCATAAAAACTCCTCCAAATAACCATCTGTTCTAAACGAGTCATATTTTTTCCCTCCTATACCGATAGTCAGAATTAATTTAGTTTAAACCTTGGACTCATTATTTACATCTATTGTAAAATAAAACAAAAAACTTATATCATAATCTTTTGCCACATCATCATCATATGCATCAAAAATCACGAATTCACTGTTCACTCTGGCGTATACTTGCTATTTTTGGTTGACAAAAGAAAAAAAAACGTAAATAAAGATAAATTTTTGTATCTAAAACTGTTTTCGATTTTCAATTTTTGCAGCATTTCTAAATTTGAATCTATTTGTCCTACATACCTATCAATTGCATTCAAAACATACAACAACAAAAAATAAAAAAAAAAAACAAAATTGTATTATTTACACTTTCAAACTTTATTTTACAATTCAGCATATAATTTTTGTATTCTTCTCTCATCGATAACCATATAACGATAAATGTAGCTAGCATTGATAATTCAGCTAAGTTCTCTTCTTTTTTTTAAGTAAAATTCCGAAAGCAATTGGTATGAGTTCTCTCATTCATATTTTCAACAACCATCCTATTATTATTTTTTTTGTGCTTTAAATCTATTCAATGATTTTACTTCAAATCCTTTTTTTTCTGGTGTTTTTGTGTGTTCTCGTTGTTGGTGTTATTGTTGTTGTTGTTGTTATTATTTTTCCTCTTCTCTATTTTAACGATTTCACGATTATTTGTCACAAAGCAAAAATGGGTAGAAAAATCGGTTCATCTATCTCTAAATATCTATGTATAAGAATCCTATATTATATCTACATACATAGCTATATCCATTTATCTATTTTATGTTTGTGTATGTGTGTGCTACCATTGTTGTGCTACTGTGCCGATAATGCTACTGACCCATCTTGCTCTGATTTTTGTTTCTGTTTTTTTTTTTTGATTTTTTTTACTCGAGTGCATCTGCACTCTCTTTTCGTTTCCTTTTATTGTATTTAGACCGGATACATTAATACCAACAAAAAAAACACACACACATACCCATAAAAATATATATGTACATGACCATATTGTATTTATTTATCTGTGTATTATTTTGACGAGAAAAGCACACGACGACTCCTGGAACTCGAAAGGAAAGCTTTAAAATAAAGGTTTTAAAAATCCCCCATCCACCTTGTGTGTGTATAAAAATAGTATACGCGTAAAAGATGGACAAAAAATTGCAGATACACATGTATAGTTTAGGTACCTTATATATATGAAAGAAAGAAATGGTTTTTTTTTTTCGTTGTTCGTTCGTTCTATATCAAGACGAAAAAATAAATATTACCTACTTACTAACTGAGAACTACAGATATAAAAATAAAATTTAACACATTTGTATTGTAATATTAATGTCCAAGTTTTTTTTTTAATTAATTAAGAAGAAAATATATATATGTATAAAGCTTTCCCACTTATATAGATATACAGTACCATCATCATACATCCTTAGAAGGACACAATTTCTTTTTGAGTTTTTAGTTATCATTTCTTTTAATAAAAAAATATCCTTCAATTAAATAAATACAAAAAAAAAAACAGATATCATAAGCTTTTATAAGAATCAAAAAGGATTTATCTTTGAGAATAATGACAAAATCATTGTAGTTGATTTTGATTTTATGACACAGATGTCATATAAATTGGGCCAAATGTCAACCCATTTTGTTAATGGATAGGACAAAGAAAAAAACAGAAAAAAAAGGACATATTTTTTTGCAGAACATACCGTCAATATTTCCAACTTTTTATATGTAACAAACGACCGCTCGGCCATATTGTGTTAAACCACGTTAGCTGCAGCACTCATTCGTCCTGGTTGACTAATAATCCTCATTTCATTCAGCATTTGATTAATTGATGGAATTTTTGAATTATATTAATTTATTTTATTTTTTACTTATTTTCTGGTAATCTGATTTATCTTCTTTTTTTGTTTTTTTATTTAAACATCTAATTAATATTTTGAAGTATATGTTTGTGTGTGTGTGTATTTGTCAGTGACTATATATAATGATGGCACGAAGATTTTACCGAATTTCCACTGAAGTTCTATTAGCTGATTAAATTTATTTATTTGATGTAAGACTATTTTTTTTACATAATATTAGACATTTTCTATTATTTTATTTTATTTTTTATTATTATTATTACTCGGAAATAGTTTTGCACAAAAAATCACAAAAATCACAGATAAATTAGATTAAATTTAACTTTTTTTTCTTTATTTATTTTTTCACTATGAAATTTTCTATTAATTTTATTTATTTTTATTTACAAATTCGTTAGATTTTTTGTGTAATTTTTTTTGTTTACTTGTTTTAATATAACTATCGGCATATTTTTTTTTTATTTGTATGATGTTGATGATGGAAATTTATTTTATTTTATATAATATTTTGTTTACTGAATTTCGGTAAAAATACAAATGAAATATTTTTATTATTTTTTAAAACGAGGTTTAACAACATTTTTGTTTTATTTTAATATATGTACATATATTTATTTATATGCATTTAATTAAATTTATATGGGAAAAAAATCAGACGTTGGCAGAGAATTTTCGTATATACACATATATAATATTTAGTACACACATATATACATATATATATGAGTTTTATGTTTACTTAAGTTTTAGTTTTTATTTTATTTTTTTTTATTATTATTTTTTATGTACAATAATAATGTGTTTAAATTCTTGTATCTTGTAACTTAAATTTCTCTCCGTTTTAGTAACTTAACTGGATTATTCTTCTCATTTTCTCACACATTACTAGAACAAAACGAAGAAAAAAAAACAAAAGCTTTATTGAGTATTTTTTTTATTAGATAATATTTATAAAAATATCAACATTTCAAAATCACTTAAAAAAACCATCTTATAATAATTGAAATTGCACAAAATATGATTTAAAAAAAAAATTAAATTGTTCACGCAGTATTTTCATATAAGGTTCCGTCCTAAACAATTTCCCGATTCTAATAATGAAAACTGGAAAAATCAAGCTTATTTTTTCTCCAAGAAAAAGACCAAACACCAATACATATTTAAACAAAAAAAAAGAGAGAAATTATTCACAGTTAGAATAGAAAATTTGTAAACAAATACAGCTGAAAAATTAGCCAGTATTTTGTAGGGGCAATATAACATTATGTAGTACAGGTATAACTGGGAATACTTTGCTCCATTAACACAGTTAAGATACTTGGCAAAACATACATAGCTATAGCTATATCGTAAGAATCCTTAAGAAACCGCTTTAAAGAATTTTCGAATTATAAAATTTTAAATAAAAATAATAAATAAATAAATACGAATTTTTCAAAATCACACATTTTTTTATTAATCTGTAAAAATCACTTTGAATTTATTTAATTATGACAAAACTGCCATCGAGTGTTATTTCAATATTTAAACCGGCACTTTGCGCAGAAAACGATTTAAGAAAAATTCATTTTACTTTAATAAACTTAAATTAAATAATAATATAAAATCAAATCAAGTTTTACACGCACATGAAACATAGCTCTCTTAGTCAAAAAAAAAACTTTAAAAAAAAAATAGAAGTAAAATTCCACCACATGACGGAGAAACTTAACGAGATTTTGGGAAAGTCAAAAAATGAAGGACTGGGAATTTTTGCTCATTCCATTCACTAACACACTCTCGAAATACTTTGACCGAAATTCTCATGGTTTCCATCCATCGAGCGAATGAAGAAAAAAAGAAACGAAGAAAAAAAAGATGAACTGATTTTTCATGGGAAAATTTTTTAATTTTTTTTTCGTATTGAAAAATATGTTTTTTTTTCTTTATCACACAATTTTTTTTTATTTCTATATCCTTTAATTTTAAGTAAAAAATAGAATTAATTTTTAACTTTATTAACACTTTTGAATAAACTCTTTATATTGATTGAATTCTTTTTTAAAAATTAATTTATGCAAAATTTTCTATTTCTCGCTTCTTATATAGGAATTTCTTCTTTTTTTTTTTAATTCTTCTTCTTCGATGGGATTTTTCATTCCTATATACGAGAAGTGAAAAGCTTGAAAATTTTTTCACCCAATTTTTCAAATGCACATTTTCGAGTGAAACTTTATGGATTTTCAAATTTTTTTTACATATTTCAATTCGCGACGTGTTAATTTAATGATTTTAATAATTTTTACTAACTTTTTCACTAGTTTTACCACTTTTTATTTAAATTTTCCACAGAGCTACCATTCGAGTTCGTCTAACCATTTGGGGGGGAGAAATTCAACGAACCCTTACTGGTTACTTTATTATAAGCACAGTGTATGTGCCTTAAAGAGAAAAAAGAGATATCTGGTTGTTCATTCTGCGGAGGGGTTGTGGAAAATTTCCCATGAATTTTCCTTATTATATTTTTTTTTTATATATTTTTGGGGTGAGGTAATGGGGAGGGAGGTAGAGAGTAGGTTGTTTTTAGTTTTCCCGGTATTTGACGCAAAAGTATAATATTGTGAGATTTCTTACACATCGATATGAGATATCTAGAGATTGGGTTGATTTTGCGTGGGGGTTGTTTTTACACACACACAAACACACCTACACACACACACTGGGTGTTATTCAATATCTCTGATGATAATTTTTGATGAACTCAATTTGTTGTGGGGTCCGGTTTGGGGATATATGTATTTATTTTTGGGGGTTTTTGTTTCGATGATGATTTGTGTATATTTTTTGGGGCTTGTGAGTTATAAGGGGAAGTTCATTTGAATATATGTATGTACTAAAAGGAAGTTCATGTGTCCTTAAGTTTGTTGTTTTTTTTTTTCATATAAATATTATAGGATAAAAGAGAACACTATTTGTTGAGTTTGTGAAAATTACCGCTGCGCTGAGTAAATATTTTGGCGCTGAGTTCCTTTAGAAGAAAAATTATTATGCTGTGTTGGAGTTTGTTTTTAGTTTAGATATTTAAATATTATTGGATTTTATATTAAAAAAAGGATTTCATTAAATAAATAATAGATAAACAAAAATTTCGAAATAATAATAAAAAAATTTGTATGGTCACAAAAAGTCAATGCAATACAATTATATTTAGGTGAGAGCAAAAACAGGGCCGGATTTGGGTATGCGTCTGTTAATGTAATTGACTAGTTTTTATTTTGTGAAGTAAAAATGTGCCTTAATACTAATTTAAAAGCTTATATATAGCATAATAGTGTTTTAAATACAATAATATCTGACAAAGAGCAGGACTGCAAGCCAGATTCAAAGAGGTGCACAAAAGATTTCTGTAGGTTTTCACTCAGAGGTGGGTTGGGTAAAGCCTTATGAACTCCCTCCTTTTAATAACAAAAAAAAATATTAATAATATGTAAATGTAACAACAACTCAATTGCTATCTGAAAAATTTAGGATAGTGGGATAGCCTATCTTACAAATAGCTATTCTCGAACGCAATGAAAAATTGCTATAACTGTCTCAAGCTATTTCAATAATTCAAAAGTTGAATGTTTTAAATATTTTTTATAACTGTTACCAAACCGCTGAACCCCGCTGCCCGCAACCCTTGCATCATAAAAATTTTGCTATTACCTAATACATGCTTCCATTCGAACTTTATTGAAGGAAATAAATCCAAATAAACAAATACTAGATATATGTAATAATATAGCGATTATATTATTAAGTAGAGTAAGATGGATAAGTATGTATTTTCACCATCAAGATCCAATTGAAATAAAAAGAAACTGACATCTTATAAAGGAAGAAAAAATTTGGTGGTAAACACGTCATTTAAAACTTGATTTCCTCAATTTTTTGACAGCAAAATTGAGAAATTTTTATTTGGGTAAATAATGTTATTGAGATTGCTGATACCTCAGTACATATCGGGTTTAGCCTACAAAATGACATCTGTCAAAATGACTTCTGGAAAAATCACATTTTTAAAATGACATCTGTTAAAAAGATATCTGTCAAAACGACATTTGTCAATTGAAATCTATGAAAATGGCACCTGTAGAAATTATAAAATTCGCAAATGAGCGAAATTTTTTTTTTTTTATGAAAAATATGTCCTTCTCATTGATTATTCGAATAATTTAAAAGAAAAACCAAGTAAATATATTGAAAATTACGAGAGTTAAGCTAAGTACAGACGATTGTCAGATCTTACAATATTGTCAGAATTGTCATGGAAAAAAAGGTTCCAAATGTCTTACAATCGTCTGTACACACTATTTTGTCTGACGATATTGTCAGACACGTCATTATCAAACGAAAATCTGACAAAAAATTATCAGGTATCTTACAATCGTCTGAACACACAATTTTTATCATTGTCAGTCGATAAGGACATTGTCAGACTCATTGGTCATTGTCAGATGTTTTAATTGAAAACATCTTACAATTGCTGACAATTTCTTCATTATTCGAAATGTCAATGAGTTGGTTGAAGAGATGATACAAAATAGCTGACAATCAAATTGGGATGAAATCTACCAACCGTGTGAACGGACAATTATTTTTCATTGTAAGAAATATGTCAATTGTCAGCAAATTGTTAGCTATTGTCAGACTATTGACAGTTCTGACAATATTTTAAGATCTGACAATCGTCTGTACTTAGCTTTACAAGTAAACACACAAAATATCAACTTAGTTTTATATTTATATCTACCTAAATAGATTATGCTACTAATTATGAACAATTTTCTCTTCTTAATAAATTATTAATTTTTTCCACAATGAATATACCGGTTTGTTTGACCAAACTTCAAGTTAATTTAAATCAAGTTTTTTTTTTCAATTTTATAACATATGTACATACATACATATAATTATATTAATACCTGTAAAGCGAAGTAAAAAACGTATAATACAAGCGGCTACAGGATATAAGCACTAAAAGGTCAGTAATTGGTTAAAACAGCTCAACTTAAATATCTGAAACTGATCAGCAATAGAAAATGTTAAATCCATTGACCATAGTCAAAGTTTTTCAAGGTCATTAGAGATTTTTACCACCTCATTTGTGGGATATTCAAAAAAGGATACCATCAGCGTTGCCATAGTCGATCCATTTGGCCCTCTGTTTTTACATTTTGGTCCTTTGCCCCAAGCCAACAAGAAATGGCCCGCATATTCCATAAAGTAGGTACATATTCCATCTCAAAATAAACAAAGTGTTTCCCCATTAAACAATTTCACAAAATAAACTGAACCTAACTGCAGTTACATTTTTATTTGTTCCCGGTAGTAATTTTTTTGTATTTGAGGATTTTAATCTACATACATAAATAAAAATTGAATGAAAATAAATGTGATACCCTCATTAATATAATAATACCATAAATGTGTACATATATTAAAAAAAAAAACAAATCTTCCTATGTCAAAATAAAAATACAAAATTGTGTCTGAAATGTATTGTGTATTTGTATTTTGTTTCGTTTTTTTTTATAATTTTCTGTAACGGGTTATGGCCCGCGGTTGTAGGAAATTTTTTTTTCTTTGTGGTAATGCTGGACTACATAGTAGAGTGCTAAGATCCCAGAGCCAATCAAAGCATCAAATTTAAACAATCCTGAATTATTTTTTCTCATCGTCCACTAAGACATACCTAACAGCGTTGCCACTTCAAAATATAACTGCTAAGGAGATTATTAAACAAAAAAAAACAGTAGATTTTTTTTTGTTTTTAACATTAAGGTATAGTGACCATACGTCCCGTTTTTAGCGGGACAGTCCCGTTTTGAGGTCTCTGTCCCGCGGCCATAACTGTCCCGCTAAATGTTCCGCTTTTCTTAAAAACCCGCTAAATGTCTCGCTTTTCCTATAATGACGTGTCTAAAAATTGAGCAATTATATAAATACTGTTTTACATACCTCAGTCTTCCATGTTTCATAAGACAATTTAAGCAAAAATTAAAAATAAAAATAAAATGCTTAAAGAAATTCATACTGCGTCTTAATAGGTAGGTATAAGAATTAATTTTAAATTTGTAATTACAATTAATTGTCTAATCACGCTAGCAATATTGATTTTTTCAAGTTTTTATTAAAAAAAAATGTTATGAAGTCTGTTCTTTTTCTTAAATAAATACCTAGGTATGTCATTTGTTGTTTATGTTGCGTACTGTTTTAATTTTTTACAAACAAAAATTATAATTTCTACTCCCTGCGAAGTTTTGAAAATGTGTCCCGCTTTTGCTTCAAATAAATCTGGTCACTATACATTAAGGGCGTTATTTATCGAGAGCTCATAAATGGCTCTTAAAATTTATGAGGCTCAAAATTCAAATAATCATAATTCAAAAAATAATAAAACTCACAAATATTTTTCGAAGTTCGAAAATGAAAGTGACTCTGTCTTAACCTGTAGAAATACTCACACTGTGAAATGTTATGAGCGTTCGTTGAATACTGCCCTAAGAACATTATGTACCTACAAACTTAAACTAAAAAAACTTTGAAATTAAACATTTAGATTTGTTAAGTGAATGATTTTATTAGGTATAGCAGTTTTAGAGTAGGTATTTTGAAAAAAAAGGTGCAATAGATTTGATTTTGTGGCAGTAGATTTATTTTTAAATTTTTAAATTCCAGGAAAATGGTAAGGCTGATACTTAACTCGATTAGTTTAACAATTCAATTCCATATATATTACAGGGCGCTGAATATTCTTGTTCATCTCACAGCCCTTGAAATTATTTAATCTGAAAAAAGGCTGCAAGTTCAGTTATTTGTCTGAATGTTACTTAACAGTACTTTGTAGTTAGTTATTCAATTATTCTGATTTCTGTTTCCGATTTTTTTTTTTATTTTTCATGTTACCATTCGTAGCAATGAAGAGTGACGGCTCTGAATCTCCCCGTAGACAGTTGAATGACAGGCTTTACTTAAAGAATTTCGATTGGTTATTGTTTAACTGATGAGTGATGGGGTCGGATCTTGACTTCTCTATCTGGATTACGCGAGCCGAAGTCATCCCGTTATACGCGCCCCAAGGCCAGGGCGTTGATCAAATTTGTTGGTAGTTCATACGATCAATGCCTTGGGGTGCGTTTAACTGCATGTCACCACTGACTTGTCAGTTGAGATCGGAACTTTCAGAGTAGTAAGATCGGAACCTGTTTTGAACTAGCAATTACGATAATTAATTTGAAAATCGAAAAATCTTCATCATATGAAAAGTTACAATATATAGACATCTTGAATTTTTTTGTGACAAGATTTACTTAAGAACTGCACTCTTGGACAGTTATACTGCTAGCGCATTGCCTAAATAGTTTTATTAATAAACACATTCTAAATCTGTCCTCATACACTCACTGACATCCCTGTAATCTGTCAATTTCGTGAACTTTTGGAAACGTTCACTTAAGAATAGGTTTGGACAGTTAAATTAAGTGTCTAAGTTAGACAATTGATGGACATGATTATAAATAAGAATTTGGAATTTCGCTAAAGTTAGCAAAGCTTTAGATTGGGATTATAAATATACATACCATTTGTTTAAAACAATGAAATATTTTTTTTTCAATATCGACAGTAGAACGCTGTAAATTTTAACGATACATTAACCTTTACTACGAGTGGGTATTACTGTTTTTATAAATTAGAATCTATTTTTTTTTTTCAATTTACCTAAAGCATAGTTTTTGAACACACGTTTATTTAAAATTTTTTCTAAACGCTCAAAGCACGTAAAAGATTTTGTCCTGCATTGAATTGCTTCTTATACCATAGCTTCAAATTATAAAAATTTTGTTAAATGTATTTCTTTTTTATTAAAAAGTATTAAGATGCATATTTTCCTTTTAATTTTACTCACCATGTTCTATATTCAATACTCTCTCTAAGCATATGCTCAATATTAGTTAATTCTGTTCCCTTTATATTTCGCCTGGCTTCAGAAGCACTGAATGTATTTTTAAAAAATATACCAAATCTTAAAGAAGAAAAGTTTTTTTTTTTTAATTTATTTATTAATAAAAAAACACAACCCACAAAAATTTATTCCACTTGCCTTCTAACGCGATCCATAGTTTTGAATAAAAAAAATTTAATTCACGAAATAAAAATGCATACAAATGAACCGCACAATTTAATACAAATTATATTAATGAAGAATTAGTTTTATATTTTTATAAATTCCATAGACCAAAGGCAGAAAATAAAATAAATGTTTTTATTTGATTAACACCATTGAATCAAACGTTTAGTATAATTGATCTTTTACAATCGCAAGAGCTCAGTAGATAGACTGAATACAATTTGATCGCGCAGCCTATAGAATAGAATGAGAATGATATTGTGATGAATACAGAAGTATCATTCAGTGTTATGATGTGAAATAATACTTGAGAAGTGAGATTATTTAATAAAAGTCGCAATGTTAAAAGAAGAGTGTAACCCCTATAAATTGTTTTCACAACAAATGCAGTGTGAAACGATTTTGAGTCTTTTTTTTTATTTTATTTTATGGTCTGAGTTTCAAAGTTTCGCTTTCAAGCAATGCGCTTAAATTATATAGGTACAGTACACATCGGATATAAGCATCCTCAACAAAATGCAGATAATTTGTTTTGTAATGTGAAACCACAATTTCTCATATTTGGTGTACAAAGATATTTTGGTAATTGGAAATAATGTTATATACAAATTTAAAAAAAAATTGAATTTGTTCAGTTTTTTTGTTTGAGGTTTTTTGTTCAATTTTTTTTTTGAGGTTTTTTGAAGAAAAGTGGTCGTATTTATTGAGATAAAACAAAAATTATTCCTTGGTGTTATATTTTTTTGTTTTGAGATATGCTTAAATTTTATTTTATTTTTTCGCCGTTCTACGATTTTGTTTTTGCCTGCGATAGGTATATAACTTTTAAATGGAACATGAAACAAGCTTTTGAATTAAGCAACCAATATTTCACAACAAAAATAGCTATAGAGGCAATATTGAAAAGCGAATGATCAAAATAAGAGTAATTAAAGGAACAAATTTAAATTGATACCCACCACTTTTTTGTTGATTTGTATGGCAGCATTGATTTGTATGGCAGCATTATAGGGCAATATCAAGTTTTGGCATCCCTGCTTAGCTCGACCGTTTGTTCGGAGAGTGACAATAGAGAAGGAATTCTGCTCCATCAAAGTCAGCAAAGACCTTATCAGCAGTGTTGTCACTTTACCACAATTGTGGCAGATCTACCTCTTTTCTCTAACATTTTCATAATCTACCACTTCTACCCCGGAAGTAAAAAATTCTACCCCTTTTTGCTCGTCAAGAAAAAAAAAAAAAAAACAATAAATAAAATATCTGCTTCGATTTTTGAAAAAAAAAAAAATTTTTCTCTGCACTTTTTATGCTGTTTTATCTGAATACATTTATTGGCTTTATCTCACAATGCTTTTTTTACTAAATGTGAATGCTTTCATCTGTCATTTTGCATACGCGTATCTACCTATCGTTTTCTCTTATTTCCGCATTAGGTACATACCTACGTTTATTTTGTAAAAAAACAAAGTTCTAGTCTGCTTAAGAAAAATAAGTAGATCCAACTTCCTACTCACTTACTCCTAAGATTGTATACCTTATTTTAAAAGAGTAATATAAGGCGTGTTTTTTTGCAAGCCCGAGGGGAATTGGTTGAAAAAAATGACAGCGGGGATTAGCGACGCGACGCCATGACAGTAAAAAACATGGAGTTTTCATACAAACTATCGATAACATGTATGTAATTCATGCCGGTAATACAGTTTTTCTGTGCGCTTAAGTTAAACCCCAAGAATTCTCTGGTATTAGTTTTTGTTGCATTTAACATGTAAATTGTATAGCACCGACGTCGTTTTTTTCATCCAATTCCCCCCGGGCTTGCAAAAAAAAAGGCTATTGTTTACTGGGAATTCGTATTAACGGTAAACTGTTAAACGTTTATTGTTTTCGAAATTTTCTAGAAGAGTGATCAGTGGAAGTCAATTGTATTTCAAGTGAAAAAAAAAAATCAAAATGCGAAAGTTTTTAATTAAACCGTCTGAAAAGTAAGTAAAAAAAAATTTGATTTTTAAAGCGATCGATTGATATTAAAAACAAAAAAAGAAACCAGCTTGATGTATTATTTTTGCAAAAGAAATGACAAATAAAGATGAAATATTTATTCCATCTCCAGAAATGATTCGCTTTTATTTACAATTTAAATTTGTTGATGGTTAATTTGAAAAACTATGAAATTTATTTTAAAACTGTATCTATCAAAAATTGGTACATAATATTCAATTAAAGAATTATATATTTTCTTTATATGAATATACATATTTTATATTTACGGCTGTGCTTAAATAAACTGATTCCAAATAATTGTGATTTAATTTTTCTTCAGAAGAAAATGATAAGAGTTTGTTAACTTAATTTACTTAAGGTACCTATACATTATTTCTTTTGTATGTGTATCTATATTTAATAAAAGTAAAAAGTAAAAACTAAATTTGTTTCTCTCTTTATTTAAATTACTTCTACCACGGAAAATCTGAATCTACCACTTTTTTTAGCTTTATCTACCACTTTTTTTAAATAGGAAGTGACAACACAGCTTATCAGTATCTTTGTTGTCAAGAATTGATTTAGAAAAAAGAGAATCCTTTCATATCGTTATTGAAAAAATAGTACAAAACTCTGCCGTCAACACTAAAGACACAATATTTCCGTTTTTTTTTTTAGAGTAAGATTTTCCACGTGATTATATTCCAATCATTTAAACAACAAATACGAAATTGGTCAAAAATTAAAAGGTTTTTCCGGCAAGAATTAATAATTATGCCAACAGCTTTATATTTGCATAAAAAAATCATTGATTTCGCTTTTTAAGTGCCATAAAACTTAAAATTTTAATTTTCAATGATAGGTGTGTTTTATTCAGCGCAGCACAAGTCTGAATAAAACAATCACTCACTCTATAAGTTCATTTCAATAATTGAAAGCTCTATCGCCAGCACAGCCACCTTTTTTTTTACTGACTTCTTTTTCGCCAGCAATCAAATTGTTTTTGTTTTCCAAGGGAAATTTTTCTGCGCTGGCTATGCAGCAATGAATAAAACACACCTGATGACTTTCAATGAAAGCTATAACTGGCCCCTTAAAAAATACAAATTTACTGAATTGCATCAATCTATTTATTAGACACCCTATGTCGCAAGTCGTGACGGGCGAAGCTTGCACAAGTATAGCTTTTAAGTTTTCGAAAGTAAAACTTTTATTGCTTTTTGAGTAGCTTTCTCATTCGTTCAGTTACTATAAAGAGGATGTAAGTCTTCACTTCTTTATAGGAAAGTTTTTATATTAAGAATAAAGCTAATTTCTATGGAAATATATTTCGGGTTCAATTTTAAATTATATTTTGAAAAAAATAAAATGATGACCAAAATGTCTAACTTTGCAAATAATATATAGCATTCAGTTTGGAAATTGGAATACATACGTACTCACTTGCATTTGTTGTAATGTAATGAAGTTAAAGACCGCTGCATCCGAAGTTTTTTTTTTTTTGGACTTGCAGCTCTCGATAAGTATCAATTGTATTGAAAAACTTTAAACACCAAAATGTTGAGGGCAAGTTTTTCCAGGAGCGATGTCCGTTACTTTTTTTGAATTGAACATATTTATATTTTTTTTTAACTGAGTTTCTAAACTTTTTAAGTTATATTTTTTTAGACGTGCAGCTAGACCATAATAAATATTTTATAAAAAAAAAAAAATTGCAATATGTAGAGCATACGTTTCTCTAGGGGCAATGTTCCTTATTTTTTTTTTTTTTTTGAACTATTTTTGACCATGACATTAACTTAAAAGGAAATACAGGCAAGTTTAGACCCTTATAACTTCGGATCAACGAATGCTAGATAGAAAAAAATTACATGCATTCGATTTTTCAAATTCTAGAAGCAATGTTTTTCATTTTTTTTTTATTTCATGTTCTTAAGTCTTTTATTCTTGCCTAGCAAATTATAACAGAATGGTAATAATAAAAAACAGATACATAAAAATATCTTCTTTTTTTTCTATAGGGCTAAACTGTAGCTTGAAATTTAAATCGACTTCACAGAAAGTTAATATAATGTAATAATAGATATAGGATATAAAAATGTTAAAAATGAGCACCATCTAAACATAGGAAAAAAATTTATTTTTGTGTATCTATTTTTTTATTATTATTATCATTTTGTTATAATTTATTCTTAGGCACGAATAAAAGACTGAAGAACATGAAATGAAAACAAAAAATAAAAAACATTGCCTATAGAGCTTGGAAAATATAATTTGTGTATGTAATTTTTTTTTTATCTACCATTCGTTGATCCGAAGTTATAAGGGTCTAAACTTGTCTGTATTTCCTTTTAAGTTTCATGGTCAAAAAAGCTCAATAAAAAAAAATAAAAAAAAAATAAGGAACACTGCCCCTAGAGAAACGTATGCTCTACATATTGCAAATTTTTTTTTATAAAACATTTATTATGGACTAACTGCACGTCTAAGAAAAATATAACTTAAAAAGTTTAGAAACTCATTTAAACAAAATATAAATAGGTTCAATTCAAAGAAAAGTAACGGACATCACCCCTGGAAAAACTTGCTATACTTGCGATACTTCTAAAGTCTAAAGAAAAAAAAGAACATCGGATGCAGCGATCTTCAACTTCATGTAATGTAGGTACCTACATATTATTTGGAGTAGACATAGATTTGTTAATTTGTTAAGATTATTATTATTGATTTAGATTTATTTATAATTAATAAAAAATATTAATAACGTAGGAAACACTTCTTTGTGAAAGCTTGAACAGAAGCATATCTACACATATTATAATGGCAGCTTGCACAAGCTTTATTGAAACTGCGTTTTGTAAAACAGTTTTTATCTGATAAGATAAATTTGAGCACATCTATTATGTATAATAGATTGCCTAAATATATGCATGTACGTTCGTATCTACATATAACATTAAATTTTGCAGGTGTACTTATATACAAATTTGTATTTATCTAAGTAAAATTGCATAGGTATAGGTATGTTTTTTTAATTAATTCTTGAATTGAATATTGATTTACATTTGAATGCTTTTCTTTTGTTAAAAACTTCTTTGTTTGATAAATGCTATTAGATAATAAGTACCTCATTTAAATAGTTTTCATTGTTATACAAAAAATATAATACATATTGGTATAAATGTGTGATTGATATCATTATCACCAAATCTCTTGGAAAACCGTTAACACAGTATTTCATTCATTTGAATTTAAAGTCTTAAAGACTTGAAAAGTGAAATGCAGTTTTATGTTAACAGGTATTTTAATTTATTTTATTTTATTAGTACAGTAAAACCCGCTTACCTACAATTTTATTCAAATTTTTTCCCGGCAACTCGAAAAGATAAATTAAATTTTTCCCAGCTTTAAATTTCCGCTTAATGGAATGTAAATGCGCTTAAGTGCAATTTTTCTTCACTTATCCGGACTTCACTTAAGTGAATTTTTATTTTTCTTAAGTGGTTTTTTTTAAGTGAAAAACTCGCTTAAGTGAAAGACATGCCTTTTATCTTAAGCGGGTTTTACTAAATGGGATTTTATGAATGATATAAAGCCATATGCGCAAAATTTTAAACATTTCTCGTTTAAGCAATAAACCCCACTAGTTAAAGCAGTCCATTATTTAAAAATTCTTGTTTAAATTGTTCTTAATTTTAAACACTTTCACAACTCTTCTAACTAAAGAACCTGTTTAACAAAACGTCAGCAAACTTTTGTGAAACAGGCCTAATTTTGACAGCAGAACAACAGAACGAGAAATAAAAAAAAAAAACAAACGTCAAATGATTAAAATGTTTTTAAGTCGAAATTCTAGGTTTTCCATGCCTTCTAACCTAAATAGTTCTTATAAATAAATAAATTCAAATAAATAATTTAAAAAAAAATTACATAGAGCAAGTTTCCTTTTTTTTAATTTATTATTTTTTTCTTTAGGATGAACTTCCCATAAATTCCCTAATGAGATTTTTTTGCCCTCGGGTTTATATTAAACATGATGATTTACAAAATAAATAGTACAAATACATACAAAACTGGAAAGAATATGAAATGAGAATAAGGTGGAAAATCGTTTGAGATATTATAGGAACATCGAAGGTGTATTATTCACCAATTTGGAGTATAATACTAATAGTCCAGTCAAAAAAGCATTTGACTCGGAAAAAATCGCCGGAAAGCTAAGCTAAGGACTAAAATAAATTCTTTTTGAATGAATGTCATTCTTTAAGATAAGCTAATAATATTGTAAGCGTTGCCGTTATGTTTTTATATTCATTTTCTATTTTAGAATTTTTTTTTTTAATTTGCCCCTCCCACCAAATAACAAATAGAGTGGATCGATATCTTAAAATCATGTCCATATAATATACCAACTATACAAAAAATTGATGCTTAATTTATCGCAAAATGCACAATTTTGAAATTAAGTCGCCGAACTACATAGAAAAGTAAAACCCTACACTCTTCTGATTGGATTATTTCAAAAACCGTTATATTTATGAAAAAAAATATTTTGATCTTTTTTGTAGGAAATATTTCAAGCTACAAATTAGTTTCAGCCATTTTTTTTGTACAACTTACCATTTGGGAGTTATTGCTGAAAAATCATTTTGGGTGGCCTTCAACCCCCGTAGAATTGTGCTCATATCGATAGGGACTTTTGACAGTTTCTTAAGAACACCATGAGGAAGCTATATACCAAAATCCAGCTGTCTGGTGATTATTTCCGAATTTACCTGTTTTTTTTCGGCTTCATTGACTGGACTGTATGTTCACATGGAAATTATATATCTAGTCAAGAATAGGTCGCCGAATGATGCCCGCATAAAACCATAAAAAAAATACTTTTACGATGGCAAATTTCATTATTAAAATTTATGAAAAAGTTGTTATTTTCTAAGAAAAAAACGAAAATTGTTCATAATTTTGCCATGTTGATAATTTCAGATCCCATATTAAAAGCTATACAATTGTAAACTTTGATTGTTCCATTGAAAATCTCGATTGCCATAGAAAGAGAATAAAAATAAAATTAGGGCAATGAATAAGAAAATAAATAAATTAAAAGAAACAATAATATAGGTATTCGAATTTCGAACAGGTTTTTAAAATGACGGAAGTCAAAAAAAATACAAAATTAAAGATTGAAATGTTCCCATTGATTTAAAAAAGAAATAGATTTTTGCCTTAACAAAATCTCTGTACGCAAATTGTAGGTTTTTCATTTTATTCCATTTCAAGTAATATTTTTTTGTTGGCAAACATCCTTTGCGACATATGACGTGGGAAAATATTCTCCTTTTTTTAATATTTAAAAAAACAAAATGCAATTAAACAAAATTGTAGGTAGGTACTTACATTATATCTCCTAGTTTCAGTCTCGTTTGTATAAGGGCACAGCTTTTGTGGTCACTTGTGGTAACTGCGCGTCTTCTTCGAGGTGGTATTCGAGGTATCATTTGAGCGTTGCCGCCACCTTCCTCTAAGCTGGTCATAAAGCCTCCGCTTATTCGGACCATTGGTGACGAACCTCTGCGTCGATTCGACATATGTCGACCAGCTACTCCACCCAACATTCTGAAATTAATAAGAAAAGGATATTTTTTTTAATATTTATATTAACATTATTGAATTTTTAATGCATTTGGTTATTGTTAAGAGCTTCTCTTTTGTAAAAAAAAAAATCTATTATACACGTACGTACAAAATTGAGATAAATAAACCTTTTATATAGTTGAATGGAATCATAAAATCAATAATAATCCACAGTTTGTTTTAGAAATATACTATACGACGAATTCCAAGTCTTTTCTTAAACAGTTCTTTGTCCCTTAAGATTTACCTACATATTTACCGAGACTGTGTGGTTACTATAACATTTATTTTATTTTCTATATGGACCAAACAATACTACCTTACCTACTGTTTGCAAAAATACACAAAGTTACATCATAGATACATATAGTTTGTGGCGCCAGATATTTGTGTTCACATAGAAAAACAAATAAATTCATAATTTTATGGAAAAGCTACTTAGGATCTGAACGTTGTCAGGTTTCTATTAAGAATTAACAAACCAAATGAGAAACAGTCAGAAGTATATAGAAACAGTTGGTTAAGATAAACAAATATAAAATGCGGTTGGCTTATATCATCGTTAAGTTGCTGTGCTTCCTTGTCAACTAAATCCTTTATGTTTATTTATAGAGAATTGAAGACGACAGCAATATTCTTGATTAATGTCTATCTTTTCGATTTCATTTAATTATAATAAAATTTCGTAGAAAAATACCTATGTATATAACTCAAAAATATGTCATTGAGAGTGAGCCTTAAAACTATAAAACACTACAAAAAATCATAAAATACTAACACGTCATAATTAAACCAAATTATTTATTAAAAATAAATTTTTAATGTTATAAATCAATGTTTTTAAAATTAATTAAATGGTGTATAATATTTTTTCTATATAGTTCAACATCACATTTAAAATGAAAAACGTGGACAAATACTCTGAATAATTTATATATTATCTATTGCACGCTTCCAACATGTTTCATTTTAATTGATTTTGGACTTGGAAATTTATTTTTTACTTTTAAATTAACATTTTAAAAACGTGTTACATTAAAAATTTTATTTTATTTAATTAATTATTATTTATGTTTTTTTTTTTTAAGTTTTGTTGTTTAAAAATTAGCAATGGATTTTAAACATCTTGTCATCTGGTGGAATATGAAAAAATGTTATACCTATAAATATACTTGTTTAAAATGTCAAGTCATGGATAAGTTTATTTCACGTTATTTTATTTTCATCTACATATATATTTTATTTTTAAGGAAAATTAATGAAAATATAAATAATTTAAAGAATTAAAAATAAAAATTTTTAAGAAAACTTTATTTTTATTTTATTTTTATATTTAATGGTTTCACAACATTTAATTTATATTTTAAAAAATAGCGACGCGTTTCGGATTTAATAATCCATCATCGGGCTTATGCATGGGCAGTCCATAAGCATAAGCCCGATGATGGATTATTAAATCCGAAACGCGTCGCTATTTTTTAAAATATAAATTAAATGTTGTGAAACCATTAAATATAAAAATAAAATAAAAATAAAGTTTTCTTAAAAATTTTTATTTTTAATTCTTTAAATTATTTATATTTTCATTAATTTTCCTTAAACATATATCACACAACATGGAGACTACACCACATACATATTTTATTTTATTTTGTCTAATTTAATTTTTTTTTTTGGAGCAATAATTCTGTAAGTGTCGAAATTCGGTTTCCAAAAATTCTATTTTTCAAAATTCTGGAAATCTGAAATTCTGTAGGTGCAACCAAAAAAATATTTCGTAAAATCACTACGAAATATTTTAGTTCAATGCAAGAAATTTTGTGAATTGAACAAATATTTCGTTGAAAATATAAGATTCGAAAAATTCTGTGTTACACGAAAGCACTTTCGTAAACTCTTTTTTGAGAATTTTTAATTAAATGTACAAACAAATTCGTTCAATCAACTAAATCTATACGATTCTAGACTAAACGCTAAATAAATAATTGTTTGTTATATCTATTAAATGATTACATAAAATTATAAACAATTTGTGAATTTATCGAAACTATAGTTATTTCCATTTTATCAAGGACAGTTTAGTCTTAACAAATTATTTTGTAAAATTACAAAATTTTGTAAAATTATCGAAGCAATCGTTGTGTTCTACCCAAACTGCATGTTACTAGGCAAATACTTTTGGCTATTTCAATATGAACTATCGTCCTTACAAAGTATTTCGTGAAATTACAAACATTTTCCGCTTTAATGATTAGGAATTATAATCTTGTTGGATAAAGTTCACACTTTATGTTCGTCATGACATCTATCATTAACAAAAATTGCATTTTTGGCCCTCACTATAGTCAACTGATGAGTTCAAGTGATATCGCTGGGGCCAAACACTATAAGAAGTTAAAAGCTATTTTGTAAAAAAAAAACTTTTTACTTGAGAAAATTTTGTATTTTTGCAAAATTCGGGAAAAAATTTCGTAGAATGCACAAAATATTCAAAAATATTTCGTGTATTTAAATAAATTTTGTCTCGAATTTGGAAAAATACAAAATTTTCGGTGTATTTACGAATGGATTCGTAACATTTCGTGAATTCTACTAAATTTTTTTCCCGAGTTTTGCAAAATTACAAAATTTTCAGAATATAAGGCACTACTATTTTCTAGTGAATCCGAAAAGTTTTTCATAAGAAGAGATACTCTTTTTCGCAAGAGGTAGTACCCTCTAATCATTTTATCATTTTTATTAAATTTAAAAATGAAAAAAATTTGAAATGAAACAAATATATTAAATTATTTCAATGAAAGATTTAAACGTATACATTTACTCCAAATGTTTACCCTATATTATTAAATAATTCATACAGCTCATGCATAGACCAAAAAAGGATTATACATTCCAGCAAATCAAATCAATCAATGCATACAAAATTTTCCAGGTTTCTCGTGTTTAATTATGCTTGAGGGTCTTTAAAAAGGGAATATAATATATTGTAACTATACTTCCCCAAAATAAAACCGATCACTGCAATATCCAATTAGTGAAAGCCATATACAATAATTGCCAAGTTATATATAAGAAAATCCGATTGGACTATTTTCTTTTATATTCGTATATTATGCAATGCACCCTTTTCTAGTTTATCAACAAAAACTTGCATTTGTCCGAAATATTATCTTTTATTGGCATAAAGATAGATAATACACTCTGCATTATTGGATTTAAACTTGTTGAAAAAAATTTTGAATTTTCCTTTACAACAAATTCTACAAAATTGAAATTACTTTGTACAAAAAAAGACTTTTGAAAGTACTAACTTAAAGTAAGGGACTGAAGTAGACCTTAACAAAGTATAGCTTTTCCAGGTTACTAACATAGATGTGTCTTGTTTCACACATCAAGGTGGTTGAGGTCATCTTCCACTTTGCCGATATGTCTCTACGACGACGCCTAAAAAGATTTCCCAGACTAAAAGATTTCCCAGGCCTGGACTAAAAGATTTCCCAGGCCGAAATATATAAATTCATTCGCTCTTAATTACTCAGACCGAGTACGACCGACAACCCTCCAAACAAACTTCCTATCAAAACAGCCTACCTAAAACGTTCTCATTCACTTGTGACATAAAGCATGGCCGCAATTATTAGTCTCAGCAATTGGTAAAAAATATCCTCCGTTTGATCTCAGCGCTGCTGGTATATGATTGTCAATTTTTTGGTTCCTTAATTATTTTTCTTAACTTTTATTTTTTCTTTATACTAAATAAATACGAGAAAAGAAAAATGTTGCCTATTTTGTCTTCTTCGGGCTTCTGAATAAATTCTAGGCCTATATACAATATCTTCCCTATTAATAAACTCAAATCAAACGTGAATTATTTTTATTCAATATGTTCGAAATCTTTTCAGTAAAATAAAATTAAAGTTAACTCATGTAATTCACCTAAATTAGTGGCTAAACGAGTAATTAAGTTAAAAATACCTAAGATATTTTTCCAACGACAAGAGACAAAAAGTAAACAAACGCTTGTGACTCAAAAAGCTATATTTACAAGCTCAAATGAAAAACTGTGTGCGAAAAAGTACAGACTTAGTTATACTTTTTGGCGACAATAGAGTTTTGGCAAATTAGTAGTTATGTAATTGTTTACTAATCAAATTTATTTCGTGAATTAAGTTTTAATCAAAGTTTTTGTTTTTTTCTTCCATTAATATGGGTGTATGTATTGATAGTTCTTCGCGGTAAAAAAAAAAAAACATAAACAGTGATAGACTTAAATCAAGACACTCGGATTGTATATCAGTATCTACATGCTATGTGTGAATAGGAATGTGTATTACTATTTGAAATCATGTGAAATATGAAATATTTTTTGAATAATTCTATGAATATTTAGGTATATGATGTGATGGTAAATGTACATACATTTGACACTACTTAAGCTCTTGCCTGAGAGAAATGGCAAATAAGATATGAATAGAATATTTCCAAAGTAAATTGATCATAAATTGAATAATATAATATGGATATTTGGAAAAGAATAATAAATCTTCTAGTTCTAACTTCTAAGGCAAGTCATTTGTATAAGGTAAAATTTTAAATGTTGTTACATAATACATATATATCTACTATGTGAAATGTGAAGTCGAGTTAAAAGATAGAATATTAATTTAGTGAAATTAAATGCAATATTATTCATTTTGGTATAAATTGGCTAAGAAACCTTATAATTCTAACTACAGTTTTGATGTAAAGATTATTTTAAATTAAAATATATTTAATGTTTAATATATAAAGTTTTTAAATCAAAGGGATAAAAACGAAAAATTTAAGCAGAAATCGTTTTGTTCAATTAAATGGTCGAATTGTTGCCAAAAACTTAAAATTGGTTTTAAGATTTGTTTATGCAACTTTGACAATTTTGAATTAAAAACGTTTATTAATATTCCATATTATTATATTTCCTCCAAAATGAAGGTATTTTTAATATAAATAAAAAAATTTAGAAGAAAAGAAACAAAATATATAATAAGGGTATTCACGAAACGTCGTAAGTTTACCAATTGTGTAAATTGATAAGTTTACACAAAAGTTTGCGTGAACGCCCTTTTAATTCATTTGGTTAAATGCGGTGTAATTGAATCAGCTGTTCGTTAAACGTCAACTATGAAACTCCAAAATATGTATACAAATAAGCGTGTTGCAAATTTCGCAATTATTTTTAAATGTAGAACCTCTCCCAAACTGCCTAACTTGAAATAGGAGCAGAATGTCTCGGAACGAAAAAAAATGTAAGGTACACGAAAAAAACAGGTTTTTTTAAGCCTGACGGGAATTATATGAAAACACGATTTCGGGGTTAAATGTAGAACTGTAATAGTCGCAAACTCATGGCACTTATCGAACGAAAATGAGCGAATACAAAAAAAAAATCATATGACATGCCCATAATGGTGCAGGATATTTACTTTTCCTTCAGTTTAGTTCACTTTCGTTTTTGGCAGTAAAAGTTGTCCTGAGCTCAACTCAACTGAAATTTGATGAAAGAAGAATAAAAAGAATAAATGGTTCCCTTCACTTCGATGACAATTCGGAAACCATAACAAATACATGTAAAAGCATTTGCATATGCATATGGCCCTTTATATGGATTTGTGTAAATAAACAATGCTGATCAATAGTCAGAAAATGTGGATGTCCTAATTATTTTTTTTTGTATAAACAACGTTTTTATTCACAACTTTTATCGCCAACTAATATCGATGCGATAGTTACAGAACACGGGCAGAGTTTTTTTTAGTTCTCTGAGATACCTAATTATCATATTTCTGAACACGCCTTATTCTAAAAGTCACAATGAAGTTTGGTTAAGTTTACCAAAAAAATTTGGTTAATTTTGTCCAGCAAAATCCTTGGATAATTTTAACCAAATTGTGTAAATCATTTCTCATACAAAATTTGACAGTTCAATAACCAAATGGTAAACTTAACCAAATGGTAAACTTATCCAGTGTTTTACATCATTGCGTGAATACCCTTAATGAAAAATTTTGTTTTTTTTTATTTTTGGTGTTAGATTTTGGTGGTGTAAAAACTGAGCTGAGTGCGTGAAAAAACTTGTGTTTTAATTTTATTTCATACATATTTGTTTATTATTAAAATAACTTTTTTTATTTTTTTCGATTTAAAAATTTTTGAATTCAATGTTTTTTGAAACAATATTTTGGGCACACTTTTTCAACTTTAAATTGAGGTACAAAAACAAAATGCCGCAAATTCCCACTTAAAAAAAAAATCCTTGTATATATTTGTTCACATAATCCCAAAAACTCAGCTGTATAAAGTTGTATAGAGCTTTGATTTGAAGAAGTCAGTCCATTTTTTTTTTTTTTTTAATTTTGAGTCTGAAAATTAATTTTTGCAAAATTATTCACAAAAAAAAATTTATTCAAAAACAGAATTAATGGATGGTTTTATGGCTTTAAAAAAAGTTATAACATGACATTGTTGATTTTTTTATAATTGAAGTCAATCTTTAAAAAAATTGGCCCTCCCGCCTAAACAGAGGGAAATAGACCCCCCTCCTATACATTTTTTTCTTGTCACGACTTAATCCAAACGCTTTTTTTGCATCTTATACAAAAACACCCTCTAATAATTTTCTTGTTAAACTAATATGTAGTTGAAAAAGTTAAAAAAAAAAAATGACCCAAGGTCATACTCTTCACAATCGTATCGGTGTTTGAAAAAGTTTTGAAGAGTGTTACATCGTTCACATAAATAAGGCAGTTTGAATGTACTTCAACACAGACGGTAAGTCATAAATAAATAAAACAAAAAGGATAAAGCTTAAATGGCTACCTTGTGGTATTCCAGAGTTGACCATAAACTTATTCGATACACAACTGTTAAAAAAGTACCAAGTAAGATCTATCCGCTATCGAATATAAAAGATTGAACCACATTACAAACAATTTCCTAAATCCCAGTTTTCTTAATTTAAATAGAAAAATTCGATGCGAGAGTTTGTCGAACGCCTTACTAAAATCTGTGTTCATCCGATGCAATTAATTTTTTCATCACAATAAATTTTTACTTTGCATGACTGGCTTGTGAGGCCTGTACATGATAGAGATCTTTGTTGGGGCTGGTTCTTCAGAGCTTTATCTTTCCGTTGTTCTTAATTTTTGAGAAGGTAACTCAGGTGACTCAGCCCATGGATCCGTAGATCCAACGCTCGTCGTTAATTCACCTTACGGCTATCTAATGGGAACCATGAGGAGTTGACGATGCGAATTTGCACCACCTGCAAAGCTCTCTTGTTGTGTTCGAGAGAAAAGTTCTACGCACGATTTATGGTCCTGTTTGTGAAGACGAAGAAAACAATTTGTGGTGAAGAAGATACAACTACGAGTTATACGCGCTGTACAGCGACATGAGTAGTTAAACAAATACGTTTAAAACGGTAACGTTGGCTGGGTCATGTAGAACGAATGACAACCGAAGCTCCAGCACGAAAAGTCTACAACGCTATACCATAGGGTTCAAGAAACCAAGGCAGACCTCATCTTCGATGGTGTGACCAAGTAGAAGGTGATTTTCATCGACTTGGTGTTAGAGTTGGCTGGAGATGCATATTAACTGAGGCCCAGGAGCACCACGCTTTGTAGCGCCATCAAAAGAAAAATTAAGTTACTAAAATCTCTAAAGATACAATGTACTTGATTTTTTTAATTTTTAATCGAGTCAATATAATTTTGAGCTAGTTCCACTAAAAAGGAAACAATAAAGCTGCCTTTTGTAAAATCATATTGGTTTGGAAATACGTATAAGGATTCACAAATAAAAAGCTGTGTTAACTTGGCCCCTAAAAGTGTCCGATTTTTTTGATTTCTTTGTAAAAGATGGCCAATTAAATGACCATTTTTGACCACCCATTAACTTTTTTTGACCACCCACAGTTATCGAATAAATCGATTTTGAAAAATGGGGGGCCAAAAGAACGCCGCCCCCAAAAAATCGATTTTTTCAAATTTGATTAATGTATTCGATGGATCAATTTTTGATCATTATTGACCACCCTTTAATTTTTTTTGACCACCCTTAGAAATATTTTTTTTTAATTTTTGAAAAAATAAAATTAGATATTTTTTTTTTGTTTTTTTCTCAGAAAAAATATTTTTTTTTCGAACTTTGAAGGATGACCATTTTGAAAAACACAATTATCTCAAATGACCACCCTTTAGAATTCTTCTAACTCCTCCAAAAATATTTTTTTTCGAATTTTGAAAGATGACCATTTTGAAAAACACATCTAAAACAACAAATCTAAAATTCTTGTATTTCTACGAATAAACTGTTATGTAAATATTTAAGCTTTGTTGCGTTTCAATAAATTATTTTATTTTAAATCAAAATGGGCATTATTCAAAATTCGAAAAAAAATATTTTTGGAGGAGTTAGAAGAATTCTAAAGGGTGGCCATTTGAGATAATTGTGTTTTTCAAAATGGTCGTCTTTCAAAATTCGAAAAAAAATATTTTTGGAGGAGTTAGAAGAATTCTAAAGGGTGGTCATTTGAGATAATTGTGTTTTTCAAAATGGTCATCTTTCAAAATTCGAAAAAAAATATTTTTGGAGGAGTTAGAAGAATTCTAAAGGGTGGTCATTTGAGATAATTGTGTTTTTCAAAATGGTCATCTTTCAAAATTCGAAAAAAAATATTTTTGGAGGAGTTAGAAGAATTCTAAAGGGTGGTCATTTGAGATAATTGTGTTTTTCAAAATGGTCATCTTTCAAAATTCGAAAAAAAATATTTTTGGAGGAGTTAGAAGAATTCTAAAGGGTGGTCATTTGAGATAATTGTGTTTTTCAAAATGGTCATCTTTCAAAATTCGAAAAAAAATATTTTTGGAGGAGTTAGAAGAATTCTAAAGGGTGGTCATTTGAGATAATTGTGTTTTTCAAAATGGTCATCCTTCAAAGTTCGAAAAAAAAAATATTTTTTCTGAGAAAAAAACAAAAAAAAAATATCTAATTTTATTTTTTCAAAAATTAAAAAAAAATATTTCTAAGGGTGGTCAAAAAAAATTAAAGGGTGGTCAATAATGATCAAAAATTGATCCATCGAATACATTAATCAAATTTGAAAAAAATTTTTGGGGGCGGCGTTCTTTTGGCCCCCCATTTTTCAAAATCGATTTATTCGATAACTGTGGGTGGTCACAAAAAGTTAATGGGTGGTCAAAAATGGTCATTTAATTGGTCATCTTTTACAAAGAAATCAAAAAAATCGGACACTTTTAGGGGCCAAGTTAACACAGCTCAAATAAAAGCCTCGAAATGTTTAGGAATTACTGATAGTCTAGCGATGGGAATATAATTTTTAATTTCATCTCTTTTATCTTTCTTTGTAGAGGATTTTTTATGAAGGAATTTTTCTAACTACATAAATGGAAATACAGAAGAAGATATTGATAAACAACGGACAATTAAGGTTATAAGTAATTTTTACATTTTTTCAAAATAGTGGGGGCATCAGTGCCTGGTATACAACTGTCACCTAGATTAGATAAACTTAACAATTTTGTCAGTATTAATATTGAAGTCCATATAAGTCGAGTAAGAGAAAAATGTCAATAGGTCAAACTGTGGGCTTTATCATCAAATTTATCACAGTTCGAATTATCGCATTCATAGGTATCACAGTTGATGGCACTTCGAAAACAGTCGATTTTATATTTCTACTCGCTTCTCGTAACTCAGATTAAGAGAGAAAAGTCTAATTGGATCATTAATTGTATTAACATGTCAATAATGGGCGTTTTTTCTAAAAAGCCGACTATCGTATGTTTAACATTTGGTTTGTATATATAATAAGGAAATGTCAACTACATACAATGCTTTGAGATACATATCACATTGAAGTTCCGGCTCAACAGGCTTAAAAGGAAATTTTAGACTCTTCATTCGATACCTATCTATCTATATATATGCTTGATGATGGGTATGGATGTGTATACCATCACACTACACAAACGAAACTCTAGCTCAATATACAAAAAGTCATATTAATTTTCCAGCTTTCAGGCAAATGATCTTTGCTCTGAAAATCTAAAAATAGAATTTCAATATACGAGTACTATGGGACCAAAGCAATCGTATGGTGTATCGCAACTTCGCATATATAAAACACATATATATAGGTACATATACCCCCGAACCATGTAATCATGCTACATCTGTTTGCATCACCAGCCAACATCAAATAAGGCATCCCCAATCCCCATTTATACCACATTTCCATCCTCCTATATATAGGATTGTAAGACAATGTGCCGGGGAAAAGTTGCCAGTTGATTCTATTTCACAACAGGTGGCTGCCGCCCCTTAAACCCAGATGAATTTCTCATTCCTAAAAAGTAATGGTATAGCCTCACAGCCACAACTTAAACTGACTCAATCACTTTATACTGGCAAAATGCTGAATGTGGGGGGACTGGTTACTTTTAAGCTATATGACGATGACGATTCAGAAAGGACCACATTTACCATGGAGTACCAAGTGAATTGCAAACGCATCAAATTATGGTATGAGTTGAGTATGTATATGAGCGCAAGTGGAACATTTTGAGCAGCAGGTGAATTTCGGAGTGTATATGTGTGGTTTCAAATACACAAAAGTCACATACACACTCGGATAGTTCTAGAAGTTTATACCACCAAATAGTTGGATATGCCACACAGTGTATAGTCTAAAGGATATTTTATTGCATTAACCTGAATCCAGATTCCTGTACACTTTGTGTGCACCTTCAAAATCTAGCTTTACAAATGAAAGTTAAAGACAAAGACTAATATAATATCCAAGAGTTCTTTATTAACTTCCTACCTACAAAAGTATATATAAAGCATCCACCTTAAATGACAATTGAATTTCCGTAGGATAGAAATTCCATTTAAAATTGGATAAATTTTTGTCATTGTCAGCATTAGGTCCAAACCCGGATAAAGAGAGTAATTTTTATTATAAGGAATTTTAGGTTTCTGGATATTTATTTAAAAAAAAGTGCTAAGAGATTTAAAGGGTAATCTACGTATACAAATATAAAAACAATCCTAACATTGTCCAATTGTCTATACTGAAGTCAGTATAGGTACAGTCATACTATGAAGTTGGCCTTTATGTTTACCAATAGTTTTTTTTTTTATAAAAGATGTAAATTCATGAAGATTAGTTACGGTAGATTTGTTTTTTTTCATCCCAGTCGGAATAAACATTTGACCTGGAAAAAATTTTGTTGTACTTTTGTTTCATAATTCGTTAGAGGGGTATCATATGGGTACATTTTCAGGAAAATCGGACTGGAGCTTAAGCCGCCACCATCTTGAAATTTTCTTAAAAATTGAAAAAAAAAAAAAAATTTAATGCAACGGCAACACTTACAATTACATATTATTTTTTAAAAGACAAAAATCCATTCTTTAAGTCTATTTTTAAATCAAATTATTTAAGTGAATACTCTTTGAAAACTTAATTTTCAAAATCAAAATTTAAAAAAAAATTAAAAAAAAAAATTGGAAAACTAATTTAATTTAGGAGTACCAGTTAGGAGTGTCTTGATTGATTGATTGATTTTGTTAAACATTCAAAAATACTCAAACAGAAGTTGGAAATTATCACCTTAATATATGAATGTAGTGCTGTAAAGGGTGTTTTTTTTAGACTTGTGGTTTTCAAGAAGAAATAAAACGCATATAATTTAATGTTACGGCCAAGAATTTAGCTTTTTTATAAAGATAAGGGTTTGCCATTATGTTTTAAAAATGATTTCGGGCAAGAATTAATTCCAGCCAAGAGGACCAATTTTCGACCACTTTTTACAGCAATTGGGGCCGTATGTCAGCAATAACGCGCCGAATATTCTCTTCGGGCTTAGACAAGCGACTTTGCATATAACCCCACAAAAAATAGTCCATCGGTGTTAAATCGCACGATCTTGGAGGCTACGCCACAGACCCACGGCGCGAGATAATGCACTCACCAAAAGATTCCTTCAGTAAATTGATTATTTTGTTGGCTGTATGGCAGGAAGCGCCGTGCCGCCCGTCTTGTTGGAACCAAAGGTCGTCCACATCAATATCCTCCAATTCAGGCACGAAAAAGTTATTAATCATGGCTCTATTGCGTTCCCCATTGACTGTAACATTATGGTCGAGTTCATTTTTGAAGAAATATGGATCAATGATTCCCACTGCCCGCATAGAGCACACAAAACAGTGATTTTTTGAGAATGTTATGGCGTCTCAACAATGGCTTGTGGATTATGATCACTCCAAATACGACAATTTTGTTTATTAACGTACCCATTCAACCAAATGTGAGCTTCATCGCAAAATTTTCTTGTGAAAATCGGGATCGGTGTTCATCTCGTCGCGCGAACCGAACCATTGTTTTGGTAATTAATTTGCACGATTTGCAAACGTTGTTCAGGAGTAAGTCTATTCATTATGAATTATGAAATGGCAAACCAAACTGAGCATAAATCAAGTGACAACTGTCAAAAAGACCAACTCCGAAAAAAGTATTGCCAGATTGAAATCCACACGTCTAATAAAAAAAACACGTTACAACCTAAAATTTTTGCGTGCTTTTTTTTTTTGTTGGAAAAAACTGATGCTTTTCGAAAAAAATTTTATAAAACTTAACTTTCAAAATTTCATTTAAAAAAATTGATAGAACATACAATAAAACTTTTCTTCTATAAAAAGAAAATAAAAGATCCTTATTGTAATTAGATACATTTTGTCTCTTAAGTTAAAACGATGTAAACAATTTTGTTTTGTGTCAAAAAATGAGAAACTAGAACTTAATCTTGGTAGTTAAATGGCAAATAATTAGAAATTTTCTTCAAACGTTGCTACCACGGGACTACTTTTCATCGCAAATTAGTTTATATTATTTGTTTGCATTAAATTTTGGCTGACGTAACTTATATTCTACTTTTCTTGAAGTAATTTATAATTTAACTATCAAATCTGTTGATGTAAATCGTAGAGGAATAAATAAATAAATGAGTATTATCATCATTTTACATTTTAATAGTTCAATATGATTACCAAAAATTTCACAGAACTGATTATGGCAGAAATGAACCATTTTACAAGAATTTTGAGGGAAGTAAATAATAATTCTGATTTTGTTTATTTTAACCATTAGCAACATCACACAGAAAAATCATTTGCACATTGTTCAATGTTCGGGTGCGAAGTTGACCCTTAGCTTAGGTGCTGGTTTGGCAGTAATGCTCCGACGCACGTAGTCGACAAAAAAAATTTGGGTTTAATTTCGGTTTAATTTCTTAACAATGTTTTATTATACTTAGCGAGAAATTACTTCTATGAAGGTTGATACAAAAAAAAGATGATAAATAGCAGTAGCAGTCTGATAAGCAGGTTGGTACAAATTTAAAGTGTTGTTAATATAAAGGAGGTTTAGGAGCGACATGTTTCTGTCGATTTGCAATATTATATTAATAACATTTAGTGGTAAATCTATTACATAATTCTGTCATAAACACACATCATCTTCTTTCATTTAACATATCCTTAGTGACTGGTTTCCTTTTTTTTTAATTATCATAACATAAAAGAATTAAAATAATTTTTAATCGATATTTCCGTACTAGGTACTCGAGGTAAATAGAACCCAGCAGTCAGCACGTGCCGTATCTGAAAAGGAAAGACGCGTGGGATAATTTAATTAAAACAATACTCGCTTTCAGAAATGTAACAAAATTAACTACATTTAGTTATCAAACATGTTTATGAGCGATTAACTGAGATAAGGTAAGCTTTTAACTTTTATCAAAACCTATAATTTAGTTCTAGCTATCATTAATAAATTGAAATAACAACAAATTATTACTGCCTTCTTATTATCCTTTTATAGCTTGATACAGCTGTATGATATAATTCATTAAAAATATCACGTCTTCACTGACTGAAAAATTCATTTATCAAAAGCATGCCTTTTCTTCACCACCACCGCCACTATTAACTTGAGAAAAGCTTATACCTTTGCTATATTGACTAAACCTATACAGTTATACACCAAAATCAAATAAAACTTCAACAAGTATAGTGACAGGACTTCAGATACCTACATATGTATGTTTCTAGGCATAAAGTTAAAGGTGAAAGGAGAGCAAAACAAGCAAATAAATATACAACCATGATGAATCTATGGAAATGTTCAATCAAATTTCGAAGCCAACGACAATTGTAACCACCCTATACATACTATAATACCTAACCCCGAAGACAACGGAATAGTATAGATACCACATTTCTTCTACAAGAATGCTGCAAGCAAAAGTTGTTGTTCAAGTACAATCTACATTTTTACCTGTCAATCAAAGGCAGAGACTAAGTAGTTTGAATCGTTGTTGTTCTTGTTGTTGTTAGATTGCCTTTCTGACAAGACAACTTATCACAGTTTGAAACAATAGTAAACAGGATTCAAGAAAAGAGAGTTTTGTTGTAGTTTGTGGTTCGCAGCAATTTTTGTTGCATATTGAAACTTTTAGATGGTTTATTTAAGCATTGAAGTCATTGAGTCATGAATTTATTTTTTAAATATATAACTCTATATTTAGAAGAGGTCTTCAACTCACACCTATGTAGATATAATTTCGATAACCCAGGTATGATTATTATATTAGGAAACGGTAGACGGTTGATAATATTCAACTTAAAGGTAGATATATGCCTTTCTCTTCCGTACCTTCCTAAAAGGAGCGTTAAATTATGAATTATCTAGAGACAAAAATCCTATCTTGTATAAACAGACTCATTAAAGAACCAGAGACCACCAGGAAATGAAAAAAAAAATGTTTGCATAAAAAAGGATCTCAACTCTCAAGAGAACTTCCGCATGAAGAAATTTATAATCGTAAAATATATATTTTAGCAGTTAACGAAGCAGGATACGTTAAGAGTTAGAGTTAAGAAATGTCAATCCTAGCTACAGAGTACTGAGTAGACGTGTTTTCTTTCGGCGGTTGTTTTCTTACGTTTTTAAGTAATAATCACTTTCATTCCTTCATCTAAACTGTGTCAAATTACTCCGAACTTTGCCTTTTACAATAATAAATTAAAGTTAAATTAATTAATCTACACTGATTATTTTAATTTACATTGTAAATTCCTTGTGGAAATTCCAAAAAGACAAAAAAAATTCCTATTACTTTGTGTAACGTGAAAAAAAGCTTTAAAACAATGTTACCTCACATACAAAGTTAATATGTCCGGAAGTAACAAAAGTGCCTCTCTTGCAACACTAAAAAATTCATCACAAACTCCGAAAATGTCCACTCTAATAGCTACTGGCTCGGGCAAAGATGATGATCAATGACAGCTTAACTATCAAGAAAATGAATGATATAATAGAAAAACAAAGTAAGTCAATCATTTCTTTAACTACAACACAAATAAGAGATTCTGCGGAGAACGTAACCAAAAACATTGAAACAAAAAATAACTGAAATAAATGACACTATAAATGACATAAACAAACATATAACACAACTCGAAAGTACAAATTCAACAACGCATCTTGAACTGGACGCAATAAAAACCGATGTAAACAAACTTGGATCATCGATAAAAGAAATCGAAGGTGAACTTATAGAGAAACAAAAAACATTCTACTAAGCACAACCATGCAACTCAATGATGTCAAAACTAAATTGGCCGAGGTGACCACGAAAATGCAAGAAATAGATTTTGCACAAGAAACACAAAACAACAAAAACTTTCTCCCTACATTGAGAGGCTTTCCACAAGGCTCGATTCTCGGACCTCTTCTATTTTCCCTCTATATCAATGAACTCCCTCAAATAGTTTCTGAATCAACTGTTCAAATGTATGCTGGCGACAAATTTATAAAATTTGTTCTCTTGGACAAGTTGAAATCAACGATATCAACTATGACTTACATAAAATTTCAATTTTCGCTAAGAGTAATGGACTTTTTCTGAACCCTTCCAAGTCTAAGTATATTATTATTTCAAAGAAACCTTTTGATCCTTCTCAGTTCCCACAAATAAAACTAGATGGGGCTACAGTAGAGTATGTCGAGACTGCAAAGAATTTAGGAATTACGTTTAATCGAACATTAACATGGGAAACGCATATAAACATGGCCATTGGGTAATACCCATGGAGTACTCCGCAGACTGTGTCCAACACATTATTATACACCACCTAAAACTAGGCTAATGCTAGGTAAAACCATGATCATACCATTACTCTTGTACGGCGGATGTAAAATTTACTGCAATTGCGACCAAGTAAGCAGAAGAATGGTCTAAAAAGATCTGATCATGTTTCCTTTCTCTCAAAATCTATATACAGTAGTATCTCAAAAAGATGAACAGATATAAAACAGGGCCCGTTCATCATTTCAAATTGTTCATCTTTTCGAGCATAAATATTTGGTTGAGGAAGAAGATTATGGTTATAAATAAAAACATTAAAAATTATTAACATAACAAGTTAAAATAAGCCCCAAAACAATGTCCAGGAAGAAATAAATGCAAAAAAAAAAGAACATTATTATGTTTGGAATATAGTTTCATCATTTCGAGTACAATATTTTAACCCGTTCATCTTTTTAAACACTCAAACGTGGAAATATTTCCGAGCTGTTCATCTTATAGAACCGTTCATCTTTCCGAGATCCTACTGTATATGGTATTTGATTTGATAATCTAATCCGCTATCGAACTTTGGTTTTGTTGTTTCGGACTATATGCTCACTGATCAGCCTTCTTACATTTTCTCCAGAATACAAATGACCTCATCAATTCGATCTCAACAAATCTTACAATCTCGTTTCACATGTTTACCGTCCGAACGACAATTTTTCGTCCATGCTACGTGGCTGTGGAATAATATCCCATGAAAAATAAGGGTAATTAGAACTTTGAATTGTTTTAAAAATTAACTAAAGACACACTTTTCCTTACAGTTAAACCGGCAGAATATAAATATTTTATAAAGCGTTTTTAAACATTTTTATAAATAAGTGGAATTTTCTTTGAATCGAGGTGTTATTACAATAGACCAACTAAGTGTGTTGCTGCTAGAATAGTTGCTAGCAGAATAAGTTAAATCCAAGTCTTTTTAAACTAGCTGAATCATTTTTTTACGTATTTCTCAACCGAGTGGAAAAAATGATTTTCTAACATCAGTTTTTCCATTCAAAACAATTATATTGAAGGAGAAAGCTAAAACAAAAAATCAGACTTAATAAAATATTCATAATTTTGTACCAAATAATTAAAAATATTGTTTTTTTTTTTAATTCTCTCAAAATTTGAAAATAATGGCGCAAAATTTTAAACTATTTAGTACGATGTTAAAAGCATTTTTAGTATGTTAAAAAGCTTAAGCATCATACTAAATCGTTTAAAATTATTAAATTAACCTACTGCCCCTTGCGAGGAACTGAAAAATCCTCCAAGAGTATCTCTTGTTATGAAAAAGAGCTTCTCACCTTAATCGTTCAAATTCGGCAAAAAATTTTAGGTCCCCTTCATTCCTACCAATAACACGGAGTTGAGAGTTATAAGTCACAAGGCCCTGCTTCTATATACACGAGCGTCGCGCCGCTCATTTTTTTTTTTCAATGCTAATAATTTCTTATTTCGTCCTTGTTCAAATATTATAACCTCACCCTATAACCCTAATACCCACGCCTGTCAACTCATCGAAATAGATAAGATTATATTCCAAAGTACAAAACTCTAGAAATGAGCACGATTTTATCCACTTTTATCTTTCATAATACTCGTACTTTCCCAACAAAATGCTTGTAGCGTGGTGAGTGTGACCAACAAAACAAAATTATTATTTATTGGTTATAGATAAAATACCTATAAGATAAGTAGGTATATCTATCTTGAAATAATATATGTTTTTTATTGAGTATGAGAAAGGACATGTTGTTCCAATTAGGTACTTAATATAAATTGAGTAAAATAAAATGAAAATGGGGGCAGCAAAAAAAACAATTCTACAAAGCAATATAATATGTACCATTAGCAGTACATTCAAATAAGCTTAAAAAATAAATTCACAGAAAACGTGTGTGTGTATGTATTATAATATGTATAGGTAAAAAAAAAAGGGTTCAGAATTAATTAATTGCACGACATTAACGCTGTTGAACATTACTTTACTTTTCTTGCCAAAGGGTTGCAAGTTGTATACCTACACAATTTCAACCCATTAATAGTATCTTTCGTTTCTTACCAGTTCTCAGAATTCTACAGTAATAAAATTCTCATGTTTTTTGCATTTCGGTGGAAGTTTTGTTAATTGAGATGAAAACAAAAATACAAACAAAATTACCCTGATGGCTGTTCTATAGGGTTGAAATTCAGATTGGAAAGTACATTTGCATAAGTGCATTTAATTGCTTAAGCATAATTTGAACGCATATATTTCCTTTCTGTTAATTTTGCAGCAATACAAATTCAATCATTGCCAATGATTATACGATGAATAAATTTTATTTCAGTTTCAGATTAACAGACGGTTTTATAAGGTCCGGACCGATAGTACAGCGGCGGCTCCAAGTGTTGGACGATTAGCAAAAGAAAGGGAAAACTAATAATGGGTTTTTTTTCGAAAAAAAATTCTTTGACGGATATGTCCTGTACATATTCCGAAGAGAAGAGAAGTTACAAACCGCGAACTTTATCACATTTGCACATTTGCTTTATGAATTTTTTTTTATTTCTGTCATTTATAACAAAAAAAATGTTTTGAGAGCTTCGGGAAGGTACATAGGAATGATCCAAACATTATTTTCTTTATTATTTATCGGTCTAGTTTTTCAAAAAGAAGTTAAGATGCAGCTGTCCCTTGGACCAAATCCATGGATCCGCCACAAGAAATACAAATGAAACCATTTGTATTTCTTTTCCATATTTACATATACAGGGTGTCCCGAAATCACCGCCTCAGAAGAAAACCATGAGTTCCTGAGGTCATTTAAAGTCGAAAAACTCTCGTTTTCGCTTCGTTTTCGACTTATAACGGTTTTATGATTTGTATTCTTTTTTCTTTTGACTGGCTCTAACTTTGCCAAACTATAAACGATTTTTTTATTTTCCTTTATTTTTTGTTTTTTATATTTTTTTAATAATTTTAAGTGTATTTAGGTACAAAAATGTAAAGTATTTTTAAGAAAACATATTGGGATTTCATAATAATAAAAAAAAATTATACTTAATAACGTGTTTTTGTGAAAAAAATCATATCGAAGTCAAAAAAACAACATAAAAATGTTTAAAAATGTGCTTGAAAATAATTTGCGGGAATACCGTTATCACATAAAAAAGTTGTGTGATAGATACAAATTTCTAACTGTTTTTGTTTAAATAAAAAAAAATTTCAAAAATCGGTTGTAGTTTGGCAAAGTTAGAGCCAGTCAAAAGAAAAAAGAATAAAAATCATAAAAAGGCCGTAATAAGTCGAAAACGAAGCGAAAACGAGAAAATTCCCTTTTAAGTTTTTCACCTTGAAATGGCCTCAGGAACTCATGGTTTTCTTCTGAGGCGGTGATTTCGGGACACCCTGTATATTTGTATTCCTTTTCGTTCCTTTTCGTTGTTGGGTTTTGTGATGATTTTAAACTGAGGAGTTGAATTAATGTTTGCGGAAATTGCTCACATCCTGCGATATTAGCTACTTCCTCTACTTCTTTTGCTATTGCTTGGCAAAAGTATTTTTATTTTTATTTAAGGTCAACTATTCCCTGTTTTTATTCATTGAAACTGTCAAATCAAAAATATTTTGCTATGAAAGGGAAATATTTTCTTTTATCTTTTTTTTAATTAAATTTTGTTTGGGAAAATTGATATAGGTACCTATGAAAATTTCAAAAGACACTTAAAAATATTTTGGAACAAAGTAGCGTAGGACTATTAAGGCCCAAAAATTACTTGGGAATCAGAACAAATCAGTGTTCCCAGAATGTTGGGTTGTCGAAATTTAAATCTCAAGAGTACTTGATAAATGAACCAAATTTCAGACTTATAAGCGAAGCAATTTTTTTAGGTGGCAAAAACTGAAACTTCATCCCCCGAACCTTCGGGGTATATAAGTGCAAGGATACCGATTTCACATTTTAGAGCTATTTCGAGGTATTTTAAAACTAAGAAGGCTTTAAAATTTCTTTATAGATACGACTATAGGTATTTCATTGACGTAAAAAATCAAAACAATTTTTTTCATATTGACTCTTGCGAGAAAGTGATAAATCCTCCAAAAGTATATCTCGTCGCTACAATGCACAACTATTCCAAAATCCAAAATTTCACAAAAACCTTTTTTCATGTCATAAGGAAACATGTTGTGTTCCGTGCATTTTGGTATCATAACCATATTCCTATACGTACAGTATTTCCTTCAGAACTTTATTAATGCAATATAATGATCATGTCGAAAGTCAGTATTTTACGGACTTGTGAGCAATGATCCTATATATGTCCAAAAAATAAAAAGAAATAATAAATTAGTTAAATTTAAATATAAACCTTATATTCAGTTTACAAAAATAATTTATTTACGACTTCTTGCAATCGTATGAACTCGTCTAAACACACAATTTTTCTTATTTTCAGATAGGTAATTGAACGATTGTCGGCTAATTGGATATTGGATGATGTTCTTACCAAAAACATCATCCAATTTTTAATTGTCAGAAAAATGTTTTCTATTGTGGAGGAAACAATAAAATTCATTTATTCGCTTTTGAAGAAAAAAAAAATTTAAAAAGTGTTTTTTTTTAAATAACGAGGGCACGAGGGTTCAGAAACAAGCATTTTTTATTATGAGACGGGAGGGTCTATCTCGCCCCGTTTAGGAGGTAGGAGCAATTTTAGAAAAAAATGACTTACAATAAAGTACTATACCGATTTTGAAAGGCAGAAATCTGTTCTATAATCCTAAATTCAAACCAAATTATTTATGTCAATAGTTTTTGAAAAATTCGCAAACTTTGATAAAAAAAAATGAAAGAAAAAGTTTAGACGAATTTTTTTCAAAATTGTGAAATGCAGTGCTAAATTGGCTTTTTGTGGTTAGTATTAATATCAATTCTTAATCGAACAAAAAAAAAACCTAATGGTTTTATGTTATATGTTTTATACTTCACTTCTAAAATAAATCTTCAAATTCTCTGTCATCTGTCACGAAAATTGTCTTCCAATGAGTGTACCAATTTTTTGTTCTCTAAAATCTTCCAACCGTGTAAACAGACAATTTTTAATTGGAAGACAAAAAATTGTCGGTAATTTTCATCCAACTTTCTACCAAATATTTGTCTAATTTTTGGATAAAATCTAACAACCGTATAAACGGACAATTTTCGCTTGATAGAAAATTGGCATTTGTCAACTAATTGGTTGCTATTGGAAGACTTTTGACAGTTTGGCCAATATTGAAAGATTTTCCAATCGTGTATACTTAGCTTTAGACTATAGTCCTGCAGCAACGATCTGTTCTCATGGAAAACTGCCATTCGGAATAATATAAAATCATTGATCCATTTCATTCCTACCTTAAAACATTTTAACAAGAATGGCTGAGAGTTCTTAGTCACAAAAGTTCTATATATAATGTCCATGAGCTGTCGTGCCACCTTATTTATTTTTTGTGATATATCGACGCTTAAAGTGTAGGACCTCGTAGGTCAAAAAATTAAAAAATATTATTAATATCATTAAAATTCAAAAATATTATCAATGCAAAAAAATAAGAAGAATCAGAGCCTCTTTTTGAAAATTTCAGCGTAACAGTGTTGTTCTGAACAAAATTCAAAAACTTTTACTGTAGATCGCTATACAAACATTTTTTTTTTATTATTATTTCTGAAAAACGTGCAAAAAGGATTTACATACATATGTACATACATATGTAGGTTCTGCACTTTTACCATCGATATGTATGTACATATGTTGATATCGGCAAGTTATGGATTCGTACAAAAATCGAACTCATTAAAGTTGACATTAAGATGATAGCGGTCGAAAAAAGTGGTTCTCGAAATTCTGTCCGTCTATCTGTCTGCCTGTTCGTTCGGCTGCAACCTAAACGGGTGGATCGATTTTCTTTAAATTAAGTTTGTATCTAAAGCTTCTCCCCCGACACGTTTTTTTCGTTTTTTTAGGACCAAAAATAACGGTAATTTTTTAAGCAAACAATGAAAATCTTATTTTTTTTTAAACTTTTGTTTAAATAAATTAAAAAAAATTTTTTTAACAAAAAGGCTACTACATATTTTTTTTTATGGTTATAAATGGTACCCCCCATTTTTTTACGTCCCTTATTTTGGCGGACACTTTTTGGCGGAATCAAAAAATTTTTATATCTGAATTTGTAGCTAATTAAATGCTAATTTGTTGCACAAACCAAAAATTTGTAGCTCGCATAGTTTCGTAGTTATTTAAGTTTCCGCTAAAATAAGTCTGAAGTTAGCGGACAAATTCTAAAATAATACAAATTTTTAAATTTTATTGACACCCAAATTTGTAGCTTTTTAAGTGCTCTTGAGTTGCGAAAACCGCGATTTTGTAGCTCAAGTGGTTTATTTTATATTCAAGTTTCCGCTAAAATAAGACTGAAGTTAGCGGACAAAATCTAAAAAAATGAGATTTTCGAAAATTTTTTTTTGCCAGAAATTGTAGCTTTTTAAATGCTATTTTTTGGCGCCAAGAAGAAATTTGTAGCTCTAACGGTTTTTTTTATATTCAAGTTTCAAGTTACCTCAAAATGGAGCTTCCAAAATCTAAAAAAATGAGAAAATCAAAATTTTTTTTTTGCCATAATTTGTAATCTCCCTAAACTTAATTAAGCACGTAAACCCCGATTTTGTAGCTCGCATAGTTTTTTTGTTATAAAAGATTCCGCTAAAATAAGACGTCATTCCCATATGTAACGGTCAAATTTTTTTAAAAAATTTGAATTTTTGAATTTTTTTTTTCTCAGAAATTGTAGCTTTTGAAATTATAATTTGTTGCGCAAGAATCAATTTTGTAGCTTTTATGGATCGGTTTTTATTTGCATTTTAAGTTTAAAAACGCATTTCCGGTCCGCTAAAATAAGACTGAAGTTAGCGGACAAAATCTAAAAAAATGAGATTTTCGAAAATCTGGAAGATTGGAAGATTTTCGAAAATCAAATTTGGGTGTCAATAAAATTTAAAAAATTGTATTATTTTAGAATTTGTCCGCTAACTTCAGTCTTATTTTAGCGGAAACTTGAATAACTACGAAACTATGCGAGCTACAAATTTTTGGTTTGTGCAACAAATTAGCATTTAATTAGCTACAAATTCAGATATAAAAATTTTTTGATTCCGCCAAAAAGTGTCCGCCAAAATAAGGGACGTCTTTTTTTTGTATTTTCGATTTTCTCAAAAACGGAGAATATTTTAAAAAGTTTTAAAAGTACTGTATACCTACTATTTTATTTTTTTTTTTTTGAAAAAAGTTTAAAAATTTTTGTTGAGAACTTAATAATTCGAAAACGACTTGGTCGTTTTAAACACCATACAATGTTTAAAAACCTTTAAGGAAAATCTCATTTTTCTCAAAAACGACTGCTATACGCTTTTGATTAAAATTTGTATGTGAGCTAATATCAGTACAATCTACAATATTATTGGAACCAAATTTATTAATCCATTATTAACGGTATCTCTCTTTAACTTTTAACTTTTAAGTTTTCGACTACCTATCTCATTATATTCTGTTAAACCGATTTTAATGAAATTTTAATCACAAGAACTTCTAAAAAATTAAAATAATATTGCATTATATCAAAATCATCAAACAAAGATAATTTTAGATTTAAAAAAAAATGTCCGATATAATTTCTCGAAAATTCGATATTTAAAAAAATGGATATCTAAATGATTTTTTTTTTTCAAAATTAAGTTTTTAAATCCGCATTAATAAATACTAAAAAATGACTTGTCAATTTTTTTTTCAAATGTTTATAAAATTGTCATTCGTTTTTTTAAACCTCTCCAACGATTTTTGAAATGTTTTCTCATTAATTAAGATTTGCTAAAAACATATATAGCTTTAGTGCCAAAACAATTTCAGAAGTTGTTTATTTAATTTATATTATTATATTATTTTTAACAATTTCATCAGCTTATTTTCAACACGGTGATACATTATTTATATAAAATAAAAAATACTATCCTTAACTTAACGACGTTTTTGACAAGTGGCATATAGGTCACCATAGCTAATTTAAAAATAGATGAATAAGTTTAAAATATTTAGACATTAAAACCACAATGTGATCGTGCATAAGATCAAGTTCGTGCGATGCAGTCGTGCATTTTATTTGAAATATTTTAAAAAGCAAAAATAAAACTACTTAAATTTAAGGTAATTATTTCAGTATTTTATGCATACAAAATAATATGCAGCTTGATTTATTTTAATTTATTTGGGTTTCTTTTGTTCTGACTCTTTTATATTAAAGTAACTCCACTATGGACTGTGGCATAAATGTGAATTGAATTTACTACAGTGAATCATAAAAACATGTTTAAATTAAATTCGTATCGTAATAATAAAAACACATTATTTATAGAATTATTTTAGTGAATAAATTAAGTATTATCAGCTCATTGTTGTATCTGTTTTTTTTTTTATATATGATTGAAAGTTCATAACAAATTAATGAAATAGGTATATACTTACTTTTTGATTTAAGTTTTCGCTTTGTATAAATTTGTATGTATATCCGGTCAACTGTAATTAATTTCAACTCTGCTATCCATCATAATAAACTGTGGGCTTAGGTGACTTGACCCATTTTTTTTTGCTGCTGTTATTGATTGTGGTCAAACATTAAATTTATAAAAATTTTAAATTCACTTTTTTTTATTTTGGATATAAACACTGACTTTTTGATTTTTAATTTTTTATATTTAGATGAACATAAATTAATATTACTGAATCACCATTAGAAAATATTTTAATTAATGGAAAAAGTCACACAATGCTTTAACACAAATATTTACAAAAAAATAAAATCCTTATGCTTTCAGGATGGAGAGTTGTGAAATAAAAAAAAAAAATACGAACGTCATTCAAGTGACAGGATATCGAAAGCTTACACAGACAGAGATACAGGATATTAAAAATACAGCAATTCGCAAAAAGCGGTAACAATCTGCACTCGAGAATCAAAAAGGATGTTGCATACACAAAGCCATAGTAAGTTCCTTTTCTTCCACAGAACTCGATACGATATAGCATGATGGTTGTTTTGCTTTGGTTGGCTTGGCTTGGCTTTGCTTTGCTTTGTTAACGATCCATTTCTGGCAGCAAACATTTCAGATTTCACTCACTCACTCAGTTATAGAGTATATTATACGAACGAAAGTAATGATGTTGTAAATCGTTGAAATTTCTCAAAATCTTTTTAATCAGATTCTTATACGATAAAATGGTTTTCTTAGTTTTATTATTATGTTTTTTTTTTCTCTCCCTCTCTCTCTCTTTCAAATATACACAAAAGTCATATGCTTTGGTTATGATAGAACAAGCATTGTTGTAGGTGGATTATAGGATAGGTACTCGTAGGATGTGAGATCAATGAGGATGAAAGCATTTAATTTGCATTTTATGATGTCTGTATTTGTATAATAGTGAATTGGAATGCGAGAATGAAGCTTGGTGACGCCAACGACATACACACGGAGACAATGTAGTTCATTGAATCCATCCTTATACCACCTACAACCTCTTTGTTATAATTCTCTTCAATGAATTTAAAAATACATGGTTGCCAGACAAAATATTCAACTTATCAATTTTGAATATGGCATCAATGAATTGATATGACGGATCAAATTTAATGATTTTAAAAAAATTATATGCCAGAGATATGTATTTACTATTACCACGCAAACCCCTTTGTAATCCATGAGTGCATTTAAACTGTCATTTAAGATCAAATTAAATTGTAAGCCAAGAGATTTTGTATTTTATTGCTCTTTAAAGTTTAAAGCAAAAAATACTTTAGGGATAAAATGGGTAAATCGGTAGGTAAACGCACATGGGTAATGTATGCTTTAGTTTAAGTAACCAATAAACGAAACATCCTTTTGATAATTAAAAATGACGTCTGAATGTACATGGCACAATGTATATAATTTTATTATAATAGTAGATGAGTGTGCAAGGTGGAAGGGGAGCTATAAGAGTGCTTTCTGCTTTCTGGAAAATGGTTATTAATAACATCTCGCATACATTAATTTTTTTTTATTTTCGCTTTTCTTGTAAACGATTCAACTCACTTTGATCAATTTTCTTATATGGTGAATTTTGTATACAAAATTAAACAGTTTGTAGGTATACATATGTATTATAATATATTTTTTAGATTTTTAAAAAAAGTTAATTTTCATTTTTATTTGGAAAACTCAATACAGTCGACTCTCGATAACTTAAACACGTACAAAACCATGGGTTTTCAAGCGATAGGATTGTTCAAGTTATTTTTTTTTTTCAATAATAATTAATTTTAATTTTAAAACGTTATTAAATAAATAATTTGAGATAAGGAGTTTTTAAGAAGAGCGACTTGGGAAAACAAATTTTTTTTTTAATTGCGCTTAATATTGCATATCATCGCTGTAGATCGAATACTTTGTAACCCAGAAAAGTAAATTTTTCAGGAGAAACAAAAAACTTGATATAAAAGTATTGAGGACCAGTAACATGCTTTTTATGCGTTTAACTTTGAAACTAGCGTTCTTAGGCTAACAAGGTATTTTTCATTAGATCGGAAAGTGAACTTTTCTGGGTTACGAGGTATTCGAACTACAGCGACGATATTGTCTCTTTTGAAACCCCAAATTCCTTTTCACACTATATACTTGTAACGCTGACTCCGTTTTTAAATTTTGTAATTGTTGCAACTTTTTATTTTAGTAGGTATTACATTATTAATTTTTGACCATATTTTAAGCCCTTTTTGCACTTTTGCAAAATTTATTTCCCTAAATTCGCACGTTTTCAAATGAAGTTCACTTCGATTATGAAGTATAAAGCATTATAAAGAAATTGGCACTTCAGAAATTTCCAGGAATTCCCCTCAACAAAAATCGTTTGCATTTTGTACCAACATCCTAGGTACCTTGCAAAAATTCAAACGTAAAACTTTACTGAACATTTTAAAAGAATACAAAATTAAAAACACTTGTTAATTCCACAGATATATATATATTAATACTTTATTTAACTTAAAAGGCCGACGCGTTTCGTCTTCTTAGGACATCTTCAGGTTGGGTTACAGAGTTTGCTAAAATTGTATTTCTGCAACTTAAAGTAAAAAATCAAGATATCAAGTGTTTAAAATGGTCTGTTCAAGTTATTTGTAGATTGCGTAATAGGACAAATTTTTTATAATCAAGTTATTGGAATGTTCAAGTTAACTAGAGCCCACTGTGTTTCGAAAACTTGTAAGTCAATTTTTATGAAACTTTTAACCAACGTGATTGTTTGTAAAATAAAAATATTTTAGAAGAAAATTATTCTTAATATTCTAACCGTAACCGTTGAAGAAAATCTTAGTTTTCTTGAAAACGACTGCAAAGATTTTGAATAAAATTTGTGTCTCTGTCAGCCTTTCTGCTGCAGTCTTAACAAGTGGATCAATTTTCTTCAAACTTGGTATCCAACGTTTTTTGGACAATTCTCCGGCAAGTTTAAAATTTTTTTTTTGTTTTAGGCCAAAAATAATGGTATATTTTTTATCAATTAATAAAAATCTTTATTTTCTGGAAATCGAGTTCACAATTTAAATAAAAATCAATACATATATTTTTTTAGATTATAGGAACCATTTTGTAAAAAAAAAATTCGAAAAATGGTTTAAATGGTACCTGCCATTTCATTTCGATTTTCTCAAAAACGATTCAACTGAATCTCATCAAATTTTTATAGAGAATGTTTTAAAAAATTTAAAAGTAAAATTTTTGTAATTATTTTTTTTATTTTTTAAAAAGTTTAAAAATTTTATTTGACAGTACATCAGAATTCGAAAACGACTTGGTCTAGTTTTTTGACATTATCTAGCAGATTTTTAACAAAAATTAAACCTATAACCAAAAATAACCGGTACCTACCATAAAGTGTTTAAAAACATTTTAGGAAAATCTCATTTTTCTAAAAAACGACTACTACGATTTTGATTAAAAATTTTTTGTGAGCTTTTATTATTACGATCTACCATATCATTGGAAAAAAATTGTATTAATTTATTATTAACAGTATCTATCATAAAACCAGTTTTTTTAATAATAAAATTAAATGTCGTAACATAGTTATTCGTATAAACTATAAAAAAAAACAAAAAATAAATGTAATAGTTTGTATAGTAAATTTTAAATATGTGTATATCAATCTCCACAGATTTAAAAAAGAGTGTGCGTACTTATGTACACGCGCTAGAAGTAAAACTTCTTTCACGACAACAGGGCAAGTATTTTTCAAGTCCTACCACTCAGAGCACCCGATTTGAAACTCAGAACCGTTGCAAAATCGTGACGCTGAATTTTGTAATTCGTGACGGGAATTTGTATGTCGGTTTGACATGTCACTGACAGCTCCATAGAAAATTTTTTACCCCCATGCCGCAAAAGAAGTTTTACTTCAAAAAAACTACGCCTGAGAAAATCGGGAAAATCCGAAACTTAGGGAAAAAGTATAAAATAACATTCGTTTTATTTGCATTCAAAAATAAGTGACCAAAAATGATCGGTTTTACATAAAAACAAAAAAACATCATGTTCCTGGTTTTCGACTATCTCATTATGTTGTCAACCGACTTTAATGAAATTTTTTACACAAAACCTTCTAATAAGTTTAAAAAATATTGCACATCAAAATACAAAATTTTTGATTTTTTTAGAAATTATTATTTTAAATATTTGGCATGTATAGATATGTATTTCGAATATAAGTATAAGTAAATAATTTTTTTTTCAAAATAAATTTTCTTTTAATTAAGTTATTTTGAGAGATCAGTTGATGTACATTGTATTGGGCTTGGGAACATCACAACTACCCCAATCATATATTTTATTTGGACCAATTTTATTTGATAAATTTTTTGGTAAAAACTTGAAAAGCTGATTTTTTCCGGCTTTAATTTTGTTTTTTTTTTCGATTAATTTGAATTGAAAGGAACAGCATATAGAATGGAGGTATACATTTCGGTTTACATTTTACACTTTTACTTGGCTATAACTGTTAGCAAAGATAACAAAATTCAGAAATGCAAAATGAATTCCAATGCAATCTTCCAAAAATTAAAAAAACGCGTTTTTGAGACCGACTTATCTTATATAACACATTTTTGTTTTCTTTTGTTATAAAAATAAACAATATTTAATATTTTTCAGAATGTAAGTGTGTGTTTTCAAAGAGTTTTCCAAAAGTCGCTTTTCAGATTCAGGAGAACAGTGCAGCAGATGGAACTAGTGTACTCATTTAAATAAAGAAATTATTGATGAAGACGAATCAATTTATACAACGTCTCTGTTTTTTACGGGTGTATTGTATGGTTTAAGTATATAGTCTATATTATGATCTCACTAACCAGTTCCTGCCGGAGCAGCGCACTAATGGGCTTTTGGTATCCGTAGCTATAGCTTTGCATGTCTGTATGTCCGTATATTTGAGTGAATTTCCTATGAAGCAGCTCTACAATGTTTTAAATTTAAAATAGCTTTTTTAAATCTTTCACTAATTGTTTGCATGTTTTTATTAGACCCTTAAAATTCTAATGGCTAGTTGTACAATAGTGGTTCAGCCTCGGTTCAAGATTTGAACTCACCGATTTCGGTGGATTAACTAACGTTCAACGCTGGTTCAAGTATGTTATTGGTTATTATCACACACTTGAACAGTAAACCACTGTTGAACCTCAATTAATCCGCCGAAATCAGTGGATACAAATTGTTGAACCATGGTTTAAATACTTGTACAACTGGCCCTAAACCACTTGAATTTTAAGAGCAATTATGTGCTAGCCAATTGCATAACTTATTTTATGTATTTTTTGTTTGACTATCAAAAAATAAATTCCCTCATAATTCAAATAAAAACCAATGATTTTTTTTCCAACAGCATTAAGTTAAAAAACAAATATATTAAAAAATAACTTTGTATATGATTTATTTTTCATTTTTTTTTTTTTTTCATTTAATTTTTTCAATTTAAATTCTCTGTGGCAACCAAGTGAATGTTTTATTTTTTGTGTTTTTTGCAATTTAAAATTGAAAGGATACAGAGGGAATGTCACGTAAATTTTAACTCAATTCACAGCTTATTTGTTTGTTATTGTTTGCTAGATATATGTATGTATGTAAGCTTGCAGTACAAATTCTGTGATTCATTATTCTACTATTTATATTTAAAAATAAAATTTGATGGCACGATAGCTCATGTATATAGAATTTGTATATTTGTTTTTGTTAACAATTGAAAAGTCAAGTAATATGTACCTTGAAGTATACCAACAACAACATACAACTTTGAAAATTTATGAAATATTATGTTTGATGTGGTTTGCAATGCACTTCAATTTCATGCATTTTAAATGTGATAAAAAAGGTACCTTGGGTATATTTGCTTTTTTTTTTTTGCTTTTTAAGAGGATTATTTAAACTTTAACAACTGCGACTACTTTAAATAAAGGATATCCTGACAAATTAAATTTGTGGGTTGATTTTTAAAGAGAAATTACATTTATTTTTTAAATTATTAATTTTTATTGGATCGTTAATGTTATGATCTTTTCATAACTTCCAAAGTTTCATTCAATTTAACACTGTGGACTTTTAAATATTGGTCCAGTGTTGGACATAGTGGAATATTGTTGAAATCTATTTTTTTTAATTCACATATTTAACTTATTTGAACTGTTTTAAATTTAAATTATTATCGACAACCTAAATGTCTATTCAACAAATTTCACCGTCTACACACCTTTTTCCCCACCAGAATGAAAACTAAAATTACCATTACACATAAGACTAACTTTTTTAGTTTACCCTTCCTTCGGCATAGATGCTTAGTATTAGCACATACAAAATATTAAAATACAGTACGTGTATCTGTTTATGTATTTGTTAAATTTTGTTTATTTATATATAGATGGAATATTGGAATGGGATGTATAGGTTTCCGATGAAAAGTTCACCTTATGTTGTGTTTTTTTGTAATTTTTTTTGCTTAAAGGAGTTTTAAGCAAAAAATGTACTGTAATTTTCAAGCATTTTATTATTGAAATGTATTTTTAGATTAACTATTCTTGAATGTAATTGAAAATTAAAAATTATGTCTAAGATTGTTGGCGCTTATTTGTTACAGACGTTTCCAAGCAATTTTTGTTTCTTCAATTTTTTGAAAAAGAATAATCGTTCTCAAATTCACTAGGAAAAAATATTGAGAGAAATAGCTTTGGTTGACGAATTTGATAAAGCCTGCCTTTTCAAGTTTCTGCTAGTTTTCAGAACGGTTGAGAAAATAATAATATACGGCACTGAGTATTCTTCCCTCAATATTGTCTGTAAAAACTGTCATAAATTGTGACTCCTGAAGAAGTTGAGAAATTTCAACCAAACGAAGGAAGTAAATATGGAGTTGTTTTAATTCGCATACAAAAGAAATGATCAAAATAAATAAAATATAACTGTCGTTTCAGTTGAGAATTAGTTGTCCATTTATAGATTTTTTTTTTAATTTTAAAAACAATAAATTAAATCATTCAGTATTGTCACAGATTGAAAGTTTTTTTTTTTTTTTAAATTAATATATGCAGTTAACTTAAAACATTGAAAAATTAAATTCAATTATAATCAGCTATTTTGCAAATTTACTGAATACTGAAATACTGAATACCCCTATTAATTAAATGAACTATAAAGCGATAAATATCTAATACATATCTACATAATTTAATAAGCTTTAGCTAAACATTTCTCACTATACAGTTTATATCAGTCGACGTGGAAATTAAGAACCTTATACCAATTATGGCAATTACTGTGCCTTTGGCTTTTTAATCGGATTATCATTCATCGATTGATTAATTATTTTTTTTAAATGAAACAATGTTAAAACGCAAAAAAAAAATATGTACATAATAATACAAAATATATTCCACATTTGCAAAGTTGCATTGGAATACTCTTGTCATTGTTGAAAAAAAAACACATTTAAATTAAATTGTGTGGCGCGACAGCTCGTATAGAGCCAGGGCCAGTGACATACAACTCTCATGATAGAGAGGACCTAAAATTTTCAAAATTTCTACCGAATCCGAACGGGTAAGCTGTAACTCAATTTCGAAAAAATGGACTTATGCTGTTTTGAGCACACGCCATAGATATTGAAAACAAACGTTTTTTTTTTAATTTTATTTTTTTCTAAATTTTGATTTTAAAATTTAATTTTTCCAAAATTATTCGCTTAACAAATTATATTAAAAACAGAATACAAACAATGGATTTTTGGCTATAAAAAAATGTATGATATGGCATTGTAAGTATTGCCGTTGATTTTAAATATGAAATTTGTTTTCCAAATCAACTCGATTTTTGATAAATTGTCCCAATAGAATTTGGAGTGTAATTTTTTTTTTTTTGAATAATTCTAATGTTCAGTGGTCTATTTCACCACTTTACAATTTTCAACTACACATTTGTAATAATACTGTATTAAATAAAAGTAATTGCATTTTTATTTTTTTAATCTCCACTCAAAAACGATTCAGAAAAATTTAAAAGAATAGAAAATTGTAGAAAACTTTACAGACCAACTTTCACCCGTAAAATTTTCTTACAAAATTCAACAAATTTGTAATATAACTGATTTATAATGCATGCAATTACTTATTTTTGAATACAAGATTAGTACAAATTTGTAATTGCAAATTGTAAAATGGTGAAATAGACCACAGGTTGTTTTGCATAAAATGCGAAAAAAGAATATAGCCAAATATAAAAATTAAAGAGTCTTCCCTTTCATTTAATAGACCAATACAAACAGTTTAAAAAAGCAAGGAATTTCCTTCCATTCTAAAAACTTATGTTTTCTTTGAATTTGATTCAGAATCATTTATGATTGGATTCAAATATTCCTAACTTTTGATCCGAGGTGAGTTGTGATAAGCTTTATTTTGTTTAAGGAACTTGGAGAAGTATGTAGTAGAATATTTTAATAGGATGCTGTTTCAAACGTTTCAAGTATACAAATGAATTTTGACCACCATTTAGGGTTTTCAATTTGTTTGTATCTACATGGTAAAGGTCATAAATTATATTTCATTATAAAATGTAAGCCTAACTATTAAGCAGGTTAATACAAAAAATGGTTAAATAATAAAATCAATTTTGTGCAGGGGACCTTAAAATTAAATCAATAAGTAGAAGTTTTTCTAAATAAAAAAAAATACACGACTAGGTTGCACGAACTTGCTCTTATGTGCGATCACACTGTGGATTTAAAGTCTGAATAATTAGTCTGACATTATAGTTATGGCAGCCTATATGTTATGCCACCAGCCAAAAACGTATTTTAGTACAAGGTTATAGTGTTATGTGAGAATACAAACATTAACAATACATTTTATATATTTTTTCTTAACGGACTTACCGCGTTTAATTAATTAATTCAAAATACTTGAATTTTCTTTACTCCCGACGTTTCGGCAAAATTGCATTTGCCTTGGTCACGGGTTGACCCGTGACCACGGGTTGACCCGTGACCCGTGAAAATGTCTAATAATCGCGAAAATAAATGTTTAAAATCTAAAATTAACTACACAGTACCGCGATGCACATAATGCATGCAAACTTACTGTTTAAACTGTTTTTTTAAAAATTTATATTTTATAAGTACCTACATACATATGTACATACATACATATATATAAAATTTTGAAAACATTTTTAAGAAAAAAATTGATAGGTACACCATTTTTTAGTGTAAATCAATGCAGATTTGAAAAATAAATTTCCACCCATTTTCGAAACATATCGAATTTTCAAAAAATTAATTTGAACATTTTTTAAAAGTCCAAAATTTGATTTTCAAAAATTTTGATATGCAATATTGTTCAAATTTATTAGAAACTGTTGCGTAAAATCGTAAAATGTAAAATATTTCACTAAAATCGGTTCAACAAGTTATGTGATAGTCGAAAACCAAAAAAATGGTTCTATGAGAGATACCGTTACTAAATAGTAGATACAAAATTTTTCCAATAACTACCATATTATTTTTTTTTATAAAAAACCGCTTTTCGAATTATTAAGCTCTCAAAGAAAAAGTTTGAAACATTTTTGTAAAATCAAAAAATAAATTGAAAATTTTGGTATACACAACTTTTCAAACTTTTTGAAACATTCTCCACCAAATTGAGAAAATCGAAAATCAAAAAAAAGATTCTATGGGAGGTACCATTTATAACCATATTTCGGAAAAATTTTTATAAAACGGTAGCCGTTTTTTAAAAAAAATTACTGATTTTTTTTAAGTTTTGGAAAAAAAAAAGATTTTCATTTTTTGCAAAAAAAATTTTTACAGAATTGCGATAACAGAACTTTGGCTTTCATCGTAATATCAAGTTTGATAAAAATCTCGAGTTACATTTTTTTTAACGAATCTATAAATTGCCATATAGTACTTACCTTTGTACATACATATATATATATATGTATATCGAAAGTAAAAATTTGTAACTCAAAAACCGTTAGGATTTAGTATTAAAATATTGCAGGTTTCGAAATTCTACAGAAAAAATAATTAAAAAAAAAATGGATTCCCTGTTCACTTTACAGTGATATGATAAGAGTTATTTCTACATCACGGTTATAGTGGTTTTTTTTCGAAAACATTGTTTAAACAATTTTAACCAAGTTTTTAGTGTTACTAGACGTAATTCGAAGTCAACAACAAGTCCCATATCCCTAGCGGTTTTTTCCTGTAGACGTTTACTTTTTTAATATAGGTAAACAAAAAAATCTATAACGAAGGTGAAGAAAATTAGAAAACTACTTCTGTTTAGTTGGAGCAATTGAATACAATTAAATTAATAAGTTCAAGTGACCTCCACTCCAAAGGTTGCGTTTCGTCCAGGTACGAAGTTGGGCTCATCAGTTAGATGCTGTCGTACCTTTCTAAGACGCAGGCCACGGACTACTATTTTTCTAAATGTCTGAATTCAATTACCGCATGTTTAGAAATAAATAAAATATTAATTTAAAATTTGATTTAAATAATAAATTCCTTAAAATAATTTATTTTAAATTAATTCATAAAACACTAACAGCGGTGGCTTTGTTACAATTTCAATTTCTCTTGATGTTATAAATATGTATAACTATCTAATAAAGGACAATTTTTTTAATAAAACAAAATATTTAGTTACCAAAGTAGGTACCTACTTAACCATAAACATATTAAATAACTGATGCCATAATAATAATAATGCCAAATCTACACCTACACCTTTCTACCATCACAAATTTCATAGCAAAAAAAAAAAAACAAAACTGAATCGATGACTTTTTCCTCCTCATTTATACATATATTGTTCGCCATAAAATGTCAACAAGAAATATACAAAAAAAAAAGCTTAGATTACAAAGTACCTATCCAACAACAACTAAACCAACCTTTATTTTATACAACTAAATTAGAAGAACTTCGTCAAAGTAAACAACACCAATATAAAAACATCAAGAAGAAGAAGAAAAAAAAAAAGCCCCAATGAAAACACAAACAAGTCCCTTTTTTTTTTTGTTGACTTTATTGGATTTACCTATTTTCGTCACCGGAAATAAGTCGCAAACATGAACTATACGACAAAAAAAAATATAAATACATATACATACCTACAAACGATAAAAGAACGTGGTTAAAAAAAAAATAAGAAAAATCACCCAGACAAATTTATGTCCTTTAAGGTGCGATTCAAATTCTCAGTTCTCTTCAGGGGTTTTTCCGTTCTTTTTTTTTTATTATTATTTTTTTAGAGGGATACAAGAACAACACCTTAAATATAAAAAAAAATCAGATAAAAGTTTGAATTAAGGATCCAAGGTTCAGATATAATAGATCTAGAACGAAGTAATCCGATGAAGATTCCAAAATTACAAATAAAACAGCTCACAGTGGCGCTTTCATATTCTTCAGTCAGTGTCGTAAATTCTTTTCGTTGGATATCCATAAAAAAAAAATTAAAATCATAGATACACTTAATAATTGTTCTTCAGTATCTCGTTTTAATTAAACAAGATGCCCTTGCTATCTATACTCGTAAATCGGAAATTTAATTGCATTTCGATATCCCTGAAGGAGATGAGGGAATCCCTTTTTCTACATTATGCATTGCGACCACATACCACCTATATAGATACCGATCTATGCATATTTCTGGTCCTTCAACATTAATATTTATACTTTTAATGATTTCATTTCGAAAAGCAACTTCATTTCATACACCTAGACCGTTCCATATGGTTAGAAACCGTAAAAAAAAAAACTTATTTTCCAGAACTCTTCATCATCTCATACCCATCTATACCTAGAGACAGCGAGGTAACAAAATATAGGTACCTTATTTCTAGAAAATGGAAAGTTTGGAATGTGTGCAACCTGACACAACACAACACACAAATTGGGTTCTATACAGCATTTTCATTTTTAGTCAGACAATTATCTCAGTAATTAGAGGAGACAAGCCAGAACATTGAATGAACATCATTTCCCAGTATAAAAAATAAAATAAGACTTACAGTACCTACCTTCCTACATCCAAAAAGTAAAAAAATAAAAAAAGACGTACAAACTTTCAAAAAAAGTATCATGATTCGCTGTGAGTCTTTTGTGCGCTGTGCAACTCTAACCATCTGCACAAAAAACTCTATCCGTATGGAAAGGTTTTTTTTTATTTTATTTTTTATAATTATTTTGGCACACATAGGTACACACAGATATATAGAGATGTACTCGCATATAAAGTCCTTCTTTGTTGTTGCCATTGTTGTTTGGCTTAAAAGACAAAAAAAAAGTTTTTCACCATTTCACCTGTTGCTAAATGTGATTGATGCGGCGTGGGATGGGATGACAAAGGCTGGCGTGTATAGCAGATTTTATTATCCTGTATATCTTGCTGCTGTTGCGTCCCTATCCAATATGAATGTGTGTGTGACTTTTTCAACAAAATATACAACAAAAAAAAGGATATATTTTTTGATTTCACTTTGAACCACAAATCGGGAATTTCTCCTCTTTCTTTCTTTTTTTTTATTTTTTTTTTTTTGTTAACACAAATTAATTAATTATTCTTTTGTTAAACAATTTTTTTTTTCGGTAGGTACTTTCTATTAAATTAAATTTTAATAATTAAAGAAATTCAATTTCCAGATTATTTATGTATAGGTATACATTAAAAAAAAACTGCACAAAATGCACGCACGGCGGCGACAATGACGATGATAACGACCACAAAGATAACAACGACGTCGTCGACGACAGCATCGATAACGAACGGGTCTAAATTTATTTCCAATATGTAACACAATTTTATTCTATCTAGAACAAAAAAAAATTGTCAACTCTGCTATATGTATTAATAAAAAAACTCAAAAGTTAAAAGCAAACAAAAATCCCGGAAGAACGCACTATCGGTCCGCTGCGCTGCACTGGCTCTCCGCCCAAGTAACGTTCGTTATGAACTGAAACTGATAAAGATTTCCCATTTGAACGCACATTAAACCAACCATCAACCAAATCAAACCACCCATCCACCCACCTACCATCATGATAAGCTGCCATATTCCCGACAAACAAGGGAGGAACGGAAAAAAAAATAATACTCGCAATAGAAGCAACAAATATCAGAGACACATGGAAAGGTAGCTTCATACCAATCTTCAACCCAGCCATCAGCTATCCCCTTGCACCATAAATAATATTATACGACTATGACTGTGTGCTAAGGTATAAGTAAACTTTTTGCCCAAAAGGAACTGATGAAATCTGAATTCGCCGCATTTCCAGCTGATAATTTCCAGTGTTTTTTTCCAGTGGGGTTAATGAAAAGGTTTGCATTTTTGTGATTGCTGTACAATGTGAGTTTGGATTTTGAAGCAGTAACTAGTTGAGTTCAAAATAAACAGGCATATAACGTACCGAATCGACATAAATGTAGGTAGATTGGAAAAGGACGTATAAGTACTCGGTATTTTGAGATGTATAAAAATTGACTAATTAAACAGTTTAATATAGTTCGGAATAGTTATTAATACCGATGCTTTATTTTATTGAATAGAATGTTACATTAGCCAAAGTTTAGACAACCGATTCCGTTGTCTAAGGTAGATAACTCTTAAACATCAACTAAAAATGGGTATCTATAACTTGAACGGTTGTCCAAAGTTAGACACCTTTATAAATACAACCGATAACCTACAGTCCGAATGTAAAAAATATTTGAAAGAATTTCTAAAGCTTCGAAGAGCGATAAAATTTGATTCGTTCTCTCGTGAAAAATTCAAAAAGGAATTCTATTTTTGATTTGATCACAAATCTTATTTGTTGGTTCCTAATAAAATTCATTTTCACGATTGAATCAAATCTGTTGGGATCAGTAAAATATGGTTCCTTCCGGAATTTATCACGTGGAAACTATTAAAGATCCATCCATGAACCGTTCAAATAATTTAAAAAAATGCCAATGTGACTTTTTTCAATTTTTTTTTACTTTTTTCGAAATTGTTGATTTTTTCAAAAATTTTACAGACATTTTCTCAAATTTTTGTTGTGACTTTTCTCAAAAATTTTCACTTTTTTAAATTTTTTTACTTTTTTCAAAATGATTTCCTTTCTCAAAATTTTGCACTTCTTCAAAATGTATGGCTTTTTTCACTTTTTTCGAAATTTTTCTCTTTATCCAAAATATTAAAATTTTTTGACTTTTTTAAAAATGTTTTCCTTTTTTCAAAACTTTATATATTTTTCAAAATTTTCGACTTTTTTCAAAATTTATTTTTTTTTTAATTTTTGATTTTTTTTCAAAATTTTTGACCTCTTCTAAAATGTTCAACATTTTTCCCTTTTTTATTTTTTTCAAAATTTTTGACTTTTTTCAAAATGTTTTCCTTTTTCCAAATTTTTCAAATGGATTTAGTTTGCTCGTGAGATATTTTTTTTTTCTTCAAACAAATAATAACTTACAATTTAATATCAAATTTAATTCACAACAAATCATTAAAATTAACTATTTCAGTCTTATCTTTAATCTATAAATACGTTAAAAAAATAAGCTTAATATTAGGTGAAATGGGGTTAAAAAGCTAGAATATGGCTTGCCGCTTATCACCCCGTCTAACATAACCTATTCTAGAGTACCTCCCATAGAACTTTTTTTTTTCATTGTCTTGACTTTCTAACTATCGACTAAAAAAACAACACAACTATTACTTTTTATAGATCGAAAATTTTATCGTTCGTGAACTAGCTACAATTTTTTAAAATAACTATAAAGCTCCATAAACAAGATATAAATGGTAATGTTGAAGAAAATTTGTTACATGGACTCATATCTCAAATGGCACATTGAGGATGCTCCCGTTGTGGTTCAAATTTCCTTAATTTTAAATTGAAAAAATTCGAATGTTTTCCAAGGATGTCATAAACATATTAATGAAAAATAAATACAATAAATAAATTTTTTAAATTGGATGGCGTGACAGCTCGTGTAGAATTATTGACTTACAACTTTCAACCATTCCTGTGTGCCTGTAGACAGAAATGGAGGGGACCTACAATTTACAAAAGTAAATTCCAAAAATGGTGGCTAACTTTACACACTCTATTTTTTTCAGTTATCGCTTATAATATGGTAAATACCTTAAAAACATAATATAATTGGGAAGGAAATTTAATTTTTTTATATTTTTGTGAATTTAATTAAGGGTAAATTAGGATAAACGTAGAAAAACCGAAAGGTGATAATCTCAATTAAGAAGTGAAAACCGCAACCTCTTACAAAGCTTGGTTGCGTATGATATCACGGGTTTCGATTAAAAAATATCTGATTTTTAAACTTTTGAACGTGCCGAATCATACGTTTAATTTAAATTTGATTTTTATTTTGGACATTACATAATAGTGAACTGAATGTGTTCGTGTTTGGAAATAACAAAAATTAATCAAATGATAAAATTTAATCCAAATTTTAATCAAATTGATACAATACAAAGTTCGTAAAATATACTATATTCTGATTTGACTGTAGTATTTTTTGTTTAGATTACCTATCTATACAGTGAACTCTCTCATAACCGGACACTGATGGTACCCAGAAATTTTTCCGGTTATTAGAGGTGTCCGCTTATGAGAAAACGAACAAAATTAAATTGAAAACCTTTTAAAAAAGACATAATCATATTCATATTCTTAAATTTTCCTATTCTAATCCGAGTGCCTTCTCGTATTGTAAAAATTGGAATGCACTTTAAAAACAGAATGTAGCTTGCGAGATACAACAAAATTTTAACTATGAATGAATTTCTATTCAAGAAAAATTTTTGTGATTTTTTTTCTTGATGAGGATTACACCCCTATAATCTTCATATTTCTACAATGTATTAATTTAAATACCGAAATGGACCTTATAAAAATTGAAAAGTAGTACTCCACATGAACTTTGTCCGCTTATGAGAGTTTCAAACTCTATTGCGGTTATTAAATTTGGTGTCCGCGTCCGGTTATTAGAGAGTCCGCTTATGGGAGAGTTATTACTATGAAAAATCATGAATTTAATTCTGTTCTTTGAAATTTGTCCGGTTATGAGAGGTGTCCGCTTATGGGAGGTGTCCGTTTGCAGAGAGTACACTGTATATACATATTACATACATATCTGTATCTCTAAGTATACATATATATACGTACAGTATATGCATACATCCTAACCTCCTTTTTTTAAAGATACATATTATATTAAAACTAGGCCAAGTGGCCAAAGGTTGTCAGTTATATAGATATAATATACTGGTCTCTACAAATAAATGGAATATAAAAGCAAGGTGTAACTTTTGATACATTGAATTCAGAAATTTCTACGTGAATTAATTATTATTGTAAACTTCATCAATTCTTGTGTTCGGGGCAGTAGAGACTCGTGTTAAGAATATAATATTGACACAAGCCTTTTCCTTGGGATCCTAAATCTGTTTTATTTTTTTTATTTTTATTTTAAAATAAATGCGTGACATTCAGAGGTATTCGAAGTGAAACAAGCAGAATATCGACATTAAGGTAAAGGTAAAGATATATATGGGATGATGTTCATAATTGAAAGGATTACGTCCGGGATGATATAAATCAAAGGATTAAGGTATACATACTGACACACTGCAGATTTTACATCGAAGCACAGAATACAAATTTAAGGACACAAATAAAATTAGTAATCTATATAATATTTGAAGGCAATGCTGACTAATATAGCAGAGGTATTTGGGAAAAGTATTTACATATATTATATTCGAAACATTCATCACATACCAACGCATGTGAACACAAATGTATATGTATAAATATGTAAGGAAGGTGTAGCTGCTATACCTTAGATTTTATTTTGATTGATTTTTTGCCTTTGATTGATAAATGAATTTGCACATTAATGGTATTTTTATTTTTAACATTAGCAATTTTTGAGATTATTGATTTTGCTGATGTATATTTCATGACAAAAAAAAAGATAACAAGAGATGATATTTGACGTTATATAGATAAAGGAATAAATTAAAAACACGTAAAAAATTTTATCTTGTATCTTAAATAGAATACACCACAAACAAAATTATTTCCTAATCCTATTTCTATTTATTTATCTTGTGAAATTTTTTAAGCTCCGTCGTCGCACAGTGGCCCGTTTTGACTTTTTTTTATACATGCTATCTGAGAGGTCACAGTATAACCCATTTAGGGCGAACGGGTGGTTATTCCAAAATTCTGTAAACTCAAAATTCGGGAAAGGAAGAAAAACAAAAATAGTGAGTGTAAAAAGTGTTATAATTTACATAAGTTTTAATCGAGGAGATACATTTTCGGAAATACAGGTTCTACAACTCTTTGTGGGTCTAACGAAAGCTTGGAAGGAATACACATTTTTTTTGTGTTGTGCGCACTTTTTTTCATTATCAAAACAATTTTTCTTTTATAATTTATAATTAACAGAATTTGGAAATACAGAATTATGGATTTACAGAATTTTGAAAAACGGAATTTTGGATTTTCAGAATTTTCAAATTTTATCAGTTCAAATAAGATAAAAATGTCAAAGTGCCTTTTTTAATTTTTTCACTTTTTTCAAAATTTGTTAAAATTGTTTGCTTTTTTAAATTTTTGACTTTTCTTAAAATGTTTCACTTTTGTAAATTTTGTTCACTTTTTCAAAATGTTAGTATTTTTTCAAAATTTTTAACTTTTTTCAAAACTTTTGACTTTTCTCAAAATTTGTCATCGTTTTTTTTTCAAAATTTTTGAATTTTTTTTTCAAAATTTAGATATGACTTTTTAAAATTTTAAACTTTTTTCAAAATTTTTCACATTTTTTTTTATTTTTTTGACTTTTTTCAAAATTTTAAAATATTTGTTTCTTTTTAAGTTTTTCACTCCACAACTGAACTAAATGGATACTTGATGAAGAATGATTTGTTGTAAAGATCTTTTCAGATCCTTATCTACCAGAATTTCATTTTCCGATCTCTCACGAACGAGAGATACAGAAAAAAATGAATTTAGTTTGTTCGTGAGAGAACTATAAATTTTTATAGATCGAAAATTTTATCTTTCGCGAACTATATTTTGTATGGTTCGTGAGGAAATCGATAAAGAATGATAAATATCAGTATATTATAATACGCGAGGGATATTTTACGAACTTTACAAAATTTCTCCTAGCCTCACTTAAATCGAAGTGTAATATGTAGATAACATAGTAAGGAAGAAGTTAGTTTAAAATCGATTATTCAATTGTACCGAACATACGGACAAAGAGAAAAGTGGTTTAGTTTATAAATACAAATTGTTAAAAATAAAACACTTTTTCAATTCTCATCTGATTGTATTGGACGCGAAATAAAAAGAAGTAGGTACATTTAATTTTTAGCTCATCAAATTCTCTACCAGATGCCTACGTTCCGTAACTCTCGCATCGACGATGAAAAAAGAAACAAATCGTATGGCACAGGCACAGATTCTCTTTAAAGACTTACTTTAAAATCACGTGTTAAGGGGTTTTTGCGCAGTAAAGCACGAAGAAACTGAGAATATTATACAAATATGGAATTTAAGCCTTTTTATGGAACTTCATAGCGTCGTCGGTATTGATTGTAGAGAAATTATGTTAGGATCATATTTGTAGGAAATTTTATTTTCTTCAAGTTGCCAAATTACTTTCTTTTTTTTTACGAAAAAGTACCCCAGAAAGAAGTTAAAGGCAAAAGACTGAAAAAGTGCCAATTTTCGATTGTTTTTTTTTCAGGATTGGGATGGGGGAGGAGGGAGCGTAGTTGTGGAAATTTAGTTTTTTCATCTACCAACCATACTTAACAATATTATTAACAATTTAAAACTACCCAACTTTTTGTATGGTAAAACATATCGTTTCATTGGACTGTATTCATTACTTACTTAATTTCAGAAAACCCATCTTTTTATTAAAAAATTTCGACTAAAGATTTCTTTAAGTGTAATGAATAGGTATATCTCAAAAACTTCAAAAAATGTATCTTGGTGAAAAAAGGAGTATATACATATGTACCTACTTACATTAGATTGCGTAAAGATTTATGAAGGAAACTTAGTTCAAGGGCTTAAGGTATGTAAAATTTTTAAGATTAAGGTAATTAATTTATCATACCTTTCCAAAGCAACATTTTACTAAAATATTATTCAATATTTACGTGAGGACACAAATAATGTAACACGAAGTCCACGCAAGTTTTATTTATCTTTAAATTTGGAAGTTTCTATTTGATTAAGATTTATCATTGATCATTGGCAACCCTAATCGAGTACCTATATATTTTGACGGACGTTTATAAAGTGGATCAAATTAAATGCGGAACCGTTCACGGCATTTTGACAGTTTTCCTCTTTTTTTAGAAAATTTCATCCTTATTCATCAAAATTTGACAATTATAGCTAAATCTTTTTTTTTATTCGAAAAAGACCTTCATCATTCAAGGAAACATTTGTGCCATTTTTAGATTGTGTCTTCTGAAAATAAAAACATAACTTATCCCAATACCTATACTCGAAGAAAGACACAATTATAATTTGAGATAAATTTAAATTGTTCTTGTCCTTGTATATCGTGTTGTTTATCGTAAATCTATCATCGTTGAGTAAGGTACGAAGTCATTTTTTATTTATAAATTAAATGCTGCATGAAAATTAAATTGATTTTTACCTACAAAGGTATACACAAATGACAAATGACAATATATGTAATATGCGTATGCCTATGTATATTGTGTGCGTGTACTAATGCTGATACATCCACATGTATACACAGATAAAAAACTAAGATGAGTCAAAAGCATCACCATCATGGCTACAAAATATCTGTCGGAATGAATAAATTAAAGGAATATCTTGGGGCTTGGCATAAAAATGTTTCCTTTGGTATATTTTTTTGAATACGTTTGTGACGTTTTAACGATGTTTTTATATCAGAACTGCGATAATAAGTGATGTTTTATGGCGAGTTCTGGGGTAGTATAAGTATAAGCAACGTCTCAATAAAATTCGTTAAATTTTAGGTTTTTAAAGCTGGAGAACACTGCAGGCAAACCACTTTTATAATTTTCAAATAATTATATTCATCAAAATAAATTTATGAAAACCAGCACCTCAAACAACTATAGTATACCTACTGTAAGTGTTTCCGTGATTTTTTTTTTGTTTTAAGAATTTTTTTTTTAGAAAATTGCCTTTCCTTTCCAAACGCGGGGGAAATAGGTTCGGAAATATTTCCAGAATCAGACCTCCTAGAAGCTTAGGTTTTCAGTTCTAGAAAAATCTTAATCAGCGATTTACAAACCACAACAACCACTTGAGATGTTTAAAGAAATGTTCGAAGAGCGATAAAATATGATTCGTTCGCTCTTGGAAAATTTAAAAGGGAATTTTATTTTTGATTCGATCGCGAATCTTATTTTCAGTTCCTTTAAAATAAAATTCGTTTTGAGGATCGAATCAAATCTGTTGAGATCTGTAAAATATAGTTCGTTCTTGAATTTATCACGTGGGAACTATTGAAGATCCGCATTCACGGACCGTTCAAATAAGAAATAAAATGTAATTTTACATACATGCATAGATATCATTATATTTCAATAAACTGGTTTTCATTTCATGTATTTTAATACAGAAAAAACATTAGTCAGTCAAAATTTTTGACTTTTTCAAAATTTAGATTTTTCTTCAATTTTTTTTTATTTTTTTCAACATTTTTAATTCTTTTCAAATTTTTTGAATTTTCTCGAAATTTTTCACTTTTATCTCAAAATTTTTCACTTTTATAAAAATTTTCCCTTTTTTTTCAAAAAATTTGACTTTTTTAAAATGTTTCAATTTTTTTAATTTTTTTTTGAAATTCTTCACTTTTTTCAAAATGTTTCATTCTTTTTTTTTCAAATTTCTTGACTTTTTTCGAAAATTTTTTTTTCAAAATTTTTGATTTGTTTCAAAATTCTCCAAATTTTTTAGCTTTTCTCGAAATTTTTCACATTTTTTCCAAAACTTTTCACTTTTTTTCAAAATGTTTGACTTTTTTAAGGTTTTTTATTCTTATCAAAATTTTAGACTTTTTCAAAATTGTTCACTTTTTTCAAAAGTGATATTTACGACCCTTAAAGTCAAAAATATCGCTATCTATAAAAACTTCTTTAAAGTTCCATAGAAATTAAAGACAATCGAATGGTTTCTGGAGCACTTATAGTTCAGCCACAAAACGAGTAAACAGATTTCATGCTGCCAACAAACATACAACTTTAAACCTAAAAAATTTTTTTAAGGTTGTGTTTTTGGTCTAATCTGGCATTTTTAGGTCGCATTGACGGTTCAGCTGAAGAGGTTTTAAAACCCTTTAAAACGACAGTTTGATTGTAGATAAATATGTGCCTCCACTTCGTGCATTAAATATATTTACTTTACCTATCTTATACAAAATCTATTGTTTCTATTTATTTGCCAGTCTAGACCATATGGAAGAAATAACATCACAACGCTCAAATGCTTAAAAAAAATAAACCATTTTATCCACTAAAAATCCTTGGATTTGGATTGTCCAATATTTGAATTTCTATTCCCAGCACGATTTTATCACCAAGGCTTATAATAATATACATAACATAGTTTGACTGCCTGATTTCTATTTGGCCCTTGACCTCATATGTCCACCTTCCCAAAGCACCTTATATCCCTCCTAAGGTGTATTTTTTTTTTGTTTATTCTATATGAATAATGCTTGTGGATTGTTTGCCTTGAAAAATTAATGCTAAGGAATATACAAATATACAGAACCCATGCTATGCTAACCCTTTTCATGACTTATACGAGGGATATACTTAGATATACCTTTACTATTTGATGTTGAAAAAAAAATAAGACAACCTACCCAAACGATGATGGATAAAAATCACTTGTTGGGGCTTAGAGAACAAAAAAAAATCGAATAACTGATTTTTTTTTTTTTTTTCAGGAACACAAATTTTATTTAAATTTCTTAAATTTTGACTTAAGGTAACTGATGTTCTGGCGGTTACTCGGGTTGAAAATTCAATTTTCCACTTCATATATATAAAAAGAAAAAAAGAAAACAAGACACACAATTTCTAATCTAAAATAAAAAAAAATTTACCCTCAAATTTAGGGGTTGCTAAAGACTACAAAAATTATCCAGCTCCTCACTTTAAAATCGTACATAAATAGAATTTAATATCTCTTGTATCTGTCTTGTGTTGTGAGAAATAACAACCAAGGGAAATGTATGAATGTACATATTATAAAAGAAATACCCCAATTGTTGCTCTTTCGGATTAAGGTTATGTCAGGATAACTATTGAGAAATTGGTACCAAAACAATCACTCTTTAAGAAAATGTCTTAAACAGAGCACAACATTAAAATTTAGGTAAAAACGTTTTTAAAGGTTTTTTGAAAAGTTAACTAAATTGACATAGCTAAACAATATGTTGTTGTTTTTTGGGCTTTAGGTCAATGAAAAATAGATTTTGTTTATTTAATGCGACGTTTCGTCTATGATCAAACATACCTAAACAATTATTATGGAAAATAAGGTAATTTGTCTACTCATGTATAGAAGAAGGATTTAAAAATAGATCATAATTGAGAGCATTACATCGTTTTGAATTAAATTACTTTGTGATTGTTTTATGTTCAATAATTAACCAGGTATCCGTACTTTAAATTGGTTGGATCACTTGAACCTCAACTGATTTATTATGCACAGCTATACATGTACTATATCAAGATGAAAGTGACAGAAACTGCCATATTGGCGTTATGACAGTTCTACCACAGCTTGTCCACATGAATTATCAGATATTTGAAATTATTTAATATAAGCGATATTTCTTCTAAATAGCATTATTTTTTTTTTATTCACACGATATTCGTAGATTCGGTTTTCGTGAATATAACAAAAGTGAGTCTTACTTAAAGGTAAAACTAAAAATCAGAAAAATAATTTTCTACGCAAAATCAAAAGAAATGGAATTTTATTTCTATTTCACTGAACGTAGATACCAATTTATTTTGTGTCCTTTTCACCCCAAGTCGCTTAATAAATAGTTAAATTTTGAAAAATATTTACTGCTTAAATGATCCTTGGATATAGTACACAAAAACGAATTTTAAAATAATATACCTTTTTTTTGTATTAGCCTAAATGCACCCTACACTTATGTACATATATTTTTATGTTGCAAAATTTAAAAAAATATCTACTGCTTAGTTGTGATACCAAAAATTCCTTCACCCTGAAATAATTACCTTTCAAAAAACACAAACAGGTTTTTAAAAGGTGGATATACCATTTGGTGCCTTAATTACTCACCCTCATTTACCCCATAAATAACTCAATTTTAAATCCATTTTTTTTCCTCAATTTTTTGACAAAACAAACCTTGAAATTATATGGTGAGAAATTCTGTTCATATGTACATATAACTAAGATTTCTGAGAAAGAAAGTTTAATATCGGATACAAGTTTTTTGTTTTTTCTTTAAACATAAATAGCTAAATTAAGAATATATTCTCGAAGTCTATCGACTTCGGGATCTTAGCACCTCATATATGGGATATTCGCAAAAAAAGTATGCCATCTAAAAGGTCACTAATTGATCATAAAAGGTCAGCTATTTTCAAAAATTGGTCAGGCTTAGAAAACTTGTAATCCAAGCTTGAACTTTTTCAAGGTTATTAACGAATTTTGGCACCTCATTTGTGGGATATTCGTAAAAAAAAACTATACCATTTGAAAGGCCACCGGATCGTGATAAGAGGTCAGCTAGTTTCATTAATTGGTCAGGCATAGGTTTTTTTTATGAATTTTTAAAAAAAAATTCAAGGTCACAGTATAAGACTTTTAGCACCTCATTTTTGGAATTTAAAAAAAAACAAGTATTCAATTTAAAAAGTCAGTAAAAGGTCATAAAAGGTCAGGCAGTTTCAGAAATTGGTCAGCTATAGATTTTTTTTTATAAGCTTTTTAATTTTTTAAAGGTCATACAAGTTCACGTGTACCTTTAGCACCTCATTTATGGGATATTCGAATAAAAAATATATACAAACTGAAAGGTAACTTTAATCCTCATAAAAGGTGAGCTAGTTTCGGATATTGGTCAGGCATAGCTTTTTTTTATAAATTTTTTTTTTCTAATTTTCAAGGTCACTAGTATAAGACTGTTAGCACCTCATTTATTGAATTTCGCAAAATCATTGAAAACGAGAACATTCAATTTTTACATCATCGAAGAACAAAATTTTTTATTTCATTTAATTATTTCTTTAAATTAAATTATTAATTTAAATTGACATAAAGCCCAATTTTTATTTTTGGGCCTTACGTCCCACTTGAGTGAGACATAAAGCCCAAGTTGAATTTGGGCCTTAAGTCCCACCCAAATGAGACTCAAGTACCTAACAAATTTTTTAGAGGCATAGAAGATAATAATAATTTATTGATGTTTTATTTGAAAGAAAAGTAGTACAGTGGTATAACACCCAGAATTACGGCGCGCGTGTAAACAGTGACGTATGCAAACCGACTGCTTGGGCACACTATAGGATTTTGGGTAGGTGCGAGGTTGGGTGTATGCAAAGTTTCATGAGGTAGTTTTTATTTAGTGGGACTTAACCCCCAACATTTTTATTTGGGGTATGGGTCTCATTTGGGTGGGACTTTGGCCCAAATACAATTTGGGCTTTATGTCACTTTTATTTGGGGCTTGGGTCTCATTTGGGTGGGACTTATGGCCCAAATTCAATTTGTGCTTTATGTCTCACTCAAATTAGGACGTAAGCCCCAAAAATAAAAATTGGGCTTTATGTCCCTGCGCCTAAGCGGAGTCCGGTTAAGTAAAAACAAAATTACACTTAAGCGGATTTAAAAATTCCGTTTAATAAATTTAAAGGTAGAAAAAATTGTATTTAACTTTTTGGTGTTGTCTAGAAAAAAATCGAAACAAAAAATTATCCCCTTTCTTTTGTGCGCCAGTGGCCAGTGCGTTGACGTTTCTTTCACGAATAAGTTTTTGTCCTAGGCAGCCACTTTAAGGATTGTATCTTTTTGTTTGATGAGCCTCAATATCGTTGGCAATTGATTTTTGCGTGAATATTTTTCCTCGTAGGGCAGTTTTAAAATATTCACTTTTACAGTCAAACAAACCGATTTTTTGGTCTTACGTGGCTAAAATAGGAAAATAAATTATGAAAATATAATTTTATTTTTAATAAATGTTAAAATATGCACCTCTATATAGAGACATTGGAAATGTTGTTTGAATTTTTGAGAACCAAAAAGCAATTTCTTTACAAAGCGAAAATAAATGTGTGTGACATATAGGAAATTCAAATGTCATATTCGTGGTGAAAATTTGATCAAAGTGAAAAATAAAAAAAGAATGTGAAAGCGTTAAGGAAATTGTTTGTTCCGTTCGATTCAATTTTTTTTCACTTAATAGAAGTTTTTTCATTGAAAAATATAAAATTTAACTGAAAATATTTTTCAAGTTTATCCGGGTTTTTCACAGTAAGTTTCGCTTGCGGAGTGTTTTATAGACAATTGTTTGACAAATACTCGGGGATGAAAAAAGTGTTTTAGATAAGCGGGTTTTTCTCTCAAGTGGGTTTCTTTAAAACGCGGGTTTTACTATAATAGGATTTCTCGAGACCCTCAAAATAAGGGTTTGTTTCATCACGCTACGCCGAACAATTTCGAAATATGGTAATTTTTGCTTCAAATAGCTAGAGAGACCGCATTCCAAAAAAACTGTCGCCACGAACTTGTATGCCAACAAACCCACCAGGGCCTTCTTCGGCTTCCATTCTTGGTAACGTCGACTTTTTCGACTGCTCTTTGGTCTCTGGTTCGTTGTGATGAATCCATGTTTCATCCACGATTATAAAACAGCTCGAAAACTCGTTGTGATTTTGATTGAGCATCGCAAAACACTCTCTTGCTACAACAAAACTATTTAGCAGATTTGTTTGTGCGTTCTTTTAAAAGATGCTTCTTGATAAACAAAAAAATGTTGGATTTGAGTTTAATTTTCAAGGACTTATTGACCTTCCTCGTAGGTCATTTAATTGGAATTTGTCCCTAATTTTCCAATAGTGTCATCTTTATAGAGTTGATCTAATTTTTCAAAAAAAAAACAAACATTATGATGTATGTACCTGCTTCCTTTTTCATGTTTACAAGTTGTATCCCTTAGGCTTCATATTTTATTGATTCATTTGGACAATCATCTTCCCCAAGAGTTCTGAATTTTTATCCTTATAAATATAATGATTTAACAATTTCAAAAAATATCTATTTGGATGACAAACAACAAAAATGCGCCCACACAACATGGGCCATGGTTTATATGAACCTAAATAATAGATATGTATGTTTTGTTGTTTTGTTGTGACGCAGGATCATCGACAAAAACATCAAAAAAGTTATTGAAATAGGTGCCATAATGAAGCAAAAGTGAATAATATAATATAAATCGCTAAGATTGAAAAATCGATAAGAAAAGTTTTTATTTTATATTGAAGAATAGAGGTATCGATAAACTGGCTTCAAATTGAAAGAATTAATTTTAACTAAAAAGCTAACCACAGGTAAATTGAATAACATTCAGGCCTTCATGACCTTAGAATTAATTTGTCTAAGGTTAGCTCTGTTAACATTGAACTGGCAACATGATATCTTAAGTTTCCTTATTGTAAATAAACTGCTTTATTTAAATTTTCATTAAATTAACTAATTTGATTGCTCTAAACAACTTGTCACTATAGTTAATTGGCGTTTCCGATTGGTCACCTAATGACAGTTATTTTTTTTTTTTTGAAAATAAGAGAAAATGCGAATTTACATCAAGGTATAGGATAATGAATGACATCTTATTACCAATACCTACGAACATTTTAAAACAACGGAAAGTGCATTACTTTTCGACTCGACCAAGGAGGCGATTTGATATACACCAGCCATTGAAGACTGATGAAAAGCCATAATTTTTCTCCATGGCAAAAAGCTACTGACTCTTGCACGTCATAAAAATCATCACCAAGTCTATCACTAATGTGGCTGACATTAAGAAGACATCGAAATCATCAGTAAAAGCATTGTTGAAGCTTTTAAATTACAATGTGAATCCTTCCTCTTGGTGGAATGCGTGACGCATATAAACTTGTTCAACTAAGGTAGTAATCAATAGCTGTTTTTTATTTGTAATTTTATAGGTATAGCAGTAAAATTGGAATATAGAATAGATAACTTAGTTATTAAAAAAAGTGAATATAATAGTTGAAATAAAGTTTTGAAGTGTTTGGAATAGTGGAATAGAAAATGGCCAATTATTCCTATGGTAGGGTGGGTTATGGCCTCACTGCAACGACATCCGCAGTGCCTTGGTGTGACAATAGTCTGTCCGCGAATTTTCTAGTCCGACGAATTTTTGTTTTCCTCAGGCCTGATAAGTGTTTTTGTTTGCAGAAGAGGTCAAGTTTCAGGGGCAAGATCCCCCCGTCCGACGAGCTGATGCCGTGCATGTGCAAGCAGGCCGCCTCCCCGGAACTTGACAATCCTTCCTTTTCTAGCTCTTCCTTCCTCTCTTTCCTATACTTCTTCCTTTTCCTACCCTTCTACGTTACCGACACCCTATATATCTTCACTTGCCTCTTAATAAATGGGACTGCAGAAAAATATTTTTTATTGAAGCCTAGTACGCTGCTGATGCGAAACGAAAATAAAAAATTACCTGTGATCTCCAAACAGACAACGAAACGCTTGCGAAAACACAACGGAAAATATCCTTGGAGAGTTTCACTAATTCCAAAAACAAAATCAAACATAAACGCAAAAAATCAGAGAAACCCATGATGTAAGAAAATGATAAACAAAAAAAAACACAAATAAAACTCAAAAGTCATTTTTCCGCACACAATAAATAGTCTGTATAATTAATTCAGTGCGAAAAAGGAGCGGAGACTTCTCCAAATAATTTGCTGCAATTATAAATTTCGCTCTTCGAACAGCGTACTGCAAAACGAAAAGCAGAACGAAATTTTCCGTTTATGATTTCGTTGTGCCATTTTTGTATGGGATTTTTCGTTTCGCATCAGCAGCGTACTAGGCTTGAGGGTTGGCATTTAAGGATGCGTTCGTTGATATTTTTTCAATGGTTATGCTTTGTTTTTTTATTAGAACCAAAATGTGTTGGTTTGGAAAATTAAGCTACAGTTAGACAATCAACTTAAATAATGAATGCGTTTTGACTCCTTGACGTCACAAAAAATCATCAGTACACATGTAGAATCTGTGTAAACGTGTGAACGCTTCTGGATTCGGTTCATAATGTCATAAATCTGGATGCATTTTCTATTCTTTTCAAAAAAAGGGCTGTCGAATCGAAAACGCTATTTGTACTTTTTGGTGACAATTCAAATGAAATATGTATATGTATTGAATAAAAGCAGGATAATAATAATGCAGTTCGTTCTTTATCTGTCAAGTTAGAGCGGTAATTACTATATCAGGATGAGTACGCGATGAAAACCAAACAAAAATGATATCATTATTTTTCGCCTCGGAAATTGAGCGCATTGCGGTAGCATTGGATCAAAATATTTACTCTATACACGCTAAATGTTCGCCACCTATCAGTCAAGTGTCAAATTCCATTGAACAATTGTTACGATGTTTTTCTTCTACTAAATGTCGAAAAATGAAAGTAAAAAAATAAGAGATAGTTTAAGCAAAAGCGAAGATTCCCTCAGAAATTACCAACATTTCATTCCTAATGAAAACACTAATGACAGATTTAGTCGATGGCGGTTTTCATTATTTCTTACTTTTTTTTAAGATTTATAACTTCATCGTGTTAATGGTCTAAAATCTGCCATTTTATTCATCATAAATACTGACAAGTGTAACCGACGTTCAATCTAGACATAACAATGGCCTCGTGTCGTATAAATATTATGAAAATTATTTTCTTCATCCTTTTTTGACTTCGTGTAAATAAATTTCGTTCATTATTTTAGGACAGAAGTTTGGACAGTCGTGTAAATCCAGCATAAACCATTGTACATATATGTATATTTGTTAGAGTCTTTTGAATCATAAAACAGCGTACTTTCGATTTAAAAGTATAATTACACGTGTATTGCTTAAATACACGTACATACTAGGGGGCTCTTATTTAAACCCTTTATAATTCCTATTTATTTATTTTCAAATAATTTTGAATTTCGGTGACAGCTGATTTTGACACGCATACCAACTTTGTGACGATTTTAAAAGCGATGAAATGGTGACTATAACGTATTATTGGGGCTTGTATTGCTGTTCTAGTTAAAGGTTCTCAATAAAAAAACGCCTAATGAAAGAAAAACAAAGGGCTTGTAATGGAGGACGGCATTACATCCAATCTTTGGTACCTAAATAGTAGCAGCTCATAAAAATACGGATGAAAACATTTTTGCTGAAATCCAACAAAAGTCTACTCTTATAAGTCAGCATTCTAGGATTCAAAGACTGATCATTTGTTTGGGCCATTGTTATAATACTCTTTAAATGTTGGGAAGGCAATTATGATATTTTTGTCATTTAGTGTATTAAGTAGTGTATTTGGGCTACATTCTCATAGTGATACGTCTTAAAACCAACATTCAATTGAAAGGTTTAGTCCAAATACGTTTCGGCCATTGTACGTTAATTAGGCTTATTAGCAAGATACTGTCGTACCCTTCTAAGACTATAGATTTAAGTAAATAAATGCCAACATTTTAATATAAAGTGTCAAAGTTAACTTACAAAATTTGTTTGAACCATGACTCAGTCTAGGGTTGCCATGCTTCCTCTTTTTGGAGGACATGTCCTCTTTTTAACCTCGGCGCGGAACGTCCAACGTTTTAAGAAATGTTCCTCTTTTTTTCCCTAACAATAAATTTTGAAAATAAAAAGAATCATTGAACTCTGGATTTAAAAGAAAAACCGAGCCAATCCAAATCTGATAGAAAACATACAATGAAACAGGCCTTATTTTGACTTCCAGGTGTCAACCGTAAAGTCCGAAGAACCTTACTCGGAGCTCATCAAAATCGCTTAATTCTATTTTGCAATTCCGAGTAACAACGCGGACGGACGAAAGAGTGTTCTCATTAATAAACTCACAATGGGCAAAGGAGAGAAATAGTATATTACCCAAAACTATTAAGGGTATAATGTAAACTAATTTTAATTACAATAACCTAAGCTGTGGGTAATTTTATGACCTTATATTTAACAGCAGTGATTATGACTTGAAAAAAAAATCAATCTGAAATAAATATATAAAAAGACTTAAGTGTTAAAACAGTAGCATGTTTTTAAGTTATTTATTTTTTGCATTTTAATTTATGTTATTTTAAAAATGAAATATGTTTCTGTTTGAGTTCATGGACCTTGTTTTTGTTTTCATTGTGTCCTCTTTTTTAAGGTAGATGACGTCCTCCAAAGTCTGGAATTTTAAAACTTTTTGTTCTGGGTTAGCTTAAACATCCATGGCAACCCTAACTCAGTCGAACTTTATTTTTCTTATGAAACTTAAAATATTTTTGTTAGATTTTTGATTGCGATCAATAGCATAGTTATTTAGGATTACGTAAAAAAAACTCGCAAAATTTTGAAATTTGTGACCACCATCCCTAAAAATGTGGCCTAGGGTATCGATTTTCACTATTTTTCGAAATATTGCTATATTACTACTTAACCAAGCGAGATAGATTTTCTTTCTTATTTTTCCCAGTACAGATACAGCCATATCCTATCATCCGGCCGGTCGCCGCTTGACGTTGAGTTTCGGGACACCCTGTATATGATAAAAATAGAAATGATTGCAAAAGAAAAAAAAAAACTAGTTCGCGATATCTCTTAACGAAACATGATATTGTTTCTAATAATTAAGAATCTAATAGGTATCTATTAACTTTTATTATGTGGGTAAAAATAGCAGCCACGACCAAAACCTATAGCTCAATGACCTGCAACTTTTATAGAAAAAAAGAATTATATCGGGTGAAAAAGTTGAAAAACTTTTAAAATTACAAACTTTTCTTTCAATTAGCTATTGTAAAAGAAAAAATATGTCGGAATTTTAACTGAGTTTATGACCATTGAATTTATTTATTTTTTTTTATTGTTTTTTGTATTGAGGTAAAAACTATTCCAACGCATGTTATTGTAAGTATAATACGTATGGAATGAGTACGAACAACAGTAATATTAATATTAATTAAAACATTTTATGATGAAAATTCACCATGACAATAATTCAACTGGTAATCCACTGGCCATAGAGCAATATCATAATATTATATTTACTTCACTCATAACAAAACTCTCTACAAGTTGGCGCTAACTACAAATTGAATAAAACAGCTGGACTTTGTTCTTTTGTACATATAGGTCCTATTCCAGCGTTGCATGTACAGAGTACCAGTGGCGTGGTGAGAATAATTTCAAATGGTAAGTCGAAATAAAAATTTATAACCAGGACATGACATCTCAGAATTTAGTAATTTTCGATTTACGGCAGTTTTTTTTTTATTTAAAAAAAAAACCTTTTTGAAAGTTGGAAAAACTCCTTCTTCTATAATAAGGTTTTTCAGTGACTTTGTGTTTTTTCTTATTTTTGCACTAAAATATTGTAAGATAACAAATCCAATTTTCTGAATTCTAATATTTTTGTTGTGCTCAAAATTAATTGATAATATGACATTTTGATCAAACCGGTTTTCTACTTCATGTTATAAAAAAGCATCTCGAAAAAAATAGTATGACTGAATACTAGTTTTAAAACTTTGCTATTTTATTGAAGTTTCTTAAAATGTATATAGACAATGTTTACTCCCCAAAGCTAGCCTTATGAACCGAAGTCATAAGAATTTGAACTCAATCATACAGGGTTCTAACTCAGATTAAATTTATTTTAATTTTTAAAATATTTTAATTAATAGCTGTTTTATTAATTTTTATTTTTTATTTTTACGATTAGCTCAAATCGCACCCTTAGAATGAAAGTGACCTAACTCAAAATTTTCGTAACTTCTTATTTTTCAATAAACTGACCTTAAAAAGCAAAACGAACTCTAAAACCAGGTGGTAAAAAAGATGCCAAATTTTTTAGTCAGGTCACTTTCATTCTAAGGGTGCGAAATGTTGTCTTATACTTCATTTTTAAAATTGTTCAGAATGGTCCCCTACTACACTTGTACAACACCGGCAACGTCTTATAAACAGTCTTTTCGAGAGTTTTTTGCTTCCTGAATTTAGTATCTCTTGAGCAGCTTTTGTTTCCGTCGCTGGAGTTCAATAATGGTATTTATTGACTTTGCAATTTGCATATCTTCACTCTTTCCTTGCGCCACCCCAAGCAAAAAAAGTCTAACGGATTTAAGTCCGTTGAACGACATGGCCACAAAATTGGTCCAACAGGCCCGATCCATATCGTTCAGGGTCAGCATTGTTTAAGAATCTTTTTTACAATTTTTGTCTGTGCAGCAGAAAATTTTAAAGGTATCTCGATAGGAATTTGGTTATATTGAACGCCACTGCAGAGTACCTACTATAGACTTTGTTGTCCATATAAAGACATCAACATCATGTAGTTAATGGCAACAAAATGAAATCAGTTGATGCAAGAGCAACAGGGTTATCATCTATGTATGTGGCACAGCAATAAAGTTCCTAACTGAATGGCAATACTGAGACATACGATGATATCCTTAGTGACTCTGTATACTAGGAAAGTACCTAATACAAAAAATAAGTTTGTAGTAAGAGGGTATACACATGAGGGTCATCGCTTAAACTCTGCGAGATATGTTCAATGTTCGCAGATGCACCTTAGCCAATGCATTTACAAATATCTATAAAATGTTTTTCTCACTTTCATCTTTTTTAAAACTAATAAAAAAAATCACTTGCTTTCAAGTTTCACAGCAGTTGTTACTTTTTAGTAGGTACTCAACATTAAGGCAGGTAAGTGTAATAAAGAAGGGGAAAGCTACCTACATTTTAATAATTCCTTCAAGAATGGGTGAAGTAGTTGATACCTACAAAAAAACAACTTTGACATTGTACGCATGATGAGTATAAATGTGGCATGAATAAATGGATTTTTAGCTTTTAATTTGTTTAATATTATAATTCTAACAAATTTTGAAGAATAGTGTTAAGCTAAGTCTTTGCTATTTTATTGGATTTTATTAAAAAGAGTAGTTTTGGTGAAAGTTTGTCAAGTTCAAGGCTAATAATATTGTAAGCCCAGGAAGAATGTTCTTTTACTTGTAAGGAACCTCTTCTAAATTGTAAATACTCTTTTTAATTTACTTTACTTTTCCATTATAATAAATATACAAAAATATACAAATATAATATAATATATTTTTTTGTTTAAATAAAATTCATTTAAAATTAAATTTTCATAGAAACACACTTGTTTTTTTTTTTTTTTTTTTTAATTGAGCAAATTTTTCAAGGATCCTTTTCTAGAAATTTTACTAGTAGATATAGTAGAAGATTCCGCCATATAGAACGACCTACCCTCATCGAGTTACCAGACAAAGAGTATACAGTTTTTTAGGTACTGTCTAAGCTAACATTTTAAGCATGGGCGAAATATGGTCAAATATGGCATAGGGTTGCCATGCTTTAAAAATGCATTTTTGGGTTTTTTTAATTATCTGACCTAGGTCATATGGTAGGGTTAAGTGATATAAAAAAAATTGGGACAAATTCATAGTTCTTCGATAAGTTCTGATTTTCTCTCTGCTAAGCTAAACTCCAGTTTATGTTATTCATAGAAAAATTCAAACCCATTTTTAAACAATAACCTGGAGTCTAATGATAAACACGACAGAAGGTATGTTTAAGCTGTTTTTAACTTTATCAAACGTCAAAAATAATCAAACAAAAAGACTAAGTTCAGAATTTTCAGTGCGAGTGATTTGATTTTAGGGTTGTTGTTTTTTATGTCAAAAATATGTTTATAAATTTCGTACTTTCTTCGTGTTTTTTTTTTTTTACAATCAATTACAAAATAACAAGACAACAGCTGCTTGCAATTTCGCGGTTAGTGTTTTTTTTTTTGACAATTGTACTAGAAACTAGAATATCCTGTTTCTAACTAAACAGAACAGCCAAATTCTTTATGAATTGAAGCTGTGTCAAACCTTGGTCTTAAATTTAGACTCCGGTTTAGTTAGACTTGGGTTTAAAATATGACTATGAATATGCCCCATTATGTTTAAGGAAACTTTATTTAAAAATTTTAAATGTCTACGTTTTTTTTTTAATCGGAATTTCGGTAGGGTAAATTAGGGTAAACAAAAAAAAGGTCTAGATTCAATTTTCTTAACCAAAAATGGTAGAGAGTTGAATTTTTTTGTACTCGATAGATTTTTTAATTCAAGAAAGTCGTGCATACAAAAGAAACTTTTAAAAAATCCAAAACTCGAGATAAGAACGTTTGAAAGAAAGAACAAAATTCAAAATAGACATTGGAGAAAAAAAATCACCTAAAATTAGGGTATTATTTTCTAGCAATAACATTTATATTTTGAGAAGCGAATATACAAATAAAAAACCCGTATATGAAAAATTTACGATTTAAGCCTTTTCCTTGGCCAGATGAATTTTTAAACAATAGATATGTACCTATATATTTTTTTCATCAATTTTTGTAGGATTTTCATTTTTCCCTCTTTACTCTCATTGGTATTGTCATTTAAAAAAAACACCAACATAAAGAAAATTCTATTACGAATACGACGATGAAAACTAGAGACCCCACGTTATTTTGTAATGAGAAAATTCACAACTCGAGATCTTCTTTTGTTCTATTATAGTTTTGTTTTGCATTTGTTTTTGGTTTGAAACAAAATTGTCAATTGAATGTTTTTACAAACTTTATCAGTTGTTAACAAAGTGATTGTGTTTAGTACAAAATCAGCCTGGCGTCGAAATTAGTTTCCACTGTCGAGATATTGGCTCCGGGATCTTAGCACCTCATATATGGGATATTCGCAAAAAAAGTATACCATTTGAAAGGCCACAGGATCGTGATAAAAGGTCAGCTAGTTTCAGTAATTGGTCAGGCATGGTACTTTTAGCACCTCTTAAGTGGAATTTACAAAAAACAAGTATGCAATTTAAAAGGTCATAAAAGGTCAGCTATCTTCGGAAATTGGTCAGGCACAGATTTTTTTTATGATTTTTTGCATTTTTTTTTGGCGAAATTCCACAAACGAAGTGCTAAAAGTCTTATAGGTACTAGTGACTTTGAATTTTTTTTTATTCATAAATTAAAATCTAAATAGCTGACGAATTTCCGAAACTAGCTAACCTTTTAGGAGGATTGAGTTACCTTTCAAATGATATATATTTTTTTCGAATATCCCATACAAAACTTTAAAAATCAATTTTAAAAAATCAAAAGCTGACCAACTACTGAAACTAGCTGACCTTTTATCACGATCCTGTGGCCTTTCAAATGGTATACTTTTTTTGCGAATATCCCATATATGAGGTGTTAAGATCCCGGAGCCCGAGATATTCAAGACGAAAAATATTTTTCAATAATTTTTAGTATTTCCTTGTAGTTTATTTCGTTTGTTTAAAAAAAACTATCAATTTAATTTTTTTTTAACTCATACAAGTAATTTTTTTGAAATTCTTTTCAATTATTCATTACTTCATTATGTGTAGAATAAATTTAATCCGAAGTCATTCGAATTTCTTGTTCTCGAGACACTCGAGACAAATGACATTTCCCAACTTTTTTTTTAAAGTGCTATTGTAAGTAAACTTTTTTTTTTAATTTTTGTGAAACTCCTTTCTGCACGTCATGACGTTATTATTTGTAAAATAAAATTTATTTGAAGTCAAAATATCTATTAGTTCTTGAGATAAGGTGAACGACTAGGTGTTACTGCAATAAAATGAGTGTGGCATTAACAAAGGCCAAAAGGATAAAGACTGTGGGAGGGCAAAACACTCTTGAAAACATCTTCGGTTTTCCAACTTCGATTTTTTTTTTTTGAACTTCAATCCTTTTTTTTTTTGGATAACTTAAATGGTAGGAAAAATCTTTTTATATTTTCACTACTTGTGGTGAATTTCGTTACATACATACTGCGGAAAAAAATCCAAGTGAACATTTTAAAAAGTCCATTGCCGAATATTGTTTTTTTTTTTCATATATTTTTCCCTCAAAAAGGCGAAATCTCGAAAATAAAGGGTGTTTTTTTTTAGACCTGTGTTTTTTTAATCTGGCAATACTTTTTTCGGAGATGGTCTTTTTGACAGCTGTCACTTGATTTATGCTCAGTTTGTTTTTCCATTTCATAATGAATAGACTTACTCATGAAAAACGTTTTCAAATCGTGCAAATTTAATGGTTCAGTTCACGCGACGCATCGCACGCTGCGTCCAATATTCGGTCGACATAATCGCCCAGCAGAGTAATTCAAGCAACCATAGATCGGTTCCGCCCTTATCTTTATAATAAAGCTAAATTCTTGGTCATAACATTAAATTATATGCGTTTTATTTCTTCTTGAAAACCACACGTCTAAAAAAAACACCCTTTATATAGATTTTTCGGGTTTTCTCGAATAACTATTTATAAATATTTAATTATATCATTTATTTGTATTTTAAGAAATTTTTAGATTGAGTTATTCTCTACAAGAAAGCATCCTTATATAGCGATTGTAAAGATATCATTTGCACAAAAATTGGTCAAAGGTCAAAAATATCGTACTACTTTTAATAAGCAACGAAGCCTTAGTTATACAAGATATTGCAATTGTAAAAAATTGCCCGATTTCGAAAATAAGTCTAAAGCCAAAATAAAGACAGATCTTTATTTTGGCATAAGAAACACTAACAAAAAAAATCAATTTTTAATTCTGGCTTGCATATAAATTTATGCAAGGTCAAAAGTCAAAAATATATAGCTTATACCTTGACCATTAAACAATTTTTTAAGTTGAAATATGTATATCCTAACTGATGCTTCGAATGGAAAAAAGTTCAATACTATTTCTTGAAGAAAATGTTTTAATCTATAAATTCAAAATTGAGCATAAATAATTTTCTTTGCAACTTCGACATTTAAAAGAAAAAAAAATATAAAAACAGTACTTTTTACTTTAAGCAGCTTGTTTTAATTTTGAAATTTTAAAAAATTATAACTACTAGAGAAAAAATGTTTATTCTTTTTTATAAAAAGTCACATAATCTTTAGAGTAAAGTAAGTCGTACCTAGGCGAAACGCATTATTTTTGGACTAAATGAAAAAATAATACTTTCAATTGAATTCATTCAATATATAAACACTCTTACTAGGTCCACAAGAGAAAAAACAAAAACAATGTTCCTATTGTTGTCAATAATTTGACTTAATCTTTAAATTTAATAACACAAAATCGATATAATTGAACCATGTTACGAGTTAATGAGAAAAAACAATATTTTTGACACTTCACCTTTTTAAAGTGGCAATATCTTGTTAACGACCGCTCGAAACGAAAAAAGTTTCACAATATTTTGTATAGAAAATATCATAATACTATAAAATGAGCACAATTATCTGTCGGTAAATTTGACATTTAGGAGTAATGTTCGAAAATCCAGTATTTTTGACTTCTGTCAATTTTTTTTGTAAGTAATGATATTTCCTTAATGATCGATGTTGGAAAAGAAATAATTACATTTTGTTTTGGGTGATTTTTTAAGAGGTTTAGAACTTTTTTTTTTAAAAAAACACAAAAAATTCGAAAAAATTAATGAAATATTTATTTGAATCGATAGTTTGAACCTTGCAATTTAATGTTAAAGATAATTTCATACAAATGTTGACCGCGGCTGCGTCTCAGGTAGCCCATCCGCTGAGTCCAATTTTGGCATACTCTTTCACACATATCGGCCGGTATCTCACGAATGAATGCATGGATGTTGGCTTCCAGTGCGTCAATCGAAGCGGGCTTGTCCCTATAGACATTAGCCTTGACATACCCCCACAAAAAATAGTCTAATGGTGTCAAATCGCACGATCTAGGCGGCCAATTGACCGGCCCGAAACGTGAAATTAACTGTTCACCAAACTCGCCTCGCAATTGCGCCATTGTTTCGCGTGCTGTGTGGCATGTGGCACCGTCTTGTTGAAACCACATATCATGCAAGTCAAGAACTTCCATTTCGGGCAAAAAAAAGTTTGTTATCATCGCTCGGTAGCGTTCACCATTGACAGTAACGCTGCGATTCGCATCATCTTTGAAGAAATATGGCCCAATAATGCCGCCGGCCCATAAACCGCACCAAACAGTGGCTTTTTCGGGATGCATTGGTAGCTGTTGCAATGCTTCTGGCTGATCTTCACTCCAAATGCGGCAATTGTGCTTATTTACGTACCCATTCAACCAAAAATGAGCCTCATCGCTGAACACAATTTTTCGATAAAAAAGCGGATCCTCGGCCAGCTTTCCAAGAGCCCATTCACCAAAAATTCGGCGTTGTGGTAGGTCGGCTGGCTTTAGTTCTTGCACCAGCTGTATCTTAAAAGGCTTTACGCCCAAATCCTTCCGCAAAATTTTCCACGTAGTGCTGTAACAAAGGCCTAACTGCTGGGAACGGCGCCGAATCGACATTTCGAATGGAAGCAGCGCGCGATGAACATTTCGAACCGAGCACGAATTTTGATAGTAAAATTCAATAATTTGCAAGCGTTGTTCATTTGTAAAACGATCCATGGTTAAATTGCAAACCAAACTGAAGCTGTTTGACAGTGACACAAGGTACTAAACACACGTCAGCTGTCAAAACCAGTGTTGCCAAAACCAAACCAGCTAAAAAATCACCCGTTATAAGTTCACATAATGTACGAAATTTGTGATTTTGGATTTTCGAGATTTCCTTATATTCTCAGAATACCCAATTGATAGAGATTTCGGAGAAAAATTTTATTGGACAATTAAGCTTTGCTAACCCAAAAAGTGTCCAATTTTCATTTTTAACCACCGATTACCTTTATTTGACCGCCCACAGTTACCGAATAAATTGATTTTGTAAAATGGGTGCAAAAACGCTTTTTCCAAAAAAAATTTCAAACTAAACGAATTTTTCTATTCAAAAATAATCATTTACAAAAAAATAAAAAATCGCAGGTAGGTACTCTTTTTGGGGCCAAGTTAACACTGGACAATTTCTGTGTTGGAAATTGAGGGAAATTAAAATACATGCCTCAACGTACAGTACCTAACCATATATTAAAGGTAATATCATTTCGGACAGATTCATCATCATTTGGAAAATGGTGGATCCAGTGCCCCTTTATACTTGTCTAATTTCAATATTTTCTTGTTGTTTCAATTGATGCGTGTTGATACTGTGAACACTCAAAAAGTCATTTTTAGTTTTTTGACACTTTCAACTTTGACAACCTGCGGAATATATTATACCTTAGATTTGTGTACTGGATGGTATCTACGGACCTGTCTTTACAACAAGGTATATAGGCATACAACTTTAAAAAAAAAACTTTAGTGGATAAGTTCTCTGGTAAATGGGAATGCATCTGCTGTGTGTGTGTGGTGTGAGTTAAGCCTGATGGTATGGAAGGTGTATCTCTTTTGATATATGAATGTGACAGGGAACTATAAAAGTGGAGCGAAGGCTGCAAACAGCTTTGCTTTCAATTAGTTTGAGCTAAATAGAAATAAACGAAGTTAAGACAACGTCAACGGAGTGCTCCAATGCTCGAGGATGTGTTGCATGCGTGAAGAGGCATGCATCATGGCAAAGGCTGAGGTTATCTGGATGTGAGTGACTATATACGAAGACGAATACAACGTAACAACACCACAACACCACAATTGAATTAAATTATATTGTCAACTTATACGTGGCTACATAACAAGTGCTGAAGGGTGGAAGAATAGTGAATTATTACAAACTCTCCACAAACCTTTGGCCTTTTCGAAATCTTATTTGTGGCTGAATCAATTTTAATTTTATTTTATTTTTTCATAATTGCCAACACTCATTAACTATAACAAAACAAACAAAGTGCTTTTTGAATTATTTTTTTTTTTGTTGTTTCACTTCAAAGAACAATAATTTTACTAAGAGAAAACAATGAGCCAGCCGGCAGTCCACAGGCTCATTATGCAAGCAACAACAAACTATATACATAAATAAAATTCCACCTTCACTATTACCATCATCATCATCATCATACCCAGTGGGAAAGTGGTGATGCAAAAATTCAAAAGGACCCGTTTGGAGTTTGTGTAAAATTAATTAAAGTTATTTATCGCATCAGGTAATTCATTAGGCAAACATTTCCATGCAATTTTCTGCTGTCCAACATCCCCATCGACCCAAGCATCAGCTCGCCGCACTTCTGAAAAAAAAAACACCTCGTTGGTGGAAATATTTCCTTATTCAATTAGAAAAAAGATTTCCTTCCAAGATTCCCCCGCCCCCCTCTCCATTACCAGTTGCTGTTAGTTAATTGTAAGTTTTTTATACACTAATGCAAATGGTTTGCCAAAGTAATTTCTATTTGATTAAAAGGTAATATTTAAGAATTAGAAAGGTTCTGATGGCTGAGAGATCAAAGACGTATTTAAAGCTCAAAGAATTACACAGGATAATCAATTTTTGGTGCTGGTGTAGAAACTAGAATTTACTTTAAAATGCAGATTTTTGATGTTCTTAGTGTGTCTAACTATAAAATTTCTCCATCAAAATATTCAATTCGGGTATTTTTTATCTCATGAAGCAATCTTTGGAGTTAAACTTCATTAAAAGCGTTGAAAGTTTAATATTAAATCCGAATTCTAGCGGAATGAATGAAAAACATTCAGGTAATAATGAATTGAATTCTTAAATGTATCAAAATAAAGAAAAACTTTGTGACATGAAAATAAAAAAAAACGAGAGTTTTGTACTTCAAACTTCAAACTTCGGACTCAACATAACCTCTTCGCACGAAACAATTTTCACTTTACACTACGCCTTCAGCACTTCGTTCTCTCTAGTCCGTACTTTCCACTTATTACTCCACACTTCGCACTCCAGACTTATCACTTCGCAATCCACACTTCACACTTTTCACTCCGCTATACACATTCGCACTACGCATTCTACTAATTCACAATTATCTTTCCGCACTTCGCAATACACACTTATCACATCGCACTTCGCATTCTTCACGTTGCACCTCACACTATTCACTCTGCACGCTTCGCACTCTGCTCTCCATATTTTGTATTACGCACACTGCACTTCGCACTCCACTGTTATTAACTTCGCATTGGAAGATATTACAGTTGGTCCGATTTTTAGAATTCGTATATTCGAGATATCGGTATTCGTTCACCAAATCTCGAGAACGTATAAGAATATCAACTTCGGATAATATTTTATTTTACAGATAATAAAATCATTAAAGTGCAAAAAAGGCTTTCCAAAAAATTCCATAAGCAGATTTCTGACTAAAGCAAACGTCTCGAATATTAAATTAATTTACAAAAAAGCTAATTTCCAGGGCTAGTGATTTATTTATCGCGAATTCCTTGGGCCTTGTGAATAAAAAAAAGCTAGAGCTATAAAACTTGGATTTTTAAGTAAAATCTAGATTTCTGGTGAGTTAAAAAAAGCTTCAGCTATAGCTACTTAAAGATGTTTTCTATAGTCATAGCTATTTCAAAATAGCCAACGCTAAATTCATTTAGATTTAGCTTATTTTCTAAAATTTTATAAGAAACGATTGGAAGTTAGTGATAAGGATTTTAGTAGTTTATTTAGATTTTCAAAAGGAAATGTGCAGTGGCTTTCTAATTACTTTTTAGAAGACTCAATGGAGCATATAGGGGAGGTGCACTGACCTCTGAGCAGAGAATGCAGATATTTTTGAGAAAAATAAGTGAACCTGTATTTCGGTAAGGTGTATAGGACAATATATTGGAATTCGCTCTATGTAAGTCTGTTAAGCTGCACGTAGTTTGTCGTTGACAGTTGCACCATGAATAAAATGTACGATTCAATCGCATGAACTTGCTCTTGCTGTAAGGTAGCTATGGCATTGGAGTTATATATAAGGCATTATAAAGGTACAATTACAAAGTTAAAGGAAAATTATGAAGCAGGTACTAAAAAATTGTGCGAGCTGTTAATTAAATATTAGACAATAAGTCAAAAATAAAACAATTTTCTTTATACTTTTTAAAATATCAAAACTATTTTATTGGAGCTACTCGAACTATGTACAAATTTGAAACCAATTGGTCCACAGTGAACGCATAGTCGCTGAGACTGACGGACGATATGATAAAATCATTTTGTACCCAAAATCAAAACTTGCTCTATAGAACAGATAGTGGCAAAACAAAATCCAAAACAACCTTCCTTATTCGGTCTATATATGAACAGTTCTAGTTAAAGCTACCTAGTCGAAACATGTGAATAAAAAAACAAACAGCTTAAATTACGAAAGCTTAAACTAGAATTTTCTAGCACAAGCTATTTAGAGTTATCATTTTTTTATTCACATAAAACAAAGCTTAAGCTAGAACTGTCTAGCTTTATAGCTGCTGTAGTAAAACCTATGACCAGTTGGCCTAAGCTTCCTCCAAAAAAAGCTTTACCCTTTTTTGTATTCACACCTAGGCATTTAAATTTTTATCAAACCAATTCATACATTTTTGTTCTCAGAAAATATCTATAAAATAGGCAAACTGCGGATTATTCTTAAAAAGGGTGCTGCTGTGCTCTTGAACCTCTACTTATCATATATATTTTCAACATTGATGTAATATATCGACGGTTAACTGGCTGAACACATTACACAATGGATACGGAGCTGCAACTGGAAGCTGCTACTGAATAGCTGTCAAAATATTGAATACACACAAATTCAATGTTACGAACACAACGCAACGCAACTGCAGTCGGTGCTGCAGACGGTACTGCAAAGGTTCACCAACTTTTAACTTTTTCACGTGCCGCACTTCTGACGTTTCAATTTATATGAAGAAAAAAATGCCGGAAAAAAATATTGAAGTTTTTAGTTCTCATTTGTGTCGCAAAAAAAAATATTAATTAAAAGAAAAATATTGGAAATAAAAAATTTGTTTGAATAATAAACTCGTGGTTGTTTTTTTTCCTTTAAAATATATAAAAAGCTGTACAGCTCATTGTGGACAGATAAAAAAAACGACGTACGACATTTTTTTAAAGCAGTTGCAGCCGCAGCTCCGATTCCAGTTGCAGCAGGGCATTGTGTTCAGCCAGTATGGAGTAGAACCTCGTTAGTCGAAAAATTCAAAAGAAAAAAAAAATCAGCAAAATCAGAACCACCTTTAGGCAAATTTAGCATTACGGTGTTTTTCTGAACATTTTACAAAACAAGACAAAATTCAAAACATCTTTAAATATATCGCCATACAAAATTTGGCAGGTTTTTGATTTATGAAAAACATGCTGACTTACGAGGTTTCGCACTTTAACCGTCGCGGTCGATATAGTGATCTGCAAAGGCTTTTGATAAAGTCAAGCATAATAGTTTGATAAGCAAATTGGAAGAAATAGGTTTTCATTGTAGTTTTTTTGAAATGGCTTGCCTCCTACCAAGTTGGAGGTATTCAATTTGTCTGTATTTATAATAATTTCTGAAATCTATTTTTTGTATCGTCCATAAGGAAGTCACCTTTGACCTCTTCTTTTCCTAATTTCTATCAATTATTTGCCTGAAGTTTTCTTTAATTCTCTTCTATTTTGAAAAAAAAGATGTTGTGTTCGACGCTAACCTCAAATTTACCAAACATACATACATACATACAATCAATTGACCAAAATAGCCTGCATTACCAAATATAAATCTACATACATACATACATGCCTACTGCCAAAGCTGATTCATTGCTAGGTTTTATCAAACGGAATTCCAATAATTTTATAGATCCCTTTACTCCCTATAAATCGCTAAATAACGCCTAACCTATAAGTCAAAGATTCAGATCTGTTTGGAGTATTGCTTTGTAATATGGAATCCATATTGAAAATATTCAAACAAAATTCAAAATGTTTCGTTATTTGGAAGCCCGGCTGGAACGTTTTAACGCCCTCTTATTCCACCAGATGTCAACTTATTGGCATTCAGTCACTAGAAAATCGTCGTAAAATGGTCTAAGTAATGTTTTTATAAGTGATATTTTGTCTCATCATATTAATTTGTTCATATATTTTGTCTTTAATAAATATGTACGAACCAAACCGAGGCATCATCTAAAAGAGTTAATTATGCACTCAATGACCCCATAACCCCCTGTGTTAAGGAAACTAACCGTATTCCAGAGGTTATTGATTTTAATTATCAATAAAGTAAATTTCTTTAAAAGCCGAATTACTATTACACTTATTAATATGTTGTTAAATGTTATTAAGTTTTTAGTATTATAAATTAGGTATATGTATTATTTAACCTATAATGAAAATTCGTTAGTCTGTAAGATAATTTAATACCCAAATAAATAAATCTCGCGAATATATTATATTATCGAATTTGGTATTTGATTTTACACATAATTGAGTTTTGAAGAATGGATAAGAATCTAAAAAAAATATGTGTGGGAGAGAAGCTACTAAAGACTGTTAAAAAATGTCTTTCGTCTCGAATATTTCGAGAGTTTTATTTCATCAGATAATTACAACATAAAATTCAGAAAGAGTTTCTAAATACCAAAAATCTACTACTATACTAAAAAAAAAAACTACCTACTAATTAAGTTAAAAATACTTTTGATATTTTTGCCAAACGATAATAGATGTAGAAAAACGACATATAAATGTTATTTACAAACCATTTGAGTCTTTTGGTCAGAGTAGAAAAAAGATCTTTAAAAATTCGTTCATCTTTGAAACAATTAAACCGTAATACTAGCGATTCCAGGAATGCCCATCAGTCTACCCCAATTTTAGGCGTACTGTGAAGTACAGAGATTCTTTGTTTAACCGCACTAAACAAATGTGGAATGCTTTACTTTACTCTATTTGTCCCCCTCAATATTATGATATTCAGAAATTCAAAACATATGTGCAACAGTATCTCCTTTTTAATTTACAAGCTCAAATGAGAAAGTGTTTCAATCTTTCTTAGGAAGAGTTTAGAGCAGTGTTGCCGCTATGCGACTCTAGTCGCATTTTGACCCCTTTTTTGCCCCATGCGACTATAATACGACCTTTTAAAAAAGTGGCTATTTTAACCCTTTTTAAAATTTTGCGACTTTTCAGACCCCATTCTCTAGAAAATTGCATGGAAAAGTTTAGTTGTTGATCTGTTAGATTTTTGTTCGATTAAAACAAATCCATTTTTTAAATATTCCCGACATTTCGTTGGGTACTTTCCAACATTTTCAAAGGATTTTCTTAATTGAACTATAAAGTTACATTTTTGTGTAAAAAGTCATTTGTAATTTGAGACGAAAAAAAAAATTATTAAATAAATATAAAGCATAGATTAGTCCTGACTCCTGATGACGATCCCATTGATAAGCCTGACCTTTGAGTGAAAAACGTCTCATTAATTAGGACATTGTTTTAATTGAACTTATAGCCTAGCACGCAGTTCGGGAAAAATTTTATTTCTCAACAAATTTTTTCCCAGGACAAATTTTTTTCTCGGTTTTTTCTTGAGCAGTACGCAGTTCAAATGCAAAATCCAAACTTTTTTTCAAACTGTATATGCAAAAGTCTCCACATAATTTTTCCAAGACAAATAATGTTCGATGCATTATTTTGCTGGACAAATGTTGACGTTTCATGAATATCACGGTTTTTACCAACCAAAAACATATTTTTGGTTTTAGCATTTTCAATATTGAAAGTTGTTATGTGGATGATGACCAAAAAACATAAAATAAAACATGAAAGAAAGTTACGGTAGTAGATTATATAAGACAGCTGTTTTCCCTCAGTCAGTGGATTCAGTGGCGAGGAATGGGATCAAGAGGGCCAAATATTAGTGCGGCGACATTTTTAAAGCATGAAAATATACTAAATTTTCATAAAAATGATTTTTCTATGACAAAATATACTCGCAGTAAAGGCTGCAAACCCTTTTTTGTACTGATTTGTTTGCTTTTTTAATATTGCAGTATATATTTTTCAAAACCCTAAAAAATATTTTCAGCTAAGTTACTGTCCTCATTTGAATTTTATTTTTATCTTTTTATGTTTTAAGAAAAAAAAATGTATAGATAAAGTTTAGTTTTGATCGGTTTGCGTTCTAGGCTCAAGCATTTAAAAAATATTGTTGATACTGAAATGCAATAAATCATACTAAGTATACAAATAAATGTAATTCAATAATTATCTGAATAAAATGTATTTTACTTTTAGTATCAACTGATAACTGATTTGTTTTGCTTGGTTAATTTTTTTAATATAAAACTAAAATTACTCCAAAACATATTTTATTCATACAGATTTCGTTTCATTTTGCTTTCTATTAAAAAAATTTCAATATGCCACCTTTTGACACCTTTTTATGCGACCTTTTTAAATTTCTCAGTGGCAACACTGGTTTGCAGGCAGTTTAAATATTAGTCTGACGATAACATAGAGCTCTTTTAGTCAAATTTTCGTAAAGGTTTGCTAATTAACGTGAATCGGCAGTTAAATATTTATTAATATGATATTTTAATCAATGAATTATTTTTTAATCAACGCTTTAGTTGATTTGTGAATAAGAACGTCATTAAGTACCTGCTTTTTCCTTATTTAAAAAGGATTTAATTGTCTATACCAAAACAAACTACATAAATTGTTATTTAGGACTCGAGTTTAAAACATGACCATGGATATGCTCCAATTTAAATAAGAAGAGGTAATTATGTGACTTCATTGAAAAACTCTCTATTTAGCAATGAATAAAACCGGGTAAGAGATATTTTTACTTAATCCAAATGTCCGCAGGAAACTCAAATATAATTCTTATACAATTTGAGTACTGAGATTTGAAGATTCCCATCCTACCCTATAAAGATATAAAAAATTATTTTTATTTCATTAGGATTATAACTCTGCTGCAGGGCGATTTCTCCATTAATCAAAAACTAACAATGCTCAACTCATGAATCCTGTCTCATGAATATTCTAGAATTATCACAAAAATCTATTTATCTCTGTAAAAATTATGAATCAAGCTGAAGCACTAATGGGAAGGTCAAATGATTCGATGTGAATAAACTCTACAAACAACCTTCTAATTCGAAAAATTCATCTTTTCGATATTCGTATCTATATATCTCCTATCTACTCGACCAACGTCAACGTCACACTTTTAAATATGTTGTTTAAAAACAAAAGCAATGCACTGTCACGTAAGACATTTAAATTAAGTTTTCTTCCAATAAATTGACACGATGATGCTTAGCATTTAATTAAGGTTTAGTAAATATATAAGATATATAATAATAAAGGAGTTGTGTACTCATCAATACGCTATAGAAGAGCAAGAGTGTCCTCGATATCAATCACACTTGATCCACCTATACTGAGTGTGGGGGTTAATTGACATTTTCCCAGCTCTATATAAACACCAAAACATTCCAAAGATGCTCCTTCAACTGCCAGGGAAACACTTCTAATTTACCGTGTTGAATCCTTTTGATCTCAAAAATTAATGCAGAAACAACTTGTTGAGCAATTGCAAATTGCCAGAACGAAAAAGTCCTTATCACTTATATGTATATACAAAATTATGCTTTGGGAAAGGGTTCTTTACTCAGAGAATTATTCTGTCGAAATTCGCCTTAAAGTTTTTTGCCAAAACTTAAATGTTGTTCTCTTGCTCAGCATCTGGGAACTTTCCAAAGCATGCGCCTTGGATAATATTATATTTTTTACAAAAAATATTTTTCCTATGAAAAGGCTCCCTAGTCTTGTTTACAACCACTCCAGGGATAGTCGGTTCGCCGACAGACAAAGGATTAAAACAGCTGAAAGCTTTAGGCAACCAGTGCACATTGTTTCTACATTTAGATGCACAAATGCTTCGCTGCTTTTAGCAAAAACCATCTGGGCCAGGACTCTGCAAAGACAGAAAGGATCAAAACATAGTACCTACCTACATATACATACCTACGTATATGAACGTAAACAAAAGCAACAACGTTGATTCACTTCCGACAACCCGATTCCCCGAACCTATAATGCTGCTATACTATACTTTACTGCTTGCAGCTTAGTGTCGAAGTGGTGTGTATAGGAAGTAGAGGTGTATGTTTACAGAAATATTATTTGCTTCCCTATCACATTCTCAAGAAGGAAATTTGTATTTTTTTTTTTTTTTTTTTGAAGCAGAATTTTAAAGTATTTGTCTAAATTCTTGAGGTGTTTTTTCGTTTTGAGGTTAAATTAATGAATGCAATGCATGCATGCAAAGGCAGCTTAATAAATATTTAAGTTCATAAGTAGGTCTCTTTTTATATAACGTTTTATTTATAGGCATACCTTCAACCAAAACTATATCCAGGGTATGTACGAGTATGTGGCTAATATTTAATGTCGGATGAATAAATATAAAAAATCATGTACGTATATGTGGATTTCGATTTTCGTGGAAAAAAAACTTACAAACAAACTGGTGATTCAACAAAAATTTGGTTATCAAAAATCGAATATAGTAGATTTTTGCTAAAATTTGCTACTTAACGTAAATTAGCTGTTAATTTTGTACTAATAAGAATGTTTTAATTCATGAATTAAGTTTCAATCCATATTTGAGTTGTTTTATGAATAAGAAGATAACTAACTCAAGTAACATTTTTCCTCTCATAAAATGCTCCAAGAGCTTAACTAGACTAATGTAATTGAGATAAAAGTAATCTTAAAGAATACTAATAGAAAAGGCGTGTTTTTTTGCAAGCCCGAGGGAATTGGATGAAAACAACGTCGGTGCTAAAAAATTTACATGTAAAATACAACACCAACTAATCCCCTGCGGGCTTAGCTAATCCCAGAGAATTCTCGAGGCTTAACTTAAGCGCACAAAAAAAATATGTTACCGGCATGAATTACATACATGTTATCGATAGTTTGTACGAAAACTCCATGTTTATTTCTGTAATGGCGTCACTAATCCCCGTTGTCGTTTTTTTTCAACCAATAACCCCCGGGCTTGCAAAAAATCACGCCTATACTGTTATAACACTGTTAAAAGCGTTAAATGGTCTATGGGAGGCTCTCACCTAAACTAAGTCTTGCTATAAGTTAATGCGTCTCTTCCAGTGATATTCGCTCAAAAGAGAACAGAGTACATATTTATTAACTTTAAAAAAAAATGTAGGGAAACAATCAACTATTTTTTTATTTGTGTGTGAATGTCTTATGTTAAAAAACTGTTAGGCTTGTGTGAGAATATTTATTTTGTAAGTCAATCAATTATTATCATATTGTTTTTCACATGAGAACCAAAAAATATATGCGGTTGAAAATTTATCTACTAATTTGAACTTTTACCTAGAAAAACAACAACATAATGCATATTTTAATTATTTTATTATTTATTAATGATCTCATAAGCCTCATATTGGAATTCTTTTGGTATTTGACCTCTATAGATACCCTCGATATAGGGTTTTCATAGAAGTATAAAAAGACTTAAACTCTTATAAGAGTGCGCCAAATTTTAAAGGATGTAGTTAAATGTTAAATCATTCTCAGTATGATAAAAAGGCGTTAACATCGTTCTAAATCGTTTAAAATTTTGCACATTTAGAGATTCTTATAAGACTAAAAGTTCAAATAATCCTATTTCAAGAAGAAAAATTTATTAAGCTATAAGATTTAAGTATTTTTAAGAGAGAAAAGTGTTCAAGTTTTAAAATAAAAGGCTATGAGACCTATTTAAGTTTCATAACAAAAAAATAATTTTTAAGTATAGCAATGGGATATGAAAGAGTCGTATGGAAGTTTTTTTTCCAGATTTCGAGAGTTTAGTTAGTTAGAATTTGTTAGTTGAGAAGCATTTTTTATTAATAGGGATGTTTAAATTTAAACAAATATACAGGGTGTCCCGAAATCACCGCCTCAGAAGAAAACCATGAGTTCCTGAGGTCATTTCAAGTCGAAAAACTTAAGAGGTAATTTTCTCGTTTTCGCTTCGTTTTCGACTTAGAATGGTTTTTATTATTTGTATTCTTTTTTCATTTGACTGGCTCTAACTTTGCCAAACTACAACCGATTTTTGAATTTTTCGAGAAAAACATAGCCCCAGATTTCTAACGGTAATACTCTTACTTTACTATTTCGAACATTCAACACTCAATGCTCAGCGTAGTTTTTTTTTCGTTCTAATTCGTTTTTATTAAAATATTCATATTTTCATTTATTTTTTGTTTTATTTTTTTAATAATTTTAAATATACTTTTAGGTAACAAAATGTTAAGTATTTTTAAGAAAACATATTGGGCTTTCATAATAATGAAAAAAAATATACTTAATAACGTGTTTTTGTGAAAAAAATCATATCGAAGTTAAAAAAACAAACTTAAAATGCTTAAAAAATGTGTTTGATTAAAATAAATTGCGGGAAAACCGTTATCCACACAGAAAACAGTTGTATAGTAGATACAAATTTCTAACTGTTCTTGTTCAAATAGAAAAAAAAATTCAAAAATCGGTTGTAGTTTGGCAAAGTTAGAGCCAGTCAAATGAAAAAAGAATAAAAATCATAAAAACCGTTATAAGTCGAAAACGAAGCGAAAACGAGAAAATTACCTCTTAAGTTTTTCGACTTGAAATGACCTCAGGAACTCATGGTTTTCTTCTGAGGCGGTGATTTCGGGACACCCTGTATATTTTCTTTAAAAATTTGTATTTTTTTTTATTTAAAAAAATATTTTTTTACAATCTCAGACAAACATCAGAACTATGGATCTGACTAACGCCCAAATTAGTAACTGTCATATCGCCCAAAAGTTGTCATGTCTTTCAGAATTTGGGCATTGTGACAAAATTTCAAGTTCCAACAAAAAATTTGATCAAAATCAGCTCAGACGTTTTCGAAAATAATCAGTAGTTATATCTTTATTATTAAAACTAAAAAACAATGTTTTTTCTAGATTGTGTTAAAAACCACTAAGTTTTAACTCGCAAAAAAATTTTATTGGTCTAGATTTTCCTTATATTCCAAACAATTTTTTAGGGAAGTTTTGTGAAACTACTGACTGATTTGTTCAATACCGCTAAGCTGATGAAAGCTAGTGAAATTTTTCATCTTATTTAAAGTTAAATGTGATTAAAAATAAATCTTTTTTCACTTTATATCTCGTTAAATTTTTTTAAATGTTTGTAGACAAAATCATGCACGGATGCCTTGATCTCTCTATATGATGAAATTCCACTCACTCTATCAATAGACATTAATCATATCAGGAGAGTCGGATAAAATAAAATAAAATAAAATAAAATAAAATAAAGAAAATAAAATAAAATAAAATAAAATAAAATAAAATAAAATAAAATAAAATAAAATAAAAAAAAATAAAATAAAATAAACATGAATCATACGGGAGAGTCGGATATAAAAAAAATAAATAAAAATAAAAAAAAATAAATGTTAATATTAATAGTAGGGGATCGAATGACTGTTGTTGATTTTTTTGTATTTGAAGTATTTTCTTAACAGGCCCCTCTTTGAATAGATTACAGAATAATCCGAAAATTGTTTGGGAATTGAAATCATGTCGGGTCTCTCCCAAACCTTAATCATTAATCAATCATTTATTTCAAAGCAAACAATTTTGACGTAGAAATGGTATCTAATCACATTTTGCTTCAATTTTTATATTCACACAATAAAATCATATATCACAGATTCTTTTTCTTTATTGAACTTTTTTATATAATTATTATAAATAGAAAATAATAACAATTTTGTAAAAAAGAAAAAAGTTATATCTTTTTCACAAAGTTCTATATATAATATGTAGGTACCTATGCAAGATGAAAAGTTAAACTTTTTTTTTATATTATAAAAGCAAAGATCCAATCGAGAAACTTTGCCACGTCTGTGTAAATAACATATTCATTTGTATTACACGACGATTCATTGTTATACGCTTCTGGCAAGGACGCTGACACTGTCCCCCGAAGTATCCATCGATTATTCTTGAAAATCATCAGTCCGGCACCGGAGTCACCACTGCATGGACCGTTTTTGTTGTTGTTGGCGTTTCGTGAACCCGCACAGAACGTCCTGTTCGATGAAAGACTACGAAATTTATCATTTGACTTGAAGCAAACTTCATTGGAGACAATTGGTGCCGCAACCACTCGAGGCGTAGCAACTATAGATGTTAAGTTTCTTGGATGCGTTGCAGCTGCACCCCATCCAACAACTATTCCACGCTCTCCCTCGATGTATTGTGTTTCTGTTGAACTCGACGACCACATGCAAGCTGGTCGAATGAAAGCGTTGTATCTATATAGAGAGGGAAAAAATAAAAAAATTGCAAAATTGCAAAATTGCAAAAATTATTAAACTGTATATATGTATATTATGTATGTATATATGTATAAATTAATCTTCCAATTTAAGTTTTGAATTTAAAAACATTATTGAAGTGGAAAATTTTACAATATCTAGGTCATAATAAAGGGAATCTCCAACTTTTGATTTTAAATATAAGCAGTTTTCAATCTTCATTCCACAGAGAAAGAACTTTTGATTAAATTTAAAACTCGCCAATATTGTCTTCACAACATTGGTATAAATTGGTATAAATTATTTATCGAAAAGTTCAAGTTAAATTATTGTTTGAAAACGGAACGTCTTTCATTTAAACACCTAGAGCTTACTTGATAAATTTCTATGAACCAAATATAGATGCAATTATAGTTGCTAATAGGAACGAAATTTTAAAATTGCAGCGAACTTGGTTGAGTAGTTTTCGAGTCTGTATAAAACTCTTACAGACTAACCTTCATTTTAACTAACGACATCCATATATAAAAATACGTGTATTTAATATTTTTCATAACATGTGACAAAAGACTAGGCTATGTAGGTTGGCTAAAGACAAGAAAAACATCCTATGGAGCGTCTACTTCCTCCAGTTTAGGCTGTTTGGTTAAGTTTATTTTGCCAAAATAAGACAACAAAATATAAAAAAAATTACACGGGTCTAAACAACCCTAAAAGTGGCAACTCGTAGGTATTATGAGAAGACGTGACAGTGTTATCAATATGTAATTGACAACCAGCTGAATTTCTTTTAAAGAACATATCTTCTTACCATGAAAAATAGTGTCAAAATTAGCCAAGTATAGGAGTTGTATAGTTGTATATAAATCCGAAGAAATATATTTTATAAAACAAAAGAAATTTGGCGCAATACCTCACTCTTCAATTGTTTTTTAAAAAGGCAGAAGAATCCGCAAAGAAATGCGGTAGTCTTCTGTACGCAGAAAAAGGCTGAAAACTCAATATTGTAGAGAAACCATTTCAATGCCGATTTCAAAGCACGTAACTTAAATCAGCCTCAGAGCTCCTTAGCAGATTCACGACAAAAATGTTATTTATGCGGTGCAATATCCAAGGAATTTAATAAAATTGAGGAAATGGTTTCAAGTTAAATAAACAAAATAGATATGAATAAAAAATTTAATTTAAAAAAAAGGAAGCTGATTTTCTCTACCATTATATGGGATGTATAAGAGAGCATGGATAAAAATTATGTTAGATGAAAAATAAATGTATTATTATTTTCTATACAGCCTTTAAATAACCTTTTAATCTGAAAAATATTTAAATGTTTATTGATTCTCAAATGATGGGTGTTAAAGTGGGCGTTTAAGTGGGCGTTTAAGTGGGCGTAGCAGTTATTTTTTTGATTTAGTAAAAGCCTAAAATGCAAAATTTCAGGTTCCTAGCTCTAACGGCTAATTTAGTATCACATTTGAAGATTCTGTCCCACTGTGCACTAGAGGTACAAATTTCTTTAAAAAAAATTACTTGGAATAGAAAAATTAAATCATTAAAAATCAACGGCAATACTTACAATGTCAGAATGGCCAGAAATCCCTTTTTTTTTATTTTGTTTTTAAATCAATAGTTTTGGAAAAAATAATCTATACAAACTCAATATTAATCATTTATCATTATCATTTTTTAGTCAAACACTAAAAACAGACGCTTAAAAAAATAAAACAGTGAAAAATATTATTTAATAATAAAAATGGAAATGACAAGTTTTTTTGTTTTTATACTTTTGTTAGTTTTACTTAAAATTATACTTTCACAACTTTATTTTTATAAATAGGATTTGCGACGCGTTTCGGAGTGTATACTCCATCGTCGGGCGAAATACTTTTTGTTTTGAGTATTTCGCCCGATAAAAGTTGTGAAAGTAAAGTTTTAAATAAAATGAATAAAAATAAAAACAAACAAAATTTTTATTTTCATTTTTATTATTAAATAATATTTTTCATATATTACAAACACAACTTGAAGACAAAAAAGCCAAAAAATGCTAATAAAATAGTGCCAAGGTTTCTTCTTGGCTAATGTATTTCAGTAGTACCTATATATAAGAGTTTGTATTATTAAAAAAAAAATCATCTATAAAAACGTCTTTTAGTTTTTGAGAAAAACAAATTTATTGAATATATTATCGAAAATCCTATTTTTCTTAAAAATGGCTTTACATATTAAAAAATAAAATTCACACTGTTGATTTTAAGTCTGAATAGTTCAGATTCATTCATCTGATTTTAAAAGAAATAAATTATCTATGTGAACCCATATTTTATACCACCTGCCAAAAACGTAGTTTAGTTTAAGATGGTGCATACATATATGAACAATAGCACTTTACTTACATTTTAGACTAAAAGATTGTTAAAAATTCAATATAATTAAAAAAAAATTAATTAAAAAACTTCTGAAATTGTTTTGACACAAACACGATGTATACCATCTTATTTCTTAAACAAAATATCTCAATTTATTACACAAAAATTTGAAAAAAAAAATTTGTAAACATTTTTAAGAAAAAAATTGGGCAATTTTTTAGAATTTGGAAAATTTTAATATGTAATTTTCAAATATCCTGGGTACAAAATTTCATCAAAATTGTTAAAGCAGATAATGAGATAGTCGAAAAACCAAAGAAATGGTTCTTTGAGGTAGATCGTACTAATATTAGTTCAGGTAAAACTCAATTTAATCAAAATCGTAGAAGCCGTTTTTGTAAGAAATAAGACTTTCCTTGTTTTTAAACATTTATTGTATGGGAGGTACCGTTATTTTCTGTTATTAAAATAATTTGTATTTTAAATCTGCTAGATAATTTTTGAAAACTCCTGCATGCCAAGTTTAATAAAAATCGATCAAGTCGTTTTCGAAATATTAAGTTCTCAAAAAAAATTGAAATGTCTTTTTTAAATTAAGAAAAAAAATTTTAAATTTTTTTTATACATTTTTTCAAAATTTTTTTTAAACATTCTCCACAAAAAATTAATCTAAATCAGTAGAACCGATTTTAAGAAAATCTAAAATAAAAAAAAATGGTTCTATGGGAGGTACCATTTAACTACATATATTTATGTAACCATTTTTCGAACTTTTTTTTATAAAATCTAAAAGTAAAAAAAATTACTAAATTCTGTAAAAAAAAAGTTGTGGACACGTTTTTGAGAAAAATAAGATTTTCATTATTTGCTTAAAAAAATTGTACGGAAGGTATGACCATTTTTTGGTCTTAAAAAATGAAAACAAACTTGTCGAGGAAATGCCCAAAAAACGCTAGGTAGCAAGTTTAAAGAAAACCAACCCATCCGTTTAAGCTGCAGTTGAAAGGACAGCGCAGACACATTGACAGAATTTTCTCTGTTGAAAAATTCAATATTTTGAAAACGACTTGCTAGATTTTTACTATAAACTTAGCAAAAAGCTGTTTCTCAAATCTAGCTGGGTAGATTTTAAATAAATATAATCTTTAAAACGTCACTATCATAATGATATAATACAAGAAATAATATTTTAGAATTCAATGAGAACTTGGTACAACGGGGTAATTTTCGCCAAAACTACAATAAAAAATGCCGAAACATGTGATGAAAATATGTTTTTTGTTTTTCAGTTGTCATTTTCTATATACCTGCATACATTTATTTTTAATCAAATGAAGAACTATTTTTGTGTATTTTAATTTGGTTTGTTTGTTTTTCTTGTATAAAATATTCTGAGCGTTATCCTTCTATAAGTTCTATCTGGAGGACAATGTGAAACTACTACACACACTCAACTAAAAAAATAAATAAACAGTTCATAACTAATTTCGTAAACAAAACGCATCTTCTTTAAAGGAGTGATGCTGTGTATATCCTTTCGAAAAAAATAAAAAAAATAATGGAATTAAAAGAAAAAAAAAAACTTACTCACCTAACTTCACTTTTGAGGACAACAACAGCTATATCTGCGTCATATGACTTTAACTGACTATCGTAGTCCGGATGGATAAATATATCGTCACAGGATGCTGCCAACGATCCCTCTTCGCTCCAATTCTTTAGATTGTGTCGTCCCAGGAACACCAACACCTCATTCGGGCTATATCTACGTTTGTTTGTGTGAAAACAATGTGCCGAGCTTATTACTATCCGCGAGGATATAAGCGTTCCTCCGCACTGGTACGCAAGCGATGTCAAATTGTTGACATATATAGCAGCCAACCATGGCCATGCTCCTCGTGTTATCATGAGTGATGAGGCTGGCAGGGTGTCTTCACTGAAGTCTTCCTCGCCTGCCGTCTGAATTTCTATCCCTCCAATGGACAAACGTGGTCGACTCTCACCCGTTCGGCCGCAAATATTTCTGGTTTGTTTCATTGAGATGGGATGATGTCTGAAAAACTGAGAATTTTATCATTTTCAAATGAAGTCTCCTTACGCTCTGCTAGGCTAGGTATATATCGCCCGCCACGGCAAAGATATTTACTTTTCATTTGCTGCAAATGGCAGGAACTTGGTATCGAAAGTTTCGAGGAATGAACTCTGTGGCAGGACTCCTGGTCCTGACGTTTGTGACGATAATGACTGGGTTGGAGTAGATGGCAATGGTGATTGTGGTGGTGGTAGTGGCTGATGTGAGGGAGTAAAATCCTCATTAGATTGTAGGAAGGTGAACTTTCTTGTATGTTCCAATTGAATTTGTGTGACAAATATGCTATGATCTGTGAAAGAAAGAGAAAGCAAATATAACATTGTATATAGGAAGGACTTGAAGATATATAAGATGGATTACAATTGAAAACAAAGTGCAAAACGAAAAACCCACCTGCCACTCCGACACAAACGATTTGATTATTTGCCGCAATCTGTAGCAGCTTTGGCGGAAAAGGATTCTTAGGAAATTTAATTTTATACAATACCGGTGTATCCACTTGGAATTGGCCTCTGGTTAGAAGTTCAATCTCTCCTAGATAATTCTGCAAAAACAAGAACAAAAATTATTTGAATACCAATACATATACATAGTTTCTAGAATGTGATATCATATACCTAACAGTGCTAGAAGAAAAATTTGATTGGAATTTAAAGAAAATTCAGTCTATCTAAGGAATTCATGTACATACCTATTTTTTTTTACCTCAAATTTATAAGCTTTCTTATTCAAAATTGATCGACTTCGATGATAAAAAAGGGACTCAAGATGGGAAACAGGATTTTTTGTTCTAAAAACTTGTTTTTAAATACAATTTGGTTAACTACAAAATGTAGGTATATGTATATAAAATGAGTGGTCAAATACACATTTTCATTTTGTTGTTTCAAAATGTATTGTTTTTATTTGATAACTGTTTTTTGAAAAGAAATAAGCGAATAATTTACTTGAAAACCTTTATTTTTATGATACCTATTGATTATTGAAATTAAAAAAATATCTATTTTAAAAAACACTTATTTTGTGGAACGAAATATAGGAAATCTGTGTTTTCCTTGCCTTAAAGAGGGATATATAAAAAGCATTAGTCCAAATGAGTTCACGGGAAGTGAGATTCCTGCAAAATATTCTATTGTATCATTCTCAAAACACAATTTCACAATTTGTCTACCTATCAATTGCGTCAAAAGTGACGATAACTTAATATTTTTAGACTGCATCTATGCCATACCAACAAAAAACAAATACAACTTTTCTCGGCTTATCTTATTTCTTAGGTATAGAATAGAAGTTTTTGAAAATGACTATTGATTCTTTTGGCGGATTTCGTACAATATTGGAGTAAAATTTTTTTAGAAGATCGTCAGATTTCTTAATAAATTTTAATCTTTTGAAGAAATTGAAATTGCACAATTTTTAACAATTTTCAAAATGGCCGCTTACTTTTGTCACGATTGAGTGATTAGGGTAAAGAGTTATATCGTCAAAATGTATATCATTGTATAGGTATCATCGTCAGCATCCTGCATAATATTTTAGTTATTGTAAAAGTGAGAACAAATTGCCTATAGAACTGTTCAATTTTGAAAATAAGTTGGTTGGATCCTTACAATGTAATAGTTAAGGTGTTAATTAGAAGGTTACAAATATCACAAATATTCAAAATATAAAATAATTTTATGTTTTGATATTATTTTAATTTATACATATTTATGTTACAGTAAAACTCAATATTGTGGAAATAGAATTTAACGATAAAATTTTTATTTCTTCAGCACCGCACTGATAAAAGTGTGGATTATTTTGTTTTCATAATTCATTACTTGGGTCGCCCCCTAACCAAGTTCATGATTTACGAATTTGGTGAAACATTATAAGTTTTTCCGGTAAATTGTAGTAAGTATTTTGACATTTTGGTGTTTGACTCTAACAGTGGCCGCCGTGCCACCGAACTGTAGTGTGGCTTCTCAATTGACACGTGTTTGTGCCAAAGCCTTCGGTATAGTTCACATGCTGATGCGAAACTAAATTTTTTCTGTGGTCTTCAACAAAGCAGCAAAATACTTGGGAAATCATAGCGGAAAATAACTGCGATAAGTTCCTTATTAGAATATTTCAAACAGAAACAAACGCTAAATCATTTCCTTAATTTTGGAATTTTTTTTTCATTTGCAAAATTTTAAGCGAAAGTAAAATTTCAATGATAAGATAATCTTAAAAATAATCGCGGCGCATAAACAGTGAGGTATGTATCGGGGCATACTGTCCCCCTGCAAGACCCCTGCTTGGGCACATTATAGGATCTGGGGTAGGTGCGTGTGCACCAGAACCTGGATTTAAAGAAACTTTGCATATACCCAGCATCGCATGTACTCAAATTCCTATAATGTGCCCAAGCATTGGGGTTGCAGGGGAACATCATGCCTCCCCCCATACCTACCTCACTGTTTAATTTTCAAAAATCCATATTGTAAATGTTAGTATTGAGTTTTATTATTATTTGGGCGTTATTTTCTAAGATTTGGACGTTATTTACTTTTTCTGGATTTTTTTTTTGGGCGATATTTTCAATTTTGGAGTTATTTCCCATTTGATTTTTAAAATTTTTATTTTGGGCGTTCTTTTCTTTACAAAAAAATTAAAAAAATTGGAAATAACGCCTAAATCGAGAAAAAAACACAACAATTGTTTAGAATTTTTCTGTGCGATATTTCTAAATCGAATTGGGCGTTATTGCCTAACGCCACATAAATGGTTTAATCAATATCAAAACTAAATTTATTAAGGTTTTTATTTCTTAAAGATAAGATTTTCTTGCAGATCATATTATATCAGCCTGTCTTTATCCATCCATGGAATGTATACTCTCACCTTTGAACATATTTGTTTATTAAAACTTGTCCAGAAACCATCTATTTACTGAATTCGAAAAATTTAAACTCAAGAAGCAAACATAAATAACTCACATGTATAACTTTAAGTAATGAAATTAATTTTCTATAGAGAATAGAAAAGGTAATTGACTGTGAGTTATTAAGTATTTATTTTTATTTTTACCTACGTATATTTTTTACCCACAAATTGTTTTTCTAAAAGATACATTTTCTTTATCTTCATACATATTGCAATAATTTCTATCGTTAACCCCTTTTAAAGTTTAAAATTCAAAAGGTTTGGGTTTATTGGAAATATTTTATTATATAGAAAAAAAAAAAACTTTGTTTATATTTTGAAAAAAAAAAAGCACTGAACTTACCGTAGTTGGTTTACCACGCATAGATAATGTCACTTTAATGTTCAACACTTGTCCGACATCGGGATTTTTTAATGACATTATTCCAAACCACTCGGCACCATCAAATCGATATTGGAAAATTTTCGGACACGGACTTATCGGAACTCCTTGAGTTAGAATTTTATTTATTTGATCGAACACAAGGAAAATAATTGTTGTTAAATAAAAATTCATAATTAATAATTTTTGTTTTTTTTTTGTTTTGTTTGTTGTTCTTTTCTTTTGTTTTTTTTTTTTTTAAATAAATAAATTCAATTAAATTAAAGAGTAATCAATTGAACTAGCTAATTATATTTATAAACACTTGACCGACGATGAACGACATAAAAATGATGGATTTACCGAAAAACAATGTTTTTATTTTTATTTTTCTAGAAATTTTTTGACTGTCATAGTCACGAAGCGCCATGTTATGAACCTGTGAATGAAAACGATTTTGGTTTTACCCAAAAAAAAATGATTGACATGAGTGCAGTGTACCTGAAATAGAAGATGATATAGCAAAAGTGACAGCAATTAAACTCTCACTATGTCGACTCGTATGTGTAGGTATGTTGTTTTTTTTTTATGACGGGACACTGTTTGTCTAATTACTTTTAAGGGTTGCCGCTACTACAAAAATGCAAAATTTTGAAAGTTATTTTTTTTTATTATACAGAACTTAAAATTTAATTCAAAAATACTATAAGAAAATGAAAAGACTATATATATTTTAATGTGTACGTTGAAACCGCAATCCAGCAGTTAATCTGTGAAAGACAAGGGTTAAAGCATATAAGGCAATTGATATTCGATTTTCTATACAAACACAGTATGATGTCTATTTGTTTACTGAAACAAAATGCGATGAAAATCTTAAGGAACAATTTTTATTTTAACACCATTTTTTTCTATTTAGAAAAAAAAATGGATTTTTGGTTTACCTTTTTGCACTGTAGGTAGGTTATTCATCAACTACAACCGAATAATAAAAAAAACAATTTTTTTTTAAACAATTTGAATTGGAGAGATTATGACTTTTTTGTATTAAATTTATTTAAACACTTACGCCCATATAATTCACTTAATTAATACAGATTAAAACTTAAATCCAGGTATAAATTAATTATTGATGGTCAAATCGATGCTTTTAACCTTTTATCTAGAGTTAATTTTAATGTTGCAAAGCGGAATCTAAGAGTTCTTCTAATTATTAATTAATATTTCTGATGTATCAAATACCGTTTTTAAAAATATTTTTTATAATGTACAATTTTATGAAAATATTCTTCGCTAGATATTAATTAGCTTGTTTCAAATAAATAAATGTATACCCAATTCCATATTTTTCATTCGCTGAACCCACACTTTAATCCAGTTTTTTTTTTTTTAATCCAATAACACTTAATCCATTTGGATTTAAACTGTTTTTCGAAGGCTAGTTTAAATTCCATATTATTCACTCGATTCATATCAATATTAAACTTAAATCCGGATGTATTTACATTGAATTTATATAATTTACATTTGGGTTTAAGTTTTAATCAGTGAATAATATGGTTGTTAGTATCTACTTATTATTTACTTTTTTTTCAACATTTTTAAGAATTTTTCATGCCTAGAATTAAAAAAAATCAAACAAATATATTAAATAGAAATAAATAAATAAAGATAGAAGGAAGATTAAAAATAAATCAAGAAAAATAGATTTTATTCGTGAAATACGTTCTATATAATATTTTAGCTATTTCTATTGTTTCACTTATTTAATTTGTCATTTAAGAGAGTTTTTACTTTTCATTTTAAGGAAATTTTTCCCAAAATTGGTATTTTATTTAAGACAATGGATTTAATGCATTTTTGGCTTTGATTATTATAAGGAATTTTAATCTTTGGATTTAATTTAAAATTAACTGTATTCCAATTTAAATCTAGATTAAATAATAATATGACCGTACAAATCGTACAAAAAACACTGAAGTTTTTTTCTTTTTTTCTAAACTATTTTTTTGTGAAATAAAGAAAATAAATATAAAAATAAAAATAAAAACTTTATACATAAAGTGAATGTTTCATTTTTGCTCATGTCAATTACATAAGTGGTGATGAGACAACAGGTCGTTTATCGAAATAGTAAGTACAAACGGGTTTGAAACTTGCCACAATATAGTTATGTTTGAGGTGAATATAATGATTCTTTGAAGTGTCTACTGTCTGCATTATTCCATTTTAAAGTGATTGAATTGATCTTGTTCTTTCACAAATATGTAGATTGTAGTTATATGATTCAAGGTTCATATATAGATGGTTAATAATATGTGAAGAAAAAGCTTATGAAATCGGTGAAATCAATCATCAAGGGATATAAAAGTACAGTAGACGCTCGATATAGTGCAGTAATTAAAACCAGGCCTGTTCACTATTTCGAAAGAGAAACTAAAAAGGCTTTCCAGTGTGATTTTGATACAAGATTATCTTTATGAAATCGTAAAATAATTTCAATTGGGTAAACAAAAATATAAACATTTTATAATATTAGTAACAACATACAATAAACGTTATTTTTCATAAAAAGGAAAAACTTCAAAGCTCTCGGTACAAATTAGTTTTTTTTTTTTTTAAATAAGAATGAAATCACTAATTGTGTTTATTTGTTTCTCAACTTTAAATTGATTTGCACTGCCTTTTCTTGTATAAATTTTTCATAAATATCTTTAAAAAAAAGTCCACAAAACGCATTGCTGTTAGCATAATCTTATTAAATATTGAACAAAAATTGTGATTTCACTAGATACCTTTTGTTCACTATTTAGAGTTGTCTGTATAAAATTTTGTGTGTTCACTATATACTGGATAGTTAACTCTACCGAGATTCACTATATCGAGCGTCTACTGTACTGTACTCTGGTACTTTTAAAATCTTATAAGCGTGATACAATTTAGATCTCGAAAAACATTTATTCACCCTTGTTGGCCTCAAAATTGCATCGTTTTTGAATAATGCAAGATTTTAGTTTTGAGATTATTATATTTCGAAGTTTCTTTTTTAATTGTAGAATCAACACATTAATTAAAATGAATAAGCAAGAGCACTTTCTTTGTTTCATGTGTCATGTTTTTGATTTTTCGTTTTTTTTTTTTTTTTTTTTTGTAAACACCTAAGTCTGATGAAATTGTATATTGTATTAGTAACAAAATTTCCAATATTCATTTTTTTTTTTTTAATGAGATGTCAGAGATTTCGGTCCGTCAAAAATTGAGCAAGCGGATGCAAATTTTTTCAACAGCATTTTGACAGCAAAGCTGAGAAATTTTGCTGAGGAATCCTGTTCATGAAACTGAGATAGCTGAAATCTCCGAGATCTCATTTTCCTGAACATGTTATTAATTCAAATGATTGTATTATGTAAACAATTTTTGAAAAAAGAAATACTTAATTTTTCAAAAGAATTTTATTTTTATTTTTTAGAATAAATTAGAATAACATTTATGCATATTTTATACTGCGCACTACAGCGAAACATCGATGCGTTTAATTTCACGGTATAAAGACACAGAAACAGACTTGCCATCCAATCCTACTCAATATCAAACCGATGGTAGTGTAGTAATGACAAACGAACAAAGAAACACATTTTATTCACGCAACGTCGTAAGTTTACAAACTGTGTAAAATGATAAGTTTATACAAAAGTTAGCATGAACGCCCTTTAATTCAAGCTGTCAAAGTTTAAAGTATCAGAAATTAAAAATGGCTGTTCGAGTGCCCACAAGATCTCCTCAAACGCACAGTACACAAATCTTAGGTAATATATTGTGCAGGTTGTCAAAGTTGAAAGTGTCAAAATATTAAAAATGGCTGTTCCAGTGGTTACAGGAACTCAGCACACATCATTAGAAACAACAACAAAATATTGAAATTGGACAAGTCAACGGGCACTGGATCCACCATTTTCTTCGATTTTGTCAGATCCGCTGAAATGAACTAAAATGAAAACGTTAATGAAACCTTTAATATGTATACTAACTATGTACAGCACAATACTTCCCTGAACAATTTTTCTATAGTTTAAACTTTATAAGAGCACTTCACTAAAATTATCTTAATTTTAATATTTTGTATCATATTAAAATCATTATCTTAAAAAATAAAAATCATAAGCTGAACACTCTTAAAACAATGATTTCAGTTCATACAGAAAACCTGACAAAAATATCTTTTTTGGTATTATTATTATAAATGTCATATAGTGTCTTATGAATTGTGATAGTCGTTTGGTGATTTTAACTTTTAAAATGTCAAAAAGATACAACAACACCAAACTTGTTTAAAATATGCACAATCGTCTTTTTAACTTAATATGTACATTAAAGACTCTCTTAGGCGAACAGTGACGGTCGCAACACTTTAGTTCGTCTTGGGGAGTTGTCCGTTCAAGGCAAAAAATTAAAAAAAATTGTTTTACAAAAAGAAAGATATAAGACTACGCACGGCTTCATTGCAGAACCTAGAAAGTTGTTTTTACACGTTTTTCAGGAATAAAAAAAAGAAAAAGACATTTCGATAAAAAATGTAAAATTTTTTATGACGATCATATGGTCAGATATTTTAAATTCTGTTTTTTTCTGTAAAATATATTCAGAACATCAATTTGACGTTGAAATTGTTAAAAGTTGGCTCTGATTCTTCTGAGTTTTTTGCATTAATAATATTTTTTTGGAATTGTTCGACTTACGAGCTAGGTACTAGGTAATATACACTTTAACCGTACAAAAACAGATCACAACTGGAAAATTAAAATAATTTCTGTAATGTTGAGTTTGTTTGTATTAGTTGGTTCGTTTGTCTTTATCATTATCATCATAGTTTTTAATGCAAAAGATGATATTGGAAAAGTACTGCTGAAAACAGAATTTACAAATTACAATTTTGTGTCCACCTAAGAGAATTTAATTTAACAAATTCTGATTTACCTTTTACCACTACAACCTTACCATTGAGCATTGAAATTGTAAAAGTCATTGTATGAAGAAATAATAACCTTTTATTTGGCATACAAATAAATTACCGATTTTCCTTTTTAAATGGGTCAAAATTAACAAATACTTTTTTTAATTATCGTTTTCAATGAAAACTGTATTTGGCCACTAAGGGAACATAAAATTTTAAAGCAATATCAAACGTCGTGAGAATTTGTTCACTCAAGTGAATTAAAATTTAAGTACACACAAATTCTAGAAAATATTACGAACTTCTATAAAATATAAAATTTTAAATGTAAGAACATGTGAGTGTGTAGAAAATAGGTTACGAGCTGACAAAAACCAAAAGTTATCAGAAGAAAAATACACACACACCTGCAAGCCGAAATTGAATTTTAATCCATCACTTATGCAAACTATCGTTTTTGGTGAAAAAAAAAGGATTCAAAACAAGGTCATAAAAACGTATTGTCCTAAATGCTTTTTGTCAATTTACTCTACTTATTGATATTTTTATTGTACTTATTTATTTAAAAGCCTTTCATTAGAGAAGTAGGTACACATACAATCCCTTGTTTTATTACATCCGCGTCATCGTTAATATGAGTACCTCAATGAGATCCTTTTCAGAAATACCTACATCCTGGATTATATTTACAATAAGTGCTTAGGGGTTTTCCCGATCTCTACCTGAATGAGAAAAAAAATATTTAGGGAAAAACCTAAGTTAGCATCAATTTAGTTTGCACCTGGCTATTGTACTGTCAACATCATCCCAACAAATAGCGCTATTTTATATTATCTCTAAAATAAATAAAATAAACACAAAAAAAAAAAAAAACAAAGCAACCGTTATGAATTCATTGTACTCGTTTGTGGTACTTGTTATCGTTTTCTTATCTGGGACAGTTCGATCCTGTAATGAATTTGTTTGTGGCTCTGTGGTTTCAAAATGTCTCCTCACACAAAGCTGTCAATGCAAATTGACAGATTGTTTTTGCTGCAAGGATTGTCTGAATTGCTTGGGAGAATTATATACTGAATGTTGTAGCTGTTTGGAAATGTGTCCAACACAAAATGCCACCCAGGCAGCCCTATCACCGAAATCACAAATTGGTGATTTTGATGGAATAGCGGCATTATTTGACACACTGACCGAATTCGATGATGAAAAGTGGACGATTTATCGATTTCCCATGAAGGCGGGGTTAAAAAGACATTTCGATGCAACAAGTCGACTCACATCAGACGATATCGATCAAGAAGCAATGGAGACGAAATCGAAAACAAAACAAACGTCAACAACGACGCCATTCAAAGTTCCAGTTGTCAATTGTACAGTGGTATTTTTGAACACGTGCACTTCCAATAAAAAATGCATGCAACATTGTGAGAGCATGGGAGCTAACAGCTATCGATGGTTTCATGATGGTTGTTGCGAGTGTGTCGGAGCTGAGTGTATAAATTATGGGATCAATGAGAGTAAATGCGAAGAATGTCCAGAACAACAAGATGAAGAAGAAGAAGAAGACGGGAAACCAAATAATATGGATGCGTTTGAAGAGGATTATGAAGATGAAGAAATGTGGGATTACGGAGAGGAGGAATTTAATTTTAATTAATTATAATTTAGCTTGATCCTAATGTTATTGGTGAATTTTATTTTATTTTATTTTTTATTATTTATCAAAAAAAAACAGTAAAACCAAAAAAAATGTAATTATTGTTGATTGTATAAAAGTTTTGTATAGCTAAATTATAGTTTGATTAAAAGTATTTTTTTTTAAAGATAAGTTACCTCGATTTTTTTTTCTAAGATTTGTAATTGTATTGATATTTTTACTTACTTTAAACTTTAAAGTGCAATTATTGGTTTCGTCATTTGTGTGGAAAAAATTTCGTGAAAAGTATCATGTGAGAAAAATTGTATGGGAAAAAGTAGAATTCGAAAAAAGTTGCAAGATAGAGAAAAGTAACATGTGAGAAAAGTAACATTGGAAAAAAATTGCAAGCTAGAAAATTTGCATGCGAGGAAAGTAGCATGCGAATAAAGCTGCAAACTACAAAAGTCCCATGCAGTAAAAGTATCACGCAAGAAAAGTTGCATACAGAAAAGTAACATGCGAGAGAAGTTCCATGCGAAAAAAGCAGCTTGCGAAAAAAGTGGGATGCGAGAAAAGTAACATGTGAGAAAAATAGCACGCGAGACAAGTTGCATGGGAGAAAAATTGCATGCGAGTAAAACATGGGAGCAAAGTAGAATGCGAGAAAAGTAGGTGTAAATTGTAAACACAAAAAGTACCACGCCACCTCTCATCTGTACAAGTTTTGTTTCATACATACTGAGTCCCAAAGATAACATGGGAACATATGACAAGGAAAAAAACTCATTTATACTGAATCATTTGGGCTAGAACCACGGTTGCCAATTTGGTCATTTAAGAAGAAATTTGGTCATTATTTTTTCACTTGGTCGAATTGTCATTTTTTATTCCATTTGGTCATTTTTTTAAGAAATGAAAAAAGGAATCGAGTTTAATTTGTATGCAACCTAAAGCGCTTTTCTTATCGTCTGATGTCAACGTTTAATTGAACGCAATGATTATACATATTCATGCAGAGTGCGGAGTGCACTCTGCACTCTGCGCACTCTGCACTCCGCACTCCGCACTCCGCACTCTGCACTCCGCTTTCCGCACTCTACACTCTGCACTCCGCACTTGAAAATGTTCGTCGATTATTGGCTATATCTTTTTTATTTTCAATTTAACGGTAAAAAGTTTTTTCATCAAAATTGTAGAAAATAAAATTTTATACAGTATTGGTATACAATTTTTTTTTGTCAGACCTATATTTCTCAAGATATTGTGAAAAAGTTTCTTACCCCTTTTTCAAGATGGCGGCCAAATGTGGGGAATTCCAGCCCCGAAAACCATTTCGTATATTCACCCTTATGCACTCTACACATAAAAAAAAAAAAATTTCCCATACTAAATGCGAGGTCGATGCAACATTTCAATGGACTGTATTTTTTTATGTTAAATCATTTATCGCTGCAAATCAACATGGTTTTACAAAAGGTCGCTCTACTGTGACTTTTTTAAGGGAATTGGCAGAAAATTGTATTGATTCTTTTTAAAATATTTGATTTATTTATTTGATAGATTTTATTCGGTACTTTTCAATGGTTGTGAATCAATTAAGTTTAGGGTTAACTCTGGAAAATCACAGGGTAGCCATTTAGGACCCGTACTTTTTATTTTATTTATTAATGACTTACCTGTCTGTTCTGAAATATTCCAAGTGTCTCATTTATGCGGACGATGTTACAATCTTTAAAACTATTGAAAATAGTCGAGATTGTGAAGATTTTCAGAGTGATATTAATTCGTTTTTTGATTGGTGTGTTCGTAATTGTTTGACTCTCAATATTAATAAATGTAAAACTATTACTTTTACGAGAAAGCTATCAGTATCTCCTGCAAATTATTTTCTTAATGGTGTATTATTGTCACGAGTAGACGATTTAACTGTCCTTGGTGTCCTAATTGATCAAAAACTTTACTTTATACAACACATCAACTCCATAACTAACAAAGCGAATTCAATTCTTGGGTGGATAAAGAGAGAGTCAAAGCAGTTTTCTGATCCCATTGTTATCAAAAAGCTTTTTGTGAGATTTGTGCGGCCCATAATTGAATATGCTTGTCAGGTTTTGGTCACCCCACTATGACTGTCACATAGCCAGAATAGAACAAGTGCTAAAAAGATTTCTGAGGTTTGCACTCAGAGGATTGGGTTGGGAAAATCCTTACGAACACCCGCCTTATAACAACAGACTGAAATTGATCGACATGCCTAGTCTAGAGAGTAGACGCTTGTATTTATCTTTTGTCTTCATAATGAAGCTTATAAAGGGAAACATAGACTCTTTGCACCTTCTGTCTCGAATAAATTTTAATATTCCCCAGAGGAGCTTGAGGAATTTGTAGGGATGCATATTTATTTCAAATTATCGGACTAATTATGAACGATTTTCTCCTCTCAATAAAATGTTTAAATCATTAAATTTTTTCAACTGTAAATATACTAATTTGTTCAACCAAACTGTTAATACTTCAAGTAAATTTAAATCAACTTTTTTTTCCATTTTATAACTGTACATATAATTAAACCTGTAAAGCTAGCAATTAGCTGAGTTAATAAATAAATAAATGCTTCTAAGTTGTGATGATAATGTGATGTTTCCCCCCACTAGCGGATCCAATATTTTTGTCAATTTTAGAATTTTAGAAACATCGAGAGAATCAGTGAATGCGATGAAACACGATGATGAAACATTCTTCTTCTTTTAATTCAATTGAATTACTATTTATCAGTTTATTGCCTATTTTTTGTGAGAATTGAAATTTGGTGTTGTTGTTTTCTTCTTGAGCAGAATTTTCAACAAATTCGATAATTGCCATAACAAGAATTAAACTCAATAAGTGCATTAAATAAATTTCTATAACTAGTGCAGGTGAGTTTTCCATAATTTACTAAACTTTGTGATGTCCTCTTGTTTCAAACTTAGTTTTACTATTGATTAAAAGTTTTCCAAGTAACATCCTTATATATTCACATACATATATTTATGAAGGATTTTCAAAAGTGTATTGCATATTCGAGAGTGATAATAATAATTAATTATTGTTGTTGTTCTGGATATAAAGTGATAAATATTGGTTTGTTTTTTCAATATTTTGTTTTTGATTTTATATTTTTTTTTTATTCTTTACAAAAGGAACAACATATTAAGTCATTACGATATGGAGGTGAAGATTAGTTTATGCGGGCTTGTTTTCAATGCAACCTAAACAGGGTGTCCCGAAATCACCGCCTCAGAAGAAAACCATGAGTTCCTGAGGTCATTTCAAGTCGAAAAACTTAACACGTAATTTCCTCGTTTTCGATTCGTTTTCGACTTATAGCGGTTTTAATGATTTTTATTCTTTTTTCCTTTGACTGGGTCTAACTTTGCCACACGACTTCGTTTTTTTTTTACTTCGATATGATTTTTTTCATATTTTTTCAAAACGTCATTAAGTTTAATTTTTTTTTCATTATTAGGAAAGCCCAATATGTATTTGTTCTTAAAAATACTTTACATTTTTTTACCTTAATAAGTACTAGTCTTATTAAGGAAGGGCTGATATTTCTTTTGTCGCTGATTGATTTAACTAAAAGGCATTAGGTCATAACATAATATATAAAAATTCTTTAAAGAAAACATTTTTTTTTATTATATTAATTTTCTTGTATTTTATTTTCCATGCTGCTTGCGTATAATATAAATCCCACACAAACAGTTTTTAATTTGACTTATTTTTTTTTGTTTCTTATTTTAAAAAATATAAATACATAAACTTATAAAATCAACACATAAAAAAACATACAATTTTAAAATTAAAAACAAAAACGAAAAAAATATAGATATTATAGTTAGGCATTTAGGTAGGTATATTATATTAATTATTATTATTAAATAAAATCATCACACTTTATTATATTTACATAATTTACATTAAAATTATTTTTAGTTATATAAACTGAACGTTTATATAATATAGGAGCGCAACGGGCCCTATACTATATACGAAATTATTTCTCTTTCGCGATTTCATTTTAGATAACTCTATGGTCACAAAATCCTTAAAAACAAATTTGGCTCAGTCAAACAATAACACACACACATACTGCCACACAGACTTATAGTCTGTTACATTTTTGTCTTCTTTTTTTTTGTTTTTCTTAAATATTTAAACTAAATGTATTTCATTCACAATAATATTAGGTATATAATTCATCTCATCGAACTGAAATACCATTTATTGTTATAACATTGCCCGCTGTCGGTTCAGGTTCGTATACTTCTTCGTTTGTTCGCATTTCGTAGGGAGCATCGTAAAACTGCTCACTTGGAATTTGATCATAAATGTTTTCTGAAAAAAAAAATTTAAATAAATCAATTTTAAGCAAAAAATAATAATTAATCTTAAAAATTAAGGAAGCAGTTTCTTTTTGTTAGAATGCAATTTAATTATTGTTTATAGGCTAAAACGCACAATCACTGGCACTTAATGAATCTTTTAAAAATGGTATAGGTATATTATGTGCAAATGTATGTATCTATTTATCAAAAAAAAATATAAAAATAAAATCAAACACAAAACCTTAATTGGGATGGACCTGATCACGTGTTTTCGTGTGCAATGTGTAGTGCATATGGCTCTAAAGGCGCTTGGTCTTGATTCAATGCAAAAAGTTTTTTTTTCAAGTTAAATTGAACATAATATAGAGTAAGCACAACTAAAGGAGTTTGATGATCGGCATAGCAGTCGTGAAATAGCTATAGCTCCAGGTACAATTTTAAAAGTTTGATGGTATCTCACTCAAGTGGTTGTTGTTCCATTCAAACCTTCGAAAACTGACTTTCAAAAAAAAAATATAAATTAATAAAAACTATTTTACTATAAAAACAATTTTGCCACTAATATGGCACAGTTTGCCATTTATTGGTACTGATCAACCAAATGATTGAGACACATTCATTTTTACAGCCTTTAAAACTTTATTAAAAATATGTATTTATTATTATTTAAAAATAAATAAACAATTTTATTTAAAATTAATGTTTCGAGTTTTCAGTAATTTTATGTCCAAGGTTAAAATTTAACAGCCAAATCAATAAACGTGGAATAGCAAAGGGTTTGGCTTTATTCCGAGGACTAAGTCTAAACTGCTATATTAATAAAACAAAATTTTTAAAGTATAGAATTGTTCCAAAGCTAAACCTCCAAAGAAAGTGGTTTAGTGAAGGAATAGGAACCAGATTTGTCAATTTTTTTCTGAAATTAAAAAATATAAGTGAAGGCTGAAAGTTTAATTTTTAATAAAAATAATAATGTCTTATTGATTAATTAAGTTCTTAAACCATTTCAATTATTGAACCATCAGCTATCAACGACAAGAAAAAGAGTCAGATATAATCCAATGGCAGGTGCTTATAGTGAGGCGGATTTAAGGAAGAAATAATGATTTTCCGAGGAAAATATGAGGAAACTCATAAAAATTCTTGACTCCAGTCAATAAAGTCATAAAAACAGGCCAATTAGGAAATAAAGCTGGATTTTGGTATATATCCCCCTCATGGCGTTCTTAAGAAACTGTCAAAAGTCCCCATCGATATGAGCGCCGCTAACAATTTTCTGGGGGTTGAAGGCCCTCAAAAATGGTTTTCCAGGAATAATTTCGAAAAGGTAAGTTGTACAGAAAAAATGTCAAGCACTAAATTGTAGCTTGGAAAATTTCCTACAAAAAAGATTAATATGTATACTTTTTTTCATAAAAATAAACATTTTCGAAATAAACCAATCGGAAGAGTTAAAGTCTTTACTTTTCTATATACTGGGCTTAGTTCAAAAATTGTGCATTTTGTGATAAAATCATCAATTTTTGTTGTTTTTGGTACATCTTATGAACCTGGTTTTAAGATGTTGGTCCACTCTATTTGTCCACCCCTTAAGGTGGGAGGGGCATATTAAAAAAAATATTAAAAATAGAAAATGAGTATAAAAACACAACGGCAACACTTACAATATGATATTAACAACAGAATTCTTAGATGTGTTGGGTAACGTGTGCTTTTTATTTTATTTTTACAAATTATCACAATTTTCTGTCAAAACACATACGAAAAAAATCCCAAGTTTTGAATTTTTTGGTAAACGTCACTTTACTATTCCACGAATATTTGTTTTTTATTAATAGAAAATTATAACCCGTAGCTTAACTTTTATTCCATAGTTTAGTAAATTCATGAAATAAGGGTGGAACAAGCGATTTTTATTAATAGGACTGTAATTGATTGAAAGACTGTTCAGTTCGAAAATCTGTTGTTGGAATTCATGTCCAAAAATTGGCATTATGGTGCCCAATCATTTGCTCCAGGTATTCGTGTTTTGTCAGAAAATAGAAGCGTTTTCCAATTTGTACACTATTTACATCAAATTGTAGTCAAAATTCTGTGTATTTTAAGTAAAATAATAAAAATAAAAAGTGTGCGGTAGAAACATTGCATTTGATCGTGACACATAGAAATATTCTTGTCAACTATCGCACGATCATTGCCACATGAACATGACTATCTATGTAACTGTTGTTTCAAAATTACCTGTTGATCGATTAGTGCCATTATTTCCATTGGCTCTACCACCATGGAATGTATTAAACGTCGCTGGTGGTGATGTATCCAAAGGCAATCGATTATTAGCCTCCAATGTTGAATATGACATCACAGCAGCATTACGATCTTCTTTCGACTCAGCAGCTTGAATATTTTCAGTATTCTTAACAGGCCTGGCTTTATTTCTGTGTAAAAATATCAAGCCAATAATAACAAGAAGAACAATTATAATTGTCGCTCCAATTGCAATTCCCGTGCCAACACCAGAACTTTCTTGAGTGTCGGTTGTTGCTATTTCACAACGAGGCTCATCACCACTCCATTTGCCATCTTCCATACATTTACGAAGATATTGTCCAATACGATTGAAACTCGGTATGCAATGATATTCAGCTGATCCACCATAAATTGTTGATTCATTAAGAACTATTACTCGTCCATTTTCAATTGGTAATGGCCGACCACAATCGACCGCTAAAAATGTAGAAATTATTCATTGAATAAAAATGCAAAGATGATTAAAACTATAAAACTTACGTTTGCATATTGGTGATTTTCCTGTCCATTTGCTATTTTTCAGACAAACACGAGTATCATTTCCAATTAAATATCGACCTTTTGGACATTTGAAGTATGCAGCTGAACCAACTGCACGTGTTCCAGCATCAACAATAAGGTTTTCACTTATGTCAGGTTCATTGCAAGTAATTTCATTACAACTAGGAGTCTCGTGACTCCAAGTTCCATCTTCAGTACACAAGCGTCTTGAGAGTCCTTCTAGCTTATAATTGTGATCACATTCGTAGAGGACTGCAGCTCCGTAGTAAGTAACATTGGTAGCTAAGGTCACTGTGCCATGAGTTATGTTGAGTGGTTGTCCACATTCAACATCTGAAATTTGTATAAACAATTTAATACTTTTTTCTAAAGATTTAGTTTTTATTTGTCAACTTACAGACACATTCTGGAACATGACCACTCCATTGACCAGTATCTTCACAAGTTACCAAAGCTTCACCGATTATTTTGTAACCTCGTTCACATCGATATTTGGCAAGAGCTCCAATTCTTTAAAAGTGAATATTGGTATATCAATAAAGTTTCCAATGATTTAACAGAAAGCATGTTTTTTTTTTTGTATTTACCTGTAAGTTTGGGCACTGTTGGGAGTTGAATCAGCAGTACGAATGAGTGTTCGACCGTACATGCGGTCATTGCCAGTTACAGAAAGAAGACTGTGAGGTGCTAACACTGGTTCGGAACAACGAATTTCTATGAAATAATAAGTAGATATGGACATAATTATTTAAATGCAAACATGTCTAAGAAGAAAATCGACTAAGACTCCCACAATGGTCCCACAGTAATGTTTACCTATTTATTTTTACTTGAGTTTGAGCAGATATTATCACTGTTGCCGAAGTGGCACGATTGTGCTTTTTTTACAGGAAAATTTCATCGTGGCACGGTGGCACAAAAAAAATTAAATATGGCACGTTTTTCTTTTTTCCATTTTATACTTCAAAATAAAGTGAATTTTAAAATTAAGAAAATTGCTCCAAATGCAGTAAAAACTGACAGAAAATCTTAGTTTTTGCCAATACACCAAAAGGGCAAATTATTTCATCTAATTTTTTTTCATTTCACCACACAATTCAATTATATTTTTTTGCTTAAAATAAGAACTTTAGTTTTTTTTCATATGGCACGAAAATGGCACGATTTCTTATAAAATATGGCATGAACATTTTTTTTTTTTGGACGGCAACGCTGATCATACTCTAAATAGCTTTTCTTCAAACTTGGGAAATGCAGTTTTGTCGAAAGCGATTCATTTCTTTTGATAATTTGCTGATTCTGGATGAAATTTAAATTTAATTCAACATTTTGGTTCACAATTTAGGTCAGAATATGGTGAGAAATTTCAGAATTTAAAAACAAAAGAAGCATTGTCAAAGTCATGAATTAAATTTATGTTTGAGATATCTAAAAACATGTATACTTTTAAGTGAACTTTATGTGTAAGTAGGTATGTACCAAATTTATAAAAGGTGGACCAAAATGTATTTTAATGTTCTCAAGGGATTTTTGTATACTGCTTTGACATATCTTTATAATATGATCAAATATGATAGAAATATTACAATTTTGACAGTTTAAATAATTGACAATCAGATTTTAGGTCAATTATAGAAATAATCTAATATTTATAGTTAGTTATTTTTGTCAGAAAACTGAGATCTCAGAAATTTTTCTCTCTCAGAAAGCGAATCCAATATTTTTTTTTTCCTCAAAATTTTGACAGCAAAGCTGATAAATTTTACGGAGGAATCCTATTCATGTATGAAACTGAACTGAGATTCCTGATATCTCCGAGATCTATTATCTAAAAACAAAATGTGCATGAATGTGAACTTTCATAAGAAAGTCAGTAACTACATACATATGTACATATGTACCAAATTTAGAAAAACTTGTCCAAAATGTAGCAACTATTTTTTTTATATTGTTTTGAGATTTCTTTATATTTGATCAAATCTAATACCTAGATACTTTATAATTTTGAAACTTTAAATATTTGACCATCATATTTTAGGACAATTTATTAAATATACTCAAAAAATCGATATAATCTAAATTAATAGTTTAAAAAATCTTGTTGTGTTTAAATTTTACGTCAGATTGAAAATTCTGACACTTCACAGATGTTGTAAAATAGTAAAATAAATGAGATTTTGGCAGCTGATTTTCATGTCAACTGTATAAATTCAGGGACACAAAATTAATGAAATTTAAATTTTAAGATCATTTCAATTCATATGTTGTTTTATGACTATCAACAACTGTCAGATTTTTTTTTTGACTGACGTAAGATTCAAATACAGCAACTAGAAAAAATAACAAATTTTTTTAAACTATGGTTTTTGAGTTTTTGAGAAGTTGACCTTAAATTTTGTTATCAAATATTTAATAGTCAAAATTATAAAATTTCTATTATATTTGATTATATATAAAAAAAAATGTCAAATACATACAAAATTAGTTCTTATCGCTTGGAAGCATTACCAAAGATTTTGGACTAGCTTTATAAATTTGGTACATATTTATTTCCTTTTGAAATTTTACATTGAACCATATGTTTTACACATTTCAAACACATTCAATTCTTGATTTTGCCAATGTTTTTTTTTTATAAATGTTTTCGAATTGTTTTTTTTTTATAAATTTGAAAATACGTACCATATTCTGACCTGAATTGTGAAGCCAAAATGTATATAAAAAAAAATGCAAAATATGTTTTAAGACATTTCAAACATAAATTCAATTCTTTACTTTGACAATGCTTTTGTTTTTATTTTAAAATTTCGAACCATATTCTCTCCAAAATTTTAAAGCCAAAATGTTTGATCATTTTATCATTTTGGTCTACAAAACATGTTTAAAATATCAAAGAAAACCTACAAAAATAATTAATAATCCCTTAGGAACATGGGCTTGCTTTTCTCATTTAGTACAATTGGAATCAATTTCATACGGAAGTATTAGGTGCGTTCCTTTACTTTGAAACTCTATGATTTTTCTGTCCAAAACTGAGAATTTCTACACATTTTATTTTTTATATGAATTTTGACAGAGTTTGGATTAAAATTCGTAGAATTTTGGATATTACGGTTACAGACAATTAAACCCACATAGATTTGACTAAATTCTTGGATTTTAAATAATATGATTTTTTTGAATTTTGAAATTTCGTACCATATTCCGACCTTAATTCTGAATACAAAATTTTTTTTTTTTTTGAATACAAAAAATAGACATTTCTGCTAAAATTAACGTTCTCAAATCATCAAGTGTACCAAATTTCATTAACTTTCGTCTAGAATTACTGTGAAAATTATTTTTGTCACAAAAATTCCATAGAGGAAACACTGTGTGAGCAGATGTCACACAAGATGAAGAAAACACTAAAGTTTTTCGAACTCCAATCCCTATGTAAATTATTGGAGAACGAATTTCAAAAGACCAAGAATTTCAAACTAAATCTGATGACTTGAACCTCAAGGTTGTGGTTTATTCAATGTAAGTCCAAAAGCTATATCCTCATCTTAATCGTAAGTCAAGAGGGACCATTTATATAAGTAAATATTTTTTTTCAAAAATCTATCTTTTGTAGTTTAGCTTACCTTCACATTTTGGAGTTGAATCGCTCCAAACACCAGTTTCCAAGCATGTTCGTTTTGGCACACCTGTCAGTTTGTGCGACGGAGAGCAGCTAAACACCACTTCTGATCCAACGTAGGTTGTGTTGTTGATATATTTGTGGCTACCATAAGGAAGTGGTGTAATTGATCCACAATCGATGTCTGAAATTATTTGAAATTTATGTATTATTCTAACCAAAATTTGTATCGAAAACTAAGAGTTGGTATGAAATTTCAAAACCAGTGTTTCCTTATCCATTTTTTTTACCCTAACAACAGTTCTATTAAAGATCATAGAAATTCTTTTTAAACATATACTTTTCAAGTTAAGTTTAAGGTTTGAGCGAAATGCAACACCAAAATAGGATTTTAAAACACGAATTTTAGAAACACGAGTTTAAATCTTTTTTTTTTAATGATCTTACATTCACAGCGAGGTGCTTCCGAATTCCAGTCTCCATTTTCCAAACATTCCAAAACAGAATTCCCAATTAAAACGTGTCCGGGATCACAGTGATATTGAATTGTTGAACGGACATTATAATCATAACCAACAACATATGCTCCAGCTGGCACATGGGGAGTATCACATGTTACCAATTCACATACCGGAGCATCTCCAGACCACTTTCCTTCTTTTGTGCAAATCAAATCTGTTGATCCAACCAACCAGTAGTCATCATCACATTCATACTTAACCATTGTTCCGACAGTAGTTGAAGAATTAACCAAATGAGCTGTTCCCCGATCGGGTCGAGCTGGAGCTCCACAATCTACAAATCTGCAGGATGGTGGTTTGCTAGACCATTCACCTCCAAGACCGCATGAAATTACCTGTTCATAAAGAATATTCGTGGGTAAAACTATATAAAAACCTTATTTTTCAAAATCACTTACGGGTTCTCCAACTAAAACATAACCAGTTTCACATTGATATGTAGCTGTGGTGCCAGCTCTCTTGTCGGTAACCTTTACTAATCCACCTGGAATTTGTGGTGGCTCTGGACACCAATCGACTAAACATTCTGGTTTTTTTCCAGTCCAACCTGTCAGGCTACAAGTTCGATTTTCATGGCCAATTAGGGTATAATTTTCATGACAACCATAAGTTGCTTGAACGCCAAAATATGTTTGATTCTCTGATAGAAGAATTGATCCATGTTCCAGTGTGTCCAAGGGTCCACAGTCAACATCTATTGAAAGAAAAAATCATCCAGAATGTTATATTAAGGCAACAAAATGAATCAATTTTAAAATATTACATTTACAAGTTGGAGCCTTCCCGCTCCAAGTTCCATCGTTGAGGCAATTTCGTGTTCCTTCTCCAACTAATGCATGACCTTTAGGGCAATTATATTGAATTATACCTCCAATGGTGTGATTTTTGCCAATTACTGTTGTATTTTGTAACGAATCTGGAGAACCACATGATAGAGGAGCTGTTAAAGAAATAACAAAATTATTGCATAAATTTTAGCAAATAAATTTATTTATTTACTAGCTCTACAAAGAATTTATACAGATTATGTATAATTGGCAAAAAAAGTTATGATTAAATAAATCATTATGATTAAATAATAAAAAATAGGATAAGATGTTTGTTGGTCATGTGTACATACCATGTTGACAAATAAAATGCAAATAATCAAGATTGCACCCAACGTCGTTCCATAGCCAATTTCTTCCACCATCTAAAACAACACAATTTTGTTCACCGTTATAGTTGTTCGGTTGGTCCTTTCCCCAGGCAGGTTTTAGCACAACTTCGTCTAAAGGAAAATAACAGAAATTTTAATAAATAAAATATCTTGTTTTTAAGAATTTTTTTTATGGGTTGAAGGCAAAATTTTGAAAACCCAAAATCCCAAAAATCTGAAATCCCAAAAATTTAAAATTCCAAAAATTTATAAAACCAAAAATCTAAAAAACTCAAAATCCAGAAATTAAAAAATCAAAAATTCCTGAAACCCATTACTTCCAATTTTTTTTTTACCGAAATCGAAATCCCGAAAAAATTCATAAAACGAAAAATTTTCGTAAATATTTTAAAAATTCACACTTTATGAAATTATAATATGACTGAGTGCACATTAGGGATTTTGGGTTTTTTGGATTTCAGTTTTCGAAAATCTGTCTGACTCCCGTTTTATGTATGGAGCCACGTCGAGTTTTGTTTTGTCAAAATTCTTAAAGAATTCTCCTTCCTTAATTTGTGTGAATTTTACTCGTATAAGTATGTTAGTTTTTACAACTAATGACCATTACCTTATAAGCACAGTGAAAAATACTTAGCTATTAAACCATTCCTAAATTATATTTAAAAATATATAAGGTCAACCTATAAATAGTTAAATTTTGAAAAATATAGCACAAAAGTGATCCTTGAAGTGCACCCTTTCAAAAGCTAAGAGTTTTTAATATTGGATCCTATTTTATTTATTTTTTGTTTTACCACAATTCACCTTATACTTAAATAAGTGGTAAAATTTTCAAAAATATCTAGACCTCAAATGACCCCAATAATTACACCCTCAAATAACAACCTTTCAAACACAAAAGAGTTTTTTTTAATCTGGATAGAATTTTTTGTTTTAACCCCATTTCATCCTATAAATGCATAGCTAAATTTAAAAAAATGTTTAGCCCTAAAAGGCTTTTTGAAGTCCATCCTGTAATTTTTACACTTTCAAAAATAAAGAGTTTTTTTCAAATCGGATACCATTTTTTATGTTTACCCCAATACACCCTATGCTTAAAAAAGTATCTAAGTTTTAAAAAATATCTAATGCTTAAGTGATCCCTAAAATACATCCTCAATAAACTATACCTTTTCAACATAAAAATATTTTATTTTTTAAAGTTGGATACCATTTTCGTTTACCCCATTTTACCCTATAAATTTCTAAATTTTTAATCCAATTTTGTTCCTCAGTATTTAAAAAAAATGTAAATTTTGCCGAGTCGTCATGTGTAACTAAGATTGCTGAGAAAGAAAATTTAAAATAATATGCTACTTTTTATTTTACCCATTTTACCCCATAAGAAGTTTAATTTTGAGCAATTAATTCAAAAAATGTTTGTCCTCACTTTTTTACAAGGCTACGTCATTTGATTTCTTAAAAAAATATCAATTTATGAGAAAAAAATTTTGAAGATCGGTGTAGCAAATTTAAAAAAATAAATTTTTTATGCAGGGTGTCCAATAATTAATCAATGATTCAAAGACGTTGTCGGGCTTGTACAAGTGCAAGAGAGGAAAATTTTGAACATATTTTGTGAATTCAGTTAAACAAATTTAAGCTTACTGTAAAAATAAAAAATAAAAATTAATAAAACAGCTATTATTTAAAAAAATATTTATTTTTATTTGTTTTAGAACCCTGTTTGATTGAGTTCAAATTGTTATAACTTTTTATTTAAGGTTAGTATTGGAAAGTTTTTTACCTCGTAAGAAACTTAAATAACATTGAAAATTTTTAAAACTTAAAACCAGTAATGAGTTATTCGATTTTTTTTGAGGATGCTCTTTTAAAAATTGAAGTAAAAAAAAAGTTTGATCAAAGTGTCATATTATTTATCTCTTAATTTTGAACAAAATGGTGCAGGATATAAAAAATATTTTGTCTTAAGGTTGATAACGCAATCATTTTTTTTAAATCAAATTCAAAATTAGCTCCTAATCCTGATATAAATATTGTTAATCCAGCTAATAATAATAATAGTTGACTTATAAAAGTATTACATAATAATATAATAAAACCTTAAGACAGAAAATTGACCTTACTTTCATACAATATCTATATAGTATCTATATAGTTTCAGTTTCGACCATTGATTATGGGACACCCTGTACATAAAATTTTGTAAACATTTTTAATAAATAAAATTTGTACACATTTTTTTGGAATTTATTAATCCGGAAATAAAGAATTAATTTTTAAAAAAATCATACACCCATTTTCGAAATTTCGAATTTTCAAAAAATAATTTTGAATTTTTTTTTAAATCCCAAATTTGAATTTTCGAACATTTTGGTATGCAATATTATCCAAACTTATTAGAAGGTCTTACGTAAAAAATTTCATTAAAATCGGTTTAACAGATAATGAGATAGTCGAAAACCAAAAAAAATGGTTTCATGAGAGATATTATTTCTAATCGATAGATAAAATATTTTTTCCAAAAATATGCCAGATGGTACCTACATAAGCTGATACAAAAATCAAAATTTAATCAAAATCGTTTTTGAGAAAAATGAGATTTTCCTTATCGGTTTTTAAACACTTGTATGGGAGGTACCGTTATTTTTGATCAAAAGAATAATTTTAAAATTTTCTAGATAATTTTAAAAGTCTGTTGGATGCCAAGTTTGATAAAAATCGATCAATTCGTTTTCGAATTATTAAGTTCACAACAAAAACAATTTGAAACTTTTTTTTTAAAATTAAAAAAAAATACAAAAGTTTTCAACCTTTTTAACAACTTTCATAAAAAATTGATCAAAATCATTTAAACTGTTTTTGAGAAAATTAAAAAAAAAAATTCTATGGGAGGTACCATTTATAACCATTTTTCGGAATTTTTTTTTTAATTGGTGGACACGATTCTGAAATAAATGAGATTTTCATTTTTTGCTAAACAAAATTTGTAGGATAGCTACTGTTATTTTTGGTCCTAAGAAAAAAATGAAAAAAAGTGTCGATGGTATGGCCAAAAAAGGCTAGGTACCTAGTTTAAAGAAAATCGATCCACCCGCTTAGGCTGCACTCGAAAGGACAGGACAGGCAAACAGATAGAATTGCCAGGCCCATTGTTTTCGACTTCGCCATCATCGTAATGTCAACTTTGATCAAAATCTCGAGTTCGATTTTTTTACGAATGCATAACTTGCCCTATAGCTACATATGTATATCGCAAGATAAAAATCAATGTAAGTAAGCCAGAACAAAGAATCGAATTTCCCTTACGGAGATTCACATTAAAATGTTCTAAAGCGAATCGGGAAATAAATTCAAGGATCTAACTCGATGTTCAAACGTTCACACCAACGTCGGACCCTTGGTCAAAAAAGACTTTAACCCTTTCGGTACGGTACGTTACAAAACAATGGAACTTTATATGGATGTGTACCACCTCCGTACCAAAAGGGTTAAGTCATTTTATCATCGTAATAATATTATCGTTTGGTGAAAACCTCAAAATGTTATTTCCGCACAAAACCATCATTACTTAAACCCCAGAGCAATTAAAACTACAGAACGAAAAATTAATATGCTCAAAAAATTATACCTTTGCAATAAAATACAAAAATAAAACATGTATCCATCATCTTAACTTTCTTTTAAATAACTCTGTCAAGGTACAAAAAAAAAACAAAATGAATAGCCATTGACCTTAACTTAAGCCGCAAAGTATTAAGAAGTTCAACAATGAATTATTGAAAAATTTATAAAAAAAAAATTGTTTCAATGCAAATCAAGTTTCATGTCTAAAGCGACCCAAATTAACAGAAAGTCTCACATTACTTTATACTGCAGCACCTCCTGACCTTGAACTTAAACAGAATTTCAAGTCTTTTAATAAGTATATAGCCGTAGGAAGGTCCCCAAAGTATACCATTTAAATGACTGACAATAGTTTCTGTCCGCAGTTCATTCCGAAAAATTGATTATGATTAATGACATGACTAAGTTCAACACCTCTGTTGTATGTTTGAAGTTAAGACTTACCATTCACCCATTTCCATGTTCGAGAAGTAATACCAGGTTCTTTTTGTGCTCCGATCCAAACAAGTTGAGTCTTTAACTCTGATTTTCTTCTTTCCAATTCTGTGAGAATATAATCGCTTGCTGGGCCACGAAATTCATGCACAAGATCTCCACCTGTTTTTTTTTTATATAAACACATAAATTATATATTTGAAAATTTAATTTTTTGAAAATTTTAATGAAAAATGAATTAAATTTTTTTCTTACCAGTTGACTTGCACATTTGTCGAGCTTTTTCGAAACTTTCTCCACGTGTGACGTGAAATTCATAGCAGGTTTTTGAAAAAGTTGAAAGAACCGTATCCACACTTAAATTCGGACTGACACACCTATCGACAGAGAATTCTTCATTGGTGAAGACTTCGACTTCGCACAGACTTAAGCTACCTTCAACGCCCACCAATTGAATTGCGACATATTGGCCAACAACTTGTCGCGCACATGTAAATGTTTTTGTTATACCCTCATCCAATGTGCCCGGATACCAAGCACAAAGGGGATTCCTTTGTAAATCGGCACTACTATTTCCCACTCGTATTTCCAAATCCTGTAATGGTTGATGGCCACAACAACCTCGAGTTGTTATTCGTACCACACGAACTGCTTGTGGTGTTAAGAGATCTACTCGCCACCAAGGTGATGGTTCTTTTTGTGTTTCCGAACATTCTTGTCCATCTGGATTCTGAAATGGAAAATATTTCGTAAATTTAAAATGTGTTTTTGTTTTTTTTTTGTTTTGCATTAATTAAATAAAATTAAAATTCATAAAATACAATTATATTCAATTTAAAATAATTATTTGTTTATAAATATTTCTTACCTGATTCCCTGGACTACCGTCATTCGCAAAGATCGCTGGACCAGCTCTTGTATATGAACTTTGATTGACAGGTTTTCTATAAGCTACATTTGTGCCGCAAAATGGCAGTTCCTTTTCCCAACCAGATTTCGGATCACATTTTATAACTCGCGGCCCAAACAGCTCATAACCTGAATCACATTCATAAGTTGCTTCTAATAATATACCACTCTCATCCGAAACTGTTTGCACTTTCGCATTTAACGGAACAGCTGGCGGTCCACAAACTGAAAAAGGATATAAACACAACATAAAGCTATTAGATAACAAATCTTGATAGGTAAGTGATAAATAGGTATGTTTACAGTATTGAAAATGTTATATAGGATTTTTATAAAAATAAATTAAAATAGCAGTGTTTTGACGAAGAAACATTGCTACGAACAAATTTTGAGCCAAAAAGTTATAATAATAATAATCTATATAAATAAAAATGTAAATATTCGTTTGTTCCTAATCTATGATCTCCGAAAGACACAACATTAGGTGTGTTTTATTCATTACTGCATAGCCAGCGCAGCAAAGTCAGTAAAAAAAAAGATGGCTGTGCTGGCGATAGAGCTTTCAATTATTGAAATGAACGTATAGAGTGAGTGATCGTTTTATTCAGAAATCTGCTGCGCTGGCTATGCAGCAATGAATAAAACAATTGCATTCGATTGCGCGTGTGTTTATATAAATACTTTTTGTTTTTAAGCGCCATCTGTTGGGTATAAAAGCAACACACTCTATACTGAGATCTAAGCCATCTCAAGACAAGATTTCTTATTTCTGTTGTTAAAACAAAGAGGAAACTAAATGTTTGAATCGGTTGCCCAAAATTTATATATTTATAGGGTAAAATGGGGTAAAAGATGAAAAGTAGCAATTGATTTAAAAATAAAAATTATTAAAAAAGTTTTACTTAAGGATTGGCTTTTTACACATATATTTTACAAAGTTTGTCTATTTGTAGGGTGAAATGGGGTAAAACTAAAAATACCGTCAACATTTTTGATATTCTTTTTGTTTCTGAAAACTTATACATATTTATAGGATGGACTTCAAGGATCAATTTAGGACTTAATATTTTCAGGGTTTTAATAGGGTGAACTATGGTCAAGCAATAAAAATAGCATCTGATATAAAAAATAATTTTTTGAAATTTAAAAGATGGACTTTGACTTAGATTTGTCATCCCGTGCGTAGCCGGGCGGGCCAGCTAGTTTAAGAATTAGTTTAAAAAATCTTCTTATTATCGCATAGAATTAAATATTTTTTCGAGATTTTACTATGCACCTATCTAAAAAGTTAATGGAAGCTCTACTACCTTTGTCGAAAGATTTAAAAAAAAAAAAAACAGTGAAACTTCTTGATTCTCAATTTTTGTTGAATACAATATTTATAAAAATGTTACCTAAATGTAAATAGAATTTTTGAAGGATAAAGCAGGTGTATTTGATAATAATTGCCACCGAAAAAAAAAACAAAAAAATATTTTGCTATCTACTACTATTATTAGGCACACTACAGCTTATAAATTATTATGTGCTACATGAAAACAGGTTACCATCATATTCATTTATAGGCCGAAGTTAAAAAAATTTCACACTCAATAGTGATAAATGATAACTGATTATTTTTTTTACAATATAAACACATACCTTCAACAGATTTTGTATGGCTTATAAATCAGCTATCATGTTATCAAATGGTTAAACATTTTCGTCACGTGAATAAATTTTTGAATTTATTTCTTTCGTTACAGGTACCTACTTGCGTATTGTCTGATGTGAATAGAGAAATTCAATTTGAATCATTATTATCTTTTATCTTTATATAATTTTGTATACTCGAGGGTATATGTATGTATGTAAATAAAATGCACGACTGGATCGCGTGTACTTGCGCTGTTACTTTATTTATGTGGATTTAAAAATTTGGAAACTAGAATTTTTTTTTTTTTTTTAAATATCGGATTTTCAAACAAAAATCTTTTAAAATCCAAAATACATTTTTTTTTAACTTCTATCGGTTTAGCAGATGGTTGATCCTACTAATATTAGTCTGCAGAAATTTTTTAATCAAAATCGTCTAGAAGTCGTTTTTAAGAAATATAAGATTTTCTTTGGCGATTTTTGAACACTTCGTATGGAATTCGTTTTTGCTATTAGCATAATTTTTGGTTAAAATTTACTTTAGATAAAAACCCACTCAGTGCCATATTTGATAAAAATCGACCAAATCTTTTGCGAAATATTGAGTTTTTCTTCATTCTTCATACAAAGAAAAATTTATCATAAATCGAAAATTCGAAAATAAAAAAAAGGGCCCATATAATCACTTTTTGGGATTTTTTTTAAATGATTTTTGTTTCAAATCTGTGGAAATATTTATGATAAAAATGACATTTCCCTCAAAATACTGATCACCCCTTAACATCCAACAAAAAAATCTTGTCCTATTCATTTTGAAGGTAAGATGAAATTTTGTGTGTGCAACTTACGTTTATCCTTTCTCAAATTTTTTCTGTAAGCAAATAAAATATCTGCGTTGATGTCTTTTTTTCTATATTATCTTTTTTTTATTTGGTAGATAGCTATATCTCGAATGAGCATTCGATTATTTTAATCACTCGAATACTAATCTCTCGATTCTTCAAAATTCTTTGACCATTCCCATTACAAAAATTTAAAAAAACTGGGATATCTAAAAACCTCTATACATAGGTACCAAGTTTAACGGAAATCGACCTATCCATTTAAGCTGTAGCCAAACAGAAAGATATATAGACTGGCGGAATAGAGAAATCCGCCCTTTTTCGTTTTCATAACGAGTTTTGAAAGCATAATTTTTGGAGAAAGAATTAGAACTCATTCAGAATTTTAACCATAACTCGTAAACTTTTCATCAATAAATGATTTATTGATTTATTATAATTTCGTAAGGAGTTACACATCTATCTGCAATCATATTCTAGCTAACAAACTGATTTTATTTATATAAACTTCAATAGTATCGAATTTTCATTCTTATAAGTTGTAGTAATTTATAATATTTTTCTTTTTTTATATTATTTAGGATAATTTTTACAAATTATGTATATTTTTTTCTTTTTTTTTTAATTATATTTTCTTTCTTTATAAAAATATTTTCTTTAAAATTAATGGCTTATCACTAGTTCATAAGATACTATGTCTTAATGTGTAAGCAGTCAAATAATAAATACAAATACAAATACAAATACAAATAAATGTCACTTAAGAGTTTAAAGTTCGAAGTCTGTGATTAAAATGATATAAGACATAAAAAAAATGATCTTCTTTTCTAACAAATTAAACAAAAATAAAGGGGGTAGACAGACAGAGTTCATAGTCCAGAAAATCCCGAAAACCCAAAATCAAGAAAACCCAAAATCCGGAAAAATATAGAAAAGGGAAACATAGTGCGATAACCTCAAAAACCGAAATCTCAATCCGACGAAATCACAAAACAAAAATACAACCCAATAAGACAAAATTCCAATGGGGAAAGGCTCCCTATATCCAAAATAACCCCAAAAATATTTTCTTTTGCTTAAATCTCCAAATCTAAAAAATCTCCAATAATCTCCAATATTATTTAGTAAAATATCAAAACATACTAATCCCTAAGAACCAAAATCTCAGTCAAAATCCTCGTGGGGAAAGGCTCCCTATGTACAAAATCCCCAATAAATATTTTCTTTTGCATAAATAAATAAATAAGCCCAGATCCGTTTTATTGTTTCTGTTAAATTGTTTTCTTTGTTTCTGATTAATTCATAATTTGCATTATCTATTGTTTGAATTTTTTGTTTGGGTTTATGTTTATTTTTCTTATTTTCAATTATGAATAAAAACACAAATTATTATGAATGTGGAATGAAATTGTTGAACAGTTTGTTTTTACTTTATTAGAAATCTCGATGGTCCGGAAATGCATTTAAAGAAGTAAGGACAAAACTATTTATATTTTCCCAAATAGCAGATGTGCAAGTAGTGAATCACGATTTTATTGCTTCAACCACTACTTACTTCTTTTTGTGGATTTTATCTTTATATTATCCCCAAATTAAAACCTTGTATACCTTGTTTTTACTAGTTTATAATTTGGGGATTTTGGCTTTGGGAATTTTCTTTTGGGGATTATGGCTTTTTAGAAAACTAACTCACCAGAAAATCCAAAATTCCAAAACCATATGCAGTCCAGAAAACCCAAAGCCCCAAAACCCGAAATCCCGATAAATCATTGACCAGAAAACCCAAAATCGAGAAAACCCAAAATCTAAGAAACCCTAAATTTAGAAACCCTATAAAACAGAAAATCCAAAATCTCGAAAACCCAAATTCAAGAAAACCCAAAATCCTGAAAATATATTCTCCTCAAGCCTGAAAATTGAGAAAACCCAGAATCCTGAAAACCTAAAATTTAGAAACCCGAAAACCCGAATTCCCAAAATATCAAAATCCCGTAATTAAAACTAAAAACAATGTTTATTTGTTAAACAAAACAAAATTATTATTAAACAAATAGAATAAATCTATGAAGTCTGGTCAAAACAGCATAAGTCCATTTTTTTCGAAAAAAAAAACTGTACAGAAAAATTTATTTTCATTTGGTCTTAACAGTTTTAGTTTTGTTTTTTAACTGGATTTAGGTTAAGTTCTTGAACTTTAAAAAGTATTTATCTCAAAAAAATGATTTGGGCTTATGTTGTTTTGATCAGACTCTATAGAAATATTAGTTTACAGAAATGTTTTCATTCACACTTAATGAAATTTACTGCATGACTGAATGCAAAATTACAACTGTTTGATAATGATCAATACAAACTACCGTCAACTTGTTGTTTACTCCAATTTACCTTTAAAACTATTTTTTCCAAATCGATATACTACATTTTTCTTTTTATAGGTACGTATAATAAAAAGAAAATAGGTATATAATAAACGCAAATTTTTCATTTTATATTTATAATTTTTCGGAATTTTGATTTTGGGAAAATATTTTCGAGATACATAATGGGTTTTTGAGTTTTCGGGATTTAGAGTATACTGGATTGTGGGTTTTGGGAATTTTGGGTTTTCGGGATTTTGGGTTTTCTTTATTTTGAAAAGTCGTTAGAAAAAATGTTTTAATTTCTTCTTCTTCTGACATATCAGGTTTTTTCTTTTTTGTTGAATTTTGGTACCCACTAGTTTAGGGCCTGCCTTTTAGTTTACAAAAAAAAACAATTTCACTCAAAACATGATATTATCTTCTTATAGATTGCATATACATTTATAAAAGTAAAAGTTGATATCACTATGTTGGGAATATATTACAAAGATTTATATATAAAATAGAAAGAAGAAAATTCGTAATCCATAATTAAATGTGCAGATAAAATAATCATACATGACTTTCCCCATTCTGCATTAAGATGTGAATGCACTTTAAAATCACACGCTGTCACATAAGCTGTTAAATTTGTCTCATAGTAGATATATACTATATACATAATTATGTGAAAATGTTTTACCTTTACATAAATACGAACAACAAGTTGATAATAAATGAGTTTTGTCAAATGAATCCAAGCTTTAAATTTATAATTTTGTTTTTTTTTTTTTTTTTCTCTAATAATTTAATTTTTACAATGCAATCACAATTACAATCATACATAAGTCAACGTGACATGTTCAGTGTTCACACCGACTCACGATTGCTATAGACACCATGCCACCATTATCCAACACCTAATAATAATAATAATAATTGTATAAATGTATATCTTTATGTTTTCTTTGAGTGAACATCCCAACTCATATTATATGTTTATAAGCAAAGTAAATTCAGACCCATTTTCCGGGTGGTTGCTTCGCATCGTTTACTTAATTTGATTACAACGCAACGCCCTGCTACTTTTGGTATATCTTATTAGCCTAAGTGATGCTATAGAGACAACTCAATTTTTTTTCTTTTTTATTTTATTTAGTACTGCGTTCCATAATCTGAAGACAGATTTGGGTGAATGCAGGAATGTGCCAAAATAATAACAAATTTTGTATAATTACGAAAATTGTTGATTGTGAGGCGCGGCGCGGCGCAGGCGGTGGCGGTACCCTCTAATGCTTCACAAAGCTTCATTAATACCTACTTTTTTTTTGCTCCAATTCATTTTCGTGGAGGTATGTATAAAAGAAAAATGTGAATTTCACGGGGTCATATTATTAATATGTTTCAATTTATAAGTTCAAGTGACCTCAACTCCAACAATTGCGTTTTCCCATGTACGACAGTTGGGTTCATCGCTCCACTTAAACAGAAGTAGTTTTCTAATTATCTTCATCTACGTTATTATTAATATGCACGGTAATCGATTTTCAAAAAAATTTAATAAGTAATTAAATATTTCCGTTATGGCAATTTACACAAATGTCAGGTGACGAAAAAGTGAGAATGTCAAAACTGTTTCTGAAATATCGAATTTTTAATAAATAATTATGATTTTTTTTTTCTTTTCAAATATTATTCTTTTAAAATTTCCTTATTTTATATTATTTTAACTTTAAAAAGCAACTGTATTAACAATTTAAATTAAATGAGTTAAGCCACAGTTGAAAACCAAAAAAGAAAATTAAAGTAGCAGATTCGTTATGGAGCACTATGAGAGTCCTCATATTATAACGTGAGTTTTTTATAAATTAAAGACTGGTGAGCGGGAGCAGAATTAAAATTGCTCAAAACTAATAACTCGTGAACGAGACAGTAATAAATGGGGTCTCCAACCCCCACATTACTCATTGACTATATACACTTCGGTAGTTAGACCGATTCTAAAATACGGTGTTTCGTTATGGTGGACCGCCTTATAACACAACAAATTGTTGAAAACTAAGCAAGGTCCAATTTACTCAGTCTGCCGATGCATTGGCGGAGAACTTTGCTCGACTCCCTACGCTGCATTGGACATTCTATTCCATCTGACACCCCTATTATGTAAACAAACGGTTGCAAGCACAACAATCCAGTTTGAAGAATACTCACAATGGGACAACAACGAATATCGGCCACTCCATCATTCTGAACTCAGTGGGCTCACTTCCAATCGTTACAGACTAAACTACCCTACTACAGTAAAACCCACCTAAGAGAAACCCGCTTAAGATAAAAACCCGCTTATTTGAAACGCTTTTTCCATCCTCGAGTATTTTTCGACCTTTAAAACACTCCGCTTAAGCGAAACTTGCTTAAGTGAAAAACCCGGATACCTGAAACATGTTTTCAGTTAAATTTAATATTTTTCATTGAAAAAAACTCTCTAAGTGCAAAAAAGTTTAATAGAACAGAACAAAAAAATTGCTAAATGCTTTTATTTTTTTTATTTTTCACCTTCACCAAATTTCCATCACGAAAATGACATTTGAATTTCTGATATGTCACAACCCTTTTTGGAATTTTTAAATCAGCCTAAGTGCAATTTTTGTTCACTTATCCGGACTCTGCTTAAGTGAAATTTTTTTTTGCACTTAAGCGGAGTTCGTTTAAGTGAAAAACCCGTTTAAGTGAAAGAAAGACTGTGACATTTTGCAGTTTCTCTTAAGCGGGTTTTATTGTACTGCAATTCATTCAAAACTCTAGGTCTGTTTGGTATCTTTTTTAAGAAAAAAGTGTAAAACCTGTCAAACTTTGAAAGAAAGAGAAAATACTCTCAGAGAGGGAGAACTTTTCCAAAAGTTAACAAACCCACTGAACCACTTTTTGTATAAAATGTGACTTTTGTGTACAAGACGTCGAACGTTCTTGTAATTTTTAAATTGTGAAATAATTGTTTATACTGAAAAATATAGAACGAAAATGTAACACTGGTTTGGATGGACTTATCTGAATCTTCATCAAGTGAATGAAGACAATTTGAATCAATATTTTGTAAATTCCTAGCTGAAGTCAACTAACAGACTCTGACAGCTGTGTATTTGACAGTTTTTACACTCCTTGCACACAGAAATTTGTGTAGCAGAAATTTGCAAGTTATCCAATGGAGGGGAAATAATTTTCTCTCTCGTTGCAAATTTTTTGAGTTAACGAATTTTTTTTTCTCAGAAATTGTAGCTTTTGAAATTATAATTTGTTGCGCAAGAATCAATTTTGTAGCTTTTATGGATCGGTTTTTATTTGCATTTTAAGTTTAAAAAACGCATTTCCGGTCCACTAAAATAAGACTGAAGTTAGCGGACAAAATATAAAAAAATCTAAAAAATCTAAAAATTCAAATTTTTTAAAAAATTTTGACCGTTACATATGGGAATGACGTCTTATTTTAGCGGAATCTTTTATAACAAAAAAACTATGCGAGCTACAAAATCGGGGTTTACGTGTTTAATTAAGTTTAGGGAGACTACAAATTATGGCAAAAAAAAAATTTAGATTTTCTCATTTTTTTAGATTTTGGAAGCTCCATTTTGAGGTAACTTGAAACTTGAATATAAAAAAAACCGTTAGAGCTACAAATTTCTCCTTGGCACCAAAAAATAGCATTTAAAAAGTTACAATTTCTGGCAAAAAAAAATTTTCGAGAATCTCATTTTTTTAGATTTTGTCCGCTAACTTCCGTTTTATTTCAAATTACCGGAAATGCACTTTTTAAACTTAAAATGCAAATATAAAATGATACATAAAAGCTAAAAAATTAATTTTTGCGCAACAAATTAGCATTTAAAAAGCTACAATTTTTGACACCAACAGAATTATGGTTTTCGTATTTTCGTCCACTAACTTCAGACTTATTTTAGCGGAAACTTGAATATAAAATAAACCACTTGAGCTACAAAATCGCGGTTTTCGCAACTCAAGAGCATTTAAAAAGCTACAAATTTGGGTCTCAATCAAATTTAAAAATTTGTATTATTTTAGAATTTGTCCGCTAACTTCAGACTTATTTTAGCGGAAACTTGAATAACTACGAAACTATGCGAGCTACAAATTTTTGGTTTATGCAACAAATTAGCATTTAATTAGCTACAAATTCAGATATCAAAATTTTTTGATTCCGCCAAAAAGTGTCCGCCAAAATAAGGGACGTGATCAACTCGTCTCTTATGGAGATGGCACAGTAGTTCATCAGTCACCTCTACTGGGACCCGGGACAATCCAGAAAATTGTAAAGCTGATAAACTCACCAAATATTGAATTCAACACTAACTATATCGTTAAATCGGACGAATATAAACATATAAACAACAATATCGCCACATGTCAGACTAAAAAACAGATCTGGGGTAGGTACGCTGGATCTGAAGCTCTATAAGAATTTAATATCTCTTAGCAGATTGTACATTACCTTCGATATGGGAATCATTATAGGACACTGTCTAATAGGCAAGCACGCAACGAGGCTTGGAGTTTTTTCAAAAGAATTTCTCCAGAAGTTGTATGGAGGAGGAAGAGAAAGAATCGATTCCTCACCTTCTTTATATACATGTCCTACTCAATCTCAAAAGCGTAGGCTCCACCTGGGAAAATTCAAGTGACCTGGCGGCTAGCATATCATAGCGCGAGTAGAAAGCTTCCTAGATTCTTGGGGTATCAAAATTGACGAACTTATGGTCTCACCGTTTCAAGCGTCTCTACTGACAGTCACGTAAACCTATATAAACTAACCTAACCTCGGGGCCTGATTTTGCGAAGCCAACCGGTTAAAAAATAAGGAAGTACAGTTATTTTTGATCCAAAAAAAAAAATTAAAAAAACGTGTCGGGAAATGTCCAAAAAATGCTAGATACCAAGTTTAGATAAAATTGACCTAAATATATGAATATATGAATACAGACGGACAGACATATGGACGGAATTGCAAGTTCAACCTTTTTTCGTCTTCCTTATCATCGTCGTTATAAATTTTATTAAAATTTTATGCCTTTATTTTAATTTTTATAAATTTTTTTTTAAATAAGCCTTTTTTTATGCTGCTCTAAGGCTTTAAGTTTGCATTTTTAAATTATCTTGTTTTTTTTTAATATTTTAAATTTTAAGAAATTTAATTGCATCTTAAGCCTTTTGGTGGAATTCTCCTTATAAGATTTAAAGTAGCTTGGCTTCCTTAACTTTTTCAAAGAACTCCAACAAAAAGAAGGGATGTAAATTGTGGATGTGGAAAGACTCATCATCCATGCCATATCCGCAGATTCACTTAGGTACATTTTACTTATGGTTATGACGATGCATCATCCGCTTATTATAATTTGATGTTGTAATAGTGCGGTTTAGATAATAAAAATTATATACCTTTGGTTTTTATGCACAACTGAATTGGTTAGCGAAGCAAATTAATTACGATTGAGTGAAAATGGTAACAATATAAGAGTGTTCGGTCTTTTGATTCGAAAAACAAAAAGGGTTCGTTCTCCTTTTCGTTGCATGATATAAATTTCCCATCGCATCGTTGACAATTGCTGTTGATTGTTTATTGTATTCAGCGTGTATCTATACTTACGTACAATGTACATATTATTATATTGATTACTCGATGGATGGTTAGCTATAATATAGCATTTACTTCTTGTATACTTGCGGCTGGCGTGACTAAGATTATACTTCCTCAGTTTCACTTTTATTTTACTCATTCCTCATGCACCACTCAATATACCTACATCAATATATAGCTACATCCTCACATTTTTGTATTTGAATTTCTTTTTTTTTTGTCAGGTATTCCGTAAATAAATCTTATGTTGAGATTTTTGTTGGATATATCTCTTGGATTACAAGTGCAAGTGATTGTGAGAAATTTACCGCTCCAACAGGTTTTCAATTGAAGTTTTGGCTCAAGACCTGAGGCGGTTGAAAGTGAAAAGTCTATTGGAAAAGCTATTGGATTGGTATTCCAGTCAGAGACTCATTCATTATAAGCTTGTTGGGTATAATGGCGACGAGTGACGACAGAGGTGACTATGTAGCATGTACGGTACAAAGCATTGATTGCATTAGTTTCCAGTTCTTATTTAAATTATATACTCTTGTGAATGGAAGTAGGTATTATGTTCTATACTGGTTTAACTTTGTAAACTGGTTTAACAATAATAACTTAAATAAGTTGAAACTTTGCATAAGAGTCTAAAAAAAAAAACGATTACGGCGACGACGACCGCGACGATTTGGATTATTTTCTTTAAAAGTTCATATTTTTGACAAACTTTCATTAAGTAAAAACAAAATTAGTTCTTTTACATTTTAGAAAATAAACCGAAATGGAAACCTGTTAAGTCTAATTTACTGCTGAAAATGAGATTTTGATGCGAATTTCATCACACATTCTGCACAAATGTCTTTAATAACTTTTGTCCAATATAGCATAGTTTTTGCAGAATCTTAAAGAGAAAATCTGTTTTTATATACATATGAAGCCAAATGTAACATTTTTACTGTTTTTTTTTTCAATTTCCTGTAAAACTTTAAAAAGTAGACTTAGCAGTTTTAATCAGTTTTTTAAGAATTAATTGAAAATTACATAAAATATGTTGACCTTGCAAAAAAAATTGATTTTATTAAATTCAAATATCGTTTAAAAAATCCATTTTGCATACCTTTATTATACATGATAAACTTCTTATTGAAATAACATGGATTTCTGTTGAATCAAAATAATATTCATGTTAAAATAAAATGATACCCACGTCAAAACAACATGATAGTTTGTTTTAACCCTAGAAAGCTAACGTTCGTCAAAATGACGAGCATGTTAAAGTGCTAAAATGATCCCAAAGAAACATGTGCCATTACAAATGTGACTGAAGTACATATTTAAAAATGAAAGGAATATTTATTTGTATGATGTTTATCTTTAATTTAAAAACTATTTTTCTTATTAAAACTATAAATTTAAATAAAAATTAATAATTTATAAAAAAAAGAAGTTTTTTAATGTTCGTCAAAAAGTCGAATGATTAGCTTTTCATGGTAGTTTTGGAACGTTAACTTTTTAGGGTTAAAATAATTACTTGTCATTGTTAAATAAAATAACACGAATATTCTTGTAAAATTAAAATGATCCTCATTTGGAAATAAAATGAGAATTCACATTGAATTAAAATGACTTACATCGATATAACACGACGCGATGCGATGTATTTATGATTTTACAAAAATGAAATTAAAAGTGTGACTATACTATGACTCGATTATACGAACTATGAAGACAAAAATCAAATTGAATGATTTTTTGGATAATTCAAATGTGATTTAACAGATTTTTGGTTAATTTCAATAAATTTTTATACGTTTTATTGTTGTATGAACATTTTCCAGATTTATTTTAAAACAGTCCAATATTGATTTAAAACGAAACAATTTTGTATTAGCTTGAAGAATATCTAAGGCAGAAGCACTCACAATAAGAATTACGAAAATAATACAAAAAACTAATAATGGTTCATGTTGAATTTATAATAAAACATTTTATTACAAAATGATTCAATGCTTATTTTCAACGAACCCATTTTGTTTTAACTTGAAAAATAAAAAAAAATCAGAAACAATAACAGTTAATATAGATAAGAATCAAGAAAATAAAAAAAGAAGCAACAACATTTCGTGTTGAATTTACAATGAAATATTTTATTTCTAAATGATTCCATATTGAATCTACACGAAGCAATGTTAATTCAACTTAAAGTTTGTTTAAAGTAGAAATACTTATACAATGAGAATTTATAAAATAAAGTATGATTGAATTTACAGTAAAATAATTTATGTTAAAACTGCCGAATGGTTATTTTACACGAATCAACATTATTTTACCATGATCTCCATGGAAATTTAAATCATCTTCTTGTAAATGTTAAATCAATGAACATTCATATTAAACAAATCATTAAAAATATTTGTTCAAGATTAAAAAATGGACAAAAAAAATTTCAAATGAAAATGAAACAAAATAACCTTGCAGTATTGTAAAAATAACAATTTCTCATTTTGATTTTACATTGAGTTTTATTTCAGCCTATGCTACATAAAATAATAGGAATGTTTTCACGGTTTAGTGACTCTTTGGAGGAATTGTGAAATCCTCCAAAAGGAACTCTTGTTATGCAATTCGGATTCGGCTGAAAATTGTAAATCACCTCCGTTCCTGCCAATAACTCGGACATAGGAATGGTTGAGAGTTGTAAGTCATTAGTGATTAGACCTTGTTTCTATATACAACCTGTTGCACCTAACAATTTATTTATTTATTTTTTAAATATTTTAAAAAGGGACCATGAAAAAATAAACATATTTTTTGGACTAAAATGGAGGGAGTTATTAATATTTGACTATTGTACAATTTATAAAGACGGTAAAGACAGAAAGAGCATTCATAGATGTTAATCAAGCAATCAATCAATAATCAATTTCATAAAAGGTGAGAAAAATAAAACGACAAAAATCACGAGACGGAGATATAATATAGAGAGGGAAATAAACAGTTAGCAAAATAAAATTTTGTAAGACAATAATTGCGACCTTCATAATATTAAGCGAGACAACTTTTGCCAAATAATCGGTTTGCGACATATTATATTGTAATTCAAAAAGCAAATGGAAATTCGCGAAACAACTTTGTGTCGATTAAAATTTATTTTGTAAGATTCAAGAGTTAGATTTGCGAAACAATTTTCGTTCAAACGGCAGTCACTAATTATACTTGGACAAACATTTAAGAAACCTATTATTACATAATAAACAATAAATGAAAATTATTAAAATCAAACTATGTAAATTGTACATATGTATATTGAAAATACATCACAATCATTTGTATGTAAATTTTTAAATTTATCCATTTACATTGATAAAATTACAGCTTATTTAAATATTCAACCACTTTTTAAAAATATACTATAAAATTTAAGTGCTTGTTTTAATTGTTGAACTACTTGTTTTATGTGATCGCAAATAAAACAAGTTGATCAATTTAATAATGGATTGTAGAATTTTTTAAAACTGATAGTTTATAGAAGCGTAGATCCAGAGCGGGGAATAAAAAGGTGCACGTTCCCCACTATATATTGAGTCAATTACATAAGCTAGCCTTGAAAGAACCTTTTAAACGTTGAACATAAAAACTGATCGGTACCCAGAAGTGTTATGGATAATGATATAGAGCCTTAACGAACTTGATAATAATATGTATGTATGTACATATTTTTATAAAAGTTAAAATTATATTCTTTTACCTGAAACGTAGTTACCCTTGGCATAAGGCTAAGTGCACTGCACTCTATCACACCGGGGGAGGTTAGGATTCGACTCTAGCTTTATTTCACGTAAAACGAATCAGAACAAAAGCATAAATGTTAAAAAAAATCGCCAAGTTCTTTCATATAAAAATCTGTATGTAACAACTCAGCCGAGAAAAGTAGTGAGATCTAAAAATACACCAAATTCTTATACTTTATATTATGAAGGTTTAATATCAAATATTTTAAGTAGAGTAATATTAAAACAACTCCAAGTTATATGAGAGAAATTTGTTATTTAATAATTACTGCCTTAAATTTGGTGGATTTACTTGGCAAGTTTTCTTTTTATAAAACAAAATTTTAAACGTTTTAAAAACTTGACCAGAACCCACCAAATTTTAGTCAGTAATTATTAAATAATAAATTTTTCTCATAACTTGGAGTTGTTTTAATATTACTCTTCTTAAAATATTTCATGTTAAACCTTCATAAAGTAAGAATTTGACGCACTTTTAGATTTCACTACTTTTCTCGGCTGAGTTGTTACATACAGAAAAACTTGGCTATTTTTAAACATTTATGTTTTTGTTCTGATCTCAATCCTTTTTGCAAAGATATTTATTTTTTGCCAAGTCAAAACCTCGTTAGATACCTACTAATATCATTCTACAACAATCAGAAGTGATTTATAATAATTGCTAAAATTCTGTGAAAGTGAGGGGAACCATGCCCCTTGAATGGAAAATCTTAAATAATTTCTTTTTTCTTTGTATGCACTTCAAGTTCTACCGCTCTACAAAGTTTTATCATTGTACAGCAATAGAAAGTGCTAAATTTCTCAGAAAGTAGGCGGATACCATGCCCCCTGAATCGAAATCCTTAGGTATTCGATGTTTTCCTTTGTATGCACCACAAGACCAAATTTGAAGTTCTTGACTTTATTGGTACTGAAGTTAGAGGGGTTTCGAAAATCGCTTGAGTTTGTCCAAAAAAGGGTGTAGTGCCAAAACTTGGCTGGACACTACCGTGCCCTTTGATTTCTTCTTTCTTAGCTTTCGGGTCCAGACCCCCCCTCATGAGCATTTAAACCAAATATTTTTATATTAATTTATTTATTTACTAAATATTTATTTCTCTTCGACCTACATTTGGTCTACGTTTGACCTACTTAATTCCAGAAAATCCATATTTTTATAAAATTTCGACTAAAACTTCAAATGCATCTTGGTGAAAAAATGAGTATACCTATACTTACATTACATTGCGTAACAGTTTTATGAGGGAAACTTAGTTCAATCAGGCAATTTATCATACCTCTCCAAAGCCAACATATTAAAAAACTATTCAATATTATAAGGACAAAAAAAAAGTTAGCACCACCACTTTTGATTTTCGTAAAAAAAAAACGTTTGTGCTGCTATGTGCCCAATGTGCCGTAAAAAATCGTACTATGCATAATGGTTTTTAGAGACTAACCATATTTTTAGCGTAAAGTTACCACCGCCATTTGCGATTTTGAAGAAAAAAAAGTTCTGTATTGTGCTCAACATTGTGCTGCGATGTGCCGTAAATATTTTTGAAAATTTAGCATACTTGCAAATTTTGAGGATGACATTTTTTCCAAAAATTGACTTTTTTTAAAAACTTTAAAGTTGTGCTGTTTTGTGCTCAAAAAATTTTCATTTTCGATTTTCAAAAAAAAAAAGATCCTGTATTGTGCTTAACTCGTGAAACCATGTGCCGTAAATATTTTTTTAAATTCGCAAATTTGCAAATGATTTTTTTTGCAAAATTCTGATTTTCAAAAACATCAAAGTTGTGCTGTGTTTTGTTCAAAAAAATGATACTTGGGCGCCAGTTATAGTTTTCATTGAAACTCATATATCGCTTTTTAGAGGCCTCAAAACTGAAAATTAAAATTTTCAATGAAAGCTATAACTGGCCCCTTAGAACCGAAGAGATAAAAAAATCGCATATGTACAGCTTTTAGGGCCAAAAATAAATTAAGCGAAGCGTGTAGTTAGCACTGCCATTTTCAAAAAAAAGTTGTGCGGTATTGTGCTCAACTTGTGCTACCATTGGGCGTTAATATTTTTTTTTAAATTTGCAATTTTTTTTTTCAAAATTACGACAATTGAAAAAGTTATACATTCGCCGTTTTAAGCTCAGTTTATGCTTTTTGAAAATCGAAAATGGTGGTGCTAACGTCATGCAAATAAATAATGTAGCACAAAGCCTATACGCAAGTTGTATTTATGTTTAAGTTTTCTATTTTTAGTGGGTCCCCCCCCCCCCCCTTGACCAATTTCTGGATCCACCACTGGTATTATATACAAGGTGTTTTGCATAAGATGTGAAAAAATGCTATAAGGAGTGAAGGTTGGGCCAAGACAAGGAAATAATCGTATTAGAGGGAGTGGTCTATTTCCCTTTATTTATGGCGTGAAGGGCAATTTTGTAAAAATCGACTTGAATCAGAAAAAAATAATTAAAAATCAACAGCAACACTTACATACAATATCATGTTGTATTTTATTCAAAGTGGGATATCCTTTTTTCAATTCTGTTTTTAAATTATATTGTTTTAGTGAATAGTTCTAAAAATAGTAATTTCCAAACTCAAAATTTTGAAAGAAATAATTTGTTCAATAATAATTATTAGTAGCATTTTTTTATTTTACTATTTTATAATAAATTTTAATAAATTTTAAAATGATATCATTAGGTACTTAACATTATTTGCAATACATATTATTTTTTTGTATATATCTACTTAATAAAAAACTAGAAAATTTATACAAAAAAAAGCTAGCAGCACGAATAAATTTAAAGTTGAAAAGACAAACTATAAAAAGAGAAATAAAATATCAAACTACCACTTACAGAAGACGGAAAAATAAAAAAGAATACAAATATTTCCTAACCAAAGTGGACGTTGGTTTGTTTCCTAAAAGTCCACTACTTTATTTTTATTTATTTTCTTGCCAAACTGCCACAGTGATGATGACATATTAAAACTAGAAAAATCACAAGCGTGAAGGTAACGCTAGCATGAGCTTTCATTGACGGAAACCATAAATCAAGTAGATATTCTTGCAAAAATATTTATACAGCTATACATGAATCCCAATTGGATGTGCAATTAAATTCTAATTCCTAGTTTTTCAACAAAAAAAATTCAAGAATTTGCATAAATTATTTTTTTTTTCAAACCATAAAATTTAGGTAATTCTCATAATATTATGCATGTATGATAACTTTACAGAATTCTTAAAAACCTTATAATCTTCTTAGTACTAAAATACTAAAGCTGCATCACGCGGGTATCAAAAAGTCTTCATCTTAGTATAATTTGAAAGATCGGCTTCAATTAGAAGTTATTATCGTGTACATAGTTGTTTTCTGGAAAATCGGACGTGAGATGGGAATATTACCCACCATTGTCATCAGCAGCAGCAGCAACAACAGCAGTCATCATCAGTCTTTGTATTTTTTCTACAATTGTACTTTCTACACCCGCAATTATTTGATTAGGCTCAACCATATTTTTTTTATTGTTGGGGTGTCAGTCATTAAATATAAGTACATAACCTCTTTTGATGTTTCAAGTGGATTTAATTGATTCGAGAAAAATGAAAGACAGGAAGATAAGAACTGATATAAAGTTCGTAGATTGCAGTACAAATTCTAACCGCTCACAAAAATGCTGATGTACCTATTAAGTTGCCTCGTTGTGTGATGTACATATATACCTATATCAATTTTATTCCTCAATTTGCTAACTGTAGAAAACAAGCTGTTATATCCATTTCTATAAACTTGTGTGAAAATGCATTTCAAATTGAAAAGAAAATACAATTAAATTGCAAAAAAAAAAAAACAAACATTTTCCGGACTGGGAATCAAATTGACTGCTTCCTTGTAAACATATTTGTATACAAGCAGCGCGTTGGTAATACATATTTTCAAGCGGACGCATTTCTTACTTTCTCCCACTGTCAACATTAAATTTCCTTTGTTTTTTTTTTTTTTGTTTTGTAAACTTTTTCTAAAAGTAATATCGAAATTTAGATGAATATACATATTTAACCAGCAATGATTTTTTAAACACTGTCAAAGAAATAATGATTCAACTTTTCTCCATTTTAATAATACCTACTCATAAAATCGGATTATGTATTCTAGTTTTTAATCTTCAACTTTTATGATAAGATTATTTTTTTCCTTGCGCAAATGCAAGTGTTTTAGTGCAAATGTCAAAAATAATATTGGCACTTCACTTGAATTTGAATTTGTTGATTGTTTGGTGTGTCTGGGATTTATTTATTTATTTTTAAAGCAAAATGGGTGAACAAAATGAAGAAAAGTAAGTCAATTTTATTAAAGGACTCAATAACAACATTACTTGTAATAACAATTATTTAGAAATTTTAAAAACTTGACCCATCAGGAGGTGAAGTTGTTAACAATTCGATTGGCGCATGAAGAGGATTTTTGCTGGGGAAAAATCCAACATTTGGTGTGTGAAAGGAAATATTAGAAATTCAAAATTTAAACAATTTTTTTTACATTTGTATTCTTTTTGTAAAAAAAATTGGTGTTGTGGTGCAACAATTGAACAAGATCTCTGTTAATTTTTTTTTTTTTTTTTTGAGATGTCATTACTAATTTCAGAAATAACCGATATTGAATAACCATGGAATGAAAACATATAGGCTTCTGATACTCCAACTTGCTTTTTGCATTAACTTTGCATGTGTTTTGCTTTGCAAATGTTGCGTTAAGGAATTTGGCCGTTGACTGTAGGTGTGTTTTTTTTCCAATCCCAGGGGGAATAGGCTGAAAAAAACGATATCGGGGATTAGCGACGCCATTAGAGATACAAAAAAAAACTGTGAGTGCCGAAACTAACGGTTAAAATGTGTAAACATACGTAACGTAACGTGAATCACAATCACAGAATCACGATCACAGGATACGTTACGTTTTTTTTCACCCTACCGCCAGCATAGATGATTGTTTACACATCAAAATTGAAATTTCCGTGCAAACTATCGAACAACAAGTATGTAATTGTCGCCGGTAATACAGTTTTTCTCCGCGCTTGAGTTGAGCCCCTGAAATTATCCGGGTTAAGCTGGGCACATTGAGGATTAGTTGTTGTTGCATTTAACATGTAAATTGTTTAGCCCCCAATCGTTTTTTCATCCAATTTCCTTAGGGCTTGGAAAAAAAACACGCCTTGTATAACGTTCGGATCATAATAATCTTTGAAGACATACATATACTGATTCAACGCACAAAACGGTGAATTTCTCATGATGTAATTGTGTTTTGACAATGGCTCGTAGATTTGGTATCATCGCTTCAAATGCGGCAGTTCTGTTTATTGACATAACCATTTAATCAAAATTGGTCTTAATCACTAAACACCATAAAATGCACCTAAGTCTATTCAAACTAACCTCAACCCAACCGAGAAATGTCAAATCGGCTGTCACAGAAAACAGTGTTGCCAATTTAAAATTCTCTGACTCTAATAAAAAAAAAACAAAAATATTCCAAATAATATTGTATATGTTTTCAAAAATTATCCGAAACTTTTTTGTGTAAAAAATAAATCAATAATTTTGTTATTTTTTTTTTTTTGCTGAATTCTGAACCTTTTTTCCTTTATCTTACCAATGTATTAATAATACCTAATACACCTATAATGCTTACTCAACTTCATTGCCTTGGATAGTGTGACCTTTTACAAATTAGGTGAGTGACATAAATTTAAAGATTTCTTTACCTATGTCACATTCCTATTTACCTATGTCACGTATTGCCTATATTTTTCCAAATTTCGATCGTAATCGCATAGAAATAGGTTGCATGATATGGTGATATCGAATATATTTTTTAAAATAAATAAATTGGTTTATAAGATTTTAATCAATAAAATTATGCATTAAAGTTTGTTTTTTTTCAGCAAGCAGATATGTATGTAGCGTTAACAATGAAACAGAGGCTAACAAAATTGAACATGAAACCGAGGAAAAGAGAGAAAACATATTATAACTTCTTAAATATTTAAGATAATTCTATGCAGTAAATTTTGTTAAATTTATGGAAGTTTTTCAATTAGATTGACTTAAAAAAATACTATAAGGACCTTTTATTTCCGCCCTTTAGTGAAATGTTATTTTTTAGGCATTTTTGTTTGAAATTAAAAAAAGGAGAGAAAAATCACGTAATTATCGGAGTTCATAAAACGGTTTATAACAGCGCGAGCGATATCAAAGAATATTAGTAAAATAAATAAATAATACTTCTTTCTTCAGAAACTTATACATTAATAATAATTCTGAGCAATTTTGTTTTCGCCATATAGGAACTTCATATAAATGAACAAAAAGTCCAAATTAGGTCAGTGCTGACAAACATCTGGTTCATCCTTAAGATTTTGAAAAACTTCTGAATCCATAATTTCCCTATAAAATTTCAAGTCTTCGATTTCTCTCAATTTTATCCGACAATGGTGTTTGAGGAGTTTGTCAATATCTATCATTCTTTTGAGCTTCTAAAAGAGGAATTGCTATGGGCAATGATATAAGATATATCATATCAATTTTTTTTAATCGGGAGCATAATGGATCTTGAACTGCAACTACAGATTTGTAGTTCATCTGGAGTCTTTCTTTGATAAGCTCTTGGTTTGACAAATCGTTTAGTCGGCTTAAACTTAATAAATGCCATTTTCCGCTTTCCAATCCATTACTGGACACACTACGCCGCACCGTTCAAGTTTTTTGACAGTTCCATATTCATTGAAAATTTCATGATACTTTTCAGGGAGGATGACAACTTCCTCATGTCGCTCTTTTTTTCTATACCAGCAAAGACTCTGTTCAGCGGAAAAAAGGAATGCCAACAATTGGAAAGATTATTTAATTTCTTTTTGGCCAATTTGAACCCATGTATGTATATCAAATATCAATGTTAAATTTTTATTTTGGGCTGCACATCAGTGCAAAAACTTAGGTAACTAAAGGGTGTTGTTTTAAAAGGCGCGTGGTTTTCAATCTGGCAATACTTTTTCCGGAGTTGGTCTTTTTGACAGCTGTTACTTGATTTATGCTGAGTTTGGTTTGCCATTTCATAATAGACTTACTCCTCACCAACATTTGAAAATCGTGCAAACCAAAATAATGGTTCGGTTCGCGCGACGCATCGCGCGCTGCGTCCAATATTCGGTCGACATAATCGCCCAGCAGAGTAATTCGAGAAACCATGGATCGGTTTCGCACCACGTTTACTCTAGTGGATAATGCGCAACCTCAGAGACGCCGTACAGTGCGCCGTACAGTTCGAACAGCTGCTGTGGAGCAGAGTATCGAAAAATACCCGAATGAATCCATCCGCCATCGCGCGCAATAATTTGAGCTGGGTCCTCTTTGGGCTCTCGGCTGTAATTAATTCGAGCCAGCCGCGGCGGCTTCTTGCCCGAAATCATTTTTAAAACATAATGGCAAACCCTTATCTTTATAATAAAGCTAAATTCTTGGCCATAACATTAAATTATATGCATATTATTTCTTCTTGAAAACCACACGTCTAAAAAAAACATCCTTTCCCACATTTTTACTTGGATGTTGACATCACAAAGCGTATTATAATAAGCACCGTTTTGAAAATCATGCTATCTATTTGATTTCATTTATAGAAAAAATAGAGCCGCTTAGAAAATCACTAGCTTTGTATGAAAAATAGGACCTTTTTGATTGTTAACAAATATTTAATATTTGATACCAAACTCATATTTAAAATAGTAATACATAACTTGTTGATTAACTCGACTATCTGATAGCTCTTTTTAATGCACAAATTTTGGTATATCACTCTCCATATATTGAAAAAAGTTAGTTTAGCATCGTTTTGATTGTTAACGCCACATATATTCACGTAAATACAAGTGCACTAAAGAATGTAAATCGCTGCTCAAGAAAAACCAATACAAAATATTAGTAGCACTGATATTAAATGATATTAATTTAGCTGTAAGCTGTTTTTAAAAATAACAAAAAATACAGATTTTGAAGAAAACAAACAAACAAATCAAAATATTTTTTGTTAAATTCTTTTAAAAATGTTTTTTTTTTTGTCTTTATTTATTTTCAATATTAATCAAATAAGAATTTTGGATAGTAAATCTGGTTTCGACGTGCAAGAGTGTGCAATTAGTTCAGACTAAATATTCCGTAAAAAGAAACCATTTCCCAAAAAATAAGACAAACCAAAGATTGGATGAAATTCTAAGGAAAATTATGGCTGCACATAAACTTATTTAAAGCAACAAGAATAAGGAGTTTTTGGAAAATTCAAGTAAACTCGAAGGAGAGGGCATTATAGTTCTTTGAGCAAGTTATCAGAATTTATTTGATTTAATTGAATTACATCCAAATTCCCTATAGATACCTCATTATTTGTTCAGATATTTTGCTTATGTCAAATCAAATGTCAAAAGGATTCATTTTATAAGCGGAATTGTATAGTTGTGTAGTTTACATGGCAATTATTTTTTAAGCGAATATACATGCGGACAAAAAACAAACTCACCTATTTTTAACTTTTGTGATATCACAATTTTCAAGATACCCCTCACACTCACAAATTGAAGATGCTCATGCAATCCATGTAATGCAAGCTATTTTAAATTCTTTGTTGGGATAAAACCTTAAAAATATTTTATAACTAAAATGTATGCCCCTCCAATTATTTTACATTTACCTAAACACACAAAATAAAGTATACAACAATTATTGTTTCTGTTCATGTTTTAATACAATGATTTGTATTTCTATTTCGTCCATTTTTTGATAAAAGGCAGTTTGCGTGCATTGGCAAAAAAAATTTAATACATTTTAGTGATGTGTATTTAATTACGATATATTTATTAGGTATAAATAGGTACCTACTAGACTATATGGCAAAATTTATGGATTCTCAAAAGAAATATTGAACTCGTGATTTTGATTAAACTTGTTTTTCAAGTTCTAGGAGTGTTTTTATGTTAAATTTTTCAAATAAACAAAATTTTATCATTCTTTATTTATATTTTATTCTCGCAGAGAAACACATTTGTTGCCTTTTTAGATAAAAATAAAAATAAAATAAAAAAATAAAATAAATTAGAATTTATGTAACAAAAAATTAATTACCATGGAAATAAATAAGGGATATACGTATAGTTAAGTTAGAAACTATGTAAGAATAAATATGAATGAATATAGAGGATCATAATGTGCTTCTATAGCAATTATAAAGTACATGATTTGCCTTGAAGCTAAACTAACCATTTTTTAATGATTTCATATATGTAAATGCAAAAACTAAAGCACGATTATTTCTATACGTGACGCCAACAAGCAGGGACAGACTGGGCTACCGGGCAACAGTGATTTTGCCCGGTGGTCCCCGGTGGAAAATAAAAAGTGTATAAAAGTCTCTACAGTACTTTCTGTTCGTTTAAAAGAAAGCTTTCTTATAAAACTGTATTTCTAAGGATCTTACAGTAAATATGCAGCTTTTGTAACCCCAAAGAAATCTCAGGAAGAACATATCTCAGGTTAGGGGCCCCCACAATAAGCATAAAGCCAAGATTCCAAGATAATTTTAACGAAAACTATCGTTAAGCTGATGAGATCCAACACTTATTACAATTTAGTTATTCTGGCCCCATTGGTAACCTAAGGAGGCCCCCAAACTACTCTTAGTAAATCTTATATTCTATAAGTTTTTAAAGTACTTTCAGTTCATTTTTCACACAAAATTTCAGTGCCGCAGAGACAGAATAGAAAAGTATGTGAGTCTAGAATTTTCGAAGTCTCGGTAGAAGTAGAAAACATCAGTTATAAAATTTGCACTTTAACACAAAACAGAACCTACCTATTGTTTTCAAAAATCCAGTTACATTTTTTGCTAACTTGAGAACAAACCTAATAAAAATTTTGGAGCAGACTATTTATGGATTCAAATACACAACGACAAAATTATTTTATTGTCGTTTCCGGGGCTTCTTTTTTTTCAATCCTTCTTATCATTTAGGTAACTATTTTGTGGCCCTTTTGTGCAAGTCCCGAGAGGCCCTTTGACTCCCAGTCCAACCATGCCAACAAGGCAATATCAGCATTAAAACTTACAAATCAACTTTAATTTTACTATATAGACAGTGAAGAAGTAAGAAACTAATTGTAAATAGTCTGAAGATTAAATTTAAGTCCGATAATAAACCTTTTCATAAAGCATGTTGTTAATTATTTAATTATATATCTTCTGACCATGAAAAAGTCTGACAAAAAATCTAAGAAAAGCACACACACACGAATATTTTGAATGGTTTCATTGACTTTTTGAGCATATTATCTATGAACACATCCGTGAGAAAATAATTATTTCAATCAGCAGTGGTGGTAGAATAAATCGAAAGTCACATTTTAATCATTGAAGACTTCCGAAAAGAATTTTATTTTGGAGTTCCACAAATAATTTGATTAAAAAAAATCAAAAAAAATCTAACAGTATATTCGTCGGTTTATTGTGAAATCTTACTAAGTAACATTTTCTTAAATTTGAGAATATTTGTGAATATTTAAAAAAAAAAGAAGGTAGGTACTGAAGTAGCAATATTATTTTTTTATTTTTGACATTTTAGAGGGTTTGTGTTATTGAATCAATAAATATTATCAAAACTCACAACTTTGCATTATTAGTCTTTTCTCTTATTACATTAAAGGCACTTCATATGAAACCAAATGACAAATAATTCAAAGCAATTTAAACTGGGTTAGTCCAACTGCAAAATTTCTGGTTTGAAATTCAAAAACTCTTCTTGATTAAATGGTCTATCTGTAAAAAAATATTTTTTTTTAGTTTCAATAAGTTGATTTAAGTACCTACCTTACCTACCGAGTTATGTTTTTTTTAAGAAATATATTTTTACGAAAATATCCTACTATTTTTTAGGGACATCACTTAAATGTCTAAAATAATTTCATTTTATTCACCGACATTGTCTGTATAAAATTCATAATTCAAGTATATTTATACTACTGTCATTTAGTTCAAGGCTCTTTTGTAGTTATCTGCAGTATCTGATGTTAAATTCAGATACTGTATCTTATTTTATAATATTATCCGATATGGATAAATCAACTTCTCATAAACCAAATAAAAAAATCCAATAAACCTCAACAAACTAGGAAATACATACAATAAAATAAGTCACCAATCTAGTTTTTTTTTTTGGTTCCTTTTCCATAGTTGAATTCGTTGCATTAATTTCGCAAAATGGAAATTTTATATTTAAATCAAAACAAACAAACAAAACAAGTTAACCGCCACACATACTTATAATTTATAAATAAATTATATTTTTTTTTTATTATAAATGTGTAGGTTAGGCGGGTATATATAAATGGTGTTAACTGACTAGAGTGACCACATAAAAGTATTTAATATTATAATATTTTTGAGTATCATTTTCAGTTCTCATATTTTTATTTTTCTATTGTTACTGTAGGTATACCCCTGTATAATCGTTTGATTAAAATTTAGTCACACAATTCAAACGCAATATATATTGCAACAATGAAAATGAAAACGCAATGTTTTAGCAATGTGTTTTTTTTTTTATATTGTGTCCCAGTTCGGAAGAAGAAACTCTTTGAAGTGTAATTTCTCGGAGCTAACTACCATTGAGCTTTCTGACACACTTTCCAACCATCAACATCATCGTCGTCATTTCATATCGTTGTCTTCAGTCGGGGACGTTGAGTGGAAGATATTTTGTTAATGCTAACGTGACACCACGTGCGGGAACTATGGCGCATTATTTTTACGAGTACTATTCGACTTATAACCTAAACTCAGTTATTATACAGCAAGAGTCTATAGGAATAGGGTCATGAGATAGAAGCTGACCTGTTCGCATTCTCAGAACTTATTGTACGACCTTTGATTAGAAACCTAGAATTATCTTTATTTCATTAAGCAATTAGCCATTATTCTAAGTAAAAGATTCTGTGAAAGAGTCAGAGTATGAAAGCCATAATGCACGTAATTCACAGTGGCTCAAGGTTGGAAAACTATAAACAGATTTTAAGACTTTTTTCATTATGAAGCAATAGCTATAAATATATGAGTATAATATAAGGTGCATTCCTTTTCTTTGAAACTCTGTGATTCTCTGCCCAAAACTGCACTTTTTATTTTTTTTTTTCATATGAACTTTGACAGAATTTTGTGTAGAAATTCACTCAAATGGAGTTTCAAAGTAAAGGAACACACCTATAGTTTGTCGATGATTTTTTAAATGAGCTATAAAATACAGATTTAAAATCAAAAGGTTTCAAACATGAAATCAAGAAGATGATAATAGAAGTTCCATTTTTGAATGCAGACTGCAGCTCTGCCACATCATCTTTGTAAGCACAAATTAAGGCTTAGATTAAAAAAAAAATTTCACAAAAAGCTGAATTTTGGGTGGAAAGCTTTCTTTTTAAGCCAATATTAAAAAGGACCCTATGTTTGATTTTTTTTATTTTTGAATATCTCAAAAAGTACATATATCATTTTATTTTTGTTGGAAAATTGTTAAAATTGTTGATTATAAAATTTTACACAAAAAAGATTATAACAATTTTTTTTCGTAAGAGCAATAGATTTAAAAAGAGCAACATCCGTAAACTTTTCAATTAATATGTACATCACCACAATGAGTTACATATAACAAACTGTAGATGACCTAGTGTTGCGTGTCTGCCGTGCTTCCTTGTGATAAGGGAAGAGCAGATGACGGAGAGTTGAAAATAAAAGATTTTAGGTTTTTTATTTACTTGTTTTTATTTAATATCTTTCAAGAAAAGGCCCGCTGTCTCTATGCTTGGCTGCGACCTTAGCTGTTTAGTATTCTACTCTCAACTCCGACCTTCCTCACATTTCAAACTGCGACTCACATTTCAAACTGCGACTGAAAATTGCACTTGCCCAAGAATAAGAGAACATACTTATTCAAAATCACAAAATCACTGTAAACATTCACATTTTAGGGGCGTTTTATTGGTAAATTAAAAACAAGCGCAGTACAATTTCCCTCGGTAAACATAAACGAAAACCAAAAGGCGCCGATAAATAAGCCGGAAAAATAGTGAATATATAAAAGTGGACCAATAAAGTTGAAACTATGAAGATGGTGCTAATGAAACCTATTCATGACTTGAACCTTAATGTTTTTTTCAATCACAAACGAGATGTGTTCTATATGATATTTGTAGTTTAGTGAAGATATGGAAACAAAAATACTTTGCGAACACAGCCACAGAAATAAACAGTGTTCATAAAAGTGTCTAAAGCGTTTAATTGGTACCTACTTGATTCCAGCAATACCTTCAAATAACCAAAAAAATGTTTATTCACTGTTGTTGTTTTTATTTGTTCATTATATTTAAAATTTGAGTTACTCAAACTGTATCTTTCAAAATGAAGAAAAGTGATAAAATAAAAAATATATACATACAAGAATCTTATGAAAAAAATAAAGAATAAAAATAAATAAATAAAAAAATATGACTAAAGCTAAAACTGAAATTTTTAAGTAAAAGCTAAATTTTTGAATGAACAAAATATATACTCAAAGATATCTGTTGGTATAATAGTTTATTTATTTTTTTTAAGTCAACGCTGGATGTATTTATGAAGCTTCAGCTTGCGTTTGTGTGATTAAAAATAGCTTAAACTAGAATATTATAGTAAATGCTACAAACATATGAAAATTCTCTCTTCCTTGACTATAGAAGCTTCGAATAGTTCTTTTTTTAAAATTCTCCTTGGTCGAAGCCCTTAGGAATGAGAAATGGTTAGAAATTATAGTTAAACTGATTTTCATATAGGTATAGTTCATTTTTAATTTCAAAAGAAAATGTGCTGTTTACTTTTAAGCGGACTCAACAAAGCGGAGAGTGGGTGCACTGACCACTTAAAAGAAGATGCAGATGGCGTTAGGCAATAACGCCCAAATCGATTTGGAAATATCGCTCAAATTTTGTTTCTCGCCCAAAAAAAAAAAAAATTGGGAATATCGCCCAAATTTATATTTTTCCAAATCTTAAGTTGGAAATATCACCCAAATATTTTCAATGTAAATTGTTTTTGTAAAATTTGGGCGTTATTTCCTCAATTTTTTAATAATAGGATAATCTTTAAAAACAAAAGTCCTCCCTGAGCCTACAGAAAACTTCAAATAACATTATAATTCTCTGTACCAAATTTTAAGTAAATCTGCCCACCCGTTTAGACTCTAGCTGAGTGTACAGTAGATCTAAAAACAGTTTAGCTATATAATTTTCCATTTTAAGCTTTTCGTCATTTTTTGTTTTATTCAAATAAAACAAAGAAGAATTTTATTTTATACAATCTTTAAATTTTGTTTTTTTCATTGAAAATTGTTTTATTTTTGGTTTTACCCTACTTTACCATGTAAATCGTTAAATTTTGAAACATATCTTTCCATACAAATTTATATTTCGAAATGAGATTATTAGTTATTACCTATAATTATTTTAACTAAATTTGCATAAAATTTTGTGCAAAATTACTTGCAAAGCTTATAAACACACTCAAGTGGAATTCACTCAAAGTATAGAACCAATTTGGAATGTCAAAATTCTATGTAAAAAACAAAAAAACAAAAAAACAGAAAGAGAAAGAGAAAAAGAAAAAGAAAGAGAAAGAAAAAGAGAAAGAGAAAATGATAAAAACAATTGATTAACAGCAGATTCAAAATAAAATGAGCTGTCATTGTAATTGGCCAAATCACCTAATTTTGCCTCATGATGACGTATAGTAGAAATTAAGTATATTTTCCATTCTCTAAGTATTACGTTTCAAATACAAAAAAAAATTGAAAACCGATGTAGTATGTTAATGATGATTATTGTCGGTCTTATCTACTCATCTTCTCTTAGCCTCATACATCAAAAATAATATTTTTAATATAGTTATAGTTCTTGTCCAAACCTAAAACGTGTTTCATTCAACAAAATCGGATGCTATATTTTAGATTTCCACATTTCATTCTTTAAATTGCTTAATTCATATCTTAAAAATATAACCTAAAGAAATAAGATTTTTAAAATCGGTTTTTATTTTCACTTCACTCTATAAACAATTTTAAAAATATGTATGTCACCCTTAAGTGATTCTCAATTTGTATACTTTTAATATAACCATTCCAAAATAAAAATAATGTTTAAAATTTTTTGTTTTACCCCAATTCACCCTATAAATGGTCAAACTTTGAAAAATATTAAGCCACAAAACATCCCTTAAGTAAAAACCTTCAAATACAAAAAGAATTTTTAAAATCTAATATATTTATTTGTTTTTACCCCATTTTACCCTATAAATTGTTAAATTTTTAGCAAACGATTGGAATATTTGAGTTCCTCAGTTTTTTTGACAACGAAATTAAGAAATACTGTCCTGAGGTTATTGAGATCTTAGTATAGCATGTGTTGTTTTTACCTTCAACAGATGGCGTTGTTTTTTTCTTCAAAAGTATAATAAGAAAATACTTTTTTATTTGAATGTAATGTGTCAAAATTTAAAAGCAATCGTTGAAGAACTTTCGGAGATTTAATATTCTATTTTTATTTCTTAAGATTATTATCATCGAATTCGGTTCAGTTTTAATGTTTTTTTTTTTTACAAGCTTCCAATGCAATTTGATCCACTGTGCTGCGCATTCTTAGGCATAAAAATGTTCACATCAATATTTAAAAAGTACAAAAAAAAACGCATCAACACTCCCGAGTTCTTTGCTGATTACCATATTAAGAATTTGATATGCGCACTATGGCTTCAGAAATTGGACATTATTTCGAAGGTGTCTCTGTCTATAGCTCGAATAGGAATCAGTAAAAATGCATAATTGTTGGGAAGAATTCGATTATAAAATTCATAAGGCAGGGTTCGGGGTATATATTGCTAAGCCGTTAAAAATTTTTAAGTTTTTTTTTTCTTTCTCAAAGCCAATCTAAAATTTTAGTCACATCTTAACTTGAGTTTTATGGCAATAAGTAGATACATAGTATATGAGCTTTGGCAATGCGGTAATTATTTTCCGTTATGTTATATACCTACTTATACCAACCCAACACGACAACGAAGCTTGCAGAAATGGTAATTCCAACTTCTTTTTTTTGCTTAAGCAATGCTCGAGTTTCAACTGTTGATGGTGTTGTAGGTTTTTATTTTTATTTCTTTGAAGTTGTGGGCAAAAAGGTCAACAAGTTATATTTTGTGGAGCACTACCATCGCTTTGATATTTTTTTTCTTTTTGTTGAGCTGCTGGCGCGCGAAACTTAATCGCATATGGCAGGCGTGATTGTAATATAGTTTGTAGGCAGCAGCGGATAAATGGTGACTAGTGCTCTGGATTAACCGGTTACTTGCATGGTCACGGTAGTGTGGTTGTTGATGATCATTTAAGCCATGGAGACTGTTAACAATGCATCGGAAGTTGTCTGTGTTTCTATAGGTTTTTTTTGATATGAGATACGAATAGTGGTACCTTTACTAGATTTCTTTACCTGATGTTGTCTTAGCTGTGGTATGTAGCAATTATGGGCATAAAAAGGGCGAAAGCACCAAGTTTTTTTTTTTTTGTTGGTTAACTGTATGTAGTTGAAATGGACCATTTGCACAAAGATTGTGAGATATAAGCAAGATCTTACCGTTTAATGAAGATAAATATGTTGGACCACTCCTATGCCAGTCAATGTGTTCATATAAAAATTTACTTGAAATTGTGTTAATATAGTTAAGGGGAAAATATTTAATAATAAACTATTGAAATGTGTTATCAATTTTGTCTGAAATTGAAAATTGCAATATTTTGTTTTCAAAATTTTGAATTTAAAAGTAATTTTTTCAAAACCTGTTGATTATAAAAAACTTTATTTAAAATGAAGATTCAGGAATGGGTTTCTGGCTTTAATAAAAGCAGAAGCATTTTGATGCAGATGGTGTGATTATTTTTGTATAGTTCTTTTTCTATTTTAAGTTTTTTTTTTGAAAATTGCCCCTCCCAACTAAACGGGTGTTTTTTTCGTGTTTTGACCCAACATACACACTGTATTGATTTGATGCATATAAATATTATGCCAAAGAATATATATTTTTTATTATAATGTTTATTGTACTACTATTTGTTATAGAGTCATTATTGCTAAATTTTGGAAAAATAATGGTTGTACATTAACGGTTTTGGGCTCAAATTAAAGAAAATTTAGTTATGTTGAAATCTTAGACCGAAATTATAGTCGAAAACTAGTTCCAATTAGGGTTCAAATCATCAATAACTGAAAAAAGGTCGAAAATTTCGCGGGTTTTTGAATTTTTTCTTGGCTTATTCATGAGGCCAGTATCATAAACAATTAAAAAAAAAAAACAGAACTACTGAATGTGACGCAAGATCTGATGTATCTATAAAGTTACTGGACTATTATGTTTATTAGATGTCTTAAATTTTTTGTTTTCATTAAGTCGAGAAAATGACAGAATCTAAGTGGCCACGCACCGCCAGAATGGATGACCATTCGGGACCGATTTATGCCATTTTTCATCACTCTTACCAAAACTTTCTGCAAAATGTCCTCGGATTCTTGACGAATGTTCTCTTTAAGGGCTTAAAGCGTCTGAAGCTTGTTCAAATAGACCTATTACTTCAAAAGAAATTAAACGTCTCGGAAGTGTAGGCCCCTGAATTTTGGTTGTGGCTCATGCAGTATATGCGCAGTTGCTCATACTGTTTTTAATTTTATATTTTTCATTGACAAAAAAATTCTCTTGAGTGAAAAAAAACTATTTTATTCAAATTTTTTCTAGGCAAATCCAAAAGATAAATTAATTTTTTTTGGCTTTAAATTTCTGCTTAATGGAATTTTTAAATCCACTTAAGTGAAATTTTTGTTCACTTAAACGGGGTGCGTTTAAGTGAAAAACCCGTCTAAGTGAAAGAAATACTGTGTACATTTCGCCGTTTCTCTTAAGCTGGTTTTACTATATTAAGATCTCCTTAACTGTTTAACCGATTTAAATCAACTTTTATAATGCAAATAAAATCTAATAAATCAAAAAAATAATTCGTATCAAAATAAAAAAAAAAAACATTTTTAGATTTAAAAAAAAATTCAAAATTATTTTTTGAATATTCTATGTTTCAAAAATGGGAAAATAATTTTTTTTCGAAAATTAATTTAAAAAATTTTTAATTTTTGCATAAATTAATATTTCTAAAAAAAATCAGATGGAGTCAAAATAACTTCACAAGTTTTTTAATCAATTTATTTCTCATTACGTTGATTTTTCAATTTAAAGTGTAAGTTCCATGCATGCAGCAACACAGTGTTACGTATTATGTTGTTCATTTTTCAACAATCGACATTCTATTTCCACAACCTACAGTGTCATTGTATGATCAAATATTCCGGCTAAATATAGAAACCAGACAAACATAATACACTATTTCGATCCAATTCATGTGTTGATGACTAATAAATACACTGTCCTAACTTATTTGTTCGACATCGAAAAGTCAACATTCTTAAACTATTCAGCCTACTTAAATCCATCAACTCAAAAAAAAAAAAAAAAAAAAAAAAAAAAAAGAAAAAGAAAAAATCAACAAAATGTTTTGTTTGACCAAAAAAATATGTCAACTTTCTCCTTAAACGGAAATTAAATAAATAATTTCGTAGAGCTTCTGGAATTAAAATTCTTTCTTTTCTTTTGTGTGCAGATAGATGGATATGCCTCAAACACTTGGCACACCCAAACAACACTATAATGTCTCAGGTGAACTCAACTTTGTCACATATGGAGTTAACAATTAATTATTTTTAAGAAACAATTTTATTAGTTCGTGACGGGAACGGATTTAAAATTTCTATGGCCTTATAAGCAAATAGGCATTTTTTCGGGCCCATATATTTATTTGGACTATTAAATCAATTTATTGCAGCTCAGATATTTGATTTTTTTTTTCTTGTGGTTTAAGACTATTTGTGGCTTAAAATTGGAAATGCAAGATGTAAGTAAGTAAAAGTAATTCAATTATTTTTTTTATTTTAACGATACATTATTTAGCAAAAATATGAATTTTAAAGTTATGGCTTTGCCATCAGCTAGACTGTATGATTATATTAAAATATATCTAAAGATAAAGAAGAAAGTTTATTATAAGTTAAAGGTACTTAAAAAATATGACTTCGTTAAAATATATGATAAATAAACTCCAGCTGAAAACTGAAAGTGAGAAAAAATGATTGTTTTAGCATTTATAGATGTCAAAAGTTTGTCTAACGGAATTAGCATACGACATTAAAAATTAAAAAAAGAACATATTTGATGATTTTTGAAATATTTTCGAGATGATCAAAAAATGCGAATTTCAAGAAAATCACTTAAAAGTGATCTGTACGAATTTTTAAGGAAATAGTTGTTTAATGTGTTTGTAAACTTTCTTGCAAATTTCTCCCTTTCTTATAAAGACAAATTTCTATCAACCTGCTGTTTTAACAAGTTTTACCCATTTAAATGGAAAAAAGAATTATAAAAAATGTATTCCCCCAACTGGGGGCCCCTATAGAAATTTGTTGCACTATAAAGATGTTTAAATCCACTACTGTGCATACAGACACACATCATCGACAAGTGAAAAATGTGTGTTGTCACAATATTGTAGCCGCATTCAAGTTCATTCATCTTGCTTGAAACACTCAGATTATATTATGTATAATGCATTTTGTATACCTAGTGAATGTATTTGAACAATCGAATTTATTTGTAAACAATGACGTGACATGTTATGCGATGGCCAAATAGGAAAATATCGTTAGATAATAAAAACTGTAACGAATAAACTTCGAAAGTAAATTAAAAGAAAAATTAAGTAGATATAGATGGTAATAATAACATTCGGTTTTGTATGAGTCAGCTATATCGAATTAATGGCCAGTTTCATAATGGAAGTTACAAACAACTATGTTTATACCAGGTTTTGTCAATAATTTAGCTTAAGTTATAATTCTCACCATTAATTTGTATAAAAATGAAGACAAACCATAAAGAAGAACGTCAACTATACGAAGACAGGGCAGGTATATTATCGTATCAATATCAATAACCTAGTTACTATTCAGGACATAAAGTCGAGTGACATATTGAACAGCAAAACTCAAAAAAAGGCTCGAACAAATTTTTATAAAAATATGTTTTATTATTAATAAATATAAAAACAGGCCCACACTGGTAACTTCCCATTGGTGGACTCGGGAACTAGATACAAAAAAGTTATTTTGTAATAAGAAAATTCCCAATTCAAGATCTTCGAAGACCTTGTCAGGGTGTTCAATATACAATCAAGTGGGGGCCAAAAAATGGGCCGTTTGTTCCTCAAAATATTCGAGACGAAAACATTTTTCAACAATTTTTAGTATTTTCTAGTTTTTTTGCTTTAAAAAAAATTTCATCATGATATTGTATAGAATAAGATCAGTCAATATCATTATTTGCTTTTGAAATATTAGAACCGAGAATCATTTTTCAAGAAATTTTAGCATATTTTTTTACTAAAAATAAAACTGTCTGTTGATTTTCTTTTTTTATTTTTTTTTTTAATTCTTCATTACGTCGTTATGTTTAGAATAAAATTAATCCGAAATCGATGGCATTGTTCTGGAAATATTTGAGACAAAAGATTTTTTACAACTTATTTTTTAATTTGATGTAATAAGAGAGAATAATTGAATTTTTTGAAAACCTTTTCTGAGCTTTATGACGTTATTATCTGTAAAATAAAGTTTATTTGAAGTCGATTTCTCTATATTTATTCTCGAGATACGGTGAACGAAAAAAGATATCACGAACGTACGTATATGCACACACATACAGACATCTCTCTAAAAACGATGGATTCGGATTCTCGGGACCTCGAAACGTTCCGTGTTAAAATTTTCTATTCGACAAATCAGACCAATTGGAAGTTAATAAATTAAAATTTAAAAAAAATTTCATGCAATCTGCCAAAAAAAAATATTCTAACACCTTTTAGCATTCCATCGATAAGTTACATGATATTGCTTCTTCAAACAGACAAAGTGTCAAAAATATGGTGTTTCGCATACAATTCAATATATGAATTTTATTGATTTTTGTTAAAATTTTTTTTATATTATTTGATTACACAAGTCACCATGAATTTTGACTTTGAAAAAAGGGTATAATAAAGCTGTACCTATAGTCACCCGAAAAACAAATATATTTGATAGAAAAGTTTGCTTTTTTTTCAAAATGTTGAGTTTAAAAATTAATTTTTAAAAAGTATTATTATTTAAAAATAGAATTAAAGAATGGATTTCTGGCTTTTAAAAAAGATATAACATGACACTGTAAGTGTTGCCGTTGTTTTTAATTTTTTTTTTTAATTTCAAGTCAATTTTTTAAGAAAATTCCAAGATGGCGACTTAAGCACCAGTCCGATTTTCCCGAAAAACTACCCATGTGCTCCTAATAACCACCTCTAACGAATTATGAAAGAAAAGTAAACAATAAAATTTTGTCCAGGTAAAATGTTTATTCCTACTGGGCTAACACACCAATTTAAAGGCAAAAATCATGAAAACCATTACAAAAGCAAACTTTTAAATGAATATTGATATTATTTATTGATTTTGGTGCGTAGTGAATATAAAAATCGTAAAATGAATGTTAGGACAAGAATTTGTTTTTCTTTCAAACACGATATTTTCAACATTTTACCTTGAATAACTTTTTATGAAAGCCAAATATAGACAAATTTTATAGACAGTATTCTTCTGATATGATCTGGTAAAATCGCAATTACATTTCTGATATGCTATTTTTGATAAACCTGACTTGTCACCCTGCTGACCTGCTGTCATAAGATAATATCGAGAACTCCTTGCCTTTTTTCTTCTACATTTAATTCCCGCCTGAATATCAACTAAATCAAATGTCAGAACTTTTAGAATAGTTAATTAGTAATAAAGTCAAATATTGGATATAATAAGTATTGCCTTTTTAAACAAATAAATAATAAGAACAAATTATATTATTTTCTTATATACATTTAAAAATCTTCGAGTGTTTTTTTGCAGTGAAAATACTTGGTCGAAAATTGTTATTAAAAAAAGAATTTTTTCACAAAATGGGTCGTTCGAAAAAGCAATCATATTATTTGCTTTAATCTTGAAATATAAATTTGCGTAAATTTTCTTTTAATTGCGATTGGATATGATACAATATTCTAACTTTGTTAGCTTACTATCTCGAATTCTAAAACTAGTTTAATTTTGTCAACATCTGAAGCTTGAAAGGTCAAAATCACCCACTCTCACTCTTGTATTAAAGGCGTTGTATATACATGCAAATCTAGATATCTTGTTTAAATATCTATAATTTGTAAAACGGATAAGGTCCGCTTATAACGGATTCATATAAGTTCTGCGCATTAATATTTTCTATTAAAGATTTATAATGCAAAAGATGCAAATTGAACCGGTTCCGCTATTCGAACCAAATCCAAGGAAAGAACTATGTAAAAAACTATTTATGTTACCATACAAAACCTAGTTTTAGCCTATTTTGGAATTCATTCCCAGACATACTACTTGCTCTACTTTATTCCAAATGAACCTACGAATATACTGCAAACAACCTAAGCCTATACCTATACATACCCTACCTTATACCTACCTATATATAAAAAGGCTTGAGATGCCTGTCACGTATTATGTGTCGTTCTGTGTGTAATCAATTGTTACTGGTTGAATATTTTTATAGGGTTTTGCCACCAAACGTAGCGTTGTTTGATCAAACAATAATACTATTTGCAAATAGTATAGGCAATCAAGCCTTCCCGCACCAACACTCATGGTTATATTGGGATACCAATCTACGAATGATAATATGTTAACCATTTTGTATCTTTCGTGTTGTTTGGATAATTTGAAGAAAAACATAAGTTTATAACCAGCACACATAACATACAAAAAAAAAAAAAAAAAAAACCATCAAGCCCCGTATAATATGTTTATTGTGTATAGTTTGTTGTTGGTGGACTTAATAAACTATTGCGGATTGTGCAAAGTATCTCTCAGGTGAATTTAAATCAACTTTAATTCGATTGCACCTCGAATTTTATCTGTAGCCTAATTTGAATCGTCGTCGTTGTGGTCTTTTCCTATTAAATAACAGAATCAAAAGGAATTGCTATGCCAGAAAGGTGTGGCTGTGCGGTACACAAGACTGCGGTGCATATGAGATTTACAATGTTTAACTGCAACTGACAGGCTCTGATGATGATGGCATATATATGTATGCTTCAATGGAAGTTATACATTTGAGTCTTAACATATAGAAGGAGTTATATAGTACATTATGTATATAACTGATGTGGGTATGCATTACTCTAGGCTTTGACTTAAAATGTAGCTCAATGAACCTTATTTCGGTACCTATACTGATTTCTACCAACCGCGTACCGTGCAAGAAGTACGGAAGTATCTAGAATTTTTGTACAGATGTAATAGGCAGATGCAACCAGTCCTACTACCTCAAGTTTGATATTTCTGAGTTAAGAGATTTTTAAACTACAGTAGAATCTCGGAAAGATGAACGGTTCTATGAGATGAACGGGCCCTATGTTATATCTGTTCATCTTTTCGAGATTCTACTGTACTGCGAAAATATGTTTATCTTCTAGATGTATAAAATTGTAATTCATTTCGTGTTTGAGCGCTCATCACGCAAAAACTGTTGGGTGTATAAAGATCAGTGTTGCAACTTGGAAACAAAATTGCTCGTTATAGATCATTCAAAAATAATGCAAGGGTTCATCCTTTCCGCAGGAGTTTTTTTAATTTAAAATAAAAAATACAAAGTTCCTACATATATATAGATTTGAACAATATTAACAATGTTTTTGAAAAACAGGTATACAAACTAAAATTAAAAAAAATCTTAAATTAACCATTTTGGGCTTGTTTCACAATGTCTGAGTAAAGTTCTGATTAGTTACTCGACACATAAATACTGACACAGGGTCATAAGTCCACAAACCAAAAAATAATATTTTAGCATTTATAACCTATACGTCGTCAAAAATCAATTGTAAGCTTTTCTCCTTAGGACTTATGACCCTGTGCCAGTATTTATGTGTCAAGTAACTAATCAGAACTTTACTCAAGCGTTGTGAAACAGACTCTTAGTCTAGTAACTTTGTTGTCTCACAGGAGGGAGACCTTGCGTCAGATCCGGTAGTTCTGTTTTTTGGCCTAATTGTTAATGTTATTGGCCTATAGTGAATAAGCCAAGTTTTCGACCTCGAGTGGCGAATACAACATTGGTAAGAATCCAAAAAAAATGCTTGGTCTTGGTTCAATTTTAATTGAAAAAACTTTCTATGCCCAGCTGGGACTCGAACTCAAATGCAATTTTCAGAACAATAAAACCAAAAACTGGGATCGACTTGATCAAGTGATTTCGGTAACGCAATGCGTATGCATATGAATCTGAGGGAGCTTGGTCCAAGTTTGAGTCCCAGCTGGCCGCTGGGCATAGAAAGTTTTTTTTTCAATTTAAATTGAACTAAGACCAAGCACCACTAAAAGGAGTCTTAGAGTCTTATGATCGGCCTGGCAGTCGTGAAATAGCTATATTACTCCAGCCTATAAAAACTTGGTGGTAGCTCACTCAAGTAATAATTCCTTTTTCGTGACCTTTTGATTTTATAGTATATATTTGTATCCTAATTTTGTGGGCTTTATAGGTCTACTTTGCTTAACTTTTTGTTTTTATTCATTCAAACCTTCAATATTTTCTATTGTTCTCGTTTTTTCCACTTCGTATAGAAAGTCATTACTTCCATGTTCTTTGAAAATGTATCCTCCACACCCTGGTTAAGACATTTTTTCATTTCTAAGTTCTCTATTTTATTATTCTTTATTTCTCTCGTGTAGACAAAATTCTTCGAGATTTTAATTAAAACTAAATTTATCGAAGATAGAAAAGTCCAAAAAGTGGTTTGGTGATGGTAATGGTCTTACTGTTTAAGTATGGTGACAAAGATCATTTCACGAATGCCAATTTTTGACGAAAATTTATGACATTTGGTACGCTTAATAATTTAAAGACTCAGAATTCAGTTTCAATGCAAAAATATTTTTGCTTGTTCAAAAGGGGGCTTCAAAATTTATTTCAGAATATTATACGAAATTTTAAAATCAAAAATAAGGCATTATCTTAGCCAAGAATAAAATCAAAATGTATACTTTCATTTGATATTGATATACCAATGTTATGTGTATGTAGATACCAATTTTAGAAAAGCAATTCAAAAATATTGCATTTAATTTTCAAAAATGATTAAAATTTGTGTGCTCATTTTCAGATCAAAATTCATGGAAATTTTTGAAATTTTGACAGTTCAAATTTACAAAACCATCTTTTAGGTCAACGACAATTGCACCGAAATTAGTTTTTTCCCAAGGAAAGATTCCAAAACATTTTGTACTTGCTCTTTTAATATTGGTACCTACTATACATAATCTGCCCTGGAAACAACTTCAATTGATAGCACAATTTTTAAAATATTTATATCAGACATAAGATTGGTTAGATTTTGACATAAAATGTTTTTTGAACTTTCGTACCATTTTCTTTAATATAAACGATCGATAGAAAGTATGTAATTCACGCCGGTAACACACATTTTCTTAGAGCAGTAAAAATTCTCACGAACTTAGCTAATTCTGCAACAGTGTTGGGAAATAATGATTACTTTTTGTAATTTATTTCAAAATTTATTTCAATTACAAGTCATTTGTAATTAAACTTTTTCCACTACCTACATGTAATTTTAATAGAAAAAAAAAACAAACAATTCCATTACATCTTAGTGTAATTCACTAAGTAATATGAGTATAGCAATGAGTTTTTCCATCATTATTAATTATTTTTTTAATATAATTGAATTACAAGTAATTGACGCTTTTCAATTATACATACATGTAAATAGTATAATTGATATTCTTCAATTAAATTTTAAAGTAATTGAAAAAAAGTGTTTCAATTACAAGCAATTGTTATTGAATTTTTTTTTTCAAATAATTATTTCCAACTCTGTTCCGCAGGATATAACTTCTTGTTGGATTTTATATGTAAAATGTTTAGCACCAACGTCGTTTTTTTTATCCAATTCCCCCTGGAATTTAAAAATATACACCTAAGATCACATTCGCATTAATGTAGTTGAAATAAATAGTTTTTGTTCAGATTGGTTCAGGCAGTGTTACCTCTGAAAATTTTCATAAAGTGTCAAAAAAGGTGTCCGATAAGAAAAAAGGTGTCCCATAGAAATGTCAATTAAAACGGAGGTTAAATGAATGTTTTTATTACAACAATTAAGAACCAAAAAATATTGCATAAATTCAGGTAACATAAGCGATGAACAACTAGAAAAATTGAAGTAGTTTCGGAACCAGAACTAGATTCAGATTCAGATCCCGACTCGCTCTCCAAATCTTGTACATTTTTGGAAATTGATGGCGCATGATTGGGAGTTCTTATAATGAAGCTGCAAATAAAATCCGATATGCCAAACAACTTGCAAACTTTTGTTTTCTGTAGTGTGAGTGCGTGTGAATTGCATTTAATTCAAACACAAATGTACAGATCGTGTGTCGTATCAACAGAGATTTTTATATGAAAGATAGAGATATAAATCGATAGTTTGGTGTAGGTATTTTTTATTTTGGTTATTTGCGACGAGTTGCGTTGGCGTTCCATTTTTCGAACAAATTGTTTGTTTTGCTTAAAATAGTGTCTAAAGAGTTGCTAGATTTATAAAAAGTATCCAAATCGACTTATTTTTGAAAAGATGTGTCCTGGTGTCCGAACGCTGAAAAGGTGTCAAAATGACACTAAAGTATTCCCAATGGTAACCCTGGGTTCAGCTTATGTAAAATTTTTTATTTATATACAACTTCGTTCCTTTGTATGAATTGCAGAATTCTTTATTAAACTTCAATTACAATATTTCAACTGTTAACTGTAAATATAAGGCGTGTTTGTTTCCAAGAAATGTGGGATGAAAAAAACGACGTCGGTGCTAAACATTTTACATGTTAAATTTAGCAACAACTAAATCATTTGTGGGCTTAGCTAAACCCAGAGAATTCTCGGGGCTTAACTTAAGAGTGCAGAAAAACTTTATTACCGGCGTGAATTACATACTTGTTATCGATTGTTTGTTTATGAAAACTAAGTTTTGTTTCTGTGATGGCATCGCTAATCCCTGTTATTGTTTTTTTTTTCAACCAATTGTCCCCGGGATTGCAAAAAAAACACACATATAATAGTTAATCTTAGGCAGTGCAATGCTTTGTTATACTAATTTTACATTTTTCAAATAAATAACATTGACATTTAAATCTGTCAATCTATAGTGTCACAATGTATAACAAAAGATGCAAAATATTAAGTAATTTACCAATCAATTAAACTCTTGTTAGTTAAAATAATATATTGAATAGATTTTAATTTGTAATATTTTCTTTGTTTGTTACTATAAAGAAATTATTTCTAAAAAAAGATTTCTTATGTAATTTTTTAAGACATAGAAATATGAACTATAACTATACAATATAGATAGCTTTAATATTTAATGCATTTTGTTGGCTTTGTTGTCTCCAAGTTGTGTTAAAATTTATAAAAAATACTATTTAACAATAAAAATTAAAATACAAAAATGTTTTTATTTTTATTAATTTTATTACAATTATTTTTCACAACTTTATTTGTATTTTTATTTATCACCTTGCGACGCGTTTCAAAGTAAACAAAGTATTTCGCCCGAGGATGGAGTAAACACTCCGAAACGCGTCGCAAGGTTGTAAATAAAAATACAAATAAAGTTGTGAAAAATAATTGTAATAAAATTAATAAAAATAAAAATATTTTTGTATTTTAATTTTTATTGTTAAATAATATTTTTTATTAATATTTAAGTTCAAAATAAGCTTTTACGTGATGGGATTGTTTGCTGTGATGACTTTGGTATGTCCCGATGTCGTTTTGTACGGTATAAACTTAAAAGAGATTTAAATTAATTTGAAATTTAAAAGTTAGTTTTGAGAACATTTGAAAAAAAGTTTTAAAACGTCAAAAGTACTAACAATCGATTTTTTTCATTTTTGTATAACGAAAAAAAATTTTTGATACTTTTATCTGAAATATTACTTGAACTATTTTGCATATATTATTTGCAAAACTCAAATAAAATCGGTCGAGCCATTGGAGATATACGATAGTTACCAAAAAATAAGGCACTTAAATAAATTTAACAGAAATTCTTATTAAAATTGGACAAGCCAAGAGTTAAAAATAGAAATTTGAAAAATTCTGAATATTTTTTATGTTTCAGAATGCGGCAAAATTGATTTTCATAAAATTAATAACAAAATAAATATAAGAACCACCAAATTGTATCTACAGACATGTACAAATTATGTACAAATTATTGTAATTATATATTATCGTCTTGGTTGAAGTCGTGAGTCGGACAATACCTCATGAACCTAATATTAACCTTTTTTTTTTAAGTTACACATTAATTCTGTTTTATTTCAATACCAACCTGAGAAATGGACTTAGAGTTGAGCTCTGAAATCTTGGGTTGTTTACAATATTTTATTTATCTCGACTATATGTCTTCGACTATATATATTATTAACTCAACAACACAGGAAGGTGTGCGAACATAAATTCAGTTTATTAATTTATTTCAGAAAAATTTCCTACAAGTCTTTGTATTCTATGTATCTATGTCATTTCTTAATGTGTTTAACAAATAATTAACACACAAATTTACGCCTCAAGTTCTTTAATACAGTAGCTTTTTAAATTATGATTGTATTTGAATTTTTGTTTCTTTTGCCGTGGGAGTTAAATGTGTGGTCAATGAACTATTTTGTGTGGTCTATAAAGAGTGGTAATTTAATATGAAAACAGTTCTATCTCAAACGAACGAAAAACATGTATCTTCTTCTATAGTATAGTTTGCGTAAGAGTGTGAAAAACTTAGAGACACATAAAATTTCAGTCATCGCGTCATATAGGTACACATAGTATAAAGCTTAGCTTATAAGGCAATTGGAAAGAAAAATTTAATAGTTTCTTTTTTCTGTTGAAACACAAAATACAAGTTTAGCTCTGTAATAAAAATAAGAAACTTGTTTGAATCTTGTTGCCAAAACATCTTTGTAATTTTGTTTTTTTTTTTTTTTGTAAATTCTGTCACCGAACATTATTTTTTTTTTCGTACACAATTTAAGTTCAATTAATGTCTTTTAATTCTGTCACCGAACATTATTATTTTTTTTCATAAACAATTTTAATTAATAGAACTGGCTTGATTAATTAATAAATTAAAGCTATTAAGTAAACCAGTCAGTAGCTACTTTTATTCTGGTTTGATTTTCAAATAAAAACCATTTGAATCAAAAAGAAAATATATTATATAAATTATCTTATTCAAAATTCTATGTAATTCTTTATTAATTATTTGGTTAAGTTAAAAATTTAGTAATTAAGCAAAGTCTGTGGATGTAATATCGTAGATTTCAATAAATAAATAAATAAATAAATAATAAATAATATTGCACTCAAAGTATAGTTAGTGTTTTTTTTATAATAAATGATCAAGCAATTTTGTAAAAAAGCAATTCTAAAAAAAAATTAAAAAATTGAGGTTAACAAGAAAAATTGTGGTATGTTACGGAGTGCAACAAATAGATTAAATTTTTCATTCGACTCAATTATTTGTTCAAAAAAAGAAGAAGCATCACTTCTTAAAATAACGCATCCTCCATAAATAATTCTAATATCTTACTTTATTTCAGAAATATAATTGGACTTATTTTATTCTTTCGATAAGTGTACACATTATTTCATATAATTCTATTTTCCTATATTTGAAACCTGCCATGATTCGCAGCGCCACCTATTAATCATAAGTTATACTAAAAAAAATTAATTAAATTATACATGTCATGGTTTATGTTCAAGATATTTTAATTACAAAATTTCGTCTTTCTATAGGGATGTAACTATAGTAAGGAGGAATATCAGATATAAGAAAAATGGTCGTGGAAGTGGGTGGATTCCAAAAAAAACTACGTATTTTATTGTTTTTAATTCAAAAAAGTTATATTATTCAGCCTTCTAAGGATGTTATATAAGAAAAATTCCTTTTTCGTGACCTTTTAAATATATAATATATATTTGGATCCTAATTTAGTGGGCTTTAGGTCTTCTCTCTTTAAGTTTTTTTGTTAAATAGACGACGTTTTGCACGTGGTTACGTGCTTCTTTAGGGTCTATTTAGATAATCTTAAAAAAATATTTAAAATAAACTATGATTTTTATCTATCTATAGATATTTGCAATTATTTTGTATCCTTTGAAAAAGACGTTTCAAATCATAAAAAAATAAAAATCATCAAAAGATAAAAAATAATTACAAATATCTATAGATAGATAAAAATCATAGTTTATTTTAAATATTTTTTTAGGATTATCTAAATAGACCAGAAGAAGCACGTTACCACGTGGCGAAACGTCGTCTATGACAAAAAAACTTAAAGAAAGAAGACCTAAAGCCCCCAAAATTAGGATCCAAATATATATGATGTTATATAAGGATACAATTCCAATATTTATAAGGAAAGTGGGCGTGGAAGTGGGCGGATTAAGAAAATCATCTCGCTGTTAATAGGAGCAAAGTTTCCGAGTCTTGAGGCCTAATACAGACAAATATTAATTTTTATACACAAAAAACACAAGCATACAGGGTGCGCCAAATAAAACAGGGTGGGCCAAATGAAAACGAATAATTTTTTTTATTTTCCATTATAATTGTTTTTTTGATGTGTAAACATCTATACTGGCGGTAGGGTGAAAAGAAAACGTAACGTAACGTTGTAATCGTGATCGTGATCGTGATCGTGATCGTGATGCTGAGCTTTACGAAAATTGAGTGCGTTCAACAATATGTACGTTCAGTAACTAAAGTGTTTATATACGAAATCAAAAAGTCGAGTTCAGTTTGAGTTGAAATATGGTTGGTTGCTTAGACCATATAGTACATGGACTGCGCTTTCATCATGGCTGCAGGGTTTTAACATAGAAGGCCGCCTTTTTTGGCAAATTAGACGAAATAAGGTCATTGACTGGAAAATATTTTTAAATATAATTTTAATGATTGGCTAAGAGCCCACTGCTGTTTGTGGGTGTGAGTGATCGCAAAAATTCACTGGTATGTTTAGATAGATCTTAACTTTGTATAAGCGTGGTTGGGGCCTTTGTCGGTAAACTAAAAAACGCATTTTCCATGCATCATTACCGATTTTCAAATTTGCTTATGAAAAGTTAAGATCTATATAAAAATACCAGTAAATTTTTGCTATCATCCTCACCCTAAATTTGATGTAGGCTCTCGCGGTCTATGAGGCATTCGGACGAATGTTGATGTTTACACATCTTAACCGTGAGTCCCGGCACTCACACTTTTTTTTTTCTTTTGCAGGTTAATGATTGAGTTCTTGGAAGTACAGAACAACGCGTTAAAATTTATTGATTTTTTCTATTCTTGTCAGCGATCAATTGTAACTATACGCAGCGAAAACAGTGGCAATATTTTAATTTATTTTAATTCAAGATCAGTTCCCACAGCCTTAATAATTAAAAGTTTGATCTTAAGACGTATACCCATACAAAATTCGAATTGTGCAAACAATGCTACCGGAAGACCATCGACAACGGCTACAATACACTATTTCGTTAACATTGGTAGGTCTTATTTGGCCCACCCTGTATAACTAGGTGTACCTCCCGGCTTCCCACGGAATTTAATTTAAAAGTGAAAATAATATTTTAAATGTGAAAATAAAATGTTAAGGGACAAACAACCCTTCACAGTGAATTTTTAGGCATTCTCCAATTTTTTTGTATACAAAAATGTAGTATTCTGATAGTATAACCATCTGTCGACGATTATATTTTTCGTGAGGGACAAAATTTGCCAATTGTCAATTCCGTATTGGTTGTCATTCCTTAAAGTCAATATTTGCTCGTTCCCATATACAAAATGGAATTTTCAGATATCACTTTAATTTCACTCCTGAAAGTATGCAATTTCGGGTTTTTACGATTTTTCGACTTTTTCTGTCAAAATTTTTGCTGCGTAGTGTTTTTACTTGGTTCAATACAAATCTAACAAAAAAGAATTCCATGCAAATTGGATGATATTCAACCGAGTTATGCGCGTAAAAAACAAAAAACAATTCTTTTATTATTTTTTTTTTTTACTATATTATTATCAGCTTATTAAAATTATTTTAATTCACTAACACTTTCATTTCAATGACATTAATCCATAAAAGAAAAACTTTTAAAAACCACCGTCGTATACCATACCTATAGTTAAAAAAAAATTAAAAAAAAAAACAAAAAGGTAAACACGAAAAATCAAAAGTCTTATATTTTATTAATTTATTCATTTGCTCACCTAAATTCTATAATACTTAACAACTTTCCATTTCGCATAGCTGGTAGAACAACTCATCGGAATTAATTAAATATGTGTATCCCATATTTTATGTGACAGTAATGTTTTTTTTTTTTTTTATTTAAAGTAACCCCTCGGCGACCAATGATATTTTTTTTTTTCGAATTCAGTGACCGATAATTTTCTGGTTTTCGATTTCATTTGACCAGTTTTTATTTTTTTTAAATGTATAGTAGTGATTTGTGTTGTTTGTATTGCATGTGTGTGTATATAGTAAAAGATAATGTACCTTTACAACTACCTAAAATTAATCGGGAGTGGAAACGCTTATATATATAAATGTATGTAAAAGTTGGCAATCCATCCTTAAAAAAAGGTTAAAAAAAATTGCCAAAAAAAGGCTACCCAGCCCTGTGCTCTGAATAATAATAAATATTAAATATAAGATAGAAAAAAAAAGTTAAATTAAATGAAACAATACAGGGTGGTTACATAGACAAACATTTGAATTATAAAATTTGTACAAGGTCTAAAAAAGCTCTATTTGTGTTTATGGTTCACTCAATTCTTAACAATATGAATCAAATCTACAACAACAAAGAGGAGAGCGAAGGGATAAATGTAAATTGAAATGACAATTCCATGCATACCTACTGTGAATATTTTTCCTTTATAACAATCCGGATATGAAAACAAAAATTCCTTGATATTACCAAAATAAAAGTCTGGCAGCACCTAAATAAAAAGTTATGGTTTCTAGATTTCTTGTCTTGGTGATTCAGAGTAAGCTACAAAAAAAAAATCTCTTATTTTAACTGAAGAAAAAAAAAACAAAAGTTATTGATTTTTGGAAATATAAATAGGGGATGACGCTCTCAATATGATTCACCGCAAGTCTGGTACGGTACATGTCATATATATATAAAATAAAATATATATATAAAATATTTCGCAAAATTGTCTCCTACGATCTAGATACAAAATTTATGTGCAATTTGCCTTTTTATTTATTTTCCATTTTATCGTTAACAATAGTAACAAATGAGTAGCAATTTATTATAATATATCTATGCTTGTAAGACCTAAGGTCTTTTTAAATTCAACCTGAAATGGATGGCATTACTAAGAAGGAACAGAGGATAGATAGATAGGCACAGTTGAGTAAGAAATAATATGACATAATACACGATGAATAAAATCTCTCTATAAAATTTCGTAATCCACAGAGTGATGATTATAGTGCTGTCTGACTGTCACGCCGAAAGTTTTGGGTTCGATTCCCATCAGCCTATATGCCCTATGCCACCTAAAAGAATTAATGTTTTTCACGGTTACTGACTCTTGTGAGGAACTGAAAATTACTCCAAAAGTATGACTTGTCGTGAGAAATTGCCCTCACTTTAGAAGTTCAGATCAGCGTTTCCGTCCAAAAAAAATTCCGTACCACATTTTCTAAAAAGTCGTGCCATTTTCGTGCCATATGAAAAAAACACAAATTCTTATTTTAAAAATATGTGTTTCAATTGTGTAGTGAAATGCAACAAAAAATTAGAAGAAATAATTTTCCCTATCCTTGTTTTGTGAAAAAATAAGAGTTTCTGCCAGTTTTTGGAGCAATTTTTATTTTTAAAAATTCGCTTATTTGAAATAAAAATGGAAATAAGAAAAACAGACCATATTGATTTTAAACACGCTCTTACGGTCACACTATGGTTTAAAGTCATAATATTTTAAAAGAAATAAATTAGCTATGGGAGCCTATATTTTATATCACCTGCCAAAAACGTAGTTTAGTTAAGTTTAAGGTAGTATTATGAGTGTTAAAAAATAAATTTTGAAAACAAAAATCATCAACACATTTTCAAAATTTCGAATTTTCGAATTTTCAAAAAATAATTTGTAAAATTCTGTTTATTCCAAATAAATTTTTTTTATTTTGATATGCAATATTATTTATTATTAGTAAACAAATTTCATTAAAATCGGTTCAACAGATAATGAGATAATCGAAAACCAAAAAATAAGATTTTCCCTACCGGTTTTTAAGCACTTGTATTATGTATGCGAGGTATCGTTATTTTTGGTTCTTAGAATAATTTTTTTTTAAATCTGCTAGATAATATCCCAAATTTTATAAAATTCGAACAAATCGTTTTCAAATTATTAAGTTTTGAAAAAAAATAAATTTAAAACATTTAAAAAAATTGAAAATAAAAATTTTGAAAGTTTTGATTTACAAAATTTTTAAAACTTTTTAGAATAATCTTCCAAAAAAAATTATCAAAATCAGTTGAAACGGTTTTGAGAAAATTGAAAATCAAAAACATAGTTCTATCGGAGATAAAATGGTAGCCTTTTTATACAAAGTATTACTGATTTATATATATATATTGTATTAATGAAACAAAAAACGGTAGATATCAAGTTTAAGAAAATCTACCTATCTGTTTAGGCTGCAGACTAACGGAAATTCAGACAAACTGAAAGAGTTACGAGACTCAATTTTTTCGATTTCGCTTTTATCGTAATGTCGAGTTTGATCAAAATCTCGAGATTTTTTACAAAAAAAAAGAAGAAGTAAATATATTTTCAAAGGTTGGTGACAAATGGGTTTGCTACATTTTTATTGCCAAAATGAAAATCTTAAAAAAAGACTACTTTTTCATTTTTCTAAATAAATGAAGTGGCGGTGTAAAAACAAACTGAAATCACATCACGCCTTCATGATTGTGATTTCCTATTAAAAATTCTAAATCTTTATTAATCTTATTAACTAGTTATTGATAATATATTTTTAATATGTTATTGACAAAAAATAAATTACCTAATTAATATATTAATTTAAACATTTATGGATTAAAACTAAAAAAGTTGCAATTTTCTTTTAATTCAAATAACAATTGCAGAATTAAGATTAATTTCATAAAATAAATTTTAAGTTATTATATAAACTTGAGTTTAATTTAAATAAGAAAATCACCCAACTCATGTGGAGTTCAAATTTAAATTTGAATTTTCCTTTAATCTAAATTAAATTTTATTTCAAAATCGTCATGTATCTACCTGTTATAAAATTTATCAAGATACATAAAAAATAAATAAATAAATAAATAAAAATGAAAAAGTACAATAAAAAACATAACTGAAATTATCATCTCTTACAAAATTAAACATATTTGTATATACTCGTATCTTTCTATTCTAAATTCAAATCTAGTTCTTCAATCAGCAAGAAAATAAAAAAAGAAAGAACATTCTAATTGCCACACATATACTCTACATTACTCTCCTCACATCAAATACTGTGAATCCATTAAAAAAAACCCAACGGTTTCGTTTCAGCGACAAAAATATAAATTAAAACGGGATATTATTCATAAAACTGGTTATAAGCCTTTGACAAGCTGACCTTTTCAGTTTGCTTTAAATATTGTATTTTAATATTAGCACTTCTGATTTTTTTTATTTTCGCACCAAACTGGTAATGTTGTTTGGATAATTGGTAATTTTTTTTTTGTGTCTTGAAAAAAGAAATGACAAACAAAATCAACCTCAATTATTTAAGAATCATTCCTCTACTCAATCCACAAAAACATGTTGTTTTTTTTTTTGCCAATAAACAAAATACTTTTAAGAGCAAGATTTGCACGCTACTTCAATTGTATCAGAAGAGTGTGGAGGTTTATACTCGCATTTAAAAAAAAAACCTTGAAGTTTATTCACGAACCAATAACACCGGACAGAACCTTGTTACAAAATTATATCTGATTATTTTATTTATGTAGCATTTCATTCTCAAGTAAAAACAATTTCAATTAACACAGCTATAATATAAAATTAAAATTTCAAAAAAAAATTATGAAGCTTACCTTGGCAAATGACATGTGGTGCCAACGATAATAATACAATTGTTATCATAACATGCAACATAATATTCGTGTGTAGCAATTTTACAGGTAGAATTGTTTTGTTGGCCTTAATCTCTGATGAAGTATTCCAATTTGAAAATATTTTCAAAATTCCATTTGTAGTGTGTTTGCAGATTTCTTGGGTTTGCATTTTGTAGCTTATTGTATCCAATTCAGATAAAGCTGCCTGTTTCGGCATCATTTCAACTTATAATTACAATACCGCAGGCAAAAGCTGAATTATATATTTGCTGCAAAAGTTGTTGAACTATGAACGCGAATGAAAGGTTTTTTTTTTTTTTTTTCTTTTGGTTTTCTCAAAACTTATTTTGCAACAATTTTATTTAAGCGGTTTTATGCATTTTCACTGCCTAATCGAATATATACAACACGGCTGTTGCGTTTTCGTCGTCGTCGTCGTCGTCGTCGTGGCTTGTTTACATGCAAAAATAAAACTTGAAATTCCTGAGAGAGGGAAATTAATTGACCACTATACCCGCGAACCGAATGGATAAATTTCTTCGTTTAAGATATTTTTCACTTAATTTATTTAAATTTATACACACACACAATGCGAACAATAGCCAAAACACCCACAAGGGAATGAATTTTATTTTTTTTTTTATTTTTTTGGTGCAAAATGACCACAGACAACAAAAGCAAGTTTGGAGTTCAGCTCTTTTGTTTAGAAACTCTAGTTTAGAGTGTTCCCTTTGAAAATCGCGATAATCGATTAAAATATTGGAAAAACACCAAATGCAAATAAATTTTCAATTCAATCAACATATGAAAATATTAAACAACATAAATATATATATATGTTACGATCCTTTCTCTTTGCCAATGCAATTTAAATATGTTGCTGACCTCGCTACAGTTTCACAAGAGACCGATATACGATAAATCGAAGAAAGCGAATGTGTTTTTATTTTTATTTTTATTTGCTTGTTGTTACACTAACTCTTGTCACGGTTGGGTAAATGAAAGAGGGTTATTGGGATGCGGAAACTCATCCTTCGGGATATTTGTGTGAATGACAGACCAGGTGCGTAACTGGATTATTCCTTTAAACCGCGGAAAAGGGGTACTTTTTTTTTTTTAATTTTATTTATATTCGAAGGAAACTCACGCAATCGCAACTTGATCTATGTACATCACCAAGGCAAAGCCAACAGACTATGAATAATAGTGTGGCAAATGCGAGACGTCAGCTCCAGATGAAAGTTAATTCGAAACTGGTTTGCCACAGTTGAATATTGAATGGCCGACTGTGCGACGTTCGCAACTTGAATATATGTAGTTAATGTATTTTTGTGGTAGTTGTGTTTTGTTGTCCAATTGAATATAAATACAATAGTGTGCAGACTGGTTATTTTTTTTGTTTTTGTGAGTTTTAAGTCTGTGCAATATAACTTCGGAGAATGGTTATTATCAGATGTCAACTTTTATGGAGAATACAAGTAGCTACATATTTTTTGGAGACTTTTTAGCTGATACATATGTATATATGTTTTTGGTCCAAAAAGAGTACTGTTAACTTTGTGAGAGCTTTAAGTGTTGATTTTACTTTGTTATTTTATTTTAATGCTGAAAAATAAATACTTCATTTTGTTTCTGGTAAATGTTTATATCTTAAGGTTCTGTACTTTTGGGGCTTTAATAGAAAAAATTTAATAGTATTATAAAAAAAAGTAAAAATTTTCCATTTTTTTCATAAAAATAGGATTTGGAATTTAAACAAAGTAAGGCATTTAATTGGGGTACTATTTAATTTTTGGTGCCATATTTAATTTTTTTTTACAAATGGGGACTTATTTGAAGAAAAGACCCAAATGAAATAAATTGAAGTTGATCTATTTCCCCCCGTTAAGTTGAGTTTTTTTTGAAAATTAGTCTGTTTGGAGCCTCAATTGCTGCTGTGAAATGCAAATAAGTCACTTTTTTACGCAAATGCATTAAGTTTTCTTCCTGTCCTATAATTTCCTCTTAATGAACCCTTATTTTGAAAAAATGGTATTTTTTTAGTTTTGTTCTCGAACTGAGGTCACTTATAAAAATCAAATGTTCATTAATGTTCTGAAAAGTCAAAAACTAACCTAACCTAACATTTTTTTCAAGTTGTTCGACATATGACACTCATATCAACAATAAGGTTTTATTTTATTTAACTTTAATTTTTGTATACAAATATTTAGAAAAAAAATTAACAAAAAAAATCAAGAACCAAAATAAAATCAATTTGTGTTTTGTCTAAAAATAAGAGTTTCGGCCAAATTTTACTCCATTGAGAGCAGTTTTCTAATTTTTTTTTTTTTTCAAAATTCCCCGTGCCACCGTACCACGATGAAATGTTTGTGTCAAAAAAAGCACGGTTGTGCCACTTCGGCAACGCTGGTCTGAGAACGTAACGCTATCTGTTGGCGATCCCCATTTACGTGAGGGACTAAAATTAGCAGTTTGCAATCCCGCAGTGTTTTTCATTCCTTATGAATCAATATTTTCTCCTTCTAATAGAAAATGGAATTTTCAGATATTGCCATTATATTCAACCCGGAAAGTATACAATCATGGTTTTCACTTTTTTTACGACATTTCTATTTGAAATTTCCAATTTTCGGCTCTGTAATGACTTTACTTGGTTCAATACGATTCCAACAAAAAAAATTGTTACCCTTCACCCTTAAAAGTATGCAATTTCAAAATTTTCAAACCCTGTCAAAATTTCTAATTTTCGGTCTCTGGTTTACTACAAATTCTAGAAAAAAACCCAGTGTAAATGTTCAGCCGAGTTATGCACGCTCAAAAAAAAAACGAATTCATTGTATATATTATGTAGATTGTTTGTGATTTTTACAACCAAACAAATCCTTATGAGCCACTGTTCGTCATGTTCCTATCAGTCAGTCTATTTGCTCTTGTGGTCTATTTTGGAACAATTGTTTCAAAACCGCTTGAGACTTATCAACTTAAATTCACTGGAACATAACGAAGAAAAATATCCAACATTCTTTTATTTGACTCCTTTCAGGTCCCGCTGAGTATATGAACCTTTACAACTAGCGTTGCTGATAAAAACAAGTATACACAAATAATTTACCATCTTAAGTTTATATATGTATAAAAAATCTGGCTAAAATTATAAGAGAAAATCAAGTTTTCGTTTTTTGTTTAATAATTCATCTATATGACATCGTCCACTGTCATAATGAAATACCAGAGCAGCTAAAACATTCAAGCGGTTCTAAAATATCAACAAAACGACACAAAGTTAAAACTTGAATTTAGGCCCCCCTCCTTGAATATGACTGCCAAGTAGGGTCCCCTTACGAAAATATTTATATTTCCAGAATCGAGACAATACAAGTCGTTTTCTTCGCTTTGCCCTTCAATATCTATCTTGGAATAATCTATATGATACCTACCTATTTATACCGACTTAAACTAATTAACCTGAATTCGTTGCAAGATCATAGAGAAATTTCCGACATTCTCTTTATTCATTGACAACTTTCCAGATCCGATGACTGCAGCTCGCTCTACAACTCTATCTTTCTAAACACTAACCCTCGTATTATATACGACATCCTTGTATATTGTGTCTTCCCACCCACCGTACAAGGAGTGTTTATTCGAACTTGAACTGTTTCGACTTTAACCTCAGTATAATTCCTTGCCTAAAACTCCGTCTTCTCAACCTCCCTCCCTCGTCTTGACCTTAGCTTAAATTCTTAGTTTTTAAGTCAATTAGCTTGCATTAAATAATAATAAATAAATAAATAATTAAATGGGGTTTTTTCCTCTCACCAAATTTTTTTTATTCTGTACAGAAACCTACTTCTTTTATAACTTCCCATCTACTGGTCCTTTTAAGGCTTAAACGAACCGATCTCTGGTATTTGCGGAGTGTTTATTCGAATCGAAAATAAACTAGTTTCAACATCAACCTCAGTACTACTTGCAGAACACTCAATCATTCCCGGTCATAGTTATTAGTTTCTTAGTTTTTAAAATTAAGAATTAACTTGTTGTAAGCTGAAAAAACTTTTTCTTATTTACCCCCACCAAAATTAATTAAATGCGTGCATCAAAAGATTAAAAAGGAAAAACATTTTGTTTGGTTATTTTACTTGAGAGAGGTATTTGTTTTTTTTTTAATTTGTAAATTTTATCGATACATTTTTAAAGAACCATTTTTAATAAATCCCAGTCTTCCCAGCGTTTCAAAATTTTTAAAAAATATTTTTTTTATTAATAAAAAATCATGAGAAATACATATTTCATTTCATTAACATTACCTGCAATTAAAAATCTAAAAGAAGGATAAAATTGTATTTATATCAACAAAAAATGTAACCAATTAATTATCTCATCAAAAGTTTCTCAATATGTATATTTATTTAAAAATGTATCCATTTAAATACGAATAAGCAATTCTCAGAAATCAATGCAAATGAACTTTCAAATTGAAACGTAAATTTAATCCATGTTGTAAATTAATTTAGCAAACACCACATTTTGTTATCAGTCATCCGCAGCACCTATACTAATTGAGCATTGATCTGGTATACACAGAGGGTATAATAAACAAAAATAATAATACTATGAACCTATACAACTAAGTTTGTTTTCTTATTATTTTTAATTTTCAATAATTATGTCAGCTTATTTATTTAATCGCTTCTTCCATCATTTAATTTGTTACTATAATTTTCTCATCCGCATTCCCTTATTAATTAATTTCCAATGTATATGCCGCATATTAATCTATTTGACCACTTCAAGCATTCAATGTGCTTAGAATGTAAATAAAAAGGAGTAATCGTGAAAATAGGTCAGTAGTAGTTGGCTATAGCATAGCACTATTGGTTGGTTATTCCAGATGAGAAGAATAATTCCCGTTTGAAGTCTCACGTCTAACCATATTTATGTATATAATATAATCTTGTTGCTACTTTAAGAAATGACGATCGCTATTTTTATTCCTTGCTGCTTTAAGACATTCATCCACAACGGCAGACACATTCAACATCACAAAGAGAAATAACAAAAGAAACAAGAAATGCAACAAAATGCATCGCTTTTTTGTTAGGTTTTGTTTATTCCTCTATCAGTTTGGAGAGTGGAGAGTTTTGTGGGAGCTTGATTATTGCAGCTTTTTGTAGTAAAAAGCTTTTTTTATGGGAAATTTATAAATGTATCGTGAATTGTGAGTTCGGACCTAGGGGAACTCAACGTTTTTACTTGATCTTTATTAGGAAAACAATAGGTGTGTTTTATTCACTGCTGCATAGCCAGCGTAGCACAAGCATGAATAAAACGATCACTCACTCAATACGTTCATTTCAATAATTGAAAGCTCTATCGCCAGCACAGCCATCTTTTTTTTTACTGACTTCTTTTTCGCCAGCAATCAAATTGTTTTTGTTTGACAAGGGGAATTTTGCTGCGCTGGCTATGCAGCAATGAATAAAACACACCTATTGATGCATAGCCAACGCAGCAAAATTTCCCTTGGCAAACAAAAACAATTTGTTTGCTGGCGAAAAAGGAGTAACAAAAAGATGCACTGTGCTGGCGATAGAACTTTGAATTATTGAGATGAACGTATAGAGTGAGTAATCGTTTTATTCAGACTTATTCTGCGCTGGGTATGCAGCAATGAATAAAACACACATAATAGTTGCATTTTAGTATTCACATGATCTTATCTGGATCAGATCCAACAGGATCACTGTGACAGCCAGGGTTTTAATTTTCATGTTTTTGTTGGCCGGTTTCTTTGCACTATAGTTTACACTACCTTACCATAATAATAAATAAAAAAGTACTAGTTTTTGGATCATGAAATAGATCCAGAAAAAAAAAACATTTGTTTTTTTATTTACGTGTAAAAATTTGATCCGGATCAGATCATGATGGATAGTAAAATTCAGCTATTATTCCATTGAAAAGTTACAAATTTTTGACCGAACTTCACATTTAGGACGAATTTTTTTTGAATGTGTAAGGTGCTTTAGTGTGAGTATAAAAATGGTATTCGACATATCTAGAGAACCATAAGCTCCACAAAGAAAATTTTACGTTCATTGTGTAGAAAATTGAATTCTCTACAATTGAAGTTAAAACTATAAAAATAAGCAAACTTTTTCAAAAAAATATCATCTTACTTTTTTTGATTAATTAAATGACAAAACGTTTGAATATTTTTATCTATAACTTTTCCATTTTTGATTTCCCGGTAAAAGTTTAGTAAATCAATTTACATGGTAATAAGGTAGAAAAGTACATTTTGTTATTTTCAATTTCTCAAAAACTAGGAGATATTTTAGCATCTGGTTTTTAACGTTTGACTAAGAATTATTAAGAGCATTGAATATTAGAAACAAAAATACTACTCAACAACAAAAAATGTTTGTAAAAATTAATTAAAATTTTGTTTTTTATTTAGAGTTTGAAAATTAATTTTAGAACAATTTGAAATGAAACAGAATTTTTTAGAGCGGCTTAAGCTCCAGTCCGATTTTCCCGAAAAACTACAAATATTCTCCTAATAACCCCGCTAAAGAATTGTGAAAGAAAAGTGTACCTACAGTAAAATCTTCCAAGTTAAGCCCTTTTTTTTGTACATAGTGACTTGTGCTAGCAATACTTCTTTTGGGAGTCAAAAGGTTTCTGCATTGCTTAGACATTAAAGCATAGTACGCTGCTGATGCGAAATGAAATTTTTCTGTGATCTCCAAACAGACAACGAAACGCTTGCGAAAACACAACGGAAAATATCCTTGGAGAGTTTCACTAATTCCAAAAACAAAATAAAACATAAACGCTAAAAATCAGAGAAACCAATGATAAAAGAAAATGATAAACAAAAAAAAACGCAAATTAAACTCAAATGTCATTTTTCCAATAAATAGTCTGTATAATTAAATCAGTGCGAAAAAGGAGCGGAGACTTCTCCAAATAATCTGCTACAATTATAAATTTCGCTCTTCGAACAGCGTACTGCAAAACGAAAAGCAGAACGAAAATTTCCGTTTATGATTTCGTTGTGTCATTTTTGTATGGGATTTTTCGTTTCGCATCAGCAGCGTACTAGGCTTAAGATATGATGGAACTTTGATTAGGCGCACTTTTTTTATAAGTTATTTGAGTTCTAGAACTTGCTAGATCCCGCTGAAAAATTACCGAATATTTTAGCCTAGCTATTTCTCAAACCATACATTTTGGTCTTAAAAGCTTAAAAGCAAATTTGAGTTATTTTCTTTCCTAAAAGAGCTGAGAACATGAAATTTTCTTCTGATTTCAATTAAAATACGTTTTTTTATCTTGATCGTACAAAAATCTGCCCACTCCTAATCCTCCTTGCTTAAATAGCAATTATCAAAAAAAATTAACTTATAATATTGAAAACAAACTATTGATTGTAAAATTAAATAAACCAAAAATATAAAGGGTGTTTTGCATAAGACGCAAGCGAGCAATGTATATAGGTTGGGACGGGAAAAAAAATTATAGGAGGGGAGGGAGTCTATTTCTCCCCTCACAAACGGTAACACTTACAATGTCACGTTATATGTACTTTTTTTTAAATCCAGAGACTCGTCTATTAATTCTGTTTTTAAAGTTAATTGTTTTAGTGAATGATTTTGGAAAAATTAATTTTCAAACTTATAAACAAGTATAATTAGTTTTAAATGACAATTTATTAATATGTTGTGAATGTTTCAGTTTTTATACATGTGTTCTTATGTTCAGACAAAAACAGAATGCCCATATCATGTCATGGTTTCCATTTCCGTTCTTTTCTGTTCTGAAGTTGGATGCGGTTCATACTCAGTGGTTATCATTCATTTTGTCGAAAGGTGGAAACGCATGGGGATAAAGGCTAATACAAATTTCATTACGCCTCTTACAAACTCAAAATTATAGTAAAAAAACGGACTTACTTCTTCAAATAAGATCTTATCACAGAATTTTTTGAATTATGTGAACAGATATATATAAAGATTTTTTTCCCGTTAAGTTTGCGGCGGGAATTTGCGGAGTATTTTTGTAACTCAATTTAAAGTTGAAAAAGTGTGCCCAAATTGGTGTTTCAAAATACATAAAATTTAAAAGTTTGAAAATTAAAAAATCATTTTTAATTTTAATAAAAAAAAACAAAATATATATCAAGCAAAATAAAAAAGCACTACCCTCAGTTTTTTTCATTAAAAACTAAACAAAAAATTAAAACACATTTTTTTTTCTGATACCATAAAAATTGTTCTACTTTGACTAGTAAAAATATTCATCCAAAAGAATTTTTTTTCGATTTCTAATGGTCCCGATATTCAATTCAAAAACTTTAAGAGTTTTGCATTATATAACCCACCCAAAAAATAATTATTGCCACCACTTTCGCATAAGCGGGCCAAAGCTGTGGGGCGGCGATCTTTATTTTGATCTAAATTTTGTTAGGAGTTATTTTAGCATTTGAAAGAACTACATACCTACTTTCATGCTTTTCTGATTTTTATATAAATTCTTTAAAATAAATATTTGAACCACAAGAGTAAGTAGGTAGGTATAGCTATAGGAACGTATGGCGATCCATGTTATATGCATTTTATTGTTTAATCAGATTAATAGATTTATTTTCAGGCTTTAAAACTAAACCACAGTGTGTTCTTATATTAGAACTAGTATGTATGTGGGAAACACAAACATGCATTTTATTATTTATTATTTTCTTTAAACCAAACTAAAAATTATATATATGAATTTTAAAACAGCAAAGCATAATATTTTAGTACAGCATTCTTTTTTAAATATGTATGTACACATGTAACTAATTACCATTACCTAAAGTAATTTTTTTTTTTTTTTTACAGAATCTTTACATTCTATCACCACTGTTATACTCCATATATATTTTTTTGTTCTCTCCTATGATATTCTTCATTCATAAACTCATTCGAATTCATTTTTACTATGAGTACTACCTACCTACCAACTTCATCAAGTGAACATGTTTCCGATTGTGTGTGAAGTGTGATATACATTCTATAAGTCATATGAGATATTTTTTATGCTTTCCACTCCAAATACAGAAAAAATAAAATAAAAAAAAAAACATACTGAACACCGATAAATATAGAATAAGTGTTACCTCTGAACACTTTTCTTTCCTTATCCCCAAGACCACAATTTTCCTTGGAATGTAGCTTTAAAAATGCCGCAGCAACATAGCCACAGAAAAGTGTGGTCAGTGAAGAAACAGCATACCTACGAAATATTATGTTTTTCGGTCTCTTGTAACTAAGCAAGAGTGCCAAGCCCACCTTTATTATAGGTTGCCCGGTTGCCGCGCTGCGTTGGCCGCCTCCGATCTCCGATATGACTTGTAGACCTTCAATATACATTTTTTGTATACTATAAAGTGGGACTTGATCATAGCTCGTTCCCTGTTTTTGATCCCGTGATCTCATCTTAAAAATATCTCTACTCGCACTCCTTGCCCTAACTTTAATGTATTTTATTTTGAATACTGATTAGCTGCATCACTGAAGCAGAACTGTAGCACATAGTAATACACCCTACAGCGCCCGCCCAGGTGAAAATCGATGAGAACAATTTCACCATAGCAAAATAACGAAGAGATAGTAGAAGTAGAGACAGAGACATCGGGAACTGAGTTTTGCGAGCGACTTGCAAGATCAAAAGCTGAAAGCAGTGTTACCTTTATGGGATTTTATTAGAAAATTGCAGACTTTTTAAATCTTCCACTAAGATTTCTGTTTAATGTTCAATAAACTTTCGTAAGACATTATGAAAGAATCCCATATTGGTTTGGCACCATACCCGCTACCCGCTAATGTAAAAAAAAAAAAACGGTGACAAATTTCATACTCATAATTTTCATTCTCTTTTTGCTTTTCTTTGTCTTTAGAAGCATGTTCCTACAGAAAATTTAAAAACTCATTTTGGAGTTAAGATAGTTTACAAAGCAACGTTTGATAACATATTAAAATGAATAGTGAATATTCCGAAAAATTAAAATAAATAAAGCTGCAGATGGCCACAAATGTAATTTTTTTTTTATTTTCTCATAAAACAATTGCATATGTATTTATTTTGCGACATTTTAAAAATAGTTTGTGGCAACACTTGCTAAAAGGTGAGCTAAAAACTGAGATACCAGATACAGATACACAAAAACACAAACAGAAACAACAATCAGGTGAGGCGTACATAGTGTATTGTAAGAGATATTATATTCGGTGGTGCGGAACTCTCACACAATCAATGGGAAACAAAAAATACATTTTTATTGTTCTCATATTATTCTCTTACTCTATAGTCCATGATCATATATGAAAGGGAAAAACCTGTTGTTATTTCTGGTTAGTGTGGTAGTTCTTGTATTTTTGTATATTTATTTTTTAGATTTAAAGTCTTGATTTATTATTATTATAACATTATTTATATATAAATAAATTAAAATATCAATAAACAAAATTTAAGCTCTTCCTACCAGGGCTTTGAGCTTAAACTTAAAATCTTAAGAAAAATTATTATAATTTAGAGTGTGAATCGATATTTTTCAATTTTTGTTTCTGGTGATTTTCTATAAGGAAAATCTAAATTATGATTAAGGACCTACAACTTTTATTAACCAACATGTGCCATATTGATACAATTTTATCGGTGTACAAGTAAAGCTTCTATTAAAATAAAATTTAGAATGAACATATTTTAAATAATATGCCTTTCAAGGTCATTATTTTTTTTTAATTCCATGTTCTTCTTACATGTACAACTTATTTTTACCAAATTTTGTATATATGATTTTCTGAAAAGTTGAAGTATAAATAATATTGCTAAAGTAATGTAATGTAACGCTAAGCCCACGTTTTTAGTTGACTTTACCATCGGTATAGATGTTTACACAATTTTAAAATTTTGGGCATAACTGTAGTATAGCCAACATTTTTAAGAAATTTTTTAATATTAATATTTTTTTGGATTTACAAATACATGTTTAATTTTTTTTTGAAGAGAATTCAATATATTTGTATTTAAACTTGGTAGTGGTCAACACAGTTTAGAATATTAAAAAAAATGTATCTTATAACCAGAGAAAACACTACCTTACCTGCTATGATATATTCTTTTATTTTATTTTATTTTATTTTATTTTATTTTATTTTATTTTATTTTATTTTATTTTATTTTAATTTATTTTATTACATTTCATTGCATTTCATTTCATTGCATTTTTTTTTTTTTTTTTATGTTATTTTATTTTATTTTATTTTATTTTATTTTATTTTATTTTATTTTATTTTATTACATTTCATTGCATTTCATTTTATTTTATTTTATTTTATTTTATTTTATTTTATTGTTTTATTTTATTTTATTTTATTTTATTTTATTTTATTTTATTTTATTTTATTTTATTTTATTTTATTTTATTTTATTTTATTTTATTTTATTACATTTCATTTTATTTTATTTTATTTTATTTTATTTTATTTTATTTTATGTTATTTTATTTTATTTTATTTTATTTTATTTTATTTTATTTTATTTTATTTTATTTTATTTTATTTTATTTTATTTAACCATTTTATTTTATATTTCTTTAATTTAATTTTATTTTATTTTTTTATTTTATTTTTTTAAGTAGGTATCAAGTTTTTTATGTTATTTTATTTTATGTTATTTTTCAATTTTATTTGATTTTATTTTGTTTGATTTAATTTAATTTCATATAATTTTATTTTTTTTATTTTATTTTATTTTTTTTTTATTTTATTTAAGGAAGGTATAGAAATTATTTTGTTCTAAGTCGAACTCATAAACGGAAATATTATTGAACAAAAATCTTTTTTTTATTGGGGCAACATTTTGGGATAAGATTTATTTCTTTTGGGAATTAAAAATAGGACAAACGATTGCGAATGAAATAAATAATTTGACTATGTTAGTAAGTAAGTACGTAAATATGTATTATAAATTTTAATATTAATAATTTTTTTTAAGAACAGCTGGTCACACTATAGAAGATCTCAATCCACGGGAGAGAAACTTTATAATCGGCATCTCTCCGAATCTACAATCATCACCACCGCGCCGATCCGATTTCCCCCTTACCAATTCTTTTAAATCACAAACAAAACAAAAATAATACAAATAAAACTAAAGCTTCTCAAAGATATACCATCGCTCCGCGCACAGAGAACACCAACCGACACCGATCGAGAAGAAAGGCAACAAACAACTCACCTCAAAAGCGTTTTTTTAGTCGATCGTAGCTTTTCACTGTGAATGAACGTGTCCGAATCGAGATTGTTTCAAAATCGAGATCTAACAAAATCCGGAAAATGTGTTAATTTTCTTCTTTTTTTTATGTTTAACTTATGATTTATGAGTAATAAAATTAAAAACTAAAAAAAATAAAAACAACTTAACACTCCTCGGTTTACTTAGTTTGTGTTAGAAGTACACGCTTTCTCTGGTATATAAAGCTTGGTATCGTGTTTTTGAGTTTTTTTTTTTTAATTGCTGATGCCAAACGAACGCGCGGCAACGACAAAGGTAGACGCAGAAATATGATCAAGTGCTTTAATTTACCTTCAACAGTGATTGTACTGTACCTATTCATATAAATTTATAATTAAATTGGTTGTTTAAGTTAATTAAGGTACCTATTATAACCTGGTGGAGTATTGGATTACCATTACCAGAGTTGTATAGCAGTGTGAATCCCATGTGTTATTACATCTTGTTTACTCGCTTGAGAGGATAACACAAAAACACACAACACAACAAATAATCTATACAATAAGATTTGGTTTAAAGTTAGAACCCTATAGCAACTAGAAAACAACTCCCCATCTCCCCAGTCCCAGTCCAGCCCCAAAGTGAGAGAAAAATATTGGCCGTGCCCGTTTGCCGTGCCCCATCAGCCCGTGTGGTGTTGAATAGGAATTCAAAGTAAGTTCTGTTTTTTTTTTTTTTTACTTTTTTGTGTAATTCGCGCAAAGTTGGAATATTTTTGTGGTCATTGAATTTTCAACTTGGCTTAAAAATTTTTTTTTTTTGCTTCTTTTATTTTTATAAATCGACGTACGGGGAAAGCTTTAATTTAAGTTGAAACAAAAAACTCCAATCAATACGGAGTATCCGTCTCCGATCTCTGTCCAATTTGGCATTGTCTTGTAGCTTGTCACGCAATTGGGCATCACATTGAGGAGATCCGTTTTGAATCTTGAGTGGTTTGGTATTCGGTTAATAATACAACATCACGTAAGTGGGAGTAGATTTCCTGTAACAACACTGTCTGAGTCTGCTGGCTTTGGAGAAAGGCAAAACACATACAAAAAAAAATACATAAAAACAGCAACAACAAAACGCACCAAACCAAACCCAATCGTACTCGTTTTAACTTCAGTAGTTAAAATAATGTAATTGCTATTTGATGATGAAGTAGGAAAATGCTGTCATTGTCGGCAGCTTTGTGGGCGCAATAATTGGTTTGGTTCTGTTATACCTGGTGTGATAGGTAGGTATTTACATAAAATTCATGACAGCAGCGTTGAATATATTTGCTCTTTTGTATCTTAATAGATATTATTCACTCGATACATCCAGATTAAAACTTAAATCCGGATGTATTTACATTGAATTTGTATAGTTTATTATTGAGTGAATAATATTTTATAAAAAATATTATTTAACAATAAAAATTTAAATACAAAATTGTTTTTATTTTTATTAATTTTATTACACTTATTTTCACAACTTTGTTTTTATTTTAAAACCTTGCGACGCGTTTCGGAGTTTTTACTCCATCCTCGAGCGAAATACTTTGTTTGGTGTTGATTTGACAGTCAAATTCAAGATCATTTGTCTCAAATTATATTATGTTGTTGTTTTTATTCTTAAAAGTTTTAAGTGCTGGAGCACTTATTTATTTATGAGCGTTAGAGTGCAATAAAAATGTAAAATTCATGTACAGTCAATTCCGCTTATTTGGATTTCGCGCTTCCCAGCATATTTATTCACTCAATTAATCCAGATTAAAATTGTTCAAATTAAATCCAATTCCATATTATTCACTCGTTAAATATTATTGTCGATAAATCCAATTGTATTTAAACTGGTTTCCAGAGACAGTTTACGTAGGTACTTTAGTCCAGATTAAAACTCAATTATAATTAACTTCTTTCTCTAGTTTTTACTTATTTTTTAAACTCCCAAAATTTAATAAATCAAACAAATATGTAAAATATGTAGTAATAAATACATAAAGAGGGAATTAGTAGAGAAATAAATGCCATACAATATACATACATATGTACATTGTACATGTAAGTTGTTCATATCGCTTAACTCGTTTTTTTTTTTAATACATGAATATTAAAACTTTTTGATTTTATTTTAGGGTGATGATTTATGAGTTTACATAGAAAAAAAGATGTCTAAAGCATGTCGAACTATTTTAAGCACTGTCTAAGTAGGCAATTTATGAAGATTAGGGTTCTAATAAAATATATTAAATACAACTAAGGTTATGTATGGTGCTTTTGTTCAAATACACAAATATACAGTCGTGTTTACATACCTAAGTATAAGTTTAACTTCAAAAAGATATTTATAACCACTGTTTATTAGTTGTTTAAGGTGCTGTAACTTAGAACTTAGAAAATCGGTCTCTAAACCTTATCGAAAGTTGCATTTTATTCGATTTAAAAAAAAAAGTACTTTCGTCAAATATTAAGAATATTATTTTTGAACACTGTCTAACGAAACAACAGTCTAAAACTTTTATAAATACATGCGTATAAAATTTGAATAATTTGAATATGCTTTAGCCATCTTTCAATATTATAAATATGTGCATATAAAAGCATTTTCTTAACTTTAAATAATATTACATATGTTTATATTTTTTGTTTTATTTACAATGAAGATAAGCAACGGAAGCCACAGCCCACACGTTCTGGAGGTCACCAGACCAAAAATTGTGATTTGAGTTACACTCGAGCACCTTTATCAATGTGAATTAACATTAGAAGATAAGGACTATTCAAAGTTGTTCTTAATAAATACTTGCTCATTAATTTCACGTGATATCATAAACTTATGACATTTTAATGTTATATGTATAATATAATTGATTTTTTTTATTTCAAATGGAATAAACTTACAGTTTAGACTGAAAAATTGCTTAAAAAAACCAATAAAATTACAAATAAATTGATTAAACACCTCTGAAATTGTTTTGACACTAAAGCGATAAACACCATCTGTTTTCTTAAACAAATCGATCGAGCGTTTTTTTTTTAAATAAGATTTGATACCTATCTATATAAAATTTTGTAAACATTTTTAAGAAAAAAATTGTTAAGCGATTTTTTTTGCATTTCTTAATTATTAATGGGTAGTTAAAAAAACAATTTTGAAAAAAAAAATTATCTACCCATTTTTGAAATATTGATTTTTCAAAAAATAATTTTGAAATTTTTGAAAATTTTTTATTATGAAAATTTTGTTATGCAATATTATTCAAACTTATAAGAAGCTCTTCTGTTAAACATTTCATTAAAATTGGTTTAAAAGGCAATAAGATAAGCGAAAACCTAAAAATTGATTTTATGAGAGATACCGTTAATATAATGGTTTAATAAAAAAAAATTTCAATGTTTGGGGAGAAGAGGGCGATTTGACCTCCTTTTTAGTTTTTATATATATAGGCATAAAGTTAAAATTACATTATTATTAAGACGCAGTTTTTAAAAAAGTGAAAAGAGTCAAGTCTCCCCAAACTATAGGGGGGAGATGATACCTACGTTGAACTCGACTTATATGTATGTATTTCAATTTTCCTATAAGTAAAAACATTTTTAATTTTTTTTTAATAATTAAAATTAATAAAATAATTATTATATTAATAATAATTTATTAATTCAACGAATGAACAAAAAACATATATAAAATAACAAATTCAAGAAAAATCAATTTAAAAAGGAATAAGAAAACATAAACGAACATATCATTTTCTTAAACTTAAATTGGGAACTTAGAAAAATAACTTGTGGTACTTATAATACAAAACAACAGCCCAGACAGAATCATAAAAACCGCAAAATATACTTTAGGTACGAAGTAACAAAAAACTAGAAATTGTCACGTGCTCTCTATTTTTGAGTTTAATTATGACTTGTATATAATGCATTGATATGATTTTAAAGATACTTGTTAAAGATGCCAAATGAGTGTTTCTAACTCTTATGGGATCTGGAGATATAGCAGGGTGAACAAGCCTCCCTCTTTTCCCCTATGGTTGACCGCACTGATATTAGCTCACATAACATATTTTAATCAAAATCATAGTAATCGTTTTTGAAAAAAATCAGATTTTCCTTAACGGTTTTTTAACACGTATATAGTAGACACCGTTATTTTTTGTTATAAGAATAATTTGTGTTTAAAATCTGCTATTAATGTTAAAAAACAGCTGGCTGCCAAGTTTAATAAAAATCGATCAAGCCGTTTTCGTATTATTATGTTCCCAAAAAAAAAACTTTTTAACTTTGTTTAAAAATAAAAAAAAAACATTTTAAAATTTTGGTATACAATACTTTTAAACTTTTTTGAAACATTCCCTTAAAATTGATCACAATTCACAATCAGTTGAGCTTTTTTTTTAGAAAATCGTTATATGGTTTAAAAGGATACAAAATAGTATCCTTTTACTAAAAACAAAATGGTGTTTTTTTTGTGTTTAAGTTTTGGGCACGTTTTTGAGAAAAATAAGTTTTTCATTAATTGCCCAAAAAAATTGTGGGCCAGGTACCGTTATTTTTGGTGCTTAAAAAAATAAAAAAAAGTGTCGGGGTAGTATCTCAAAATATGTTTAAAGAAAATCGACGCACCCGTTTAGGCTGCAGCCGAAAGACTCGACATGTTGACGGACAGAAATACGAGACCCACTTTTTTCGACTTCCCTAATTTTTTTCTACGGAACCATAATATTGTAAAGTTAGTAAATACATCTACATCACAAATAAAAATGAATTAAGGTCATACTGCAAATCTTCTTTTGAAGATTGTTACATCGTCCACAAAAAGAAGGCAGTTTGAATGCTACAACATAGACGATTAGTCATTAATAAATATAAGATAAAAAGTATAGGGCCTAAACGGCTACCTTGTTACATTCCAAAGTTGACTTTTAACTTATATTAGATTCGCAACCATCGAAAAGAATAGAGTAAGATCTATCGAGTAAATAAGATTGAAGCAACATTACAAACTGTTACTTAAAAAAGTAACAGTAGAGCCGTCTTTTTGTAAAACAATATTAATTTAACAAGAAACTTATTAAATTTTTATAGGAAGGTTTTTTTAATAATACAATTCATATACTATACTACTGAAATACATCAGCCAAGTAGAAGACTTAGCACTATTTTAATGGACTTTGTTGAATTATTGATTCAAAATAGTTTTTAACGGCCTTAAAGTCGTACAAAAATTGGCGTGTCGTTCCGGCGATCTCACTTTGACAAAACACCAATTTTTGTAGGACTTAAAGGCCGTTAAAATCTATTTGGATAATTATTAAATTTTTATCTAACGTTTTTCTCAAAGCGAATTATATGAAAAATTAATTTAGTACTAATAGTTTTGTATATGACCCAATAGATAAGGTAAGGGTAGGTCCAATAAAACCTATTTTTCCAGTGCTAAGTAGTCCTGCATGCAATAATGCATGCATTTTTCTTGCATCTTGAGATTCGGGTTAATCACACTTAAAACCATTATTTTTATTAGAGGTTATGAGTACATTTTGGTAAGAAAATAATTTGCTTTGAGTTTCATTATACCTACACTACACACGTTATGCAAACAAATTTTAAGAAATCTGCCTCAGTGATGTGCTGACTGCTGATGGACTTTATGAATCTTATTTTTTTTGTATATCTATTTATCTATCAACATGTCGAGTTTTTCGTGAGACTATAACATGGCGTTATAATAACTACTATACAGCACAATATTTATACACTATAAAAAAAAATGCCATCTTAGGTAAAGAGCTTTAAAAGTAGAACAGAGAAAATTAATATGACAACAATGTCGTGGGTTGTTTAAAAGAATTAAAAAATTGTATACGTCTACACATACCCAATTTGGAAATAATTTACATCCTAGACCTCAATAAAATAGAAAATATTTGTTTTGTGTTTTTTTTTGTATATTTTTGCTTGCGTTATAAGACAACAAATATTATCGTACAACATATGTTTTCATTTTAAAGAAATTTTTTTTATCGAAGAACATTGGAATTAAGTAGCTAAAGATTGAACGACACACGACAATATTTTCCTTTCGAAATTGTTTGTCCCATAATTAAGAATATCTAATTAGTGATTTGTTAGTATTTTCTAAAGTCAATAAAAAATGTATATGCGGGGATTAAGAATTAAGGTAGATACCTAATTATCAAAATTCCATTCATTCATCTCTTAATATTAAATAATCATAAAAAATATGGAATTCAATGAAATTATGAATGAATTATGAAAATGATCAAATCTTATAAATTTACTACCATTCAATAAAACTAAGCCTCACCACAAAGTGCCTTTCATCTGAAGTATCTTTCCCATATTATAATTTCTTCATTTGCCATCACATCATAAAAAAAATCCATTAAAAAGTTTCTTTTGATGACCATTGCTTGATTAGGCCAGAAATATGTTACATGTGAAAATAACAATAAAGAAAATGAAAATTTTCTTAAATGAATTCATTCAACTCATCACCTGTTCGACCAGTCCAAGACTCGACACAATATCCAGTGGTTATACTGTCTGTATGTGTATATTTTAGCCGCATTCTTATATTTGAAAAGCCTTGTTAGAGGCAAACATATACCTACACGGTTGCCAATAAAAAAAAAAAAAAAAAAACATAAATAACTAAAATATAATTTTCTCAATTCAATCTATCAAGCCATGGGAAAAGTTTAACTTTGAATTTTTTGTTTCTTTTAAGATTATGTTAAACAGTTAGATACGGTTGCCAACTATGGCGAATTTAAATTAATTTTAGAAAACGATCAACACTTTGTACTTGATTTTATTAGTAAGTCTTTAAATCTTAATTTGTATTTCATTTTAATTTTTACACAACTAAAACAGAACTTTTTCTGAAATTTTAGGAGATTTATATTAAATAAAAGCTTAAACACAATCGCAGCGGCGATATTTTGCTCTACTTTAGCTGGCTGTCAGCATGACATTCCTGTCACGTATTTGAACTGCAAATTTAATAATTCGGCTCTTAAATAGATTTTAGGTCATTTTAATTTTTTATTTATCTTTTGTTTTAAATAAATTCAAATGAAACAAAATAGAAATTATTTTCAATAGATTATTTTCAATCAATTTCAATAGAAATTATTTTTAAAATTTATAAAAACGCAAAAAAAAACTGAATAACATGAAAATGGTAACCATAAAAAGAGATTGATCAGCTCAGATGCAGAAAGTAGTGTTTTTGCTTCTGCTGCATTCACAGGCTATCTTATGTGCCATAATAATGTATATCTATCTACATATGTATACACTTACATATCAGATACATGCACATACATATGTATATCTTCCGCTTATGGCCTTTATGGGGAATTCACAAGTGAAATTTGTTTTGCTTGTTTCATAGTCGCAATCTCAACTATGCCGTTTTTGGCTGATTGAGAAATTGAAAAATAAAAAATAATAACTGGAAATTTTACTTCCTACGATTGAAAATCACGGAAATATGAAATGCTTTACGATTTTTTTATGGAAAACTGTAGGTAATTATCATTAAAATCTCGTGTCCCCCAATAATTGTTTTTAATCAATTAATCCGTAACTTATAATAGGAATGGGATTAGCGGCTTATAGTGATTAAAAAAAATATACTATCTATTCAATTCCGATTTAAAGACAAAATAGGCTAAATTAGTGAAATAATTACATATAGCAGAGATACAGTTTTTTTTTCGATTTTTTTTTTTTTCTAATTAAAATTGAATTAAATTTCTGAAAATTGCAGTTCAGTTACGTGTGATATATACATTGCGGGTCGATTAAATAGAAACACTTTATTCTTTCTATCAGAATATGTGGCGATTTTTTAAATTTTTTAAATCAAATGTTTTGTCTCGGAATTTTGTCTTTCTTTCTGTCTGTCATTCTGTTCGGCTGCAGCCTAAACGATGGGTCATTTTCTTTAAACAAGGTATCTACCGTTTTTTGAGCACTCCCCCAACAAATTTGTTTAGTTTCGATATTCACACAGCAAGTGCGTTCACGCTTACGTATCTCGGTCAAGTTAGGATTATCATTTCAAAATTTTAAGATTCTAAAAATTGGATCTAATGTCGTGAATTTATCGTGAAAGAAAAAAAATTGTCGGATTTTTTTTATGTATCCTGCAGCATTACCACAGCTTTATTTGTTTTCCTACAATATTTTTTGATGTGGAACTTGTTTAAACTTGGAACTTGTTTAAACGTCGCTCAACGTCCTTAAATAAGATGTGTCAAAAAATATGTGTAAGTGTGTTTGCATGAGTGTACTTGAATGTCATAAACTGTTTAATTTCGAAATTTTTTTAAAACCACCAACTACCAGAAATCAACAAAAATTGAAATCGGAAAAAAAATATTCTTGTTTTTGAAAAATCAATTAAATCATTGAATGAAAAAATCATTTGAGTCCAATCAAAAATGATTCTTAAATAGATTTAAATAAAACATAATTATTAAAATAGAAAGAAATTCTTTGTCTATTTTGAACTGTTTTTATTATTAATTACAAATTTTATTAAATGAAAGGGTCGATTCTTTAATTTTTTTTTAATTAGATTACAATGGTCATAACTTTTTATCTTAGGTGAGTTGTGATAAGTTTTATACCTTTTAAGAAACTGCAGGACCAGGACAAGGTTTCAAAAGTTATTAATGTGGTAGAATATTTATGCAGGGTGCTGTTTTAAACGTTTCAAGTACAAATTAATTTTTACCACAATTAAGAGCTGTCGATTTATTTGTATCTAGCTATACATGGTGAAGGTCATACAAAATATTTTCTTGTCAAGTGTTTAAAAAAAACACAAACGATAAACAATAACAATCAAACTAGAGGTTTTTTTAATTTAAAAAAAATGCGTTAACTCAGAAACTGTTAAAAAAAATAATTATTGCAATATTATATGACTATTTTTTTCGAAAATAATAATAATAATAGCTTTATTTTTCAAATTATAAACAATTTTATTTTTAATATATAAATTATGGCCTTGGTTTTGAAACGTCTGCCAGAATGTTTTGAAAATATTGTTTAAACAAGTTTAAGGAAGAAAAATTAACGTTGGGGCAGGTTCTTGATCATTGAATTGCGTTTCTGTGTACGGGGCCAGTTATGGCTTTCATTAAAACTCATCATTGAAAATTTTTCAGTTCTGCGGCCCTAAAAAAGCGATATCAGTGATTATTTTGATGCCAATAAAAATCTGATGACTGGATCATTATTTCTAGTCAAAAAAATATTTCATTTTGGCCCTACCTTTCACATAAAACGATTTCTAAGATTTCAATGATTAATGATAAGGTAGTTCAATCATTGAAATAAAGAAATTAATTTCTTGCGAAAGGCTGGGCCAAAATGAAATATTTTTTTGACTAGAAATAATAATTAAGTTATCAGCTTTTTATTTGCATTAAAATAATCACTGAACTCACTTTTCAAGTGCCTCAAAATTAACAATTAAAATTTTCAATGATGAGTTTCAATGAAAGCTATAACTGGCGCCTAACTAGACGTAATTTTAAGTCAACACCAAGTCCCAGATCCCTTACGGTTTTTCCTGAAGACTTTTTGTTAACAAAAAAAAAAACTATAAAAATTGTATTGTATTTAAGAAATTATTGAAAAACGCTAGTGACTAGTAGTGACCTCTAAATGGTGTTAGATTTTGAATTTTTTGGTATTAGGTTTAACTTATTTGCCTTGAATTTAATTTATAATTTCACCGGGTCCCGGTTGAATTTCGATAAAGGTGTTATTTTGAATCACCCTAATGTAATGCAAAATAAATGAAACTAGACTCTATTTTGTTTAATGATTTTTTTTTTCATAAATTTCTTTTGTTTATTTGTGAGCCTTGTTTAATTCTTTCTCATTTTTCAGTTAAAAAATTCAAACTAAAACTTAAAATAATTGTTAACATATCCTTAAATATTAAATTGAATTATGTAAACTTTTAAATGAACTAATTTTAGTCAAGTTTTAGTTCCACTAAAATTGTATAAAACTAAAATATAACTAACTACTCCTAAGCATGAATAAATACTGTACTTGAATCGGGGTTGCAAAGGCTTAAGCTCTTTATATCTTAAGCCCTCGTTCAATTCACAAGTCAGTACCTAATGTACTCGTGAATTAAAAAACATTTAAATCATACGCTAGTTGGGATTTGTGAATTAAAAAAAATCAATTCATAAGCTATGTTGGGATTTGTGAATTGAAAAAAATTTATTTCATAAGCTTATAGTTGGGATTAATTGTGAATTGAAAAAAAATTCAATTCATAAGCTTGCTTAGGAGAATTTTCAATTCATAAGCTAGCTTGAGTTTGCTTCATAAGCTATATTAAGCTAGCTAATGAATTGAAAATTTTCCTACTCATAATCACCCATTAGCTTATGAATTGAATTTTTTTCAATTCACAAATCCCAACTAGCTATAATGATTTAAATGTTTTCAATTCACAAATTTCAAAAAGCTTGTGAATTGAATATTTTTCAACCCTGACTTGAATTGACTTGAAGCTGTTTGTTTTATTTTTATTTTTATAGATTTCTTTCTTTGGTCGAAAACCATTGCATTTTTCAAGTCTTTTGATAAAAATATGTAAAAAAAAATACAACGAATTCTATTTAATAATTTATTTAAAAAATCACAAATCCATATTAAATCAAAAAACTGAAAACTCTGCCTACATATTATGCACTTAAACTATGTCATAATAAATAAACATAAATAATTATTCTAAAATGGCAATTTAAGAGTGCTTTAAGTAACCTTTAAACGTTAAACGTTTAAGTCAACAGGCCTTTAAGTAATGTTGTATAAATATGAAAATTGATTATAGATACCGATTTTGCACGGGCTAATAAGAGGTATTTTACAGTTAATATGGCTTCTTTATACATAAATAATGTTAATGTTTGTTTCAACAAATTGGCCTAAGACAAATATTTTTAACAATTTTTAAATCGAACGCTTAAAAACAGATGTTTCTAAAAATGTTTTCATAAACAAAATAAAATACTGTATCTATTTATTTTTTTATACTTATATTTTTTTTTATTAGAAGTTAACTAAAATTAATAGATAGTGATAGAAGTCTTTGATCAAAATAATATTATCTTTGATTTAATATTTAAAATCATAAAAAGCAATATTTCAACAGCTTTTCATAAGTATGTGAATAAATTTCAAATCACACACTTTTTTATATCCAATCAATCAAAAGCCTGCAGACATCAGTCGCTTCACATTATGTGGCCAAGAGATGGGCTCTTCGGTAGCGCGGCAGCAGCATAAACATAAACAATTTTCTTCTTCTTCTTCCATCTTAAATGACATGCCTTAATTGAAACTCCAATGGTATAGAATTTATATATCACTGAAGTGTGTTCCTAAAAAAAACAATTCCACAACCACGCACAATCACAACACTGACTGGCTCTGCACATAGTCGTTTTGAAACATAAAACACATTGCGTTGTTTTCCGTTGCGTGTGCGGATTGTGTTTTGTGTACAAATCTGAATCTGAAATGAATTCCGAAACGAGAAGCTTCAAATCAATCATCGAATTTCGAGTTTTTCGATGAATGTTAAATTGGGGGCGACTGAGGGCTTCTAATTAACTTAATTAAACTTCAATAAGACGCTATAAGCCAAAATCAACATCCACACGCATTTTGTACATATTTAGTTATTAATAGCTTAGACACAAACAACAACTAGCATCTCCGGTGTTTGGTCCATGTGGTGGCTGCGACCAACGGTGTGGGAGGAAATACTCGCTGCCATCATTTATCTATCTTTACTTTACGGCAACGTGTGCTATACTACGCTACGCACAAACAATAATCAAATGTTTGTTCAATCGCGGAAGATAAACAATTTAACAGGAAAAATTCGCGGCGTTATTGCTTTCCGCATAAAAGCGGGTCAACATACACGGAACGTAGCGCATGAATTTAACAAAAAACAAAAAAAAAAACATTTCGGGATCGTTGGCTTAGGTGAAGCGCGAGGCGAGGGCAAATCTAAAACCGTATATATAAACTGGTAATTTAACCGGAAGTTGTAGGCTTGTTATCACTGTTTGACATTATTTTATAACGTCAGTACCTACATTTTCGAGAGTTGTGTTGGAATTGGTATATCTTTATGGTCATACATTTAGGTCAGGTGTAAGGTTACATTCATAGAATATATGTACAGGGTCGGATTAACTCAATTATACCATATAAGTAAAACTTTTTTTTTATGAAGGTGTCTAATATTTTTTTTATTTTAATTAGGAATTTCACTAATATACTCACACACACTGCTTTGATATTGACATTTGTGCAGCTTGTTGAATCGAGACAAAAAAACTGTCTTCTTATTTTTACATGCTCTATATAGTATGTATAGGTTTCGTGTAAAAAAAAATTCAAGGTTGTATTCAAAATTGACACAAAGATGTTGGAGAAGTTTTCAGTAATTTCAGCTAAAACCAGAAATTATGTGAATTATAAAGATTGGAAACCTCGGCTGTCATTCTGGTTTGTAACAAAGCTAAACAATATGGCGGATGGTGGTGAATTCATATTAATGCACTAGTGTCCATGTTTTAACGGACACAAGTGCAACAATATATGAATTCATCACTGCATAAATTTTTGTTCCAATTCACATCTATTCATCGACACGAGATGAAATTACAAAAACAACAATGTAACGAAATGGGTTCTGGAAGGTGCAACTAGAAATTGCAATACCGGCATCCCAATCATTTTCTGGTCCCGATAATCCCGCGATTAAAAACTCCCAATCCCGAGTTTTTTTTAGGTTTTCAACTAAAAATATTGACGAATAAAACATATTTTTTCGCTTTTTTTCTCCGAAATTTGCATTTCGGCGAACATGATGGATACAATCAGGTGGGGCCGAATGAACTGCACTTCATTTTCTACATCATTAACTACGCGTAGTTAATTGAATAAATTACACGTCTTATTTGCTACAATTTGTTATGCCTGCTACATAGTAAATGAAGAAAAATAATAGAATTTCAATAAAAAATAGAACATTTCCACTCAAAATTCAAACTTCAAAGTGACAGCTGACAGATCATTTGTCATTTGAAACTACGTTTGCTAAAATTTGTTTCACGAACTACATTTAACTAGAGATGAAACCTTAGATTCACTATTGCTGCTACGTTCATACTTCAAATAGTTTCCAAATAGTTTATTAATTTATTTAACTTATAAAAATAATATTTAAGAAGAGTACATATTATGTATTTGAATTTTTACATCTCTGTTTTTTTTTTAATTCTAATTTCTGTTGACGTTTTTGGTTGTTTCATTAAATAAGTAAATGCCTATATTTACAAACTTTAGAAAAGTTTTTGTGTTATTTTATAAATATTGTGTGATTATCCCAGGATCCCGTGATTGAAATTTTCGAATCCCGAAATCCCGGGATTGAGAAAAGAGCCCGGGATTGCAATCCAAAGATACATATCTTTATAATTTATAATCTCTGGCTGGAACCTCATTTATGAGAAAGAGGTTGAATTCGAATTTTGTTTAGCTCTTTTACTATAATGGGTAGGTGCCATACAACGATTCCGTTTTTTTTTCAAATTTTCTCAAAAATAGCTTTGACGATTTTCATTAAACTTAGTACCTGTAATAAACAAAAATCATTGTAAGAAAACTGCGTTTAAGGTTTTTACCAAAAAATTAGAAAATCTGAAGTAGTTTTTGACGTTTTTGAGAAAATTGTCCTATTTTTGACTAACTTACGTGCAGTTTTTAATGGCTTGATTTATTTTGTTATAACTTTTTAATCTAGTGCTCCTAAAAATTTTAAACAATATTGCAGCTTTTAAAATTTTTTTTAAACACCAGAAAACTAAACTAAAAATAATTATTTTATTGATTTCGCATTTTTTTAGGGATACAGAAAGTACATGTATCTGTCATAACTTATTTTATTAAAAAATCAGCATATTGTTACGAATTAACCGAGAACTTAATTTAATGTAATTTATAGATGCACTTAACCTAGAACGCACTACGCCGTTTGTTATCCAACAAGATTCTGACGTTTCACTTTGTCAATTGAGCTGACAAGTAGATCCGTTTGTTTGAGGTTACACTTTTCGTCACAATACTTTCTGCCATCACCCATCAATAGGTTATATTTCTCAGAAATTATGAAAAAATCTGTGTCGCCCGCAGATATACATTGCGCCCGTGAGCATTATCTCTTAACCTTGTTAATAATTCGCCACTGACTTTGAGTGTAGAAATTTCATAGGTAAACATACAATTTTCACATTTTTATTGCTTCTAAAATGTCAAACACATGATGGCAGGTTTTTTTTTTTTTGGGTGGGCGTTTAAAACGGATCAAGACATCAGCATTTAAATAAATTGAAAAATTGTGGCCGGGGGTTGCTGTAGGCATGTTAAACATATTTCACCCAAAAGAGGTTGATAACGCGTAGGCTGCACAGCTAAACCAATATGGGGGATCAACTTTTTCTTAAAACTGTTGTTTATATAAATGTACCTAAACCTATATGCATATTTTTATAACGAGTATCAATATGTTTAGTGTGCGTATACTGTTAAAACTGAGGGCGGGCTTAAAAAAAATGAATGCTCTTAAGATGACATTTTTGATTATTATAAAGAGGATGGCTTTTCTTTAACGCCTACATTTTTCAACGTTTGACCATAGATTTTTGTTGAACTTTGACAGAGTTGTTTTTTTTTTTAATGGTGAGGCAACCAAATTATGCGTCTAAACTTTAAGTATACGAATTTAACTAATTTATTTTATAGCCTGTGGAGAGGTAAAGAAACCCATTTAGATTTAGATTAAGTTTTTTTGTTGTTGTTGTGAACTGTTGTGAGTTCACAAATTATACACTTATTAACATCAATATAAGGTTGTTTATAGAAATTGATAAATATAATTAATAGTTTTGAGATCTCATAAATAAGGTTCGATGGAAATATGAGCTTTTATAAGACATTAAAATGATATTCTGTTAAAGAGTTTTCTACAAAAAAAAAGAAAAAATACCGCTTTCGAACATTTTACTTGGTAAAGGTATCTTTTCAAATAAACTTAATTTAACTAAGGCGCCAGTTTTATATATTTAGTCATTGAAACATAAATCAGTGGTTGATCGTGGGGATTTGTCTTCTCCAGTTTGTAATGAAGCCAATTATTGAAAATTGCTTAAGGTAATTGAAAAATCCACTTTCCCATACAAAACCCAAATCTTAGGTTAAAATTGAGTTTTGAGAAAAAAAATTGGTGTACGATTGGGTCGCACGAACTTGCTCTAATGTGCGATCACACTGTGTTTTTAAAGTTTTAATATTTTAAAAACTATATTTTATCTTATAAAAGAAGAAATTGGTTATGGGAGCCTGTGTTATAAAACACCTGGGTTAAAACGTAGTTAAGTGTAAGGTCGTATTATGCGAGTAGGTACATTTTTTTATGAACAATATAGCACCGTGTTGCAAATATGCATGGAATTTACAGTTTAGACTGAACAATTACTGTAAAAAAAAATATGTAATTCAACATAAATTAATTAAACAACCTCTGAAATTGTTTTGAGACCAATGCGATGTATACATCATCCGATTTCTTAAGGAAATTTCAATTTATGAGAAAAAAATTGAAAATCGTTGTTTTTATGTATAAAACTTTGAAAAAATTAAAAAAAAAGAAATGGTACGCAATTTTGTAACCTTTATTAATGAGTAGTTAAAAAATTATTTTAAAAAATTGTCATCTACCCATTTTCGAAATATGGAATTTTCAAAAAATAATTTTGACTTTTTTCTTTTTAATCAATAATTTATTCTTTTGAAAATTTTGGTATGCAATATAGTTAGAACTTATTTGAAGCTTTTGTGCAAAAAAATTCATTAAAATCAGTTATACTGATAATGAGATAGTCGAAAATCAAAAAAATGGTCCTATTGGAGATACCATTTTTAAACATGAATAATTTTTTTCCATAATATGTTAGATCGTACAGATATTAGTTAACAAAAAGATTTTAATCAAAATCGAAGGAGCCGGTTTTAAGAAAAATGAGATTTTCAATACCGGTTTTTAAACATTTGTATTGGAGGTACCGTTATTTTTTGTTATAACAATAATTTTCATTTAAAATCTGCTAGATAATGTTAAAAAACTGCTGGGTGTCAAGTTTAATAAAAATTGCCCGACTGGTTTCGAATTATGTATTAAGTTCTCAAAAAAAAATTGAAACTTTTTTTAAAAATCCAAAAAAAAAATTCTTTTGAAAATTTTGGTAGGTATACAAAATTTTAAAAACTTTTTCAAACATTCTCCATAAAAAAATGGATCAATATAAATTGAACTGTTTTTGAGTACCATTTTTAACCATTTTTCGAAAAAAAAAATTTTTATAAAATGGTTACAGAATATTTTTTTTTAAGTTGTGGGCACGTTTTTGAGAAAAATAAGATTTTCATTTTTTGCCAAAAAAATTTGTACAGCAGGTACCTACCGTTATTTTTCGTTTAAAAAAAATGAAAACAAATCGTGTTAGGGGAATGCCCAAAAAACGGTAGGTACCAACTTTGAAGAAAATCAACTGGCCCGTATAGGCTGCAGCTGAAAGGACAGACAAACAGACGGACAAAATTGCCAGACCCACTTTTTTTTTACTTCGATATTATCGTAATGTCAACTTTGATCAAAATCCCGAGTTCGATTTTTTTTAACGAATCCATAACTTGCCGCGTATAGTAGATACATATAACGTAATATAGGTGTGTTTTATTCATTCATTCAGCGCAGCATAAAACGATTACTCACTCTATACGTTCATTTCAATAATTCAAAGTTCTATCGCCAGTACAGCCATCTTTGTTTTTACTGAATTCTTTTTCGCCAGCAATCAAATTGTTTTTGTTTGCCAAGGGAAATTTTGCTGCACTGGTTATGCAGCAATGAATAAAACACACCCAATGTATCTCAAGTAAAAAGGAAATTTTTTAGTACCACGTCGGGAAAATCTCCTCGCTATATAAGTCCGGCATCACCGATTCATACTCCCGATTACTGAATTCATGAATCTGCGGTCAATCCATGCTGCAAACAAAAAAAAAACATTTTCCGTGACTTTAAGCAAATTTGAAAAGTCCCCATTTATCCAATTTATTAGAAACGTGCTTTTTAAGCTAAGTCTTTATAAACGAAACAAAAAAGCTAACCTATTGTAAATGTTTATATAGGTATATCATATGTGTGAAAAATGAAAAAATAATTGTGTTTACAATTTTCGATGCGAAGTAGGTAGAGATTATCGGCATCAATATTTTCTATTATAATCGCTTGATCGTATAGAGAGAATAAACGTTGACTAATTGTAACTCGCTTTACTATCGAGATTCGAGACCGTGAAATATTCATAACAATAATTTAACCATTAAATATCCATTCTTTAAAGTATTTATTTAGGTAGAATAATATAATTTCTATACGTGAAACGTAGAATAAAATACGCAATATTAAATAATTTTTCAGATTGAAAACAATTCATCTGATGATTGCCAAAAATCCTATTCTAATTCTGTTTTCCTTTTATCCATAGGTATAGAGGAAAATACTTTTTTTTAACAGAGAACAATATTTAAGTGTCTATATATTATTGAATGCCACATAAATACAATACCAAATGGTATTTATGTATATTTGAAATTGAAATACCAATCTCATAAAAAATAAAAAGGAAGGAAGTGAAAATATGTAATAATAATAATAATAAAAATAAAACAGAAACAGAAACAGAAACTAAAACTAAAAAACAAAACAAAAAAAGCTGTGAGAAGATCAGATAAGTTTGTTTGTAAACATTCATAAATTCATATTTATATAAAGAAAACCTTTTGATTCTAAAAATAAAGTTCATTAACATCAGCCAGAATTTCAAAAATTTTTCTGGCAACATATGGCGACCGCAAGTTTTTGGCTTTTATGTTTTCACCACAAAATAATATAGTCTGGGGGAAAACTGTTGCAAATTATTTAAGTCATTTTTATCAAGACTATAAAGCTGCTCTGAATGATAGTTTGTATTCCCAAAAAAATATGTGAAATTTTATATTACGATGTATGGAAGGCTAAAGTGAATGTGATTAGATGGACATTTTTGAGCTAAATATCACATTTTTCTAGAAAAACTCCGCACCTATCTAGCAACTTTTGTCTTTTGCGGGAAATTTTAAGCTGGCGCCCAATTCAAGTGCACATAATAGCAAAGGCAGGTAATTAAATTGCCACAAGTTTTTTCCTTTTCATTTTGTGTTCTAGTTTTTATAAGTGAATAGTTCCTGACCTAAGTTCTATATACTTTTGGAATCTTCAATGTAAAAGTCAAGATGAAATAATGTAGAAAGTGTCAGATACTAACTTTTAATTTTTAAAAAATTTACAATGTGTCTTATAAAAAAATCAAAAATCAAAATGGAGTTTTGAAAAACAACGTGCCTAATACAAAATTGTTGCCTAACTCTCCTCTACACCATTAGGTGGCTATAAGAGAAACTAACTCAACAATATTTTTTTAGGTTTTATAAAAACACTAGCTGGCCCGCCCCGGATTGGCACGGGTAGTGATCTAAGTTGCGTCTAAGTTTTGTACAAAATTTACAAAAGAAAAAAATTTCACTCCTGAAAGTATACAATTTTAGGGTTTTCACAATTTTTTTCTTTTCCTATAGAAATGTGTTTTCTTGGTACAGGCTTAGCCAGATAGAAATCAAAGTTGAGTACAAAATTTTAAAAATCCATCCCTAAAAGTATGCAATTTTGGGTTTTCACAATTTTCTTCTTTTCTTGTCGAATTTCGATTCGATTTCGAATTTTTTTCTTTCCCTGTAGAAATTTCCAATTTTTGGTTCAGCAATGTGTTTTCTCGGTACAGACTTAGCCAGATAGAAATCAAAGTTGAGTACAAAATTTAAAAAATCCATCCCTAAAAGTATGCAATTTTGGGTTTTCACAGTTTTCTTCTTTTCTTGTCGAATTTCGATTCGATTTCGAATTTTTTTCTTTCCCTGTAGAAATTTACAATTTTTGGTTCAACAATGTGTTTTCTCGGTACAGACTTAGCCAGATAGAAATCAAAGTTGAGTACAAAATTTAAAAGATCCATCCCTAAAAGTATGCAATTTTGGCTTTTCACAGTTTTCTTCTTTTCTTGTCGATTTCGAATTTTTTTCTTTCCCTGTAGAAATTTCCAATTTTTGGTTCAGCAATGTGTTTCTTCGGTACAGACTTAGCCAGATAGAAATCAAAGTTGAGTACAAAATTTAAAAAAAATCCGTCCCTAAAAGTATGCAATTTTGGGTTTTACCAATTTTCTACTTTTACTGTCGAAATTTTCAATTTTTGTCTCAGTAATGTGTTTACCTGGTACAGGGTTTGCATGGGTAGAAATCTATAAGTTGTATAAAATTTTATATAAGCAAAAACTCCACCCATAAAAGTATGCAATTTTGGGTTTTCACAATTTTCTACTTTACCATGGCTCCGTAAATTGTTTTCCTGATACAGGCTTAGTACGGGCAGACAAAATTCCACCTCTGAAAGTATGCAATTTTGGGTTTTCACGATTTTTTACTTTACCTTCGAAATTTCCAATTTTTGGTTCCGTAAATTGCTTACCTGATACAGGCTTAGCACGGGCAGAACAAATTTCACCTCTGAAAGTATGCAATTTTGGGTTTTTTACGATTTTCTACTTTCCCGATCAAAATTTTCAATTTTTTTCTTTGTTAATGACGTATTTACCTGGTTCAATACAAATATTCAGTTGAGTTATAGATATGCGCGAACAAAAAAACATTTTATTTTTATGTATTTAGATTTTAATCCAAATATTATAATCTGCTTATCAATTGAGCCAGCACCCATATCTATTTCTTATTTATAAAGCGAAATGTTTAAAATTCTCTTCCAAATTGCAACACCATCTCCCGTACTATTATACGTCATGTGCGTGTTTTATTTAATTGTAGATATGATTTTGAAAAATGCTCTTCCTCATGAACTTCAGAGGGATTGTAGACATATATGATTTTTCAAAGTCGATAAGATGACTCTGATGGCTGTTGAGATGGGTGGGCAATGCCATTAACACGATTTAAATATTTTCATCATCATCAAGAAAAAGTTTTGATTTACTGATGCGGCAAAGCTTTATATATGTAGTTTTTCTTCCGTAGAGTATTATATATTGTGTGCATTTATAATGAATTATGTACAAAGAATAAAATATATGTTCCGGGTAAAATCATTATTTATGTTAAAAGACTTTTAAAATTTTTTGACACAAATTATAATAAATGAACTTTTATTCTTTTTTATTTCCAGAACCTATACAAATGTTTAAGAGATAATTCTTTTCTTAATGAAGGCTGCCAAATTAAAGGATTTTAAATATGGCTTCAACAATTACTGACGATCGACCAATTAGTGTTTATGACAATTTAAATGCAATCTTGCCAACAAATTCACAAACAAATAATTCACCAAAAACTCCTACTGTCACTATAATGAATACTACCAATAAAACAACATCACCGTATGCTGATATTTCATTTAAATTCGATGCTTCAAAATCGAATCAACAACAAAATATAACAAATAGTCCTCCATCTAACAACCATCATCATAATCAAAGTTCAATTAAAACACCATCACCCATTGTTCATTATGCACCAAGCAACAATAACAACAACAACAATAACAATAGTCCATATAGCCAAGTGAATAAACCCAACTCTCAGTCACATCATCAGTCTCAGTCAAACCGTCCAATTAGTCAACATTTAGATACAAATGGATATAGCGGTGGTATTGCAGCAGTTAAAGCGGCCCTCAATGATGCCAAATCAAAGTTTTTCGGTTTAAATGGAAATAGCAATATTGATGATCCAACCGAGGAATCTCTTTTGTCTAACTCAATTGGTGGGCAACAGCCAGATCAGAAGCTAACAATTGTACCAAAATCTCAACCCAAATATCAAAATATCCCAGAAAATAGTGCAATATTTAAAAGTGCTCAGGTGAGTGCAGTGCCTTCACCACCTCCAACGCCACCACCACCACGACCACCAACACCTCCTCCTCTTCCTCCTTCTGCAACTCATTCATCCCCACCACCATCATCAGCTCGTGATAATAGTAAATCAAATTCGCCGGAAACAAGCAGGCCAAGTACAGCATTCTCAGCGCATTCCTCACCCATTTCGTCAATCGGTCCGAACAACTCGAAACTTAAAGATTCCCCGAATTCAGTACAATATTCAACAATTCAACACAAACCAATTGCACCTGATATGGACTTTAGTATAAGTTCGCAGCCTTCACAGGTAAGTGGAGTTTATGAAAGTATAGGTACATAATATAGTTATACATATAGGAACATTTAAAAAATGAATATAGATTAATCTAATGTGAGTTGCAAATTTTATTTGTTGTTGTTAAATTAAGTTTGGCTTAAATTAAGTAATTAGCCCATTAAATTATGTTATGTAGTTATATAATTAAATACTTTAAAACAATAACTTGATAGACTTGAAAATGATGGACAGTAATTGCATATAAGTCAATCAGTTAACAAGGTGTGAATAACAAGAGGTTTAGCTTTAATTTATTAGTAATTTTTCGACAGGGTCGGTTTCACGGGGGAGAAAATGAGAAATGATTATGATTTCAGAAAAAATCTTCTATAGGTGATTTTCAATTTTTTGGAAGAATGTGAATTAACATAATTTGATTATACGAGGCTGTAATATGCCAACTTTTGACTCTTATAACAGTTTATCGGTTCACACGGCTTGAAAAAAAAATTATGACTTCCCAAAGGATGGCTACAGATCGAGGGCCCTGGCCCTGAGACAATTCCGTATTGAAAAATATTCAATTTAAAAGTTACAAATAATTTTTTTTTTTTTTACTTCAAAGCGAATCACTTTGAATTTAAAAGTGAAACCATTCAAATTTAAAGTTCTCAATTTTAAGCTGCAAAGAAAAGTTTTATTTTTAAATTCAAAAGGTAACACTTAAAATCTAATGACTCACGTTTTAAATTAATAACTTTAAAATTTAACATGATACACTTTTAAAATCCATTTAAAAACGTTCAATATAAAATTAAGTTATGCAAAGCTAATATTTTCAAATTTCCATTTAAAAAAGTTCAATATAAAATTTAAAGTTATTCAAAGCTAATATTTTAAATTTCTAATTTGTCATTTCTCAAAAATTTGTTGAAATATGGAGATACATACCTTCTATCTTTTCATCTAAACCATTTTTACACGCCTATATCTTCATAAGCTGAAATTTGTTTTTGTTGTTGTTGTAAACCGTTATGAATTACAAGAAAATCAGTAACTATCACGGAAAAGTTTATAATTTTCTTTTAATAAATTAAGTTTAGATGTCCTAAATTTCAATATTTATCAACCATCGATTGATATTGACAATAATCTTCATAAGGGTGAATGATTTTCTAAAAATTAATTGCTGGAAATGAGTGTAAAGATCAAATCAACAGCAAAATATCACCAAATTCCTTCAAGTAGGTACTAATTCCCCCCTCCCTCCACATGAATCGATGTCTTGCAACTTAAATAATTTTCCATGACAAATTAACTAGTGCCTTCGGGCGCCACTCAGCGTTGCCATAAATGCAGATTTATCTGCATTTCGCAGACATTTTTGCTTTTCTCAGACTTCCAAAATCGCTAAAACTGCAATGCAGATATTGTCTGCACTCGTTAAACAAAAACAAATTGACTAATTTGTAGCATTTAAATAGAAAAAAAAAATTAAAAACATTGGGATTTTAAGATGTTTATATGCAAACTACATCAGTAAGTAAGTTACTAATAAAATTTTTAATTTTTCCAAAATCCAATTGTTTACATTGTTGTTTTTGCTATTTAATGCATAAATAAAAAATATTTATGAAGTACATTAATTTTGTGTCTTAAAAATCTGCGGTGCAGACTTTTTTTCATCGGATTTGCAGATTTCGTAAATATTTTCATGGCAACACTGGCGCCACTCCATATTATATGTATATCGGTTTATGCTAGAATTTTAATTTATATAACAGAAAAAAAAAATAAAATTTTCGTTTAAAAAATATAAAATAAAATATTTATCTAATAATAATAACATATTATGTACTTTTCTTGCAGGCAGTTTATATGGCAACAACAGTACCACAAAATATTAAGGGAAGTAAAATAGCCGGAAGACATACACCAACCAGAAACAGTCTACGTCATAGCAGAATGCTAGTTGTAAACAAAACTTATAATGGTAAATTTAAATGGTATTTAATTATTTGTATTTTTATTTAACTATATCAAGGTAAATTATTTAGTTTTATTCATTCGATCTTTTTTTTTTTTGAAAACACTAGTTTGACATTTTTATCGAAATGTCAAACTCTGATTAATTTTCTATGACAAAAAATTTTATTTGAAATTTCTTGTACCACACTGAGGTAGAAGAAATTGTCAACAGAACATAAACATTTATAACTAAGGAACTATATCAAATATCCCATAAAAAAATGCAGTAAATCTCAAACAATTAAAAAAAAAGTTTTAAATGGCGCCCAACATAATTTTGGGTCATTTTACATCGAATAATACGAATATAATGCACTTCCGAAATGCGATTACAATCGCACTACTATTCTGACTGGCAGAAAAAAATATAGTGTTTTTTTTTCTTTCAGTTCAAAAACGGTGGGATTTTTTTTTATTAAGTGGGATTTTAAAATTCTCATCTGACAGCACTTTTTTTAGAATAAGTTTTAGAATTATGGATTTGTCAGCTAACACATATGTTAAGGCGAAAATAGTGTTTTTTAAATGAAGTTCCTTAAATGGCAGTTTTCGTATGGGGGTAAATCCAAGCAAACCAACCGTTATGCCATAATTAGCAGATTTCGAATGGGATGTTTGCGCTTAGATCATTATAGGCATCAGATGTTTACGTCCTGTTAATCTCGTAATCATCAAAACAAATCATATGAATTTTGTTTCATTTTTCAAGGTTTCTTGAACAATTTTATCGATGCGAGAGTTACAAATCGTAGGCACTTATACACACGAGGAAACTGATTTTCCAGAATTTTTGAGACATCTGTCAATGTTCAAGATCAGCCAAAGTTAAGGTCGAATTTACATTTCTTTTTTCAAATTTGAGCGATTTCACATGATTTATTTATTAAGATTAAGATTATGTATTATGTAGCCCTATTGTGAGATTTCGCCCGAACAACATACCACACGGAAAATTTGACACTTCACTTTTCGCCTATTGTGAGTTTCACCTTAAATTTTGCGTTCAAAAAATTCCCCTTATTGTGACTATTCATTTCGGGTGGAACGTAATACCATTTACGGCCTAAACATTCACTTATTTTTAGCAGGCAAACGAAATTTCGTTCGGGCGAAACTCACAATAGCAGTTAAAATTCCGGGCGAACAAAAATCTTTAAGCCTAGTACGCTGCTGATGCGAAACGAAAATTTCCTGTGATCTCCAAACAGACAACGAAACGCTTGCGAAAACACAACGGAAAATATCCTTGGAGAGTTTCACTAATACCAAAAACAAAATCAAACATAAACGCAAAAAATCAGAGAAACCCATGATGTAAGAAAATGATAAACAAAAAAAACACAAATATAACTCAAATGTCATTTTTCCGCACACAATAAATAGTCTGTATAATTAATTCAGTGCGAAAAAGGAGCGGAGACTTCTCCAAATAATCTGCTACAATTATAAATTTCGCTCTTTGAACAGCGTACTGCAAAACGAAAAGCAGAACGAAATTTTCCGTTTATGATTTCGTTATGCCATTTTTGTATGGGATTTTTCGTTTCGCATCAGCAGCGTACTAGGCTTTAAGGTGAAATATTTTTCGGTTGAAGCTCACAATAAGGCTGATTTTATTTACACATTTTTAATAATTTACAAAACAATTTCTTTTCAGGTTCACCCTTCCCTAACCCTATGAAATTTCGCTTCCCAAGGTTAACAAGGATTTTACTTCAATTAGAGCTTATCACCGGTATATTAATAACATTTTTAGGAGTTTGGATTTTGCTACTTGCTCCCCATACAGACATTCAAGATAATCCCTACTGGAGTGGATTGGCGGTAAGTTCAATAAAATTACACATTGAAGTTCAATAATTTATACTAAAACAAAAATTTCTTTATTTTTTTCTTTTAGCTTGTATTTTCGGGTATTCTGGGGCTTGTTCTGATACGCTACAAGCGTATTAAACGCCACAAACCCCGAGAGTATTGTTTTCTCTTTACTAAATTTAATTCCTATATTCTTGCTATACTAGCAACTTTGCTATGCGCCATTGCTTTTAGTTGTGCGGCAATTCACATAATCCGGCTATCAGCCCAGGATACTAAATGTGTTTCATCGGATATATTGTTAGAGCATGCTGCATGTCAATGCACCTTTAATACCAATAGTATTCCAGTCACAAATGGAACGCTAAGAGACCTCAATCCGGCTCCAGATAGTAGTTATTCAGTCCATTACAGGTTTGCAATAGATTTTTTTTTTTAATTACATTCAAATTTTACATATTGTTAAATTATATCATTTGCAGAGAACTGAGTTGCAGTGAGATCAAAGGCGTTTGGATGACAATTTTAAATCTCTCATTAGTTTTAAATTGCTTAGGATTTTTACTTGCGATAATTTATTTAATTCTATTGTTTTTCTTTAGATACCGAACATTTTATACATCGGTACAAACAAGTGTATTTTGAATAGTTTTTATATTAAATGTATGTATATGTAAGTACATTAGGTACCTATAGATACAAAATTTGTTTTTTTTTTAATTTTTATTATAAATATCTACTACATATAGTTTTTTTTTATCACACTTTTAATGAATGACTTTAATTGTACCTCTATTTACTTTTTGTACTTAAAATAGTTTTTAAGATTTATTTTTAAATTAATTAAAATGAATATGAAAAAGCAAAATGTACCCACTCAATAATTATGTATATACTAGTTTTAAAATAAATATATAAAAATGGAGTTTCACATAAAAAATGGTAATAAATAACTAAAAAACTATTCTAGTGGTTTTGAGTGTTATTTTCTGCAATAATTAATGTTATGTATTGTTTAAATGCATTTTTCTTTGTACAAGGTGGGGCAAAATCAATTCCATAATGTCACAAATTTGTGTTTCGAAATCTTTATCGTTGTCCGAGCTGTGTGAGGTGTTGATCTATCCTATACTGGAACCAACAGGAATAATAAAAAGTAGGCAACTTTTTAAAAAGTCTCTTATAATTTAAACGAGAAGAAGAGGAATAAACCTGAAAATCTTAACCATTGTGCATAATATTTTAAACAATGAATGGAATTGAATAGTTTCAGCAGACTTCGTTTTGATTCCGGTCGCTTCTGAACTTCGAATGGAAAACCACATTAGATTACCAATAATAGTCAGTTCATACTTACGCACACCTTGCGATTTTGAAAATATGTAAGATTTTGTTTAGCGATTCCTTAAAAATTTAGCCTAAAATTTTTTATTCAACAAGAGAATGTTAAGAAATGTTTTAAGAAAATCGATCAAATTCTTTTCCAAAGATTTTAGAAAGTACTTCAAACTGACAAGGGGTGTAAGCTCCACTTTTAGTCTTAAGCCCAGATTAGAAACATATAACCTTTTTAATATTAAGGCAAAGATAAACAATTTTCTTTACAAAAGTGTAAATTGTATATTTTTTTTATTATTTTACTTAGCATGACTTTACATATTTTATTTTTATAATATAAATACAAAATTATTATGAATTTAATAATTTTTTTTTAAGAATACCATCAAGATGTGTCACAACGAAATGAATATAAAATGGGCAAGTTTAATTTATAAGAACCTTTTTATAAAAAAAAAAAAATTTAAACTTGATTTTATGCCTAATGCATTTTATGTATTTTTTTGTATATAAATGAATACGGTTGTGCAATAAAGAGTTTCGTATTTTTTGGTATCACATAATTTTACATTTCTTATAAATCTAAAAAAAAATAATTTGTTTGTTGCTTCTTAATTTAATTTGAATAGATATAGGTACACTATTTCATTATTATTTCAGCTGGTGGCAGTATACTTTCACCATATAAACTGTACCAAATGCTTGAGAACCATATAGTCTTGTCAACCCATTCGCTTCCTGCTATCACATGTCCTATATATGGTGAATCGCGAGACCTTTAATAAGAAAATTGTTATCATATTTTATTGTCTTATTATTTACTTTGAATTTCATACCTTAAAATTTGTTTTTTATTGCTTTCAACAAATGTAATAGCCCAAGTCCATTGGGAATCTCTTTTCTTTTCACAACCCAAATAGGCAGTAACGGAATGCAAAAAAATTTCCCTTACAATTGTTAAAGTTAAGTTCTTTTCACGTTTTAGTATTACAATTTTTCCATCCCTCAGCTCAACATGATACCATTTTAATGACTTGGTTTTATTGTCGGCAAATTTAAGCTCTTTGCCAGGTGTTACAGTAGCCAAATTCTTAACAGCTCTCTGGACATCTTTAAGCATTTCGATAGGTTTCAAAACCAAATCATTGTGTTTACGATCTTCTTCGGGCCAATATGACCAACTTAGAACAGCATCGAAAACTTTTGTGTCATGATGTAGGGGTCGCTCTAAGTTTCCATTGAGAATAACTTCGTATAGTGTGACTTCGTGAGTAGATGCATTCATTTTCGGTGCTAATTCTTGACAAATTTCATAGGCAGTTTTAGTTGGTGTAATTGTAACGTTTACTTGGTTCTTTTCCTAAAATTAAATTTATAAAAAATTTAAGAAAATGATAATTTAAACTAAAAAAAGAATGTTATATAAGACGATTAAACTCTACAACTTATTAATGAACGAAAAAAATGATAATGTTGAAAAAAGTAAATAAGAAGATTTTTCAAAAAATTTTAAAAATTGCTTAGATAAATTTAAATTAATCCTTATGAGAAAAGATTAAAGAGATAGACCGTACGAACACTTGAATTAAAAAAATGATGAGAAGTAGATACTGAAAAGAGCATAAATTTCTTAGATCGTAATACGACAAAAACAATTTCGGCTGCGAAACGATATAGAGAAACGAAATTGGGAATTTCGTCTATTTTTTTGTAAGGTGTTCGAAGAAAAAGAAATTATTTTTTACCGTTGAATCAGAATTATTGTTAAGTGTTATCCACATTTTAATATCTCCCGACTTTTTCACAGCATCCGTGAATGTGTCTGCTCCAAAGTAATACTTTTGAAGGCACACAAGCATTTCTTGTTCCCGTTTCTGAAAAAAAATTAAACATAGTAGGTACAATTACCAGTTGGAAATAAATTGTTAATATACAAACTTACAATTTCTTCCTCAGTAAATGGAAAAAGATGTTTGTAAAGATTAACCAAATCCACAATCACGTCAGCTTCTTTTTGGGAATAAGTCATTTCCTCCACCTATACAGAAATACAAGTTGAAATAATTTTATTAAAATAAAATATTTATTATGTTTTTTTTTTTTTTTTTAATTATAATTACCGCATTTTGCAGAAGCGTCGGACCCCAAATCATTGCCAAATTATTCACACCCATTTTGTTTTTCTGCTTTTGCGAATTTATAAATGCCAAATGACCTATAATCCTTTTCAATGTTTCTCTTTCGATAACATGCAATCGACTTAATAATTCCTTATAAGATTCAATTTTTGTTTGCATCGAATCGAGAGCAGTTATACTGATGAAACTTTCAGATGTTTTTCCCAATAATCGAACTGGTAAATCACGCATAAATCGTTTTAAGGCGTTGGCCACATCATGCTCATTGAATTCATTTCGTGTTATCTCAACGTTAAATGCATCAGCACGAAATTGTGTTAGTAATTTTAGAATTGAATTTTCTGACCCCGATTTACGATATATTCCTTCTGACATCGAACCATGTATGTAGACGAAGTTAATGCATTTATCAACCAAAACCGGAACATTAAATTTGGTTAATTGTTGTTCATCCAATGTGCAGCCATTATTATGAGCAACTTCGCGGATAATGTGACGCCATATTTTAGTTTCTCGAGCTGATGTCATAATCATATAAACGGTGTGTGGTGGGCAATCTATCATCAAAATTGGACCTTTTTCCACATGAAGGTTTTCTATGGACTCGTCGTTTTCTTTCAATACTGGAAGAACATAGAAAGTTTATTAAAATTAGAATTATCAAAATTTCGAGATTTGTACCAGTATATATTTACTTAAATCTAATAAGATTAAAATGTTTCCACTTGATTTTTTTATCTTTCAAAACCATATCGGCAAAAATATATGATTAGAATGGCCAGGTAGGTCGTTTCTGAGAACATATTGAAAAAATTTGACGCGAAGGTACCCCAATGTTGGCTTTTAGCCGGTATTTTTTCCTTTACAATTTTTCTTTGTTACGGCCTATAGCAGATGGTGATCACATTTAATTTGCATACAAAATTCTCTCAAAATTAAACTAAGCTTAAATTTTAGCCGAGTGGTACGCAGCTCCAGATAAAAAATAATATTATTCACTCGATACATCTCGATACATTAAAAATATAATCCGGGTGTAAATTATATAAATTCAATGGCAAAAAATTTTAAACAACTTCATGTTAGCATGATACTACTAAACAATTTACAAACTTTAAAGCTCGTTACAAAAATATTCTTAGTTTTAAAAAAATATTCTTAGTTTTAAACATATTTTATCTAGTATCATACTAAACCTATTTTCTCAATAACCTTCAACTGAACACGCTTAAAAAAGTGACAGTTCGTTTAAACAAGTAAGAAAACATACAATTTTTATATTTTTAATTGTCAAAGTGACATTTGGAGTTAATATATTACTAACGTTAAAATAGGCTTTTGGTGATTCTGATTTTAATAAAAACTTCTTGCTAGAAGTTGCTACTTGTCATTTTTTTTATGGGATTTGACAGCAAAATGTGCTACATCGTACGACGTTGTACAACGTTTCGAGTTACCAAACAGTCATAAATGTCAAAATTTAGCAAGGGTTAAAGCCTTAGAATGACCGCGTTCAGGTTGCACTAAGCGAGGCTAGTCTTACTAAGATACTCGAGTATCCAGTATGTTTCTGAACGCAAATCAGCTGTTGTTGACATTTCTCATAGGATAGATGAGTAGCCCAAAAATTTAACCATAGCTTGAGATTTTTTTTGCAAAAAAACAGCACCTATGACACAAAGCTATCCCTGTCACTTTGGATATGCAAACCTGGTGAGGCACCAAATAAAAAAAAAACCAAAATGATCCCAATCTCTGATTTTGGGAAGCTATAGGAAAGTGTTTCGAAATTTTAAAACGTTAAAATAGTGAAAATTTTAAATACAAAAGTGAAATAAAAGTGAAACATAGTGAATACTTGCAATAATAAAACAGCTAAAAATTCTTTTTCTCTATAGCGCTCCATCATTTAGCTGTCCAACTGCCAGCCTTCCCTTTGTGAATTCATTTGTGTTTGTGTAACTGACACTATTTCGAAAAAAGTCTCACTTTTTGCTCGATATGCACGTCTATTTCTTCTTCTAAGGTTTAAACTTATAAAAGTGGAAGCTAAAATTTTGCTAAACCTGAGTACTAGGCTTATAGAAACAAAACTATATTTTTCATTGTGAACTAACCCATATTTTAAAACTTCACCTTGCGCATGGTGAAAATATTTTTCAATAAAAATTGCGATCTTTCACTCCAACACCAAGCTGGTGAATAGAAATAGTATGACTACTTATTTGATGTTTGAATGTAGTGAAAAGCTAGCACTAGCGCACGGTGGCGTGGAATTATACATAAATTACAAAAAAAATTATGTTGTTTGTGTATCTAGGAGATAAAATCTTACAGCCATATTATTCACTCTAAATTAAATTTAAAATCCATACAATAAATCCGGATGTATTAATGTGGTAAATGTTGGTGCGAACACCAATTTGAAATCTCGAAATAACGAACATAGTACAAAACTTAGAATTTTCCCGCAATATTTGGTAAAAGTCCGGAATGTATTTTTTTTATAATATTCCTGCCGGACTTTTGTCAACAGTTTTCTTCCACAGTTCGACCTTGGGTGGACTGCTTCGCGGGTTCCAAGGATTTTAACTCTTTTTTTTCCCGCTCACGCTACTGCATTGCTTAGTTCAGGATTCGTTTATTGTTTTGGCACCTGGTTCAGGGTTCAATGTCAACAACAAAAGTCGTTTACCGAAATGCATGGTAATTAAAATCCGGAATTAATAATTAAAATAAAACATTTCGTACTTTTACCAATGTTCGTGAGTTTACAATGGGTGCGTTCAATCGATTACGTTTTACATCTGAATTTTCAGATTTCTGAATTTTTGGAGCTTCTGATTGGCCAGCTGTCATAAAAAGTTAGATGACTTTTAGTGACTTTTAGTTACGTTTCATCTGAATTTTCAGACAAGAAATTCTCATCTGAAAATTGAGATGAAAGTTGTTTGTGGTGGGGGAAGTGCCAAAAGCACACATAAAAGCTGAACTTTATAATTTTCGTCTTGTTGGTGGTTGATTTTTTTAGTTTTTGTCATGAAAATTTAATACTTATTTAAATGAACGAACTTTTTGTTTATTGTTTAGTGAATTTTTAAATCAACAATTTTTTTAATTGATGTTTGGAAAGTTTTTCTATGTTTTTGTAAGTCATACATATCAATAAAAGGACTTTTAATGAAGGTAATGAAACCTGTTGCTGATTTAGTTACATATATTTTCATCCTCACAACAACTCACTCTCAATGTTTAATTTACAAATGTAATTAAAGTTCTATTTTATTTCGCTTCAATGTAAATCCTTTAGGTAAATGCAGGAATTTGACACAATGACTTTCGACTGAAATTTCAGATTTTTTTTGCGTCCAACGACATAAATTCAGAAATCTGAAAATTCAGATGTTAAGCTATTTTAATTGAACCCGCCCAATGAAAATTCACCTCGAGTACTTTTTTGAAACTTACCTATGCATCGAGCTTTACGTAAATCCATCTTTTCAATATTTATATTTGCTTCACTTAAAAAATATAGATTTCTTTTAATTTTCTTCATAATCAGCCATGTTCCACTCCATTCGGATGTTATTGAATTCTAAATTTAAAAAAAATTTAATTTATTAATGGTTTATTATAAAAATTTTATTTGTATCTACCTTTAAGTAGCACCACCCTGCTCGGTAGAAAGAATAAGTATGCTTTGTGGGAAATACATTTGTTAAACTTTCCATGATTTTTTGCATCCAAACTGATCTGTTGTTAAAAAATTAAATTTTAAATTAATAAACGAGTACATTTAAAAAAAATTTAATGGTAGATATTTTCTTAATTTTACATTTTTAAGATCTCAATGTTTAAAATATAAATAAATACATGTTTGTATAAATAGAGTTTAGTTTGTACAAAAACACAATGATAATGAATATTTAAAAAAAATTGATGCTAACACAATCAACGAACAACGATAATAACTAAGCCTTATAGGCCCATATTTTATGAAAAAAGAAAGAGATTTGAAGCACTGTTCTGGCTTTAAGTTCTTACACACCATAATATATAAACCTATTTATTATTCTTCAAAACTAAATTGGGACCGAATATACGAACAAAGTTTTGATACTAACATTACAGTTAAAATTAATTATATAGAAGAAAAAAAAACAAAAACAAAAACAAAAAAAATATAGTCATAAAGTATTAACGAAGCACGTATGAATCATGTCATAATAAAAACACGTAGGTACCTAAATAGTAAATACATTTGAAGTAAAAAATATGCATGACTGGATCGTACGAACTTGCTCTTGTAAATAGTAAATACCTAACTTTAATGTACCTAAAAATTAAAGAATGGGTTAGTGATATTTGCAAGAAAACTATAATCCCAAAAAGGAAACCCCCAAGCCAAAATTCGCAAGTTAAAACCTATTGTTTTACCTAGGAAGGTACATACCGTTATTTTAGCAAAAGAAAATATTTATTAGGAATTTAGTTCATAGGTCGCCCATCCTCGTGGGGATTTTGTCTTGTTGGATTGCATTTTGTTGGGGATTTCTTCCGATCGATTTCTTTGTTTTGGTGATTACTTATTTTTCCTTCAATAATCTTATGATATACATATTTAGCAAAAATTGTTATTTGAAAAAAACTTTATTTTCAAATTTTTTAAATGCAATATTTTTATAATGTATAAAATCATTAAAAATTAAAAATCGACCGAGCCATTAAAAAGCTATTTACTTTTTTATTATTTTTTCTTAATGAAACCAATACTTGCTATAGATATATAAGACAAGTAAAAATGAAACAAAGACATTTATCGCTTAAAAGTTTAAACAAAAAGCTCAACGAATCACTATTGAATGGAAAATTGAAAATCAAAAGTCTGGAAAACCTAAGCAGAGTGTTTTGCAAATTTTCGCAATTTTCTACAATAGCCGCGTGTTATTATTAACGGATCTAGATCAGGACCACGTAAAACAACAACCACATTGGGATTTTAAAGATCCGAAAATAAGTTCTTACTCTGGCAAGTAGATGGCAAATGGTTACAAATGGTAAGGTAGTGCAAACTGTAGTGTGAAGAAAAAAGACAGTAGGCGTGTTTTCATGCAAGCTCGGGGGGAATTGGTTAAAAAAAAAACGACAACGGGGATTAGCTATACCATTACAGAAACAAAATGGAGTTTTTACTCAAACTATCGATAAAAAGTATGTAATTCACCCTGATAATACAGTCTACCACTGGTTCACTACGTAGTGAAAAGTCACAATCGAAATAGGGTTTTAGATATCATTTTGGTATAGTCCAATAAGCCCCACGGAAATAAAGATTGTCGGTCTTATTTCTTAAAATAGAAGGTTTTGTTCCATTTTTAAATTGAAACAAAAGCTGTGCGTTTTAATTGCTTTTTCTTGAAGGTTACAATTCATAGTTATAATACGACGCGAACCATTCCCTAAAAAAACAAAAAACGATTTTAAACTTTGTTAACAGTTTTCTTGGACAACAGTACCTTGGGTGGCCCGATTCGCGGGTTCCAAGGATTTTAACTCCCTCTTTGGTTCCTCTATCCCGCTCACTCAACTCCGTTCCTCCCTTTAGGTTATGTTCAGTCGTCATTCAAGACGCAAATAGAAACAGTTTTCTTGGACAACTTTATAAAATTAAATTTAAGTACATACATACATACATGTATGAATAATTATTGAATCAATTCAGAAAGAAAATAACAAATAAAAGGTCCAAATAAATAAATAAAATAGTTCTAAGTCTTATATATAGTAGTACATATATATAGAATTTTTATTATTAAAAAAAACCTTCCTATAGAAAGGAAATAACTGCCATGGGTGTTAATGCTTTTTTTGTGGTGGGTCTTATTGCCACTCCAAAAAGGAAAAAAGTCCACGCAGGTGTTATTTCCTTTTATTTAAGGAAATACGATCCATGGGCTTTATTCTTATTGCACTAGACCGGTAAACAATATAGGTTTGTTTGATGTAAGCCCTGGGGCGCACTGAGTCACCCTGAACTCGCTAGAAGGTGTTTTATGTACTAGCACGTTTTTTCGCCCCTATTCATGTGTGTTCTGGCGAGCTCTGAATGACAATCACGAGACCCAGGTTTTTCTTGGGGCAAAAATTCAGAGCTGTCAAATTCAAATTCAGCTGTTGGCATGCAGGCAAAAACAAATGTTGATGACAAATTTCTTAATAAATATGAGATATTTTGTTTACAATATTGTTATTTATTTGTTTCATGTAATTAAAGACGAAATGTCAAAATATACAATATAGACGTCATATAGTATAAATGTTAAGGGAAATTAACCAAAAAATGACATGGTGAAATTTGTAGTACTGAAGAGTTCGATGTAAAATGAAAACCCGGGCAGCCCTGAGTTTTTTGACAGTTGATTGACGATCCCTAGGTCTCGTCCTGGGAAAATCGAAAAACAGACGTATAATTACAAACTTATGAAGCCAGAAAACTATTCTTTTATTTGGTTATGAAATAAACTTGATAATGAATAGTTTTTTTGTTTTTAAACTCAAAATGCAAAAAAAAATTTATAAAAATTGTAGGCATACGTGCTACTTTAGTTTTAGGAAGTAAAGGAACACGCCTAAAAACAAAAATTGAATTACTCGCACAGAATCACTTGAAAAAGTGGTTAGAAGAAAAAAGAAAAATTCATATTCGATTTGTAAGGCCTTCATCATGTGTGTCGCAAGTCATATCGCTTCTTGAATTGCTTTTCGCATCACATAACTTGCCACACTGGCACTACTGTGCTTACAGCCTAAAAAAACTTATTTAGTTTTTGAGAAAATTGAACATTACAAAAATTGATTAATTCTATTAAATAAGTTAATAAAAAATGGGTAAAGGTCAGAATTTCAGAAACCCAAATTCCGAAAAATTATATAAAAAAAAAAAATTCAAATTTTACTACGGGATTTTGGGTTTTCTGGACTTTGGATTTTCGGTCTTTTGAGTTTTCTGGATTTTGGTTTTTTCTAGATTATGGAATTTCCAGATAATGGGTTTCAAATTCTTGTTATGATAAAATACATCTCGTCTTATTTGGTTCGCATTCGGCAGAAAATTATAGGTCCCCTCCAGAAATGGCTAAGAGTTGGTTATCAAAACGAGCTGTCGCACCATTAATTAACTTATTTAAACTCTTTAAATTATAGTTTTAAATTTTCATTGAGAAAGTCGAATGTTTAAAATTTAAAAAAAAAAACTGTTAAAACATACCTCTCTGACTCCTTGCCGACTCCATACAAATGACAAACTCTGGACATTTTACAATTGCCGGAAGTTCCACTGCTCATGATCACATTTGGATTGGTCATTTGCATCTGCATTTGGGAAGATTGATTTTTTGGAACCGATGTTGTTAATTCAAAACAATAGAAATGTGTTGAGTTGTCTGTAACACGACTATTGCTTACACATTGCAGGGTTGTGATATTTTCCAGAGGAATTATTTCTTTGGGAGTTTTCATTTCACTGTCCAGGTAGGTCTGAAATTGCTTATCGCGGAGAATTGCTTTACGGTTCTGAATTTCTTTCAGAATATCCTCAACCACACCACTAGGAAAACGAATCAATGGACCTTCATAACGCACCAAATATGGTGAAAGCGTAGGTCTTGGAATCATAGCGATGGGAACTTTCACATCCATCGAACGATTCGATCGAAAACTGGTCTTTCGCTTGAGTGCATCGACACGAGTTCTCATACTCGAGAGCATGTTCTTTGAGAATTTGGCCGTTCTGGACTTAAGTTCAGCTGTTGAATATGAAGATGAAGATGATTTTGAATCAGAACCCGATATGGCTTCAAGGTACGTTGGGGGACATTCGCCTTCGAAATGTTGAAGCTTATCGAAGGGATTTACTCGGGCCTGCGGGGACTTTTCATCATTGACAAACCAGTTTGTCTGTTTCTGAGAAGGTCGCGACAGATCAGGAGTCGTTGTTGATGTTGAAGTTTCATCGACTGACGATAGATACGATTGGACTTCACACTCTTCGACAATATTTTCCATGCTGTCACATCTGAGGTTGGGATTTTGATGAATTATCTGCACCTTTGATGTTGGTGAGGGTGGAGCTACAGGAGGTGTATTTCGAACACTTGCTTTTTTTGTACTTGTTGCTTGACATGATGATTCTGATGATTCAATTGCAGCTGCAGCGGCCGATGTACTAGCGACGTTGCTGTTATCCTCTTCAGATGTACATATGCTCTGTTCGTCACCTGATTGTTGTGCACTAGGGATGCGGCCATAGGTCTCTTCTTGGAGCATATGCTCCAGCAGAAGAAGCTGATTGCTTTTGTTGCTTTCACCAACCGAAGATGATTGACGATGATTAAGAGTAAGTGGATCAAACTCATTGAGTACATCTTTAACAGCTGCCGGTTGACGAGAAACTCGATACGAATTAACTGGTGGTCTACCCGGACTTATGTTCAATTTCCTCATTTGAGGAGTCAAAAGATCATTCGAACTGGATTCCATTTCGAAAAGTTTTCCATAAGTAGCTTCTTGATTAGCATATAATGGCTCAGGAGATGATGAGCCCTCGTCTTCATTTTCTTCATGATATTCCCATGAGTCACTTCGATCGGGCTTGGGAGTTGCAGCCTCTTCTAAGCGAATAATTTCTTTCAGCCTCAAGGACTCAAGACGATAGGCTTCTTCTTGTTCTCTGATGCGAATTTCTGTTGAATCGACAGTGGCTCGTGTTGAACATGGCACATCATCGCCAACATTTCGCAATTCAATTGGTTCGTAGTTCTTTCTTCGTTTTTGTCTTGTTGGAGGTGCTATTGGCTTAAGCTTCCCATATATTACTTCATCTTTCGATACAATTCTAGGTGATGATGGAGGTGGTGGTGGAGGCGGAAATTTAGGCATTGGCTTTGACAATTCAGCTGAACTTCTGTTATTATCATCTGCCAAATTGTTATTGCTACCCTGTTTGCTAGATTCTAAAGAACTACCAGCAGAATTATGGGGCGGTGAATTTAAAGTTTTCGAAGATGTTGCATTCCTTGATAATTCCGTAGTTGTTTCACTATTTCCCATTGCATCATCATACGAAGGACACGGATAGTCTTCATTCAATGATTGAACTTTGATACTTCGAGGAACTTCATACGAACCATCATCGACTACATCGCCGTTGTTTGTCAAATCAACAACACCGTTAGTTTTGTTCATGGGACTGCTAAATGAAATAGACTTAAAGACTGGATCATTTGGAGGAACAGTCTGAGGTCGTTCAATATCATACTCTGCAGATGCTGCAGCTCTCTTTGTTTTGTCCTTTTTGGTCAAAGTGAAGTTATTTCCAATGGTATTGATCTTCTTGCCAACATTTTTCAAACGAAATGAAGCATCTGCACTTAAATTATTGATAAGATCTTGAGAGGTTTTGAAGTTTTTGTCTAGCTTGTGTTTGGCACCTTTGGCTTTCATGGCAACTCTTTCACTTATCGATTCGCTAAGCAGTTTTGAAGTTGTTCCAATGGACTTTAGTAGATCACTGCAATTGAAGAAAACTCGATAAATGGATATGTTGGAGATTTCAAGTATAGGTACATTATGTGTAATATCATTTTATATAATCATGACGTTGTTAGTATATTGCTACGAATCAAACGGTGTTTTCATAAGAAAGTTGGTGAAATTCATTTGGTTAGTTGGTGTTATGTTTAAGTGTTGTGTTAGTGGAGATATTGTTATAAAAAGGAAGCTTCAAGATGTACTCATTATATATATTATAGAACAAGATTTAATAATTATTGTATCCATTTCACCCAATTAGAAAAAATAGGTCTAATAGATTTTAGCAAAGGTATACAAATTTTACTATATCTCTACACTTAGCTTAACTGAGCAAAAACTCTTTAACTTTTTCTGGTGTCATTGATAATTAAGATTCTTTTTATTATACAAATATCGGTTTGGACCAAGTAATTAAAAATATGAAAAAAACTATTCACAAGCCGATCTTTGGAACTCATTAGGACAAAAAGTGGAATGTGACTGTTCTAAACATTAAAGGTATAATAGGTGTGATTTTTGCAATCCCGGGGACAATTGGTTGAAAAAAACGACAACGGAGATCAGCGACGCCATCACAGAAACAAAATGGAGTTTTAATACAAACTATCGATAACAAGTTTAGTAATTCACGCTTGTAATACAGTTTTTCTGCGCAATTAAGTTAACCCCCGAGAATTCTCTTAGAATTTAGCTAAGCCCGCAGGGGATAAGTTGTGGTTGCATTTAACATGTATAAATTGTTTAGCACCAACTTATTCCCCCCGGCAAAAAAACACGCCTTACATATCATAAGCATTTCGTTGTAGATGTAAAATAAAATAAAATAAAATAACTCAATAACAGGCCCTCGTCATGTAGACTAGGCTTGACGATATCGTTTTCGATATCGCGAACGATAATAAAGCTTCAATTGAGCTATCGTCCAAGAGATATCGCACGCTCTAAACTATTCTTCACGATACCACCAGACACCAGTGACCATCTTTCAGTAGTTCCGAAACTTAAGTCAGCATGAGAGCGATAGACGATAGATACAGTATCGATCAGAGCTATCGTTTTAACGATTGTCGTTCGTTAAATTATCACGATGAAGATCCACGTGTTATAATTAGATCCATTGAAGTCGCTGGTCATGTTTATTATTAAATTTCTGAAGATAGATTTTGGTAAAGCCGACCGACGCACGATTGAACCGTTCAGATTAATGGTATTTGAAAATTCTACCTATGATGGAATCTCTACATCTTGAAATGGATATTCACAATTTTTTCTCTTTTTAAAAAGCTACGTGGGATCGAAATCGAGTTGTGGTAAGCTGTGTGTAAAGCTTTTGCCTCGCATTTTCCATGCCATTAAGGTAATATCATAAGCGTTTTCATTTTTTCAGTTTTGCGCATCTGTCATAACCCATAGGTTATCGAAGAAAATGGCGGTTCCAGTGCCCCTTCAACGGTGCAGTATTTTATTGTTGTGTCTAATATTGCAGTGAGTAGTTTTTGTTTGCACTCAAACTTCCATTTTTTATTTCAGACAATTTCAACTTTGACAACCTGCGCAATATATGAGGTATTATCTTAGATTTGTGTAGGTACTGTGATTTTTCATTCAATTATGCAGGATGAAGATATAAAATATCTACCCGGGAGACATCATTTTATACAATGGATACCTTTATAACTTTCATAAAATCTTTCCAAGGATGGGCCTTAGTTGTTGTAGAGATCAATCTATAGAAACGTCCTTATATCTTTTGTGGAAAAGGTAGGTTATATAAGGGATTTTCCAATAGGGTAGATTTTGACAGTTGTTCATGGCGGCCATGTTTTTTTATTTTTTGTTAATTTTTCTAGTCCGGGTACATGCAAAGAAATTCAATGTTTGGTGTCTATTGTGGGCATCATCGGTTGTGTCTCTTCGAAGACGAAGATGGCATTGTTGTCATCACGCATCAATGGATAGCTCTACCGATCAATGATAATCAATTTCTTTTGGTCCAAATTTGAGTATATGGATTTGAACGACATGTGGTTCCTAAATGAGGGTGCTACACGTGCCACACACCTGTCATTCAGTCTATCAGTCAACCAGTCTGCTAGTTGGAGGAGCCTTTGGCATTCTGCACACGAAAAGTCTAGTCATAGGTAGCGTATAAGATTCGCCATGCAGATACGATTCCACTACCGCTAGCCTTCTGCAATCTGCACACGAAGCGTCACCGCGTAACACTAAACATTTTCAATCAATTTCACACAATTTTGACATGAATTGACATTTGACATTGAGAATTCACCAAAATGTTAAGTTGATAAGACAAAAAAGGGCAGCTTACGCCTCGTGTGCGGTTGTCTATTAAAACACACGACGCACGTGAGCTACAAACAAGCCGGAAATAATTGAAGTATGCGTCTATGAAGAGAAACTTCGTGTGCAGAAGGCCTAAGCCAGCATCGCACTACGATTTTTACTATTCCTAGCGATACTAAACAAGACAAAGTGAGACTATTGTCAGATCTGTCAGTGAAAAAACAGTTCCAAATGTCTTACAACCGTTATTGTAAGACGACAATCTGACAAAAAGTTGTCAGGTATCTTACAATCGTCTGAACACACAATTTTTATCATTGTCAGTCGATAAGGAAATTGTCAGACTCATTGGTCATTGTCAGATGTTTTAATTGAAAACATCTTACAATTGCCGACAATTTCTTCATTGTTCGAAATGTCAATGAGTTGGTTGAAGAGAGATAAAAAAATAGCTGACAATCAAATTGGGAAGAAATCTACCAACCATGGGAACTGACAATTTTTCATTGTAAGAAATATGTCAATTGTCAGCTAATTGCTGTTAGCTATTGTCAGACCATTGACAGTTCTGACCATATTGTAAGATCTGACAATCGTCTGTACTTAGCTTAAGTTATAATCAAAAACCTTCAATATCGGTCTCTTATATAAGTTACAAAACCAGAGACACCTAACACTTGAGGAATCGTAAAATTTTTGTGTAGTTATGTCACAGAGAAAACTCACGCTTGTGGAACTGGGTCACTACAGGTATGAAACTTCCAAAACTTACATACATTGTTGAGACAGACGAGACTCTGTAAATTTCAGTTAAAAAATTACGGACTCGTCTCGGATATTTTAGAGACAGTATATTCTCGATATCGTCACGGAAAATTGAGATCAATCAGGAACCGAGACTTTTCTTTTATCGTGACCACTTAGCCCTATTTTTTACAATGAAAGAAATTTTTTTAATTTGTATGATGCGAAGAAAGTTTCGTGAAAAATACTCTCTAAAAAATAGAAAGGAAATCAATTTTATCAAAAACATAGAAGCCTTAAAGTAAAAATCTTCATACACAAACCACTTCAACCAATGCACATATGTATATAGAAAATTGCATTTAATTTAAGTGGATATTTTGAGTACAAGACGTAACGTCCCAAAGACATTTTGGCTAAATCGAATCAGTTCCAGTTAATGCAATTGCAAAGCACACACATTTCAAATTTTTTCTTTTGAAAGACGCGGCTTAAAATAGTCAACGTTAACCGCATTCAATTTTTTAAAAAGTATAATAGATATGTTTTTTTTTAAATCAACTTACAAGTTAAAATATTTTCACTTAAAGAGTTTCACTGTTTTAGAATCTTGAGACAGAACTCAGCAACAACTTCAGTCGACTAAAGAAAATAAACTAAAATTCTATTCTTATGGAGTATTCAAATGGATTCTTCAAAACCAAGTAAGACCCTTTATGCTGCACAATTCTATATCACGATCACACTGTTGTAATTAAAAAAAAAAACTCCATAAGGAAACAAATCTAAATTTGGATCTTCACCCCAAAATTTGGAATTTTTCACAAGTCTCAGCTGAAGATCTTCTGCATTAGGGAGCGCGTGCCTTCATAAATATATTTTCTTTGTGATCAAGCGACATAACGCAGGATATAGGGGCGAATAACAAATGTAGTTCTCTTTGTGACAATTCCTATCTATAAATCTACATATTTAGGGATTTGTTGAGGATTTGAAAAAAAAACAAAATCGGGTGTATTAAAGCCAGAAATTCCTTTTCTTATAGTTATTTTAATCTAAATATACAACATATATGTATATACAAATAAAATGGTAACACACTACAGAGTCAAAATTGAAAATTTAGACCGAAAATGTAGGAAAGTCGTTAAAAAAACGAATTTGCATACTTTTAGGCGTAATTGCATACTTTTACTGGTTACATTTTGTATGTATTGGAAGGAGGAAATATTAATTCTTAGCACTGACAGACACTACGGAACTAACAATCAGTTAAACAAGTAACAACCGGGCGGACCAACTTAAATTTGTGGTAAAAAAAAGGAATTTCAGTGAAAAACAAAATCATATCACTATGACCGTAAAGCGAGAAACAGATTGGCACAGCAACTTTGACAACCACATCACTCATTTTAGAACCAGTGATTTTAAATGGCTTTGAATAAATTAACACAGCAAAATCGACATCGACATCAACGTTAGACCTAAACCCTAAATTCGATGTCGCTGTGCAAATGCTGCCAATTTTAAGGCAAAGTTTTTCAGGTTTATCAACACTCAAAAAATGAAAAATTTATATGCTTTTTATATTTGTTTTTATGCTGTCAAAAGCGCTGTTCACGTTGTAATCTATTTCACATGATTTTTGTTGTCAAAGTTTTCGTTGCTGTCAAAGTTGCTGTTGCAGTTGCTGTGTCTTTTTCTCGCATAAAGAATAAAACTTTTAAGTGTTTAATAAAAAAAAGTAGGTAGGTACATAATTTTAGTTCCTACATAATTTTATAAAGCCAAAATTTAATTTTCTAATTTAAATTTAAGCCCCTTACTTTAAGAGCAAGTGCATGCGATCCAGTCGTGCTCTTTATTTTTCTATCACAGAGAAAAGCCATTGCTTCTTTACACCCTCTTAAAGCAAAAGGTACAACGTACGCGTTGTGTCTATTTTAGTACTCAATGTTTTTCTTAAGATGACATAAAAGTACGACATGGAGTTAGATAAGCATAATTGTTTATTATACGAATTGCCCACGGCTCTTATACTCGTAGGTGGGTATAAACTTATAATTTAGAAGTACGCTAGTAAAAATAAATAAGAGTGCGACATCTTTTTTTTTTTGTTTACCTAAAAAAAGAGAAGTGCAGACACAAATATAAATAGAATACGTTTTGGAACAAAATGTGTTTATTTCAAAAGTTAAGGAAGGAAGATATCACTCATTTCTCATTTATATAGTTGTTTTTATTTAAGGCTATTCAAAATTAAAAAAGAATGAGATGTAATTCAAAGTTGTTTATTACTTTTCGATCCTTTTTTTAATCAAAATTTAAATGCTCAGTAATTTATATTCTATTCAATTTGACTTTTAAATTAATGGTGACGAAAGGCTAAAATGAAGATTTTTTTTTTAATTTTATTTATGTGTTAAACATTTTATTAAAAATGTTTACATGAGTTCTGGAACCATCAAGACACCTTTTAAAATTAAGTTCTTCTTGTAAACATGATAATATTTTAAAATAATAATATCTAAATTTTTAAAAAATATATTGCAGGAGTTGATATCTACTCAACGTGGAAAATTATTTGACATTTCTGAAGCTGGTGATCGTTGCTGGCGCAGTATTTTTAAGAGAAATTATATATATTATAGTACATAATTATCTCCAAAACCAAGTGGAAATTTGTAGCTCTAACGGTTTTTTTATATTCAAGTTTCAAGTTAGCTCAAAATGGAGCTTCCAAAGTCTAAAAAAAATGAGAAAATCCAAATTTTTTTCCAAGAATTTGTCTCTCTAAACTTAATTAAACACGCAAACCCCAATTTTGTAGCTTGCATAGTTTTTTTTTTTGTTATAAAAGATTCCGCTAAAATAAGACGTCAATCCCATAACGGTCAAAATTTAAAAAAATTTGAATTTTTGATTTTTTATTTCTCTGAAATTGTAGCTTTTGAATTGCTAATTTGTTGCGCAAGAAATCAATTTTGTAGCTTTTATGGATCGTTTTTTATTTTCATTTTAAATTTAAAAAATGCATTTCCGGAAATGCGTCTTATTTTAGAGGAATCTTTTATAACAAAAAAACTACGCGAGCTACAACATCGGGGTTTGCGTGTTTAATTAATAATTCTTGCAAAAAAAAATTGTATTTTCTCATTTTTTTAGATTTTGGAAGCACCATTTTGAGTTAACTCAAATATAAAAAATCGTTAGAGCTACAAATCCCCACTTGATGGAAAAAAATTTCACTTAAAAAGCTAACATTTTTGACACCAAAAGAATTATTGTTTTCGTATTTTCGTCCGCTAACTTCAGACTTATTTTAGCGGAAACTTGAATAACTATTCAGATATACATATGTATATATATAAATTCAGATATCAAAATTTTTTGATTCCACCAAAAAGTGTCCGCCAAAGAAAGGGACGCACAAATTTCTTAGTAAATATGAGTTATTTTGATGTCGCCCTAGGCAGAGAACATCGAACAAACCTATTGTGCTCGGAAAAATGAAATAGAGTACTCTTATTCCACTACTTTTTCATTTCTAAATACTACTCAAAAAAGCCATATACTATTGGTCCTAACTCATTATGAAGTAAAATTTTTTGGAATATTTTTCTGTTCCAAATTTTATACAGGAGTGGAAGAGAAACTACATTTGTGAAGTTTCATGTGACAAATCATGTGATGAAAAACCTTAAAACTAAAAATTTGAAGCTTTACGGCACTATTCTGGCAAACCTCACATAGGTAATTCAAAAGTCACAACAATTTCGAAATCGAAATTGTGATCTCCTTTTGAATAGCTCAAATTTTCACAAGTTTAACATTTCACAATCATTATTCAAAGGGTCCGTTCAACAAAAATTCAGAACTTAGGCCGTGTCCGAATTGCGTTAAAATGATGGTTAAAACTTGACGTTTGGTTAAATTTTGACACTAGCGTGGTAAATAAAATGAGTTAAAAATTACCCAGCTCCAGAGCAGGTTAAAATTTGACACTAGTGGTTAAATTTTGACGTTCTCAAGAAAGAGAGAAAATTGAATTTGAAATTATTTTTAAAAGTGCAACAATAGACCGGCAAACAAGGAAACCAAGAGCTTCTGGAAAACCATACTCTAAGTGTAAGTTTGAACAAATTCAATAAAAACAATTATTATATTCTTGTTTCTATAGGGTCGGAAGGAGAAAAGTTGAGGCTTGTTAAAATCTGAATCGAGCTCGATTATCTTTTTACATCAAAAAATGCAAACATGAATTTTATGTTTTTCTTTATTACATACTTCCTCAAATTGTTATTCATCTTGCAAAATAAATGCCAATTTGTTGTGTTGTTTTAATTTTGTTTTGTTTTTATTTTTAGTTTGTTGACCTAGTGTTCGCAGACTGCATAATCAAGCAATACACAATAGGAATAGGAGGGATGATGCAAAACCTTTAAAAGTAAATCAAATTAAGAAATTTGTACTTTATTCGCGTCGAATTTTTATTTTGATACATTTCAAGCTGGATTTTGTATAAAATATTTATTTTCTGGAATAATAAAACACATTTGTGGTTAGGGAAATTTCTTTAATCTTGCGGGAATTTTAACTAAAAATCCCATTTAACCCATCCTATTTTAATCCAGTTCGGACAGCGAAAATAAAAAAATTATCCCATTTTAACTAAACGTCAAAATTTAACCAGTGGTAGAAAAGTTTAACGCAATTCGGACACTGCCTTAATAATCACAATGTAAAATTCACCTTGCTGTGGTAAGTTTTTTGTGAGGTTTCTTGTGAAGATTGTCTGATAAAGCCTAGTACGCTGCTGATGCGAAACGAAAAATCCCATACAAAAATGACGCAAAGAAATTGTGATCGTGGCTTGTGAAAGCTGTCCCCTTTTTGAGTTTTCAGCAACTGTCAGATTTAAGGTGAGAAGAATACAAATATTTAAGAAAAAATATGTTCCCTTTATTTATTTGAGTAGTATAAGTATTTCCCATAATAAAACACAAATTATACAATATACATGGATTTTTGCATTTACGAGATTTTTATCTTTGAGAGAGATTTTGAAAACAAAAAATTTCGTTATAATTTTAATATTTCGTAATTAGAGATTTTAGTTTGCAATCAATCGTTCCGCTTGCATAAATAATAGGTTCTAAAGAAATCAAAAGTTCTCACGTACGTAAGATTGTTGAAAATTTGCTATCATCAGCACCCATTACAGGAAGTAGGTATAGGTACACCCGACACCAAGCTGCGCATTTTATTTTTCTCATTAATTTTAACTAAATTCCATTCTCATCAATGCTACTATAAGAGAAATGGAGTTATTTTCTAAGAATCTATTTATTTAGTTTTTAAGAATCTAGGTACAAATATTTATATGATACATATATTTTACACGTTTCCCTTAAAATGAATTTTAGCTGAAGTAAAGTGAAAACTAAATTACAGTGTTATATGAGTAAGTACCTACAATGCAGGCTAAATAAATAAATTGCAAAGCATTCAAAATAAGCTAAACATAATGGAAGTTATATTAAATACACTGCTCTTCAAAGGATTAGGTTCATTTTTTTTTTGAGTAAAATCTTTAACTTTTGCTTGTAAATTAAATTTAAAATCACGTAATTTAAAAGATAAAAAAAAATTGTGAGTGTCAGGAATCACGGTTAAGATGTGAAAAGATGAATATTTTTCCAAGTGCCGAAGTTTTGTTATTGAACGTACCCAATCATAATGTGACACTTAATGTGTGACACGGAACGTATTACACGGATAATGGTTTAAATCAAACCCAACGTAATGTAGAAGTAATGTACAGAAATAAAAAAGATGGTTTTACCAATACTGTTACAGTCGTATTTATTAGATTTTTGTCTACTTAGACACTGTCTAACAATTTTCAAATTGGTGGAAATGTGTTTTGAACACAATTTCCAAAGTTGGACAGTTGTCTAAAGTTAGGCAACGTTTATAAATTAATAACCGGTTGATTCCGTCCGTTCATATATTTGTATATCAAAGTAGTGCCTACACGGTTTTTAAATGATCTTTAGAGGAGAAATTCTAATTTTTCTTTTAGATCATCTTTAATACTTTATTTAATCTTACTCCACAGCGGCGGTATTGATTTTGATTAAACTTAAACTCTTTTATTTTCAAAGTGTTTGCAATAAAAATATTTCAGATCATCGGCAAAAAATTTAAATAATGGAAGTAGTGTATAATTTGTGTATGAAGGTATAAGTCCATAAATTAACCCAACTAATCTCGTGATTTTCGAAAATGAACACAGTTTTTAGAAAAAAAACCTTGTACCTAATCAGTTGAAGAACAGTGTATTTTAAATTATTATTATCATCAATATGTATACAAATTTTTCCATCGCAACAGCACAATTCACAAACATATTTCGATTTATAGAACAACGCAATTTCCCCCAGAAAAACAACAATCAAATTATTTCTATATATGTATAAAAAAAACATCATTGGATGCATTTTTGATACTTAAAACAAAATAAATAGCACTAAATATACAATTTTAGAATTTTTTTTTTTTTAATTTTTTACAAAAATTTAAAATGAAAGGAAAAAAATTAATTTAAACGAATATATGCTTTACTTTGGATCACTGCTGTCGCTTGACTCTGATGGATGTGTTGAAGGAACTAGTAGTGGTGGTACATACCCGGGACGTGGTGATTTAAATTTGGAATTATCACTGCTGCCAGTAGCTGATTCTTCCATCGATGAATTAAGTGTCGTACTCGAAGATGATTTCATGCTCTTCGAAATCTCAAACATAGCATCATTCATTTCGGATGTAAAACTTGACTCACTTCCAATGGAATACCGAGTCGTTGTCGGTTTCGGTTTCACAACATCTAAATAAGTCTTTGGTGGTATATCTGGAGCTCTACGTTTTACTGGGGTATCTTTGCTAGTAGCACCTGTGGGGCGTGGCATTGTGGATACATTTTCATATACCTCATTGCTAACTGCATTGTTTTCATTATTAAGGGGTTTTCGTGGAGCTGGAATGGGTGCAGTTGTTGATTCTTCAGTTATTATTTGTGGTAGTTGCAGTGGCTTGATGGGATCTGGAATATTTTGATTTTCATCTTCTTCTTTGTCATTTAGTTTGTTTATTTCAGTCAAGGTGACTTTTGGAGTCTCCGATGTTAAGGCATCATCTGCAGATGGCACATGGAAGACTTTGTTATTAGGACATTTATCAATTATTATTGCCTTGGTTTGGATGTTTTCTGAATTTATATTTAAATTCTTGTCGATTATATCGATTGTTACATTTTCGTATTCACTTTTTCGTTGTTCTGGTATATAACGACGAGGCATTGGTACTGGTTTATTTTCTTCTTCCTCCATTATGTTCATCTGAAAGAAAAAGCAGAAAATATTATCATTCAATTATTATACTGTTGTTGATAAAATTTATAATACATAGATAGATATACATGGATAAAGTAATTTAGTGTACTCTTAGGTAGGGTATAGGGTGAGACAATGGAGCACTTTACTTTAATAAAAAATTAGTTCATCAGACCTTACTAAGTAGGGAATTTTATTTCAATTATTGCAATTTTTTTAAGAGTTTTCTAAGATAATATGCTAAATAATTTACATGTTAAATGCAATAACAACTAATCCTCTGCAGGCTTAGCTAAACCCTGAGAATTTATCGGGGCTTAACTTAAGCGCACAAAAAACTGTGTTACCGGCGCAGAGTGAATTATACATTATAGTTGCTATCGAAAGTTTGTATGAAAACTCCATTTTGTTCCCGTTGTCATTTGTTTTTTTTTTTCAACTAATTGTCCCCGAGAGTGCAAAAAACTCACCTTAAATTAACCTACAAATAATTATTTTTTTTTAAGTACGATTATTAAAGTTACAAATTTTTTCCTTTCTTTCTCTATTCTTTTGAACTATCGTGTAATATATTATACAATCCACAAGGGGTTTAAGAAACCTAAGGTTTTATAATTGTTGTTAAAAAATAAAAAAAAAACACATTTACTTATTTGAATTAAGGTAGATAAGCAAAATTTCGAAAATTAATAAAAAAAATATTGTCAATTTAGTTTGTCTACCCTTCCCTGCCTTAAATACCCTACTTGATCAATTGAATCGTTTAAAATCAATTGACACAAATTTTATTTGAATAACTTAAAGATATGATACATTTATGTAATTATATATTTTATATGCCCTTATACCTCTTTATATGAAATTTATATTAAAAATGTGAAGGCTATCGAATGACAATCGACTTTTTATTTGCATTTGCTTCATGAAGACTTATAAAACAAAACCGAGAGTAACCAAGTAACAAAGGCTTAAAAGTTAAAACTTTCTTCGAATGGAAAATAAAAAATAAATAAATACAAAAAAAAAACCAACCTACTCCGTCAAATGACACCCATTTTGGTTTATTTCCATTTTTGCACTTCGTATCATCTTTATTCTTTTTATTTTTAAAAGATCTTTTGTGTGCTGAATTCGCTAATTTATACTTTCACTTTGCTTGAATGTTTAGTTTTGTTTGTTTAAAGACTTGAATGGAACTTTATTTCGATTCTTATGATGTTTTGTTATTTAAATGTAGATTTGATGGCGGAAAAATTAATGAATGATCGTTTGGCGGTGATATGTTTGTATTGTTTGCGTCCTATTAATTTTTTTTTTATTCTGAATCTGCTTTTCTACCAAATAATTATTTTTTTAATCTTAATGACAGGCAGTTAGAAAAATGAGCATATTTAATCTACCAGAATAAATTAAGTCATTAGTTTTATCATAGCCCTCAGTATTTATTTAAAACTTTTCGGAATAAATTTTTTCAGTTTTTTTGTTTACGATCTTTAAAATTCTGTTTATCTAATTATCTCGAAAACCGTTTTTCTTGAAAAAAAATATTCCAATTCAAAAGTAAGTAGATTTGTATATGTTTGTATATTTTTCATATGTTGGCTTTTTTCTTTGCACTGCAGTTTACACTACCTTACCATAACAATAATCAGGCCTATCACAGAATCCATCGTGGAAAATCTCCGAATGGTGTTAAGTATGGCTAGACTCTTTGTTTTAATAAATATCGCAAAAAAAATCCCATAATCTCAGAGCACTATTACAGCTGTCAAGTTATTGATAGTGAAAAAACTGTGTTGTTGATATTTGTTTATTTGTTCAATGTTTTAGCATTTTTTTCCCAAAAAAAAATAAGATATTCAACATTAAAATAAATTGAAGTTAAAAAAATAACAAATTTTAATCCGGCTTGTTTTAAAAGTGATGTGTTCTTTTACTTCCTTTGTTTTTTTTTAGTGCAATTGTTTTGTTTCGACTTCTTTCCAATGTTTCTCACTGGCGGGCGTGGCATTCAATTATTTAAGAGTTTAAGAACTTTTAACAAAATACAAATTGAATAGTTTACGTTTGCAACCACTGCAAATTTTAGAATTTGTAAAAAAAAAACTGTTATTTTTAATGAAACACAATCGTTTACCACTTGGCTAGGACAAGAATAAGTTGTCGTAGAAAAGGAAGTCATATTTCCGTTTCATTCGGAATTTGTGATAGCAAATTTCCCGAATTTCAAAATTTTTAATAGATTTTCCACTGCGAATGGATTCCGCAATACATTTTTCGTGATTTGTAGCAAATTTTCGATTACGATGGAATTTGTGATAGGGCTGAATAAAAAAGTACTAGCTTTTGAATCTTGAAATAGATCCAGATAAAAAGCAAGATTGATTACATTAATTTTTTTGTTTTAACGTGTTAAAAATTTTATCCGGATCAGATGATACATATGTAGGTATTGTAGGTACCTACCTGACTATAAATGACTTCTTAAGCAAGATAAAATAATATATAGGGTAACTTTTTTTTAAACACAACTATGATTACTTTAAAGTCTTCCAAGTAATGATCGTGACTACGTTATTTTTTTTTTTTTTATAAATTCTCATGAAATTAAGTTTGTAACCTTTCAACGTTTGTCACAAAAACAATAGAATTGCATTATCAATAATAAGAACAATGCCAACGACAACAATTTGAACAATGTCACTTTGAAGTTTAAATTTTGAGTTGAAATGTTTATCATTTTATTGAAATTTTATTATTTTTCTAGATTTCCTATGTACATACATATGTAGCAAACGTAACAATTTGTAGTAAATAAGGCGTGTAGTTTATTAAATTAACTACGCTTAGTTAATGATGTGGAAAATGCAGTGTAGTTAATTCGGCCAACCCTGCCTATAACCCACAGTACACAAAAAAGGTAATATTAGTAGCGTCTTCATTTTTGTTCAGTTCTGTGCATCTGCCAAAATCGAGGTAATATGGTGGGAGAATGGTGGATCCAGTGCCCCTTTACCTGTCTAATTTCAGTATTTTGTTGTCGTTTCTAATGATCCGTGTTGAGTTCCTGTGGGCACTCGAACAGGCATTTTTAATTTTTTGACACTTTCATATTTGACAACCTCGCGCAATATATTGCGAAATGTATCGCAACTTACCTTTACCTTAAATTTGTGTATTGTACATACAGCCGTAATACATGTCGTCATGACCGTGTTTAGATTGAAAAATTTTAGTGACAGTTTAGATTATACATTTTTTTTTGTCAGCATGTCATGCGGCATTATTTTATTGGCGATGATCATCATGGAATTTTTCACAAAATTATAATTTTATTAAAAAGACATGTTTCCAAATAAAAAAAAATTAGTTTCTGTAGTATTTAAGTGACAAAGAAAAAGTACAGACGGAGGAAACAGCTCTCACAAGAAGAAAACGTCAAAAAATTAAAAAATAAGAATGTCCAGCCTTTTCTGGTCTCTCTGGCCATGAAGTGGGAGTGAGATAAAGTTGAGAAACATCAAAAAAAGTCGGAGGAAACAGTCCAATATGAACAGCGTCATAGAAGCAATCAATGGTCTTCCACATTCTCAAACACTCACGCAGAAGAACTTAAGGGGCCGATCGACCCATAGAATTCGTCGCTTCCGTTACGGCGACGGATCCGTTGAAGTTGACGGATGAAACGGATAGGCGTGACCCAATGAATCCGTTACGTTGTTTTAACATATTTAATTCGTACGAATTTATAAACTAAGTTTTCGAAACAGACAAATTTCAAATTACTATAGGCTTAGCCTATTTATTTGTGTTTTTGTCATAAAAAACGCAGAATACCACTATATCTTTACTTTTGAAAATAAACTAATTACAAGTAAACTAGGGCAAACAAACAGGTACATAAAACACATCAGAGTGTTCAGACGAGTTCAGAACACAAAAGAACACCCAATGGATTCTAGTCAGACGCATTGGTCATTGTCAGATGTTTTCATTGAAAACATCTGACAATTGCTGACAATTTCTTAACTGTCCGAAATGTCAACGAGTTGGTTAAAGAGAGATAAAAAAAGAGCTGACAATCAAATCCACCGCAACCATGTGAACGGAAAATTTTTCATTATTAGCTATTCAAACCATTGACAGTTCTGACAATATTGTAAGATCTGAAAATCGTATGTACTTTGCTTAAGCACGTGTGTAATTAATCGAACTGTCATTTGTTTACGTCAACGTAACGGAAGCGACCGATTCTATGGGTCGGCCCCTTTAGAGAATTTTGACAACTCATTCCATTCCATCTGGAAATGAAATGAAATTAAATGATCTTTGTCTGCGATTACACTTTTAATTTATAAAGGCGAAGTTAACCAAAAGGCTGTCAAACAAATGAATTTATTATAAAAATAACTGAATATTTTTTTAATTGATCACCTCAAACGTCATTTAGAGAATGCAAATTAATATAGTGATCGGGCGGTGAAAAATAATAAAATAAAATAATAATTATAAAAAGAGTTTTATAAAATCACTCAAACCCCTTGCGATTTTGCCGTTTAAAGATAAAATTGGTCACATATAACTACTTTCCCTCATTTACAACCTAGACAACAAAATTCGTTTAAGTAGTGCATGTTTTTTAAACCTATAACTTTTTACCCGTATTGTGCACATCAACTACTTAATAATATAATAATTCTGTAACCCTATAAGTCATATTTAAATATACCACACAGACTATGCCATATCAAATTCACCGATCTTGAACTGTTAACACACATTTGGTTTGGTACCCAACAGTGTGGAAAGTAGATTCCAGCAGACTATGACACATTTTTTGCGATCGTTCGTATACAATAATAACTAGAAATTATTTTAATTAAACCTTAGATATTCATTAAAAAAAAAACACTCTAGGCGCGGCGCCTCCTTACTTTCACGCGTAATTTTATAGTGCTGCTGCACTGAATTTTAAATATTTTTTATAAAAAAAAAAAAAACAGCTCGTAAAGTTCGTTCATCTTTTAGAGTTTGTTTTTCCTTTGGTTTGATGATAATAAAATTAAGTCCATTGTTGTACACAATAACAGATTCATAACATAAACAAGATGGAGAGTCCACTGTGACACAAACACCAACACCGACCGCCCGGTTGGTTGTCAATTGAGTAAAATTGCAATTGGAACAGCCAGCCTTTCAGACTTAAATGGGACGAATCAAGAAGTGTTCGAAGCGTTCAACCAAAAAAGGTGATATTTTTATTTAGAATACAAAAATACAAAAAATTTAATTTTTCCAAATGTTTTAATTCTGTAATTGTAATTTTTAGAATAATTAGGCAACTGTTTTTACGCTTTTTTATTCTTAATTACTTTTTATTTTATTTTTAGGACAGGTATTGGTTTCTTCGTTTAAAGAGTTGTAGTCCAAATAGAAACGAAAAATACTGAGAATTCCCAAGAAGTTGCTTTAAAATGTTAAATACATATCGTCCGTTGCTCTGTCTGTACTGTCTGTAGACGTTAATAACTTACATTGATTCTACCCAAGAAAATGATTAATCTACTAATCAAAACATAACAAATAAAATCAAGGTAATGTAAATGAACACCTCATTTCCGTAATTCTACGTTATATTACGTAACGTTCCGAAATGCATTGTGAACAGATCTTACTGCGCAAGCAATAGCAAACAGCGCATCGTGAATATGACAGATGACAGGTGAACAGTTTTATACTTTGGATGGGTGATTCTCCGACGAAGAACGTAATTTTATTAAATATTTAAGTTCAAATATTTTAATTTTTTTGTAAATCAACAGGTTTTAAAATAGCCATATTAAATTATTAATAAAAACCAGACTATGATTTGAAGCAGATTTTGTGCACAAAAAAAGAAAAGGACAATTTGGTGGAACGTCGGCGTGCATAATGAAATTAAAAAAGTAAATCCTGAATTTCCATTTTTCCTATAGAAGAAATAATGTGGACATTTTTTCAGAAAATTGTTTATAATTAGGGCAATAATTTTTTTAGGCATTTATACAAATTCAAGAAACGAAAACGATACAAATACACAACTGATCATATAAGCATCGTAAACAGGCTTTCCAGATTGGGCTATTTATCGGAAATTGGGCTATCTTTTCCCAAAATTGCTGACAAAAATTTCAGTATGATAGCCCAAATCTAAGCTTGGGTGATATTTTTTTTTCGTATAAATAAATAAATCATATAAATAATACACTTTTGTGGTTTTGAAATTTCAAATCAACCGCAACAATCTTCACTTCATATTTCACTCAGTTTCTCCGTTGGAAAAAATTTTTCTTAAAGCCCTTCCACACTATCCCACTGAGTATTAATACATGTCAAAAAAGTGTGAAACAAATCATGTATAATAGTGTGGAAACAAAATATGATATTCCCAGCCTACACGATTTGACATGTGTTAATACATGAGAACTTTTAGAAATGGTTCTTATTCTGTCACACATTTCATCACATTTTTATTGAGGTTAAATTAAACTGTTGTGTGTGGTCAAAAAATGAAAAGAAATTTCTTTCTCACAAATTTGGCAGTAGCATGGAATTCTTTTCCACTTTGTATTAATACTCAGTGGGATAGTGTGGAAGGGCTTTTATTGGTATTGGGCTGCTATTTGGGCTACTTTTTCGGCTCCGAAGGACATTTCAACCCTGATCGTACAATGCTACAAAGTGCCAGCAGGTACAACGCAACAAAGTGAGAAAGCATCATATATTTTTGAAACAAATGCAATGGGCATTCACAATGCGCAACTAGCCAAGGTAGCAAAATCGATGTTTTTTTAAATAAAATCAATTTTCAGTTGGAAATTTAATTAAGTTTCCCTTTCGTCTCTCATAGTTTATGCATATAAAACCAACAAAATAATTGCAAAGTGTAAATATGTATATTAGACCCCGATTGTGGTTGTCGGTTTCTTCTTCGATGAAAGATTTATCTTATTATCATCGAATATCGAAAATTGTTAAGGTGGATAAAAGTTGTTATGGTGATTGATTTGTTGCAGAATAATTTCCCGTTGGCTAGTTTTCAATTAGAATTGTAATAACAATTTAATCATGCAATGTGTTCTATATTTTTTTTTTCTAAATCCAAATGATGTTAACAAAGCACCCCTTTAAAGGGATAACAACTTATTATATTGAATAGGTTATTGCTTGATAATTTGCAGTCAGCTTTTGTATATGTTTTTTTTTCTATATTCATAAAAAAAGAAACATAGAAAACACTGTATCGGGCAATGTTTTCTATGTTTTTTTTTTTTGTTTTCAAATACAAAAAAACATGGAAAACATTGTACCTACCTACGACAACATTGTTACATATTATCACAACTAATTAATAACTAATGAAAAGCAAATGTCTCTGGGATCTAATTTTCCTGAACAATTGACTATTGTGATCGTTTTTTTTTTTCGATTTCACACTCGTTGTTGAGATTGTTTCTTGAAATTTGTTTTTTTTTCGTACAGTAATAATAATACAATATAAATTGCTATATTTAGCAAATAAAAAGCTTTATTCCAGTTAAAATTAGAATTAATGTCTCTTACAAGTTTACTTTTTCGAACAATTTCAACTATTTCACGTACACTTTCCAATTTCATTAATTTTAACATGTTAATAAACAAGGTATCTAATAAATTTAAAATGCACAACATATAAATGGAATATCTGCTTTAAAATATCAATAAACTGTTAAGCCTAGTATGCTGCTGATGCGAAACGAAAAATCCCATACAAAAATGACAACGAAATCATAAACGGAAAATTTCGTTCTGCTTTTCGTTTTGCAGTACGCTGTTCGAAGAGCGAAATTTATAATTGTAGCAGATTATTTGGAGAAGTCTCCGCTCCTTCTTCGCACTGATTTGATTATACAGACTATTTATTGTGTGCGGAAAAATGACATTTGAGTTTTATTTGTGTTTTTTTTGTTTATCATTTTCTTACATCATTGGTTTCTCTGATTTTTAGCGTTTATGTTTTATTTTATTTTTGGAATTAGTGAAACTCTCCAAGGATATTTTCCGTTGTGTTTGGAGATCACAGAAATATTTCGTTTCGCATCGGCAGCGTACTAGGCTTTAAATTTAAAAAAATTCACAATAATTTATTCACAATCGAAAACTAGATACATACAATCAACAAATTTAAATGGTATTAATCGAAGATAGCAATCGGGGACTAAGATTTGTAAGCGCCATAATTTACCTTCGATCCAGCCCTGTAAACGATCAATTACCACTGGACGTAATTATGTCGAGTATATTATATGTAGATACATACATATGTATTGTATGTCTCATCTCTAGAATTCCATTTTCAAATCAACAACCGAGTACCGACGACTACGTACTTTACTTTAGCCCTCGAATTGATTAAAATGACTCATATTACATTTTTACCCAGGTTTAACGCATACAGCCATAAAAAATTGTGTTGTGTTTCTTTGTTTATTTAATTTCAAATAAAATTAGCCGCTCGATTATTATTTGTCATTTTTATTGCAAAAAGCAAAAAGTAAAATTTATTTGCTTTAGTTCTAAATGTTGCTGAATCTAAAATAAAAATATAGGTTATGTTGCGCTAGAATGAATTCAGATACCTTTACGAGGAATTGAAGCCTAAAGATTATTATATTCATAATTTAAAAAAAATCTAATTGATGATTTATTTACTTGCATGGAAGCGTGACAGATACAGCTCAAATTTAGTAATACATCTGCTACTTTATTTATGGAAAACAATAGCACTTTTGTTACATAACCTAAAATTGCCACTAGATCATAAAAATGCTTATAAAAACAGCTTTGTTTGCTTGATTATCTTCAGAAAATATGGATTTGAATTGCAAAGATAAATGTTGTTCAACTTAACATAAAAGTAAAAATATACAAATATTATACACTCAGAAAAAATTTTAACACGGAAGTTTGCTAATTTATTCACTATGCGGAATAATTTTTCACAGAAATCGACAGAAATAAAAGTCATGATAAATATACATATATGGTTCCGATGCGGTTAAGAAAATTTTAAAAGTTGTACCTAGATCTAAGAAGGGGTAGTTTTAATTTTTAAATATTATTTGATAAATTAAATGATTTATTTACAGATGACGATTAAATTTATTTCACTTGGGTATGGGTGGGTATAAATTTAAATTGTTTTTACCAGTCAACTCTCTTTAAACAAATCAATTAATTGTATTTTTTGGGCGATGATATTTTTAATAATAATTTCAGATTTAGAGAATATATAGGTAGGTACATGAAATTTTCTCCTTATGAGAATGGAATAGGTTTAGAAATCAGCAATTATACCGCAATTCTGCAATTTCTTAAGCCAGAGCCACACTTATCTCATGCTTGTGGAGTAGTGTGTCGCTATCGCTTTAAAGTATTTCATATGCTTAGATCTATATTTGCTTCGTGTAATGTGTGGTCAGAAGTCGGAATCGATATTTTTCCGATCGCGCAATACATCGCTGTGTCGGAGACTTATTTATTTTTATGTAGGAAAGAGAAGACCAGTACTCGGGGAAGAGAATTTGTAAATGTAGCGAAAGCAAAAAATTAGTTTACAAAACAAAACTCTCACTATTGTAAACATCGACGAAAAAACACACGTCACAAGGTGTGGTTCCGGCTTAATGTTAGTTGAATAACTAATGTTCACTTCACGAAATTTCGTTCGGGCAAAACTCACAATATAGCTTCTAAAATTCCGAGCGAACAAAAAATTTTAAGGGGGAATATTTTTCGGGTGAAATTCAAAATAAGGCTTATTATGAATTATCCATTTGAAAATTATCTATTTGAAAATTATCTATTTGAAAAATTAGAAGTTCGATATCAATCTTTTTAAAAGCCTCCTTTCTAACCTAACATTTTCCGTCAGTGTAGATGGTAAAGAAGATCTGTTTTTGTAATAAGAACAGTTTATCAAAGAAGATGAGATGCAACTTCCTCAATATAAAATTTATAAAAAGATATTTTTACCATAATGAGTATATCTACATAATCTAGAACATAATTATTGGTGGTAGAGCTCAGCTTAGCTGATTTATGAAACAAAGTCATTACAGTAAATTGGATTTTAATTCAAATTTTAACCGACAAAATAATAGGTAATTGGTCCTGAATAAGAAAATGTATATAAAAAAGTATGTAAAATATTAAAATATGCTACACGCTTCAAATAAACACAAATCGTTTAATTGATTTTTGTATGTTTGGTTTCTCTATATTCTCTATACCTACATGATGGACTTACATGTATGGATTTTTACCTGCAAATATCAACAAAAGTAGAGCCGGACAGATGCATACCAAAAATACGAATGTGTGAAAGAGTACTTTTAAGTACTTTTAAGAAGATGAACACGTTTTTCTTTATATCTAAATTTGGCACTTCCTAATGAAGATCTCTGCATTTTATGAAGATCGCTACATTTTAATCTTCTATCTCTATTCAATAAATGCCTATTTTATATCTCAATCCTTTTTTTTGTGCAGAACTAGCATGAAGACCAATGTAAATCTGTCAACAATGTACCCACTTACATAAATAAGAAAAGTTTTTGTAATTATAAATTTTCATTAAAAAAGAAATTAGCTAATATCCAAATTTTTAAGAAAAAGTTGTTTTTTTCGAATATCTTTTCATTTTATTTGACAGCTAGTCACCGTTCACCGTTCTGAATTTGTTGAGGTTTTTTTTTGTCGTTCAAAGCTGTTCAATTTTGTTTTAAATTCAAATGTGTTTGAATTATTTCGCATAATTTCCAAACTACATTAAAGGTGTACGTATTAGATACGGTAAATATAAGTTTAGAATGTAGTGCAAATTTAGTTGAAATTTGTTTTATTTTCAAATGAAAATTTGTAAGGGAAATGAGATCATTTAAAGCCGAATTTATAGTTATCCAACGCAACTTTCTAATTTGACTTAATATAAACATATACATATGTAGTTAAAATATCTCAATCCAAGCGGTTTCTTTGAGGAGAAATTTTATTTTCATCAACAACATTGATTTAAAAACAACTACAGAATTTTGAAAAAAGCATGGTTTTTGTTTTCGTTACCGTTACCATTAATCGCGTCAATTTGGATGTGCTTTCATCGAGCGAAGCCTATAAACAGATTACGAATTTGCTTGTAATTGGCTAAAAATGATTCAATATTTATTTTAGTTATTGCCATTCTTCCTGACACCAATCATTCCATTAGTAAACAAGTCATTTTATCTGAAGCTTCTATGCGTACATATGTAATGAACCTACATATGACATGTATATCACTTTTTTCTTTTTTATTTATTATCTTCTGAACAAAGTTGACATTGAAACAAACATATACATACATACCTATACGAATATAATCTAACCTTTGGGAATTTTAATGAACGAAAATAATGGTTATATTACCCTTAATTATCCAGACATATCCTTTGTTGGAACATTAAAATAAAGATAGAGTGAAGACATTAAATATTCTAAACAAAAGTAAGTAGGTCCTATAGGAACATATAATATATGCATGAAAATGGGAGTTGTTTAGGTGGCTCCGAAAAAAAAAACCTAAGGTTTCTAGGTGATTCCCTAGAGGAGAAATTGAAATTTTTATTATTCGCTATATGTATAACGGTTCTTGAAATCAAATTTGTTAAATAAAAGCATATTTCTTGCAAAAACGGCACAAATAATCTTAATTTAACTTGATAAATGTACAGAAATTATGGAAATATTAGGGTTCTCGTGTTTTCGTGTTTTCAAACCATGTCCAACACTTAAAAATAGCCCAATTAGGAAATAATCACCGGAAATGTGAATTTTGGTACATACATATAGCTTCATCATGGTGTTCTTAATAAACTGTAGAAAGTCCCTATCGTTATGAGCGTTATATAGCTTCATCATGGTGTTCTAATAAACTGTAGAAAGTCCCTATCGTTATGAGCGCTTCCTACAATTTTACGTGGGGCGCCGCGCCGCTAATAATTTTACGGGGAGTTATAAGTGCCTCCCAAAATCGGTTTTCAGGAATATATCCCAAATGGTTAGTGTTAGAACCTAATCGGAATGAATTTTCTCCAATTTTAAGAAAGAAAATAAATCTACTCCGCTACTCTACTCCGCTACTCTACTCCACTGTTTTTAGATTTGATCCTTTTTTCTCAAACAGAAAAATTCAAAAATTCTTTAACCAAACCACATGAAAAGAAATGGCAGCACTGTGTTACTCAATTTTCTAACCAACTTTTTTTCTGAATGTTTCAATCGAAAATTCTATTCTGACCTGAAACGAATGGAATTAATTTGGTATATTTTTTTTTTAATATTTATTTTTATTAAAATAATATTTTTGTCAAAGATATAGATTTTGAAAACTTGACTTTTCCTTTCATTTTCGAATCTACTCCGGAAATTTTCGATTTACTCAACTTTTTTGTAAATCTGCTCCGAAATTTTACTGCTGACGGTTCACGTTCTAACCCTGTTGGTTATACAGAAAAAGTGTCAAAGACTTATTTGTAGCTTAGAAAATTTCCTACAAAAAACATGTTGATACTTTTCTTCATAAAAATAACCGCTTCCGAAATAAGACAATCAATAGATCTATAGGTTTTATTTTTCAATACATATAAAGGGTGTTTTTTTTAGACGTGTGGTTTTCAATCTGGCAATACTTTTTTCGGAGTTGGTCTTTTTGACAGCTCAGTTTGGTTTGCCATTTCATAATGAATAGACTAAAGACTTACTCCTGAACAACGTTTGCAAATCTATTACCAAAATAATGGTTCGGTTCGCGCGACGCACCGCGCGCTGCGTACAATATTCGGTCGACATAATCGCCCAGGCCCCAGCACAGTAATTCGAGCAACCATTGATCGGTTTCGCACCACGTATACTCTAGTAGATAATGCGCATCCTAAGAGACGCCGTACAGTGCGCACCGAAGACGCTATTGAGTATTGCCTGCTGTGGAGCAGAGTATCAAAGAAGAACCGAATGAGTTTATTAAAAAACAACGGCAACACTTAAAATATTATGTTACAGCTATTTCCTCACTCATTCTTTATTTATGTTTTTAAATGAAGTTATTTTAATCCTAAGTTTTCGAATAAATTATTTACAAACTCAAAATTTTGAAAAAAAAAAAAATTGAAAAAAAACTTATAATAATTTTTTTTTTCAAAATTTCAGGTAGGTACAGATTTGGGTTATAATTTTCAATACCTACAATACCTACTCCTATCAACTTTTAGTCGAATGCTAAAAACCAGATGGCTGTAAGTTTTTTATTAAAAAAAAAATTAAAAATTAAAAAAACTACTTTCTTTCCAGAAACATTCAAACCGTCATAAATAAAAAAAAACAATCAATTTTGACTTTCTTATCTATAAAAAAAAAGGTCGGGTAGTTCTAAATTTTTGATGTTATTTAATATGTCTGGAAGAAAAAACAAAAAATAAATCCGGTATATGGTATGAAAATGGCCAAACTTTACTCTAATTAACATTTTATCTCAAAATTATCTACCTATTATCTACCAATCATATTAAAAACCATAAAATAAATGAAGCAATTCTTACAGAAAAAGAGTACTTACTAAATATTATGCATGCGTAGTAAAGTTTTCACTTTAAAAATTCATCCGAACAAAAGCAAATGCTGTGGCCCAAAGTAAATACTTAATTTTTAGCATTTACTACATTTTTATGCACATCAAAAAAAAAGTAAATATGTACTTTGAAGTTCTCTAGTAAAAGCATTTACTATGCTTTACTATCCTTTATGTAGACATTTCAAACATGCGAATAAGTTTTCTCTTAAATTACTAAATTTGACAATTACAATTTTGTAGGTAGATATTAAAAATTCTTTTACAGTAAGCCCATGAAAAATAAATATTTTTATGGTGACATATAACTGACATATCAGGTTTAGTCTTAGTACCTACAATTGCTTTTAAACAAAAAATAATTAATTGAAATTCTAAACAAACGCGGCCGTCGCGGTCGCGTCGTCGGTCGTCTATTTAAAATGTTTTATTTTAACAACGCAACCTCAACATTAATATTTTAATTATTATTACTTTAACCATAAAGAAGAAATGTGGGATACAAGCAAAAGAAATTAGGTATATTTTTACGGATACCTTATCGCATTACTTTTATCAACATGTAATATTTATATAAAATGTCTTCAATGTCAGAGCATTGTGGTTTGTGGTTAAAAAGAGAATTTTTATTATTCATTCACAATTTCGAGAAATATACTTATACATATCTAATTGGGAAGTTTTTATAATATACATTTTATAATAACAAGTACAGATGTTATAAAAAAAACTTACTTAAAAAAAACCTTGGCCAAGGAAATTGGATTTAAAAAAAGATACAAAAAATAAAAAATATCTAGCTTAAACTGAAAATCATACAAAACTGATATCACAAAAGTACATAAGTTAGCACTTCAAATAAACCTATATTAGTTATTTTTTTACAGCTTATCGATTAAGTACTTCGTTGGGTACCCTTTGGCCTTAATAATTGTTTTCATACGAGAAGGCATTGAGTAACTAAATTTTGGGTTACGTTTAGGTCAATTTTGTGGCGTTCATCTGAGCTGTGAATAATAAATTTTCTTCCACAGCAGAAAAAAGCACTTTGGAAACGTTATGGTGTAAGGGTGTATGGCAGCATCTGTTGTCGGCAATTGAGTGTTTGTATATTTCGTGGTCTCAAGTTGGTAGCGACGGCATTTGACACCTGTCAAACTCAGCTGTCATTTGAAGTGTCATAATATTAGTTGAATGTATGCCATTTACGATAATGGATCGCTTAACAATCGAACAACGCGTTAAAATTATTAAAACTTACTATACAATAGTGGTGATTCAAACGTATAGCCACTTTTCGCGCACTACGCGATGATTATGGTCGTCATAATCGACCGCCTACGCAAGCTATCGATAAAATTGTGAGAAAATTTGAAGAGAGTGGAAGCGTTACTGATGTCGTTAGGCCTGGTGTATCATCGTAATTCGTAATGCTTGCTCAGTCGAAAAATTGATGCTGAAAGTGTTGCTGATGATCCGAATTTATCGATTTCCCAGCGTTCGCAGTAATTGAACGTGTAGTACACCTCACTATGGCGTATTTTGCCATGATCATGACTTGGACGATATGTGGTTCCAACAGGACGGGGCAACAAGCCACACAACACGACCAATTATGACTTTATTGCATGAGAAGTTTCCTGGTCGCGTAATTGGCCAACATGATCATCTGATTTGACACCGTTAGATTTTTTTCTGTGGAGCTACGCATAAAGACCGTATTTAAGCGAATAATCCCCTCTTGACGCATTAAAAAATAAAAACCAACATTACTCAAGTTATGACCGAGATACCGCCCGAAATGTGCGAAGAAGTGGTTAAAATTACCTCAAAAGCATACCGAGGTGGCCATTTGAATGATATTGTTTTTCAAACTTAATGACAAATGACAAACTTTATAATGAAATAAAATTTTTATCAAAAATGTATCGCTGTGTGTGTTTTATTTAGCTTTACTTTCGAAACCGAAATATGAATGACCCTTTAGATTCTTTGATGAATAAGTTCGACTATTTGAATATTTTTAAGAACATTATAGATTTGTCTTCCAGCAAGACAATGATCCTTAACAAACCTCATATTTTGTCAAAGAATGGCTACTGTACAACGTCCGAACCCATCTCAAATCACCACCACAGTCGTCCGATTTAAATGTCATTGAACATTTATGAGAGCATCTCGACGGACAAGTCAAAAAAAAACTTTAGATTAGGACGGTAGATTAGGATTTGGTCTAAAATTGACCAAAATGTAACCCGAAATTAAGTTAACTCAATGCCATCTCGTGTGAAAGCAATTATTAAGGCCAAGGGGTACCCAACGAAGTAGGTACTTAAACGATAAGCTGTACAAAATGAGTGGTAGGTATGAATTCCATGTTTATTTGAACTGCTCACTTTTCTGATGTCAATTTTGTACGATTTTTTGTTAAGCCGAATATTTTTTAATTTGTTTTAATTTTTATTTGAAATGTTACTTTTCGGTTTGAAATACATACATTACATACATTATATATTGTATATTTATTACAGAAAAAAGTATTTTATTTGGTTTTTAATGTTGCTATCGATTGTTTGAAGGAAATAATTTATAATAAAAGGCATGTTTTTTTGCAAGCCCGGGAGGAATTGGTTGAAAAAAACGACAGCGGGGATTAGCGACGCCATGACAGTAAAAAACATGGAGTTTTCATACAAACTATCGATAACATGTATGCAATTCATGCCGGTAACACAGTTTTTCGGTGCGCTTAAGTTAAACCCCGAGAATTCTCCGGGATTAGTTGTTGTTGCATTTAACATGTTAATTGTTTAGCACTGACGTCGTTTTTTTCATCCAATTCCCCCCGGGCTTGAAAAAAAACACGGCTAAACTTAGAGGTGCTTACATACTTTTGTGATTCGCTGTAGGTATGTCTAACTTTGGACAGCTATCCAACTCCAAAACCTTAGTCCCCTTTCACACGAGGATACTGAGTTTCCAGCAACTCTCAGTTTATAGGTGAGAAGGGCAAGAAGTAAGAAGGGAAAATGAAATCTCCCCAGTCAACAATTTGAGATTTTTTTGACATTCCTCTTCACATACACAGTAGTGTGTGTTCAACCAAGCTACTCTATAAACAAACTACAGAAAATGTCCACGATTTTGTTTCTTCGCGTGAAAGGTAAAAGAGATTTTTAAGGAAATTAAAAGAAAACGTCAAAAAAAATCTCCGGAAACTTGTTTCCTCGTGTGAAAGGGGCCTTATTTATAACCATGTTCCATCGATTGTCTAACTTAAAAACTCCAAATGGTTGTCCAATCCAACATTACACATATTAAAGGTAATATCATTAGCGTTTTCATTTTTGTTCAGTTCTGCGCATCTGTCAAAAATGATGTATTATGGTGGTAAAATGGTGGATCCAGTGTCCCTTTACTTGTCTAATTTCAACATTTTGTTGTTGTTTCTAATGATGCATGCTGAGTTTCTGTGGGCACTGGAATAGCCATTTTTAATTTTTTGACACTTCCAACTTTGACAACCTGCGCAATATAATGCCTGTTTGGTAACTTCTTTTTCAACAAATTTCCCTAAAAACTGAGTTCTCTTTTTCTATGGGTTTTGACAGCAATTTGTGAAATTTTGTGAAAATTTGTGCAAATTCGCAAGAAATTTCACGTTACCAAGCAGACCAATAATACTTTTGATTTGTGTACTGTGGTCCAATCCACACCTTTTCTAAAGAAGGTATGTTCAATGATCAAAAAATTTAAAAACGAAATGTTCATTTAACGTATCCAAATGTTTACGAATTTGACAGATTACAGGGATGTCAGTGAGTATATGAAAACATTTTAAAAAAATTTATAGAATGCGTTTATAAATATATGGAGATGTCCAACTATTTAAACAGTGGTTAGCTAGGCAACTGTCCAAGAGTGTTCTAAGGAAATGTAATAAATTCGAATGAAAGTTTTAGTATTAGAAATGTTAAAGCGGAGGCATACCTACTAACAATGTGAAAAAATCAACAGAATTTCAAAAAAGTGTAATGCCGAGGAAAGAAAGAGGGCGAAACGTCAGGGGAGTTTTTGTTGTCATTCAAAAATCATTTCTATGAAAATTTAGTATATTTTCTTGGATTAAAAAAGTTGCCGCACTAGCATTTGGCCCTCTTGAACCTTTTCCTATTAGCTACGCCACTGACTGTGTGAAAACATAATTTATTCCCGTAACTTTCTTTTTTTGGTCATCTTCCACATAATACCTTTCAAAATTGGAAATGTTAAAACGAAAATATGTTTTTGGTTGATAAAAACCGTTATATTCATGAAACGCCAATATTAATTGTCTAGCAAAATAATGCTTCGAACAATTATTTGTCTGGGAAAAATTATGTGGACTTTTGTATGTACAGTTTGAAAAAAAAGTTTGAATTTTGCGTTTGATCTGCGTACTGCTTAAGAAAAATCCGCGACAAAATTTGTCCTGGGAAAAAATTTGTATAAGAAATAAAATTTTTCCTGAACTGCGTACTAGGCTTTAGTTTCAAATATCAAATGATCTGTCAGTTGTAACTTTGAAGCTTAAATTTTGAGTTAAAATGTTCAAATATTTATTAAAATTTTATTATTTCTCTAAATTTACTTTGTATGTATATGAAAACAATTTGTAGAAAATAAGACGTGTAGTTCATTAAATTAACTACACGTAGTTAATGATGTAGAAAATGTAGTGCAGTTAATTCGGCCAACCCTGTTCGTAGGCTTTCCAGATTTGTATATGAAGAAGAGCAAATTTAAAAAAGAATTTATTCAAAAATTTAAAATACATAATATGTAAATGCTTTTTTCATTTCTAATGTACCTCAACTATGCTGGAATGGCAAATCGGGTAAATTTTTTTTATACATTTTTGTATATATTTTTAAAATCACATTATGTTTTTAAGGCTCTGTGTTTTTTGAGAATAGGTATAGGTAAGTTAAAATTTTAATATAACTTTTGTATAGCTTTTACATAGAATGAAAATAGTATTGTTAAATAAATATCTAAAATTTAATGCATAATTCAAAATAAAGTCGCCATTTTTGTCATTAAGTTGTATCTCCTGATTTTGCTAAAAGCTCGTTAATTTAGGTCATTGACATTTCCATTGCGTAATAAATAAAAAAAGTAATAAATAGATATATATATTATACAGTGATAAAGCTTCCTACATAAAAGGTGGCCACCTACAACATTAGATACAATAAAGTAAGCGTATTTCTCCAAGATAGGTGTACCTAATGTAGGAGTCTTATAGCTCTCCGTTAAAGATTGATAAATGAAAGCCAATAAAACAAATTTATACTAAAACATATTATTTTTTTTAGTGAAGGTGTGGGTACTGGTACTGGATAGATTGTAAAACCACCGATTGGCTTTGCAAAAAAAAAAAAGAAGAGAATATCGAAACAAACCTGCTTACATACTTATATAAATCTCTAACCATAGAAAATAACCTCAAACACTCCTGCCTTACATCATCAAGTCAATAAGTTACTCAACGATATATAAAACTTATAGTACTGGAAATATTGTTGCATACAAATATTGTATGTATATTGATTTAATTTGACCATCAAATTAAGCGCAAGGAACAAATATTTATTTTTAAGATATTTGTTTTTTTTTTATTTTCACTGAACAAAATGTTATAGAGGCAAAAAGCCGAATATTTTTTTTTTTGTTAAAATCTAACTTAACCCTTAAGGAAATTGGCAAAAAAAAGTGAAAAAGTACAAAAGTGAACATTTTCAAACTTATTTCGTGATATCTTTTCCGATTGGAAATAATACATTTTGGTTTAAAAAACAATTTGTATACTCTTTTTAACAAAACTACTGCGCTAGCGGGATACAAATGTTTTTTACTTTTGTAATTTTGCAAAAAGTGACCAATTTACTTAAGGCTTTGTGCTTGAAGACGGGTGATTTTTTCGTTCGTTTCGTCTTTTGAACAGGCACGTATCGGCGTCATTACATGGATCTTTTTTACATTCGTGAAGACTCTTTCGTTATTTTGAGGTTCAAAAACTTTGCAGTGGATTTATTGGAAAATGAACAATAGTAATAACTAAAAATGTTTTTTAATCACTTTTTGTTCATAATTGAATTCTTTTTAAGTATAAAAAAACTGTTTTACGACACGAAGTAAAAGTTTATAAGTTATTCGCAAAATGCTTTGTCCCCTTTCACACAAGGAAACAAGTTGCTGGAGATTTTTTGACCTTTTCTTTGTGAAATGAAATGAGTTTCCTTGTGTGAAAGAGGACTTTGATGATTTTAGGGATGAGCAATTTAAATATTCGGTAAAAAATCGATAATAAAATTTATCGAACCTGAAACATCGATGTTTTCTTTTTTTCTTTTTTGAATTTTGATAGTTTTTTGCTCTACCCGGGTAATCGTCGGTAGTCGGGTAAACGGGTAGTCGAATTACTTGGGTACCCGGGTATCATCAGCCCTACAAAGAATCACAGTTGGCAAATATTTAAAATTTTTGTGTTCGATTTATTTTATCTTAAAATTGATAGGTATCTGAATATCCATCATTTTTCTCTCAACTACGATTTTCGCCTTTGGAAATAAACCTTTGGAAATTAAAAAATTAAAAAATGCATCACTTATTTAATTCGAAACTCACATTGTTTTAGTTAAATTGAAACCAGCTAAAACTTATCAACTGCAAATTTACGATTGAATGAAAAATTGCAGATAACTGACAAGAATATCTATGAAAATTGTTGTTTACAATACCAAGTTTTTTCATTCACAATAGATCAATAATATTGATAGTTGACAGTCACAATACCATTTAATAAAATTGATTGATAGATGTCAATTACTAATTGATAGTTGATCTTCGCAATATGGGCCATGGTTTATTGAAATTGACGTTTAATATTCCTAGTTGTATGGTAAAATAACAAATTTATTTTGGATATGCAGTCCCACCCTCAAATTGTTAGAACTATGAAAAATGTGAAAAATATGGTAACTCTCCTGAACACTCTAAACCCTGACTTATTTTGTTTTTTTTTTATGATAAAAATATGAGGCTAGAAAAAAATAACAGTTTGTTTTAGGTTTTGAACTTAAATTAATATATATTTTTCAGAACTTAAACCTAAAAAACAAACTCCAACTTTAGAACACAAGTCATAGGTACTTCATTTGTTTGTAAAGAGAATTTTTTTATTTAGAAAAGGGGGAATTTATTTGAAAATGGCTTGGGAATTTTAGCTTTTTGCATTTTGCATCAACATTTGTGGATACAGAATTTTACGCTATACAGAATGTTAGGTACAGCTTCTGTAAACTGTATCTGCCTTTTTAATTCTTTTTAAATTTTCTTTTTCAAAGAATGATATTTTTTTTTTGCAATTATACCTACCTATATTAATTATAACTTAGCAAACTGAAACTTAAGAATATCTATACAAAGTTGATCCCAAGGAAATATGAAAATTATGTATTTATTCCACTCAAAACTTAAATCCAAAATAGTAGTATTTTAATCAATGATCACCCTCATTCCTCAGTGCGGTTACACAGTCTAATTGTGGATTTCCTTAGCGACGATAGCTTTCTATTCATCATTAAAATAAGAACAATATCGTTGAGTTCCAACCGACCCGCAAAAATCTAAAATCCAGCTTCTACCTCACGGACTACAGTTTTGATACCTTACTTCTTTGGTCTCCAACTTTTTAATTTTACTTTGTCAGACAGGTTTTAAATACATACTTATGTATATTTATACAGAAACAAATATGTACTTTTATATGTACGTATAAAATGACGTGTACATGTACGTATACCCAATAGATAGATATATACTTCTAAGATTTCCTTTGAACAATAAAACCTGTATGACTATTACATGAGTGCACAAGAGCACAAGGGCATCCAGGTGAAAATATAGATATATAAACAATAACAATAAAAAAAATAATGAAAAATAACATATTTATGTTGATGTGTTTCTATATTATCTTAAGGTATGTAGGTATATAAAAGGTATGTAATTTTATTCATTGATGCAATACTAAATTCTTTATTTATGTACTAAAATAATTCTTCAAGATCGTTTTTAGTAAGACAATTCTGTTAAGCGGACGAAATACCTGTTTGTCACATAACAATCACAACAACCACAAAAACAATTAAAGAGAAATTTCACCAGCTGAATTATTTTGGATTTAGATAGGATATGTTCTGTTTTAACAACAAGTTTGTTTGCAAACAAAATTAAGTAAATTGAAATATGTATGGCGAAAAACGAGTTTTTGAACTTAATATTATCTCGAAACTGCAGCAAAAGAACCATTTTAAACACAATTATAAGCTTTGTATATATGTTAAATCAGTGGATTAGAATTAAATAAATAAAGAAAATGGCGGCCACGAGCTTGGTTGAACCAATAGATTGCGCCAGCCATTTTAATACCATAACTATAGTTGATCTCTAAGTAAGAGTGAGATATGATTTAAAAAGCCATGAAACTATGACTGTCATCTTTGTTGACTTTATAAATAAATTGTGTTTAAAAATATGTTTTTAAATGGCGAATTATAAACCAGTTAGGTAAATATCTTTAAACAATCGGGAGCGGAAAAAATATATACAAATTCTTGAGCTTTTACTGCAAGTATTTGCTACCAAGTATAAACTTAATATTCATCATCGAATAGCTTTCACTAGAAGTTTAAGTATTTTCTATGTGTATATTACTTTTTGTAAATTCTTGTTTTATGCATATTAATTGTTATTATTGTCATTTCCTTGACCCGTTTTATGTATAAATATGGTATAACATTTATCTATTTTTAAGCAAAAAACCGCGTTTTAATCGAAAGTACTAAATAAATTAAAATATTAAAATGCAATCTGCTTCATTTAGTTCCACGACCACAGACTGTTTAACCTACCAGATTTTTTTTTTGGCACGCAATTTAACTGATATTCCCGTATAACGATAGCGATATCTGGCCAGCATACCGACTTTGCATCAGTAAAATATCTGCGGTGTACGTCCGCGCAAACATATAGATTAAGATTTCGCATTGCTATTTTAATAACGTTTTGAAACTTTTTTCATATGAGAAGTTTGTTTTCTTTGATTAAATACCTTATCTCATTACCGGTATACTATAATACTGATTACTAATGTCGTAGCTGGCTATCGGTAATAAGTTGAAAGCTCACTGTATAGCTATAAAGCGTAACCGGAATAAAAAAAGACAGATTTTGTAAGTATATGTATGTATGTAGGTACATTACAATATGTGTGTTTAATGTACAGTATACATATTTGTTCAGTTCTGCGTATCTGTCAAAAAATGGTGGTTGGCGAGGAAAATTATGGATGCCGTGCCCCTTTACTTGTCTAAATTCAATATTTTGTTTTGTTTCTAATGATGCGTTTTGACACTTTCATCTTTGACAACATGCGCAATATATAACCTTAGATTTGTGTACTGTAGAGCAAGTGAATTAGAAAGTTCTAAGCGTCAGCTAATTGTCTTGGTTTGCAAAATAAAAAGTTAAATGTACAAACGAAATACATTGATTAGATTTTTGGATTGAAAATAAAGTATAAATCATAAAAGAATATGAAAAAAGTGTGAATTGATATAAAATTAAATTTTTGAAAATCAATGCAAACAAATTATAGTCAAACAGGGTTTGAATTTGAAATTTGACAGCTGATAAGCAACTGTCAATTCCGTGAAACACAAAGCTGTACTTTTTTGTTTTGACAGTTTTCACACATTTCTGCTGTTTGAATTTGAAATTTGATAGCTGATAAGCAACTGTCAATTCCGTGAAACACAAAGCTGTACTTTTTTGTTTTGACAGTTTTCACACATCTCTGCTGTTCTGGTCTAGTTTTTCTCCTTAAACTAATGTCGAATTCCTTTCAACAAAAGAATCGAATTTTTTTCTAAACGAATCGATTTTTTTTCTGAGCAATTCGAATTTTTTCTGTCAAAACAAATATTGCTAATTTTGCAAGATTCAAGAAAGATTTGCACACACACTTGCAAGATTTGAAAATTCTAAAATGTCAATATCAAAACAAATTGTGTTTTTGGTTGCAACGAATTTTCGGTGAATTTTATAGTAAATATTTGTGCGTTGTTTTTTAATTAATAATAATAATAATTTCCAAATTGAATATTTTCTGGAAATTTTACTTCAAAATTGCTGCTGTCAAATGCCACTCATACAATCACAAAAAAAATCGATTCTTTTCGTCTTTTCGTATTCCTTTCAACGACAGAAAAAAATCGATTCTTTTTAGAAAAAAATTCGATTCTTTTGTTGAAAGGAATTCGACATAAGCTAATACCTACCTACTACAATCTTATTTAAAATTAAATGTGAAGAAAATTGACACTTCACTCAAAACGTAAAACAATAACTTTTCGTTCTGATTTCACTTCGCATCGATGTGTTGACTAGGCTTATTTTTTATTCACTTCAAGTTTGGGCCAGAACCAGAAGTCAGATCTTTCCAGCAAATACAAAAATTAAATTTATTTGCGTTTTGTATTTATAATGAGTTTAATTTTTGTCTTATTTTCAAAGTCAACAATTATTAAAAAACAAAATTAAGCAACGCTTTTTGCCAAATCTAATCAACAATTTTGTTAAAATGCAGATTCTATTTAAACCGGCTCCATACTAACAAAATTAGAATACTTTATGTGCTAAAAAAAAGAATCAAATTAATATAAAAGAAAAATGTAGAGGATCTAGAATTTTGGAAAATTCTTTTTTTTTGAGATTTTTTAAACCCGAACGAATTTATCTCATCTAGTAAATGTTAATCTATAGTCGATTGAGAAATTCGAAATTCGTCAACATTAAAAATCGTTTCGTTAAAAAATTCACACCTATTGCTTTAATGCAACAGATTTTTTAACTGTCACTGAGGTGAAATTCACACTAAAGAGTTGGTTGAGGAATTTATGCTGACTGTCTACGTCTACCTTTCCTATAATAAGCTACCAAGTGGTGGTAATGCAAAAAGGTTCCTAATAAATATCTTTAATATCATTTATGTAGATACATAGGTAGATTTTAAGCTGTCATAAATTCAATATATAGGTAAACAATAATAATATACGTTTGTCGATGTGTTTAGGTAAATACATATACAAATAGATAACGTAAAACACAACACCGGTCTTAACATACCTCTGGTAGTGACTGGAACTTTTAAAAACACTTTACTCAGGTAGAAAATATAAGAATGGCGAAATAAACAATAATTGCAACTTATCTAACGATGAATCTTTGTTTAGCCTTAAAACTTATACAACAAACTTCTTTATAGAAACTTCAGGAAAATATTGCACTCACATCACTTTTCATTTTTACACTTCATTTTGTTTGCGAATTATATATTTTAGTTCATTAAACTACATCACATATGTATTTACATAGAACATTCTGATATATTTCTTTGTTATCATTTTTTTCAGACTAAAGAACCAGCAGTAATAAAAGCCGATCAAACATTAATTGTGGTGGTGTTTGTAGTTGTACTACATTGAAAAGAAGTATATATATATATTATAGCTTTGAGATTTATAAACGCCGATTGTATTTATATTCAGCATTTAATCAACAACTGCATGCAACAACGAAGCTACTAAAGAGAAACATTTTGATACTTGTGATAGAGACGTCAGCGAGTTTTTCGAAGATGAATCATACAAAAATATAACAATAAATCCAAAAGAACACACCCGATAGATACAGATACAATGCACACAAATGCACACACATATAATGGTGGTTCACTTGAAAAATTAGCACAGCTTTATCCGTCAATGGAAAAGAAATAAAACTATAGTTGAATATTGTGTATCTAGTATCTACTACTTCATTCTACAATCCGTCGGAATGAGAATTTTCGAAAAAACGATGTCGATTGTCGAACGTTTCGCGTATGACTGATTCTACTTTCAATTTAACTTGAATGAAATTATCGAATGCGACTGTCGCTGTTTCATTTTCAGTCTTTCGGAAGTTTTCGACTTTGTTTATTTGTTTTTGTTTTTTTCAATTTTATCTCTGTTGGGCGCCATCCAGCGCTGGCAGTTGTACTCCTAATTCTGTTCAAAAAGGAGTGATTGAGTTTTCCATCATGCGATATATGTACATACATATTTAGGTAGATATAATAAATGCTGCTGATATAAAGAAAGTTGCTGGATTCCTGAAAATTCAATTAATTTTTACTTCAGTTTCTATAAAGGTTTGACCACATAGTAGAAAAATAAACAAAGCCTAGAAAGTGTTTTCAGCTGACAGTTGCTTACAAATTCTATATTTACAATTTTATAGAAAAGTATTCTTAAAAGAGCTTACACTTTTCGTTTCTTCTCTTACCGCCATATTATTCACACGATACATCCAGATTAAAACTTTAATCCGGATGTAAATTTTACAAATTCAATGTAAATACACCCGGGTTTAGGTTTTAAACTGGATGTATAGATCTATTATTCGATTCGATATTCGGGCGTTGGTAGTAATTTAACAGATAACTTTTAAGTAGTTTTTTCCTAAGGCCATCCGAAGTATAATAATATATTGAGTGGTTCTCTGGGTACTTTATTGAAGATCTGCAGAATAATAAAAGAATGTTGTTGTCGGTCGTATGAGTTATTTAACTTTGATGTTTGTTCCTCTAGCATAAAATTGATCTGATTATTTTTGTATTATTCCAGAATATTCAATTCGAATAGGTTATTGTTATATATTTAACATTCCAAGTTGTTTGTAAGTTGCTTGTTGACTCGTATATGATTCCGAGCTTATACCGTTTTTGGCTGTTATTAAAATTTTTACGAAGCGATTATGTATTTTGTGTAGTTATTGCAAGTAGCTTGGTGTAGTATTGGCCCATATAGTATTCCATAACTAAAATATGGAATTCCACTAATGAAAAGTAAACTTGCATCAAAGCAATGAAATTGGTGTATATACTTAAATTATGAAGTGCGTATTCTACTTTTCGATGTCTTCTTCTGAGTTGCAAATCTCACTTGAATAAAAACAGTGAATCAACACCCAAATACCTAAAATGTAAATTTTCAATTATCTCTTGGCAATTGTCATCTTCATTTCTTCATTAGCGTTTTTGTTAGCATTATGTGGTGTAGAATTTAAAGTTTATTAAATTAATCCATGCGCAGGTCTGATATGTATTAAACTTCTTTTTTTTTATTCATTAATAGCCCAAAATTGTGACACCATCTTAAGGCATTAAGCTGCATCGAATTCCCTTGCATTATAACGGTTGCTATTGATAGGTTTCTATGGCTGACAACGATCGCAGTGTCATCCGCGAAAGTAAAACCAATGCTATTCTGTAACACTGAGAATTTCGTTTACATATATTATGTAAAGCAATTGTCCCAGAATAGATCCTTGGGGAACCTCATACCGTACATTTTTTTTTTCGTTGCTGAGATGAATTGGGTATCTTCACTTTTATTTTTTCTGTTTGTTAGGTAGCTTTTAAACCAATCCAAATTGTAATCTCGTATCCCAATTTTGTCTAACATTTCAAAGAGTTTTTCGAACCTTAATGTATCCAAAGCTTTTTTAAATCAATGAAGATTAATATTGTGGTAGCTTTTATTGAGATTTGTGTTTATGACATTTTTGAATTCTGCGAGAAGCTCAGATATTGTGTTTTTGGTTTTTGTAAAACCGAACTGATTTTTGTTTATAATATTTTATTAGTCAATGTAACTTTGAAGTTGAAGAAAACCGAATTCAAGGTTTTAATAAAATACTGTGAACGTCTGGGTCTTGCATGTATGTACTTAGGTACTTGCTTTTATGGTTCAAGTGGCTTAGAATTTTAAAAATGTTAGTTTATTTGTTTTAATATTATATGTATGAAATAAATTTCCAAACCGTTTTGGACTTAATTGGACGAACGACTTGAACAACGAGAGCAAGGTCGTGCTTGTGGTACCCTTTCAGTTATTTGCCCCACCTTCAGGAGCAATTTAAAAATATTAGTCTTACTATTGAGCAATGTTAATAAAAGAAATGCTCAAAAATAATAATCAATTTTGGAGAGCGTGACCCAACAATTAAATCAAAGTAAAATTTTTTTGTAAATTAAAAACAAAATGTGGTAGTCATTGAAAAAATAGCATCTTTAGACACCCTGTGCAACACAGTGTGATATGCGTTATCTCTACATCACGGGCCTAGTTTTTTGTTCGAACTGTTGTTTAAACAAGTTTAAGAAATCAATCAACGAGTGATGTAATTTAAAGTCAGTGCCATTTCCCAGATCGATTACTCCGAACTCCGAAGTACCTTTTCCATATCTTTTTCAATATAAGTTTGGATTACTAAAAAAAACTTAAATCATTTGAAGCACGTGGTCAAAAGATATGCTAGGTATTAATTGAAAAAATAGAACTTTATGATGAAAAGTTTTGAGCGATCTTTAAAATAAAAATTTCAAAAAACAAAAATGTCGATGCCTTGCGTCACAAGTTAAAGGTGACATTTACGCTAAAAATATGAGCTCATACGATCATTGCGAAACTTTTAATTAATCACATGTTTCAAATATACAAATCATTTTTAGATTGTTTTTAAAATTATGCTAAAACATTATCAAAAAAAATATATTTACCCTTATCTTGTTTCCTGTTTTTTTTTATTAAGAATTCTTTTTCAACCCCTGATCCGGGGATCTTAAAGCACACACTTTTTAAAGTTATAAATTTATCTTAGTTTTAAAATTTAGTAATTTTCAAAAATTAATTTAAAAAAAAGTATTTTATAAAAAAAATTTAAATTGGTACAATAGTAATATATTTTATTTTAATATAACGGTCACGTTTGTGTCTTTATCTATGTCTTTTTCAATATTAAATGGAGACATTCCGGTCTTGCAGCAAATTTCATCAAAGTTACATAATCCTGTATATAATTTTTGACGACCGGAAGGAACTGAGCCCGTAAAAACCGGATATTTATGTATGCAACGTATTAAATTATGTTGTAATCCGAACACTACCAATTTTCTCTCATCGATATTATGATTTTGTGGACATAAACGTTGACAAATGGCCCTTAAAGTTATGCCATGTGTCATGGAGGCATAAAATTGAAATATTTTCTGTATTGGTGGTTTTGATTTTTCTTTTTCTGGATTAAGGGAGACATATTCTCGACACGCCTTAGTCAGTTCTGAGCTCTGGATTAGGGTTTTAAGATGCTGAGTACACATGTAGACATTGCTGTATTTTAAAATTGGCAACAGGTGCACTACTCCATAGTACGCAAGATTTTGAATGCAGGATTTTACAAGATTGGTTTCGACATCTGCTTCAGCAGCTATTTGTGCTATGTGATTGATGCCATTTATATAGGGTAGAATCTATAGTGATATGGCTTATTAAAATAAAAGTATATGTACAAAATTATTTCATTATTATTATTTACCTGTTGTGTTGTCAGATCCCAACTTTCGATAGGTATAGTTTTGTATTCAAGTGTTAAAAGAGGCACCATATGATCTTTAACCACTGGGGGGTCAGGTTTGTGAGTCACAATTTTCAAATATATCGTAGTATCTCCCTCTTAAGAAAAGTAATTGTGTTAATTATTTGAATTTATGGAGAAAATTTATTCAACATTAGCTGCGTTTAATTGTTAATTTATAGCTAGTTCAGCTGGTGGCTAAGCCATTTTATTGGTACCTGATTACCAATAAAACGCTTTGACCACTTTTGGCTGTGTTCACAAAGTATTTTTGTTTCCGTGTCTCCGCTAAACTATAAATATCATAGAACACATCCATTTTGTAAGTGAAAAACAAAATTAAGGTTCAAGTCATGAACCACTTTTATATTCACTATTTTGCTGGCTTATTTATCGCCAATTTTTGGTTTTTGTTTACCGAGGGAAATTTTACTGCGCTGGCTATTAATTTACCACTAAAACGCGCCTATTATATAGTAATTTTTAGTCATTATTTTTATTTTATTTCCACGGAGTTTTTTTTCTGAGTTTTTATTGTTTCTCCAGCTCTAAAGGCACCGTTATATTTTAATTTTTCAAAATGTTTAGGATTCTGGCCTCTGGGTTCTCAGAGATTTTTTTCATTTCAGAAACAACAATATCTGATTTAAATGAAACCATTGGATCAATTATTTTTCATTTTAAAGACAATTTTTGTTTGAACGTGAATTGGATTAAACTTAGCGGGCCATCGCTCACGGTGGCTATTCAGCCTGGGGAAATTCGTAGTTAAGAGAGTTAAAGTTTGTGGAATGAATATAATCGTTAAACGAAAACCGTTCGAATAAAATGTTAACAAGTGACAAATTTACGAAATTCTGATAATTCATGACCTTGAGTTTCATCTATTTAAATAACCACTTTCGGAACACACTCTTTTTTTATGGATAGAAGATTTCGAATAATTAAAGTACTAAATTCGATAAATAAAATAAAACTTAATAATTGAATCCTAAGTAGGCTCAGGCCTTTCTTTATTTGTGTTTTTTACTACTTTGAATTAGACAATGTTTCGTACGTGGTTACGCAGTTCTTCAGGTCTATTTTATAAATCGTAAAATTATTTCAAAACATGAATAGTTAAATGCCTTATATTTTAAAAACACAAATAAAGAAAGATCTGAAAGCCCACTTAGCATTCAATTATTATTAATTTGAAATGGTCACGAAAAAGTATTAATTAAAACAAACGTTACCAACTATTGTTGTAACTTTGTTTTTGTTTAAATCTTGCATCACCGTCGCAAATAGTTCCTGTAATCGCTGCTTGCTATCATCTTCTTTTGATAGAAAGCAAGTTTCTTCTTCCATCATTATCTGAAATATGAACAACGCAAAAGTTAAGGAACCTTTACTAGTAAATAAAATATAACAATTATTGTCTCACCAGATACTCTGATAGTTTTTTCACAACGGGTTCATATTGAATTGATCTTGCCCAAGCATCACAAACAAAACACAAATTAAAATGAAACGCATTGCGAGCATACTTCTGATGTTCTATTCGAACAGGATAGCCAACGATCTTCAGGCGTAAGGCATTGACAGTGAGTATGCAGCGTTGTAATTGGGGCTTAGGGATTATGTAGACATTGATTGCATCAAATATCTTTTTCGAGACGTAGTCTTCAGGAACCTTTTAAAAGAAAAATAAAAGAAAATGTTGATGTTACAGAATTTTTTCTTAAAATATTAATAGTTCCTACTTGGCAACTTATTTTACATCCAGCTGTAGGATGGAATTCGCTTAGGAAGATGCATCGTATCAAACCTTCTTTATCACATCCTTCATAATCCGTATTTGAATTCATTTTTGCTGTTTTTCCTTAGCAACATTTATTTTATTTATATAAATTTAACTCCCATTAATGCTTTCTTCTATCAAAAATTCAAAACAAAAATAAGGATTGAATTTTTGCATCAGCGAACAGATGTTTTTGACATAATAGTGGTGAATTTAAATTTCGGGAAACTGGTGGAATTCAGTACATTTAAACTAGGGTTCGGACTTTAGAAATCCCTTTTAAAATAAAGACTCTCCTATAAACCAACTTTTGCTTTTCAAAATGGCCGCGTTCAGGTTTCACTAGGATAGCCTATCTAAGATACTCGAGTATCCAGTATGTTTCTGAACGCAAATCAGCAGTTGTTGCCGTTTCTCATAAGATAGATAAGTATCCCAGAATTTTTAGGATAGCTTGAGATTAATTTTTCGGCAACAGCTGCTTTGACATCAGCTGTGATTTTACAAGGGATTACAACAACACAAAGCTATCCAGATAGCTTTGGATACAAACATGAACGCGGCCAATGTATTTGTCTTGGATAAAGCCGAGTATACAGTTCTTTTGAACAAAAAAATAACATAAGTGGCAAGAATTTTTTTTTTTTGGAAGAAAAAAAATCTGGGTTGAAATAAAAAATTTGTATTCGTTGTCCTCTTTTTTTCCACAAAACAATGTCACCAACATTGTCATATCTCATATGAGCGGTCTCTCCTGGCCAAAACTACGTAAAATGCACGTACGCGAACACATTTAGACTAAACTCTCTCCCAAACCAACGCGAAACAACAATTCAAGTATGTAATTGGTTATTATCACATACTTGAACATTAAACCACTGTTGAAACTCAATTAATCCGCCGGAATCGGTGGATAAAAATTGCTGAACCACGGTTTAAATATTTGTACAACTGGCCCTTAGGGCCCCAGAAAACGCATAATTTTAAAAAAAATTTAAAATTTTCGTCCACTCATATGGGGCCTATTTTACGCCACATACATTTCTGTAATGTATGAGATGTATGTTCTGTGAAATAGGCTGCAGTTGTACAAATATTTAATACGTGGTTCAGTAATTTTTATCCACCGATTTCGGCGGATTAATTGAGTTTCAACAGTGGTTTACTGTTCAAGTGTGTGATAATAACCAATTACATAATCCGCCGAAATCGGTGAGTTAAAATCTTGAACCGAGGCTGAACCACTATTAAGGTAGAACCGCACTAGGCGGAACTGCACTTCAGCGACACCGTGCGCACTTTCGCACGAAACTGAACAAAACTTCACGTCGCGACACAGTTGGTCAGATTACCAACTTTGTCGCATAGTGTCGCGCCGTGAAGTGCAGTTGTCCCTTAGTGCGATATAGCTAATACAATTTCCTACAAATAAGTCGTGAAGTTCAGTTCCGCTTTAGTGCAGTTCCGCCGAGTGCGGTCCTAGCTTAATTGTACAACTGGCCATTAAGGTATAACCGCACTAGGCGGAACTGCACTTCAGCGACACCGTGCGCACTTTCGCACGAAACTGAACGAAACTTCATGTCGCGACACAGTTGGTCAGATTACCAACTTTGTCGCATAGTGTTGCGCCGTGAAGTGCAGTTGTCGTTGTTGTTCAAAATATTTGAATTTTGAATTGAATTTTTATTGAGACTTGAGAAAATTTTACAGAGGACAATTCATAATATATATTACTTAGCAAAGCTATGTTTAACTGCGGCTATAATGTATTGCCTGCTCTATCTAGTTACATTTTTGGAAAGCCTCGTGGCTGTCATTTATAATATATAAAAAATATATAGTCATTCTGCTCTTGCTCAGGAGCGATATTTCAGTTATGTGTTGGCTGTTGCAACGGATAAAAAATATACATATATACAATACCTACAAATACAAATACCTTACAAACTAATATGCCATAGATTACATCTATACATATATATAAAGTTTCATGTTATAGAGCGAGAACGCTCTATGTGGAATTTTCAAAATTAATGAAATCACTTTTTACGAGTTGTTTTAGTTAATTTTAAAGCACATGTTGGCGGCAAGGCGATAGAAAATGTAAAAAAAATATGTAAAAGGGTATAACTTAGTAGAACACTAAAAACAATAATGATTGAATACAAAAGATAATTCACTTAGGGCCAGTTGTACAATAGTGGTTCGGCCTCGGTTCAAGATTTTAATTCACCGATTTCGGCGGATTAACTAAGGTTCAACCCTGGTTCAAGTATGTAATTGGTTATTATCACTCACTTGAACAGTAAACCACTGTTAAAACTCAATTAATCCGCCGGAATCGATGGATAAAAATTGCTGAACCACGGCCCTTAGGGCCAGTTTCACAGTTCATACTTAACTAAATAAGTGGCACTTAATTTTCCCATTCATGGACTTTAGACGTAGTTTTAAGCTACGCGCAAACCGACGCGATGGCAGCAAGCACCATTTGATCGCTATATCGCCTGAAGAAAAATTACAGTCTAAAAAAGAAAATTTGAAAAACTGAAAAATGAATAGAAAAAATAATTAGAAAAACTGAAAAATTAATAGAAAAAATTAGGGGAAATTCCATTTTATATGTTTTTTTTATTAAACTTCAAAAATTAAACGTTTGTATTGTCGCTGACAACTTAGCCCGCTACACAATATATCGCGTTGATGTGAGCAGGTTTTTGAACGCATCTTTATCGCGCGATAAAAGTTATCGCAATCGCCACCGCCATCGTGTCGGTTTGCGCATAGCTTTAAGGTCTGAGTAAGTGGAACTTAAGCCTAGTACGCTGCTGATGCGAAACGAAAAATCCCATACAAAAATGACACAACGAAATCATAAACGGAAAATTTCGTTCTGCTTTTCGTTTTGCAGTACGCTGTTCGAAGAGCGAAATTTATAATTGTAGCATATTATTAGGAGAAGTCTCCGCTCCTTTTTCGCACTGAATTAATTATACAGACTATTTATTGTTTGCCAAAAAATGACATTTGAGTTTTATTTGAGTTTTTTTTGTTTATCATTTTCTTACATCATGGGTTTCTCTTATTTTTTGCGTTTATGTTTGATTTTGTTTTTGGAATTAGTGAAGCTCTCCAAGGATATTTTCCGTTGTGTTTTCGCAAGCGTTTCGTTGTCTGTTTGGAGATCACAGGAAATTTTCGTTTCGCATCAGCAGCGTACTAGGCTTTAAGTGGCCAATATGGGAGATTTAAGTGTCACTTATTCCGATAAGTTTACACTGTGAAATTGGGCATTAGTTTTGCATATCTGGAACTTAAGTGACACTTACTTTACTGTGAAACTGGCCCTTAAACTTTTAACATATTTAAGCCTTAAAGGCTTAACTACATAAGCCAAAAAGTACTGAAGTACAAAAGTAAAAATATTTTTTTTACCGCTAGCGCCGTTGTTTTGTGAAAAAGAATACACAAATTTGTTTTTAAACCAAAATTTAAGGTTTCTGCATCATTTTTATAAGTTTTCCAGTCAGAAACACTATCCTAAAATGAGTTTGAAAATTTTCACTTTTTTACTTTTTCACTTTTTTGGCTTATGTAGTTAAGCCTTTATGAGCAGTTATAAAGAGATAATTATTCACTTTAACAAATTTTCTTGTGATATGATGGTCATCTTACTGATTTGGCATGATGCAGGGTGGTCATCCTTTGTCCATTGTTGTGATGAAGGTTTTTCATCTGTTATTAGCACAAGGTGCTGGTTAGCCTGGGGACTAGATTAGCAGTTGCTGGAGTGTATGTATCTCCGGTTTTGAACCAGATGGAATCCTTCCCCCAGTGAAGTTCCATGCTGGGATTTCATGTGGGCAACACTTCGGTCACGAACACATGTTACAGTTGCTAGCGGGTAATGTGATACCACGCCAGATGTCCCGTAATTAACGGGATTGGCTTCAAGACTAGTTCAAGCGGCACAGCTTGGAAACTAGCTTTTCGGTTGCTGGAGTGTGTGTACAACTCCTGTTACCATCCAGATGGACACCGCCCCCACAGAGTACCAACTTTCGATGTGGAATAATTATTTAAAAATAATTTACTTTACTGTTTTTTAAAAGAAAACTGATCTTGCAAGGTTTTGCCACTCGACACAACCTGCTTCGTTGCCTCCTACTCTCAAACTCCCGTCTGACAATATTTTTAACGTGAGATTCGCTGGATCGCATCATCGCGTTGGTTCGGGCGCTTTCATTTCCGAATGTTTCGCGGCTTTTCTTGTAGAAAATGGTAGTTTTGGGTAGTTTCACACTACGCGAACGAACCTAGGAATTTAACTTAGCCAGTTCAGGTTTCTTGAGATCTCTGAGATCTCAGCAATCTCAGTAATCTGACATAATTCCTCAGTGAGATTCCTCACTTTTGCTGTCAAAAAGCTGAGACTGAAATTTTTTGGATTCGTTTGCTCAATTATTTTTTGTCGCACGTTGATCAATTTATAAAAACGAGATGGAGAGTGCTTTTGACTTCTAAAGGAGAAATTTTGTTCAGGTTTCTCCTTCTCCTCAGTGGAGCTGACAGACGTTTGCTCAGTGAGATCTCAGAAACGTGAACTGGCTAACTGGACTCACATGCACATTACTACTCGAGTTACTTCATGGCCGCGTTCATGTTTGTATCCAAAGCGATCTGGATAGCTTTGTGTTGTTGTAATCCCTTGTAAAATCACAGCTGATGTCAAAGCAGCCGTTGCCGAAAAATTAATCTCAAGCTATCCTAAAAATTCTGGGATACTTATCTATCTTATGAGAAACGGCAACAACAGCTGATTTGCGTTCAGAAACATACTGGATACTCGAGTATCTTATGTCGAATTCCTTTCAAAAAAAGAATCGAATTTTTTTCCAAAAGAATCGAATTTTTTCTGTCAAAACGAATTTTTCTAGTGTAGCAAGATTCGTTTTGACAGAAAAAATTCGATTCTTTTGGAAAAAAATTCGATTCTTTTTTTGAAAGGAATTCGACATTAGATAGGCTATCCTAGTGAAACCTGAACGCGGCCCATACTTGACGTTTTATTTTTTGGCTTTGGTTGACGTTGCTCGGTTCGCCTTCGCCCTCACTACTGGCTTTTAATTCTGGTAATTTTGCACGCAATCTGCAGACATTTATTTTTGAATCAGCTTAAATCGAATTAATTAAAAAATCTACAAGATGACAGTGGACAAGACAAAATTATCTTATCGAAATAAAATAATCCTTGCTCCTATGGTAAGAGTTGGCACTCTTCCTATGAGGTTATTGGCATTAGAAAATGGGGCCGATATTGTATATTCAGAGGAATTGATTGACTTAAAAATGATAAAAGCTATAAGAAGGACTAATGGTAAGGATTCAAGCGTTCAAGTAAACAACAATGGCTTATAAGTTGAGTTTGTTGTATAGATGTTTTGGGAACCATTGATTTTGTCGATCCTTCCGATGGCAGCATAATCTTCAGAACTTGTGACAAGGAAAAGGACAAAGTTGTTCTTCAGTTGGGGACAAGTGATGCGGAGAGAGCACTTAAAGTTGGCAAATTGGTAACATAATTGTTGCACTAATGCAATTGGCTTGAAAATAAAAAAAAATTGTTTGTTTAGGTTGAAAACGATGTTGCTGGTCTGGACATTAACATGGGCTGCCCGAAAGAATTCTCAATCAAAGGTGGAATGGGAGTAGCATTACTTGCAAAACCTGACAAAGCTGTAGATATTCTTAAAACTCTTGTTGAGAATCTAAAAATACCAGTTACATGTAAAATAAGGTCGATTAATTCATTGCTTTTTACTGAAGTTTATAACTCAAACTTTCTCTATAGAATAATGCCAACTGCAGAAGATACCATCAACTTAGTAACCAAATTTGCTGCAACAGGTATTGCAGCCATAGGAATTCATGCGCGCACAAAAGATGAACGACCACAACATCAGCCTCATCCAGGTTTGTTATATTTTCATTAAGTTTATCTCTTACTTATAATTAAATAGCTAATTTTTAGATATCATTAAAGCAGTTGCACAAGCTGTTGACATTCCTATAATTGCTAATGGAGGCTCTCGCGAAATAGACTCTTACCGTGATATATTAAAATTTCGTGATAGATGTGGTGCGGACAGCATTATGGTGGCCCGATCAGCACAATTTAATGTTACCATATTTCGTAAAGAAGGTAAATATTATGTACATATGTCATATTATGATGATTTAATTTTTTTATAAATTTGAATATTTTCAGGATTGCTTCCTGTTTTCGATGTGATAAAAAAATACCTTAAGCTTTGTGTTGACTATGATAATCCTCAGTCAAACACAAAATATTGTGTTCAAAGTATGCTCAGAGAACTACAGGAAACTCCGTTAGGAAAAAAGTTTCTTCTATGTCAAACACTTCATCAGATTTGGTAAGTTGAGGTCCAACCAAGCTCAAGGAAAAGGACTAAAAAAAAATACGAAACATAATTGCTACGAAGTTGGTCCCCTTTCTTTAAAGATGTGAAGATAACAGTTTTGAGAAATTTGTTGCAGAAAAATCTACCAAACAGGCATAATATAAGATTTCTAGTTGGCAACGGATTATTGTGCACTTTAGAGTTATGTGACAAATTACTTTACTTTTTTAATACTCTTCCATGCCCTTAAAGCGGTTAACGAGAAATTGAAAATTTTTTAAGCTTCCAGTCTAAAAAAATGTTGGTATGCTTTTCCACGGTAGAATGTAAAATATTGCCGCCTTTCGACTTAAAATTTGGCTTAAATTTTGATGATGGAAAAGTACTTCATGAAAAATTTTACAAGCTGTTAATTCTGTAATGTGAAAAGATAAATTTATTTACAACTTACAATCCGTAAGTGAAATGAAATGCCAAAATTTCTTCACCATCCAGGTCAAATAAATCAGACACGAAAATGAACGACAGAAAAATTATCGTTCAATGAGTTATATTTAAGAATGGTTTTATTTCATGATGCAATATATGTAAATTGAATGAAATTACCAGATAAGTGTATGACCCGTGGATTGTCATCATGTAATACATTTTAGAACTGACAGCTATTTATCATAATCAATCCGAGGATGTTCGTAGAGTGGAATACTAAAATTATATTCAGCCCTATCATGAATTCCATCGTAATCGAAAACTTTTCCGAATCCCGAAAAAAACTATAACCGAATCCGTTCGTAATGACTATTTGTATGAAATTTTCCACTACGATGGAATCTGTGATAGTTTTTTTCGGGATTCGTAACAAGTTTCCGATTACGATGGAATTCGTGATAGGGCTGATTATATCACATCACAGATCGGATATTAACCCCTAAAAGGAGTTTAATGATTTAATCATTTTATCACTATTGAAAAATGTTCTACTTTTCTAATACGCCCGTTACAATACTGTGAGCCTCCTGTGTTCGGTGATTGTAACCTTGTTTCAGTTTTAAAACACCTGAAATATTTATCTTGTGATCGAAGAAAGCAACTATTAACTAGTTCGGAAACCGTGTTAAATTTTTTTTTCATTTTAAAATCAAAACATCGAATCGATTTTTTTTTTCTATTATTATGAATTAGTTATAGGGTGGGCCATAAATTTTAACGGAATGAAATCTGTGCGCGGTAAGTGGGGATGAGTAGCGCGATGAAATTTTTAAAGTTGAACATCTACCTGGCTATAGAAAGTTGTAAACTATATGTTGCCAAAAAAAATATTGGGTAGGAGGGGTTCCTTCAATTTTAATATTAAATATCGTTTTTATTGCATTTTTTTATTTTAAAAAATTTCTTTCAGCAAATTATGGGACCTTGGTGATTATTGTTATAAAAAACAACTGGAATATCAGGAAAAAGGCAACTTTGGTCGACGTGAAGTTTGTCCAGGCTCAATTCCCGGTGATGACGATATTGATGCCCCCCAAACAAAGAAGCATAAATCCGAAATTGATGTAACTGCAAGTCCTCCGGAAATTAAAGAACACAATATAGCCTTTTATCGTTCAAATTATGTGACAGGTGTGTAACATATATTTTTTTTTGTCGAAACTTACATTTTTGTCTGTCTTAAGATACTTCACTTCCAAAGAGCATCCTCCACACATATGCCTCAAAGAACTTCAAAGGAGTACCTAAATATGAAATCCAACAATATGACAAACTATTTCGTGCGATATGTTCATTCGATGGAAAAAAATATGCCAGCACATTTTGGGAAAAAAATAAAAAATACGCAGAACAAGGATCAGCATTAGTGTGTCTATTGAATCTGGGACTAATTGAAGAAAGTGAATTGATAAAAGATGGGAGCATTTTGAGATGACGAAGTCTAGTTTTTCTTTTCGCAATAAAATCTTATAACATCTAACATTATGTTTGATTTGCTTGTTTGTTTGTGTGTGTGTGTGTGTTTGTTTATAGTAAATGATTTAATGATCTATAAATTTGCTAATTTTAAACATGATTATACAATCCTCTCTGGAAATCTGGTGCTACTGCTGGCGGTGGTGGTGGCATTCTTTCAATATCCTGACGGTATCTATTTTCTTCTATAAAAGTAAGAAGAATTTCTTTTGTGACTGGATGCCTGATACTTTCTATAACGGCTGTAATGAAAATAAAAAATCAAATCCATCAAAAATAAACAATATTTGAATGAAATTTTTCGCAATTACAATTCGCAGTATTATAACTGTTTGGATGGGTTTTGTCAGTTCGTTCCCGCAAAAATGTCCATTGACCATTCTTTATTGTGCATTCGATAATTTTTCCATTGAGATCTTTTAAGTCTTTACTGTATTTCATTTCCGCGTAACTCTGACCATCCATTCCACCGGCAAAAAGTAGCCCAAGTTTTGTGTGAAGCATTCTATTCAAAAGAAGCAGAAAAAGCTATAATTTTAATCCGTTTTGATGGTTTTTATGACTTTGACTTACCCAGGTCTACTTTCATTGACTATTTTTAGTTTGAAATCAACCGAATTCAAACTGAGAGGTTTCCATTTGAGAATGTCCTTACAAACACCAGGCGTATATGGCTGAAAAATAAAATTTTATAAGATTAATTATTCTTTATCAAAATATGAAGTCGTTCTCTAATATTATTTAACCTCTCGTAGCCTAAGACTAAAGATACCAAATTTCATTAATATAGCGATAATTCTTTACAAACACACACCAAAAACATTAACACATAATTATAGTATTTGTAACTTCTCTGAAGCAGGGCTCCCAAATTGAAAATTAAAACAGTAAAAACTTAAATTTATGTAGGCTTGAAACTGAATCATAACATTTTTAATAAATAATCTAGTCAGATCTCGACCCAGGCATCATGAAATCTTTGATTAAGGTGTTCTCATCTTCAAATTGTCTACTGGGTTTTCGAAATAGTCAGGCCCAAATGAATTGGGTGGCCATGGAAAATGTTAAATTTTCCAGTTTCTACCCTAATAAAAGGTTTTGGAAATGCCTCTTTAAGTTATAAACACGAATTCAAATTATGCTATACTAGGTCATAGTTTCCCCAACCATAACACCTGCGGTTGTCATGCATTAACAAAATGAGTTTTTCATTTGTGAACTTGAGTTTAAGAAAAATCCTTGTTAACTTTTGCAACATACATACTGTGCTCTCATCACTTGGACTTTTAAATTTAGCACAGTGTGTATTCAATATTCAACACAAATATGCATACCCAATTTTTATAAACATGCTATCACTCCAACTAACAAAAAATAACCCAGGACCAACTCACCTCATTAACTGGTTGAAAGATCAAACCATCCGGTTCGTGGGGAAGACATCTTGTGAATTTTGGATCCAAAAGCGATGCAGCTTTAGTAATGTCCCAGAAGTCTTTATTACGAACACTAAATGATTCCAAAGACCTATTGATGATTCCTTTCGAAAAAGCTTCATATCGAGGTTCTTAAAAAAAATTTCACATTTAAAACTGAAATTTATGGTAAACACAATTTCTTCCACCTATAAGTCCGCTTTTAATGCATTTCAATCGCTCAACAAAAGTCTTGTTGGCAACTGGATTCCCCTGGAATTCGACTATATCATATACCAAATAACGTGGTATATTTTGACCTTGGACTTTGTCAATTACCATTTCCTAAAATAAAAAAAAAAATAGACGTAAATTAATTAATGTAAAGGTATTTGATACTTACTCCATCTAATAACGTATCATATACGGATTCCATAAGATTTTCTCGTTGAGGGAATGAAACATTGTCAACTTGAAAACAAGAAAGATTCCTATCGAAAAAGTAGATTTCGTTTTTTTTATTTATGAGCATCATGTATCTTGTTCCATCGGCTTTCCAAGACACCATATATGGCTTTTCTGCAAGGAAATTTAAATTTTTGCGGTCCATGGAGACGGGTTGTGCTCCGGGGAATCCGGAATTTTCCCAGCCGCACATTTCTTGTACCTTTTGTTGAAGTTCACCCAAACGAGGTTCATCGGTAACCAAAATAACACCACAAACGCCAGCCATAAATTGTGCATCCTTCACAAACATTTCTTTACGTCTCTTTTTCTTTGAATTTGAAGGTTTATCAGTTCCATCGGTGGCTCCATTCTCCGTGTTGGATTGACTTGCCTCTGATTCTTCTTCGTTATGCCTTTTTTGTGGCCCATTGCCATCGGAGTCGTCAAATTCGAAACACCATTCGGGCAATGCCGGTGCTTGGGGAGCGTATTCTTCATCGTCATATCTTCGGAAGAGCTCAGCGATATAATCTTGTTTATAAATTCCTGGCGGACGGGCATCAGAGAAAGCCGATAAAGCTGCCTGAACAGAACAATCAAGTCGCTCCACCATATAGGAAACAATAAGGAAGCCTGTTAAAAACAAAAATAATTGTACATATACATTCATTGTTTATAAAATAACAAAATATCGAATTTTCAAAAGTAACTTTGAATTTTTTTTTAAATTCAAAAATTTATTTTTGAACATTTTGATATGCAATATTATTCAAATTTATTAGAAGCTCTTGTGTAAAAAAAATGCCATTAAAATCGGTTCAATAGATAATGATATACTCGAAAATTAAAAAATTGTACGGTTACTAAATGGTAGATACACACTTTTTCCAATAATATGGTAGATCGTACTGAGAAAAATTACCGTTTTTTTTTTTTCTTATTATAAGAATAATTTGTATTCATTCGGATTAGCGAGAAATTACTGTATAATGTTGGTGTATTCTGCTGATATTCAGGGTTCGTGCCAATTTGATTGAAGGGATTGATAAACTGTAAAGGTCCTTGGTTGCACTTTTGTTTTAAAATAAATTAAAAAAAATCACGAACACGAGCTTATGTGCTATTTTTTGATAAATAGGCAAAAACGTATATTTATTATCCAAAGAGTACATACATACATATGTGCAGTTCTAAATTCTTCTTTCTTCTTCCAGCGGAATACTCCTTAAGAGAAACCTTCCCCGAATGGCACATATTCTTAAGGGGGAGCTCATATACCTTGCGCGGTTGATTTTTTTTTTTAATAAATTTTGTGGCGCGACAGGTCGTGTAGAACCAGGGCCCAGTGACTTACAACTCTCAATCATACCTGTGTTCGTGTTATTGGCAGGAATAGAGGAGATCTACAATTTTCTTCCGAATCCGAACGGCTAAGGTGAGAAGCAATTTTTCATGACAAGAGATACTCTTGGAGTATTTTTCAATTCCCCGCAAGAAGCAGTAGCCTATGAAAAATATTTGTTTTAAGATGGCATAGGCTGGGAATCGAACCCAAGCCCTTCGGCGTAACAGTTCTACGCACTAACCATTACGCCAAGGGCTAACGTTCGTTTCAATTAAAAAAAATTCAAATTCCACATCCTACCCTATTAATGTATGTCTTTTAACAAGCAACTGGCACTTATTAAATGGATCACAAGGATTGAAAAGTTTTTTTTTGTAAAAAACATAAAAATAAGTACTGGGAATTGCAAATATTTACAGCAGTTTATTAGATTTTTTACTAGATAGTTCGATAAGGTTGAAAACATTATTTATTTGATTAAATAAAATGTTGCGTTAGAAATATTTTAGACAATCGATTTCGTTGAATTAATAATAATTTGACCAATTTCGTTGTTAATAAAGTTTTGTTACCAAAAGTTTGAGTTTTTAATTTTAGATGACCTCGATAGTAAATGGGTTAAACAACTCTTAGATTACAATTAAAAATGTTCTTATAAAAACGATTGTTAGTCTCTAAAACATACTGAATTAACAGAAATTGAGTATTAACAAGGGCCTCACTAGTTAACTGATGAGACCAAGGCCATTAAAATCAATAATTCAACAAGTCCAACTTACTAGTGTTAAGTTTTCTACTTGAATAATTTATTTCAGAAGTACGTAGGTACATAGAAAAACATTCGTAAAAAATATATTGTTCGTATGTAGAGCCTGAAAACTCTTTCAAATTTTCAAATATGTATTCAACTCACCTGTTCTGTTGAACCCATGGGTGCAATGGACAGCAACTAAATCAAACGGTCGCTCATTTATGAAATTATCCACGATTTCAATAAAGGAACGAGTTTGTTCAATAGATGGAGTTTCGCCATGACCACGACATTGCAGCTTCACATAAGTGGCTCCCTTAGATTCGATAACTTCACGATCATAGAAACGTTTCGTATTTGTCAAATCTATCCAAAGTCCTAATTTTAGCTATGAAAGGTAGCAAATCATACCGTCACAAAATTGCAAGGGGGAAAGCAACAAAATTAACACCCTCAAATATTCCATAGGTGTATGTACTTACTTTTAATGCCTTTACATAGCCAAATATCATTTCTGGTGGAAACATACAATCCAAGGGCATTTGGTCTTTAAATTTACTGCTGAGCGGAGTCTTGAAGGCTATAAATTTATCAGCAATGATATTTTCACTCTTGCGTGGACAGTGAAGCCAGCGATTTGGAAGTGGTCCAGGGCCACGATGGTTGGACATTTTGGCCTTTGGTTTTGGTTGGTTTTGCAATAACTAAATGATCTAAATAAAAAGTTCGAATTTATGTTCATTATATTTGTATTCAGAAGAATACTTGTGCCACGCAGCTAAATTGTAATTTACCTATTGAGATGAGATTTGATGTGTGTAAGGATAAGTTGAGCCAGTGAAAAATAAAAAAAGAAGAGATCAACGCCAAACAAAAACCACTAAAGGGGAAATTGTGGACGAACCGACGAGCAAAATTTTTGACGTCTCTGAATTTGACATGAGGAGATAAAAAAAGGAAAGTGAAAGTTGCTCACTTGTCGGTAAGGAAGTTTTTTCAAAATAGGTTCTCTGAACACATACTAAAATAAAGGCTATAGCACAATTGTTGCAAATTGTTCTGATAAGTAAATTGATTATTTTCATCACTCGTTTTTTACCCAATGGCTCATTGCCATTTCTTTGAATATTGGCAATGGAGACGCTTTGGCAATGGCAATACTGATTTCATATTGCAATAAATTTTTACGAAATGGTTTCTTCGTTTGATAAAGTTGAAAATATGCGAGAATACGTGAATTAAGGTTTAACTACATTCAACTTCTTTTTGTACAAAAGTGAACAAAATGTTGTCTTTTTCAACGTACTACGCAATCCTATCTTCTTTCTCAAATTTTACAAAAGTAAAAGTTAAAGCGGTCCTAACTTTTTATTTTGCACCAAAGTAAAACACCAATACACACAAATAATCAGTTTAAAAATCGACTAATAGATGTCGCCACTTCAGATGGTGCTGACGCTGTTTAGATTGGGAAGATTGAGTGAGGCCGGTATCACGGCAGTTAGTAGGCAAGAGAAGGGTGGGGTGAGGACTCTCGCGAGGCACGAAGAAAATATTAAAACCGGACTCATGAGTCTACTTTTTTGTTGCTTCAATGCGTGGAATGTTGAAATTGTTGTTGTTTCAATGTATTTATAGGCGCCTGAAAGTTTCAAATGTAAACACGATGACCCTCACCAGTCCGGACTCAATCTTCCCATCTAAACAGGGCCTAGGGTTTTTTCAACAAAATGGTAGTTTTGGAAAAAAGGAGATGTCACTAAATAAAGGAAAATCAAGAAAGTATGTGTGTATTTTTTCACATTTGTACTTTTTGCAAAAATTAAGCCTATACTTTAGTGACATCTCCTTTTTACCAAAACTACAATTTTGTTGAAAAAACCCTAGGACCCTGTTTAGATGGGAAGATTGAGTCCGGACTGGTAGGCTTAATTACATTCAAAACTTTTTGCAAAAAGTACAAATGTGAAAAAATACACACATACTTTCTTGATTTTCCTTTATTTTTTATTTCCTATTTTTTTTTATAATTTTAAATGTATTTTTAGGTAAAAAATGTAAAGAATTTTTAAGAACACCTATTGGGGTTTCATAATAAAAAGAAAAAAATTATACTTAATAACGTGTTTTTTTGAAAAAAATCATATGGAAGTCAAAAAACAACCTTAAAATGCTTGAAAAAAAGTGTTTGATAATAAATTGCGAGAAAACTGTTATCCACACAGAAAAACGTATGGCAGATAAAAATTTCTAACTGTTTTTGTGTAAATAAAAAAAATATCAAAAATCGGTTGTAGTTTGGCAAAGTTAGAGCCAGTCAAAGGAAAAAAGGAAAAAAGAATAAAAATCATAAAAACCGTTATAAGTCGAAAACGAGAAAATTACCTCTTAAGTTTTTCGACTTAAAATGACCTCAGGAACTCATGGTTTTCTTCTGATATCGACGGTTAAAGTGCAAGACTACTCGAAAATTCAAAAAAAAAAATATTACTATCCGTTTTTTATTATCAGAATTGATCAATATATGGATCATCAAATAACATACATACATAACAACAACTACAACAACACATGAACCTGCTCTTTATCGGGTTCACGTTTCATCATCCGAAAACAGGGCTTCTGCTTCTCGCCACTGTGAGGCTGTTATATTTTCGCAGGATGATCCATATGAATCATGGATCATAATAACAAAAAAACGGGTATTAATTCAAAAAAAAAGTCAGTAGAATTCCCTTTTAGGAATTTCAGTATTAGTCCATTGATCTTGCATTTTGGACAAGTCCAAGGTATTTTTTATGTGTAGGGTGCGCAGTGTGGGTATACTAAACTATTTTCGGGTTTGCAACCCCCATTTGGCCGGTGGGGGTGTAAAAAGTGAGTAACCATCTTATCAATTAATATTTATACGCAAACAATACACAATCAGTTTTTTTGTGTATAAACAAAAACAAAATATTTTATAATCACTTTTTTTTATTCAAAATAGCTTTTAACGGCCTTTGGTCTACAAAAAGTTAGCGTTTCGTCGAGGCGATCACACTTGGACTCATCAGTTGACTAGTGAGGGCGGCCTTGTGAAAATTTAATTTTTTGTTAAGTTCAGTTCATCATACCTACATAGATTTCGTGACGAATATCTAGTGTGAACTATATCCAACAAGACTAGAATTCACAATCATTAGATTGGAATTTTTTATTGTTTGCGTATAAAAATTTGCCGAGCATGGCTATACAATTTATCAAAAAACAACGCCTAGTGAAGTTTAGAAACCAATTTGGAAATTTTCAACGACATTGTATTAGAATTTTGAATTCGGCGGAACTAAACTTCAGCGGAACTGAATTTCACGACTTATTTGTAGGAAAATTATATGAGCTATATCGCAATAAGCGGCAAAGTTGACTGACCAACTTTGTCTCGACATGAAGTTTCGTTCAGTTTAGTGCGAAAGTGCGCGCGGTGTCGCTGAAGTGCAGCTCTGCCGAGTGCGGTTTTACCTTAACGCCAGGTTTTCCAGCTGAAGTGGGATTTGAATTCAGGACATCAAAAACCTTCGAAAAAGTAAACCCTAGTTTCTGTAAAGGAAAAAAGTTACATTTTGTAAACCAGTATAATTTAAGGACGACTAGAGAAATGCTTAGATGTTTACCAATTTTCCCAGCAATACTTTCTCAATTCCTCGAAGAACCCAAATTGAATAAGCAAACAAAATCAAAGTCAAACATTAAAATGGAATTATAAAACCCCAACATCAAAACTCATATAACTAGTAACAGCATCATATTCCAAGTTATTGTATAATTTCATTAAAAATTAAAAACAAATTCAGTTTCTCCGTTCACAAAAATGCGTTAAAAAAGAACACCTAATCGGGACTTAAGAAGAAAATTAACTTTCGAATTCATAGACTGGCTTGCCTTCAGAATCCCAAGTATAGTTGCATTTCTTAAAAGCACAAACCATGTAAAGAGCTGGAATTAGAAGAGATTAAAAAAATGTACTCGTTTTCTAAGAGAAGACAAAATGACTTACTTGCCGCCTCCCACTCAGACTTGGATAAAGTTCCATAAGGCTTGGAGTTATGATTCGTAGCATTGGCAACCTTCCTTACATGAGCAAACTCTTCGTCATCTTTTGAAGACTTCTGCACAAAGTAGGACTGCAGAGCCTGCATCCTTTCCAAAAGAGGTCTTCCTGCAGAAGTTGATATAGCACAAACATTGAAACACGAGTTATCAAACATTTCCAAATTGCTTACCTTCTTCAAAAGATTCTTTGTAATACTCCGCAAAAGTATTTTTCCGGGCTAATTGCAAACCATGCTTTCTACAAAGCTTCTCCAGGGTAGGGAAATGCACCAAGAATTCCGGACAATCAACCACTCCTTCGAGATGAAACTGGTACTTGGCACCAAACAGAGTCGGCTTCTCGGTATCAGATATAAAATCGATGCGATACAAGTCGTTCCCGAACGATTTGCTATTTTCGGAGGCCCGCAAGCGTCTCATTATCTCATTGGCGTTTGGGATTGTTGCAATGAAATAGCCATTCGGCTCCAGACACTCAGCTGCGTTTCGCACCATACAGTCGGCTTGAGTCAGTGACTCAAAAGCATAATGGAAAGCGAACTGGCAACTCACCAGCTGGAGTTTGATTGAGCGATCTTTGTAGCGCTCTCTAAGACGCACCAAAGTCGAATCACAGGCGAAGAACTCGGCCGTAAAACGAGAACCCATTTTGTTGTTCCTATTCATCATGCCATCGTATCGAGACTTGCATTGCTCCACACTCACATCGGCTATGTCGGTGCCAATTAGATGCGTGATTCCTCCCTTTTCCCATTTGAATAGGTCGCCGCCTTTGCCGCAACACATATCCAGTACTCGAATAGGTTCACCGAGTTTACGGCTGTTTTTAATTTTATTCAAGTACTCATTTATAAACATACTTTTTGTCCAGTTGTTGAAATTGCGCATGTGGAGGATGCGTGATCTGGAGCGCTCGTCAAGTCCTGCTTCTTTTAGTTTATTGTAGTGAGAGGCCACGACACTGGCGTTGGCAGTTTCACGAGTGCCATGTGCTTCTTCTTTGTGGCGTTTTGCGGCAGAGATATCAGCTCCTTCATGGTCGCTTGCTTTGTGTTTATGGTTTGTTGGAAGCGGTGCTGGTGGAGTCTTCGTGGCGCCTGTAAGAGATTGAGGAGCTTCTTCCGTGTCACTGCCTTCTCGGTGGTCTACCGTTCCAGGGGTTTCATCACCCTCGGAATCACTCATGGTTTATTTAAATTAAAGATTAATTTGTTTTTTATTATGGAATTATAATTTTATCGCAGCCATACGATCGATTTAAAACTTAAAAAACGAATAACCAGTTTTTTTGATGGCGGCTGCAATTTATGACGAAAAGTGACAGGACACAGGTTATTTAGAAAGTAGTAGAATTAGTGGATAAATTGTAGTAAGTAGGTTACAAATGGTTTGTTCAAAGCTACAATAAATTGGCAACAGCCAGCGGTACACAAAATTATTTTTTTTTAAATGACAGTGCCTACGTTCCGTAAATCTCGCATCAATAAAATGTCTATTCCCGTACTGTCTAAGACCCTGTTTAGATTGTGACATGCTCACTACGTAGTGAATAGTCATGTCGTGTCTACACTCGAAATTTCTCAGTCATGAGTATCGCCGAACTCTGATGGAATATCTCTGAATTGAAACATTTGATTCTGAGCACCATGAACCATGAGTTTAATATTAAATAAATAAGTAGTTGCAAAATATAGCAGAAATTGCAATTTTAATAATTAAATCTGCTTCAGCATCTTTGCTGTTATCAATCCACCAATTCAATAAGCATTTTTTGCGTCTAAGCTTGATTAATTACACATTTTTAATTTTTATTCTCATCTACCTTACCCTACAACGAACATGCCAAAAATAAAAAAAATGGCATTAAATGGAACATGTCGGATATGAAACATGACTGCTCACTACAATCTTTATGTTTTCTTCCTGACTGTCGCCTCCCTTTCTACCTCACCGATTTCACCTACAAAATGCCGTCACTACGTAGTGAGCAGTCACAATCTAAACAGGGTCTAATACCTTTGTATAAAGCCCGCATCACACGACGCTTGTTTTCCTGCTAGAAATGCTTGCTGGCTTTCGTGCTGGTTTTGTTGCATGGTGTGGTGCTGGATGTTTTGCTGATTTCAATTCTTCCGCTTCGCTCGATGATTGTTTTGGGGCTGGATTCGCTGATAGTTTTTTGAAATTTCTTGCGAATTTGCACAAATTTTGACAATATTTTTCTACACAAATGTTCACAAACAATGCATACATCTGATAGAACTAAATATTTAAATTTATGAAATCACATTTAATTTTGTTTGAAGTTGAAAAAACTATTAGAAAATAAATAAAAAGGAAATAGAAAAAATGACATTTGAAAAAATACATGTACCTTTTGACGTCTGCTAAAATCCAGCAGCAAAACAAGCAAGAAAAATAGCACCGGTTCTAACTTTGAAATCTAGCAGCGCTTCTATCAAAAGAGCCAGCAGTGACGCTATTTTCCAGCTCAATAGCCAGCACGAAAGCCAGCAAGCATTTCTAGCAGGAAAACAAGCGTCGTGTGATGCGGGCTTAATAGAATCTATTTCCCCCGGGCTTGCAAAAAAACACGGCTATTCGATAAACTTGATACATTCACATTAGGCGTTTTTCTTTTTTAGCCCCGAGCGGGGCACAGAGCCGGCTCTGAGCGAATAGAGCTCACTCCGAACAGAGCGTGACCTGAGCGCACCGATCTATTTAAGAAACTCAGGGCCAGTTGTACAAATATTTAAACCGCGGTTCAGCAATTTTTATCCAACGATTCCGGCGGATTAATTGAGTTTCAACAGAGGTTTACTGTTCAAGTGTGTGATAATAACCAATTACATACTTGAACCAGCGTTGAACCTTAGTTAATCCGCCGAAATCGGTGAGTTAAAATCTTGAACCGAGGCTGAACCACTATTGTACAACTGGCCCTCAGTTGAGCACTGAACTCTCATATCTGTCAAATTACATGAAAATTGTATGAAGTTAGCCGCGCTCAGCTTTGTGCTCGATGTGCTCGGTCATTATTTTCCGAGCTCATCGAGCGAGCCCCGGTCGAGCTCTGAGCTAAAAAAGAAATGCAAGTTGAGAGCTCCGAGCGCTCCGAGTTAAAAAGTAACATAGTAGGGGTATTCCCGATCCGATGCAAACTGGTCTTGCATCATTGCAAAAATGCAAAGTTTCTTTTTACAATGGGGTTAGGGTATAGCAATTTTCCACTTTTGCATTTTTGCAATGATACAAGACCAGTTGCATCGGATCGGGAATACCCCTAGTTTTCTTTTTGAAAGCTCAGTGCCACGCTCGGGGCCAAAAAAGAAAAACGCCTATTAAATCTTAAATCCGGATGTAGGTATTTACATTGAGTTTGTATAATTAACATCCGGATTTAAATTTTAATCTAGATATATCGGGTGAATAATAGGGGCGGAAGTATTATTTTGAAAATTTTTGGGAGGTACCATTTTTAACTATTTTTCGGATTTTTTTTTGTAAAAAATGATTGCCTTTTTGTAAAAAAAAATTACCAAATTTAAAAAAAAAAGTTGTGGTCATGTTTTTGAGAAAAATAAGATTTTCATTTTTTGTTAAAAAATTGTACGGCAGGTAGCGTTATTTTTGGTCTTAAAAAAATTTAAAAAAAACCTGTGGGGGGAATGCCCAAAAAACGGTAGGTACCAACTTTTAAGAAAATCAACTTACCCGTTTAAGGTTCCCCCACACCAACGCGAATTTTCGGTGGCGACGACGAAAACAACAATAACAACATGTGGTTGACAATGAAAGCAACACGTTGTTATTATTAGCTGCGTTTTATTTTCCCCCAGATCCAATCCAGATCAGATCATGTAAATAAAACAACCCAGGATCTCAGTGACAACTTGTTATATACCCAACTCTTTTTTCCTTTTGTTTTTTTTATTTGTATACACCCGTTCTTTTTTCTTTACACTACTGACGACATTTACAAATTAAGGGTGTGTGTTCAAAACGGATTTGGAAATCCAAATCCAAAACAAAGTTGGATCTTGTGTTGTTTTTGTTATACATGTATTTTCGTAAGCAAATCCAATCTGGTTCGGATCTCGGGGAAAATAAAACACAGCTATAGTTTTCGTCGTCGACACCGAAAATTCGCGTTGGTGTGGGGGAACCTTTAGGCTGCAGCCGAAACGACAGACAGACGGACAGAATTTCGAGACCCACTTTTTGGATTTCACTATCATCTTATGGCCAGTTGTACAATAGTGGTTATCAGCCTCGGTTCAAGATTTTAGCTTACCGATTTCGGCGGATAACTAACGTTCAACGCTGGTTCAAGTATGTAATTGGTTAATATCACACACTTGAACAGTAAACCACTGTGAGTTAAAATCTTGAACCGAGGCTGAACCACTATTGAACAACTGGCCATGAGGTTTTTGTTTCAAGCCCGAAGGAAATTGGAAGAAAAAAACGATTTTGGGCTAAACATGTTAAATGCAACAAAAACCAAAACCAAACAATATAAAGCCAGATAATTTTCAGGACTTAGCTCAAGCGCGGAGAAAAACTGTATTACTGGTGGCAATTACATACTTGCTATCGATATAGATTGTATGGATACTCCATTTTTTTCAGTAATGGCGTTGCTAATCCCATTTTCAACCAATTCCCCCCGGGATTGGAAAAAAACACACCCACTGCCATTGCCTTTAATAGCCGTGTTTTTTGCAAGCCCGGGGGGAATTGGATGAAAAAAAAAGAAGTCGGTGCTAAATAATTAACATGGTAAAGGCAAAAACAACTAATCCCGGAGAATTCTCGGGGTTTAACTTAAGCGCACCGAAAAACTGTGTTACCGGCATGAATTGCATACATGTTATCGATAGTTTGTGTGAAAACTCCATGGTTTTTACTCTCATGGCGTCTCTAATCCCCGCTGTCGGTTTTTTCAACCAATTCTACCCGGGCTTGCAAAAAAACACGCCTAATATTGGCAATGGAGACCCTTTGGCAATTATTCCAATAGCAAAATTATTCGGTATATGAAAGGCATTATTAAATCATATATATTTTGTGTAGTCAAACTCCTTTTTTCTCACTTATAAAATAGTCAAACCTACTAAAGCCGTTTTTTATTATCAGAATTGATCTATATGGATCATCAAATAACATACATAACAACAACAACACATGAACCTGCTCTTTATCGGGTTCACGTTTCATGATCCGTTGTTGTTTTTATTTTCGCAGGATGATCCATATGGATCATGAGTCATAATAAAAAACGGCTTAAATTAGGTATCACTGGATAGGAATTTACACATAGCGATGACATTGCACAAAAACTTTAAGTTACACCACACTAATTTCTATAAATTTAGGCAATCCGCGGGTTTAACGTACATCTGAAAGATTTATGATTTTTTCTGGCTTCTGATTGGGCAGCTGTTATAAAAAGATAGATGGCTTTTAAAGTCATGTGACAGCTGACCAATCAGAAGCTTGAAAAATTCAGAAATCTGAATTTTAAGATGTGCGTTGAACGGAATTTCTTAAAAATTCAATAAATGAATAATTTGACATTAAAGAATGCCTCACTTTTAAGTTGAATCAGTGAAAGAGAAAACTATGTATTACTTCTGTAATTTAAAATTCTCTTTTTTTCGATGCACCTTGAGTGAGTGGGGGAGAAACATATTTGTTACTTCTGTTGTTTGTAATCTTTTTTCTCATTATAAAAAGCCGAATGCATTTACCAGGTATAACTAGATTGCATGAATGAAAGGAACAAATTTATTAATTTTTTAATTTAAAATCCTCTTTTTCGCTTGCACATTGAGTGAGTGGGGGAGAAACATTTTTTTCGCTGCGGGAGAAACATATTTATTTGTCACTTCTGATTGCATTCTTATATCAAATATTGTTTACAAAGAAGTTTTGTAAAACTAATATGTTCATATATCAATAAAGAATTTATTTATTTTGTTCAAACATTCTTTTTATTTATTTTGTTCAAGAAGCAAAACCTTATTGAATGTGTGAAATTTTCGCACGGGTCTTCTGGTAAATAATTATTTGACCAATTTTTTGAATGATGTACTTTTATTTTTATTTAAAATCAACCAGTCGGCAGTCACAAGGAAACACAAAAATTTCTCAAACTGTACAAAAACGAAATTGTTATTACCAAGGTAGAAAAGCGAACAAAACTATTAGGGGTATTCCCGATCCGATGCAAACTGGTCTTGCATCATTGCAAAAGTGCAAAGTTTTTTTTACAATGGGGTTAGGGTATAGCAATTTTACACTTTTGCATTTTTGCAATGATACAAGACCAGTTGTATCGGATCGGGAATACCCCTATTGTTATGTACAAAAAAGAACATTTCTTGTAAAATGTCCAAATTACTAGAAGACAAAAACATAAACAAAACAATAAGAATAGATCCAACACCAAAACTACAAAAATTTAACGAATTCATTTAAAAACAAATACATAGAACAATGGCAAAAACAAAACTCTACTGTTTTTCATCAACAACGCCTAGATTATACGGTGTAGAACTGCACTAGGCGGAACTGCACTTCAGCGACACCGTGCGCACTTTCGCACGAAACTGAGCGTAACTTCACGTCGCGACACAGTTGGTCAGATTACCAACTTTGTCGCATAGTGTCGCACCGTGAAGTGCAGTTGTCGCTTAGTGCGATATAGCTCATACAATTTCCTACAAATAAGTCGTGAAGTTCAGTTCCGCTGAAGTGCAGTTCCGCCGAGTGCGGTCCTAGCTTAAAACCGTTTATTGTTTTAGTCCTCGCCGTGGCAGATTCGCGTTGGTTTGGGGGAACCTTTAATTTTTTTCGTTTTTTCGCCTAAAATTACCCAGTTGACGACCGGCCCAATGCAATTAACGAACATTGGAAACACCGCTGTACGAATAATAAATAGTACTCCAAAGTGGAAACCACTTCTTAGTGTGAAAGCTGGTTAAACTTGCAGTGACAAGCTGTGGAGACGACAAGACAAGTGCAGTGCAGTGAAACGCCGCAACCATTATTTCGGTATTTCAGTTTGACACTTGCATTAACATACAAAATAAACAAATCAACCAACTACCTAATTACATATCGTTGTATTTTCACTGCCAAATCGACCAAGTATTTCATGAATATTTAAACTGAATCACTTAATAAATAATCAGAAAATAGTTAACAATTCCAACAACAAAATATATATAGATAGTAATTGCATTAGAATCGTAAAAAATTAATTATCGCATTACATCGCATCCGGCTACACTTAGAAACATTTTATCTCCCTTCGACTGCCACACCATCAACGCACGTTATCGCATCACAAAGGACTTAAAAAAATTCTCTACTCTAAAACTTCGTTTGCAGCGTCGGACACAATCGACTTGTGTCTTTTTCTGATTTTTCCACAGTAAAGACGTGTTCTGCTCATATTTCTCGTTTTGTATGCTGTCTGCGACGATAGCAAAAAATTTCTAAGTTCAAAAAATCCATTGACTTAGAAAAATTTTCACACAAAATTTTTTCATCTTACCATCATTATTAAAGTACATACTAATAAAATCAAAGACATTTCAAAATGAGTGTTGAAGTTTGCGAAGACGTTCCAATTTCTTCGGAAGATCCCCCAGCGGTCGCAGTAAGTATGGATTTAGATAATTGATTTTTATTAATATTTTCCCAGTTTATATGGAGTGTTGGTAGAAAAAAATTATAGTTGAAATTTTCACAAGACCTGAAAATGGCGACAAAGACTGCGACGACGACGAAGAACGGCCGACCAAGTCTCGTCCCACCACTCCACGTCGTTTTCGTTGTCGTCGCCGTCGTAGTCGACGTTCATTTTGTTCGCTCTCTGTTCAGCGAACGCGAAGGCAAACCACGCGAAGTTTTTTTGTGTTTAATTTAATTTTTTTTTACTTTTTTAGCAATTTTTCCTTTCTATAATTTTTTTTTCAATTCATAAACATTTTGAAGTCGATTTAATCAAAGGTTTTAGTCGATTGTTCAACGAAAGAGTATTCGCGAACTAGCAGGGGCAGAAGAAAATTTGGTTTCTTCGGGGTTTTATATAATTTTTCTCGTGAAGGTTTCCAAATCAAAATACAATGATGGCTATATTATCTATATATTATATGCAATGTATTCAGGTTTAAAAGGGATCGGGGATGAGACCCTTGTCCTGTCGCCGCATCACAGTCAGACAAGGGCACCAAGTTGCCAAATTTACTTTCTTTGTAACCTATTCATACATTACATTTACCTAACCTACCTGCACATGTACCTGCCTACATGGGGGTTTCTTTAAAATTAATTGATGAAAAAAATCTATCCTTTATTTTTTTTATTGGAAAGTGTATTCCAGTCGTTTGTGACAAAAACGAATTTATTGCATATTACAATTTTATGTCGAAAGTGGATGGAACCACGTGTAGATCAATTGATTAGGGCGAGAACATCTTTATTTGCGATGAAACAAATAAATTAAATCTTAGTAAATTGAATTTTAGGAATGTCTTCTGTACATACATATATTTAGGAATCTGATCTGATTCTAATAGTAACTTATATTCATCTACTAAATCTAAGGTATCTAATATGTTAAGCAATTAATTTTTTTCTTGTGAATGAGACTGCGCAGGCCCTAACGTACAAAAATTTAGAAACTAGGTTCCGTTTTTAGTAGGTAGTTTATTTATAGTTTTTTTTATAATTACGAACATCCGAACACAAAGCACAAAACTTACTGCAGTTGAAGCAATTCCCAAATTGCATTTATTTTTTTATTAAAATAAAATTTCAAATTGCTATGAATGCAAAGAGGTCTAGCTCAATGTCATACGACTAAAACCCCTTTCCGGAGAATTTGTCTAGCAACATTCAGTTTATAAGAAAGATTGTCACGAAGCAAGGGAGTGATTATAAATTTTTTAAATTACTTACGGCTCTAAGCTTTGTTCTCTTAACCATACCAGTTGAGATAAGAAAAAGCTATTTGTCCTTAACCCACGTGGATCCTGATAAGATATGTACGACTTTTAAATTTAAAAAAAAAATGCATTCATAAGCACTGTTTTAGCTAGCAAATTGAAAAAGGTTCAATTCTCAATTTTTTTTTGGCATGTGAATTCAATCATCTTATTCGATAATCTTTTCATGTTAATTAAGTATGTTCGATTCGCAGACGAACAACACTAGTCTAACAACGTTCTGCAAAGAGCTTGTGAATTAAATATTTTATAATATACCTACAAAGAGCTAAAACCAGATTGCTGGCTTATTCGTGATATTTTAAACGGTTTTATAATTCGGAAAACAACAACTCACTTTCTTAAAGATCACAAAAACGAGAATAGCTCGAAAAATTACAATTAGGTATTACTGTAACTATTGATACCTATGTACTTACATAAATAAGTAAAAATAAAAATTTAAGCTCTACCTACCAGTGCTACGCGCTTATTATATACATACATATAAATTTGCAATAGGAGTATGATCTACATTTTGCAAAGAATTTTTGACTCAGGAAGTGTGATAAACCTATGTGTATATGCATACATATACATATGGCTCATCGTCGAAAGTAAAAAATGTTGTTTCAAGATAAATGTCATTAAAAAATTAACTTTTTTTTATCAATTTCATTAAAAATATTTTTCTTTAAATATACCTGTAACGAATGTGGGAAACAAGCCTTTATGCTTTATGCAATAAAAATAAAAAACAAATTAGTTTCTATTTCGCAAAATCTGTTTTGTATGCAGCAAATTTTACAGGAGGACGAAAAATTAAAAAAAATTGCATATAAAAACTGATTTTGTCTAGGATTCTGCAACAACTACCAACAAAATACCTATCTGTAGTTAGGTAGATACATTTTGCATAGTAATTACCAATTTTTTCCAGGCGTCTTTAAGCTTTTGGGATGGTCTTAAGACGCCAAAAAAAAGCTCACTCTGAGATGGCTAGAAGAAGCTTGTTGTTTGAGGCTCTGGATCACACCGGACCGAAACACCGTCTTAGAAACAATTCGTTTTTTATTCAATAAACCCTTAATTATTTTAATCGAACAATTTTAAATAATAGTGAGTGTTTTTTTATTGTTGTGTAAACCATCCCTCATTTCCTCTGTACAACTGATTATTATTTGTACACTCCCTTCCTTTTTTTGTATTATACATTAAATAAACTACCCTTTAAAAACCAGATAATTTGGGAATCATAGTTTTACATATTATGTATGTATTAAAATGAAATAAAAAAAAAACTCGTCCGGAAAATAAGAATCAGCTTTAAAGTACTTATAAGAACATGTTCCAGAATCAGAGCTTGACTACAAACAAGCTTTTTAAGATGATCATATTTTTTTTTTTTCAAACAGAACATACCTTAGGTGTTGTTTTGCTTTATGAGATTTAACTTTTTATCATTCACATTGTTTTAAAGTAAAAAATAAAAGTTGTATCTTCAGGTTTTACACATTATGTAAAAAAGAAAGCTACTGAGAAGTTTGCATATACATATGTAAATACACATACCGTCGTAAGAAAGTAAATAGATTAAACAAATAGAAGTATTTTATTTTTTATGTTTCATTTATCTTAGAAACAATATATTATGTAATTGGTATTCCTATCATTTATGGAACATCTTCCGAACCTTAGAATTGATAACGATTATAATTAAAATACATTTTTGACATACCAACTACTTTTTGCAGTAATATCGAGGATAGGATACTTTTGTACATATGTACATAGTACATCCTACATGAAAATCCTCCAAACATTATAAAATCGATATGGTTATGGTTAAGATAATCATGGCTTAGGCATATGTAACTAATAAAGTTTACGCTGTATTATGATGGATTTACATAACTTACAAAAAAAATGCTTTTTCCTTATTATTTTCTATAATTTTATATTACTTTAAATAAAATTTTAATAATAACAATAATAAAAAAAAAAAATTGGTATACAATGGCAGAAAATATGTCGATTTGTCAATCGAGTAAATCGGTAAGTAGTTCTCAAATAAAATCACTATGTACTTTGTTATATATTATGTACAAGTTGGTGGAAAAGTTTCACCCTATCGGAAAATGCATTTGTGCAAATGGCTGCAAAATCAATCATACATGTATGTACATATTACTAATACAAAAATATCTGCAGAATCACAGCCACCTTTTGTTGTTCTGAATATTTTACAGAAAAATATAGAATTCAAAACCTCGTACAAAATTTAGTAGGTTTTTTTTGATCTCGTAAATCTACCGAATGTTTCGTGGAATCAGCTAGTAGTTTAATTTGATCGTTTTAAAAATTGCCAATTATTATGGAGCCATTATTGTTTTCACTTTTCGATGCAAATTAAATTTTCAAATAAACCAAAATGTTGGGAACAGATTACACGACACTATATAAATATTCTACTGAAATAAAATCCGAACCTCTCTTACCCCGAAATTGTTTTTGTAATTTATTTTTCCAACACTCATTTCAGACGGGTCAAATACATACATCCTGCATTCCACTTAAGTAATGCAAAGGAAACTGTTAGTTCTTTTCTACCAACCTTTGATGATCAAAATCAAAAAATAAAATTGAAGCAAACTTTTTCATCTCAATGTTTTTATTTTATCTAACAGGAAAATAATTCGCAAAACGGGGGTGATATCACTGACCAAGTTAATGGTGTAAGCAACGGACATGACCACACTAGTAGCAAACATAAGTCATCAAGTAAAGACAAGTATAGAGACAAAGATCGTGATCACAAAAGTTCAAAAAGTAGCAGTAGTCGGTTAGTAATTTATTTGGTTTTTTAAAGAATACACTTTTACCTAAAATCTTTTTTTTTTATATTTAAAGAGATAAAAGTTCATCTGATAAAAAGCATAGTTCGTCATCGAGCAGTAAAGACAAGCATAGAGACAAAGATCGTGATAAGAATAGAGAAAAGGATAAACAGCGGGATAAAGATCATCGAGATAAGGATCGCAGTGATAAGCACAAGTCGTCTTCATCATCCCATAAATCTTCGTCACGAGATAAGGACAAGGAACGTGAAAGAGATCGCCAAAAGGATAAGAACAAGGAAAAAAGTCGTGATGACAAAGAACGTGAAAAAAATGGCGAAAAAGATAAAGACAGAGAGCGTAATGGCGAAAAAGACAGAGACAAGGATAAGGAACGCCGCAAAGATCACAAAAGTAGCAGTTCGAATAGTAAGTCGCGTTCTGATAGAGATCATTCGGACAAAGATCGTTCCGATCGTCACAAAAGCTCATCATCAAGCTCTAAAAATAAACATTCCAGCAGCAGCTCTTCGTCTAAGAATAGAGAAAAAAGTCATCACTCGAGCAGTAAGGAACATCATATCAAGGATGAGAAGCCACATGAATATAATAATGGTGAGAGTACAAAATCCGAACTTCCAAATAATGATTACAATGAATCTTGTACAGGATTTGATAACTCTATTGGAAAAGGAGAACCAGTTTTTCTTAAACCAGAAGAGGGTTTTAATAATATGTCACAAGCTAGTTCTTGTGATTATTCAATGACTCAGTTCAAGAAGGACGAGCCACCGTTCGATATCAAAGAAGAAGCTTCTGACGATAATGAAGCTGAGGCTGCCGCCAATAATCAACAAGAGATAATAGAAGTTGAACATGTAGAAGTTGACCCACTTACTATAAGTTCACATTCGATAAAAGAGGAGGAAGAAGACGATGATGATGATGTGCCTTTGATTAAACGAAAACAAACAGCTGAAGATAGTGATGAAGATGTCCCATTGCTGCAAAGGAAAAAACAAAAAGTTTCCAAAAAGGAAAAAGAGAAGAAAATGGACAAAAAGAAGGAAAAAAAAGTGAAGCGTGAGATTAAAGAGGAAGACGATGATTATGATGAGAAGCCTCTTAAGAAAAAAATTAAAAAGGTTAGTTTGAAAATATAAAATAACAACCTAGCCAAAATGTATATATTTAATTTTTTTTTAAGGAAAATACAACAGTTGTCCAACCATCTCCAGTTAAAAAAAGGGGTAAGGCCGGTGTGAAAGAAGAAGAACCAGAGGTCTGGCGTTGGTAAGTATTTTAATTTCACAATTACAAAGACTGCAAGTGAGTTCTTGAGTTTTCAATGTTGAACGAAAAAATGGCCCTATTACCGTCATATTATTCACTCGATTAGGTTAGGTAGGTTAGGTAGAAGTGGCTGTCAATACTTAGTACTGACACACTTAGACCAGATTCGATTAATACAGTTTAAAACTTATATCCGAAAAAGGGAGGTTCACATTCAACGACGTTTCGCCCGACCTAAGTTGTTTTGGTAGCGTTCACATTAGGGGCATTCACATTCAACGACATACATATGTTCATCAACACGTGTCGTGTTGTAATGTGAACACCAGTCGAACGACCTCGATCGACTAGCTCTGTAGTTCGATCGACTAACTGCATTTGGATGACCGAAAATTTCAATTTTACATCTTCTTTCAATATTGTTCGTAAGATTAAAAGAGAATAAGTTGAAATCGAAATAAAACAACGTTTTGTGCGATAAAATAGGTATTGATGCGTTAGTGTTGTTGTAAATTATGAAATACGCGCCATGTTCACTCTTTGAAAATTTATTTTCATCTATCGTTTTATTATTTTACTTTCATTTCAACCAATTTTCCTAAATCTAACAAACAAAATTAAAAGAAGGTGTAAAATTCAAATATTCGGACGTCCGACTGCAGTTCACATTTACTACAGCGGTTGTAAGATAGAACAAATAATTAAAAAATTCAACTACGATCTAGTCGATCGAACGGTATTCAACTTGTGTTCACATTACAAAAATCAAACTTAAAGCCCGTAACTTAAAAAAACTACAGCAACCAGACCCTGGAATAATTTTAATTCTTTGCTGAGTGAAACAAAAATTTGTGATACAAAAACAGTTGTTTATTTAGTTATGTAGTGTTCATAATTATTCCTTTTACATGCACCTTTTTAAATTCTTAAGGCCGAACTATAATAGGCATGAGCTAGCTTATGCACGCTTAAAGCGGTCCCTAGACGCTCAATATTATTGTGAAAAATATTACCCAATATTATTGGCTAGGCGCCCTAGACGGTTCAATATTTTATTCAGTAATTTACTTTACAGCTGATACTTGTGTAGACAACATGTTAAGAGATACTGAAGTTTGTTATTGTAAAATAAACAAATACTGGCAATTGTACCCACAGACGATACAATATTTTTATATTGTGCAATAAATATCAAAAGGGTTTTGATTTTCTTCAATATATTGCACAACCTTGCAATATTATCCATATGTGAACAATAATAATGTGCAATATCAAATATTGCACAATAATATTGAGCGTCTAGGGGCCGCTTAAGCCAACGAGCGAATATATGAAATTCCTATTGAGTAGCCATAATGGAGTCCATCTCCGTTTCGTCCAATTTTTCTAAGTTTCGTTCAATTAACCAAACATAAGCAAGAGCGGTCCGGTAATGGAAGTGTATGTGTGATATCTTTGCTATCTCGTTGCCGTTGATTCAATGCTCACACTCAACAAATTTACACAGCTGTGAATTTGATTTTGATAGAGCTTTTGCGCGCGTAAGGTATTATGGCTATGCCTGCGACTTTTTGGCACTTTTCGATGGGTTATGACATTAGTTTATGTTTGCTTTAAGGCCAGATTCACAGTGCACACTTAACAAATTAAGTGGCACTTAATTTTCCCATTTTGGCACTTAAGCCGCAGTTTTACTACCTGAGTTATTCCGATAAGTTTACACTGTGAAATTGGGAATTAGTTTTCCATATTTGGCACTTAAGTGACACTTACTTCACTGTGAAACCGCCTATTATAGTTGGGCCTTTAATATGCAAATTAATGTCGATTTTAATTGGATTTTCGAACTTTGTACTATCCACGAATAGAAAATAAATAAATAATTTACGTGTTAAATGCAACAACAACTAATCCCCAATGGGCTTAGCTAAACCCAGATAATTTTGAGGCTTAACTTAAGCACGGAGAAAAACTATTACCGGCGGGGATTACATACTTGTTATCGATAGTTTGTTTGTGTTTGTAACTCCATTTTTTTTCTGTAATGGCGTCGCTAATCCCCGTTTTTTCTAACCAGTTCCCTCCGGGATTGGAAAAAAACGCCTAATGTATACACTCACCATCAGTCTTCAGCGAAAACTGTCGGCATCGTCGATAATGTGTGCATCATACTTAATATTAATTTCAGTTTGAATTGCGGTTTGTTACTTTTCGTCTAGTTTCGTTCATTTTTACTAATGTCACGAGTACGTACTTTCAAATCTGGAAATATTTGCATAAACTTCAAATTCTACTATTTATCTTAATTCATCTCGATTAATCCAGGTGAAAACTTAAATTCTTACATTGAATTTATTTATGTTAAAGGTATTCATGCAACGTCTTAAACTTAACGATGTCGTAAAATCGTAAAGTTTCCGACACAAGTTTCATGAACGCACCAAAAAAACATTTTTCGTAAATGTGATAAACGATATGGTAAACAAATCAGCTGTTCGTTAAACGTCAAACAGCTAAAAATATTTAATTTAATTTTAACATTCGTAAAATTTGTCATCCACATTTTAAAAATGCCCAAAATAAGCCAAAAAAGTAAATTTATACAATTGTATGAACAAATTGCTTTCAATGATCTATTAATTCTTGAGTTATTGGGCGAAAATGATGGTAAGTATGTTTATTGTTGTGATCAAAACATAAGTGCTTGTGTGAATGCAGTTGTGTTTGTGTAACTCACACTATTTTGAAAAAAAACTCATTTTTCCTCGATGTGCCCGTTCCTCTATTTCTTCATCTAAGTTTACAAGAGTTTACCATGTTTACGATGTTTACCATCTTCGTTAAACACACAAATTTGTGTCTTAAAGTTTAAGATTTGTTTGAAAAGATTTCACATACAAATTTTGACAGTTCGTTTACGACGTCGTAAACTTAAAGACGTTTAAGACGTTTACGATGCTTTTCCGACGTTGCATGAATACCCTTATTAATTTACTTACATCCGGATTTAAGTTTAAACCTGGATTAATCCAGTTAATAATAGGTGTTATAAACCGAAATTGTGCCGTTATAAACAAAACATTAAAAATTATTTAAATTTTATAAAAAAGAGTTACATTCACTTTTACTAAAAAGTACTAAAAATACTTCTATTCTGATTTTGCTAAAGCGGTGGCACTGATGTTTTACTTCCACGTTGAAAACACAGATGGCTTTATGACAATCGCTGACAAATGTCATGCGCTGTCATTTCTAGGTTATGAAGGGATCTTATGGATGTTTGACATTTTATTTTCATAAATGGATTTATGTGTGAAAATTCTTCCGAAATTATTTCATCAATTATTCCGTGGTCGACCTTCTTTATTGATCAGTTATAGTGTGATAAGTCAGTACAATGAAAGAAAGTTAACTGCTGCTGCTGCTGTAGTGCACCATTATTGCACATGCACAGCTAGTAGAAGAACATCGACGAAAAAGAAACGAAAGCATCGCAACATCAAGAAGTACAATGTGTGTTTACCTCTTTTCAGGTGGGAAGAAGAAAAGCGTGCCGATGGAGTCAAATGGAATAGCCTCGAACACAAGGGCCCTGTATTTGCACCTCCGTACGAACCACTGCCCAAGAATGTGAAATTCTATTACGATGGCAAAGAAATGAAACTCGCTACCGATACCGAAGAGGCGGCAACATTCTATGCCAAAATGTTGAACCATGATTACGTGACCAAGAACCAATTCAATGACAATTTCTTTAAAGATTTCCGAAAGACAATGACATCTAAAGAGAGAGACATTATCAAGGACTTAAAGAAATGCAACTTCAAAGAGATGTTTCAGTACTTTACCGCCGAATCTGAGAAACGAAAAAATGCCTCCAAGGAAGAGAAGGCTGCTCGGAAAGCAGAGAGTGAGGAACAAATCAAGGAGTACGGCTTTTGTATTATTGATGGACATAAAGAGCGAATCGGAAACTTCCGGTTGGAACCTCCAGGACTATTCCGAGGTCGTGGTGAGCATCCGAAAATGGGTATGATTAAGCGTCGTATTATTGCCGAAGACGTTTCCATAAATTGCTCGAAGAACAGCAAAGTTCCAGTCCCCCCGCCTGGTCACAAATGGAAGGATGTCCGTCACGATAACTCAGTCACTTGGTTGGCCTCTTGGACGGAAAATGTACAGGGACAAGTTAAATACATTATGTTGAATCCCTCGTCCAAGTTGAAGGGCGAAAAGGATCACGTTAAATATGAAACAGCCAGACGATTAGATAAGGTAATTGATAAGATTCGTTCGACATATCGTGATGAATGGAAGTCAAAGGAGATGCGAGTACGGCAAAGGGCTGTGGCTTTGTATTTCATTGACAAGTTGGCTCTGAGAGCTGGTAACGAAAAGGATGAGGATCAGGCCGATACTGTGGGTTGTTGTTCATTGCGCGTGGAACATGTTAGCTTGCACAAGCAGATGAATGGAAAGGAAAATGTTGTGGTGTTTGATTTTCTTGGTAAGGATTCCATTCGTTATTATAACGAAGTTGAAGTCGAGAAGAGGGTCTTCAAGAATCTGGAGCTGTTTATGGAAAATAAGAAGGATGGTGATGATCTCTTCGATAGACTCAATACTCAGGTGTTGAATGAACATTTAAAAGAACTAATGGATGGTAATTTTTTTTAATTTAATATTTTAAAGATATTTTTAATGCAATTTTTAATATTATTACATAGGTCTTACTGCTAAAGTGTTCCGTACATACAACGCTTCGATTACATTACAGAATCAATTAGATTTGCTAACCGAGCCGGGTTCAACTATTCCCGAAAAACTTTTAGCTTACAATCGGGCAAATCGAGCTGTAGCAATTTTATGTAACCATCAGCGCTCTGTGCCAAAATCGCATGCCAAAAGTATGGAAACATTGAAGGAAAAGATTCGTCTAAAGAGAGAACAACTTGAAGATGCAGAAAGCGAGTATCCGGTAAGATTATTCGAAATTTCTTATTTTATAATTATTTATTTCAATCTACAATTTATAATCAACTGGGTTAGGGTCTCGGTTTATCTTTTTATAAAAGTTAGTCGCTTAATTAAATCGCTTGGTCAATTAAAGCGTTCCAAGGTGTTCTTAACTTGATGCTCCTCATTTATGTAGTATTTCGATCTACCAACTCGATGTATCCTGTCTGGTGTGAACAGGAGCTAAAGTTCATTTATCCTTCAATATTCGTATCTGTGGAAAATAATTTCTGTAGGGTTATTACAGATAGCGCCACGGATCGCTTTTATTAATGGCGGATTTTAATTTTTAAATTAAATCAATACAAAAAAATATGATGCGAGATCTTCATCCATATTTGGAATAACTTCTATTTACAGGATTTGAAGAGATCTGCCAAAAGAGGTTCAGTTAAGGAAAAACTCAATGCCGATAAGAAACTCAAAACAATTGAACGTCTTAAGGAGCAACTTAAAAAGCTAGAACTACAAGAGACTGATAGAGATGAAAACAAATCCATTGCATTGGGTACATCTAAATTAAATTATCTGGATCCTAGAATATCAGTTGCATGGTAAATCAAGACTTAGAATATTATTAATGTTATTTTCAATTAAAACACACATATTTTACAGGTGCAAAAAGAATGGAGTACCAATTGAAAAGATTTTCAATAAAACACAAAGAGAAAAATTCAATTGGGCCATTCATATGGCAGATGAAAATTATCGTTTCTAAGTTATACTACATGCCTAGCAGTATAAATAATCTTACACGAGTAAAACATATTTAATTACCGAATATAATTAATTAATTAACCACCAACCAACAACACCAAAACGTATGCAACTTACGTTAAAAAAAAACTAATTTTCCCTTATTAGACAAGAAAATGACTTACGGTTCTGTTTTTTTTTATTATAAATTATAATAAAAAAAATTAGTATCATTGCACACACTATAAACAAAATTTATAAATAACTATATTAAGGAATAACTAGTAGATATATATATATATTTTATTATATGTCCTATACATAATTTTTAAGAAGAACGAGAAGATAATATTTAGTTATTATGTATTATTATATTTTCTTGTTTTGATTTTTCAAAAAAAAAAAAATAAACAACAAAAAACAACATAAAAGCAAAATAAACAAACAAAGACCTTCCTTAGTTAATAATTATAAAAGAATTAATTTATAAAACACAAAACAATAAGATAAACACAGCGAAATGATAAGAAATAGGAAGGATTGTGTGTTTAAATCCTGTGCAATTATTAATGAAATTTTAAATGCATTACTGTATTTGACTATGTATATTTTAAGATTAGTTCGATTTATAACAAATTAAACAAAAATAAACTGATAATGCTGAATTTTCAATAACAACATCTTAGAAAAAATTGTGAAAAAAATTGAACACAATAAACATGATTTGTTAAAAATAAACAACAAACGAAGATAAAATTATGTTTGTTTGTTTCCATATAAAAGCAGCATACTCGTAGACAAAAAAAAAACTTGATTGAGTTTTATATCTTATAAAAGAAAAAGTAGTTACCATAAATAAAACGTGTCGTATCTTATAAGACTTTTTCCATAACAGAATAATAATGACTCACAGGTGAAAATAAGTAAGAAGATATAGAGAGATCATTTTACTCTCTTTTTGAATCCAAGTTTCCAAAAAAAAAAAATATACATAAACTTTACATATTTATGTATATATTTTGGAAAACAAAGAGCTCAGACCGAGAGAAACTCTTGTGGGTTTCTTTTGAAAGTTTTCATTTTAAGGATTTTTTCATAGAAACAAGATAATAAAAACGTTTTATGAAATAATTCAGCGTTTTTTTAGTTTTAATTATAGTTTCATTAAAGGAGAAGATGATCAGTAAGTATAATAAACATATTTTAAGTAACCAATGAACTAAAATAATCTAATGTGGTACTAACCTCAAAGTGAAGAAAAGTATTTTGGCAGCAAATTTTTTTGGAGCGATGCATAAATATAACAAAAATATAAATAATTGCGTTTATAAGAAGATATATGCTTCGTGATATCGAATACATAAATCAAGGGCACTACACTGTATTTCGTTTCAAAAGTGAAATTTTAGGAGAACAAATACTTTGTGCTCTCTCTTTTTCTAGAGCAGAATTAAATGTTCTACTTTCTAATTTGCAATATCTTGAAAATTAGAATTTTTCCTTTCGGATGTTTGTATTTTTGTAATAATGCGAGACTCAAAAAATGAATCCGTAAGTGGAAAAGGATCAAATTTTGATCATTTATAGTTTTACAGAGTACCAATTAAAAAGCGGAACGAAAAGCACTTGCGAATAGTCACAAGTTTTTTTCAGTCTTTTGTTGAGAGGTTAACAATAGCTATTTTAAAAAACTTTTTAGGGAAATTCGGCGTTTTTTGCAAGCTCGGGGGGTGGGTGGGGTAAATACTCATATTTAGGTTATATATATACATACACTCACTTCTAAAATTTGATAGGGCTCTAAGACTAGAGGCATGAAATTGTTTAATTCTCTGCCTAATAATATCAAAAATCAAGACAGTTTCAAAATTTCAAAAACTATTAAATTGGTAAATACTGTTATAAACATGAAAATATCTAAATGCGAATGTGTATGATGTTCTGAGTTTACCGGTATCAGCTATACATTTTCCAAACAATTTCCTTGAAATGTTTTTTCGAGTAGATTCATGATAAGCAGAACAATTTTCGGGGAATAAAATATTACCGGGGAAACAAAATTTCTCCCGAGATTCCCGATAGGGACCTATAAGTAGGTAAAGAGTTAAAGTTTGATTTTAAAAGAAATATATTAGTTATGGAAGCCTATATTTTAAACGACCTGCTAAAAACGAATTTTAGTATAAGGTAGTATTATGTGAAAATACAAAAATTAACAATACAGCACCGAGGTGCACAAGATGCATTTAACAAACTTACAGTTTAAGCTGAAAAATTGGCAAAAAATTAATATTTTTTTAAATCCAAGATTATTTTTTTTTCAAAATTTTGATATGCAACTTATAGGGGACTTGTGTAAAATTTCATTAAAATCGGTTCACCCAGGCTATAAGATAATCGAAAACCAAAAAATGATTCTATGAAAGTTACCGTTATTAAACGGTAGATACAAATTTTTTTCCAATACGGTAGATCGTACTGGTATTACTTCCTATACATTTTTTTTTATGAAAATCGTAGGAGTCGTGTTTGAGAAAAATGAGATTTTCCTTATCGGTTTTTAAACAATAGCTTGTATGGGAGGTACCATTATTTTTCGTTATAAAAATAATTTTAATTTAAAGTCTGGAAGATAATCAGCCTTATTCTGAGTTTCGTTAAAATTTCACCTTAAAATTTTTTGTTCGCCCGGCATTATAAAACCTATTGGGAGTTTCGCCCGAACGAAATTTCATTCGCCTAGCAAAAATTAGTGAAAATTTAGGATATGATTGATTCGCATTATATTCCGCCCGAATTGAATGTTCACAATAATTTCGAAAATGAAATTGAATCCCCAGTTCTTTTTCTGAACGAAATATAAATTGGATTTTTGTGAATCCTGTGGTTTGCAAACACTGATTTTAAAACTTTATTTTCTTATATCGAATTTGCAAAAATAAAGTTAAATAATACATATATTTATGTACATATGCACAACCAAATTTTTTTTAACTCATAACATATTTCGTTATAAATTATGGAGCAAACATGAAATTTGCTTTTTCGATTTGTGGCTGAACTGACTTTTGGAGCAAATGTGAAATTAGTTTATTCGATTTGTGGCTGTGTTTAATTATTACTAAATTTTGGTAGTAAGATGAATATTTGACTCGGTAAAATTAAGTACAGGATTTTGCTTTGTAAAATTAAGTTCAATATTTTTCTCAGTAAAATTAAGTCGCGAATTTCATTAATAATTAATAATAAAGTTAAAAGAATGTTTTTTTTTACATACATTTTTTTAAATGTAGAAAACGTACTTCCATAGTAGTTTTTATTTCGTTGAGCAGAACCGTACAATGTAAATAATTTTTTCGATGCAAATTTCCACACGGATTTGGTCTTCCGCAAAAATCTAGTTTTAGTTTATTATCTTTTAAATAAAATGCTATGCGAAAATCTATTAATCCAACGAAATCCCAATAAAATGTAAGACCTCACTGTACCTAACATTTTACATAATTATACAATTGGCACCAATATTAATTAATGAAAAAATATTCTGGTGAATTCGAAAATAAAAAAAAATAAACAGTAAAGATTTTCACGGTTTCATTGCAAGGAATTGACAAATCCTCCAATGGTGTTTCTTGTCACGAAAAAAATTTAATTTTGTGCATTAACAAATTTTTTAAATGCAATTTTGTTTGCATTTTGGAAAAGCACCAGATTGAAAAATAAATATTAAAATTCGTCCAGCCATTAAAAACCTTTGTATACGTAAATAACTCAAACATAATGCAATTCTCTCAAAAGAACATTTCAACTCTATTATCGTTATTCGTTTTTTTTTTTGGTAAAAATATGAAAAACAATTTTTTTACAATTGGTTAATAAAGGTAGGTGAAGGTACGAAGTTTAATCAAAATCGTTAGTCATTTTTGATCGAAACCGAAATCGTTGCATGGCACTGGCAGTTACCCGATTTAGATGAAATGTATAATGGTAAACTCATTTATTTCGACTTCTCCATGATTGCAGTGGTAAGTAAATACAGCACATCAAATTTCGGTTGATTTTCTACGAATTATCTTTCACACATTCTTACATGGGCAATCGGCAATTTACATTCAAAATACTGAAATCCTTTTTATAAATTAGAAATTCCGAAAAATTAGGTATCTACATACATAATTTACTGTAAATTTATGTATGTATGTAGGTACCATGTAATGTATTTATGCAAATTTTTTATTTAAACAAATTTCGAATGATTTATTAATTAAAGAATGAAGCCAATCACAGCAGCAGTGAATGCAAAAAAAAATCCATTTAAGCCAAATTGCCCATAACAGCCTCATATAATTTGCTCAAACAAAACACGAGAAAGAGGGACAAGCAAAATAAACAAAACCACCACCCCCAATCCGCGAGTGATAATATTATTTTAGTTAGAAAATTTAAGAAAATATGAAAAGTTGCATGAGAGAAGAAAATGCTTTCATTTAAAGATAGCCTGATGAAAATGATGGTAAAACCCTTGCTCTTCTTTATCCTCTAAATACATCCCTAAGGAACAAGGATGTTGCAGCAACGCGCATGGCTTACCGAAGATTTTCGGAATCGATTTTATTCTCTTTATCATAGCAAATTGGCACAGTGATTATCCCGTAGTATCTTTTGCTCGCTCGTATTTAAAAAAACGAAAACACTTTTATATCTGCACATTTTTAATATTCAAATTGATTTATCCGAAAATATAATTTAAGTAAAAATGTTCTGTTATTGAGAATCCCACATGTCTTCCAAAATCTGGGTGAATTTATCTTAAAAAAAAACAAAAAGAAAATGTTAAAAATAAGTATTTTAGAAACATGAACTAGGCGTTTCCCTTTGCTGAAAGGATGCTGCACCTTGGTAGTGAAAGTTTTGTGAAAAAAATATGAAACTAGAAAAAAGAATCAATTTTGTTAAATAATTAGGAAAATATATTAAAAAATCATTAATAATAGAAAATGGAGCAGTTAAAATGGTTAACACGAATTTTTGTACTCTTTGTTGCTCTTACTGCAGGTATGTACTCGTATTCGATATTTATAAACTTTTTGAAAGGATTTAAGAAAAATGAGAAAAAAAAAAATAACTAATGATGGGAAAATGTACTTACTTTTATGTGAATAGTTCGAGCATCGGAGGATGAGGAGCGTTTAGTTCGGGATCTCTTTCGAGGTTACAACAAACTTATAAGACCTGTACAAAATATGACACAAAAAGTGGGAGTACGATTTGGACTGGCATTTGTTCAGCTTATTAATGTGGTATGTTATGGCTTGTGTACTTTTTCAGATGAATTAAATTATAAGTAACTGTGTTAATTATGTGGATAGAGTAAATAATGTTTGCCAAGACGTACGCTAAGTTATAAAAAATGAAATCGATTTTGATACTAAAACGATTTATTTATTTGAATTACTATTTGTGTATTTATCGTAAGTTAACTTTGAGATTTAACTTAGGGTCTAGGTTTTAACAATTTTATGACCGAGTCGAAATTAAATGAAACAAAAAAAACACTTACCACTATATTATTCACTCGATACATCCAGATTCAAAATTAAACCCGGATGTATTTACATTGAATTTGAATAGTTTACATCCGGATTTAAGTTTAAATCTTGATGAATCAAGTGAATAATACGGCCGTTAAACAAAAGAGATTCGATGTAGTTTAGTTTTTGGGAAATAATATAGGTCTTTTCGTTTATATGCCAAAACTGACATTTTCTATCAGTTTAAGTCCATTTTAATTTTTGAATATAAACTGTGACAAAACTTTGGACTAAAATTGCTAGATACTGGCAGTTTTGGACAGTAAACGAACAGAGGTCATATATCTTTAGAAGTTAGAAGAAAAGGGAATGAGTGTAATTGTTCCTCCATAGTCTATTTTTACACGAGGAATCTGAGTTGCCAGCAACTTACAGTTTTTAGGCGAGAAGTGCATGAAGTAAGAGGAGTGGAGGAAATCTTTCCGGTCAACGAATTGAGGAGATTTTTGATGAGTAAACACCTATGGTAGATTTAACTAAAAACTTGAGCCTTGCGTGTAATACGTATCACACTTTACGTTGTAATCGATGTTTACACATCTTAGCCGTGAGTTCCGACTTCCGGCACTCAAGACAATTTTTTTTTTGATATACATACCTCTTCCACACTATAAAAATTAGACTGATTTAAAAAAAATTAAATTTCTCCGATTTTCAATGCCACTAGCTTTTTAGTTGAGTTTTGTAAATTCTGGTAAAAATTGGAGCCCCTTAGATTAAAATTTAGGGGTCGCTCATCGCTAATTTCTTTTTTCCATAAAAATCGTATGGGACATTTTTTGTTTTTTTATTTTATAACTTTAGAATCTGTTACTGTTAGGTAATGATCGAAACGTATTTTTAAAGGAAATTGAATGTTTGAATGTTCTTTAAAAAAGGTCCTTACTTCTTATTGGGTTCACTATTTTACCACCATAATACCTCGATTTTGACAGATGCGCAGAATTGTACAAAAATGAAAACGATAATGATATTACCTTTAATATGTGTACTGTGAAGCTAACCGATGTATGTGTTTTGGTAATCCGTTGTGAAAAAACGGTTGACACAACAACGACCCAACGTATCTGAACATTTTACAGTTATTGTAAATATTTATATTTTTAAATTTATCGTTATGACATATTAGGCGTGTTTTTTTGCAAGCCCGGGGGGAATTGGTTGAAAAAAAAAACGACACCGGGGATGAGCGACGCCATGACAGTAAAAAACATGGAGTTTTCATACAAACTATCTATAGCCGTGTTTTTTTGCAAGCCCGGGGGGAATTGGATGAAAAAAATGACGTCGGTGCTAAACAATTAACATGTTAAATGCAACAACAACTTATCCCAGAGAATTCTCGGGGTTTAACTTAAGCGCACAGAAAAACTGTGTTACCGGCATGAATTACATACATGTTATCAATATAGTTTGTATGAAAACTCCATGTTTTTTTACTGTCATGGCGTCGCTAATCCCCGCTGTCGTTATTTTCAACCAATTCCCCCCCGGGCTTGCAAAAAAACACGCCTGATAACATGTATGCAATTCATGCCGGTAACACAGTTTTCGGTGCGCTTAAGTTAAACCCCGAGAATTCTCCGGGATTAGTTGTTGTTGCATTAACATGTTAATTGTTTAGCACCAACGTCGTTTTTTTCATCCAATTCCCGCCGGGCTTGCAAAAAAACACGGCTATTATGTAGATACCAAATTTTAGAACGAAAATTAACAAATTCCTATCGTAATATTAGCGTATAGTTCCTTTACTTTGAAACTCTGTGCATTTCTGTGAATTTCTACACCAAAGTCTGTCAAAGTTCACATAAAAAAAATAAAATGACGTAGAAATTCGCACAAATGCACAGAGTTTTAAAGTAAAGGAACACACCTTATGTAATTGAAGCTATAAACAGTTTGCTCCGCAATTTTGTATATCGCCCATGTTCTGGATTCCACTTATTGTGAATTCACATGACGAAATTGAATTTATGTGTTATACAATTCGTTCCAAATGCTAATAGTGAATTGGAATTTCGAAAATGAAAATTAATTTTCAGCCTTAAGCCTCAACTACATAAGCCAAAAAAGTGAAAAAGTGCAAAAGTGAAAATTTTTAAATTGATTTTGTGATAGTTTTTCTGACTAGAAAACTTATAAAAATGATGCAGAAAGCTTAAATTTTGGTTTAAAAACAAATTTGTGTATTCTTTTTCACAAAACAACGGCGCTAGCGGTAACAAAAATATTTTTACTTTTGTACTTCAGTACTTTTTGGCTTATGTAGTTAAGCCTTTATTATGAATTTCACCCGAAAAATATTTCACCTCAAAATTTTTTGTTCCCCCGGAATTTTAAAAGCTATTGTGAGTTTCGCCCGAACGAAATTTCGTTCACCTACTAAAAATAGGTGAACATTTAAAGCCCTTCCACACTATCCCACTGAGTATTAATACATGTCAAAAAAGTGTGAAACAAATCATGTATAATAGTGTGGAAACAAAATATGATATTCCCAGCCTACACGATTTGACATGTGTTAATACATGAGAATTTTTAGAAATGGTTCTAATTCTGTCACACATTTCATCACATTTTTATTGAGGTTAAATTAAACAGTTGTGTGTGGTCAAAAAATGAAAAGAAATTTCTCTCTCACAAATTTGGCAGTAGCATGGAATTCTTTTCCACCTTGTATTAATACTAAGTGGGATAGTGTGGAAGGCCTTTTAGATTGTCACATTACATTCCACCCGAAATGAATGTTCACAATAAGGGGAATTTTTTAACACAAATTTCGGGTGAAACTCACAATAGGCGAAAAGTGAATTATCAAATTTTCCGGTAGGAATATTGTTCGGGCAAAACTTACAATAAGACTGAATGTTCTGCATCTCGGTTCATTCCGTTTTCTAAACGTTTTCAATCCATTTTAATTAGTATGCGTTGTGAAATTCATTTGCAGATAGTTTTGTATTTTTTGGTACAAAATGTAAGCAAACTTTATGTTTTTTGTTTCTTTTAGTATTTATTTATTACTATTTTCGTAGGAAACATAAGAACATACGAATAAAAGAAAGAATAACGCCATCAGGCAAGTCTAATATATTAGATTTTTCTTGCAAAATTGTTCGGCTCATTTTTTCTTTCGAGTTCCGCTTTCTTTTTTCCATTATAAATGCCAACAATAATGAATCCATTTTCATCTGCAGTGTAATTGCCCTATAAAAACCCAATTAAAAATGGACGCACCTTGAATTTTGACAGTTCGAAGTACGAAAATTTTCGAAAACGAACGAATTGTAGAATATGGAATTTCAATTCACGTGAAATTGATATTCGATTTCAATTAGTTTCCATTGGAAATGCAGAACATGGGCGATAACTACTTCTACTGCAATTTCGAAAACACCCACAGCAATCGAAATATATATAGCTGGAACTGTCTTTTCTATTCTGTTTCTGTAGCTCATAGGTGGCTTGTTTAAAGTGTCTGAGAGTACTGTTGGAGCCCCAAACAGCTCAATATTTATTGAAGTAAAACTTCTTTTCTAAGAGTCATGAATACAGTTTTAGCGGCCTCTTGTGATCGCACTAAAGTTCTATTTTAAAAGACAGAGCCTCTCGGGAGTCAAATTTCAGAAGATAGTTTTCATCTAAATAAAGTGAAACTACATAATAATGCAATTCATAGAGCACCTATAGAGTTTACCGAGGATTTCCCCTTTAAATTATCTAACAGTGTTGTTAGGGCCTCCGTAGAACCCCCTTGGGCCAACAACAGCCCAATAATAATTTAAATTAAAAGTTTTCTTGTGGGGACCCAACAGGCAACAGCTTTAAGGTTCCCCAACCCAACGCGAATCTGTCGTGGCGACGACGAAAATAATTCAGTGGTTGTCTATGAAAACAACACGTTGTTATTATTGTTTTCGTCGTCGCCACGACAGATTAGCGTTGGTGTGGGGGACCTTTATCCTAATTGTGGGGTGGGGTGCTAACAGAGCTGTGTGGGCTTTCTGACATGCCTTTGTGGCCACAAAAGCTGCATATTTATTGCAAATATAAGATCAATTTTATGAGAAGTTTTCTTTCAAAAGAACGAAAAGTACTGCAGATTTTCTAGAAATTTGAATATCAAAAAATGGTAGGTAAGTACTATGTTAAGTACTGTTAAAATATTTACTGATTTTTTAAAATAAAACTCTAGGAATCGTTTTTGATAAAAATAGGTTCTTTCTTAACAAATTAAGCTTTTAATAAATATTTTTTTAAATATCTTCCAGAACGAAAAGAATCAGATTATGAAGTCAAATGTATGGCTACGTCTAGTGTGGTATGATTATCAGCTTCAGTGGGATGAAGCCGATTACGGTGGCATTGGAGTGCTTCGACTTCCTCCCGATAAGGTTTGGAAACCTGATATTGTTTTGTTCAACAAGTGAGCCGAACCTTCTGGTTTTGAAATCAATACCATTGATTTTGATAACAATTTTTTTTTCTTTTTCAATTTTAAGTGCCGATGGTAACTATGAAGTGCGCTACAAATCAAACGTTCTTATTTATCCAACTGGCGAAGTGCTATGGGTTCCACCTGCCATTTATCAGAGTTCCTGCACCATTGATGTAACATATTTCCCCTTTGATCAGCAAACATGCATCATGAAATTTGGATCGTGGACCTTTAATGGCGATCAGGTTTCTTTGGCCCTGTACAACAATAAGAATTTTGTTGATTTGTCCGATTATTGGAAATCGGGAACATGGGATATTATAGAGGTGCCAGCTTATTTAAATGTCTATGAAGGTGATGGAAACCATCCAACGGAAACGGACATAACATTTTATATAATTATTCGAAGGAAGACATTGTTTTATACGGTAAATTTGATTTTGCCAACGGTGCTTATTTCGTTCCTTTGTGTATTGGTGTTCTATTTGCCTGCCGAGGCTGGTGAAAAAGTGAGTTTTTTTTTCAGATAACGATTGTGCCAATTGGATAAATAACAATTAATTTCAGGTTACACTTGGCATTAGTATTTTGCTATCACTGGTTGTGTTTCTGTTGCTTGTGTCAAAGATATTACCACCAACATCACTTGTACTGCCATTAATTGCTAAATATTTGCTTTTTACATTCATAATGAATACGGTTTCAATCTTGGTCACTGTGGTAATTATCAATTGGAATTTCCGAGGACCAAGAACTCATCGAATGCCACTGTGGATTCGTAGTGTATTCTTGCATTATTTGCCAGCATTTTTACTTATGAAGCGACCACGAAAGACTCGTTTACGTTGGATGATGGAAATGCCTGGAATGAGTATGCCTGCGCATCCACATCCATCTTATGGATCACCAACAGAGCTGCCAAAGCATATAAGGTATATACTTTAGATAAATTATTGTACAAGGTTGTAATATACTATCGGAGATCTCCGAAATTTGTCTGCTATCTCGAAATCTACACAGGAATAAATTCCCCTCGTATAAAAATCCAATCAAATAATAATTAACAGCCAAAACTCCCTGAAAATTTTATTCCCAATACTAATAAATTGCGAATGAAACTTTCGAGAATCATTTACGTTCCCGTTGTTCGAAGGTGTTTTTTTTATTAAAGGACATGTATATATTGTTAATGGTTCACACTAATGACTATATTATTCACTCGGTTCATCCAGATTAAAACTCAAATCGGAATGTAAATTATACGAATTCAATATAAGGTTCAACGTAAGGTTTAACGATGGGCGAACCATTTATTGGCTATTATCATATAGGTACATACTGATTGTCGTTCCGAATCAAATCCGTGAACGCAATTGATTTCCGCACGGATTTAAAAAAGTGTTCTAATTTTCACTTTCACCTTAGCTACTAGCTAGTATTCCAACCTTAATTTCTTTTGAAATCAGTAAAAACAAAATTCAAAACGTCAAATTAGTTGAAAAATATTAAATAAATCACAAAAAAAATCTAACAATATACGTATAATACTGTGTTAATTTAATGTCAATTATTTTCAAGCCGATCGGAAATCAATGCAAACTCATTCCGCAAGTATTGAAAGCGAAAAGTATTTCAGAACATCTAGAGTTTGAAAACGAAAGGATTTTAAAACCGATCGTAAATCAGAACAGAGGTGATTATATACATACTTGAACATTGAACCTCAGTTAATCTGTCGAAATCGACGAACCACCTAGTTTTGAAGTTGTGTATGCAAACAGGAAATAAAGAAAATAAAACTTGTTTAATATTGAAAATGAAAAAAAAAAAAAATAATGTGCAGGACGCAGGTACATAATAATATTTTGACTTATTATATTTCAAGTGCCATTGGAGGTAAACAATCAAAAATGGAGGTAATGGAGCTATCTGATCTGCACCACCCTAATTGCAAGATCAACCGAAAAATCAACAGTACTGGAGACTTGGGGGTTGGAGATTGTCGCCGTGAAAGCGAGTCGTCTGACTCAATATTACTTTCTCCAGAAGCAAGTAAGGCAACTGAGGCAGTCGAATTTATTGCTGAGCACCTACGTAATGAAGATCTTTACATTCAGGTTAGATTATAATAATTTATCTTTTAACATTTTTTGTTTAAATAATTGTTCTTTTGTTCTTATAGACACGTGAAGATTGGAAATATGTAGCAATGGTCATTGATCGTTTGCAACTTTATATATTCTTCATTGTTACAACAGCTGGAACAGTTGGTATACTAATGGATGCTCCACATATCTTCGAATACGTCGATCAAGACAGAATCATTGAAATTTATCGAGGAAAGTAGATGTCTACATATAATGAGAAAGAGATTCGTCATTACAAGGAACCAGTTTTTTTGAATGCCTTTTTTTGTTGATGTTAGAAATACATTTTTATTTATTATTTAAGTTTTTTTAGTTTTTTTATTTATTAAACAAACTAATAGGTAGCATAAAATCGGTATTCAAATCAGAAGCTGCAAATTGTAAAATCTAGATTTTTCAAATATACGAAACGCTCAAAAAAAACTATACATACACATATATACTAATTTATGTACATATGTGTATGTAGTTCAAAAAGATCACAATTAAGAACCCTTAATATAGGATTTATAATAAAATTAATAAGTTAGTGAATTAAAAAATTGTAATGTCAACAAATTTGAAAACAAAAAACAAAATTGAAATAAATAAAAACATTTAAAATGAGTGTTAAAAATAAAGAGGTATTATTTGTTAACAGCTATAAGGGGTAATCTCAAACGATTTTATACGAACATACTTTAAGTGCAATTGTTTAAATTATTTATTCAAGATATTTCAATTCACTGATTATGTTTTGGTATTGCATTTTTGTTATTCGAATCTAAGAAGGAAGCCCCATTTTTGTAGCTTTTTTTTAATTTTTAAGTATAAATGATTTAATTAAAAAAGTTTGTTTTTAAATTTGTTATTTAAATAAAAACTAAGTAATATTAACAGTTTTGTGTGCCAATTTAGTAAATTGATAATTAATTTCTTAAAAATAATTTCATATACCTATTAGTTCATATAAATGGCGATGAGAAATCATGTGTTGGGGTTTTAATATATAATAAAATAATAAACAACTATAAAAGGTAAATTTAGCAAACGGTAATTTGAAGCAGAATTTATATAATTTGTTATAAGAAAAAAAGTAGAAATGAAAAACCCCAAATGTCTAATTTTTAAGAAAAAAACAATAAAAAGAAAAAAATTGTTATCATTTAAGTAGAAACCGAATAGGAACAACAAATAAAAGATATTAAATAATAATGTTTCCAACCGAAAAGTTTTATTAATTGCTACTATTATTATTTTTATTTATTATTACTACTATATATTTGTACCTATAACTACATATAGACAAGTCCTCGAATTGACTTAGACTTTTTTTCTCTTGATTGTTAGGCGTGTGTTCTTATAATCTTGAATAGGATTGAAAACGACATAGGGACTAAGCGCTTTACACATATGTAAATACAAAAGCAACTAATGCATTCAGTGTCTTGGAAAGGTGGGTATATGTACATATTTGACGTGTTTTCTTGCAAGTCCGATAAAAAAATCGTTTAGTCCCCATATCCTTTTTTAATCCAATCTTAAGGCTCCCCAACACCAACGCCAATCTGTCGTTCCGACGACGAAAACAACAATAACAACATGTTGTTAAATTTTTACGTAATTTCCAACCAAATTTCGTGCAAATTTTGTTAAAATTACCTCTTCGAAATGTGAATTTGTATGTGAAATGAGAAAATTTGTAATTGAATTTGGAAATTTTCAACGAAATTATATACCGCATTTGCCCCAATTGTCAATATTTGAGGAAATAAATTGCTTGGCTCATTGCCATTGCCTTGAATATTGCCAATGGAGACGCTTTGGCAGTGGCAATCGCAATATTAGCCGGTTTTTATTATGACCCATGATCCATATGGATCATCCTGCGCAAATAAAACAGCATCACAGGGGCGAGAAGCAGCAGCCTGTTTTCGGATCATGAAACGTGAACCCGATAAAGAGCAGGTTCATGCGTTGTTGTTGTTATGTATGTTATTTGATGATCCACATAGATCAGTTCTGATAATAAAAAACGGCTATTGGTCAGAAGATGAAAGGCAATTATTGATTTCCATCGCTGAGGCAGTACATTTTGACGTTTAACTTATTTCAAAATAATTTACTATTTTGCTGGCTTATTTAGCAGAACTTTTTTGTTGTTGTTTACCGAGTGAATGTTTACTGCGTTAGCTATGAATTTTCCTCGTGTGAAAAGGTAGCGTAGTAAGTGCGCTGACGAAACACCAAAATTAAAAGTAACGAGATTAAAAGTAACGAGCAAGTGAGTGGAAAAAAGTATCTGGCAGCTCCTCTCAATCTTCTTAACGTTCTACGTACGTACTTCCCCACCTAATTTTGACATTTCAATTTTTTGTTTATTTTTACAAATTTGTATTGTTCTTTGATGGTGATAAATTATTTGTTTTTGGTACAAAATAACATCTCCAAATGTAAACAATTACAACATGTCCTCAACAAGAAATTTCATAAACATTTCTAATAAATATGACCGAGTAATTTTACTCATTGACATGGATTGTTTCTACTGTCAAGTCGAAGAAAAGCTAGATCCCAGTTTGGCGGGAAAGCCTCTTGCTGTAGTTCAGTACAATCCGTGGCGTGGAGGAGGGTAATTATCAAATAAATATTGGGTTTTGTTGTGAAATAACAAAACTTTATTCAAATTATTATTTGCAGTATTATTGCCGTAAACTATGCCGCCAGAGCTAAGGGTGTCACTCGACACATGCGAGGTGACGAAGCAAAAGAGCAGTGTCCCGAAATCGAACTGGTCAAAGTACCAAATGTCCGTGAAAAGGCCGACTTGTCTAAATATCGTGATGCGGGTAAGGATGTTGCAAATGTGCTGCAAAAATTCACCACCCTTCTTGAAAGGGCTAGTGTAGATGAAGCCTATTTGGACATAACAGCAGAAGTTAATAAAAGAATGGAGAATATGAATGCCGTAAGAATCGAGGTCATTTGTATATTGATCCAAATTATATTGTTTTTTTTTCAGGGCACATTTTTCCTCCAGCCAGAAATTCTAGTAAACACTTATGCTGTTGGTTATGACAGCATTGGCCAATACATCAGTGAGATTACCTCCAAGATAAGCAACCCCTGTGACGATGATGATTTCTCCCTAACTTACGACGCCGACGATACTCCTGCAGTTGGAAAAAGTGACCTCCGATTGCTTATTGGAGCTGCCATTTCCAGTGAAATACGTGCAGCCGTCAAGAAGGAGACAACCTTCGAATGTTCGGCTGGCATAGCGCATAACAAAATTCTGGCCAAGCTGGGGTGTAGCATGAACAAACCCAATAAACAAACCATTTTGCCTTTGTCTCAGATCAATTCTCTCTTCCTCAATCTTCCTGTGGGAAAAATCAAAGGACTCGGAGGTAAATTCGGCTTCGACGTTTGTGAAAGGCTAAAAGTTAAGTTCCTTGGGGAATTGTTGAATTTTTCTGAAGTCGAACTGCAGAGAAAACTAGACGGAAAGAACGGGTAAGTCAGTTTTTAAACTTCTACAATAAAATACAAGTTTTTCCTTCAGATCCTGGTTGTATCTCATGTGTCGTGGAATAGACTTGGAAGCTGTTACTCCTCGCTTCTACTCAAAGAGTATTGGCTGTTGCAAAAAGTTTCCAGGCCGGAACTCCATCACTGGTTTAAAGACACTAGAACACTGGCTAGGAGAGCTTGCAAAGGAAATCTCTGATCGATTGGAGAAAGATTTCGAGGAGAACAATCGGCGCGCAAAGCAAATGGTGGTGGGTTATATTCAAGAAATCAACTCAGAAGATATATCCAGTTCGAGAAGTATTCCACTTGTAGCTTATGAAGCTGAGTCAATACAAAAAGCGGCACTAGAAGTGCTTAAACGGAATACCGACCAATTCTTTAAGCCAGGCAGTGATTTGGCTTTGAATAATGCAATTAAATTCTTGAGCGTCAGTGTGGGAAAATTCGAGAGCAATAGCGGTTGTAATGAGCAGAATAGTCTTCAACAGATGTTTGCCAAACAAAAGGAAAAAGAACCAGTCGCCATTTGTAGTAAGGTAAAGGAACAAAATGAACAACCCAGTGGTGCTGAATCGAATTTTACAGATAAAGAAGAAGCAAACCAACAAGAAGCAGCTATTAAAACGAATGCTCTGGAAAAAATGTTTGCCAATCAAAAAGTAAGAAGTTCAATCACTGGGGAATCTTCTAACAGTGCCGATAGGGATAAAACTTTAGTGGTGGACATTCCAAATCCAAAGCCAAAACCAACGCCAAAAAGTTTTTTTGCGGCCCATCTGAATAAAATTAAACAACAGCAACCAATAGAAACCAGAAAACCATCAGAAGTCGTTGTCGAAGAAGACAATAAACTCTATTGCGATGAGGCTTTACCAACATCAGAGGAAAACTCGATATCAGCTCAAAGTGAGGAAGAAGCTCCATCGACATCTTTCTTCGCACGTGCTATTAAATCACTTCCACCAGCAGCTGCAATTAAGGAAAGTCCTACCAAACGGGAAGCTCCAACCACATCAGTCTTTGTACAAGCTATCAACTCAGTTTCACCAGCAGCTATGATTGAAAAAAGCCCCACAAAACAAGAAGCTCCGTTAACATCATTTTTTGCACGTGCCATAAAATCAGTTTCACCAATAGTTCAATCAGAAGAACCTCCTAAATCTCTTAAGAGAAAATTTGATTCCCCTGAAATAGCTTCGACGTCTTACATTGTAAGACCCTTCCAAACAGAATATCCCGAATTAGCTACACCAGAACTGCGCGATGAATTTTACATAAAATGTGAAACATGTGGACAAAAAATACTTTCCGATGAGGTGTCAATTCAATCGCATCAAGATCACCACTTAGCCGAAGAGCTAAGTCGTCAACAGAGAGAAGAATATCGAAAAGAAGTTCAGACGAAAATTTGCCAAAGTGCCTTGCAAAAAAAAACAAAACTTCCTACAGCTGCTCCCAATGCAGCTAAAAAGCCCAAATCCAATTCACCTAAACTCGCAGCTACCAATTCGAGTATAATAAAATTTATGCAACCTGTGCCGCAACCTGATGGCCCATCATATTCTGCCCAGGTGACTTGCGATAAATGTGGTAAGGCTATGCACAGAGATCTATTGCCAGAGCATAGGGATTATCATTATGCTAAAGATTTACAAATCAGTCTCAATCGTTCGGACATGGTTAAGGTAGTTGTTGGAGGAGCTGGTGTAAACAAAAGTATAAAGTCGCCTGGTGTAACTAAGAAGACTTCTTCAAATGTGGTTGCAGCTAGTAAGTCAAAACCGATAACTCAGTTTTTTTCCCAGATGTAAATTGTTGATAATAATTATTAAGTTTAAAAAAATACAATTTATTAAATTTAAAGTTAATTAATTGACTATATAATATTAGAGTTTAGAAATAATGAAAATTCCTAAACATAAAGCTTTTCAAACTATATTTTAAATTGCCCATTACAACGCTTTTAAAATTAATATTTTTATTTTACCGTTATACAAATAAAACAAAACAGCTATTGAAGATCAACACGTTTTATTTAACATGAAAAGTAATATATCATAACAGTTGCATTCTATTGACTTATAGCGTATTCACTCCTAATCAAAATCTAGATTTCGACAAAAAGTACCAAATCTAATCGAAATCAATAAGATTTCCCATACTTTATCAGATTTCGTAATCTGCTGCAAAAGCTTTTTGGAACAGAATGTAAAACAAACTCAGTCATATAAAAACAGTCGGTGAAAAGAGAGTATATAGGTATATATTTGTACTCAGATTGATGGATTCTTTCAACAGAAAAAGATAAATTAAATATCTACACACCACAGATCAGTAGACCTTCGCAGCTAGATCATTATTAGATCTATCATTAGATTGTAATAATAATAATAAATTAATAATAGCAATAATTATAGCCGCCTTTTTTATCTACGGGTCTATATCGTATTTATTTTTTAACACGTAATACAAATGTGATCCTCACTTTTATCTGGGTTTATTTCATAAATCCAACAAATTGTTTTAACTTTGAAGGTTAGATCCGGCATTTTAATTTGAATTCTTCAGTAGATGTTCAAAAGATTGTTTTTTGCAAAACTTTGTTTTTTTTTTAATTAAAAACAACTTACATATATAATAAATAAGATAGAAAAATAAATCAAATAGAAATTAGGATCTTATACAAGCTGGAAAAAATGAATCAATTGTGCATTTTTTCTTTGAATTCAATGAGACATTTTATTCTTTGGATTAATCACAGACACGCTTCCTACTCTCCTCTCGTCGTACACTGGAACAGGTTTGTCATTCTTAATACCTATGGAGGTCAAAGCAGAAAACTGTCCTGCTGAACCTTCTTCGAGTTTATGGCCAACATGTTGCAGGTATTTTAAAGTAGCCTAAAAGAAAAAATTACCAATAACAAATAGAAACTGTAAAATGTTAATAAGTTTATCTTATACCTCATCAAAATTTTTCTCATAAGTTACCAACATTGGCGCTAGTTGATGATGTAAGCGTCGTGATTGTATCGATTCATTGATATCTCTATCGAAAATAAGATATTTAAGAATTGCTTGAGCAACTGCTGTTGTTATCATCGATCCACCAGCAGCTCCAATGAGCATTCGAACATCACCGTTTTTGTCCACAATAATAGCAGGACACATTGAAGACAATGGACGTTTTTTTGGCTTAATAAAATTTGCTGGTGATGCTGGAATATTATACGAGTTAACAGTTCCAGGTGTTGAGAAATCATCCATTTCATCGTTTATAATAATTCCAGTCTGCTTCGAACGTACTTTTCCACCAAAACTGGAAAAAAATCACAATTAACATAGAAAGAAAATTGAACAAAAATCTTAACCTATAATTACTATCGGTTGACGGTGCTGGTAAGTGTTATAGCATTACCCTCAAAATCTACAACAGCCATGTTTGCTGTACCATGGTCATCGTTATTGGCAAATTCCGCTCCATAATATTCATAGCTTTCAAAAGTCTTATCATCGAATATGAGTTTTCGAATTTCCTCTGCAAATTTAGGATCAATGATTTTATTGAAGACAGCTTCAACATCTGGTTCGAAATGCATATCGCCAAGTTGGGTTCGTTGGCCGTAAGAATGTTTGAAGCCTTCAATAACGTGATGCCAGTAGAGTGATTCATTTCGGTGATCATATCCTTTGGCTATGTTTAAAATCATTGCCAAGACAGCACCACTACTGGGCAAAGGGGTTGTGTAAAGGGTATACTCACTAGATATGTTTACTACTACCGGAGGATCCCAGGTCACACTAAAAATTACAAAGTTAAAAAAAAAAAACAATGCAATAATAAAAATAATACTGTATAATAATTGAATAAATCAGTTAGTTCGAAAAAAGCTTTTAAAAGAAACTATATGATAAGTTTAATAAGGCGTTATTTTTGGCAAACATATGAAAAAACTTACTTGTATTGCTTTAAATCTTCTTCAGTCATAATACCGCCCAATTCTTTCATATCCTCTACGAGCATTTTTCCGATTTCACCACCTTCGTAAATTGTACTCATTCCTTTATCGGCTATTATTTCAAGAGTCTCAGCAAGTTTTGGACGTTTCATAATGTCACCAGTATTCCAAATACCACCAGTTTTTGGATCTACAAATACTTCAACCATTGAAGGTTCGTTCAATATTCGTTGTTCATGTTGTTTCAATGCATTATGCAGGTAAATGGATACAGTAATTCCATTTCTACAAAGTTCAATTGTTGGTGGGAATAGTTGTTTCCACGGAAGCTTGCCATATTTTTGATGAAGACTCCAATAGCCTAGAATTTCACCTGGAACAGCACCTGCAATAGCACCTAAAAAGAGAAAAATATATATGTACATATGTCAATATATGTATGTATACATTTATATGTATATTATAGTTTGGTATTATAGGGATCATTTCCAAATTTCACAGTGTGCTGAGTGGACAATGAATCTAAAGCTAATTTTCTGAAACCAATTTTAAATATTTAAGTTCAACATAAGCGCTTATATGACAGTTCTGAGTTCACATAGAGGGAAATGTTTCTAGCTTTTTGGCCTTAGTAACTTTTTCAAATAAATCCGTCCCGCTGAAATTTCTTAAGTAGGTAGATTAAATATTTCGTTGAAAAAACCTATTTAAATTAATATTCAATTAGCGTCCCGAAAACATGAACGTAAGCTTTTTCTTTCAGTTATGGAAAAATCAGTCTTCCAAAATTTCGTTTTACAAAACGGGTATTTTTCATTAACTTTTCTGTACTTTGAATTTGTAGTAGTGAATATCACGACCAAACGAATTCATATTAAAGCAGCGATGGATTCTGAAATTCTTATTTTCAAAAAATGGCTGAGGTTATTTTATAGAAATTCATGAGATAACGGCAACCTTCGATATTTTGTTTAAGTTCTTGATCTAACATTTGATTTGTAATTTTGAACTATCAAAATGTTCATTTGATCATGTTTAGTTTAAAAAATCATTTCTTATAGACAAAATAGAAAGACAATAGCAATAAAAATTACTTCTAACTCTTTGAGAACGTTCGGCAACATTTTAAAATTGATTTTTCTAAATTTTGTACACACATATGTATCTGCATTGGAGTTTCTTCTAGGAAACTAAAGTAACTACATTCTTTTAAGATATTTCAAACATAAATTTGACTTAATTTGTAAAAGCTTTCCCTAGCCAACTTGGTTCCACAACGAAACTTTCGCCTGTCTAAATTAATTTATATATGTAAGTTATGTTTCTTTACTCGCCCGCGAGATCTCGTGGTATTCCAAATCTACCCAAAATTTGTTTCTTTACTTTTTTCTGGCAGGAAAATTCCATGGGCTTTTGATTTTTTTAAATTTATTTATGTCCAATTTCTTTAAAAAAAAATCGAATTTTTTTCCAAAAGTATCGAATTTTTTGAAAGGAATTCGACATTAATTTACCCTCCAGCATGAATCTACCCGAACATTTTACCTACTGCCTTTGTTGTCAAATGTGACGTTTATTCAGTAATAAATCAGAAACATCCCAAATGCGTTTCCTTACTTTTCATTTCCTGTCAAAAATTACAACAACAACAACAAATACCCCAAGCCCAAACTTTTTCCCGAACTTTTTCCCAAACAGTAAAGAAACAGACCTATAGAGATTAGTCCCCGTTCACATGAGATAAAAAGAGGTGGAGATTTTTTAACGTTTTCTTTTAATTTCTTTAAAAATCTCTTGTTCCTTTCCACACCAATAAACAATGTTCGTAAGAACTTTTATTCCCCATTAGACTGATATGGTAATCCCTTAAATAAAAATTACAAAAAAAAATAGAAAAAAAGTAAGTATACGCCATACAGAAAACATAAAATCATTTAGATAACGATGTCATAGCCGTCAAAAATTTTATCATAAAATAAGTATCTTAGTATCAAAAGATATGTTAGATAAGATTTTTAAATGAAATGTCATTCATAAAATTAGAAATGTCTCGAGATTAAAACGCAATAAAGTTAGATAAAGATCAAGAGACAATATTTTAAAACAAGACCTAAACAAAGCATAAATATATTATTATCCAATAAACAATGAACTACCTCTATAACTAATTTTAAAACTTTATTAGGTACTAACATACAGGGTGGCGCACGAATCGTGCTACAAAAATAAAACGTAATAACTTTTTTTCTGTGTGAGTAATCGGCTTATTTTTTTTTTTATTTTGTGGGTTACTATTTAGATTTATAAAATTGGATGCTTGGGATACGGAGAAAAGAATTTGGATAGTGCAACGGTACCATGCTTTGCAGTCCGTCATTTCCGTCCAAAGGGAATTTAGGCGGGAGTTTGGCGGTAATCCCCCGAGTAGATGGACCATTATGAGGTTTGTAAACATGTTTGCCGAATCTGGAAGCATCGCACGAAGGCCGTACCATCGAGAATCCAATGTTCGGGTTCAGGATACAATCGCAGCAGTAGCATCTGCAATACAGGCCAATCCGAACGTTTCGACCCGAAACTTATCGGGGCAAATTGGAATTAGTAGACGGTCATTACAACGGATACTTCATGACGATTTAAACTTGTTTCCGTACAAAGTCCAAATTACTAGCAAGTTAAACCCTCAGGATTTGCCTGTTCGCCTGGAATTTTGCCAAAAAATGATATCAATGGCCGAAGAAGACAACACATTGATCAATTGTTTGTTCATGTCTGATGAGGCCCATTTTGATCTTAACGGCAATGTAAACAAGCAAAATTGCCGTATATGGAATGAGTCTAATCCAGAAATGCTCCATGAGACGGAACTGCACCCAGAACGAGTCACTGTGTGGTGCGCAGTTTCATCAAGGTGTATTGTCGGGCCGTACTTTGAAGAAAACGGTGTAACCGTTACTGTCAATGGGGACCGTTATTTAAAGATGTTGAAGGAGTTTTTTTACCCAGAACTGCGCCAAAGACGTATACCATTCAACAGCGTTTGGTTTCAGCAAGATGGAGCAACTGCACATATAGCCAGACCAGTTATGGCGGAGCTAAACAAAAAATTCGCAAACAAATTAATTTCTAGGAACTCCACTCTTCGCTGGCCCCCAAGGTCACCTTACCTGACTGCACCAGACTTCTTTTTATTGGGTTATGTCAAGCAAGAGGTGTATAAAACGAAGCCCAGGAATTTAACTGAATTAAAGCAGTCCATAACGACAATAATTGAGGCGATCCCAACTTCAACTCTTCAGGCCGCAATGAATAATTTTTTGACCAGGTGCCGCATATGCGTGGGACAGCGTGGAGGTCATTTGCGGTCTATAATCTTTAAAAACAACTAACTATTTAAAATAAAATTTAATTTTCTAACCAATAAAAAAAAAATAAATGAAATACATCGATTAAAAAAAAAGTTATTTGAATTTCTTATTGTAGCACAATTGGTGCGCCACCCTGTATGTAAGTATTGTTTCGATGAAACTTCACTTACCCTTTTCCTTAACTCAAATCTTTGTAATCTTTTTACTTTTTGTCTAACAATTAAATATTTATATACATAATACATATTTATAAATTTTTCCTGTTTTTATTCAACATTTATTGTTTGTTTTATTTTTGAAACCAAGAATACATAGACCGATTAGAGGGTTCATAGTAACACACTAATATAACTACATATTCAATGTATTTGATAGATAAGACGTACCCACGCGCATATTTGAGCTTAAGATATATAAAAAGAGATGGAGATTGCTTTTCAATTACGGCAGAAAAGTTTTCCTATTCCTCTGTCAAAATAACAAAGCAAAATCTCTGATATCTCAGAAACGTGAACTAAAAAATTTAATAGGTATGTTCACAAATTTTCACAATTTTGTTGTCAAAACCCTAAGGAAAAAAAAATAAGTATTGGGGAATTTTTTGAAAAGAAGTTACCTAACTGACATAATAGCTTCATTTTGTTATTCACATATTAAAATGTGTTAAAATTTGTTCCCGATCATATCATGTGGATAATAAAATGCAGCTAATAACTAAAAAGCATTGGTCGGGTTCAAAACATAAAAAATTACATTCGAAAATTCAGATTTCTAAATTGTTCGGCATGCTGATTGGTCAGGTGTAATAAAAAGTTAGATGACTTTAAGAATCATATCACAATAGATGAATAGATCTAAAAACTGAATTTTCAGATATAAATGTTTATGAGTTGAACTCGGCCATTGTTCATTTTTGGTCCCCAGAGCAACCTTATATAAGGTATTGAAGCGTCTACGTTCTGTTTGACCACTCCTTTACCATTCATTCAGGGATTCAGAGTTCACATTGTTTTATCTTAGGTATATTAAAGAATGCTCAGAAATATGTTCTAATATATTTATTCGTAATTTTGTTCTTCATCCTTATGACGCTTTTTTTGAAAAAAAAAAAATTTTAATTTAAAAATGTATTTGCGTTGAACAAATTTTATCTGTCATTGGATTTAACTTATTTGCTATTTGGTTAAATAAATGTGCGAATGCTATATGTACCTATATTTAATGATTTTACAATAGGTTATTGCTTGATAAGAATCTCGTGTTTTAGATAAATAATTTCGTAATAACTAAGATAAGAATATTTTGAGATATAATTATTGTATGTATTAATATTTTTTGGCAAACAAAATCTTGATTAAATTGAGCGAGATAAAGAACAAAAATAAAATAAAAACCTTGTTGTTAAAATAAAATAATATATTTATATCTAAATGGTTAGTCCAATAAATCAGACTTATTGCCTTATTGTGCAAAGTAAGAGGTCCATGTTCGAATAATGGAATTTAATTTTCACGTATGGCGTCATATAACAATGTCGAAAATGTTTTCCTTCCCAAATCAGACTATCTACAAGTTTTAGGTACCTAAATATTGTCCCCTATCTCACGAACTGACCTAACTGTTTTTTTTGCATTTTACAAAAACGCTTTTTAAAGGTGTTGGTTCTTGTCAAAACGATTTTTTCTTATTATTTTATAAACTGTAGGATTTCTATTTTTGAATTTAATAATTGATTGATGGTTTAAAGAAAAACTTTAGCTAAAATATGCATTTTTCTAAGATTTTAAAAAAGCAGTTACATCAGTTTGTGAGATGAGGAATAATAATGTATATATAGATATATGAAGTTTTTTTGAATTCAATAGGCGTGTTTCTTCGGGCTGCAGCATGAACTGCCAAGTATTTCTGGCTGCAGTCAACTACTTCTACTCTGTGGTAAAAGTAGTTCAAAGCACTTCAATAATGTAGTAATAAAATTAATCCACGCAAGAAAGTGAAACCATCAATAAAAACAGTTTACATAGTAAATAATTGTTGTCGATGTTTCTCTAATCAAAAACAAAATACAAAAACAAACAGTTACAAAGCGTTCCATTTATCATCTACTGGAAGTACTAAAAAAGGACTTCCAAGGCCGAAATGAACACACATATTCTAGGATATTTGAAATGCATTCCTTCCATTCCAATGAAGAGTAGAATATTTGGAATATACTGGGCTCGTTAAATGCAAATGACGTACCTATTCTCTTTTATGTCAAATTCACATTGGTGTTAATTATTTAAAAGCAGAAAAAACAACTCGAACAAAGGTCTCACGCCATAAGAGCTATGCATTCAATGTAAAATTTCCTTTATTTTTACTTTTAGGAATACGTAACTACGCAAAATAAATATATACAAAGTACATCCACAGAATCATTTTGGTCCTCATCACGTAAAACGAAAACGATCGGACGACAACATTTTCACTATTCCCATATCTACCATATCTGTACAGAAAAATGAAGATAACAGTCTTAAAAAAACGATATCGTTCCATCGTCTTGATGAGGCCCCTGAATAAATAAACATTGTACTTTCTATCTATTCTATTTCTTCTCCGGAATAAATGAAGAAATACACGCAATATATGTAATTTAGAACATTAATTTTATTTAAGCAAAGTCAAATGTGTTACCTATAGTTTTGCAAGAACATTTACTCATAAAGGGTGATTTTTTAGCTGGTTTGGTTTTGGCAACACTGGTTTTGACAGCTGACGTGTGTTTAGTACCTTGTGTCACTGTCAAACAGCTTCAGTTTGGTTTGCAATTTAACCATGGATCGTCTTACAAATGAACAACGCTTGCAAATTATTGAATTTTACTATCAAAATTCGTGCTCGGTTCGAAATGTTCAGCCGACCTACCACAACGCCGAATTTTTGGTGAACAGTTAATTTCACGTTTCGGGCCGGTCAATTGGCCGCCTAGATCGTGCGATTTGACACCATTAGACTATTTTTTGTGGGGGTATGTCAAGGCTAATGTCTATAGGGACAAGCCCGCTTCGATTGACGCACTGGAAGCCAACATCCATGCATTCATTCGTGAGATACCGGCCGATATGTGTGAAAGAGTATGCCAAAATTGGACTCAGCGGATGGGCTACCTGAGACGCAGCCGCGGTCAACATTTGCATGAAATTATCTTTAAACATTAAATTGCAAGGTTCAAACTATCGATTCAAATAAATATTTCATTCATTTTTTCGAATTTTTTGTGTTTTTTTTTTTTTTAAAAAGTTCTAAACCTCTTAAAAAATCACCCGTTATTATGTATTTGATATTATAGGTATGACAGCAGTGCGGCACAAAGACAATATACCAAATACAATAAAACAAATTACATACATGTACATACAAACGTCAACCTTAAATAAAATTTCATTCAACAAAGCACCTCTAGACGTGTCTCAAAACTACAAGGCTATTTAAAACTATAATAATTACCTTCTTTATGAAAGTACTCTGCTGAAGGTACACTAGGTATCTCTTATTTTTAATTTAAATTTCAATTGAAATGCTTGTTAAGTTGAAGAGTTATTTTATCTCTGATAACACTTTACTACATTTTTTTTAATACCTATACTTGCAATATGAAGGTACGCATACGCATGGATTTATATACTGGCGGATTCAAATGATTGACAAATTGTAACTTTTCAGTTAGATAATGCATAACAAACACTCCTCCTCACCTTATACAGGGTGTCCCGAAATCACCGCCTCAGAAGGAAACTATGAGTTCCTGAGGTCATTTCAAGTCGAAAAACTTAAGAGGTAATTTTCTCGTTTTCGCTTCTTTTTCGACTTATAACGGTTTTTATGATTTTTATACTTTTTTCTTTTGACTGGCTCTAACTTTGCTAAACTTCAACCGATTTTTGAAATTTTTTTTTTATTTATACAAGAACTTTTATCTGCCATACTAAAAAAATCATATCGAAGTCAAACAAACAACCTAAACATGCTCAAAAAATGTGTTTGAAAATAATTTGCGGGAAAACCGTTATCCACACAGAAAAAAGTTGTATGGCAGATAAAAATTTCTAACTGTTCTTGTTTAAATAAAAATTTTTTTTCAAAAATCGGTTGAAGTTTGGCAAAGTTAGAGCCAGTCAAAGGAAAAAAGAATACAAATCATAAAAACCGTTATAAGTCGAAAACGAGAAAATTACCTCTTAAGTTTTTCAACTTGAAATGACCTCAGGAACTCATGGTTTTCTTCTGAGGCGGTGATTTCGGGACACCCTGTATATGAGCAACGAATTATAAGAACAAAAAAATAATACAAAATCTCAGTGTATTGAAAAATTTTACTTTAAACACTTTTTATGTTTTTTTTACCAAATTTTGAGTTTGAAACTCGTTTTTTCAAAAACTATGCATAAATTTCACTTGATTTAAAAACTAAGTATTGGCTTTAATAAAATGTATAATACTTAATTGTAGGTATTACCGTTATTTTTTAAAAAAAATTTTCCATTTTTAGTACTTTTTTGAAAAATGTTTGTATTAAAGTGTTCTTAAAAAAACCGTTATCATTTCTTGGCGCCACAGTTATCATACTCTTGCCCTTTTTTGAGACCTACTCCTCTTTTTCCACACTGAGAAATTCTTAAGCCATTGATCATTTATTGCATTTTCTAACCAACCCTGACTCTGAATGTCTGAATCTTAAATTCTATATTCTGTTCTAAAACAAATAGAATTTATATTGTTTTTTTTTTAATTTAAAATACAGTTTTTGAAAACTTCAGTTTTTCTTTCGTACCATTTTCATATTTTAAAGTGTCAAAGTGACATTTGTAGATAGTATAATACTAAAAAGTTAAATGTTTAAAATGTAGTACGATGCTAACTCGTTTAAATTTTGGAAAATCCTGTTTTTAACCTAGCAACATACTAAAAATGCTTTAACATCGTTCGTAACTGTCTGAAATTTTTCGATTTTTCGTTTCGCATCAGGAATCTACTGAATTTAAGATGAAAGACACTTTTCCATGAAAAGAGATTCTCATGGATGATTTGTCAAAACAAATTTTTGTTAGGATTAAAATTTTTAATAACTGCAAATCAAAAAAAATCATTTACTGCAGCAATTTCAGTTAACAAATTTAATTTCAAGGTTAAGAAAACAAATTCATTGATCTTATCTTATCATTTATAAATAAAAAGTGTCATTATAATATCAAGCTATGCAAACAATTTTTAAGACAATAACGTAAATGGTTTATATATGTTTTTATATGTTTAAAGTCGATGTTACTAAAATTATAATAATAAATTAAAATGAGACATATATATACATAGGTCATATAAATATGCATATGCAGTAAAAAAAATAAAGGATTATTAAATTAAAAATCGAAAATAAAAGAATTAAAATTTCGAAAAATTAAATATTTTATTTTTCATGAGATCTTATTTTACGATATTTATAAATTCTGAATGAATATATTAATTCTATTCAAAATTTTATGACTACGACTAAGCACCCTGAAACGCAATTGATTTCGCTTTAGATATTATACCTACCTACATTCTTTTGCATCAATAATTATTATCATTAATTTGCATTTTTTAAATTTAGTATTTTGTAAAAAAAAAATAAAAAAAAAGTCTTAAAGAAATCATCATTATGACTTTGAGTGTGTTTGTGATTATAATGGCTTATCTGATTGGTGTCAGAATGACGGTTCTTTTTCTGAAAAGAAGAAAAATTTGCATTTTTTTGTTTTTGTTTATTATTTTTTTACATCTTTGGTTTTTGTGATTTTATGAGTTAATGTTTTGTTTTTTGCAATTGGTGAAACTCTCCTCGGATATTTATCCGCTGTGTTTTCGCAAGCGTTTCGTTGTCTTGTTTGGAGATGACTGCAAAAGCAGTGTACTATGCATAAATCTTAGAACGGTGCTGATGTAAAACCAACCCTGAGGGGTCAGTTATAGCTTTAATTGAAACTCGTCATTGACAAATTTAATTTCTTATTTTGAGACACTTTGAAAGCAAAATCAATGAATATTTTAATGCCAATAAAAAGCTGATGACTTAATTATTATTTCTAGTAAAAAAAATTTTTTATTTTGACACAACCTTTCACATAAAATGACTTTTAAGATTTCAATGATCAATGGTAAGGTATAGTTCAATCATTGAAATAAATAAATTCATTTCATGTGTTAACTTGGACCAAAATTAAAATTTTGTTGGCAAAAATTAATAATTACATAAATAGTATTATGTTGGCATCAAAATAATCACTGATTTCACTTTTTAAGTGCCTCAAAACATAAAATTTAAATTTTTAATGATGAGTTTCAATGAAAGCTATAATTACTGGCTCCTGACTCTGAATGTTTGAAAAAGACAGTGGAAAATATCCATGGAAAGTTTAACCATTAAAAAAAAATTAAGAGAAAAAACAAATAAAACTCAAAACACTTAATTCTGATGTGCAAAAAAAGATTGGAGACTTCTCCAAATAATCTGCTAAAATTATCAATTTCGCTCACCAAACAGTACATTGTAGATTTGCAGAGTGAAAATCTGAAGGAAATTTTTTGTTTTTGATTTAACTGTTAGGTATTTTATATGCGATTTTTCTTGGCTTTAAGCTGAAAAGAGATTCTCGTGGATGATTTGTCATACAATTTTTTTTTTTATGATTGAAATTTTTAATAACACCAAATACATGAGACCCAATTATTGTTCATTTCATTTGCTGCGACAATTTCAGTTAATAAATTTAAATTCAAGGTTAAGAAAACGTGTCGAACATATATTCATTGATCTTATCTTATCATTTATAAACAAAATGTGTTCATCGCAATATTATAACCAATGCAGACAATTTTTAAGACAACAATGTAAATGGTTTATTGGATATTTAAAATCGACATTCATAAAATTACAATAATTATCATAATGAATAAAAATAAGACACAGGTATAGGTATTCTACATACGTATATGTACATATGTATGCATATGCACTAAAAAAAGGATTAATAAATTAAAAATCGAAAATAAAAGAATTAAAATGTCAAAAAAATAAATATTTTTATTATTAAATTTTTATTCATTTTTATGAGACCTAATTTACGGTTATTTTATTATAAATTATGAATTAATAATAATTTTATGGTTATACGGCTTTAAGCACCCTGAAACACAATTCATTTCACTTTAGATATTATATTTTGCATCAATAATTGTTATCATTAATTTGCATTTTTTAAATTTTGTTTTTTTTAATAAAAAAATATTAAAAAAACAAACAAATAAGTTAAAGAAATCATCGTTATCTAATGGCTTATTCGATTGGTATTGGAATGATAGTTCTTTTTCTGAAAATAAGAGAAATTTGCATCTGAAATCGTTCCAGTTGTGTTCACAAGTATCAAATTTTTCTTCCGGATTACCAATTCAAAAGGTCATAAATTAAAATTCAGAAACATTTTTCTCTTCTATGCAGAAGAAAAATCTGCCATTTTGAGGTGACGACGATTTGATTCATCTATATACATATTACACATGAAATGTTTATTTTTTTTAAATTCTCTAGATAATTTTTTTGTACGACCCCATAACTTGTTCTCTTACAAACAATTAATGATAAAATGTAAAAATAGATGTGTAGGTATATATGCATGTAAATTATTTTATTATTTTTGTTTTGTTTTGTCTTACCTGTTACAGTTTTATTTATAAACATGTTTTCTGTTGAAGCTAGAGGCGCTGTTTCACGTGCATTGAGTGTTTCAATTGACCTTGTTTTTCTATTATAGATTGTTGCAAAAAATCCACCACCTAGCCCCATACTCTGCGGTAACATAACTCCTTCACAAAGTAATGTTGCAATAGCAGCATCTACCGCTGATCCACCATCATCAAGCATGGAACTATTATTTGAAAAAAAGAATACAAATTTTAAAGGGGCGACACAATAGGGAATATTTGAATTGAAATGAAGGGAGTAGTGACTAAAGAAATACCAGTTTTGTCTAAAAAAGGGATACTATTAATGCAGCCTCCAGGTCCACCACGAAGCGCATTAATCCACTCCCATTTTAAATGGCAACAAACAGTTATAACTTATAATTGTTATAAATTGGCATTTCTCTAGTCTCATCGTTTAAAAACAAACCTTCCAATCACAGCACATCCTCGTCCGTTAGACACGACAGCTGCATGTTTATTGAGAACTGAACTGCTAGAACTTGAGGAACCCTTTAGACCGAAAACTAAACCAAGCACTACACCAACAACAACAATTGCAGCTATGACTACCCATATCACAACCTTTTTGTTGAATTTTATTCTGTAAAAAAAAAAAGTTGGCAAAATATTTGGGGGAAAAATAAATAATTGTTGCATTAAAAAGATGAGAAATATTTTGTAAATTTCTTCCGCGGAAATTTTGAAAACCAAATTTAGATGTAAGAACTTCGGGGTTCTCCTAAAAAGGACGCCATTATTGAACCTTTGGCACCTTCTCGTTTTAAGAGTATCACAAAATGACACCATATATAAAGAACTAATATGCCTTTTCCGGCCAGTTACATAAAACGCGGTGCTTTTATATGCCTGTCTGGTAACTTTTTTTCAGCAAATTTCCCAAAAACTGAGTTTTTTTTCTATGGGTTTTGACAGCAAATTTTGAAAATTTGTGCAAATTCGCAAGAAATTTCACATTACCAAACAGACTATATAATTGCACGTGTATTTTTATTTACACGTGTAATTACACTACAAGGGTTGAATTTTTTTACTACACGTGATACGAATACACAATTACACGTGTATTCGTATCACGTGTAGTAAAAAAAATTCAAGATGTACAATTAAAATTGAGACCTCTAGTTTTGAACATTCATATTTCGTAGAGCCCGATTGTCAAAAAACATTTTTGTTACTTTAGGCTATACGTATAGAACAAAAATCATGTTAAATTGCATCCAAAGCTTAATTTTTGACACTAACGAGGTGAATCTATTCGTGGAAACGTCAAAATTTAATCACAGATGAATTTAATCACGGATAAATTTAAATCGAAATTTTAATCCAGTTTAAATACATTATTAATAATAAAACTTCATAAAGTTGTTACAGGTAGAAAGAAAGAGAAATAAAATTTACGCCTATAGAAACAAATTAATTAGTCTTGTGGTTTAAAACTACAAAGTGGCGATTGATACTATTCGCCATATTATTCACTCGATTCATCCTGATTTAAATTTAAATCAAATTAAGATTAAGATTAAATTTTATACAAATTCAATGTAAATACATTCAGATTTAAGTTTAAATTTGAATATATCGAGTGAACAATATGGGCGTAAATGTATATGCGTATAATGGGAAAAATAATTAAAAGTTAAATTAGATTTTTTCTTCTTTTATTTTGTTTGATGATTTGTGAAATAATTAAATGTAGCATTATTCAATTTTTTTTAAATTATTGCGATCAATTCTGCAATCTACAATTTCCTTAAGGTTTTCTATGGGGTTGAGATCAGGGAATTGTTCTGGCTACTTCATAACGGTTATACCGGCTTCGTTAAGCCGATACTTCACAAGTTAAGCAGTATGTTTAGGATCGTCCTATTGAAAAATCGATCGCAACGGCACATTCTCCTCAGCATGAAGGAGCATGACGTTTTAAAGGTTTTTCGGTAAATGAAACGATGAATTGGCCCGACTCGCTTGCCTGAAAAAATATCCCCAAACAATATTATTGCCTCCACCATTCTTCGCTGCGCTCTATGGTGAATCGACGCGACGATTTAGGCATTCGCCCTTCATCAGAAAAGGGAATTCTTTTCCATTTTGCCACCAGTCCTGTTAATGTGTGCTTTGGCAAACTTCAGTCTTGCCCGTCAAGTTTTTGGGGAAATAAATGGCTTTTTTTTAGTTCGAAAAGATTTCAAGCCACTATATCTACGGTCCTTCGCCAGTTCCTTCTTTATAGATCTCTAAGACTCTAGGCCTAGTTGTTTTTGAACATTGTTCGATGTAATGAAGGATTCTTTTTTAATTACCCTGGGGCCTCATCACATAAAATAAAAACGATCGGAGGATATCGTTTTTACCATCGCTATCTCTATCATATCTGTAGAGAAAAATAAAGATTGCTAGATATATAGCAAGAAGATATCGTTTTAATAATAATTTTTTTTATCATCGGGGACTTCTTTTATTTCGGGGACTTCCATCCGTTTGGACATTACCACGAGCACGAAACCGAAACATTATATAGGGGAAATTGTCATATAGTTTATACCAAATTTATTGGCTATTAAAATAAGACACTTATTTTTTTTAATTCGTTAGAATATTGTGAGCCATTTTATCAGTTCAACTTTTCAACTTTTTATTTTTTTATAAGGGGTTTTTTTTCTGATAACACACTTGCAGTTAGGCTGCCAAGCTTTCACACTATCATATTAAGTTTTTATAGGCTAGAGTTATAGCTATTTAATTTTTAATTTTTTTTGTTTTGCTTAGAACATCTTTGAGAAATAAAAAAGTTAACTTTGTATCATATAAGAAGCAAACGGATACACGATATTAACTAAAAATAAAACTCTATTTCCGATAGGTATGTGAGCAACATTTGAGTCCACTGTGCCAAATTAACTGTCCAATTTGTCTAACTAGTATCGTGCAATCCAGGTTAGATTTTAAAAGACGCGCAACATTTTAAGATTTCCCAAATTTTAATCCACTTTGTACCTACATTCTTTTTAATATTTTATTAAAGTTAAAATCCCCAAATGTATAATTTATCTGTTAAGTATATATCACACTTGTCGCGTTCGGGGATCTATCCAAAGCTATCCGGATTGGTTTGTGTTGTTGTAATGCCTTGTGACAAATCTGATCCTGATGTAACCCAACTTATCCGAAAATTTAAGGGATACGTTGATACCTATTTGATAGATCCCCGATCGCGACAACTAACTCCATTTGCCACTTTGAAATTTCAAAATTTCAAAAATGGTATGTTTGCTTTGATTTTTCTCTTGCACGAACTTTCATTTTTAATGTGTAGACACTAAACACCTATTATAGCGGTAAGTTAAATGAAAAACGTGAGCCTTATGTCGAATTACTTTCAAACAAAGAATCTATTTTTTTTTTAACGAATAGATTTTTTTTTCGAAAACAAATCTTGCTAATTTAGCAAGATTCGAGAAAGATTTTACACCGATTTTTACACACATTAGCAAGATTTGAAATTTCTAATAAATATCAAATTGAATGTCGCAGTGTTTAAAGAAAACAAATTAATATGTTTTTCGTTGCAACGAATTCTCGATGAATTTTATAGGTATTAAATATGTGTGGCTTGTTTTTCAATTCATAATAATAATAGCTGCATTTTATTATCCACTTGATCTTATCTGGATCCTCATAATTGGTCTGTTTGGTAATGTGAAATTTCTTGCGAATTTGCACTAATTTTCACAAAATTTCACAATTTGCTGTCACAACCCATAGAAAAAAAACTAAGTTTTTGGGAAATTTGTTACCAAACAGGCATAATAAAACAAACAGGATCACAGTGACAGCTAGTGGTATATAACCGTCTCTTTTTTAATTGCGGTTGTATATTTTGCATGTGTTTGGTGTCTTTTTTCTTTGCACTGCAGTTTACACTACCTTACCATAACGATAGTAAAAAAGTACTAGTTTTTGGATCTTGAAATAGATCCAGATAAAAAGCAGGATAATATTATGTTGTTTTTGTATTTTATCCGGATCAGATCATGTGTGGATAATAAAATGCGGCTTATAATTTCCAAATTAAAATTTTTTTTTTCTCGTTTTACTTTAAAATTGTTGCTTCAAGTATGCCATACACAAAATCACAAACAAAAATCGATTCTTTTCGTATTCGTTTCAAACGACAGAATAAATTCGATTCTTTAGAGAAAAAATTCGTTTCTTTGGTTGAAAGAAATTCGACATTAGACGCTGATTACACGAGACTTTTTTTCTGTCGTTTCTTCGTCTTATTGATATTTATACAATAATTGGCCTCAAGTAAATTTTATAGTTATGAGATTTAAAGTTTGAAATGTTGCGTTATTATTTGTTAAAAATTTTAATAAAGTTAGAATCTTTACTTCAAATGCATAACTTACATATTTTTTACTAACTTTGATATTTATAGGTATTAAAAGGGTTTGTTTGTTTACCTTTTTTTTACACGAACTGTCACTGTTTTGGGTGTGTTTAGCTGGAGTTTATTATAAGAAAATAGTTGAAGCATGATACTAGTTGACAAGTGTTTACATTTAAAAGTATTTTAGTAAACTGCTTTCAAATTAGAAAAACTATAATTTAAGAAGTTGTTTAAAATTTTGAGGCATTTTTAGAAATTAAAAAAAAATTAAGCCAAACGGAGAAAAAAACACATAATACACTTTACTTATATAGTGCATTTAAAAAAAAAAAAAACTACCTTATAAATAAAACAACGTATTAGCAATTTTATTTGCATCAATCCTATACAACAATAATAAATTATATAATATACAAGGTCAATGGAATTATTGTTCGGAGTGTTAAACAAATAACAAAAAAAAAAATCGCCGGCAATAATTACACTGTTTAACAGCAAATTAAATATGAACATTCAAAAAATGTTTGATTAAGTGTGAAGTTCGTTCGATATTCCATAATTTATTTGTTAAGCTTATATACGTGAAGGCATTTTATATGAATTTAAAACAAAAAAAAACACTTTTATTGACTTACAACATTTTTAGTAGTAACAGGCTTTCGTTAACAAGTTAATTAAAAAAAAATATTAGGCAAAGGATGGTAATGACGAGAGCTGCAGTTTCGCAAATTTTGCAACCGTTTTGTCGCGCAAACCACGATCAACTGAAAGCGGGTGCACAAGTCTACAAGATACGACCTATCTATCGTGTATCGTCGTCCAACTTTTTATGACTGCGATATACGTTACTAGGTATAGGTATGTTTGTTTGTATTTTTTTGTTTTTGGCCTAAGACTTAAATATGTAATTTTAATGAGCAGAAAAGTTTTAACAAATAATGTTAGAGGCTAGAGCCTCTGCTTCACAATTGTGTATCTATATTGGGAGAGAACGTGCTATCCAGTTCACCTGTACACTTTTTTCGTTTTTTATTGTTTGCCATTGATAAGAAACTATAGAGTAGTAGGGGAACAGTATCGTAAAGACCAAAATATAAAAATTCTAACCACTTATGGATTTTGCCCCGATTTGCAGAGATAAGTCAATAAGTAGAATGGGCTTTTAACTTTTTTAAGTTGACGAAGGTAAACACCATCAGGCGAACAAGTATAAGGTACTTCTTAGTCCTAAGTTTCTAAATATATATCATATACTTCCTATCAGAATCAGCACTTGAACAAAAACAAGAATAAACTGGATAGATTTATCGTTTCAGTCTATTGAGCGTTATTGAAATAACTAATCTGTGGGATATAGTATTTACGAGCTCACGTCAGTGAATGATATTCCATTTTTGTTAAATATGTAACGGTAAAACCCGATTTCGTATAGAAAGTAGAAGATACTCTTTCGATAATCTTACGAACAAAAATATATATTTTCTATCATTAACTCTAACATTACAGGGTGAACCTGAAATTTATTTGCAGGCAGCAGGATTAACTACATAACTCTGGTTTAACTGAGATTCTGAATAATTGATTTTCTAAATGAAGCTGAAGATCGCTGCATCCGAAGTTGCAGCTTGCAGCTCTCGATAAGTATCAATGGTATTGGAAAACTTTAAACACCAGAATGTTGAGGGCAAGTTTTTCCAGGGGCGATGTCCGTTACTTTTTTTGAATTAAACCTCGTTATATTTTTTTAGCTGAGTTTCTAAATTTCTTCAGTTAACAATTTTTTATTATTACTATTTTGTTATAATTTTTTGTTTGGCAAGAATAAAAGACTTAAGAACATGAAATAAAAAAAAAATAAAAAACATCACCTCTAGAGTTTGGAAAATCTAATTTGTGCATGTAATTTTTTTTTATCTACCATTTGTTGGTCCGAAGTTATAAGGGTCTAAACTTGCCTGTATTTCCTTTTAAGTTTCATGGTCAAAAAAGATCAATAAAAATATAATAAATAACATCACCCCTAGAGAAACGTATGCTCTACATAGTAAAATTTTTTGTTTTTATAAAACATTTATTATGGTCTAGCTGCACGTTAAAAAAAATATAACTTACAAAATTTATAAACTCAGTTAAAAAAATATAACGAGGTTTAATTCAAAAAAAGTAACGGACATCGTCCCTGGAAAAACTTGCCCTCAACATTTTGGTGTTTAAAGTTTTCCAATACCATTGATACTTATTCCCATATTATTCACCCGATTCATCCAGATTGAAATCCGGATGTAAATTATGTAATTTAACGCTCATATTATTCACTCGATACATCCAGATTAAAACTTTAATCCAGATGTAAAGTATACAAATTCAATGTAAATACATCCGGATTTAAGTTTCAATCTAGATGTATCGAGTGAATAATATGGGCGTTATCGAGAGCTGCAAGCCTAAAGAAAAAAAAAAAACTTCGGATGCAGCGATCTTCAACTTCATTTTTCTAAGGGGTTTTTGCACTTTGAATGTTTTATTTCATTTATTTCTAATAATATTAGCTATTCTAATAATTCGTGATCTATATTCATCCCCCAGACGAAAATTAAATTAAAAACAAAAAAATCGTGGAAAGAAATATCAGAATTCTAAATATTTATTAATGACATTTTTGAATGTGATCATTTAAAGGTATAATAAAAATAAAAACAAGCATTATTATAATAGCTGCTCTAATTATGTACATAGAAAATAAAACGTAAAAAGTTCAATAACCCCATAGAAATTTGAATTGGAAAAAGTGTTGCTTCAAAAAAACTTGATGTCCTGCTATAACTTTTATCAATTTATTGATAATTAGGTATTATGAGTATCAATTGATAATTTTAACGCAATTATTAACACCAGTCGAAACATAATAATTGTGAATGGGCTTTGATTTGAGGTTTGACGTTTCTTACTTGCTTTTGGTTCTTGTGTTGTGGTTTACGTATTTAAAGTTGTTTAAAATAATGTTAGTTGATTTTAGCTGTGTTTTTTTTCAAGTCTGGGGGGAATTGGATGAAAAAAACGACTTCGGTGGACGGTGCTAAACTATTAACATGTTAAATGCAACAACAACTAATCCCAGAGGATTCTCGGGGTTTGACTTAAGCGTACAGAAAAACTTTGTTACCGGCATGAATTACATACATACATGTTAACGATAGTTTGTATGAAAACTCCATGTTTTTTACTGTCATGGCGTCGCTAATCCCCGCAGGCGTTTTTTTCAACCAATTCCCCCAGGGCTTGCAAAAAAACACGCCTTTTATTACACAAAAATCGGGAAAAATTTACAGTAGTGTTTATTTAGATTTATTTAGAAGCAGGGTTGTAAGCTATAGAAAGCAGGATAGAAAGATTAGTAGAGTTGATGGAGGAAAATCCAGAAGTATGTATATGTAGGAACCCAAAGTAATTTGTTCAAAGCCAGTGCTAACAGAATTATTTGGAATATATTTACTTTTTCATCACAATTGCCTTCAAAAAACAATTCCACAGAAGACATTTCGTTTGTAAACTCTTTTTTTTCAATACAAACCGGAAAATAACTTTTTATAAATTTTTATTTTAATAGGACTTTTTACCACACGAATAAGAGATACATTTATCGGGAGCGTATCGGAATCCCGCTTTTTAAAATCCCGTTTTTCGAAAATCCCGAAAAAAAAGTTTTAAAATCCCGTCTACTAAAATACGGTTTTTTTAAAATCCCGTCTTCTAAAATCCCGCTTATTCATAATCCCAATGTATTAAAATCCCGCTTTTTATAATCCCGCCAAATCCCGCCAATCCCGTTTTTCGCAATTACTTTGGGTATTAAACTTGGTTAATTATGAACTCATTCCCATCATTTTAGGAACTAACTGCCAACTACCAAAATGATAAAACGAAATTTTGCATACACCTAACCTCGCACCTACCCCAAATCCTATAGTGTGCCCAAGCAGGGGGGTTGCAGGGGGGCAGCATGCCCCCCTTACATACCTCACTGTTTATTAAAATTGTTGGGACTTATTTCATAATGAAATAAGTCCCAAATGAACTAACTCCCAAATTTATGATTTGAACTAAGTTCCAACGAAATTTTGGTGGGAGTTAAAACAAGTAGTTTTAATTGATAAAGCGGGATAATAAGAAACGGGATTATAAAAAACGGGATTATAAGAGACGGGATTATAGAAAGCGGGATCTTGAAAAAGCGGGATTTTAAAAAACAGGATTATAAAAAGCGGGATTTTAAAACCGGGATTTTAAAAAACGGGATTATAAAAAGCGGGATATCGAACCCAACCCACATTTATCAACGAAGAATTTGTGACTGATTGAAAATTTGATGGGTATCAACATATTCGACAACCGTAATACCAAGTTTATCAAGACTAAAATCTATAAACGATTCACAGTTCATCAAATTTTGAAAAATTATCACATAGTACCGATTTATAAATTTTGTTGATACAATAGCTGTGTTTTATTTTTCCCCAGATCCAATCCAGATCAGATCATGAAAATAAAATAACCCAGGATATCAGTGACAACTTTTTTATATACCCAACTCTTTTTTCCTTTTATTTTTTTATTGGAATACACCCGTTATCTTTTTTCTTTACACTGCTGACGATATTTACAAATTAAGGGTGTGTTCAAAACGGATTTGGAACTCCAAATCCAAAACAAAGTTGGATCTTGTGTTGTTTTTGTAATCAGTCCTATCACGAATTCCATCGTAATCGAAAACTTGTCACGAATCCCAAAAAAAAACTATTACAGATCCCATCGTAGTGGAAAATCTCATACAAATAGTCATTACGAACGGATTCGGTGATAGTTTTTTGCGGGATTCGGAAAATTTTCAGATTACGATGGAAATCATGATAGGGCCGAATACATGTATTTTCGTAAGCAAATCCAATCGGGTTCGTATCTCGGGGAAAATAAAACACAGCTAATACACAAATGTTATCAAATATCATGTTGATATTTGATAGCCATAATGGGGCTTTTAAGCTTTAAAAATTAGTCCAGATATAATAGTTATAGTAATAATTACTATGGAAATTTAATATTTCAAAGTTATAATAAATACATGTAATAAAATTTCGACTCATGAATAACAAATGATGATTATGAAATCCGTAATATTTGACTACCGGGGAATCGGGGACCTTTCAGATTTATTTTTTTGGTTGAACCGCAACGCTGGAGGATAAATGAACCGCTAATGTGATAAATGATTAAATTCAATTGAATACTTTCCATTGGCATTTGTCAAAAACATGGTTGCCATAGTGAATGTTTAAAATGTTTGTAATGAGGTATCAAAAATGTAGAACGAAAATGACATCTTTTCGATATAATTCTTATGCTTTCTTCATCTTCCGGAATGTAGAAACCTTTTTTGGTCACAAGAATGTTTATTTTTGTTTGTATGAACGGTAAAAAAAAGAACTCCGAAAATGTTGTACAATTTTTGTAGGCTGCTGGTAACTCTAGTCGTATTGCGGCAGATACGTCAAATTTGTTGAAAAATGACAGTCACATTTTTGATGTGATATTGGGTGCGTTCAATCGATTACGTTTTACATCTGAATTTTCAGATTTCTGAATTTTTGGAGCTTCTGATTGGCCAGCTGTCATACAAAGTTAGATGACTTTTAGTGATTTTTAGTTACGTTTCATCTGAATTTTCAGACAAGAAATTCTCATCTGAAAATTCAGATGAAAGTTGTTTGTGGTGGGGGAAGTGCCAAAAGCACACATAAAAGCTGAACTTTATAATTTTCGTCTTGTTGGTGGTTGATTTTTTTAGTTTTTGTCATGAAAATTTGATACTTATTTAAATGAACGAACTTTTTGTTTATTGTTTAGTGAATTTTTAAATCAACAATTTTTTAATTGATGTTTGGAAAGTTTTTCTATGCTTTTGTAAGTCATACATATCAATAAAAGGACTTTTAATGAAGGTAATGAAACCTGTTGCTGGTTTAGTTACATATATTTTTATCCTCACAACTACTCACTCTCAATGTTTAATTTACAAATGTAATTAAAGTTCTATTTTATTTCGCTTCAATGTAAATCCTTTAGGTAAATGCAGGAATTTGACACAATGACTTTCAACTGAAATTTCAGATTTTTTTTGCGTTCAACGACATAAATTCAGAAATCTGAAAATTCAGATGTTAAGCTATTTTTATTGAACCCGCCCATTATCTTACACAGACTGGCGCCAGTTACCTGCCAAAGATTAAATACAAATAGTCTCGTTTAAGTGAATGCAGCTGCAGGCGCAGATGCGACCTAGGAGTTACGCGTGCAAACGCGCGTCTATTTTGTAGTATTCCTGTTGAACACATCGATGTCTCTGAACTATCGCAATTAGTGCCGAAAATGAGAGGTGAATAAAAGTTATAGCGTATAATTCATAATTTTCCACCAATGTAATATTGGCAAGACTGCTTTAAGACTGCAATTTTGAATCTTCGTATTTCTTTTGATCTCCTTTCCATTGCAGAGATGCTTTTAAACACTGCAAATGTTAATTGCTGCAATTTTTGTTAAAACAGGAAAGGAAACATCTCTTCACACACTTTACTCCGCTTATTTCTCAAACAATAAGAAAAAGCACAAAGAAGAAAGAGCGATAACTCTGCAATTATTTTAACATCAGCAAATTTGTCCAGTCAGGCCAACGCATACGTCCCCCACTTACGAGCTTAAAATTGCAGAGGGTAATTGCAGCATTTTTGCAGCGTCTAAAAGGAGTCTAAGAAAACGGCCCATGGATGATGAAAACTAATTTGTTCCTTTGCGTACCAGCTACTTTCGTTCCCTCAAAGAGGATTTTTTCAAAAGTTGAACGGATGTTGAATGAGCGCCTCAACAGACTGAGACTCAAGTCCAAAGCATTAAGAGAGAGGGTTTTTGGAAGGCAACGAAGCAGGTTGTGTCGAGTGGCACAACCTTGCAAATTCAGTTTTTCTTTAAAAAAAAAAAAAACAGTAAAATAAATTATTTTTAATTAAATATATATTTCCACATCGAAAGTTGGTACTCTGTGGGGAACGGTGTCCATCTGGATGGTAACAGGAGTTGTACACACACTCCAGCAACTGAAAAGCTAGTTTCCAAGCTATGCCGCTTGAACTAGACTTTGAGCCTATCCCGTTTAAACGGGACTCTGGCGTGGTATCACATTACCCGCTAGCAACTGTATCATGTGACCGTGACCGACGTGTTGCCCACATGAAAACCTAGCATGGAACTCCTCTGGGGGAAGGATTCCAAGTGGATCAAATCCGGAGATGATCATACACTCCAGCAACCGCCAAACTAGCCCCCTGGCTACCAGCACCACATAACCTTGTGCTAAAACAGATGACTAACCCTCATCACAATAATGGACAAAGGATGATCGCCCTGCATCATACCAAATCAACAAAATAAACGCTATAGTGAATCTCTGTACAACTGCTCATAATGTGTTAAAAGTCAGTGAATTATCTTTTCTGTTCAATTATGTTTTTAGTGTTTCTACTAAGTTATATCCTCAATCCTCATACATATTCTATATTATTCATTTTCTTTTGCCACTAACGTTTGATCTAAAATCAACTAAAATAACTCGTAAGAAGTGAAATTATGTAAAAACCGAAACTGTCTTTAAATAATTCAGTATTAATATCATGCAATCTATTGCCGCTAAAATTTGTTGTAAAATCATTTATAACAATTCGAAGAAGTGAATTTATGTAAAAATAGAATTATCTTAAATTATTCAATGTACCTACCTATTCATACAAAAGTGATTTCATTAAATTTGAAAATTCTACATAGAGCGCTCTCGCTCTATAACACGTAATTTTATGTATATAAATATATTCTATGGCATATTAGTTTTAAGGTATTTGTTATTTGTAGGTATTGTATATATGTATATTTTTTATCCGTTGCATCAGCCAACACGTAACCGAAATATTGCTCCTGAGCAAGAGCAGACTATTCCATTTAAAAGAAAAAGACAAGCCATGTTGGCAACCGAAAAATTAAAAAACAACAGAACAGGACGGCCATACATTACAGCCTCCGCTTCCCGCATCGTTTATATTAACAGAAAGAGATAGATCTAAGAATTCATGTATATATTTCCAAATGTCATTTTTAAAGTCTCAATAAAATACAATACAATACAATCCAAAGCATTAAATGAATTTATTATTTTTTTTACTGACTGACTATCGAACGAACACGAACACTACTATTGTGCCGCGCTGCGCCGGCCGTTTGCGTAATGTGTATTCAAAAATACTTTAAGTAGTATTGCGAAATAATTAAAAAAAAGTATTACATTTCAAAATAAAAGAGAGAAAACAAATTAGTTCCATCCAATTTATTTAGTTTTTTTGTTTTTATTGGTTATATTTAAATAAAATGTTCACAGTTTAGTTCAGTATATTTTCTTTAAAATTCTTTTTGTTCCTGTTTGTATGCATGTATTGTTAAAAAATATGACACTTTTAAAATAGATGTACACAATGTAGTATATGCCTAAAGAATATTAATTTTGCAAGTATAAAAAATATTGTTTTTGTTGTTTAAATCTTAAATTTATCAGAATATACATTATGCAATTTTCATTGCAAGTTTGAATTATTTTATTTATTTATTCCACTATGTTAGCTTTTTAAACTAACTGCTAAAAGTTTTATATATCTATTAAATTAATTTTTATATTTATTTTATTTTAATATGTATATTTTATATTTGGTTACTTATATAAGTTAGTTATACATATTTTATACATTATTGGAATGAATTCACAATACAAATTTTTTTTTGAACTGTTTTTTTTTTTTATAATTATAAAATTTCTTATTATGAATTTGTTTTAGCTAAATAAGAAAGTAAATAATATATCCATTTCTTTTTTTATTTAAATCAAATATTATTCGGATTCAATTTATATGAGAACATGAATGAAACTTAATAAAGTTTTTTTTTCTATTATGCGATGTTTATTTAACTAGATAAAATTATATAAACTAAACTAAAGTTAAGCATGAGTTTATAGTACATTATTATTTTTACGTATAAAAGAAAATAATTTCTTAACAATTTTACGAATTTATAAAGATTGAATTTTTTTTCTACATAGATACAAACTTTGAATGGATTTATTTTTTTGTTTTATCAAAATAACAGTTTACATGAAAGACAAATTTTTGGAGCTAACACAAAATTGTAAATTTAACAAGAAATTATATCACCATTTTTTATATCAAATATTTTTTTTTTTGAGTTAACATATCACGGCATTCAGCTGAGGTTTTTTTTATTTTCTTTCATACTTTTGTTTTCAAACTTTAACTTGAAGAAATTAATGTGTGTGTTTTTTTTACTAGAAATATATAATTATAAAGTAGATTTTAATATTAAAAAGGCCATTTAATTGTTTATTTAAATAATTAAGGAGCACCTATTGAATGTTTTTGATTTTATGTTCGTTTTTTTATGTGTTACTGTGTTTTTTTATTTATGGTATAGGTAGATTTGATTTAAAAATAAAAATATGATTGATTATTCTCAATATAAGACAAAGGTATTTGTGATTTTATAAATGTTTAATGAGGCAAAATTTTAAATCATATACCTATGCATTTAAAAAAAAAAATAATACGAGACACAAATATTTTGTATTAGTAAATTTATTTATTTAGACAGTTACCATTTTGTTTCAAGCTGACATAAAATGTGTCAGTCAAATTATTTTTGTCTTTAAGCAATATTTATAGATCCTATTTTAAATATGTATTACACTCCGCGGTGCATGATCCAGAACGCATCCTTTTCTGTCTGTTTTGCATAACATCTTCAAAAATTGATAAAATAAATCAACGTGACAAAAGCGTACGCTGCTGACAAATTTTTAAAATAATTTTGATAACAAATAAAAGAAAACGTATTAAATTAGGCCCCTTATGTGCCAAAACAAAACAAAATGGCATTGTAATATTATGTAAAATAGATTAACGAACCAATTGCTTATGTTTCTGTTCAATAAATAAATTATTATTATTATTTTCAAAAGGGTACGCTGCAGATATAACATAGATGTCTCTTTTTATTCAATGCAATGTGTGAACTAACCTAATTTTTTTCACAACTCATTTTTATACTGTGGACGAAATTCCACAATATTGGAATATCTTCCCGAAATCATCTTTAAAACTTAACAATTTTCGAGCGGGGCACAGAGCGGGCTCTGAGCGAATAGAGCTCACTCCGAACAGAGCGTGACCTGAGCGCACCGATCTATTTAAGAAACTCAATTGAGCACTGGACTCTCATATGCTTAGTAAATCTGTCAAATTACATGAAAATTTTATGAAGTTAGCCGCGCTCAGATTTGTGCTCGATGTCATTTTTTTCCGAGCTCATCGAGCGAGCCCCGGTCGAGCTCTGAGCTAAAAAAGAAATCCAAGTTGAGAGCTCGGAGCTCTCCGAGTTAAAAAGTAACATAGTTTTCTTTTTGACAGCTTATAGTGCCACGCTCGGCGCTAAAAAAGAAAAACGCCTATTGATACTATTTTTGATGCGTAAACATCTATACTGGCGGTAGGGTGAAAAAAAACGTGACGTATCTTGTGATCGTGATTCTGTGATTGTGATTCACGTTACGTTACGTATGTTTACACATCTTAACCGTGAGTCCCGTCACTCACACTTTTTTTGATGTGTAAACATCTATACTGGCGGTAGGGTGAAAAAAAACGTAATGTATCTTGTGATTGTGATCCACGTTACGTTTTTTTATTACAGTTCATACCAGTTTTCGGATAAACTACACAAACAGAGCTTACGAAACTGTGAACTTTCATTTTGTTTTCTATAATTACAAACAAATCTACATTTTTCTCGCACAATAGTAAAATTAGATCTGGCGGTGGAAGAAACAATTATGTTCGGAAGACACCCAAACAAAATCCCATGCAACAAGAAAAAAAAAATTCGTAACTACGCATCTTAGACATTGAAAAATGACGCCAGTTCCCGGACTATTACAGAAGCTACATAATGTCCCCTTTCACAACAAGGAAACAAGTTGCTGGAGATTTTTTGACATTTTCTTTTAATTTCCAATTCCCACCAGTCGTAGACCGTTCATTCCTCCTACTTGGTGCCCTTCTCAGCTAAAAATTGAAAGTTGCTGGAAAGTGAGTTTCCTTGTGTGAAAGGGGACTATAAAACAAATTTGTCTCACTTGTAGTGTGGGTACTTTGAGTAATTTTCAAATTGAGTTTTTCGAAATTTCCTAATTTCTGGTTCAGTGGGAACATACTAGGCATGTTATTTTACAATTCCGTGTGGAGTTGGACTAAAAAACCACATTGGGACCAAAGTCATCACAGCAACAAAAACTTATTCATGACACATTTAAATAAAAAGAAAACTCATATTTAAATAATTTCGCTTAATGAAATAATAATAATAACATAAAACTTAATATCAAGTCATTGCTAAACAAAAAAAACTAAATACCATGACAATGATCGCCATTTTGTTTTTATAAAAAAATGTTTTCATTCGATAACTGAAAATTTGACGTTTTCATACAAACTATCGATAGAAAAAATGATAATTAGTGCCGGTAATACAGTTTTTAACGGGATTAAATAGCCCATTGAAATGTTACAAAATTTTGACCGAACCTCGCATTTCGGATTATACGTTTTTTTTTGTTTTTTTTTTTTAAATGTGTAGGGTGCGTCACTGTGAGTATACGGGTCTGTAACCACCCCATTTGTCGGCTGTGTGTGGAGGCGGGGGGTAAAAGTTTATTCACCATATCTAGAAAACAATAAGTTCCACAAACAAAATTCCAACTCAGTTTTGTAGAAAATTCAATTCTCTATAATTTTGCTATACAAACTTTTACCGAGAAATCAGAAATAAAAAAGTTAAAAATAAAAATAGGTATACTTAAAGTAGCCTAATTTTTTTTTTCAATGTACTAAGTGCCACACTATAATGAATAATAAGAATAGTAGGTAAGTTGTTTCTTATGCATTTTAAAGCAAAAAGACAAGCTGAATGATGAAATAAAAAGTACAATATCTGAAGTAATTTTTAAAATATATGTAGGTAGATATTAATTATCTATAGCGCAGCGATTCAGTTGTATGACAAATTAGTCATTGTGTTTAAATGACAATAATCGTCATTCACACAAAACATTTTTATCTTATTTAATGGATTGAAAATTTTATTCAGACAAGTGAAATAAATTTGTAAATTATCAATAATTATTATTATTTCGTAAATAGTACCCAGGTGTTAAATTTGAAAAAAAATATGGTAAAATGATGCGAACAAGATCAATTGACGCGGAATATATTTATTTATTATGAACATATATAATATTGTGTGTATGTTCATTCGAATACTTAATTAATGCACGTAAATATCTACAAAATTGTTCTGCAGCGTAGTACAAAGTGGTGCATATAATATTTAAATAAGTTAAAGTCAATATTATTCTGTTTAAGGGGTTATTTATTCAAGCTCCATTCAAAATGGGATTTTTTACTTTTAACTAAAACCACTGTTTAAGCTATAATTAGTACAGTGAAAAAAGACAACAAAATGAGGCGTATATCACAAAAAATTGTAACTGGGTGGACTTGATATTTTAAAGTTCCTTTAAGTCTAACGCTGTGGCTCAATTGACAATTTTTGAGGCTATGTCATTTTTAATGGTATAATTTATTGCTTGGTCGAACCTTGTATTGTCAGGTAATTTCAGTTGTCAAATGTCAATATTGAAATTACGACCAATGTTAATTTTTTTTTACTCTTTAAAATCATTGTTATTGATAATAGCTGGTTTTATTTTCTCCCAGATCCAATTCAGATCAAATCATGAAAACAACCCACGATTTTCAGTGACAATTGTTATATCAGCAACTCTTTTTCCCCTTTGTTTTTTTTTTTTTTATTTCTACACACCAGTTGTCTTTCTTCCTTACACTTACACGACGACATTTACAATTTAAAGGTGTGTGTTCAAAATGGATTTGGAAATCCAAATTTAAAACAAAGTTGGATCTTGTGTTGTTTTCGTAATACATGTATTTTCGTAAGCAAATCCAATCTGGTTTGGATGTGGGGGGAAATAAAACACAGCTAATAATTCATTTAATTTCTCATATTTTCAACTTTAATTTCAAAACAAAGCAAAAGTCATTCAAAATCAGCGGAGAAAACATTTTGAAACAAGTGAAACGTCAATATTTATTGACTCAGCGATGGAACCAAAGCGTCTCTTTTGCGAAAAATTCAATGCAATGGCAATGAGACAAGGAATTTGTTTCCTCAAATATTGCCAATGGAGCCGCTGGGTAACTATAAAGCATACAAACAAAACTTTTGCACTATCTCCTCAAATTTTGCCACTTATTTTTTTAAATCTAATTATTTCAATTTCTATATTATAATATTCACCTTGAAGTTTTTAACATTTTTAAGTGTTTATTTCGAAGATAACGAAATGTAAATTTTTGTGGACTAAAAAGCCGTTAATAGTTATTTCGAAAAAATCAGACCGTCAACGCTAATTGAAAGTGAATAAACCCGAAACACATCATTAAACCTCCATTAGAGCTAAAAATTCTTTTTAACAAACTTATTTTACTTAACCGATTTAAAATTAAATGGACATTGAAAACATCTTACAATTGCTGACAATTTCTTCATTGTTGGTTAAAGAGAGATAAAAAAAGAGCTGACAATCAAATTGTCAGACTTTGGGAAGAAATCTACCAACCGTGTGAACGGACAATTTTTCATTGTAAGAAATATGTCAATTGTCAGCTAATTCTTAGCTATTTTCAGACCATTGACAGTTCTGACAATACTGTTAGATCTGACAATCGTCTGTACTTAGCTTTATGTAGATGCGTCGTACCCTTCTAATGTCAAATTCCTTTCAACCAAAAAATCTTAACAGAATCGAATTTTTTCTGTCGTTGAGCGAAATTTGTAAAACAATCAATTTTGTTTGTGATTGTGTGTGTGTGGTACTTAACAGCTGCAGTTTGGAAGCAAATGATCAAGAAATTATTCAATTTGGAAATTTTAAGGAGGTGTAGATTAATAAAAGAGCTCAAATATCATCGTATTTGAACAAAAATTGTGATAATTTTAAAATTTTTACATTTTCTTTATTATCTTATGTGAATTTAAATCATGAGTGAAATTTCAAATTTTGTGTTCCACGATTTAAATTCGATCGGAATTTCGATGAATATTTATGGCAAATTAAATTCGTTGCAATCAAAAACACTTTCCCCCTATTACGGTTTTCAGTTATTATCAATTTGATAGTTGATAAATATTTAATTGAATCCTACTTGTGTATGCTACAGGTCTTTCTTTGTTTAAATTTGCTTTTAAATAGACGACAACGTTTCGTACGTGGTTACGTACTTCCTCAAGGATTCAATTAGATTGAATTTAAAAAGGTCTTATTGTTGATAAATATATTGAAATTAGGTGCAATTATTTAAAAATCTGATCCAACTATTCCGTGATAATTATCAATTTTCTTGTTATTCACAACGATCTGCACCATTCTCGATGATCAAAAGTTGTATTAATTGGGTTTTTTATTATCGATTTTTAAAATTTATCAACTATCAATTGATAATTGACAACCGTAATAGGGGTGAAACACCTTGACATTCCGCCGGTTCAACGCACATCTGAAAATTCAGATTTCTGAATTTTTCAAGCTTCTGATTGGTCAGGTGTCAGATGACTAACTTTTTATGACAGCTACCAAAGCCAGAAAAATTCAGAAATTTGAATTTTCAGATGTGCGTTCAACCCGCGAATTTATTTTCTTCTTCGTGTGTGTGGAAACAAGATTTGACAATTCTAAAATGTTAAATTCAATGGCCGCGTTCAGATTGCACTAGGATAGCCTATCTATGACACTCGAGTACCTAGTATGTTTCTGAACGCAAATAGCCGTTGTTGAAATTTCACATAGGATAGATGAGTATCCAAGAATTTTTAGAATAGCTTGAGAAATATTTTTTGGCAACAGCTGCTTTGATATCAGCTGTAATTTTACAAAAGATTACAACAACACAAATCTATCAAGATACAAACCTGAGCGCGGCCGATATCGTGGAGTTTTAAGAAAACTAATTGTGTTTTTGGTTGTAACGGATTTTTGGTGAATTTCATATTAATAAATAAATTACTGACAGTAATAAAGTTTCATTTCATTTAACAAAAAAGATATAATAAAAAATAATTACTTTCGTCAGTGTAGTTTTAAGCCGTTTATGTTATATCTCCTCAGTGAAGTGAAACGCAAAGATGCAATAAAAAATAGAGGAATTAATGATATCTTGATTTGAAAACAACTTTATCATAATTTCCAAATTGTAGTTTTTTTTTTCGTTTTACTTCAAAATTGCTGCTGTCAAGTGCCACACACACAATCACAAAAACAAGACAGAAAAAATTATTCTTTTTAGAAAAAAATTCGATTGTTTGGTTGAAAGGAATTCGACATTAGAGAGAGTAATTTAAGCTATGGTGTCGGTGACAGCGATTTTTATTCTTACGAACAATCGATGATAGATTAAATTTTGAAATACATTAACTACATAATGTGTATTTGATGTGACAGCGTTCGCTCAAGTAAGAGATCGAAATTTCGATTTGTCTTCCAATTGATCGAGCGATGAAAGCGATTACAAGTGATTTTTGAGGTGAACAAAATCTCAAGGTTTTTTGTATGTTACAACTTAAAGGGTTTTAGAATGTCTGGCACCGAAACCATAGTTAATTGGATCTAAAACCTATAAGGAAAGAAGCAAATAGTCATTAATTTGGCACATTACAATTAAGCCAGATGAAAATAATAACTTAAAGAAAATATTTTACAGGCTACATTGAAAATAAAAAAAAGCTACGTTATACATATTACTTAGCTTCAATGTGTATAGGTACTAAATCACATACAAATTGTGTATAAAATTGCAGAACTGAGAAACAACAAGTATTTATATTTAAATTTATTGTTTTTATTGCATATACATATATTATTTAATTTTGTAATTTTGAGCAATTTAAATTTCCAAAGGAAGACAACCAATTTATAGTTTATTAAGAGACAAATTTGTTAGGCATGCAGAATACAACACAAAAAAATCAATTCCAAAACATAATCAAATAAAAACTTGTAACTAGACTAGATATGTATAAAAGTTGTAAAAATTAACAATAAACCTTATATACGAAATGTATTTATAACAAAATCTTATAATGTACTCGGTACCTGGCAACACTTTAGTAAAACACTATTCTTTTTTAATATCGTACTTAATTGAAGAACAAATCTTCATAGCCGAGACAAAATAAGATTTCTTTTCATCAATAATAAAAATAATATGCCCTTGAGGAATTTTGTGTGTTTTTTTTTAATAAATCTTAAAATCTAATTTTTGTTTAAGTTCAAAATTTTGACAAAATATGATCATTTAAGTTAAATCTATTTCTGTGTATAGTGTACGTATGTATTTTTTTGTTTTAAATAACATATATGTATTTATGTAATGGTTATAGGTAGAACGTATGCTTACATATACATATAAAGATTTAGATATATATAAGTTTAATACATGCATATTACATATTATTATTTGTTTTTGTTTTGTTTTATTGTTTAAGTTTATTTTTCTAAATTTTTTGTTTTTATTTTATTTTAAATAAAATTATTTTGGTTTCTTATTAGTTAAGAATATAAATATTGTGTTTTATAACGAATTACTTGAATCGACTGGAAAATGCAATAAGTTATCACCGGTTATGCTCATCGTTGGCGATGATGACGGTGGGTCCAATGAAGCACGGCTTCCTGTACTAAGACTGCTCGAACTGAGATCTCCTCCATCGATGTGATCTATCGATTGGGTTCCGCCATGACCTTCTGTGATGTGATGATGTTGAAGAACCTGAATTTTTCCTAAAAACAAATCAAACGCAAACTTTTGGTTTTCAAAAAAAATAAAAAAAAAAATTAAGAAGGAGAAAGAAAAATTTATAAAACGGTGGTTAGTGCATGGAATTTTGAAATGAATGATTATGAGTTTCTCTTTGTTTTTAGATTTTTTTTTTATTTAATGATTGATGCAAATTATCTGGAAAATGTTGCGAATGGGAGAGGGTATGTATCTACATATGTAAATAACAAAATAAACTAAACTTAATTTAACAAAAAAAATAAAATAATAAAACTATAAACAAATGAATACCGAGGAGGTAATAATTGTTGCTAGTGTTTTTTAACTTTTTTTTCTGATTTTCGAATCGATTTATCAATTATGAAATTAAAAATTGTACCAACCACTTTCTGTGGTAACATAATTTTGATTATTAGTGTTCCAATACCATACTCCATTGTGTATATAGTACAGCTTTTTCGCTATAAATTCGGATTAATAACAAATGTCAAAGATAAAATGAATACAAATCTCTCTTCTCTGTTAACCATCAAACAAACCGGACGTTCTTTTTTTTACTTGATAATCCTCGTAATAATAAGTAATCTAATTACATTTACAAAAGTCAATGGCGCAAAATTTTAAACAATTCTCGTTTAAGCAATAAACCCGACTCTAGTTAAAGCAGTCGTTTATTTAAAAATTCTTGTTTAAATTTTTCTTAATTTTAAACACTTTAAACAACTCTTCTAACTAAGGAACCTGTTTAACAAAACGTCAGCAAACTTTTGTGAAACACGCCTAATTTTGACAGCTGAATAAATCAAACAGAACGAAAAATTAAAAAAAAGAACCCAATCTGTCATTTTTAAGAAAGTGTTTCGAGATTTTAAAACGTTAAAATAGTGAAAATACTAAATAAAAAAGGGAAATGAAAGTTAACACAGTGAATACTTGCAATAATTTATAAAAATAAATATATAACCAGAAACAGTGCTGCGTTAAATCGTGTAAAAACACCTATAGGTAATATGGAGTTTTCATTTTTTTCTTTTCACGGGATAATTGTGTCTCATATTCCACATAAAGTAATGTGAAGTGATGTTTTTTTAGTTACAATGCATATCTTAGAATACTTTTCAATTGATTTTTTCTATGAAAAAGCAAATTGTTTAATAAATAAAAAATATAATAAAAATACACTTCAATCACGGGAATTAGCTGAACCCGATCTGTGAAAATTGAAATTCTCGTCCAGGGTCGCATTAGTTTTTGTTGATGATGGCAAGGCGGTCAAATCCATTGAGTGCCCGTGCAGAGTAATTGTACTTACTTTATGTGTACTTACTCAGCTTACCTGTGAAATGAACAAAAATTACACTGCTTGTTATATAGGTGCTTTTACAGCATTTAAAGCATCACAGCGTGTAGTTTTCTATTTTTTTCAATGAAGTATTGCCTGTAATCACTTTATTTAGTCTTATAACAGTTGTTTCTTTAATTTACTAAGCTTTTTTGCTATTTTAACGATTTAAAATATCAAAACACATTCCCAAACAAAAAAAAAACATATTAAAATTCTTTTGAGCGCCCCAGCATTTAGGTGTCTAACTGCACGCCTTCCCTGTGTGGATGCATTTCTGTTTGTGTAACTCACACTATTTTGAAAAAAGCCTCACTTTTTCCTCGATATGCCCGTTCCTCTATTTCTTCTTCTGAGGAAACAAATAACAAAGTGATTATTTCCCACAGATAAAGCATACTTTAAAAAGATAGAGAAGCTGGTTTTGGTTGGTTTTGCTGGTTTTAAAGTTAGAAGACCTCTTTAACGTTAAAGTATACTTTATGTGGTTTAAAATTTACAAAGAGCCGACTCTCATTTTAAAGTTATTATTTAGAGCCGACTCCCATTTTAAAGTAGATTTAGAGCCGCGTTAAAATTTTTAAAAATTTTGCGCCAATATTTCCAGTCAAGAAAGTCGCTTTTTACCACGAGATAGATTTTAGGAGATAACAGTACAAAATAAGAGAGCTGAACAAAAGGATTTTAGGAGATTTTTCTGATATTAAACACTTTATGTAGTATGCGTTCAACCGAAGGGCTAAGAAACTATAGAAAATCTTCGAAGAATTAGTTTCTTTCTCTAAACGGGTAAGAACGATTTTAGAAGAAATTAAAAGAAAACGTTCAATAAATCTCCAACAACTTATTTCCTCGTGTTAAAGGGGGCATACGTGACGTTAAAAGGGCCAATTACAACGATAAGTGGGTCACTGAACTAGACTACTCATGTCAAAAGTGACATGAAATATGAAACGTTAAAAGTCAAATTTCTAAAATGGATTTCCATTGGTTTTACTTTAGCTATTCACTCATTCTGAAATTCAATACGTGCATTGGCAAAATAATACCTATTTTATCGTTAAAAAATGAGTTCTTGCAGACCTTATTTCATTATTACAAATGAACTATCAAAAATAAAACGATAATCGTAAGACATAATGCGTATTCGTTAAATTGCGATTACGAGAAACGAGAATAGTAGTAGAAAAAACGAAACTCGTATTTTATTTGCGATTACGAGTAACGAGACTCGTTAATAAAAACGAAACTCGATTTAAATTAACGAGTGACACTTGTTTTCGTTTTGGATTTGTTGTCATTTGTTAAAATTGTGTTTTTGTTTGGTCCTTGGTTGTTTTGATTCAAATTAAAAAATGTGAGTCAAAATAGTAAAAAAAAAAATAAGAACTGTTTATATTTCTAGGCCTACAACTAATGCCAAACAATTGGATTTGCTTGTGTCTTTTATGGAAACCAATCCAATCATCGCCAAAAACTATTTGCCGACGAGCCAAGCCAAGGCGAAGTCAAAAATGCTTTGGAACGCTTTAACCGATCGGGTTCTTCCAATACATATTCAAACGATTCCTTGCTAAGGCGGAAAAGTTGCTTGAACCTTGAAAATATTTTAAGGGTTTTCCTTGAATACAATGTTGGAAAGACACACTTGTATTTTGACATTTGCTAGTAGGTGTGAAGTTTGTTGCGCTTTGAAAATAAATGTTACTTTTCATTTTTGTTTGACAACATTTCCTTGACTGCATTCTCGTTTCTCATAATCGCTTTACACCGTGACTTTGTTTCCCTAGGATTCGTTTTTTCTGCCGTTCATTTCGTATTTCATAATAAGGGCCTTCGGCTTAAATAGTAATTTAAGGTCAAATAAAAAAATAAAATTGGGTTTTCGCATAAAACTTTTAAACCCTTATTAAACAGATTACAGACACAAAATTTTAGTTCTCATTTTTTTCTTTTCCAACATCAGCTATAATCTTATCTAAATTTTGATACAAGAAGGTTGTGGAAGAACATGTCACAGAAAACAGCTGTTCTCTTGAAAGCATTTTCATTAAATCATATAAAAGAATTTTAAAGCAAAAACCGGCAGCAAATAATTTGGGAGGGATCTCTAGCCAAAATATGACTACGAAGGTTTAAAGGAGTTGTGTCGTGACATAAATAGAATACAAAATTCTGACTTTTTTTCAGCCTTTCGTGCGGATGGATCGTTATCTAAGGGAACCACTTCAATTCATTGATTACAATTGATTCTACGTCATTTCCTTTGAGTCCAAAGAATTTAAGTTGGGCGATCCGATTGATAGAACTCCAGATATAGGAAAGCTTTTTCAGCGAACCTTATCGGGTTTATTTTTAAAGTATTATTTTTGGTGATTTTTTGTTTTATAAAAAAATCATTTAATCAAAATTGTTTGTATAGTTCGCTTGAAATATGTATATCTTGAGATATACTAGTCGGATCGGCAAGACAAAGAGATATGTATCTATACTAAGAAAAATGACAGGGCATCATTTTTGTCGAATTGAATTGAAGTAAACAGACATCAAAATTGGAAATCCAATATTTTTAACACCTCACCAAAGGCTGTGTAAATATTGCATTTTGTTTCTTAGGTTATTCTAATGATATTTTTCAATTTATTGACATCCACTCCCATATTTTCCTGTCGACTCTTATTTAATTAAATAAAAAAGATTCTTTTGTTTCGATGTGATAAATCGCTCTCAAATATTCCTCGATTTTAATTTTCACTAATTGGAGTTTATACAAAATTTAATAATTACAGTCTGTCAAAATATACATACATATGTACATACATTTATGTTACATGTAGCTCGAAAATAATTTATGAGCCGAATAGTTATTTTTTTTAGGACACTTAATTTTGGAGACAATTTTGTAGGAGCTATAATTTAGCACGACTTGCATGTATATCTATATGTGTTCGTATGCGATTTGAAAATTAAGTAGTTGGAATTCGGTGAGTCGTGAGCTCCGATTCTTTACTATGTGCACAGAACTCACAATCTGTACAAAATTTTGAAGAGCAACGAAGAAATTTTCAGAAAAGTTATTTGATTTTTCTGAAAATAACAGTTTTTTCTGTTGGACATCTTCCTCGGACATGCCCCTCGCCAACGTCCAGTCAACATTGCTTCAACATGACTTACGCACGCCTGCCCAGCAAATATACTGTAAAACGAAAGGCTAGTATTGGTAAGTATTATACCTTTTAAGAAATTTCAATAACATAACAAATTTTTAAAACTTAGGGCCAGTTTCACAGTAAAGTTAGTGTGACTTAAGTGCCAGATATGGAAAACTTATGCCCAATTTCACAGTATAAACTTATCGGAATAAGTGACACTTAAGTCTCCCATATTGGCCACTTAAGTTCCACTTACTAAGACAGTAAAACTACGTCTAAAGTCCATGAATGGGAAAATTAAGTGCCACTTATTTTGTTAAGTGTGCACTGTGAAACTGGCCCTTAAAATTAGAATTGACTCATACGATTTTTACTTGCGATATATAGGAACTATATGGCAAGTTATGGATTCGTAAAAAAAATCGAACTCGGGATTTTGATCAAAGATGACATTATGATGATAACGAAGTCGAAAAAAAGTGTGTCTCGCAATTCTGTCCGTCTGTCTGTCCCTTCGGCTGCAGCCTAAACGGGTCGGTCGATTTTCTTCAAAGTTGGTACCTAGGGTTTTTTGGGCATTATCCCTACCCGTCTTATTCATTTTTTTTAAGACCAAAAACAACGGTACTTGTCATTCAAATTTTTTTACCAAAAAATGAAAATCTTATTTTTCTCAAACAAACAAAACAAACTTTTTTTAAAAAAAATTCAGTTTTTTTTTTTTACAAAAAGGCAACTATATTTTGTAAAAAAAAATTCCGAAAAATGGTAAGAAATGGTCCCTTCCACAGAACCATTTTTTTTATTTTCTCAAAAACTGTTGAACTGATATTCACGATTTTTTTTGGAGAATTTTTGAAAAAAGTTTTTAAAGTTTTTTTTTTTTACCAAAATTTTCAAAAAAAATTTTTTTGGATCTTTAAAAAAAGTTTCAAAATTTTTTGTTTTAAAAACTTTATAATTTTAAAACGACTCGGTCAATTTTTATTAAACTTGGAAAACAGCAGTTTTTTAACATTGTCTGGCAGATTTTTAATTAAAATTATTCTTATAACCAAAAATAACGGTCCCATACAAATGTTTAAAAACCGGTATTGAAAATCTCATATTTCTCAAAAACGGCTCCTACGATTTTGATTAAAATTGTGTGTGATCTAATATTTATACGATCTAATAATATTGCATACCAAAATTTTCAAAAAAATAAATCATTGATTTAAAAAAAAAATCAAAATTATTTTTTTAAAATTCCATATTTCGAAAATGGGTAGATGATATTTTTTTTAATTCATTTTTTAATTCCACAATAATAAAGGCTAAAAAATTGCGTTTATATATAAAAACTATTTAAAAAAAAAAAACCGCTCCAACGATTTTCAATTTTTTTCTCATAAATTGAGATTTTTTAAGAAATCGGAATATGTACATCGCATTGGTGTCAAAACAATTTCAGAGGTTGTTTAATCAATTTAAAAAAAATGTATTTTCGGACTTTTTTTGGTCAATTTATTGAATTAAAAAAAAACAAATACATAAATTTTTTCCCGACGTTTCACTGGATTTTCTCAGCATCTTCAGGGTAGTTTATTTATAAGATTTTTTATTGCATTTTAATTAAAAAAATTGCATCTTCCCAACAATTAACATTTAAAAATAAAGACACAGGCGCAAAATTTTAAACAACATATTGTTAAGGGCTTAGCATATTACTAGTTAGCAATTTGCTAAAACAACATTTAGTAATTTACTAGCTGTTCCAAAATTTTAATCCTTTTTTTTCGTTTTACTAACTAGTAAAATACTAATTCCCTTTTATTAAAAACGGTGTAGCTGAACACGTCCAAATAATGACAGTTCGGAAAGAAAAACAAAGCAAACGAACCTAAACCTAGGGAACGGACCTAATAATTTGCAATATCAGAAGTTAAAGTGACAACCTACAATTAATTTTGTTATTTTTTTTTGTTTTTATTTGTGACAACAATACAACTAGTTTGTTGTTTTATTGTAAAAGAAAAGTTTCAATGAAGTGAAATTAAAAAATTGTTATTTTATTTTGTGTTGTTGCTGTTCCTTATTAAAGGTTGCAATGAAGAAAACACAGTAGGAGCAGCCGCAGCCAGGGCTTTAGCAGTTTATGTGCTTTTCCCATCCTTACGTGAAAATTGAGTTTTTGTTGCAGATTCAATTGTAAAACTTATAAAAGATTAGAATCTATACCTGGAGTGAAATTTTCCATCGTCCAGCTCTTCAAAGGGACTTAAGACATCGCACTTTTCTGCACAAAGCTGAGTCTTCGAACATATCGAAATCTTCATCTTCCGAAAACAAATACAATTTAAATCTTTCAAATAAAATTGCCAAGAAATTATTTTCGAGGACAATGACAGATTTCATATGGATTTAGCAATTTACTAAAATTTTAAGTAGCCATTTTCTGATTTTAACTTTAGTAAAATGTGAAGAGTTAGTAAATTGCTAAAATCGTTTAAAATTACCAAAATCTACTTTTTAACTTAGTAAATTACTAAAATGGCTTTAACATTTTACTAAATCGTTTAAAATTTTGCGCCACAGTTTTTAATAAATAAATATATAATTGACTTTTAAAATAGAACTGAACACTTTAAACACAAAACATAAATATCACAGAATGGCAATTCTGCAAATTGACCAAAAAAAGCCCGAAAATGCATTTTTTTGAAATTGAAATTACAACGAATTGGTCACAAATATATAAATCTTTAATCAATTTATGTTTAATTATATATTTTTTTTTACAATTTTTCAGTCCAAACTATAAGTTCCATGCATTTTTGCAACACGATGCTATATTGTTCATAGATAAATGTACCTAATCGCATAGTACAACCTTAAACTTTACTACGTTTTAAGCAGGTGGTATACAATATAGGCTCCTATAACTAATTTATTTCTTTTATAAGATAAAATATAGTTTTTGAAATATTAAAACTTTAAAAACACAGTGTGATCGCACTTAAGAGCAAGTTCGTGCGACCCAGTCGTACACATAATTTTTCCTCAGTTTTGACAGCAAAGCTGAAAAATTTTGCTGAGGACTAAGATTGCTGAGATCTCCAAGATCTCATTGTCCTGAACATGCCTAATGTATCACTTATACGGCACGACGAATTTCATTACAACGTTGTCAATGTTCATTGATACGTGTGAAGGTTATATTCCATAAATGTGATCTGACAAAAAAAAAATTTATGTGTAACTCTTTTAAAAGTATTCATTAATTCTGATTCTATTCTAATAAAGTAATTTTATATTTACGTATATTTGTCAAAACCAGCGTAGAAATGTAAATGCTTGGAAAAACGTTGTTGATTTTTATTGACAATTGAGGTATAATTATTTCCTTTTCTAACTTGTTCTGACGTTTTTAACGAATCTGTGCTGTTCTGTTCCAACTTCTTTCTCATTACATAGTTTATGGTGTTTTTTTTTAATTAAAGAGTATGTTCAAAGTATGTTAATTTGACTTTGTGAAACAATGCACTATCATTCTCATAGTGTACGTACGAAAACAAAATAAAATTCTTTTTCATAACGACTTTTTTTTTAATTTTTATTGTTTTTTCTTCAGTTTTAAATTTTTTTTTTCTTTTTGGTTACATTTTTTCTTTTAAAATTTGAATTAACTTAATATTTATACAATTTTGTTTACACAGTTTACATGTGTTTTTTTTTTTAATTGTTAGGTATACTTTTTATCATAAATACTGTTTTTTTTACATTTTATTTTTGTTAAAGATTTTATTTTATTTTTTAGGAGTTTTTATTTTTTTAATTTTTTTTTGTTATAGCTGAACAACAACTATATTACTTTATAAATTACTAAATTATATTAAAATTAATTATTTTCCACAAGCAATTATTGTTTTTAATTTCTTTTCAAGCTAAATAATTGTAAATAACATTCCTATGCACATAATGAGTAAAATTGTAAAATTTAAATTATAAGTAGGCTAAACATTGTTTTTTTTTTTGTGATTAAGTGAGTTCATTAAAAGTAATGCTAGTAATTGCCATATTTTGTCTTTGATATGTGGTCACATAATCACATTTTTTTTGCAATAAAAAAAAAAAATTATAAGTAACCTACATATGTGTATATATGTACTAATATTATGATTTATAAAATAAATAAATGTTTTTTTTTGTTTTTATAAATTACAAAATAAATAAACACCAATATTGAATGTTCTCTATACAAAAAAATTAATTAATTTTATATATAAATTTATAATTGAAAATTAAATTACAAAAAAAAAAAAACAAATTAATTAAATTAAAAACAAATTTTGTAAAATACTTTTTAAAATTTAACTATAGCAATATAATATCCTTATTTCTGCAACAACAACCATATTAATACCTAAATATACACATTGTTTTAGTAAATATTTGTAAATATACGTTTCTTTATCTCGTGATCGAAGGCGTTAAAACATTAATTCGTTTTTGTTTTATTTTTAGTTTAACTTTATATTGTTTGTTATAATTTATTTTATTTTTTTTAATATTTTTCTTGTTTTATTAATTTTTTTTTTTAATTTTTTTTTAGTTTTATGTTGATATATTATATGCAAACTGTTAAAGCACAACAGAATATTTAAAAAAGAAACAGTGACACACGTTAACAGGTTAAACAAATTGTTTACGAGTTTTGTTTTGCAATAAGTTAGCAAGTGTTTTGTTTTTTTTTTTTTTGTTAAATTTAAATATACATTATACATAGTGATAAAAATATTTTTTTTTGTCTCCAAAGCATGATTTGTTTGAATTGTATTTTTATATTGTGTGATGTTTGAAAAAAAGTTATAAAAGAAAAAACGATGTTTAGAAAAAAAGAGTAAACCATTTACTGTAAAGCCCATGCCTTCGAATAGAAAAATTATCACTTGGACATTATAAAAAAATAGAATGGTATACCATAAGTTGCAACACGAAAAACTCTGTGACAAGCAACTCTTTAAAAAAAAACGGCCAGAAGGTAAAATTCATCAGATGTTTTGTAAATGACATTTAAATAAGACTGAAACTGCATTAATGAAAAAGAATAAAGTTTAATATACCAAAATTTATTTAAAAAAAACTCTTTTAGTGTTAAAAAAGCTGTCTTGGTGTTAAATTTAAAACAGGTATTATTTTGAAGAAGCATTCCAAAGATATATTCAAAGATGTGTGGCTCAATAACCACAAAGTGTAGGTCTACTATCACAAAAGGAAACTGAGTTTCCATCAATTTTCAGATTTTTTGGTTAGAAGGGAACCAAGTGAATGGTCTACCATTGTAGAAGATTGGAAATTAAAAGAAAACGTCAAAAAATCTTAATCAAGTTGTTTCCTCGTGTGAAAGCGGACTAACAGAAATAGTCTGGAAATATACCTGCATCACTTTATTAGTATTCGTAAAAGTACATAAGTCCAAATTCATAAACGCAAAACTTGTGAAAATTATGCTAAGCAAGCAGTACCAAAATGCAAACGTAAACATCCCTGCTAAGTAGATTGTCCCTAAACGTAGAAGTAGTAGTAGTACTTTATTGAGATTTTTTTTTACTTTCGGTTTAAATAACTAAAGTTAATACATTATATAATACAAATTGCCGAATTAAAATTGGCCTGGCTACAAGGTTTATAATTTTTTTGTTAATTTATTAAAAAAAAGCGATCCCTAAATGTAGTGGATTTTTTTCTTGCGCAAACGCAAATGTCAAAAATTTCTTGAGCAATTAACTTGAATTTGTTTATTGTTTGGCGTGTCTGGGATTTATTTATTTGTTTTTAAAGCAAAATGGGTGAGCAAAATGAAGAAAAGTAAGTAAAATTTATTAAAAGATACAATAACAATATTACTTGTAGTAAAAATTTTAGAAATTTGAAAAACTGATGGGTCCAGTTCAGGAGGTGAAGTTGTTGGTAACAATTCGATTGGCGTATGAAGAGGACTATTGCTCGGGAAAAAAATCAAGCAAGATTTTTGAACAGAAATTCAAAAATAATGTTTTTTTTACATTTGTTTTTTTTTTTTTAAATTGGTGTGTAGTGCAACAATTGAGCAAGATCCCTAATTAACATTTCTACTTGCTTTTTGCATTTGCTTTGCTTTGCAAATCTTGCGTTTAGGAATTTGGCCGAATATTCTGACTATATACTTATAGAAAGAAAGAAAAAATGTGATTGATGTTCAGCCCTGATTAATTTAAAAAGGGAAAAAAGTTATAGTATATAGGGGGAACAGATTCATCACACAATATTAATTTTTTAAATTTTAATATGATCCGAAACGAGTACAAATTTAAAAAATTTGCAAGCGAAAAAAAAAGGAATGAGATGCAGTTAGTGATACATTTTTTTTTTTAAATAATAATCCCCTCACTTACTCATTCCATGGATCTAGAAAAAAGAATAAAATACAAATAGTATGTAATTAGGCAAAAAATACAAATCAAACAAATCACTAATTCTTATCTCTTGCGTCGTTTTAATTTCTTTTTTGACGAACAAGGCTGTTGCTGTTGGGATGCATGTGCTTGTTGTGATGATTGGATAGAAGAAGATCCAGCCAAATCGGCTGCTTCATCTTCGGCAGATTTATCCAAGCCATCATCATCCAAGGACTTACCTGTTTTATTTATACATGTTTGACCATCGTTGTCTTCCGATGTCATCGCCTGATCACTTGACGAAGAATCGCTATTTACCTGGTTGTTGTCCTTCGACAGTGGCAGTGTATTATGCACTGAAGTCATATCTGATGTTTTAGCCTTGGTTATGCTGCAGGTCATCAGATTGACATCGTCATTCTTGCTTATTAACGGACGTAGCTCTTCGTCATCGTCTTGAGCGGCAGTGATGAGTTGTTTCTTGCGGCGCTGTTTGTTCTTAGTTTTTCCAGTGGCAAGGCTGATGTTCTCGCCAACACCACCACCACCTGATGAGTAGGCAGCTTCGGTAATATCCTCACACGTTGACGACGACGTTGATGGATTATTTTCTTGGGAGCTCTGCTCTAAGCTCAAATATTGATCGTCGTTCTCGGTTAAACTTTTGTATTCCGCTGTGGTGTGAGCGGTCGAATCGGAGAACGATAAAGTCAGCGGAGAATCAACTGGCTTTCCTGAGTTTTCATTTTCATAATGTAAACTTCCACACAATGCGAAAATTATGTTATCGGCTGGAAATCCCTTTGGGAATTGAGGCGATGACACTTTCTCGATTGCAGTTTCTGCAGGCTTTATTGGTTTCGAAGCCTCCTGTAGGGGACTTTCAAAATTTATGAGGCTAATATTTTCATCGGTTCCTTCCAAGGGCTCTAACGGCGCAAGAGGTGGCAGGAAATCTATTGGAAGTTCTTCCAGTGGTTGTAAGAGCGGTATGTCATCTAAGATTTTTGTTCGAGTTTTCAAAGACTTTTTATTGTCCTTCTTCTCGTCGCGTATATCGATAGTGAAAGGTGGCAATTCTGTTTTATCCGTTGGTGGACTTTGAGATTTTTTAGTTTTAATTGGTTTGCCAAGTGTAGGAAAATCGGTATTTAATAATTTTGTTTTCTCCTCTACCTTAACGATGGGTTTCCACGGAGTTGCTGTTTCCACAGAAGATGAAGTTGAGCCAGCACCTTCTTGAAGAAAAGCATCAAAGAATTGAATACCATCACAAGACTTAAGAGCTGATTCTAGTTTATCCAAAGGTTTCTCAGCCTTAATGGAAGTTTGTTTCTTCTTTGATTTTTCCTTCTTCGAAGGAATTTCTGGGGCTATAAAGTCATCCCCATATGTATCGACAAATTTCAATGGTGAGCTTAATATTTTTTCCGGTGAATCTTTCGCGCTTTTACTGCTACATCCAGGTGAAGTATTTTTCAACTTAATAGTTTTCTGGCTATCAGCTAACTCACTAAGAAATGTTGGCTCTGTGATGACTTTGTTTGTTGTCTTCTCATTTGCCATATTACTTTCTGGATTGGTTGGATTTTCCGAAAGCTCTAAGAGTTTATCAAATTTAACAGAAATTACACTGTTACTACGAGAAGGTAATGAATCATCGGACTGCCTTCTTTTTGGTTCGGAAAGTTTTTCCGGTTTATTCACTTCTTTTGTTGCCTTCTTGCCAGGCTTAATGAACGTCTTTTCCAATGAAGATTTTTTTAGTGTCACAGCTTTGATGTCTATAGAAATTGCTGGCAAGTTATCTACTTCCTTGTCTTCGACATTAATTACTGTGTCATTTGCTTTGACCATGGTATCGGGTAAGCTCAATTTCTCAAACGGTGGAGTTGGAACTTTATCCGGTTTAGATTTTTTCGCAGTTTTCTTTGATTCTTTTTCGGATAAGATTACAGGGAGAGATGACGATTTGTCCCTGGTAGATTTTATATCAGATTCAGAAGCAAGTTTGTCTTTCTGATCAATTGCAATATTGTGAATCACCACCTCTTCATCGGATTTCTTTTTCAATTTATCCATATCTACTGAAGAAGTTTTCACATCTTCTGTTTTATCCTGATGGAAATCAAGCAAGCTATCGGCCAAATCCGATGCATTGGATAATTCAACAGCTAATGGTATTTCTGCTGTTTTGATATCTTGGGAAGATTTTTTCTTCTTTTTGTTTGTTCCGATTTCTGTTGAATCATTTACATCGGCAGAAGTTTCAATTTTGCTTTCTTGAGGTTTTGCTTTTGTTAATGATAAACTTGTTTTGGAGTCGGATTTCACTTGACTTGGTTTATCGATTTTTGAATTTTTCTGAGAAATCTTTGACGAGTTGGTTTTCACTGTCATTCTTTTAAATTCAATTGGTTTTTCATCTTCGAAATCTTCGGGTTGCAGAGGATTTGTAAGAACAACTGATGCACTTATAGTTTCATCTTCTGATGTGGATTTTTTTGCTTTGGTTAATTTTGGAAATTTACCTGTATTTTTACCTGTCACTTCTTCAATGGAATCCATCTTTTTTAATTTTTGTCCACTGTCCAATGAAGTTCTATGAATTTCATCAACTTTTTTCTCTTCCCTGTTATGAGAAGTAGATTTTGGAATAGCAACAATTTCTTTTTCTTCACTTTTTCGACATTTCTTTGATTTTTTTGTTGATGATTCTTCTTCTGGGGTCATTTCGACAATTGAAGATTTTCGACTATTGCTATGTTTAGGAGAGTTTTCTGTTGACTTTTCTGGGGTCATCACATCTCTTTCTACACTCTTGCGTGTTTTTAAAGTTTTCGATTTTGAATCGTTCTTTTCAACAATCCGTGGTTGTTCAATATCAAAATGTGTCTCCAAAGTGTTTAATTCATCGCAAATTAATTCCTTCTCTAAGCTCTTACGTGCTTTTAAAGTTTTTGGTTTTGAATCAATATTATCCGAAGAATTTTTCTTACTGCAAACTTCATCGGATAATGGAACTTCATTCTTAGCGCTCGTTTTAGAGAGAGATCTTGAAGTACTTGATTCGATAACTGAAGATGTTTGACTGTCAGAACTACTTTCAAGAACAGTTATTTTATCTGTTGATAATTCTTTTTCAATACTCTTTTGCTTTTTGGATGTTTTTGATTTGACAACGATATTTGAAACATTATCCAAAGAGTTTATTTTACAGGAATCTTCATCGGATGATTTCAATGGTTTAGACTTTGCATTTTTAGCCGATGGTTTATTTTCAACAACTGAAATTGTTTGCATATCATCAACTGAAATCTCCTTCTCTGGACTTTTTCGGTTTTTTGCTGTTTTCGACTTCAAAACTCCTTTATCCGAAGGTGGTTTCTTACCACAGTCAACCTCATCAAATAATATGTCGCTTTCTAAACTTTTTTGAGTTTTTGAAGTTTTAGCTATGGTTTCATTATCTGAAGGTTTCTTTTTATTATTAACTTCTTCGGATACAAGATCTTTTTCCTCACTTTTACGCGTTTTCGTTGATTTTAGTTTGGAATCTTTATCCGAAGCTAATTTAACCTCGTAATGATCCGAATGTTTTTCCAAAACAGATACCTCATCTGTAAGTATTTCTTTTTCAATACTTTTATTATTTTTGTTTGTTTTGGATAATGTTGAAGGCTTTAATTTTGTTATTTCATCCTGAGATTGTTTTTTTGATTTCAATTTAGAACTTGAAGATGACGATGAATCACTATCGATGCATGCCTTGGTTAGAGGTTTTTTCGTTAATGATTTATCTTCTTGCTCTTCAACCTTTTGCTTTTTCTTCTCAATTCTTTGCCTTCGTTTTACATCTGAAATATTAAATTTAACTACCTCATCATCAGATTCTTCCTTTACTTGCTGGATTTTTTGCTGATGTTGCCTCCTGCCTCGGTTCTTTAAAGATTCCTTCTTCGTTAGTTCTAAATCAACAGCTTTCTCTATAACCGGGACGATTAACTTATTGCCAATTGCCTCTGGGGGTTTGGTAAATTCACTATCTTCATCAAATTGCTCTCCGTCTAAGCGAATGTTTTCATCACAAAATATTGCCACAACCGGACGAAATAATGATTCATCACAGTTTTCATGGATAACATAACTTTGAGCACTAACACCTTTTAAAAAATCATCTGTATCCAAATCACTGTCACAACTACCCGTAATTGTTGTTACAGTGCCCAACGGATTGACTACTTTCTCAATTGACATGGCCTTCATATGACTCTGCTGTTGCTGCTGTATAAGGGATTCAAGTGATTCGTATTTTGAAGTAAATTCATTAGCGACACCACAACCACCAACCAATGTAGCAGCCGACGACGAAGAAGTAGAACTTGCTGAAGAAACACCACCACTACCACTTCTTGCTTTCGGGGAAGACGATGGGGATGTAGTTGCCCGACTTGAACCCGCGGCAGAAAGTCTACGTCGTTGAGGGTGACCACCTTTAATAGAGACATTGATAGGGAGAGAGAAAGAGAAGAAGAAAAAAAAGAGAAAAGCCAAAGGCAGTGTGTTATTTTCTTTTGCTCGTGTTTTTTTTTAATTTTTTAATTTTAACAAAATTTATTGCAAAGAAAGCAACAAAAAAAAATAATGCTTAAGAAATTCTAAAAACAAATCAGATGCAACCAAAAAGCAAAGAAAAAATGTAAGTACGCAAACAATTTTGGATTTATTTAAAAACTTTTTGTTTTTCAAACTATATGCGTGTGATAATGAACAAAGAAAAAGCCGATTCATGCTTCAAGAGCCTTTCCGCAGCCGAAACGACTATTTTTTAATTTGATGAAAAGATTAACAGAGATGTGAGGCAAATAAGATAAGTTAAGGAAGTTTATTTATGTTTTATTTTAATAAAAATGTCAAATACTATCCGTGTAATATATTTTTTTTTGTTAAATACAAAAATGTACAAAATTTCGTAAGTTATTGACAAATAAAAAAAAAAGAAACCGTTAACACCTGCCTTTGGCTTTTTTCCTTCTCTTTTGTGTTTCTTTTCTTTTTTTACGACAGCAAGTCGTTGGTTTTGACTTTTGAGATTTCAAAAACGCAGTATATTGAAAGAGAGACGATCTAATGCTTTAAAATAGTTGACAGTGGTTGGTGGTGAAGTGGTGATGGTAAAATGTACGAGAATTTTAAGTAAGATGTCTTGAGCTTGTATGTATTACAAGACTAAGAAACAACAACAAAAAACAAAAATCAAATTTCGATTAACATAATTATGAACTGGAACTCATTCAATTTAAATAAGTAGTGAAAGAAAATATTTGCGGACAAAACTTACTTCTATCATGTAAGTTTTTCATGTTTTTTTTTTTTTTTTTATCAAAAAGAAATTTGTAAACCCAAATCCAATATCTTTATGCGTTTCAAGACATTTTAAGATGTAGAGTTTTTTTTTAAGAAACGATGTTCTACTAAAGCAATATCCTTAAAATACAAATAAGATATTTTCTGCCCGTTGACGAAATTTGATTTCTTTTTTCAATTCACATTACTTATACTAATTTTTTTACACAGCTGATGAGAGGATAAATATTTTATGTAGGGTAGATTATTTTGTATGAAAAGCATTTAGATCACCATTTAAAATAAAAAGTTAACATGCAAAAGCTTAAAGGTTAGTTTTTTTGTAGTGTATATAAACAAAAAATAAGTTAATATGGAGTTATAAAGTTTATTACACTCAAGATTAAAATATATAATTTTAGGTTTTTATTTTTGATTAGGAGATTTAATTGACTATTTTTAAAGACTATCAACTGATATTAATTATTTATGATGATTGTATAACATGTATATATATTTCTGCAATAATAAAAAAAATAAATTTACCTATTCTAACCCCACATAAAATTGATTCTATTTAATACTTTAACAAGTGACAAGTGTCCACAAGAACTATCTAAAACTAAATTGGTAAAGGGCTCTATCATAACTATTTGATCTCGTTTCACTTTCAGATAGTTTTCAACATTAAAGACACAAAGTAAAAAAAAGAACTGTTTTTATAAGTCATGGGACTGATTCTAAAACCAATCAATGCCTGCCGAGGATAGCCTTAACTTTCATTTGATACCTCATTTATAAAAATGGCAATTGAAAAAAAATTGTCGGACTATCGGTCACTTTTTTAATAGCCACGATGAAATGCGTCACTATACTTCTGCTTTGTTCGACCAGATCAGTTTTGGAATACCATTTGTATGTATGGTATGGAAATCAGTTCTCCATTTCGAATTTAAAGGACCCAATAATAGGCTTGTTCGGTGCCGCTGTCCCAGTGCCGACTGGGAAATGTCAGTGAATTGTCAAAGAAACTACATAGCTGCTGTGGTTTTGATTTTAAACCACATGCTGGATTTACACTGGTTTTCAAGATTTATCGTATAATGTATAATTGACAGGTCAACAGGGCAAAGTGTCACATTCAACACCTTCGATCGAATACACTACAGGGCGGACATCAAACAAACATAATAATCCAACGTCATAAAACATGCAATAAATTTAATTAAAAACGTATATTCTATCACGTAAAGCCAGAATTAAGGTCAAATGACAGATCAAAAGTAACTAATGATCGAAATTATTGAATCAACTTGAAGCCTTTAGCATTATTATCCAACAATATCTTGAAGCTTTGCAAACAAAAAATATAATGTTAAGAGACGCGATAAACTACGAGAAGTACACATAGTAAAATAACTTATACGCCCTTGTTCTGCATTTCGAATGAAATCGAATTTCAATTTTACGTGAATTTAAATCCCATGTTCTACAATTCATTCGTTTTCGAAAATTTCGTAATTACTTCGAACCGTCAAAACTCAAGGTGCGTCCATTTTTTAATTTTTTTTAATGAAATTACACTGCAGATAAAAATGGATTTATTATTGGCATTTATAAGGGAAAAAAGAGAGCGGAACACGAAAGAAGAAATTAGCCGAACAATTTTATGAGAAAAATCTAATATATTATACTTGACTATGCCGTCAGTAATATGGATGGCTCAGATGATATATGTATTCGTATGTTCTTATGTTTCCTACGAAAATAATAATAAATAAAAAAATTAAGTTTGCTTACATTTTGTACCAAAAAACACAAAACTATCTGCTAATGCACATGCAAAAAGGATTGAAAACTATTCAAAACGGAACGAACCGAAATTTTCATTTTAAAAACAATTTTCATTTTAGAAATTCCAATTCACTATTAGCATTTCGAACGAATTGTGGAACTTCTAAATTCAATTTCGTCATTTGAATTCACGTTAAGTGGAATGCAGAACATGGGCGATATAAAGATTTTAAAATTTTTTGTTAAGGCCAATTCACTAAATAGGACTTATAACATCTTTAATTAAACAATCTCTTAAATCAATAAAATAATTGAACGAAAAAAATGGAAAAGTATATTATAGAACAAAAAAGAATTTGTCGTTTTCGAAGACTACATTAACGTAATATCGCAATTTTGGAATATTTTTCGAAATCATTTTCGAAATTCAAAAATGTACCGAATAATTCGCGATTTCAAGATGTATTTTATTTTCAATAAAATTTCCAAATTTTGTATGTGTTTGACAGCTACATAATTCTGAAAATTTGTTCAAATTCGCAAGAATTTCACGTTACCAAAACTGAATTTGCTTTTCATAGCAATTTATACCAGTATTCCAATAGTGAAAACAAGCATATACTAAAATTGACAGCAAATTCGCTTCTCAGTTTGATTTGAAACGCTTTAATAAAGTTTGTATTTTATTTACAAACCAATTTAAATGTTTCTCACATGATAGTAGAATAAAATCTTGCAGTGGAATCATTCAAAATGTCCTAGCTGCTCCTGTCTCACTTTTAGTGTGGCCCTTTGGATAATTTTGAAATTAAGTTCTCGAATATCCGCAATTTCAGGTTTAATGAGCTGTCGTTTCGTAAAATCACATGTGAACATTTTATATGTGATGGCAGCTACGTACTATGAAAAATACGTGTATGAAAAATTAGTGATTCAATTGAAATAATTATTTTGATGGTTACTCTGAGTCGCCAAGTCTGACACCTCACAAATTTTGCTTAATTGATATGGGGCTTGGATAAATATTTCATGTACGTTTACAAAAAATGTTGGGCTTCCAAGTTTGGTGATTTACAAACACGAAGCTACTGTCGGAAAACAATTTAATGATCACAAAATTTTCTTTACCAAGTTAATGGCGAAAAAAAGTCCCAGCAAACATATCCTGTAGAGATATCATAATATTCCATGGTATTTTTTGTTGATGCAGCTGCTAGAAACGTATATTGCAGTTCATGCCAGATATAGAGACACGTTGAAGTACTATCCCTAACTTTTGAATGTAAAAGCAGATTTTGTTGCTCTTATCACTGATTTTCACAATTTCCACATAAACTCATCCTAACGCGCATTGAACTCATCCAATTCTCTTTTTATTTTTCGAAAACCTTTTGTTTCTCAAAATTAATGAAGAAAAATGTTATTGACTGTTATGCTTGGAATATTTGTTTGTTACAATGTTGCTGCAATGTTCAACTAACTGTGTACCACTGAATAAATACAAATGTATTAAAGAAAATAAAATAATTAAATAAAAACAAAAGAAAAATTATTTGAATTGTTTTACATACATATTATATACAATACACAAATAAAAATAAAAGAAAAAACAAAAAAAAAGCTACAAAATCTATGTACATTACATTCATATGCATTATATAATTAGAAAATAGAAATGTATTCACCTGAATCTTTATGCGACACCGATGGTGATTCACGCATTGCATCAGCTAGATCCTCTTTGAGGCGATTATCGCCGTGTGTAACAGAAAAATCCGAATTCATATGTTCATGGCGAAAACGATCCATTAGCTTAGGGCTTTGCTCAATGCTACCTATTAATATGAGAAATCATTGAGTCAGTAAGTAATTTGCATTCCCATCAAAATATAATAAACTTACTGTAAGAACCAGATTCAATAAGAACTGGTACTGCTGATCGACCAGTTGCAGTAAGTGGCATATTAAGAGGACTTGAACGTTCTGGACGGCTAGTAGAGCTTGGTCCAGAACTAACACCAATTTCAACAGCCTCAACATCAATATGACTCAGATTGGACCTGCAAATGAGAAGAAATAATTTAAAAATAATGGTTTACTTTATACAAAAAATATCGAAAAAACCTACCCGCTAGGTGTGTTGTAAGTTTTGAACACAAATTGCGGTCCCATCCATAGCCGTCGGTGAGGACCGGCATGAGTTATAATCTCTACTTGTGATAACCAGCTGTCATTGCGATCGTCACTATCATCATATTGCCTAGTACTATCAATAAGCATGCAAGAATTCTTGTCCTTTAACAGCCAGTTTTCAACAGACAGCGGTGGCATAATCTCTGGAGATCCATCTTTTCGCCCAAGATTCCATTGAGCTTTGGCTTCTACTTCCAGCTCGATGGGAGTATCATCACATATTTTCTCTTTGGCAACATCTAAATTGGTTATGTGTTGAAAATAAAAAAAACCTGTCGTAATTACATTTTATTCTTTACATACTTGTGGCAAGTTTAGTATCCAAATCGTATTGAATCAGTGCACCATGTCCGGCCATAACGAACAGTGAGTCAACGGCTTTACGTTGAATTTTATGTGGCGCTTCCCTCGCCGCATTTGGGGGATCCAGGAGCCAAGATCGAGATTTGGCAAAAACTGCACAGACGCTCAGTGGCTTACCATTATCATCAGATAAAGAGGACAATCGCTGACGTGTGTTGGATGTCTTGCCATATGAACTAGGCACAGCCGATCCAGGTGGGGAGCCTAGAGCAAAGGGTTGTCGAAGCTGGGCCAGGGGAAGCACAATTGTTGGCCGTGGGAAGGGCGGCATCGTCGGATTGTGATAGGGCATCAGAATTTGGCTAAAATTTGTGCTATCGGAATGAGAAATGGGGCTGCTCGAACGGCCGTCTGCAGTGAGTCCAGCAGATCGATGGAACCGAGATAGCTTATTCACAACATGAAGGCTAGTATGAGTACGAACTCCAGCTGGACCACCATACGGAGTGACAGGGAACACATGAGTGGTTCCACGTAAAGTGGACACAGCGACCCAGCGACTATCCAACGAGAAGGTTATGTTCTGCACTTTAGCACTTGTGTCTCCACGATGCAGAACATAAATATGATGTACAGCAGCCAAACTCGAACCCACAGGATGTGGTTGAATTCGAAATATATGGAAGTCATGACCGCGTCTATCCGCTGTAAGTAGCATCATTCCTGAATTGTCAAATTCCATTGCTACAATTGCCTCAGAATGAGCAATAAAGTGGGCCACAATGGGGTCACTTCCATTTATGGATACAGGTGTGCCACTTGTTGGGCTTACATCTTTAATTGGGTGCTGTAATGTATATGTATTTAAAAATAAAGTCAAATTGAGAATTTAAAATTTTTGTTTAATTAATTAAATGGAAACCTTGTTACATACCTTTATATCTAAAATAGTAACAACACCACCTTGGCGAACATCACCAGTAGCCGAATCAAAGCTACTGCTCTTCGAACTACCCCCAGAGCCAGTTGTGCCAGTCAGTCCGGCTGCTACTTGTTCACCAAGCTCACGTAGACCTTTACCGAAACTTTTTGCCGCATTGAGAACTGTGGCCGTGTAGCTGGCGACGCCATCACCATCGCAGCCACCACCACTGCGCTTGGAATGCAGCAATTTGTTTTCGGAATAGGCCATCCAGCGAGTACCCAGAGCTACAGGATTCGGGTTTATCCTGCAAAAAAAAAAAAGTCTTGTTATAAATTCTCAACAAATACTGATTTTTAACTCACCCGGGACTGGGAAAGCATGTGGTTACTGATAGACGGTCCTCGAGACTTCGTGCATCAAATACAGCAATGCGTTCATGAAATGTTATAACGATTGATGAACGATTCGCTAGGATGTCCAAAACAGGATTCTTGAACTTAATCGTCTTAACCTGTGCGCCAGTTTTTAGAGAGACAAAATTCACAGCACAGAATTGGGGATTACTGCCGGCAGGTGAAGTGCCATCACAGATGGCCATGAGTGGCCGTTTGTCAGTATAAGCATCGATGGGCTCATCAGCACGACCATTATCAGCATGACTGGGCGTGGGAAGCACTCTCAATGCCGATACAATACCATGACGCCAAGAGAGCACCTCTACTGCTTCGCCATTTGCAGGTATGGCCCAGACTTGTACACCTTGACCATAGCCAAGAATCAAAAGCAATGGTGGAGCAACATTTCCCTCTAACTCCCAATCATCGCAAAAACGTGTATCACTTATGTCGGCTGCCGTCTCAAAACGAGCCCAAGTTATTGTGTCCTTTGGATCACATTGTGGCTGGTTGTTAAGTGTCACGTCGTTTATAAATCCGGCTACTGAGTCTATTATTGAACGATCGCTAACAACTTGTGGTGGGACTATGGCTGGTATACCGCGCGCACTGCGCCTCGGCGAATCAGCTGACATTCTGTTTGGCCAACAATAGGCGATTTTACTGTAGCAACAACAGTCCTTCTCTCAATTTACGAGTGATTTTGGATAAATCGCTGCTTTGAAAGAAATAACAAAGTGTGGGGTTATGCTTCCCAAAAGGATTTTGTAGCGCAGGGTTCTTCCTTTTACCTGTGAATGAACGTTAAAGGAATTTTTTAAATGAAATAAATCAAACAAAACAAATTTAAAGAGCGTGCAAATAGCGTACCTATTCAGAAAAATAACTTTTATTTCCCATAATATCGTTTTGTTTTTTTCTAGGTCATTGGCATATAACTAAAATAATGCTGATCGCGGAATGTGATAAAAAAATAGTCTAGGAATTATTTTACGCAGTATTCTTATCGAATCGGCTTTTTTTTTTTTTTTTTTATTCGTTATAATTCTTTTTTTTATATTTGCATTCTGTTTTGAATATTTTTATAGAAAGTTTAAAACAATGTTAAAATTGTTAAGATATGTATGTACATATGTACATCCGTACATACATATACATAATTGAAGCTCACTTTCACACAAGGAAGACTAAGCAATGAAGATGAATAACCAATGATTCAATAAACTCGTTATGGAAATACTACGAATTTGAGATTAAATATGGTGTTTTTATTTTTAAGAAATGTTTAAACAATTGTATATTTGTTGTTATTATTTTTAATTGTTGTGTGAACAAATACGAACAAAGAGAAATTTAAAGTCGGGCGGCTGAAAGAGATTTTAACAAATCGATACTGCATACAAGAACTTTACCTGCTTGCAATCTTAACGAGGAGAAAAGAATAGTTTAAACCGACGTTTTAAAGGAACATGAAAAGAGATATGCTACTGCAGAGATATATTGGCCATTTAAGTGCCATGAATATAAGGTCCGTATTCGGTTTAGACCTTTTCACACTAACACTGTTAATATCAGGTTTGTGTTTAGTTAGGGATCCGAAACCAGACGCTCATTTTCATAAAAAAAAATATCAATAACAAAATGTAAGGGCTTCACAAGTTAGTGCAAACAGAAAATAAACCTTATACCTATGTCTATTTGGTTTTTATTCAAAACAAAATATGTCCAAATGGGAAAACATCCCGTGCCATTAGAGATATTGCACAATTTCAAGCTCAATGGGAGCATATTATTAAATTAAATTGAAGTCCCAAGAACAATTCACTTACAATTTCCACCTTTTTGTGTTAATTTAATTAGATACTTACATATAAGTATTTCTAAAATTCGTGTTAAAGAAAATTCATAAACGTCGTTAATGAATTTTTTTACGTGGGAAAAAAGTGAAACGTTTTTAATTACATTAGGTAATTTAGTTTTTTGCTTTTTGTTGGAATTATACTTTTCATTTCAATTTGAACACAGTTAGAAATTTATTGATTTTCTTGTAAAAATAATATAAACTATTTTTTCTTCTTCTCAATCAGCACTAAATAACAATAATCAATAGAGACATTTCAAAAATAAAGCTTGGCAAGGGTTGAGGGCCAGTAGTTCAATAATTAAAACAACAGGTTTTTATTTTATTACTTCCTACTATAAAAAATCGTTCACTTTTTAAAACATACTCGTCGGCGAAATTCAGCTTAAATTGTCGATAAAAAGCATATACAAAACTCAAGTTGTGGATTAAACGTACCAGACTGAAACAAATAACAAAGCACTAAGATTAGTGGTCCATTGCAGTCTAAAATAAAAGAAACTAAAATCCACAAATAATTGTTAAGCGTATTCTATTCTTTCTTGGAAACTCTGAAGTTCTGCAAGTAATTTTCAGTTTGACATCAATTCTGAAGCCAGTAGGTACATGTAAACTTGTCAAATCGTTTTTTTTTTTTTTTTGAATTCAAAACTTAGAATTGTAATGATCCAAGCTTAACACACCTGGTTACTACTTGATGTTTGTGAGATGAAATCGAAATCGTTTGTATGAGATTGAAATAAGGGTAATTGTAATTTTAGTTTACCTAATCTAAGTAGACACACATGCTACTATCACTTGATAAAGACAATGTTATTGTTTTCATAGGCGTTGTTTGATCGTTTGTCTTATTTATTATTTGTTTAAATTAATTGTAATGAACATAGCAATTTTTTAATTGTATAGTAAAATATAAATTAAAATCGAAAACTGTAATGAAGTCTTCCACTAATTTTAAGATCCTTAATTTTAACAGAAATCTTTTTGCATTGATACAGAACTTTTGAACTTGGGATTCTAGCACGTATCTTTGATAAAATCGAGGATATGCAATTCCTAATTTAACTCGGTCAGCCTATGTTCGATTGTATAGACTAAACTCAATTGTTTCAAGTTACATGCTGGCTCCCCTGTTTAGAAAGAATTTAATTTTTTAAAACCACAATATAACTTATTTAAAAATGAGATTAAATATCTATGTAAATATCTACACCGTATCAGTGAACACGATTTTATGTTTTCATTAAAATATCAAGGAAACGTGTGTGTTTGTTTTGTTTCGCCTATTTGGTTTAAGTTGGCTCATAAGAATCAATGTACATATATCTACATCTTGTTATTTAAAAAGACAAAATAGGTACAAAGTTTTGCCTTATCAAGCGTGTTTTCAGTCTAAGCCTATTTTCAGCCTTAAAAAGATGTGTAAGTCAAAAAAATTGATTTTTGTTTTACTATCATTCTGGTTCGAAGGTGGTTGTGACATTTGACAGTCATAATCTACAAATTCAGTAGTACCTAAGTAGAAAAATAACGTTAAAAACGATGTGAAATGAAAATAAAAGTAGGTAATCAAATAAATGTAAAAATACACGAAATTAATTTCAATTAATTGTTTAAATTTTCAAAAGAATTTCATACATACAAACGTAAATAAAGGGTGTTTTTTTTTAGACGTGTGGTTTTCAATCTGGCAATACTTTCTTCGGAGTTGGTCTTTTTGACAGCTGTCACTTGATTTATGCTGTTTGGTTTGCCATTTCATAATGAATAGACTTACTCCTGAACATCGATTGTGAATCGTGCAAATTTACTAACAAAATAATGGTTCGGTTGGTGCGACGCATCGCGCGCTACGTCCAATATTCGGTCGAAATACCTAATCGCCCAGCAGAGTAATTCGAGCAACCAATTGAAGCTGGGGCCTCTTGGGCCACTCGGCTGGAATTTATTCGAGCCAGCCGCAGCGGCCACATGCTCGAAATCATTTTTAAAACATAATGGCAAACCCTTATCTTTATAATAAAGCTAAATTCTTGGCCATAACATTAAATTATATGCTTTTTATTTCTTCTTGAAAACCACACGTCTAAAAAAACACCCTTTACATGTACGTATGTACATATGTATGAAATTTTTCCTAGGTACGAAAATTGTAAATGAAATCAAAACGACTATAAATGACATCAATAGTAAAAAAAAATATCTAAAAGTAATTATCAGTATAAGTAGTCCCACCTTACATTATGCCCTTCCATCACAGTGAGTCAACTTGATACAGCCAGTTTGCTTATCGTGCGAAGTGCATTATGCAAGTCAGCTTTAAATAATATGTAACATGAAAATGTTAGAAGTTTTAAGAACATTTGATTAAAAAACCCTTGAACGGGGTGAAATCTTATGCCATATATTTTATAGACAGTTTGTTCATTTTCGCTTTCTGATAGAAAGATTTCACAATATAAACAAATATTGAACAATCTGAAAACACCTGTTTTTGTCGTCATAATTCATACCTTTAGCTAGAGTAGGTTTATTTTTTTTCCAACCCCGTAACTAAATGTACATAAGTAGGTATCTATCCGCAGTTTAAAAAAATGTGTACCTACCTCCCTATTCAAATCATCGAGTGTTTTTGTGTTTGTCGAATTAATTTTATTATTTGCAAAAATTGTGTAAATACCTTCATAATTATATTTAACGAACCTCTAAATCAGAAATACTCAACAATAAGCACAAATCTTGATTAACATTTCGCATGGGTGTAATAACCTTTTCACTTGAATTTAATCTAACAGTGTCATTGCTGCAATCACCATTGATTCGCTGCGATTTGCTACAAATTAAAAAAAAAAGTTGCCACAATGTCTGGGTAATTCAGCCTTCAGCTCTAGTGTTCATTGAAACAAATGATTGATAAGAAACAACAACAAAAAAATGTGTTTATTTTTAAATTGATTGCATCAAAACATAGGTGAATTATTTACTTAATTTTAATATACACATACCTACATTGTCTATATGTAGTTAGGTACCTACTTGCTAAATTCTATAGGTATGTACATATTTGTAAATGAACAAAAATCGAACGAATTCCTAGGTACCTAAAGGATAATCCCCCTGAAATGCTTTATTTTGTTTGGTAGTTATTTCAATAAAATAAAACAAAATATACAATTTATTAGTTAGAAATAATATAGATACCTAGGTATAATAATTTGTATAAATATGTACATAATGTACATAGGTAGGTATCTACATTGTACAATGTACATATACACAAATGCAGCAGGTGTCCGAATAGTGACGTTCTCTACTTTAATTTCAATTTACAAATGTACCCATTTACTTATACATACACAGTAGCTGTAAAATTATATTTTGACGTTTCTCTTCCATTTCAAATTCGTTCTTTGTTTACTTTTTTTTTCTTTTATTGAAAAAAAAAAGAAAAGATAAAAAGAAATACTAAAAGATAGAGCCAGATATATTTTTCACACACACACATGCATGCGCACATTTCAGCTGTGCAGTATAGATATATGAAATTGTTTTGTTTTTATTTTTGATGTTGCCAGCATTAACCCGCGGATAAGAATAATAAAAAAAATCTCATAAGCATACAAAATGTAGGTACAATTTACGTATAGATATTGTTGAGTTAACAAAATTACATAACCGAGTTAATCGTGATTGTCTCAATCTGCTTGTCAAATAAATTGAATCAATTTCTTCATCTTTTAAAATTTCATGGGTACTCAGAGTAGGTCTGCCGTGGTTAAAATTCTAATAAGTGTTGACAAATGTGAACGTTATTAGTTCTAATTTATAGAACATTTCTTTTCATCAATCAATAAAGAGACCTTGTTCATTAGGTTTGATATGCTTGGCTCGGTTAGAATTAAAAATGTATCAATCTTCCTGGCCTGCATGTTTCTAATACCAGTCAAACATAGGGAGGTCGTTTTACATCAAGGAATGCAAGTTCGCAGGTATTTTCCATCCCAATTGTGAATTGGACCTTTGGGTAAAGTAGATTCATTTTAAAGTTAACTAGGTATATGCAGTACAAACAATTCAGTAAGCACTATTCAAAAAATGAACAAACAAAAAATATTTTTCTATCCCGCCCAATAGGCATATGTACACTTTAACCCGCTATTACTTAAAGATGAATCAATTTACAGAGCTCTTAAATACAAGCTCATTTTGAAGACAATTTCATTCTTTATAAGTTTTAACAAGATAATTTTGTTTGAAAATGAAATGCGACAGTTTTTAAATAAAAACAAGACTTAGAAAAAATGTAAGCTGGCAACAATTTAAGTTTTGTTTCGATTTTTTTTCTGATGCAATCTTTTTATTCTTCTTCTTTTTGCTGTTTACTTATTAACTTTTTTTTGTGGTATTATTTTTTAAACTATTCACAATAAGAATTCCATACTTAAGAGAATGCACAAGCAAAAAATTTTTGAAGGACAAAGCATAGCCCTTCTGTGTCGAACAAATCTTCTCGAACGAAAAGAAACAAAAGAAACTTTCAATTCTCCTTGAAATTTTATACTTAAATTAAATGCACAAATTTTTCTCTTCAAAATACATAATTAAGTTTAAGAAGACTATATTTTTTTTAAATTTTGTTTAACTCACTTTTTACTGCAGTAATTCAACATGAGAAATCATAATCACTATGACAATTTTTCCAAAGAATAAGATAGTTTTTCACAAACTCCTTGGATAAGTGTGCAATCCTTTTTGCGTAGGTGGTGGACAGATAGATGTGAGAAGATCAAAGGAAGAAATTTTCCGTCTTCTTGTTCTTGATTTCTCCGTTCAAAAAGGAATCCTTACAGATTCGACATTGTTATATCGACTTATAACTTCACAAAGAGAAGTTTTAATTCCGTTAACAGTAGTTGTTAAACGACAAATTAGCCTAATAATTTCTAAACTTTAACACCAAAATAAAAGAAATAAACTAGCCCGAAAAAAAAATTGTTCTACCAACAAACTCAGCTGTCAGTGGTGGAATAATATGAGAAAAGACAACGAAAATGCAGATTATGAAATTTAAAAAAAATTCAATAAAAACACTATCATCTTTTTTGCACTATTGTGGTTAGGTATGTTTTTGTCTCTTTTTTTTGTATGCCTGCGCAAAAACGTTTCTTTACCGTTTACCACCACCCCCGAAAACTTTTAATTAAACAAGAAAAACAACAACACAAACACAATTTTATTTACTGTTGCTTTTTTGCTACACTTCACACTTTTCTTCTTCTAATACACTTGATTCTCATCGAAACCTTCCCTCTTTCACCAACAGACGATTTCTTTGTTTGGAAAAAACGAATTTTAACTGAAAAAACTCATTCACAATTATTTAATTCCAAATTGAAATTGCAATAAACCGTTTTCAAAGTTCAAATAATGTAAATTTATGTCCGAAAATTGTCACTGGATTTAAAAAATGTATCACCGAAAACAAAGAATTGTGTTTCAATTCCAGTCTTGTTGGGTATGGCTGGTGAAGTTGTATTGAGGTTGACGTCTCTTCTCTTTCTTCTCCACTATTAATCGATGACGTCTTAACTTAGATTTTTTCACTTCTCCAATTTTTTGCCAGAAAAATACTATTTTTTTTTTTACTAAATACGCAGTGAGATTAGATATAAAATTGTAATCAAGATGTCATAACGTCAATAACAAAAAATAAAATATTCACTTTAATACACGATGTCCGATAGTTAAATAGGTACATATGTAAGGGCAGGGCAGATTAAAAGAAAAAAAATTATACTATATACCTATTTGAGTTGGAAAATTTCTCTACGATACGCGTAAACAATTTTGATTTGTAGTTAATCCGTTCATAATAATTAGCAATTGTTCTTTTCTATTTATTATTATGTATTTGTTTAACTTTATAATGTCCTTTTGCATTTATTAATAATGTCGTCGTCTGTTCTAAATTTTGTTCTCCTTTGTCTCTTGTTGATCGTTGCGAAGCCAAAACTCGACTTGTTCTAGTCTATCTTCGATTTATTTTGTAGGTAATTTTTTTTTTATTTTTATGACCAGAGTTCTGTTTTGTCGCGCAGTTGTTTTTTTTTCTTCTTATTTTCTGTTATTTTGCTTTGGTTCCATTTTCTTGTTTGATTTTGTTATTCCCAGCTGATATGTTGTTGTTTTTCTTTGAACTAAAAGCAAGTGTGTGTGTGTGTATATATTTGGTTGTGATTATTTAGGTATGTTTGTTTACAAAAAAATAGAAAATTTTGACTAGTAGTGTACTCAAGTGAGGACACTTCACTGCTTTCACAGATAATTGTGTGTTCTCTTGGACATAGTAAAGTACTTTTTGGTACTTCCCAGTACAATGAAAAGTTAAATCTAAGTCGAAGATGAATTTTTTTTTAATTGAAGGAAATTGTGGAATTTAACACAAAACTTAATTACTGCATCTACAAATTCAAAACAAATATTAAGGGTATTCATGCAACGTCTTAAACTTTACGATGTCGTAAAATCGTAAAGTTTCCGACACACGTTTCATGAACGCAACAAAAAACATTTTGCGTAAATGTGGTAAACGATATGGTAAACAAATCAGCTGTTCGTTAAACGTCAAACAGCTTAAAATATTTAATTTAATTTTAACATTCGTAAAATTTGTCATCCGCATTTTAAAAATGCCCAAAGCAAACCAAAAAAGTATATTTATACAATTGTATGAACAAATTGCTTTCAATGATCTATTAATTCTTGAGTTATTTGGCAAAAATGATGAAGTATGTTTATTGTTGTGATCAACACATAAGTGCATGTGTGCTTGTGCTTGTGCATTTGTGTTTGTGTAACTCACAGTTTTTGAAAAAAAAACTCATTTTTCCTCGAAATGCCAGTTCCTCTATTTTTTCTTCTAAGGTTACAAGAGGTTACCATGTTTACCATCTTCGTTTAACAAACAAATTTGTGTCTTACGCCCATATTATTCACTCCATACATCCAGATTAAAACTTTAATCCAGATGTAAAGTATACAAATTGAATGTAAATACATCCGGATTTAAGTTTCAATCTGGATGTAGGTATCGAGTGAATAATATGGGCATTAAAGTTTAAGTCGAGATAAACAAATTTATTTCAGTGAAATAGCAACACCAAAAAAAAGATCTTTCCATTCATACGAACAAAAACATGAAAAAATATATTTTAGATTTCAGCTGTGTTATAAAACATGAAAATACCAATTATTTAGAGCCGAAATTATTATTAACAGAGTTAAGGCTCTCCCAAACCAACGCGAAACATTCGCCGACGACAGATTTTTGTTGTTGTTTTGTTTAGCGTTGTGTATTTGTCATATTTTGTGTTATTGTGAATGATTCGCTACGATTTCGCGTTGGTTTGGGAGAGCCTTTATAAACATTTTAAATTTGCGTTGTTCCTTCCTATGAAGCTGCTTACATCTAAGAACGTTTTGCATCGGATATGTTTTCGAACGACCAAAAACGGATTGGATAGATTATGGGGATATTGTTATGGGGATTCCTTTGTATCTTATTTCGCATTTGATATTATATTTATTTTGTCTGGTATTTTGTATTTTATATTTACTTTGTATTTTTATATATTTTTCGGTAAAAATCATAATCTATGTAAGAAAAGAAAAACCACAAACTAGAAATCCCACGTGTTCTTTAATCCATTGAGAGTGAGAGCCTAGACAGTTGAAAATCAGTAACACGTATTTCAGATGTAAGCTATTTTTTTCACATTAAACTCCGAAAAATTTTGGGATACCTTTCAGATTTATTTTGCAAAACAGCTGGTTTGTTCATCAGCTGTATTTTCCTAAAGGACTACAATAACTCCAACCAATCCGGATTGCATTAAAATTTTAATCGAACGCGACCAATTACATTTAAGGTAAGACCGCACTCGGCGGAACTGCACTTCAGCGGAACTGAACTTCACGACTTATTTGTATGAAATTGTATCAACTATATCGCACTATGCGACAAAGTTGATAATCTGACCAACTGTGTCGTGACATGAAGTTTCGTTCAGTTTCGTGCGAAAGTGCGCGCGGTGTCGCTGAAGTGCAGTTCCGCCGAGTGCGGTTCTACCTTTACTCTCACTTCTTTAATATTGTTTATAACTTTTGATCGGGTTTTATGATTGTTTTTAATTAACTTTTAAGCGAAAAAAAGCCAAAATAACTGTTTTGCAGTGCACATATTAGCTGTGTTTTATTTTCCACCAGATTTGAACCATTGGATTCGCTTACGGAAATACGTGTATTAAAAAAACAAGACAAGATCCAACTGTGTTTTGAATTTGGATTTCCAAACCCATTTTGAAAACACTCTTAATTTGTAAATGTCGTGAGTAGTGTAGAGAAAAACGGCAACGGGTTTACACAAATAAAAAAAAAAAAAAAGGAAAAAAGAGTTAGGTATCGTCACTGAGATCCTGGGTAGTTTTATTTTCATAATCTGTGCCTATAGTCCGGGAGCTGGCGACACTTTTCAATGTCTAAGATGCGGACTCATAAAATATATTTTTCTTGTAGTTCTAAGGTAGGTGATGACGAAAATCGACTGCTTACACCTGGACAGTGGTGGGTTGATTTACTGTGAATTTTTGAAGTTGCAAAAAAAAACGAAAATTTGTCTAAAATGCGTACTCATGAAACCTAGCCAAAAGGTTAGTTTGCATCCCCCTGATGACAAAAAACACGGATTGATTTTTGATTTTTATCTTTTCAAGGGATGGGCTTACAAGCTCAAAATTTTGGAAATAATGGTTATTATAGAGTTTTATTTAGTGAAAAATTGATTTTGTAAGTTACAGTTTGGCGCATAAAAAGACAGTTTTAAGGTTCCCCCACACCAACGCGAATCTTTCGTGTCGACGATGAAAACAATAATAACAACGTTTTGTTTTCATTGACAACCACGTGTTGTTATTGTTGTTTTCGTCGTCGCCACCGAAAATTCGCGTTGGAGTGGGGGAAGCTTTAAAGTGCCTTCAATTATAATCAAGTAATAAATCTTGAGTATCTGCGTGGATTGTTAATGAGCAAGTAGATAAAGTAACGATTATTTTGATATATAAAACGTTAAAGTACAAGATACACAAGCATCACAATCTTAAGTTTAAATCAATCGATAAATCGAAAATAAAAATTCCCTACTTGGTCGATTGCCAACCATCAGTGAGAGAATTCCGTTATTTTATGTAAAACCTCCAAAATCGAGCAAGCTTATAACTTCGGTTTTAATTATCGGATCTTCAGGATTAAAGTCTTAAAATAAAGGTATACAAAATTATTGGGGAAACGCAATAAATTTCATACTAAATGGTTGATTGAGTCTGTCGTCAATTTTATTTTCACTTTTACAAATGCAAAATCTGATGAAAAATTTAAGAATTTCAAAAAATAATTTACATCTTACTAGTGTAGTAAGATTCGTTTTGACAAAAAAACCCGATTCTTTTGGAATAAAAATCCATTCTTTTTGAAGTAAAACTTCTTTTGCGGCATGGGGGTAAAAAATTTTTCTATGGAGCTGTCAGTGACATGTCAAACCGACATACAAATTCCCGTCACGAATTTCAAAATTCAGCGTCACGATTTTGCAAATACTTGCCCTGTTGTCGTGAAAGAAGTTTTACTTCTAGCGTGTGTACATAAGTACGCACACTCTTTTTTTGAAAGGAATACAACATAAATCCGAGGTTTGGGCAAAATTTTGTTACATTTTAATGGACTATAAGGTGGTAGTTAAAAAAAAATAGTAATACATTTCATTCCCTATATCTCACGAAATGACGTATCTGTTTTTTCACACTCCACAAAAACGCTTTTTTAAGGTGTTGGATCTTGTTAAAACGATTTTGTTCTTATTGTTTTCTAAACTACATTATTTCTTTTTTTGAATTTCATGATCGATTGAATGGTTTAAATAAAAACTATAGCTAAAATAAGCATTTTTCTAAGATTTAAAAAAAGCAGTTACGTCAGTTCGAGAGATGAGGGACGATATCAGCACCTGTTCTTTTAGGAACTGCACAGACAATACGTCAAATTACATAAAAATACTAAAATCTGGATGTGGAAGCGCGTGGAAACTAACTTTAAGTTTTAGCTTTTAAAAAAGAACTTAATTGGCACTTATTAATTTTACACACCCGACTTTTGATACAAAGTGGAACCACCCACAAACCTCAATTATGGGCACGTCATATAAATTCTTTGTATTCGTTTCGTTTCGTACGACCACTTACGTCGGGATCCGACTATTATAGTTCTACCTTTACTGTTAATATAGTTGAGGTGTCACTTTTTTTAATTTTTCTGAATAAAATTCGGACTACTAATATAAAACAAAAATCTGGGGTCAAAAATCCATAAAATAATGTTTGATCCATTTGAGTACTTACCTTAGTAAGCCACATTAAGTTGACGTGAATTTCCTGCTCATTTCTGGCCCTTCCACTGCGGTCTTATGACCCCTGTTATGTGGGTCAGTATTCCACATCAGCCTATAGTTCTGTCTTGTTTTTTTTTTCTTAAAACAAAATGTCTATACCTACAAAGTTCGAGCAAATCCGTTTTAAAAAATTCTAACTTTTGATTTTTTTTAAGTTACAAACTTTATAAAATTTTCAGTTAAAATACATACACATATACTTAGTCACTTTAAAATTGATTCGATTTCAAATTTAAATTTTTAAAAATAACATTTTCTCTAATTTTATTTAACTTAAATCGTGGGATTATTACAATATATTGTGTTTTTATAGCAAAATTTAAATTATAAAAATTCGAGCTAATTATTGTAAATTACTGCGTTCAATTTTTAGCACAAAAGTTAAAAAAACAAACTAAAATTTAATTAGTTATAAAATTTTTGAAAACGAAATAAAAAGTATTTATAATAATTAATTTGATTAATAACTTAACTTAACTTTTTTGTTCAAACTAATAAAATAAAAGAGCGTTTTATATATGGTCTCATGATCATAAAAATAACTGTTCAAGTATGTGAGGACTTGTCTCATCAATTTTTTTATTTTTTAAATTCTAGAGATTTGAACATTAACGCCCATATTATTCACTCGATAGATCCAGATTGAAACTTAAATACGGATGTATTTACATTGAATTTGTATACTTCACATTTGGAATAAAGTTTTAATCTTATAAATTTAAAAAAAAACTTAGGTATACCTAAATTTAAAAAAAATTATTGGAGAAGGCAAGTCCGCTTAAGTTAATTTAGCAGGGAAAATCAATTAATCGAAGTGCGAAACTGGCTCGTTGCAACATTACAAGTTAAAACTGTCATATTTCTGGTTTCAGTCTAAGCTATTGATATCTCAAAAAAAACCTCCACTCAAAATGACAGGTGCGCATTAACAAGGCAGGTATCAAAATTTCACCATGAAAGCCACCCACCCATTACCAACCACATTACCAACTGTATAATATCAAAATTTCAAGATGAAAACCCAGAATAAATGTCAGCACTTATTCAACTTCATCAAGGAAAACATTTCGTATTGCGTCGAATCCACCATACAACCTACCTTTTTACTCAAATTATTTTACAATGACACCTGTCAACATTTTATAACACACTCAAAAAATACCCACCTTCAGTGGAGTGAACTATCTGAAACTGAGTGTAAAATGTTCCATCCAAAGCGAATTTACTCAACACCTTTCCAATAGAGAACCAATTTATTCCAATTTACCGTGAAAAATCCACGAGAGACAAGAGTATGTGTCATCCATCCACCACTACTTTAAACCACCTTCACCAGCTAGCCAGCTTCCCCGTTGTGAATTTCGTTGACTTCGCGACAGGGTAACCACCAACACACCATACAGTAGGCAGCAAGATAAAAACCAAAATGGTCGATGGCTGTACGTGATCGTCCGAGTTTTTCTTCCTGCGTGTCAAAAAAATAAAGTAAAGAAAATCAATCTTGTATAATTGTTGAAAAAAAAATAACAAAACTCTATTGATAATTGAGATAAAATTCTTTAAATAAATTTTAAATTCATAATTTTATCGCAAAAACCAACGAGAAAAAAAAAACAATCTTCCCAAAAAAGTTATTCGTTTTCTGTGCTTCCACACTAACTACACACAGCACACACTCGTCGCAAATCGATTTATCACAAAAAGCGAAAAGAGTGATTTTTATCCGACTTATACCTACTTCACATCATTTTCAATTGTTCGTTCTTTAATAATCAATATTGTGCAAATTTATCAAGTGTGTTTTGTGAAAATATTAAAAATTTAACAATAGTATATGTACCTACAGTGGATGGATATAGTGTTGGAAGTTTGACAAATTTTTCTATTACATTAATTTACTCTGCCATTTGAAATGTCAGATTGTAATTTTCATTCGCGATGATTCTTGTGTTGTGGTTTACCTCGATTTGGGAGATTTAAATTGTTATTTTTTTTTTTGGTGTTTTTGCAACTTCATGTGAAAATTACGCAATTGTGTTGGCTAAAAATCGTCGTTTGAAAGTCGATTCGCTTAATGTTTCAACATTATTTGCCGTTTCCATTCAACCGCTCCTTTCTTTTCGTCCTTTGTGTATGTCAAAATCGTTTGATGTAACTTCGGTAAACGGAAAACTATTGCAAGTAAATTTGACAGATGAAGTTTTAAAAGTTAATAATTAACATACAAAAAATTAGAAGTGTACGATCCCTTTTCTTTATTGTTTTCCCATGCGGCGGCCACCCCTTAATTTAATTTTTCCTACCAACCCTCCACCCCTTTTCAAAGTTTATCGTTGGTGAAATGCTAAAATTTCCACTTATTTTTTTTTAAATTCTTCCCTTTTAGAGTGCGTTCGACGCTCTTTTCTCTCTCTCTCTCTCTTTCATTTTTTTTATCAAGCCCTCCTGACTGTTAACCCACCCTATTTTGCCACCCTTCCCCTTTGGTTTTTCCTATATTTTTCGTGTGGGAAATGGAAAAGCGGATGAAAATAGACAGGAAAACCAAGTGTGTGTCTCTTTATGTTGTCCTTCATTCATAATAATAATGAAATCTACTTGCAATTTCTTCGTCCTTGCGCTCGCGTTCGTGTTTCATTAAAGAACCTACATACATACATAATATAGATATATTTTATACATTAAGTTTTCTGTTTCCTTTTCGCAGATTGGAATTATTGAATTTGTGTATTTCTGTGTGATCAAATAGCAAAAAATCAATAGATAAAATCGAATAGAAAAATTAAAAGAAAAGTGCTTTGCACAGATAGCAAAAAATAATAATATTACAACGATTTATCGTTAGTAATCCCCTGTTGTGTTAACTGCAACGTCATAACGTACAACGGAAGTCAACCACCTACCGTCCCCCCCACCAAAACGGAAAATCCCTTGTGCATTATCTCGTTAATTTTGTGTGTGTGTGCTTAAAAAAAATTTAAAAAAAGACAGAAGAGAAAAGTGGAAAACAAAAACAATAACAACAACAACAAAAAAACTTAACCCTTGTAGTCCTTCCGCTCAATTTGTTCAGCTGAGTTATAGCTCTATCTCTGTCTCTTGAGCCCCAATCTTCCTTACTCTTTTCTCACACAATTTCTCTGTCTCTAATTTTAAAATTCTATACTTGTCAATATTACATAATATATATACCCAAATATAAAAATAATAATAAATAAATTTAATAATTGTTTATTGAATCGTGTGTCATTGAGACAAAAGTGCAAAGTAATTTTGTGGTAAAAATGGCGGACCTTACGCGTCCGCCGTTTAGTGAAATTAAGCGGCCGGATGAAATTGTCAGGATGACAACGGCGGATAATTTGAAGTTTGCCGTCCTAATCGGATTGATTGAAGTTGGACAAGTCACCAATCGAGAAGTGGTTAATACTGTTTTACATTTGGTAAGTTTTTTTTTGTTTTTTCATCTTTATATTTACATAATGTATGTACATACATACCTACCTAACTGTATAGCTGATATCCCCAACTTGTATGTTAAAGGGTTTGATTATATAACATTTATTGAAGAAACATAATTTTTTTTCAACAGCTTAATTGCAAATTGAAAATTAATTTTCCGAACATTTGCTAAGATAATTATGACACACCTTTAATTAAAGAGTTATGTCAATTTTTGTCGAAGTGTCGATTTGTCATTCATCTAGCAGTAGGAGTTTTTCTGATTGAATAAATTGGTCTATCTGTAGCTCTAGCACTGTCAAAGTTAAAAGGAAAGGAAATATTAGGTCTGTTTGGTAACTTGAAACTTCTAAAAAATTTGCTGTCAAAAGCCGTCTTATAAGAAACCCAATACATATGTGAAAACTTGTAAAACTTTTAGTCATTAAACTGATCGAATACCTACCTATACAGCCCTAAAATTATTGGTTAACCCTTTGAACACAAATAATGTATACCCATAATATGCAACTGTAGCAGAAAGTTATAATTTTTGCCAAATTTAGTAAAGTTCCTGAAAGTTTTTAGCAGGGAAATTTAGACGACCAAAACGTCTAAAATACTCAAATAATAGGAAAGTTTTGGTAACCTATTAGAAATCCAAAGTTGCACAAATTTAAAATATGTCTAAAATTCCTGTTTGTTAACTCCAAAAGTTGAGAGAGCAAATAATTTCCCCTCCATTGCATAACTTGCAAATTTTTGCTACACAAATTTCTTTGTGCGAGGAGTGTAAAAACTGTCAAATACCTATCTGTCAGAGGAATTTACAAATTATTCAATGATATTGTCTTCACATTCACTTGATTAAGATTCAGATAAGTCCATCAAAATCAGCGTTAAATTTTCGTTCGACATTTTTCAGTATACAAAATAATTTTACAATTTAAAAATTACAAGATTCAAAATGATTTGTCATTGACGCCTTGAACACAAAATTGAAATTTTATACAAAAAGTGGCAAAAATGAGCGGGTTCATTATTTTTCGGGCTCTCGGGAAATTCGAAGGGAATTCTATTTTCCTTGGAATATTGTGTTTTTTTTTTTTTAACGTGAATCCCGATACCAACACATTTTAATAAAAACTTTAGAGCATCGGTCACTTTCATCATTTTCGAAGAATGGAAACAGTACCAGGGAAATTTTATTCGTGATATCCGCCACTGTGTATTAAAATTATTTTATTTGAAAAATTGGTATTACATATTACAAGAACATTAGGTTTATTTGTTAACGTGAAATTTCTTGCGAATTTGCAAAAAATTTGAAATTTTCACAATTAGCTATCAAAACCCATAGTTTTGGGAATTTTGTTGAAAATAAAATTAGCAAACAGTCATACCTAATATTTACACGGTCGCGACGCCAGTGTAAAGACTCCCCCAAACTATGCTGACCAGACGTCCTCTTTAAAGAGGACATATCCTCTTTTTGAAAAAATAAGCGATTTGCCCTTTTTTTTAGGTTTTTCAATTTATAGTTTTTTGCGTGAAATTACAAGGTGCGTTCCTTTACTTAGAATCTCTGTGATCTTCTGTTCAAACCTGCACATTTTATTTTTTTTTCATTTGAACTTTGACAGACTTTTGTGTAGAAATTCACACAAATGTACAGAGTTTCAAAGTAAAGGAACACACCTTCAATAAATATTCCTTTCTTTACAACTAGATATAATTTAAATACACAAATATTTTAATGGAATTTGGATAGCAAACATGGGCTTTTATCTTTTTTATTGAATTATAAAATAGGCAATAAAGGGTTATGGCTTATTATTGCTTTGCTGGCACATGTACTCTTGTTGACATTTCTTATGACTGTTCCGAATAATTGTGATTGAATATAGTTGATAGAGCGTTGAAAATTCAAAATCCTCACCAGACAGTGAAACGTTGTGGATACATTTCTTCCTCAAAAATTACCGGTATATTTTCTGAACGCCAAATGCGACGATTTTGAAGTTTAACGAAGGTATCAAGACGAAAATGAGCTTCATCGCTGGTAATGATTTTGTTCGAAAAATCACCGGCAAACCTTAATTACTATTTCAAACTTCTACTAAATAATACAAACGTGTTGTTTTTTCGTGTAGCGCTCCATTTAAAAAAAAAACCACAACTGTCAGCTGTCAAGCTGTATTTTTTTTCAGCAACACATTTGATAGCTCCACCAGAGGTTGTACACCGATTTTCACCGTGCGTCGTTCTTCGAATTCATATTCATGTCGATTATGGAATCCGCAATACTGGATTCGCAGTAATTCACAGTAATTCGCAGTGTAGGGCTCCCCTTTTTCTTTACCCATTTGTCGTGAAAAGAAAAGAGAACACTGTACTGAGATACAGTGTTGCGGATTCCATAATCGACATGATTGAATTTAAATAACAATTTTAATTTGAAAACCTCATGAAAAAGGAATAATAATTTTATTTTTACAAAACTAGAAGTAAACACAAGAGTTTCCGAAATGAAAAATTCCACAATGACGTCTAGATAAATGTCACTTTTCTATGGAAATCAAAAACTAGTCCGGGATCAAAATTTCACACGGATCGATTTTTTTTAGTTGAAAGGAATTCGACATAAGTAAACTTATCTACCATAGTCATACATAGTCCTATTATGTAGTTAATAACCCTAAAGCCTAAGATCTTACAAAACGAATAAGAAATTAAAAGTACCTAAGTGAATCTAAGTTATGTTTTTTCTAATAAATCATATATATAATACATAGGTACCTAACCTAGATATGTATGTAGGAAGTTATCAAAAGACGTCAACCTCTTCATACAATTTCACATAGGTACCCACCTAGGTGAATAGCTATATTATCTAAGTAATGTAAAATAGAAATCTACATAATAATATGTACATGTATTATGCTTATGTCAGTCAAAAAATTAGTCTACTTCATTATCAGCTTTCAAAACGGAGAATTCTCATCAAAATAACATATGTATAGGTATATTATCTATGTATCTAAGTACCTATCTATCTATCTATCTTTTTCTTTCTCATTAGTTAATAACGTAGGTAGGTAAAGAAGGTAGATAGAGATACCCAACTCAACATCATTGAATGTTTATTTTTTGTTTGTCTTTTACCGGCGACGACGGCGTTGCGGCGGCACCGACGCGACGACGAGATCACTGACACATTTCATAGCACAACGATTATTATGCGATTGCAAAACGGAGACGAACAAAAAAAGAAAAAAAATAATAATCAGCTGAAATAGGTAAAAATATCGTTCAGGTGCATACTGCCACAATATAAGTACTTAAACACAAAAATAAAAGTAAATACATATACTAATGTACATATTTTATTTTATCTGATTTAACAATGTGGTATGGCATGACCGGCAAACGTATAATACCTAAGTAAAATAATTTTATTTGTGTATTTGTTTAACTGAGTTTCAACGATTAACGATAAATAATAAAATACAAAAAAAAAGTCGATTGAACAGGGCTACCACTCTGGGTATTTAAAAGCTTACTTTTATATAAATTAATAAGTACATAAATTTATTAATTTATTTATTTATAATGGGTACCTACAGCAGTAAATAATAATACCTAATAATATTGGCGTAAAATTTAAGACGGTTAAAGCATTTTTAGTATGATACTAGGTTAAACACACAATTTTCCAAATTTTAAACGAATTAAGGTGTGACCTTACCACCTTTAACATAAATCTAAGGTAATATATTGCTAAGGTTGTCAAAGTTGAAAGTGTTAAAATATTAAAAATAGCAGTTCGAGTGCCCACCCACAGGAACTCAACACGCATCATTAGAAACAACAACAAAATATTGAAATAAAACAAATTAGACCATTTTCCCACAATATTACCTCGAAATTGACAGATGCGCAGAACTGAACAAAAATGAAAACGCTCATGACATTACCTTTAATATGTGAATTGTGTTAAGGTCGTACCTACATGGTTTTAAATAACCAAATGTCTTTGTTTATCTTTTCAGTAGCATACATTCTAACTCCAAATACCACTTTGACAATTTTAAATGTTATATGTTTGCTTACTTTTTTGCATGAATTGTCACTGTTTTAGGCGTGTTCAGATAGATTTTATTCAGAAAATAGGTTTGGTATGATACTTGTTAAAAATTGTTTAAAACTAAGAACATTTTAGTAAAGTTAAGAAAATAAAATTGTTAAGTATAGTACCAACACTAACACCTTAACATCAGGCTGTTTAAAATTTCACACCATTATTTGTTTTTATATGTATTTTAAACAAAAAATTCTATTAGGTATTTTATCGAAGAATTATTTTCAGAACTTGCTATAAAAAGCCTACAATCTCCTCGGCCTGCCTTGAACATTTGACAGCATCCAAGTTATGGACTCCGTAAGAAAAATCGATTGTCTTCGTAAATTTAGCATAAAATTATAGGACTAAAGCTAAGTACAGACGATTGTCAGATCTTAAAATATTTTCAGATCTGTCAGTTAAAAAACTGTTCCAAATGTCTTACAATCGTCTGAACACACAATTTTGTCTGACAATATTGTCAGAAAAACCGCCTATAGTTACAACATGTTGTTCTTCATTGTTGCAGGGACAGCGCTGTCGAACACAGATTACAGTTTTTAATACTTTTCTGAAGAAGGTCCCCAAATTAAAATGCAAATATTACCTAAATGTTTTTTTAATTTGGGCAAAAACGTAATGTAAAAAAAATTGTGAAAAGATCAATTTGACAAATTAAAAACAAAAAATATGTTTTTGAAAAATACATGCACATACAAAATATCAATTAACTGAATTATTGAAATGTCGAGTGCGTCGGTTTGCGCCTCTTGAAAGAAAACTATGGGAGCCCGAAAGATGCCCACACAGAATCAGAACAGTAATTAATTGACATGTCTTTATAGTCACTTGCATAATTTATAATTTAAAAAAACAACCCATTTATTTCTCTTAAAAGACTTTAAAAGGATGTAACCTTTAATTCCCCCTTCTTATGTATCTAGGTAGCTTAGCTATTTGTTTAGTTTGTGCAACATATCAACTTAACTTGCCACTTGACCTTAACCAGGGGGCCTATACGGCATTTAAACTTTGTGAAAAAACATCAACTATGTAGGTAGGTGGGGTAGGTACCTATTCTGAGAGCAATGTTAAAGACACGAAGGTTTATTTGTTGGATTTTGTCTCCGTTACAAGACATGACTTTGATTAAAATGTTGCAACGTCAAGGTAGGTATAATGTACTTATGCCTTCTATAAAAATAGGTTTTATATGCAAATAAAAACACACTTGAACTTGAAGAAGAGTCCCCTTCTTCATTTGAAAGAAAAAGAAACAACAAAAAAAATTACATGCGATGAGATAATCTACCAAGGCCCAAGCGATAATTAAATGTATGCATGAAAATTTTATATAACCTATAGGTATGTATATAATATTTATGTACAAAAAAGTCGGAATACCTATACAAAGAAAAACTAAGCCACTTGTCAGCCAAACAACAACAAAACATATGCATTGTAAAAAAGTGGGAACAAAAAAATTGCACATCCCACAAAAAAGAATGTGCGTTTCCAGAGTGCATGCTCCAGTGATTTTTATCTCCATCTGGTGGTGGGTGCCTGTATATTCCACTATGGTTGAGATAAGATGCAGTTGTGGCTGTCGCGGTGAGGTGCGGCTGTAACCGCATAAAGAGATTGTGTTGTGGCATAAGTGTGCATAAAAATTCCAGCGCCGTGTTTTCTTGTATACCCTTGGGATTTTGCCGTCTTACAGTGGGACAAGGGTAGTCTTATAATTGGAATGAAATCTAAACTACATTTTAGCTTGAATTTAGACCCTTTTGCTTTATGCCTTTCTCTAAGCTAAAAACTGTTTTTAACTCAAAGATTGACTCCACCAGAAATTTGTTTTTCTATCTTTATTTTAGAAAAAATTTAAGGCATTTTTATTTATGCCTGGTGATAAGATTATTTCATGAAATTTTATTTACAATCAAGCAACACTTATGGATTGTATACCTATGTTGAGTTGAAATCAATTTTGTTGTTTCCTATTAGAAGTCCCATTAAAATATTTCCGTTTCTGTTTCCATTTAACAATTTCAATTCAACTCTACTACTCTGCAAGTATATATAAAGGTTAAAGACGGGGGACTTTCTCCTCCGACTTTTTTTGACGTCTCTGTATTCTAATCTTACTTCTACATCATGGCAAGAAAAAGGTGGCCAAGATTAAGGCATCTCTTTCTTAACATGGAGTGGGAGTGTGAAAAAGTACAGAAAAACGTCAGCAGAGGCAGCCCAATTTGAAAACCAACAAAAGCAGCATAAAGATGTCAGTTAAATTGACTTAAGACGTCAAATTATTTTTAGAATGATTGTCACAAAGATTTAAAGATGGTTAAATCCTTACAAAAAAGTTAACAAACGCATTGAACCACTATTATAGTGTATAAAACTTCAAAATCCAATTTCTCACAGCGCATACACAAAATTATTCATTTCACAACTTTTTTAGTAAATATTTAGATAGTTAATTTTCATATCAAATATATCACGATTTCAAATTAAAAGCTTTACCGTTGGGTGTTTTGACAGTTGTTACAGTTCTTACATATTGAAATTTGTGTAGCAGAAATTCGAAGGGGACATTATATAGTCTTAAGCTAAGTACAGACGATTGTCAGATCTTACATTATTGTCAGATCTGTCAGTGAAAAATAAACTGTTCCAAATGTCTTACAATCGTCTGAACACACAATTTTGTCTGAAAATATTGTCAGAAACGTCATTGTCAGACGACAATCTGACAAAAAATTGTCAGGTATCTTACAATCGTCAGAACACACAATTTTTATCATTGTCAGTCGATTAGGACATTGTCAGATTCATTGGTCATTGTCAGATGATTTAATTGAAAACATCTTACAATTGCTGACAATTTCTTCATTGTTCGAAATGTCAATGAGTTGGTTAAAGAGAGATAAAAAAAAATAGCTGACAATCAAATTGGGAAGAAATCTACCAACCGTGTGAACGGACAATTTTGCATTGTAAGAAATATGTCAATTGTCTGCTAATTGTTAGCTATTGTTAGACCATTGACAGTTCTGACAATATTGTAAGATCTGACAATCGTCTGTACTTAGCTTTATTTGGCGTGTTCAGAAAAATGAGATCTCAGAAATTTTCCTCACTCAAAAAGTGAGCAAGCGAATCCAAGATTTTTTTTCCTCGGAGTTTTGACAGGAGAGCTGAGAAATTTTGCTAAGGAATCCTGTTCAGGTAACTGAGATTGCTGAGATCTCCGAGATCTTATTTTCCTGAACATGCCTATTCTTTTTGTCCTTTTTAGAGTCAGCAAACAGGACTGTCACTAAAGTTTCTGAAAAAGTGTTAAAAATTGAAGTTAAAAACAAAATAACTTATTTTTCTGTAGGATATTATGTATGAATCTGCATACATAGATGATTTTATTTTTAGTTTTTGCTCCACATACATAAATATTTAAATTTTAGTTTTTTTTTTTTTTAATTTAATTCAACTTGGCCATGTTTGCTACCCCAATGTGTGTGTTGTCGTTTTTTTTTTTCTGTTATTCTATGACGTCCGGATTTCTTTTTATCATTACCATAGCTTCTCCGATTTTCTTTAAATAAATAAAATCGAAGAAAAAGCACACAAAATGATGCCTTTCCATTTTTTTTTGCGGACTGATGGGAGAACCCAACAAAGAAGTGATAGGTAGGTAGGTTAGGTACCTATGTAACTGGTTTTCTTCTTATTTTTTTTTTTTTTTTTGAAATTTAAAGCACCAGGTCATTGGATGAAATAACTTAATATGCGCAGGGTTTATGTTTCCAACATACAATATTAAGGAATATGTATGTTTATCGTCATGAGAAGTCTGTACTTATTTAAATGAACGAATTTTTTGTTTTTGGATTTTGAATTGGATTGACGAATTATTAAGTTGCCAGAATTCTCCATACATTGTGGAACAATTTTTATTCATGAAATTTGTATAGTTTTGCTATATTTTGTTTGTTATATAGCCCATACATATATCAACAAATTATTTTAAAAAGAAAAATAAATAATTTATTGCATATAGTAGCAAAAACTTTGCATAAATCCTGTTGCTTGTCGATTAAGTTTCATATAACTTCATCCTAACAACTACCTACTCATATTAATGAATAATGAATACCTATAGTTAAAGTTCTATTTTTTAGCTTCAATGTATAAATCTTATATGTAGGTAAATGCAAGAATTTGACACAATGACTTTCGACTGAAATTTCGATTTTTTTTTTGCGTTCACCGATATAAATTCAGAAATCTGAAAATTCAGATGTAAAGGTTCCCCCACACCAACGCAAATTTTCGGTGGCGACAACGAATACATTAATAAATAATAACAACGTGTTGTTTTCATTGACAACCACGTGTTGTTATTGTTGTTTTCGTCGTCGCCAACGAAAAAAAATTCGTGTTGGTGTGGGGGAACCTTAAAACGCAATACGTTGAACCCGCCCCATGGCAAGAATTGTCACTTCTTCGCAAATTGTCATTTTAATGCAATTTGCTTTGAAATTTAATTTAAAAAGAAATTTTATCTTGAGTTTGTTTATTTTAAAATAATAAAAATGATTTTTTACTTTTAATTCTGAGTCACGAAATTTATTTCGTAAATATGTTGAGTGTCATCCTTATCTCCATTAAAAAAAAAGAAAAGAAATGTTCATTGCCAAGTCGATTCCTGTGCCATTTGTTGTCAGCTTTAAAAAATGAAAACAAACATAATTAAATTTATATTTGAAGCTCTCACACCAAAAAAATAATATAATCAGGATGGGTAACAATTTATCAGTTTCTTGATAAAAGTAAAACAAAAAAAAAAAAACTCACCGGTGAAATCGTAAAAAAGCCGGTTTTGTATACGTTTGGTGGCTTTTTAATGACTTTTTTTTTTAATTCTAAAGAAGCCATTTCAAATCCAGTATACCTATCTACCAGTTGTAGAGCTACCCCAGAGGGCCAGAGATTCTATTTCTAGCGCATGCCACTGCTGAAAGTGAATCTTCCTTATGTTTTGTGTTCAGCTGAGTTCTGATGAAGATGTGAGGTCTTTTGTTTAGCTGCAGTTTATATATGTAGTAAAATAAGTAAAACTATAATAATATCATCTGAAAAGGGTAAACTGGTTTTCTTTTTTATTGAGATTACCTAGGTAGGGGAAACCCCGCATGAACCTATAAGAATGCAAGTTATACGAATACTTGACTCTTTTAGTTAAAATTTGTGTTTGTATTGTTTTTAGAAATAAAGGCAGGTACATATCAGCTGAATACTTTTTTTTAAAGATAAATAAAAAAAATAATAATAAAAGACAGGAAAGGAGATATTTCTGATTGAGTAGATTCATACCCACATATAATATAAGCATACCTGTTTCCGGACAATACAAAATGTAGTCCATTGGTATTGATAATGGAAACGATGTGCAAGTATGTATGTAGATACATAGGTATAGGTAAAACAAATTCATGTTTTTAATTTGTGAACAAAAATTATATTTAAATTTTGATTCATTATGCAAAAATTTGATAGCTAGGTACACCGCGCCCGCAGCTCAAATGTTGAGTTTTTTGTTTACACATTCTTATCTTTATTCAAACCTAGAAATAATGTTTATAATACCAAAATGTCATATCTCATGAATTAGCACTTTATTTCAATTGCAAACTAAAATAATATAATATGTATCTTCTTATTTAAAATTTAAAATAAATAAATGGAAGAATAGAGTTGGTGCTATTTTAAGTAAATTATTATACAGGGTGTTTAGCAAAAGATGCGAACAAAGGCTAAGGCGTGTTGGTTGTGTCGAAATGAGAAACAAATCGTATGTAGGAGGGTGGGGAAGAAGTTTTCCCCCGATTGTTTGGACGAGAAGGCCAATTTAAAAAAAAATTGGCTCGAATTATAACAAAAATTATTAAAAACCAACTTATACCTTCTTATACCTTTTTTTTTGCAAGAAATCCATCAATTAATTCTGTTTTTAAATTTGTTTTAATGAATATGTACCTAGTTTTGTAAAAATTAATTTTCAGACTGAAAATTTTGAAGAAAACAAATTTTTTAAATTTGTAACTAATTTTTTGGCAAAACTTTAAATAATTAAGCAGTATTTTTGTCTTTAATTTTCAATGCTCTAATAAATATTTAGTCAAACTAACAAAATCTCGTCTAGTTTTTGAGAAAATCGAAAATAATAAAATCTACTCAACTACTTTTTACTACTTATTGAGTTGAAAAATCTGAGGCAATTTAAACAACGGATTAAAGTCAAATCAACTAAAGAATCTAGTCCAATTTTGTATGCCTCTAAACCCAGTTTCGAAGAGCGATAAAATATTATTCATTCTCTCGTGAATAAATCAAAAGGGAGTTTTATTTTTGATTCAATCGCAAATCTTATTTTTTGTTTCCATTTAAAATAAAATTCGTTTTCACAATCGAATGAAATCTGTAAAATATGGTTCGTTCTTTTTTTCACTTAGGAACTATTGAAGATCCATTCACGAACCATTAAAATAAAAAAAAATTGCCAATGTGACGTTTTTTTTAATTTTTTTGATTTTTTTCAAAATTTTTGACTTTTCTCAAATTGTTTGTTTTTTTTTTTTAAAATTTTCGACTTTTTGCAAAATGTTTGACTCTTCTAAAATTTGTTTGACTTTTTTCAAAATTTTTGACTTTTTTCAAGTTTTTTTTTGCGTTTTTTCAAAATTTTTGACTTTTTTCAAATTTTTGACATACAGTGCATTCTCGATTAGCGCAACTAATTAAAACAAGGGTGGTTGCAATGACCGAGGTTGTTGCAATAACCGAGTAAATAATTTTTTAGGCTCATTTCGAAATGCAAAGCGAAAATCAGAAAACCAGCACTTATATAATATATTTAAAGCATTCAATTTTTCAATAACACATAAATAATAAGAAACAAAACAAAAATAAGTTAATTCATTAAGATACAAGTACATAAATACATATGTTTAGTTCTCTATATAGCTATAATTATTTTCTTTGGAAAAAATTGGACATTTTTGTTTGGATTTTTAAATATTAATTAATATATTAAATATTTCCGCCATTTCTCGCAGTTTTTGAAGACTCGACATTTGTTCAATAGGTGCTGAATTCTGTTCAGCCCATCGAATTTCTGTATTGAAAGCTTGCATTGCAGTTGCAGCCTTTATTTTGAGAGCAGGAATCTCAATCTCAGGCCCACTTTACTTTGATATTTCAACTGTTTCATTGTCTTCATAGATTTCCTCATTGTTATAAATGGTTTCGCGTACCCAATCATACAAGTCTTCATTCGAAATGGATTCATTGACTAAAATTTCAATAAAGAGAGTTGATATGGATTCTACGACCGCGTGTTCATTGATAATTTGAGATCTAAATGTGCTCAAAGGTAGCTCATTTTCATCTTCCCAATTATTATGAGAAGCCATCAAAACATTCCAACATTTTTTGTTTGGATCTGCCTGCAAAAGTTGCACTTATCGAGTCAATTTTTTTTGAAGAGTTGCGATTACTGCGTCAACAATGATATAAATTCAACTGTTGCGAAAATCGAGGAGTTGCGTGAATCGAGAGTTGCGTTAATCGAGAACGTACTGTATTTAAAAATGTATCACTTTTTTTTTACCTTTTGTAAAATTTTTCACTTCACAACCGAACTGAATGGATTCTTGATGATGATTGATTTGTTTCAAGGATCTTTTCGGATCTTTTCTACCTGAATTTTATTTTTCCGATATCTCATGAACGAGAGATGAGATTTGTTTGTTCATCGTTTGTCCAGGGAAAATTTTCCTTTGTCCACTCCCAGGAAAAAAGTTATTGAGCTTTTATTTTTTATAGCAACACCCCCAAAAACTAAAAAATTGCCTACCACCCACAATTTTTAACCTTTAGAAAGACAAAACCAAGTGGGTACGTTTTCCCACCGGTCGATAGTGATTGTCCACTAAGTTAAAAATTGTAGGTAACTCTTAAGTTTTTGGGGTGTTGCTATAAAAAAGAAAATGTTAGTAAATTTTCTTCCTAGGGGTGGACAAACGAAAATTTTGCATGGACAAACATGGACAAACCAATCTTATATTCACGCCGCCGCTGTACATTTTAACTTTTCTAATCTTTTTTTCTAATTTATTTTTTTTTGCTAATAATGAGAACATTATTAAAAAAAAATCCATCGAAAATTTACGTATGTGTTTTTGTACCTATTGCATAATAATTTTAAAAAACTTGATTAAATTCTCTTGTGTATCGCACGTAGGTACATAGTAATTGGTAGCTATACAAAATTTCTGTAAATAAAGACCAACAAAAATAAAAAAATAACAAACATGAACAATTCAATTAAATTTAATTATATCTAACCTGTTTAAATCATTAAATTTTATTGACATTTTGACATTGCCTTTTAGTAATCAACTCACGTGTTTATAAAATATATAATTAACAAATAATGACAACATCATAGGCATAGCAGTATTATATTATGTACATAGCTACAATAATGTAGGTATACAGTTCATTTGATAAAAGGCTACTGACACACTCATATACCTGTAAATGTTTTAATTTCGACAACGGAAACATAAAATACTCTTAAATCATCTCCCCCTCTTCCCACACACTTGATGAATTTTTAGAGTAAACAGTTACAAAAAAAACAAACTAAATCGCTAATTTGTTAATTGGGAAAAAGTGTTAAAATTAAGCCAGCCAAATGCAAGCTAATTCGCTTTTTTTTATGTTTCAATATTTTTTGGTTATGGGTACGGACTCAGGGGTGTTTTTTGCATGTAAATAATTTGGTAGGTTTTAAAAGTTTGAAACGTGTTTGAATTTGAAAACACATTGCTGTTAAATTAAATTTGTATACCATGGTCTACCTATAGAATATTTCATGTGAGACTTTTTAATGTACATATATGTAAGGATACCTATATACCATCTGAGAATTGACAGTTGTTATCCTCAGTAGCGAATTTGTTCATTTCAAAGACTGGGTGATGGTCTTTATCAATCTTATGCCCTTTGATGTAATAGATGGGTTTTATTTTTTACGGATCTGGATCAGGATCATTTTTTAATACCTAATACAAAAAGAGTAAGAGTTGCTTCTATCTAGATCTATTTTCAAAATCCTAAAATCAGTTCTTACTCTGGCACTTATTTTATCTTTAAGGCGCGTGAGATCTCAAAAAAGAGCAGAAAAAGAGTCTGCGCAGCTCTGCAGTAAGTTAATTAAAAGTTGCAATTAATAATGAAGATGCCAATGATTTCATTTATAAAAATGAAAATGAAAACAATAAAAAAAAAATCAAAAATTGGTTCTGCGCATCTGTCAAAATTGAAGCAAATGGTGGATCCAGTGCTCCGTCGGCTGTCTCATTTCAATATTTTGTTGTTTTTCTAATAATGCTGTGAGTAGTTTTCGAAAATCCTTTTCTAATTTCTGACAATTTCAATTTTGACCAGCTGCGCAATATACCTTTTATACCTTAAGGCGGAACCACATCATATCTCGTGTGGTGTGTTGTGTAGAAGTGTGTTGCTTCAATGTATTTCATATGCGAAGAACCATATTTGTCTTGTGTGATGTGTTGAGTTGTGTTGGAATCAATCTTTTTCTGATTTCACCATACTACTCTGTGTCGGACACATATTTTAAGACGAGACTGTTCTCGGTAAAAAGATTAAGTAAATAGCGAATGCAAAAAATGACATTTTGTATAATACAACACCTTAATTATTGTGCACAGTCAGTAATGCAACACACCCACACCACACGAGAAAAGTGTGGTTCGGGCTTAAGGATATATATGCCTGTTTGGTAACTTTTTTTTTGTCAACAAATTTCCCAAAACCGAGTTTTTTTCTATGCGTTTTGACAGCAAATTCGCAAGAAATTTCACGTTACCAAACAGACCATATATTGCGCGCAGGTTGTCAAAATTGGAAGTGTCAGAAATTAAAAATGGCTGTTCGAGTATCCACAAAAACTACTCACCGTATTATTAAAAGCAACAACAAAATATTGAAAATAGACAGCTGAAGGGGCACTGGATACGGCATTTTCTTCGATTTTGACAGATGCGTAGAAGTGAACAATAAAGAAAAGGCTAATGATATTAACCATTTGAAAATTTAAAAAAAAATCGTTTGAGATATAGGAACATATTTATTTATTTAATGGGCAAAATTACAGATACAAGAGCACCTTCTATATGATCATTTTGTGATCTAAAAGGAAAAGGATTGATTTTATTAAATTCCACAAATGAGGTGCTATGATTTTGGAGCCTTATAAAGTTGCAAAAATAAATAAATTCCTTCATTTATATAATTAATTTCTGTTGTACCAACCAACTATATACATACCTTACATATTACATAGGTATATGTAAATAAATTGATGAGAATTCATACATGAAATCGTTCGGACGAGATAAATTGAATAGAAATATGGTATAAATATGTCATCTGTCAGCTGTGTGCCTCATTTTTAGTTCGTTATACAAAGATGGATAATTTCGTAATCCATTAATGGGAAATTTATATCTTTGTATTTTATATAATGTGTACATTTGTTATAGGCAATTAAAGGCAAAGAATGCATTAGAAATATTTTATTAAATTATTTTTGATTTATTGCTTACAACGAACTGGAAATCCACACATTTAATATAAGTTAGTTCTTGTATAATAATGTAGATATACATAAATACGATTGAAATAACTCATATATAGAATTTTATTTATATCTGTATACCTTTAACCTATTTATAAATTAAATAACAAAACATCCATTAAGCTAGCTGCCGGTTGAAATATTTAGGAGCATTCTTCTTAAATCATAAGATCCTAATTTTCCCAATAATACGGTTTTAAGAACCTGAAATGTCTTTTGTTTTGTTAAAATAAGTATAACAATTTTGAAATAAAATCCATTTCGTTCAATGCGGCTTGACTCTACTCTTGCTATCATTCAACCATTCAACATCTTGAGCCTTTTTACTGTGCGGCGCGGCGCATCAACTTACATTGAAATAATAAAAATTCAAATCATTTTATTTTTCTCGTTCCTAACTTTCATGAAGCTATTTGATGGGTACTCTGCATTTTTATATCCTCATTCCTCATCTTCAACAATATCTTCTATACTTTTTGTCCTTATTATAGTTTCACAATCTCAGTATGCTCAGTCGTTTGTCATTCTCATCATCATTACTTGGATCTAATGTTTAAAATATGCAAGTTAGAGTCTTTCCACAGCTTTAAGTAATACAGAAGCCACTGATTAGTGTCAACTTTATAGCGTTGGGCTAATATTTATAATTTGATATAATGTAAGACAAAATAAAATGGATAACTGTGTCGTATGCACTTACTCTTATTTATATAAAAACCTGGTTCTTAGACATCTTAAACAATAAAGTCGTATTTATAAGATTTATAACACTCTTGGACAGTTGTCCTGTTAACCACTGTCTAAATAGTTGAACATTTCCTTATTTATAAACGCATTCTAACAGTTGCATTGATATGTTTTTTCTCATGTACTCACTAACATCCTTGCAATCTGTCAATTTCGTGAGCATTATGGATACGTTCAATGAACATTTCATTCATTTCAAGATAACTTTTCGATTTTTTGTTCATTGAACGAACCCACTTTAGAATAGATTTGGACAACCAATTCCAGTGCCTAAATTTTAATCGATGGAACATGTTTAATAAGGTTTTAGAGAAGAAATGATAAATTATTTATTATACATACCTAGTTTAAAACTATTCAACGAATAATAATTGTATTACTTTAAAAATTGATAACATGGCATCCCTGGATTTACAATATTTTAGATTTTACACTACTCAATACTTTAACAACATAAATGAATACTTACATACATAGAGCCACATTTAAAAATTTGAAAATATGCAATACAAACAACTTAATGTTACATAATATTATATTGAATATGCTAATACCAATCAGCTGTCATTTTATAAAGCTAAATTATATAGAATTTGCCTACATCTACATTCTACACTGTCATCGTCATGAAAACCGATCAATTCTAGTTAGTATCAGACAAAGAAAAAAAAAATAGTTAAAGAATGTGCAAATTAGGCACGAGGTGACCGTTGAATCAGAGGATGAAGAAGAATAGATTTTTTCTTATCTTTGTGTTTTCGGCGAATCGATATGCGGTTTGCCGTCTGCATTTAAAATGTACGTATGCAAAAACAGAAATGCCACTTTATTTTTTTTTCTATTTTTGCTAAAAGATTTGTAAATTCTTCTTGCGTTACGTTATATTACTATCTTTATAAAATTAAAATAAGAATTTAACGTTATATTCAAAGGTAAATTTAAAATACTTTAGCCAACTTAACTAATTAACCCTTAAGATACATTTATAGAAAATCAAATGAATACAAAAATCTTATTTTTTATTTAAATTATTAAGGGTATTCATGTAACGTCGGAAAACCATTTTAAACGTGGTAATCGTTGGATAGTTTACGATGACAATGGAGCAGAACAATATAGAAAGTCATATAAGAAGTCACTTGAAACAAACAATTCTAAAATTTCGGGCGAAGAAGCACAAGGGATGACAGTTGAATCCTAACTATCTCGGCAATAAAAATTTTCTTATAAGAATGAGTGCACCAGAAAAAATGTTCTGCATATTATAAGGACTTACAAGATGCAAGAAAAGAATGTTATCTACCTCCCGAATACATATGTAAAAGTTATATATTTAGTAGAGGTTAACTGCTAGAACTGCTAGATCTTACCACAAAGCATTTGTTAGAATCGCAGAAGGAAGTTGTTAATGTAGGTATACTAATAACACACATTACAAATATTAAAGGTAATGGCGCAAAATTTTAAACAACCTATTCTTAAGGGTTTAGTACAATACTAGTTAGCAATTTGCTAAACATTTAGTAATTTACTAGTTCTTTGAAAATTTGAATCCTTTTTTTCGTTTTATTATTTTATTTACTTTGAAAAACAATTAGAACACGTATAATAAAAAAACACAATTTAACTCTTTCAATTAAAATTGTCAAGAAATTTGTTTCGAGGAAAATGACAGATGTCATATGGTTTTAGCGAGTTATTAAAAGTTAAAGTAGCCATTTTGCAATTTAAACTTTAGTAAATGTTAAAAGACAGTAATTTAGCAAATAGTTTAAAACTAGCAAAATATTTTTAACTTAGTAACTAACTAAAATGGCTTTAACAATTAACTAAATCGTTTAAATATTTACGCCAATATCATTAGCATATTCATTTTCGTTCAGTTCCGCGCATCTGTCAAAAATCGAGGTAGGTATATGGTTATAAATTGTTGATCCAGTGCCCCTTTATTACTTGTCTAATTTCAATATTTTGTTGTTGTTTCTAATGATGCGTGCTGAGTTCCTTTGGGCACTTGAGCAACCATTTTTAATTTTTTGACATTTTCAACTTTGACAACTGATTTTTCGGTTTTTATAACCTGTGTTGATTTTATTTTAAATTAATTTAAAATAAATTATATTATGTAATTTTAATTTAAATTGTATTTGTATTCCAATTAGTTTTGCAATATTATTTGTACGGAAATTTTTTGTAACTATGTACCTACTTATTTCTTACAAAGGGTATACGAATAAAAGATATATGTACTTCTAAGAGTATTTATTGCCGAATCTGATAGCCATACATTTTAAAATACATACTTAAAATAGTAGGTACCTACATTAATTCTTCAATTTTTTTGTAGTAAAAAAAATGTGGACGTATTGGTGGGCGGGGCCATTGTTGGCTTTAGAAATATCAATGTATGAGAAATCTATTTCAATAAATCGTAAGCTTTCCGACAAGAATTTGTTTCGTTAACGTCGAAAATGAAATATCGTCGCTGAAGATCGAATAAAGCCTCAACTACATAAGCCAAAAAAGTGAAAAAGTGCAAAAGTGAAAATTTTTAAATTGATTTTGTGATAGTTTTTCTGACTAGAAAACTTATAAAAATGATGCAGAAAGCTTAAATTTTGGTTTAAAAACAAATTTGTGTATTCTTTTTCACAAAACAACGGCGCTAGCGGTAAAAAAAATATTTTTACTTTTGTACTTCAGTACTTTTTGGCTTATGTAGTTAAGCCTTAACTCGTAACCCAGAAAAGTTCACTTTTTAGGTATAATGATGCACTTTTATTGTAAACAACTTTCCGGATTTAATAAAAAATACCTTGTTAGCCTATGAATGATAGTTTCAAAGCTAAACGCATAAAAAGCAGGTCAATGTTATTGGTCCTCAATACTTTTATATCAAGTTTTTTGTTTCTCCTGAAAAATTAACTTTTCTGGGTTGGTGCTGCTTGGCAACAATAAGCGTGTTTTTTCCATGCCCGAAGGAAATTGAATGAAAAAAACCATTCGGGGCTAAATTATTTACATGTTAAATGCAACAACAACTATATCCCCAATGGAGTTACTTACCTAAACCCAGATAATTTTCGGGGCTTAACTTAAGCACGGAGAAAAACTGTATTACCGGCATAGTGTCGGGAAATCTACGATTCTAACTAAATATTAAAACAAAATGGTGAAATATTTAAAACAGCATGACGCGTCAATAAAGTATTCAAATGAAATAACTTAACAATTTTCTTAAAATTTATTCATTTCATGTCGATTATGGAATCCGTAACACTGAATCTTGTGCAGTGCAGTGCTCTCTTTTCTTTTTAATCATTTGTCGTTAAACATGAAAAGAAAAGAGAACACAGCACTAGGAATCACTGTTAAACATAAGTACCTTTGTTGACATTTATCATTATTGTCAAAGTGCAACATGGAGTTGATACTAAAATATATTAAAAATATAATATATTTCTAAAGTTGTATACCTAAAATTTTCAAAACCCTCTTCTTAAACTCCTTAATAATACTGAATACTTAAACAACGTAGGTATTTAATCGACTTAAATTTTGTACATACGTACATACATAGATATATAAATATATAGAATTCACCACCAAATTGTTGAGCCTTTTATTTAAAGACTTTTCAATCAGCCCAAGTCTATAATGACACAATCGTTAATTGCCTCTTCTACATCATTATTAACTGTCACAATATTTTGATACCTTTCAATGTAAAAAAAAACTTAATACTTGATAGGTTTCTCCTTAGTCGGCATTTCACATATAGATATACATTGTATGATAAACGTGTGAGTACATAACACACATGTTAAGTTTAGTGAGTATACATATAAGAAAGTACCTACATAATCTATATTTTTTTTTTATTTTTTACCACGTGTTAAAGACCTTTTCAGTCTATTTTTTTGTTTTCCTTAAAAAATTTCGTCTCATAAAAGCTAAATATAGTTACATTAAATTATCTACAGATACATACTATTTGATTACTGTAGGTACGAGATTTTATTAAACAACCGGCTTTGACGTTATTTATCAGATTCTGACGCAAAAAAAAAAAAAAAACAAACACATTGATATCATACGTGTCATAATAAATAATTTTTTTTACGTGTAGGTTAAGTAGATATATGTGTGTACTCTACATGGTATAATGCAGTTTATCGGAAGAGATAATAATACCACATAATAATACCTACATAGTAATTGAATTACTCTCGTATTCATGTGTGAGAAAAATTAATTATTATAACAAGGGAGTAGGTATAGCGAAAATAAGATAGCAGGTAGTAAATAAAAAAAGTGCTGCCACTTTTTTGTTTGTTTAGAAAGAAATGGTTTTTTCGGCAAAAAAATTCAATTTATTTGAAATATTATGTATAATGTTTTAATATTTTATCGGGAGTAGGTATGTTACGAAATTAATAAAGAATTCATTTATTGATTATTTATTTCTATTTACAATATTAATACCTATACCTGTAAATACAGAAACGACATTTAAAGTTTATTACTTCTTTTTTTATTCCCTCTCTTGAACAATTGAAAAAACACGTTTCAACACGTTTTGACAATTCTAATCTGTGTCTACGTTCTGTCTCGCATCGAAAAAATTAGTCGAGAAACAATCAAAATTGAAACAAATCGTATGAGTTTTGTTCCATTTTTCAACGTTTCTCGACCAATTTTAACGATGCGAGAGTTACAGAACGTAGGCACAGGGTTCGGAAAACATATAAAAGAAAATACATTTTCTTTACATATTATGTTTAAAGCTGGCTAAACCAAAAAAATATAAGTGTTTAAATGTTTGATATTCAAAAAGTAATTATTCAAGGTCCGTCAAGCTGGGAACACCACAATCGAAATTCAAAATTCTAATGATGCAGGAATTAGGTGCTATTTAAGTGCTAATTTAGTACCGCAATCCCGGCTTGGAACTAAAATCCCTTCCCCCTCAAACTTGTGGCGTTCCCAGCTTGACGTCAAGCTAGGAACACCACACCTCCAAATACAAAATTTCAAAAAACTAATGATGGGGGAATTAGGTGCTATTTAAGTGCTCCTTAGTTGGCGGAACTCCCCATTAAAAAGTCTTCCCCTTACCCCTCAAACCTGTGGCGTTCCCAGCTTGACGTCAAGCTAGGAACACCACACCTCTAAACACAATATTTCAAAAAAACTAATGGTGAGGGAATTAAGTGCTATTTAAGTGCTCGTAGTTTCGCGGAATTCCAAATTATATATTCCACGATTTGACCTTGAAATTTAATACCGAAAAAAAAAATTCGTGGAGACTTTCTATACTAAACACTAAAAAAAAAAAAAAAAATACAGTTTAGACGAAGATTGAGTTAATTAGAACAAATATTCAATTTCACTTTTCTACTCCCAATGGTTTGGTTTTAAATACACCTGCACCAACCACCCCTTTTGTGGTGTTCCCAGCTTGACGTCAAGCTGGGAACACCACACTCAAATATCAAAAAACTAATGTTGTAGGATTTAAGTGCTATTTAAGTGCTCTCAATTTACCAAAATTCCAAATTATTTAGTCCACGATTTGACCTTGAAATTTGGTACCAAAGATACGAAATCGTGGAGACTTTCTATACTTGATAGCTAAAAAAAAAAAAAAAAATTTCATTAGACGCACAGTGGGTTGACTAGAAAAAAAAAACAGTTTCACCTTTCTACTCCCACTGGTTTAGCTTTAAACACTCCATCACTAACCCCTCTAACCTTCGTTGCACTCAACATGAACCCCACACTTCTAAACATAAAATTTCAAAAAACTAATGATGAGGGATTTCATTGTGAATTAAGTGCTCTGTACTAGGCGGAACTCCCGATTAAAAAGTCCACGATTTGACTTTGAAACTTAAAATCGAGAATAAAAATACTGGAGACTTTTTATACTCTAAATAAAGAAAAAAATTACAGATTACGTGTAGAATTCGCTAATTAAAAAAAAAAAATAAAAATTAAATTAAAAAAAAGATTTGTCCATATCAATATATACATATGATGGTACGAAAGCTTAGCAGCATAACTACGAGTGTTTTATCACATACAAGAACCCCTTTGAAGATTTGTCTTTCATAAAAACTGATATAGGAACATACATACATAAATACCTACGTAGAAATATAGAGCTATGTATACCTATATCTACTCTTTCAACTTTTACCACCCACCGTTTTTGATTTTTCACCCATTTACTTTTTGGAGACATCATATCCTACCTAAATAAGTTTGTAAGAATCATATTCAACGCTGTTTTTGTTCTTATTCTTCTACAAAATCATCAAATTGACCAATTAGATTAAGCAACCGATATTTTCGATGAGAATTCAACTAACACCATCAAATTACAGCTCACACATACTCTTTTTTTTTTTTTATTGAGCAATAGAATTTAAGTTTTAAAAAAAGCAACGCCTCCCATCCCATCCCATCCCATATAAGTTTGAAGAAAAACAAATATGTAATATTATAATATGAATAGTGTGTTCTCTTTCTATTCAACGGCATTAGTGCAGTCGCGGTAAGAAGGTTACAGGCAGTGTTGTCACTTTACCACAATTGTGGTAGATCTACCTCTTTTCTCCAACATTTTCATAATCCACCACTTCTCCCCCGGAAGCAAAAAAATCTACCCCTTTTTGCTCGGCCAGAAAAAAAAAATAAAAACAATAAATAAAATATCTCCTTCGATTTTTGAAAAAAAAAAATCTTTTTCTCTGCACTTTTTATGCTGTTTTACCTGAATACATTTATTGGCTTTATCTCACAATGCTTTTTTTTACTCAATGTGAATGCTTTCATCTGTCATTTTGCATACGCGTATCTGCCTATCGTTTTTTCTTTTTTCTGCATTAGGTATATACCTACGTTTATTTTGTAAAAAAAAAGTTCTAGTCTGCTTAAGAAAAATAAGTAGATCCTACTTCCTATTTTCTTACTCCTAAGATTGTGTGCCTTATTTTAGAAGAGTTATATTGTTTACTTTGATTTCGTACTAACGGTAAACAATTAAACGTTTATTGTTTTCGAAATTTTCTAGAGGAATGGTCATTGGAAGTCAATTGCATTTCAAGTGAAAAAAAAAATTAAAATGTGAAAAATTTTATTTAAACCGTCTGAAAAGTAAGTTAAAAAGATTTGATTTTTCAAGCGATCATCTTAAACTTCTCCAATATTTAAATCCGGAAGAAATTCAAAAGGCCGGCAGCAAACAATTTTACCATTAATTAGAATTTTCCCATTCAATGACTTCATAGGACATAGTAAACAATGATAGGAGCCAGTACATGTGCAATTTAGCTTTCTTACCGCACAGTAGTGTTGCAGGAGAAAGAGTATTCTTTATATTTAATAAAAATAAAAACTAAAAACTAAATTTGTTTCCCTCTTTATTTAAATTAAATCTACCACGGAAAATCTGAATCTACCACTTTTTTTTAGCTTTATCTACCACTTTTTTTAAATATGAAGTGACAACACTGGTTACAGGTCACTAGGTCAGTAGGTTTTGGACCTCTCAAACAATAGGTTGTGGTTGTGCATCTATTTTTTTGTTGTGCATTAAAAGTATGATTATAGGTTTTAAATATTAAAAACTTTTTTTTTTTTTTTAAGAAAATTTCTTTTCGGTATCTATTTCAAATTTCTGTGAATTATAAAAGAAAAATTGTTTTGATAATAAAAAAAGGTCAAACTTTTTTTTCTTATCACAATAATTTTTCTTTTTCAATGTAGGTACAGAATTTTGAAATTCAACATTTTGGTGTTTTTTTATACCGTCCAAGCTTTAATGAGAGTTCACAATTTTGGAATCGATTTCTGAAAATGTAGGTAGATACCTAGGTTAGCTATTGACTATTCTGGATTTACATTTAAATTATAACACTTTTTACTCTCACTATGTAGGTAGATAGGTACCTATACTTACTTATATAAACTTTTATTGGTTATTTTCTAGTTCATTGTTAAAACTACCTAGGCCTATATTGATTAAACCGAAAGTAATTTTCAAATTATTCAGGTACATACCTATATGTATGTGGGTGTTGTTAAAAAAATATGTTTTCAAGTTATTCCTAACCTAACCTAACCTATAAAAAAAACAAAAATAAAATGTTCGCATATGGACCGTTTCATATTTTAAAATCCAAGTTTAATAAAAAGACAAATATTGTCTTTTATTCAACCTTACAATTCCGAATTTATAGATACATATTTTATACGAAAACTGCATTTGACCTACATAGGTGTTAATATTACAAATAAATGTATGGGTATAGGTAGGTACCTCGCTTATTATGAAACCACAAAGGCATTGAGATAATGTTATTTCCATAATTTTAAATACCTACATTTTGTTAGACTTTAAAAAAATTATGGAAGTAGGTAGAGGTAGGTATAGGTAGGTATAGGTAGGTATAGGTAGGTAAGGTAGGTATGGAATAAGTAAGTACTTATGTAGGTACATAGGTATATAGAGTTAAACTGTTAGAATTTACTTTTTGTTTAGATAGGTGGTATAAAAAAAACATTTTTAAATTAAGGTAGGTAAGTGTTATATTAGGTTACCTATATACATATCTTTAATTTCAGGGGCGGGAAAACCAAGTGTTAAGTGCGTGTTCATATACCTTTCATAACTAGGTACCTATAGGTATAGGTACCTACCTACGTATTATTAAATGTTTTCAATTTCTTTATAAAATTTGAATCTAGAAATCCCAACAAAAATTTGTTTTATAGGTAGGTACCTACAAAACACTAGCGCTGCTCTCATCCAATCACAATAAAATAATTAGAAATTAAAAAGTTTTCCGTATGGTTAGAACTTACCGATACTTTGCTATCATGACATATATAGTATATATACCTACCTAGGTATTATGTTAGTCGAATTAAAACACAATGGGCCTTACCAATAACCAAATTTAAAGACGATTTAAAAAGGTATTCAAGTAAAATTAACCATAATAGTATGGACAATTAATAATGAACCATTAGTAGGTACCTATAGTTACCTACATCACGCATGTTCCATATTTAAGAGTCCGTACCATGTAGGTACCTACCTAATATTAATTATTTAGGGTCTACTTAGATATTTAAGTCATTATCATGTTTGGTTTTTTATAGAGTATAGAGGTACCACTATGGTCAATTTTACTTAAATATTAAAGTCGTCTCTAAATTTTATTAGATATTATTAGGGCCTACTGGATATTTTTACATAGAATATATTATATTAATGATATAATAGTAAGATTTATTTTATTAAATTGTAAAAATATTGTTTACTTCAATTTCTAAGAAATCAACCTTAATAGAAAGTGTATTGTATTAACCTTATCAATTTTCAACGCACAAAGTTCATATTGCAAGTTAGCCTAATTGAGAGGTGTTCGAATGTTAATCGAAAGGTCTTAGGTTCGCTCCCCAAAGTAATACGCATTTTTTTTTTTTTTGTGAAGTTTAATTTATTATGCCGCATGAAAACTGATTCATTAACATTCTCGACACCTATGTAGGTCAAATGCAGTTTTCGTATAAAATATGTATCTATAAATTCGGAATTGTAAGGTTGAATAAAAGACAATATTTGTCTTTTTATTAAACTTGGATTTTAAAATATGAAACGGTCCATATGCGAACATTTTATTTTTGTTTTTTTTATAGGTTAGGTTAGGTTAGGAATAACTTGAAAACATATTTTTTTAACAACACCCACATACATATAGGTATGTACCTGAATAATTTGAAAATTACTTTCGGTTTAATCAATATAGGCCTAGGTAGTTTTAACAATGAACTAGAAAATAACCAATAAAAGTTTATATAAGTAAGTATAGGTACCTATCTACCTACATAGTGAGAGTAAAAAGTGTTATAATTTAAATGTAAATCCAGAATAGTCAATAGCTAACCTAGGTATCTACCTACATTTTCAGAAATCGATTCCAAAATTGTGAACTCTCATTAAAGCTTGGACGGTATAAAAAAACACCAAAATGTTGAATTTCAAAATTCTGTACCTACATTGAAAAAGAAAAATTATTGTGATAAGAAAAAAAAGTTTGACCTTTTTTTATTATCAAAACAATTTTTCTTTTATAATTCACAGAAATTTGAAATAGATACCGAAAAGAAATTTTCTTAAAAAAAAAAAAAAAGTTTTTAATATTTAAAACCTATAATCATACTTTTAATGCACAACAAAAAAATAGATGCACAACCACAACCTATTGTTTGAGAGGTCCAAAACCTACTGACCTAGTGACCTGTAACCTTCTTACCGCGACTGCACTAATGCCGTTGAATAGAAAGAGAACACACTATTCATATTATAATATTACATATTTGTTTTTCTTCAAACTTATATGGGATGGGATGGGATGGGAGGCGTTGCTTTTTTTAAAACTTAAATTCTATTGCTCAATAAAAAAAAAAAAAGAGTATGTGTGAGCTGTAATTTGATGGTGTTAGTTGAATTCTCATCGAAAATATCGGTTGCTTAATCTAATTGGTCAATTTGATGATTTTGTAGAAGAATAAGAACAAAAACAGCGTTGAATATGATTCTTACAAACTTATTTAGGTAGGATATGATGTCTCCAAAAAGTAAATGGGTGAAAAATCAAAAACGGTGGGTGGTAAAAGTTGAAAGAGTAGATATAGGTATACATAGCTCTATATTTCTACGTAGGTATTTATGTATGTATGTTCCTATATCAGTTTTTATGAAAGACAAATCTTCAAAGGGGTTCTTGTATGTGATAAAACACTCGTAGTTATGCTGCTAAGCTTTCGTACCATCATATGTATATATTGATATGGACAAATCTTTTTTTTAATTTAATTTTTATTTTTTTTTTTTAATTAGCGAATTCTACACGTAATCTGTAATTTTTTTCTTTATTTAGAGTATAAAAAGTCTCCAGTATTTTTATTCTCGATTTTAAGTTTCAAAGTCAAATCGTGGACTTTTTAATCGGGAGTTCCGCCTAGTACAGAGCACTTAATTCACAATGAAATCCCTCATCATTAGTTTTTTGAAATTTTATGTTTAGAAGTGTGGGGTTCATGTTGAGTGCAACGAAGGTTAGAGGGGTTAGTGATGGAGTGTTTAAAGCTAAACCAGTGGGAGTAGAAAGGTGAAACTGTTTTTTTTTTCTAGTCAACCCACTGTGCGTCTAATGAAATTTTTTTTTTTTTTTTTAGCTATCAAGTATAGAAAGTCTCCACGATTTCGTATCTTTGGTACCAAATTTCAAGGTCAAATCGTGGACTAAATAATTTGGAATTTTGGTAAATTGAGAGCACTTAAATAGCACTTAAATCCTACAACATTAGTTTTTTGATATTTGAGTGTGGTGTTCCCAGCTTGACGTCAAGCTGGGAACACCACAAAAGGGGTGGTTGGTGCAGGTGTATTTAAAACCAAACCATTGGGAGTAGAAAAGTGAAATTGAATATTTGTTCTAATTAACTCAATCTTCGTCTAAACTGTATTTTTTTTTTTTTTTTTAGTGTTTAGTATAGAAAGTCTCCACGAATTTTTTTTTTCGGTATTAAATTTCAAGGTCAAATCGTGGAATATATAATTTGGAATTCCGCGAAACTACGAGCACTTAAATAGCACTTAATTCCCTCACCATTAGTTTTTTTGAAATATTGTGTTTAGAGGTGTGGTGTTCCTAGCTTGACGTCAAGCTGGGAACGCCACAGGTTTGAGGGGTAAGGGGAAGACTTTTTAATGGGGAGTTCCGCCAACTAAGGAGCACTTAAATAGCACCTAATTCCCCCATCATTAGTTTTTTGAAATTTTGTATTTGGAGGTGTGGTGTTCCTAGCTTGACGTCAAGCTGGGAACGCCACAAGTTTGAGGGGGAAGGGATTTTAGTTCCAAGCCGGGATTGCGGTACTAAATTAGCACTTAAATAGCACCTAATTCCTGCATCATTAGAATTTTGAATTTCGATTGTGGTGTTCCCAGCTTGACGGACCTAATTATTCAATGTTTAAATAAGAAAACGCTAAAATTTATGAAGTTTTAAATTCATAAATCGTGTAGATAAGGGAATAAGGAAAAATTACAAATGTGTCAATGTCAAAAGTGACAGCGTCAACGCAGCCATCAACGCATCGACAGTGTTGTGCTTTTTTATTGTTAGAGACATAAGCGGAGTACGGAGAGATTTGAATAAAATGAGAGAGAGATATAATGCTTTTGAATGAGCTGAGCCTCTTATTTGTATATTTTCACCTGATTGCAAAAACCAGCTAACTCAATTTTCGCATTTTTGAGAAAGTCGCAAAAAACGTCCTTAACTTTTTTTCAGGCTCCATTTTTTGCATGATAGTACTGGTAAAGTAATAACTCCATATTTTGTCTGCGCTACTGGGTCGTAGTAGAGGGTAAAAATTACAATGCGAATCGATTCAAGGTACCAAAATGAGGGAGAAGATTGCAGCAGCTTGAAGTCCGTTATCGGTCTGTTATTCTGTTTATCCGGGTCCAGATTTAAATTGAGCTAGAGACGGACAAACGCGATTTAGTTGAAATTTGCTGCAGTGAACTTTTAAGTAGGTAATTTTTTTAAATGAAAAATTTTAACCTCATTTTTGATTTGATATTGGAGATTTTTAACGTGTTTTTTCATCTTTTATTTACCTCATTTTTATTTAAGCTCATAGCCAAAACGGGAAGCTGCCAAACAACTATTTAAATGTTTTTAAAAACTTCACCTGAACACGCCTAAAAAAGTGACAGTTCATGCAAACATACCATGTTTCACATTTTTTACTGTTAAAGTGACATTTGGAGTTAGTTTGGTAAAGGGTCATTCATTTTTCGGTTTCGAATATTAAGCTAAATAAAACACACACAGCGACAAATTTTTGATGAAAATTTTATTTCATTATAAAGTTTGGACTTTGCGATTAAGTGTGCAAAACAATATCATTCAAATGACCGCCTCAGGAAGATTCGCAGCTGCAATTCTTTTGAGGTAATTTTTAACCACTTTTTCGCACATTTCGGGTGGTATCTCGGCTATAACTTGAGTACTGTTGATTTTTAATTCGTATAGAGTTCAGGGATTATTCGGTCGTGTTGTGTGGCTTGTTGCCCCGTCTTGTTGGAACCACATATCGTCCAAGTCATGATCTTCAATCGCTGGCCAAAAAAAATCGGTTATCATTCGACCATATCGCTCCGAATTGAGTGTAACCGTTTGTCCATCTTTGAAGAAGTACGGACCAATGACACCTTTCGACCATAGATCACATCAATCAGTCACTTTGTCTGGATGCAACGGTACCTCTCCAATCACTTGTGGGTTTTCTGAGCCCCATATGCGGCAGTTTTGTTTGTTTACATACCCCACCGAAAGAGAAATGTGCCTCATCGCTGAAGAAAATGTTGTTCGAAATATGCGCGAAAAGTGGCTACGTTTGAATCACCACTTTTGTAGTAAGTTTCAATAATTTTAACGAGTTGTTCGATTGTTAAGCGATCCCCTATCGTAAATAGCATCTATTCAACTAATATTATGACACTTCATGTGACAGCTGAGTTTGACAGGTGTCAAATGCCAGCGCTACCAACTTGAAACCACGCAATGAATGACCCTGTACTAAAAAGATAATTTAGGCGTTTCTTGACTTTATGAAAATGTTAAAAACATAATACGATGTTAATTTGTTTAAAATTAGGAAAATCCTGTTTGTAACATCGTATAAAACTAAAAATGCTTTAATATCGTACTTGTTCGACTTAAATTGGGCGCCATTTTTTTTTTTTATATTTTTGACTTTTTAAACATTTTCTTAAAGTTTAGGTAAGTTAAGGTTAACGCCACATTCAATTTCAAATTTTATTGATTATAAAATGGATATACATACATTCATAATTTATTTGTTAACAATAAGATTGGCATTGCGTAGATGCCGTCTGCCAGATTGACAGTTTTATTAAATAGAAAGAATTGTAATAATACAATTTAAACTCAACAATAATGATTTATGTAAAATTTACTTTACAAATTTTAAAAATCCTTTTCAAAAATACCTCCTATACGAACATTATATAATCATCATTTTCTATACATAACACGTTCATACCAACTTTGCTTCTGATTTAAGAACCTTCTTCTGACTGAAAAGTAGAGAGAATTTATGATCTCATTATTAAAATTCCCAAAGTGCTAAATAAATCCTGACTTTTGGTACTTGAACCTTGGTTATAGGTAGATAATGTGTACCTACGGCTGGAATATATGTATAGGTATAGATTGAACAAAAAAACGTGTACTTACGTTTACTGAGTATAAATTTAAATATTATACTCATATTGATGGGTGAATAAATTAAATATCAAAACAGATAACCTTCAAAATGACGGACGATGACGACGAAACTGCTGGAGTGCTGGAAGATATATAGTATACCTTCGATCCTTACCTGTGGATATACTTTCGCATTAATTTTCATTTTGACATTATTCTCATCATCTGCATATTTGACGTATCTATCTATATCATGATATGTATGTATAATATAATCTATAGTATGGCGAAATGTTGTAAAATTCATTTGAATGATTATATCGAAAATGTATTTTAAGGGATGAAGGTATACATAGTTGGTTCCAGGATGCATACTTACGTGAATTAGATTTGAAAAAAAAAAAATAAAAAAAAAAAAATATATAAACATAACGTTCGGTGGGTATCATCGTTTTCTGGAAGTTCAAAATGACGCATCAGGTATATTATCCATCAACATCATTATTGCCATCAAGTTTCAACCTCAATATACCATCACCGCCTCCTTTTTGATGATGATATGTAAATGTATCTATAGACAGGCTCTAGGTTGATATATTTATTTATTGTAAAAAAATCGAGGACCTTGGTTTCTACGTACACATTTTGTAGAATATTGAAAAAGTAAAGTATCTAACGATTTTCAAAAAATAAATAAATACAATCCTTTCTTTGTTGCCACATGTAAAAGCACTGCAAGGGGCTTAATCTTCTAACATCGAAAAGGTCTGCTCTTGCAAGGGGTTTGATCCTAACTTTGATGTGGTCTTTTTTGAAATAGTTTTTGTGGTTTTCTATTATTTTTTTTGCTTCTCTAAGTTAAATGTAAACTTGAAAATAGTTTGTGGTTAGGTTTATCCTAAGACTAACATGTACAATGTACATACATATGTAACTAGGTAAAGTTTGGATGAAAGAAACTCTATTGGAATTAAAAGTTAAAAGGTTTCGAAAAGAAGATTTTATTTTCATGTTGGTGTATGAGAGAGATAGGATGCATTCCTATAGTAATTCGATTTTATATACGTATGAATGTGTGTATGTAAAATATGCGAGAATTGGAAAAATTCAAATGATGAAAGTAGGTATTTTTTTTGTACCTCTATAAGAATAATGACTTGGAATTTTGTAGTAAGCTAAAATCTGAAGAACTCTTATAGGCCAAAGTATTTCAAAAACAAAGAATCTGTCTCAGTATGGATATACCTAGACGTAAAACACATACATAAACCCGTTTGTCTGAAATTCAATTCACGGAAAAAATAATTATTGTTTTACTGAAACAAAAATGAAATGGTAGATAAACTGATGGTCAAAAACAGGTCATCTCTCAAGAAATCTATGCGGCTTAATTTTTTCCAGAAATACTACTTATAACTGGTGCCGTTATAAGATCCGCGGAAATAAATCCCACAGGTCTTCTTTTCTAAAATAAAGGGAAATAACACCGTGGGCTTTCTTTTCCTTTTTGAAATGGAAACAAAAGCTGTGGGTTTTAATTCTTTTTTCTTGTGGGTTTCTATTCAAAGAAAAAAGTACAAGTGACTGTTGTCCAAGAAATCTGTTGACATAGGCGCCTGCCTGTCGACTGAACATAACCTAAGCGAAGCAACGGAGTTGCGTGAGCGGTACAAAGCCCCCCAAAAAGGGAGTTAAAAATCATTGGAACCCGCGAAGCGGGTCATCCAAGATACTAATATTTAGGAAAACTATTAACAAAGTTCAAAATCGTTTCGATTTGAAATCATTAATTGAAAAATATTTGAAAGCAAAGCTGGAAATATTGAATCAAACTTTAAGTATCTATGGGTCTTAATGCCAGTTCAGAACGGCAAAAACTGCCGCGGGTCTTAATGCTTTTTTGTGGTGGGTCTTATTGCTACTATCTAAAGTAAAAAGAGTTCGCGGGTGTTATTTCCCTTTTTTTTGGAAATATAACCCAAGGGCTTTATTTCCGCCGGTCTTATTACACTGCACCCTAATAACTACATACTTGCTCTAGTTTCAAGTTAGAAAAATGGGCCCCTGGGTGAACAAAAAGTGCATGAAAGCCCTGTGGTACATACTTCCTGTTCTTTTTAAAGAAACATTTCTCATTAAATTAGATTTCTAAGGGCCTTATACAAATATACAGCTATGTAGCCCCAAAGAAATCTCAGGAAACCCACACAGCTCTGTAGGGACCCCCCCTATGAGGATAAAGCTGTTGGATCCCTACAAGATTATTTTCACGAAAACTATATAGTTTAGGCCCCATACTTATTATTCTTGAGCTGTTGTAGGCCCGATGGGCCCCCACAGTACTCTCAGATGCCTTAAACGAAACTATAGTTGAAGCTCCCACACTAAATATTGAGCTATTGTGACGCCATTGGTAACCTAGGGAGGCCGCCAAATTTTATCTTGATAAACTTTATATTCTATAGGTTTTTAAAGTACTTTCATTTCATTTCATTTCAAGGAAATCTTCTACACAAAATTTTAGGGCCGCAGAAACAGAATAGAAAGAACAACAACGATATTTCGATTGCTATGAGTATTTTAGAAGTTTTTTCGGAACTAAATATTTTTCACTGCTTTTATTCATTTTACTATTTTTAGGTTTAGTTCTTCTGTTTTCTTTTTTTTGATGTACTCTTTCCACTGCATTTGGCAGTATTAGTGTAAGGTACAGCATATACTGTTAATACAAATTGGAACATTTATAATTTTTTTGTTTGTAAAGTTTATATGAATTAAATTTGTTTCATTTGATACGCCATTTTTCGGTCCAATCTCTTACTTTATCAATTTACAATTTATCATTTATCAGGCACTAAAATGTCAGTAACATCTGCAAATGTGGCTATGATAGCATTGTTGTCCACTGGAATATCCCTAGTATATATAACAAATACAGTGTTTTTCCAAGGACACTTCCCTGTGGTATACCGCTCTCAATTTTATTAAGCTCCGAATACTCTTGCTCGTACCGAGAAATAAAAAATGTTTTTTTTCCGGGTCTTCCTTTTGAAAAAACCTTTTAGTCAAAAAATTGTTTGAAATCGTTTTAAGGCTCAACTCTTTTAAATTTAAAAATATATTTTATTACAGAATTATTTAGGTATTTCATTTAAATATTTTTTTCTTTTTTTTTTTCATTTCAGGTAAGTTTTCGAGTCAATGGCAACGTTTTTAAAATCGTAAGGTATTTTAAAATATGTTTAAATTTATTGTATTAAAAAAAAAACGAAAAGTTGCTTTTTAATGTGTTTTTTGTGTTAAAATGTGTTAGCTTAGTATTCGGCCCATAAAGAGGTATCCATTTGATCTGAAAATTCTCTGCAAAACATATTCCCACTACATGGGAGATGTCCGTCTTCGGAAAAGAATAATAAAGTATTAAATCAATGTGAATTTAATAGAAGCTCATTCATATTGTTTGGTGCTTATTTTTCGTTTGTTCTTGACGTGTGGAAACACATATTCAAACAATAAGTAAAAACACTTGTACTGTCAATGGTTTTTTTTGTATTATTCAAATGCAGCCTTTCACTGCAAATCGTTACCAAATTCCGCAAACAACTTTTTTTGAAGGATATCGGAACGAAATTCTAATGACGCTGTCAAAAATGTCGTTGAAAAATGCACTTCATTGCACTGAAACGAAAAAACTCCGTTGTGCGTTAATTAATGTCGGAAAAATGTTCAGAACAACTGTTCGTAAAAATACTTTCAAGCAAAAAAACCTCCGATTCGAATGAAAATATGGATTATTTACAGATCTTTATTATTTCAACAAAATTTGGTTTTTACAGTATAACAATTTCATTAAAAAAAGTATTTTAAATAACACGCGGCATTTCATATTAAGTCTGTTCCATACCCAGTTTCAAACAGTTTCAGACTGCCAGATTTAGTCATTTTTAGTCCGAAGTCGTTCCAGACTTCAAAAGTTGTGCTAATTCTTGCAAAAGAGAGGGCGCTCGAGAGAGTAAAACATTTCCCCTTCTTGCCAGTTTTAGTCCGAGGAAATTCTTTTGGCTATTTCTAGGCTGGATGTCAAATGCCTGGTTGCCGTATGTCAGATGACGTAATTTGTCAGTTGAGTACAATTATCAATGTCGGACAAGGGTTGCCCAAGTGTTAATTTTATTTTGATTTTAGTTTTGAAAGATAAGCATATTTTTTATTATTTTATTAATCTTTGAACTAATTAACTAATAAAAAAAAATGACCATGCTTTTAGTGCGAGAAATGTTCCGGGAACAGACCTATTATGTAATACAAAATATTTTAGCATGTGATCCAAGAGTAAAATGAGGCCACGAGATTTACACAGAAGTGAATCGGGGAAAAACAGTAGGAATCTAATCCGAAAGGAAAAAAATAAGCGGGCTCATGCTGCTTATACTTCAAAAGTAAAAGGGGAGTAACGGTGTAATTGAATTCCAGCCCACAAATCATTAAAGCGAGAGGAGAGTAAAAATATCGGTGGCACTGGTACACGAATGCAATAATAAGGAATAGAACCTGAAATTATTACAGTTGCGTCAGAGGTCAAACTAATCAGCTGGACATCCTTATTATCTGCTTCTATTAATTCGAAAACAAGAAAATCATGAGTCCATAAACTGAGAATTATTGAAATTTTTTACGTTCTCTTGTTATACATATTTTCTTCTATGACATAGTGTGAACTGTAAAGGCGACGAAATAAATACATACATATAATAATTTTGAGTGATGAATCGACTTCGTTGAATTATGATTTGTGATATAGTTGGCTGGTATTTGGATTTTGATGTACAGGCTGCTGTTGCTTGGTTTAAAGCGGCATATATACACACGTTAAAATCTCATCATGCATGGGAGAGTGTATAAGTCAAAATGCTACACGTATATACGTTGTGTGTATGCTTGAAGCAAAATCAAAACTTTTTAATTTTTGGTCAATCATGTAGCCAAGATAGGCGCATTCTCAAAAAAATGTACTCACACACTCTCCCATGCATGATGAGATTTTGACGCGTGTATAGGCTGCATAAGAAAAAACGTTCCTTATACAGACTATGTATGTACCATTGTACCATATATATACATACATATATTTATTGGTATAATTGCAACTAAAGACTTGTTTTTTTTTTGTCGAAAATACTGAATTTAATAAAATTAATATTTTATTTAACACCTAAAATAAAAAAAGTCGAATTTTATGTTAAGTTTCATTTAAAAAGAATTACATCACTACTACATCAAATATATAGCTCGCAAACACATTGAACACCTCTATAACATGTACTGTAAATAATGTAGTATAATAAAAAATTCTTATTTCTTTTTTTTTATTAAATATAACGAAAGTAAATAAACTCTGGAATAATAAACATAAACATAAAGATAAAAAACATAAAATTTTACTTTTATTTTGTGAAATATTTTTAGCTTGTTCGTCCTTGAACCATATAGGATATGTGAGTGTACTGTGTAGGTATATCTACCTTTATAAGGTTGGAAAATTTTATTTTAATATTTTTGCTCAACCCTTAAAGCTAGATGGAACTACATAATATGATGTATGTATGGTGTAAATAAAAGTTTTGTGTAATATAAAAATAACTTTATGTTTTGAGCTATATTATATAAAGGCAGTATAACTAAGGTATAGAAAGTGAGGCTTAAAGAATTTTTTTTAAATAATAAAGAGTTATAGCATTCCATAAACTCTATATCTCCGAAATGAGGCTGAATAAGACATATTATTTGAAATTGTATGTGACTTATGAATATATAATGATACAATGATTGTAATCATAATAAAATAATTATGACATTTGAGTTTCTTCTACTTTTAGTCTGATTTGGAAAAGATTGTAGGGTTTTAACGACGTTCAAGAAAGAATAATTCCAAAAAAATAGAATTAAGCAAAAAGAATACGACAGAATTTTAATCAACCAGAGACAGCTTTATTGTATCAGTTCCTTTTATACAAAATGTTCTGAGCTATATTCCAGGTAGATATAAAGATGACCAAACTTGGTGTTTACCGCGAATTTTGAAATCATTAAAATATAGTTTAGCACTCTTATACCACGTTTTCACCGAAATTTAATCTTGTTGAGATTTAATAAATCCTATATATACTGCTTTCACTGCATAAAAAGATTAAAAAGTAAAATTTCTTTGACAGTTCCTTTCAAAATGAAAATGCTGTTTCTATCGATTCTCGAATATTATTCTCAGCGCAATAGGGGAATAGGTGTGTTCGATTTGTACAACTATAGGCCCTATGAAGATTCAACAAGATTATTTTCTAATCTACTATAGATTTGAGGATTTAATTTGTATGGTAAATCTTTAAGATTTGATGAGGATTTAAGGTATATCTACTTAAATTTCGGATTAGCGGTCGGTGAAAACGTAGTATTTATTTTTGCAATAGAATACTTAAATATTTTTAATAGTTCACAATACCAAATTTTAATTCAATAAGTTTTATTTTTTTTGTCGATATTAAATAATTTTCATTCACATATCCATTCATCCATATTTATGGGCCGCAACTTTTTTCGAACGGAGCACTAATTTCTGATGATTTTCAATCGTTGTTCAAAGCTTATAACCTTCCAATGGTGGATTACCATATGTCAATGCCATACATTACTGAACAATTCACAAAAAAAAAAAAAAAATTGATAGGTGTTCTAAACAAGATGGCTGCCATAGATTTTGAGTCCTTATCAATAAAAATATATATATTGATGATTGCTTAAAGCATATGAATAAAGTAAAATCTCTGAATAATTAGGCTGAAAACATTGACTTACTATATATATATAATAGGTCAATGGCTGAAAATAACAACAAAATTAATCTAATGTCATAGAATCGCCCAGTTTGGCACAAAATCAATCCAAACGTCAACTCTTTGAGCTACTGACGCCATTTTGTATTTGTATCAACAATTCATACGTATTCATGGAAAGGTAATTTAAGAGAGTTTTCTATTAATTATAAAGATTGGAATCTTGCATACGTTCCATCCTTCAAAACCCATTTGTTTACATTGTTGTAATTTCATATCGTGTCGATGAATAGATGTGAATTGCAACAACAATTTATGCAGTGGTAAATTTATATTTTTGCACTAGTGTGCGTTAAAACATCGACACTAGTGCAAAAATATGAATTCACCACCATCCGCCATTTTGTTTAGCTTGTAGGTAAACCAGAATGACAGCCGAGGATTCCAATCTTTACGAGAAGGCTACGAGTTGGTTCTCTAGAAAATATGGATACTATATGATAATGGCTGCTATAACCTAATAAATTTCAAACGCTCCTTGTGGAAGAAGGAGAAAAACCATTTAGAATTGCTCACTTTTTACCTAAAAATATAATACAAAAGATAAGAAAAAGAAAGATGAATAAGATTAAAAAAATAAAGGACTCGAGATTTTTATAAAAAAAACGGCGAAAAATGTTAAACAACCTGATATTAGGGCTTAGGCGTGTTTTTTACAAGCCCGGGGGGAATTGGATGAACAAAAATGACGTCGGTCGGTGCTAAACAATTTACATGTTGAATGAACAAAAACTAATCCCCTGCGAGCTTAGCTAATCCCAGAGAATTCTCGGGGCTTAACTTAAGTGGGCAGAAAAACAGTATTACCGGCTTGAATTACATACTTGTTATCGATATAGTTTGTATGAAAACTCCATTTTATTTCTGTGATGAAATCACCTATCCCCTTTGTCGTTTTGTTTCAACCAATTCTCCCCGGGCTAAAAAAGAAATCGTGTAATCAGTCTCTTAGTATGATCTTACTAAAGAATTTTCTAACTATAAAGTTCTTAACTAAAATATTTTTTGTTTTAAATATTTTTTTAGATAATTTTTACAATACTAAACTTATTTTCTTAGTAAACTCCATCTGAACACGCCTAATAAAGTGAAAGTTCTTGCAAAAAAAAAAGAAAAAAACATACCATTTTCTAATTTGCATAATTGTCAAAGTGACATTTGGATTATAAGTATATGGTATTAAAAAGATAAAATAGGCATTTGGTGATTTTACCTTAAATAAAATATTAAAGGCGGATTTTACAGTGCACACTTAACAAAAAAAATGGCACTTAATTTTCCCATTTTGGCATCTTAGGGCCAGTTTCACAGTGTACACTTAACAGTGTACTTAATTTTCCCATTTTGGCACTTAAGACGCAGTTTTACTACCTGAGTAAGTGGAACTTAAGTGGCCAACATGGGAGACTTAAGTATCACTTATTCCGATAAGTTTACACTGTGAAATTGGGAATTAGTTTTCCATATTTGGCACTTAAGTGACACTTACTTCACTGTGAAACTGGCCCTTAGGCTCAGTTGGGAGACTTAAGTGTCACTTATTCCGATAAGTTTACATTGTGAAATTGGGCATTAGTTTTCAATATTTAGCACTTAAGTTACACTTCGATTGTGAAAGTGGGCTTAAAAATAATAAAAACCTTTAACTCGTCAAAAAGTTGTAAAATCCTATTTTTAACCTAGCATCGTACTAAAAATGCTTTAACATCGTACTAAATCCTATAAAATTCTGTGCCAGTTTAATAAGAAGATTCAAGACTTTTATTAAGTTCTTTGAGTTGCCAGCCAATAAATAAAAAAAAATAAATTAACATATTAAAAGGAAAATAAAATTTTATCAAAAAATATATTTAAAATTTAAAAATACAATTTCTATAGATATTAAACTATTCCTGGATTAACATTCAAAATTCAACATCTAGTCAATTTTCAAAAAAAAAAAAATACTATTTTCCGTCCTTATAAAGACTTTATGCCTATACCAAAGGTTACTAAGCAAACAATCCGTACAAAACAACAAAATTGTGTTTGGGACATGCACAGACAGAGGGACAGCAAAACTGAAGGCACTTTATTTTTAAGAGCTGCATTAAAAATACAATTTCATTAAAAACATTTGATTCCAAAATAAAAATCCTAAAATCCTAAAAAAACCAGCCTTTAGACACACAAAAAAAAAATTAAGTTATAGGTAGGTATACATATCCATTTATGTAAATATCCTACAGAAATACTATAACTCCCAATGGAATTCCACTTGAGTTCTGTTAGAATATTTTATTGTTTAACTGCAGTGTGAGAGTATTATTTCTGGAATGCAATCTCCTAAGTGGTCCATTCGCAATAGCACGTGGTATAGGTATAACTGCACATCATCCTGTCTGCCTCGCTGCAATAACATCCACATCCAAATTCACCATCACCCCGCACAGAAACATCATACATACAATATCCCCCATTTTTTGGAGGAAATCTGAAAAATAGTTCCCTAGAACGAACGGTGCCAATTACTCCGTAATCCATCCATATACATACACACACACAAAAAAAAACGCTATTTCGCTACTTTAAAATTCCAAGCCATTAGTAGCCTTTTCCCATCCACATAGTGAAGGAGAAAAAAAAATATTATCATCTGCACTGCATGCAAAATCAAAAAAAAAAAATAAATTTTTTTAATATCATTTAATCGGCATTGTGTCGAAGGACGACTTCATGGAGTTGCTGGAAAAAATGTCTTTCGAATACAGAAGATTTTGGCGTGTTGGAAAATGTCAGCGGCGAACCTATATACAATGTATATTGTACATTCCTCATCGCTTGATTGCAATCACGAAAAGTTTTTTGCGATGCCTTGGAACTTCGTTATTTTTTCAAAAAGAAAACATAAAAAACCAAAGGTCCTCTATAGGGGTCTAATTATCATTTTTTTTTTTTTTTTTTTTTTTTTAGCTTTGTCCGTCCTATTCACTGTATTTTCAGCTTTATGATAAGTTTGTGAGTTTACAACACCATGTAATTTCTAATTACTATACTACAGATGGCGCCCAACGTGGGACCCGATTTGTGACAAGTAATAAATTTTAGTTTGAACTACCATAATGCACATAGGTGGTAAGGGTGGTTCAAATTAAAATGTATTGCTTGTCACAAATCGGGTCCTACGTTGGGCGCCATCTGTTATATAGCAATTAGATATAACATTCTGCTGTAAAACTAAATCCCTAATGTACATAGGTGATTAGGGTGGTTCAAAATAAAATTTATTGCTTGTCACAAATCGGGTCCCATGTTGGGCGCCATCTATTATAAAGCAATCAGATATTACATCATGCTGTAGAACTCAAACCCTAATGTAAATAGGTCGTTAGGGTGGTTCCAACTAAAATGTATAGCTTGCTACACATCGGGTCCCACGTTGGGCGCCATCTGTAACATAGCAATTAGATATTACATCCTGCTGTAAAACTCAATCCCTAATGTAAATAGGTGGTTAGGGTGATTTAAACTAAAACTTATTACTTGTAACACATTAAGTCTCACGTTGGGCGCCATCTATTATATAGAAATTAGATATTACATCCTATTGTAAAACTCAAAAAACTTGTCATAATCCTAAAAACACATTGAATAAGATAAGGGATACGTCGAGGGTATATAGACAACAACGCATGACCATCTATAAGCCTTATGGACAACGCAGCAGACAGATATGAATCATATATGCCTACATTTTTCAAGAAGGAACAAAAATATTTGACCCAAATCAATTAATGCGGAGTGTAGATATAAAAGAAAATCATCTGTTGTTTATTTTGAATCACCCTATTTTTTTTAAGAAAAAAATGAGTACAATATTCATTTAAAAATTTAAATTTGAAAGACTTGCCGTTCATATATTATACATATATAACAACGACCAGAACATTTATGCAGCTTCACCGCCACCGCGCTGCACCGCCCGACGTCCACCTATCGTTATGTCGTCGTTGTGATGTCGTGTTAGTATTTGAAAGCGTTTATCAATCAGTGTCTAAAATGTGTCGCTTAGTATTCCAATAGATGCTAAAATTTCACTTGGGTGAAATGTCGACTTGACTTTACCATTTTCTATGCTGAGAAAAAAAATAAAAATATGTGATGCATCTTTCTTGGACTTTTCTATAAAGAGCATCAGAGGAAATTTTATACCTAGTATATTTATGTACCAAGGTATAGTAGTACCTAGTTGATGTTGTTGTTGTTATCCCTTTTGAATTGGTTTGGACGTCAACGAAGATGTACAAAATACACTTAAAAATCGATTTAGCTTCTATCGCACTTTAATGGCAATTGACGTGTCATATCCGTTGAAGCTGATTTATGTTGCGGAAAGGACTATTTTATCCTGACACTCAAAAAAAAATAAAAGCCATCTATATATGTAGTTTAAAGAACCTATGGTACTTGATTTAAAATTCATTCTTTTTGACAAAAGTTACGAAGGTCCGACCAACGCAACTAAGTCTCTCCCTTTGGCTCTCAACACAAAAAACAAGAGAATTTTGTTGGCATATGAATAGGACATCTGTGTATTATAGATGGTGTCAAAAGAGTACTTTTGACCAGAAATACATTCATTTTTTAAGCGTTGAAATGATAGTTTTCGATTTGGAATGTATAAATTCCTAAAGTGGCGATGAACACTTCAGAAAAATAAAAAGAAGTTCATACCTAAGGTCAAGAATCAAGATTATAAATGAACTTTAATATATATTCACTTAGGTTTGTGGTTCTATAATTTTACCTATACTGTCTTCTCTTCTATATAAATGAAGTATTTATCTACTTAAGAGTTAGAATTTGGATTTCAATGTGAAAATATCAGAAGAACTCATGTGCTCAGTTTGACCTTTTCAAGATATAAACTAAGATTAACAATGGGTACTTTACTTACCTATCTAGCCTGAATTCAATAAAACATCATCTCGTTACTCGTTGAATTGAATTTTCGTTCCTTTTTTTGCTCAAAAAAATCAATTCAATTACATTCAAATGAATTCTATCAGTTATCTAACTCAAGACGAAAAATAAGTTTTTTTTTTTATTTTTATCAATCGATAAGAAACGCCTGGAAAGCTTTGGTTTCTTCAAAACCATTTGAATTAGTTTCGTTCATTCAGAGAAAAACGAAGAAGACGAAGACAAATACACAAAAAAAAGTTAAAATCAGAATCAAAAAGAAGAAGAAAAACTTAAAACAAACTTCATTTTGTTCAAATTGCCACCGCATCTAATTAACTCATTGATTCTGTTCATTGCATTTCTGCACCAAAAAACGACACCATTCAGCTAAAAAAAAACTTAATACAAAAGTTGAAAGAAATGAAGTATTTCTATAACCGTATTTACTTCGCTTGATTGAGTCTACATCGTACTCGTCGAAACGATATGATGAACAAGAAGAAGAAGAAGATAGTCATCCTTCAAGAATTGCTTGTATTATATTGATATCTATACAATATATGTATATAAAGATCTACATTTACACATGTACCTATCCGTATAACGGTACTTACATATTATTCGCTCATGGATAAAAGGAACGGAGTCATCATACCCAACATATAAGTAGGTATATGAAGGTACGAATACGAGTAAGTATTCTATTCAACTGTTGTAAAATGTGCATTTAGAGATATTAGGTAGGTACCTTCATATTATAGTGTGTACTTTGTATAGGGAGACGGTCTCGAAGGATGATTATATGAAAGGACATGCTCGTTCAACTTGGTGTTTTCCAGAAGACCTTTTTTTCTTCTTTTTATTCTTAATTCGAATCCGATTTCTATATGAGGAGAAAGAATTACATTTTGGTGTCTGATATAGTTGGCAGTTTGTTCTGCAAGAAAAAGCTCTCTGCTTAAAAAAAAAACTTTAACCTTCAATATCTTAAAATTTTGAAAAGCAATAAATGGATAAAGAGAAAAGAGAGCATCGCCCTATAAATCGATTCCGAAAACCTAAAACCAGTTTTATTACAATTGACTTACACATCTCCACCAATAATTTGCATTGACTATTGAAGTGGTGTTCTAATTTGCAACGGTCCCAACCAGTGATGCCAGACTTTGGGAGCAGGTTTTTTCCATAGTGATAGCCAAAAATTCCGTTTTTTTCAATGTCTTTGTGATAAATATCCCACAATTCTTACACGGTAAAATAAATCTAAAAAAAATATACATATGGACAAGAACTCGAGTGTTGGGCCTTCATATAAAAAAACCTTGCGAAATAAACTCGTCGAAAAAGTAAGAGCTGCTAAGATACAATTTTATACAAACCGTTTAATGGTCGTTTAATGTGTGGAAAAGTCTTCAAGAACTGGGTGTTAGGAAGCAACGCCATCTTTTACTTAACAACATCGACGGAAACGAATTGAATGGAAATTTCTATCTCCATATTTAGTATACTGGGGCATTAGTAACAAATGTTAGTTTAAACGACTTGCACATAATATGTCATCCTCGGTTTCTTCTTTTAGTTTTTCCGGAGTAAATGAACAAGATGTTTTAGAAGGAATACTTTCTATCAAATCGAATGCAGTGGGCGTTGATGAAATTAATCCTGTTTTTCTAAAAGCGATTTTGCCATTTTTTCTTCCATTCCTTACCTATGTTTTTAATACCATCCTAACAACTGGAATTTTTCAGCAGCAATGGAAATTGTCGAAAGTCATACCAATACCAAAAAATTCGTTATGACTTCCGACCTATCTCAATTTTACCATTCCTTGCTCTTAAATAAGCTGCGCCATAGATATAAGGTTTCTCCAGAAGTGGTAAAACCGATTTCCTCTTATCTAAGCGAAAGGAAGCAAGCCGTATGTCTTTAAAATCACCTCTCTGAGTTTTTCCAGTATCGTTCTTGAGAAGACCTTGATCATCCGGTTCTGACAAATGGATGCAAAATATTTTATAACTGTGATTTCGCTAGCAAGGCAAAATTAAAAGTAGCTTTTTACAAAACAATTCGATAGGGACAGCTATTGCCAAAACGATGGTTTTCGTTTTACGGAATTAGATACCTGAACGCAAAACTGTTAAATATCCAAAGAAACAGAGACATTTTTTTAGTTATAGGTTTATTTTAACCTTACTTACTTGGATAATTGGAGCAACTTAAACAACAGATAGTTAAACACTAAAAATTAGATGACTAAATGTCTTTTATAAGAAGGTTTATACAATAACACAAATTCTATATACTATACTACTGAAATACATCAGCCAAGTAGAAGACTTAGCACTATTTTAATGGACTTTGTTGATTTATTGCCGTTAAAAGCTATTTTGAAATGTCTTTTAGTTTTTGAAAAAATTAGGAAAAAAATAAGTTTTCCTTTAATATGACTTAAATCCGTTGTTTAAGTTGCTCCGAAGATCCTATTTCCACTTAGTATAAGAAAGTTTAAATAATATATCTACTTAGTAAGAAAGTTTTTCATTGTGAGATCATCCCTGTTTCAGAGTAATAAGCCCGAGTTAATTCCTGAAAATTCATACCTCGAGTTTACTCTTAGTTAACCTATGAAACTTACAGAAGTGTTTGAAAACACTATCAAAATAGGCTGGTCCCTACTCTGGAATAGTGTCGCCCTCTTTGATTCCTATTTCCAAAGTTTCGCATTCTGATTTCGATTTATTTTAAGGAGCACGAGTACGATAACTTGGGTACCGAAAATTGATTATTATATTATTGGTGTCAATCGTTTTTGAAAAATTTGCATTCAAACTCAACATTTTGATAAAAACACGCAAACAAAAATGTTTGGATCAATTTTTTTCAAAATTGTGAAATTTAAAACTAAATTTTCTTTCTTTTTGTGGTCAATGCTCATATATCAATTCTGAATCGAACACAAAAAACCGAAAACATTTCTAGTTTTTGAGAAAATCGAAAATTACTGAAACGACTTTTTTGAGATATTTTTAATTTGCTTGCATTGTCAGTATTAGGGCTGCGTGTTAAAAGTGAGATATGTATGGGGTGGGGGCATGCTGCCTCCCTGCAACCCCCTGCTTGGACTCACTATAGCATTTGGGGTATGTGCGATGTTCGGTGTATGCCAAATTTCGTTTGCATTTAAAGAACTTTGAATGTATTCTCTGTTTCCAATGTCAATAGCTACTAATGTTAACAGCTACATATATATTAAAATTTTTCAAAAAAAAAAAAATAAAAGCAGTTCTAGTAATTTTCAATATTCTGGAAAACTAGAAGACATAAAAGCCACAAAAAAAATGTAGTTTTATATTTCACAATTTTGAGAAAAATTGATTCAGACATTTTTTTTGTGTTTTTTTATAAATAAAAGATATTATTTTAAATAACTTAAAAACACTTATTTTATTTATTTATTTACTTAAATGCATTTCGGAAGCTATGCTTCCATCGTCAGTAAGTTTTATATAAATAATAATAAAAAAAATTTTGTTTTGATATATTAAATACAAATAACTCATTACAAACAAAAACAAACTACACAAACAAATTTATAGTGAATTTAAAATCTATTATAAAATTTTTTGAAAATTGGATCTTTTATTGGTCCATCACTATTCATTAAATTATTTCTATTTTTGAAAATGTAAAGAGATTCAAAAGCATCTAATTCATAATGATTATTTACATTGCGAATTAATTTCAAATTTTGTAAGCTAAAATTATGGTTATTCTCCAGCATGTGTTGTGCTACACTCGACTTTTCAGGTTCATTGTATTTTACATTTGCAAAATGTTCTTTGAACCTTTTTATGATTGGTCTTCTTGTCTGTCCCATATATTCCTTCCTACAATCGCTGCGTCCAATAGTATAAATTCCTGATTGTTGATTTTTCTCAATTTTATCTTTTGAGCCACTAATGACATTTTTGAGTTTTATCTCACTACACTGACTCATTTTGAAAATTATTGACACCAAATAATTTAATTTAAATGAAGGATTAAAGAACAGACTTCTGGCTTTTAAAACCGTTATTGTTTTGCATTTTAAGTATTTTCGTTGTTTTTTAATATTTGTTTTTCCATTTAAGAGGTTTTTTTTTTAGAAAATGCTTGTATTTGACCCTTCTAAAAAAAATCCGTTATCAATTTTCGGCGCCCAAGTTATCGTACTCTCCCCTTTTAAGGTTAATCCTAAATTAAAATTAAATTTTTATGCAAGATTACTTAACTTTGGTTTAATTTAGAGTTAACTGAGGCATTGAAAATCTTTGTATCGCTGCTGATTGATTGTAAATGTTTGTATCACTAACTGGTGTTACTGAATTTTTTTTTTTAAATAAGGAATAATTTTTATTTAAGTAGTTAGGTACTGATATAATAGGTCACGGGCCATAATTTTCGCCTAGTCATAATTTTTCTACGTAATATCTAAGTATATATTTTTCTCTCTGACAAAATTACTCATTTTTAGAAATTATATACAAACTGTATACTTTTTTGCATCTGATACTGTAAACTTTTACTCTTCAGTGCACATTTTTATAGTAGGAAATATGAAGAAAGAAATCTCCGACTGCGTTGCACCTGTAAGGAAAACTCATTACGACTTCAAAAGGAATATATAGGTAAAATATGGTAGGGAACACTGCTGATGTGTTAATACACGTGCAGAGGATATAATATATCTGCACAAGGGCATTATACCGGGTTATAGACATACATATTACATATATCTACATTCTCTCATGTTTTGCTTATAAAAGAAAAAATAAGAAAGAAGGGTGTTTCTTGTATTACATTCTATACATATATATTTTTCGTAGTTTAATAGATCTTATACCTATGTAGGTATTTGAGGGGAGAAACTCTTTAAAGCATTTTATTAATAGGTTGTAGCTTGTCTAGCTTACATATCATCCTATCTGTATCAGTATCTATCCTACCGCTACCATTTCGTACAGTTCAATGCACATATTATTATAATTTAGGGGCAGGGGTTGTTGCAAAAAAAAAAAGAAATAGAAAAAAAAAAAAACAAAAGTGTGGTTAGTAGCGACCGCACCAAACGAAGGAAAACTTTTTTTTTTTTTTCAACAAGAAAAATCTCATTTGCTATAAATAATGATTTTTGCATTCCAAATGAGATATGCAAGTTGACATTAATGGCAGGGAGCTAGTGGTCGTGTTATGGTTGTTGTTGTTGTTTTTTTCTGTATTTGGTTTGATATGACAGCAAACAAAATTACATCTTCCTTATGTGCGTTTGTTTATATTTTGTTGTGTTTATAGTCACAGGGTGTTTCCAATTTTATTTAGTTTTTTTACTTCAATTTTTTTTCAAATCGATATGCATTATAAAATATACTTAAAAATTGCGATACAAATCGATTTAAGGAAGCAGAAAACCCAAATATATCAAAAATAAAAACCGAGTTAGCTGTTTCTTGCATTCAGGTGACGAAATGCGAAGCCATCTATTCGTTGATCAAAAATTATTAGGTTGATAATTTAACAGCAAATTAGTCGTTAATTATATAGTTGTGAAAATTCCAATTTTGTTGTGTACCTAATATTTTCTATGATTTTTTTGGGTTTTTGCTTAAATCATTTGAATTTAAAAAAAGCACCCCATATCGAAAGGACGGGAAAACTTGATATATTGCATCAAGATTTGCCGTTAATTATAGTCTTTTTTTTATTCTCGAGTATTTGTCGACCAATTACTTACCTGCAAAACACTCAGCTCAAGCGAAACTTGCTTAAGTAAAAAATCCCGATACATAACACGTATTTTCAGTTAAATTTTATATTTTTCATAAAAAAAACTCGTTAAGTGAAAAATTAAATTTTTATTCAATAGATTATTTGTGTGTTATTAAATCGTTGTTGAGTAGGTATTCAAACTATTTTATTTAAATTTTGTCTAGGCAACTCCAAAAGATAAATTTAATTTTGTCTAGCTTTAAATTTTCGCTGAATTTAAATTTTAAATCCTTTTCACTAAGTGAATTTTTTTCACTTATCCGGACTCTGCTTAAGTGAAATTTTGTTTCACTCAAGCTGGGTACGTTTAAGTGAAAAACTTGCCTAAGTTAAAAAAAGACTTACATTTTGCCGTATCTCTTAAGTAGGTTTTACTGTATCAATTTTGTCGCGCTAGTTTTCCATATTTTTTTTTTTTTGAAATTAGAAACAAAACACAAATACTGTCTTCCTGATTGTAAAGATTTGTTTCTAAACCCCTTCGATAGATGGTTGCTTTGCTGCTTTTCTACACAAGTAAACCTTAACCTCAAAATGATCGTTGTTTAACTCTATAGGTACAGCGAAGTAAAGCCTAAAGGGCACTTAAAAATGCTGCCAATTCCGATTGCCAATTCCGATTGCCATTTTGAATTCTATAAGTGATAATCTAAGTTTTCATAGTCAACGATTATCAGGCCGCGCACAAAACTTATGTAAGTATAACTAACTGATTTGTAAATCGAAGGTATAATGTTTGGTTAAATAATAAACCATTTACACAATTCGGCTTCCGGTTATTTTTACCTTGCCGTGTATTTCATAAAAACCCTTTTAAAATGGGTTTACCCTTATCATAAGAAAATCATTAAGCACACTAAAACCTCATCACCACACTATACTGCAGCAGTCCTGAAAATTACTGATTGGCCATTTTTCTCATGCTATACCTATATAAAACCCTCTTTTCCAGCTACATTGGTTCTGGTCACAATAATTTAAATGTTCCGAATCTCTGAACGAATTCTTCATGAAGTTCATTTATCAAAATGTTTTTCCACTTTGAATACAATATGTACATATGTATGTTCCCCATAAAAAAAAAAAAAAAAAAAAAAAAACAGAAAAATGTAAATTCACTGGGGTTTAAAAATTTTTTCATGCCATTGCCTTGCCTCAATTACCTCCTTTTTTCAAGGCAATTATCATCAACTGAAAATATATATTTCAGCCCTTTTAGTTGCTTCTTTTTCTTCTTCGTTATAATCTCACTCTCTCTCAGTCCTTTCACAAAATGATTTTCTGTGAATTCTTTTTATTTTTTTTTTTTTTTTTTTTTATTCTTTATTTTCATCGACTGACGACGATGATGATGATGGTTCTTTTTCACTTCACTTCACTTCACTGCAACATTTTACCTACGTTACGCTTTTCTACATAAATTAATTAAGCATGACACATAAAAAGGAGCAACAACCAAAAAAAAAACATGTGCGGGGAAAAACAAAAGCAATCTTTTTCTACCTTACCCTTATACATGTTGTCGTATTAAATATACCAATAAGGGAGAAGAAACAAGTCACTTACATATATTCACACAGGAAATTATGATTCCGAAAAATATTTATTCATTATCCGGTCTCTTCATTTGGAATTTCAATATTATTTCAGCAATTTATTCATTATACAAGGAGCAACATTACCATCAGATGGCAAAAATTAAGGAGCATTGCAAGTTGCGGGCGCGACCAACCATGGCAAGCACTTGAGTAAGTAGAGTGGGGGTATTCGGACAATTAAAGAGTTTTCCCTTCTTCAACAACGCAGTCGCGAGATATCTTCTCTGGGTTCTGGACTAAATCTGATGAACTGGCATGGACTTTGCTGCTGCAGTGTACCTACTGTATATATATCCTTTTGTGAATCTCTGTTTTACAAACACTTACACAATGAATGTGGTAGTTTTCAGTGAGTCAGTTTAAAATGATTTCAAATGCATTGAATTGCATGTAATTTCACACGCCATAGGCTACCACAGCAGCGACCACTGGCTGCCACCCAACAAAACCCCAACCTTGGAGTACTTTAGATTGGAATTTCTGCTTAATTTGCTCCATCTCGAAAAATGCCGTTAATTACTCACTCTCAATTCTGAATAGGTTGTGATGTGAATGGTGATTAAAATGTGGTTCGTTGATAAAAGAGAATGCCACACGAGATTTAAAAAAAAAAAAAACAAAACTAAATTTGTTGAGATAAAAAAAGAATTTAATTGTACATTTGTATGCATATTTACCCACTTACAAAAAATACTTTGAACTTGCTCTAATGGAAAAAGGATTTGATTTTCAAAAGTTTATAAGTGAGCTCATGTAGAATATGAAGCTTCCATACACAGATTTTGGTACCGATATGGGCGATAATAATTAGTTTCATTTTGATTGACACCAATAATAAATTATTCTTTCTATTTCCGAACAAAGGAGTGTTTCGCTAAGTTGACGTCAGATTTTAGCTAAAGAGCTCAATCAAAAATAAGTATAGATTAACGATCTGAAATCGATGGACAAACATATGTAAAAAAAACTATTTAATTAATAATTTATTTAATTTCCCTATAACTTCTAGCAATAAAAAATCAGACTTTTGCTAACTTTACTTCAACTAAGCGAAATCATCTTTTAAAAAATTAGATAAAAAGTTGTTAAGTAATTGCTTATAATATTAACGAATAAAAATAATAAATTTTTTTCTTTGTTTGCGAAAAAAGACATTTTGCTAATTTAACGCCATGTTTTCAATTAAAAATATGTAGGTAATTTAATGACCTAAAAATTGATAGAATCAATGTTAAATGGCTTATTTTATTAAATTCCAATTTTTGATAGTTTTTTAAATTTGACTTCAACTTAGCGAAACAATTCTTTCAGAAAAAAATTTGGTTATTTGCTCAGAAATTAGTTGCTTATTATTAACGATTAAAAATAATTAATTTCTTTTTTGTTTTGGAAAAAAATGTGTTTCGCTTAGTTAACGTCATTTTGCAACTATAAATATATGTGTAGGTATATTGAATGAGCTAAATATTGATAGACACTTGAACATATTTAATATTGATATTTTTAAAATTTTGCTTTTTGGAAAAAAATCAGATTTATTTAATTATGATTTCAACTTAGCGAAACAATGCTTTCAGAAAAAAGGCTGGTTATTTGTTCAGAAATAAGTTTCTTATTATGTATTTAAGATTTAAAATAATTAATTTATTTTTTGTTTCAGAAAAAAGGGCGTTTCACTAAGTTAACGTCATTTAAGCGAAACTGAATTCACTCAAAATTATAGATAAACGATCTGAGAAAAGATAAACACTTGTAGCTATAATGTATTTCTATATTGTTTAGATCGACTGTTATTTAATTCTTCTATTAGTTTTAAGAAAAATTGAGATTCTTGTTAATTTCACTTCAACTTAGCGAAAATACATTTAGACAAAATATCTATAGATGCTTAAAAATAAGTTTCTTATTAAATGCTAATTTTGTAGGTATACAAAAATGTATCTATCATTTATCAAAAAGGTTGTTTCGCTAAGTTAACGTCATTTTAGTGAAATAACTCACTTTAAATAATACTTATAACCGATCTGAGAATAGTCAGAAGCTTGTAACTTATTAATAAATTGTGAGGACAGTTATTTTATTCTCCTATTTAGTTCTTTAACACAATTTGAGATTCTTTTTAATTTCACTTCAACTCAGCGAAAAAAATTCAGAAAAAAAGTATAAAGACAAAATTTACAAAATTTTGCTAGATTCTTAAAAATAAGTTTCTAATTAAATGCAAGTTATTGCATTTTGCTTGCGAAAAAAGATTATTTCGCTAAGTTAGGTTCGTTTTATCGAAATAACACAATTAAAAAAATTTGTTAAACGATCTGAGATGAATTAGTTGTGCGGGCAATTATGTCCTTTTCCTAAAATAAATTTTAACAAAATTTGAAATTTTTACTAATTTGACTTCAACTTAGCGAAAAAATAAAAATAAAATATGAAAAGTACAAATTAAGAGAGGTTAGGAAAAATTTTGCTTATTCTCATTTTTCTTTAGCAAAAATTTAAAATGCTTGTTTATTTAATTTCAACTTAGCGAAAAAACCATTACAAAAAAATTTACAAAGCATTAGTAAGGGTTAAGAAAAAAGTTGCTTTTTAATTACTAATTATTTACGCATTAAAAAATAATTAATTTCTCTATGTATTTACAAACAAAAGATGTTTCGCTAAGTTGATCTCATTTAATAGAAGAAACAATTTCAATCATTTGAATGTAAAGGCAAACGATGAAAAAATCGTTGTAACTATTTGAAATTCTAATTAATTTAATTTCACTATTTTTTAAGCAAAATATGAGCTTTTTGCTAATTTTAGTTAAACTAAGCGACTTAACTAGACAGAGTAATAACAAGGACTTAGAAATAATTTGCTTATAAATTACTAATAATTTACGTTTAAAAAAAAACAATTAATTCCTTTTGTTTGTGAAAAAATGCCGCATATTTCGCTCAGTTGACGCCAACTTAACAAACATCTCATTTTTTTCCTAAATAAAAAGCGTAAGTTATTTGTGATTATTAAATTGTCAGAAAACATCAGATACTTAGGTACTCAGTAAAACCACAAACCTGAAATTTGTTGCTTTTGCATTTTTTTTTTTTTGATTAAAAATCTTTTCACCGTAAAATTAATTACTCAAAATATTTTCCAAGATGGCAACCAACGAACGGCATGGCATGATGGGTTTAAGGAATTTCCGTATGACTAAAATAATATAAAATTATATTTACTGAATTATTGGGAGGGTAAATAATTTATTTTCCTTAGCGAAAGTATTTCCTTTCCTTTTATAATCTATATTATATTTACCGCCACCACCATCACCACAATAAAGATGGACAAACCTTTGTAAAAGTTAAAATTCAAAACCTGTCTTAGTCTAACCCTTGTCCTCTTATTTAGGGGTTTGTTTTTTTTTGTCTGTGTTAAATACTTCAAATCCTAATCTCTGTGCCAGTCCGATTGAAGAGAGAAACGAAACGAAAAAAAAAAATAAAAAAGTATAAATAAATCCACAAAATCAGGATAACAAAGTGCTTTACGCCCAATCCTTCCCAACCCCTTCCCACAACAACATAGAAGAACCTTAATTTTTATTTTACCTAAATATCCTTTACAATCCCCTGTTCTCGTCATTTTTCGCTTTCTGTACAGTGTACATCCTTTTTTTTTAGGTAAATGTTGAACTTTTTATTAAAATTAATATTTGTAAAGAAAATACATAAAGCCTGGCATAACTCCCTTGGGGGGTTCGAATGAAATTTCCAGGACATACATATATATAGCTAGCTGGCTGGTGATGGTCTGTCTGCCTGTGAGTTACGTTAGAGCAACCAACCTGTGCCATAAGGAAGGATATAATTTCACCATCATTCTTCTTTTCTTTCTCTTTCCATCTTTCCATCTTTTCACTCAAACATATAGAATGTAATTTGTTGGCAGTTACTGTTCATTGTCCTGTGCGTCCTATAGATAGGAAAGTTGTATGAGTACATATATAGAAAAGATACGTATCGCGTATCACACGACAAGGTATAGTATTCCATATACCCGACTCGATAGGAGCTATGGGATACTATAACCTGCTGGAGCTGGTGCTAGTCCTGCTGCTGTCTTCAATATAGGTACGAAGCTGTGAAACCAATTGCATATTCTACTCATAAAAAAAAGGTGAAAGATGGTATCATCTTGAGTTGTTGTTCATGCAATATAATAAAATGTAACTAACTAGGTGTATATGAAGCCATATAGATATAATATGTACCTACTTGGTGTAAAGATGCTTTCAAGATGTTCTTCCGTTATGACAGAGAGGTGTTGCACCAAACATGATTGAGCATAAATTACTTGAATCTTGCAGACGTTATTATATTACTATATGTAGTTTTGCTTATATAAAGAGAGAGAGAGAGAGAGAGAATGTGTAATTTCTTGGAAATTGCATTATATACCGGAAACATGTAGGTAGGTACCTAAAAAGATGATCCTGGTTTAGTTTTTTATTTTCATTACACCTAACATAAAAAAAGAAAACAGCTTTTCAATTTTCTGAGGAAATAAGGAAAAAAATTTATACTTTCAATTTAAAGTTTATAAAGAAACAAATTTGATTAACTGAAAATATGAGCAATGTAAGATTGAATGAGAAGAACAACAACGACTTGAGAAGGCTTTCGCCGAAATAAAGGAACTTTAGTTTTTCCCTCGTAAAATAAATAAAACAACATGATTATAGGGTAAAGTTGGGCAATGTGGCATCCAGTTTTTAAATTTCTTTATAACTCAAACATATTTTTCATATTTTTAGTTTTAGTTAACCTTTGGTAGAAAATAATATTAATATAACAAATTCAACGATAACCTGTATCCGTTTAATAAGCGAAATTAGAAATTTTAATAGAGTAAATGAGGTTTAATATGCAAATAGGGGCGGACGGGGCCACCGGGCAACCGGAATTTTGTCCGATGGGCCCCTGGCAGAACAAAAAGTGCATGAAAGATCCTGCAGTATTTTCTGCTCTTTTAAAAGAAAACTTTCTAATAAAATTAAATTTCTATAAGGGCCTTCCAGTAAATATACAGCATTTGTGGCCCCAAAGGAATCTCATGAAGCCCCACACAGATCTGTTAGGGGCCCCCACAATGAGGATAAAGGTGTTGGGTCCCTACAAAATTATTTAAACGAAACCTATAGTTTACCAGATGGGGCCCCCCACTAATTATAACTGAGCTGTTGTAGTCCTAATGGGGCCCTCACAGTACTCTGAGACACTTTAAACGAAGTTGTAGTTGGGGCGGTAACGTTAGCAGGCCCCCGAATTACTCTTAATAAGCATTATATTCTATAGGTTTTTTAAGTACCTAGTTACCTACTCTCAGTTCGTTTAAAGGAAAGTTTTCATACAAAATTTCGGTAGAAGTATAGCAAACATCAATTATAATAACAGTAATGTTTTTAAAAATCAAGTTATATTTTTCGTTAACATTTTTTATTTATGGCTTCAATTATATACTAAACGATTTTTTATAGTCGTTTTCGGAGCTAATTCTTTTTCACTCCTACCCATAGCACCATTTTTTCATTTTCTCAAAAACGGTTCAACTGATTTTGATAATTTTTTTCATAGAGAATGTTTAAAATTTTTTTTTGAGAACTTAATAATTCGAAATTCTTTTAATTTTTTTTATTAAACTTAGCACCCAGCATTTTTTAAAAATTGTCTAGCAAATGTTAAATAAAAATTATTCATATATAACCAAAAATAACAGTATAACTCCCATACAAGTGTTTAAAAACTGACAAGGAAAATCTCATTTTTCTCAAAAACGACTCCTACGATTTTTATTCAAAGTGTTATGTGAGCTAATATCAGTACGATCTACCATAATATTGGGAAAAAAAGTTAAGGTATCTATCGATTAAAAACGGTATCTCCCATTGAACCATTTTGTTTGGTTTTCGACTTTCTCATTATCTGTTGAACCGATTATAATGAAGTTTCATTTTACATAAGTGCTTCTAATAAGTTTGAATAATTTCACATATCAAAATTTTCAAAAAAAAAACAAATTTGGGTTTTTATATTTTTTTGAAAATTTGTTATTTTGAAAATGGGTACCTACCTAGATGATTTTTTTCCAAAATAATATTTTTAACTCCTCATTAATAAATATTAAAAAATTGCATACCTACTAATTTTGGGTCTTAAAAATGTTTTCAAAATTTTGTATATGTATATATGTACCTATGTACTAGATAAAAACATCCTTTTTTTACAAAACCGCTCCAATGATTTTTTGCACATAAATTGAAATTTTTGTAAGAAATCAGATGGTGTACTCGCGTTCGTGTCAAAACAATTTCAGAGGTTATTTAATCAATTTGTTTCTAATGTTATTGATTTTTTTTTAAACAAATTTTCAGTCTAAGCTGTAAGTTCGATACACAACACGGTGTTTTTTAATTGTTCATATTTGTGTAATCACATAATACTACCTTAACGTTTTTGGCAGGTGCATAAAATATAGGTTTTATTTCCACAATGATGATCGTACATAAGAGCTTGTACGTGCGATCCAGTCGTGCATTTTATTTTGTTTGATTTTATACACTTTCCTTCATCTGAATAAATAGGTACAGTATTTTACAATTTTTTTTTTCAAACATAGTCCGGGAATGTATCATTTGATACCAGTTTTGAGGGCCAACAATATCATACGAATGAAGGAAGGATTTCTTTCCAATATTCCTTTGCAGTTATTTTAGAAGTCTGAAACTCAAGTTCGATAGCGCAATAGTATAGGTAACTTATTCCCAATATCATAATACTATCACTAGGGTGATTCAAAAAAACAGTTTTCTTATGAGGCTTGAAACCAATTAAGAAGTCGCTATCAGCGTTTTTTTAATAATTTTTGAAAATCTGAATTTTTCTCAAATGTTAAAAGCTGCATAACTTTTCGAGTTTTGGTGCTAAAAGCATGAAATTTTCAGACATTGTTCATAATTTTATTTTTTACCATCTGCTGTCAATATCAAACTTTTTTTTTTCAATATTTTTGCTTCAATGCGTACCACAATAAATTTTATTCCATTCTGCCCAAAAACATGGAAGATAGCTTTTTTATGGGACACGTTAGATACTGTTAAAATAATGAATTTTACTTTTTTTTACTCAAAATACATAATAAAATTTAGGTAGAAATTCCTTTATTGACTACAAAAACATGAAAACAGAAAAAAAAAATTTATAAAAAGAAAAAAGAAAAACACGAACTAATTTGTTTGTTTTTTTATTTTTTATAATCCTTTTCCACTTTATTTGGATGCATTTCAAGCTGTCATGCAGCCCATCATCAGCGAATTACACTCGGTACTCTCAAAATACATGTTTCAATTTTGTTTTGCATTATTAAAATCTATTTTGTTCATAAACTGCAATAATAATTTTTTGGGCCCCAAAACATATTTTTTCTCGAATAACAAGTTAAAATATTGACCAAACTGAATCTTATCTAATTCTACCTAAAAATGTGCAACATAACATTTTTTATCGACACCCTATTATATAGAATTTTACCCATAAATATAATCACAGTCCCCCAAAAACCTTTTAGGGATGTGACCCTGTATTATATTATATTATTTGGAACTATATTAATAATTTCGGGTCGACCCGAAATTGGTGCAAAATCGGTGCAAAACTATTTCCGTCACTTAATTCGGACCGAAATTTAACGCTAATTTTGGGTCGACCCGAAACTAAATTAATGAGAATTTAATTTCGCGTCCACCCGAAATTAAATTTTAATAAATAATTTAATTTCGGGTCGACCCGAAACTAAATTCATATGAATAATTTAATTTGGGGTCGCCCCGATATTCAATATTTAATACCATTCTGGGTCACATCCCTGGTTCCATCATCGTAACAGACATAACATTAAGTTTGATACGAAAACCTCGAAATTTGTTTGTACACAGAAACAATAAACTTGCTTTATGGTGGAATTATAAAAATCCAATTTTTCTTTATGAAAATCTTTTAAATTATGAACATCTTTGAAGACTATTATTTAATCGGTTGTTAAGGTCGGAATTGTATCAGACATAGACAATTTGTATATTTTCAGTTATCAAAAATATTGTGAACTGTAGTTTCGCATAAACTGTGTCGTTAAATATCATTTATTTGTCCAATAAAAAAAAATTTTATACTGTTATTTTTAATGAACAAGAAAATTGAATTATCGGTTAAAGTCGTAGGTCGGTAATCTTGGCAAGGTATCGAAATGTTACCAATCGCAAAAATTTGCAAAAATTGCTACGTTAAATGTTACTTTTGCATTCAACAAACAAAATCTTTATATACTTACATAGATTCATCGTTCTGTATAAGCAAGTCTCCTCAAGCGAAATAAGAGTCCCACACAGAAAAAAAGTATTTTAACAAAATGTTATTTCATGTCAATATCATAAAATATATTTCAAAATTTCAACAAAAAATATTGTGTCATCGACTAGGTATATGTTTTGGAGGTTTTCCACAACCACAACCATGACAATTTATTCAAATCTAAATGAATCTGAATCTGAGAAAAGAAAATTGGCATGTCAGTCAGACAGACAGACAGACAGACATCCACATCATATGCAAAGTGCCAATAATATACTCGTTCTTCGTATATACATATAAAACAAAAATGACGATTCGAATGCCTCTGACAGTTCTGCAAAGGAATAAAATTATGTTTCGATGTTTGCTGTGGGTATATAGTTATACAATATTCTTGGACAGGAAATCAAAGCAAAAAAATGCACAGAAAAAACAAGAAATTGAAAAGCATTTTATAAGGAAGAGGCACAAGAAATTGAAAAGATTTCAATTGAAAAAAAAAAAAAAACGAAACCATGATAAACAGAACCAACTGAATATAGTAAACCGCACTTTATATAGCTGACTGCTGAGTGGAAGTGAATGCAAATCACATGAGATGGTGGGGAGAGAAAGGGGCATGTGGACTCTTCAGTTCCGATTTCCAATGGCATAGAAAGACAATGACAATGACCAAACAAAAGTGTTTGAGATAGCCATAGATTAATTAATGATTAAAATATGTATCCCTAAATCGTTGCCAGATTGAAATTTTATATATAAATATTTCAAAATCCTTCAAACGTCAAGATTTTTAATTTTTTTGTTTCTTTTTAATATTCAAACAAAAGTTGGGAAAATAAGTTTAAGGTAGGGTAAGGTCAGGTAGTAGCTAGTGGCGTAATGATTTGTGCGTAGGCCAGATACGCCAAATTTCTTGGGTTCGATTCCCAGTCTTTGCCACCTAGAAAAAACCGAAATGTTTTTACTCCGGTTACTGCCTCTTGGGAGGAGTTGACATATCCTCCAAGAGTATCTCTTGTCATGGAAAAGTGCTTTGCACCTTAGTCGCCCAGATTCGGCAGAAAATTGTAGGTCCCCTCCATTTCCTGCCAATAATATACACAGAGGAATGGTTAAGAATTTTAAATCACTAGGCCTTGGTTCTACACGAGCTGTCGTACCACCCACCCAATTTATTTTTTTTTTTAAGGTCAGATTACGTTGGCTGCCAGAATGAGACCATTTTAAATTTCAGAATCCCATAATGTTTTAAAATTCTGTGAGACCATAATTCTATGTAAGAAAATTATGTATTTCAATATCCTGTAAATTATATAAAAAGAAAAATTAGGTTTTGTTCATTATTCTTTATGTCCCAAGATTCTGTTTCCAAATTCTCTATTTCGATATTCTGTAAATGTAAAATTTTGTTCTAGAATATTCTAAAAACCCAAAATTTTGTATTTGAAAATTCTGTAAATAATAGAAGAAAATTTTGTATGCGCTGAAATTTGGTAGGTATTCGAAATGTTTGTATTCCAAAATTCCATAAATCCATAATTCTGTATTCTAAAATTTTGCATTTCAAAATTCTTTAATTCAAAATGAAAGAAAAATTTCATATTGGATTTTTACTTTTTTTTTTTGAAAATTTCGACTTTTTTGAAAATTTTTGACATTTTTCAAAAATTTTGACATTTTTAAAAAAATTCGATTTTTATTTTTTATTTTTTGACTTTTTTCAAAAAATTTTACTTTTTTCAAAAATTTTGATTTTTTCAATTTTTTTTTATTTGTTGAAGTTCGATATAGGTATTCGAAATGTCTATTCCCAAATTCTGTAAATCCATAATTGTGTATTAAAAAATTCTGTATTTAAAAATTTTGTAAATTATAAAGAAAAAATTCAGTTGCGGTAATAATTCTGTATGTGCCAAAATTCGGCTTCAAAAAATCGGAATTCCAAAACTCTATGAAATTTAAATTTTATTAATTTTAAATTCTATATTCGAAAATGTTGTATTCCAATGCCAATTCATTAAATCTAAAATTCTGTAATTAGAAATTCTGTGTATGTGTATAATAATTTTGTACACCAAAATTCAGTTTCCGTAATACTGTATTTAAAATTCTTTAAATTTAAAATGTCTGTATTCCAAAATTCTATAAATTTAAAATTCTGGACTATAAAATTCTAAAAAAACAAAATTTTATATTGGAAATTTCTGTTGATCCAAAGTCCTAAATTTCAAAACACTGTAGGTATACCCAAAATTTTGTATTTCAAAATAATTCTGTAAAAGAAAAATGATGGTTTCAAAAATTCTGTATATCAAAATTCTATTAATTTTCATTTCTAAATTTAAAAACTGCTGTATTCCAAACAATGTGTTCAAAAATTCTGTATTTCAAAATTCTGCATTACAAATATATGAAAATACAAAATTTGTGTATTTAAAAATTCTTTTTATCCAGAATTCTGAATTTCAAAACTCTGTAGTTATTCACAATTTCGGTATTAAAAAATTTTGAATTCCGGTATTAAAAAATTTTGAATTCCGAAATTCTGTAAATTATAAATGAAATTTTGGGTTGGGATCATAATTCTGTATGTGGAAAAATATGGTTTTAAAAATTCTGAATTCCAAAATTCTAAGTTTCAAAATTCGGTTAATTTAAAATTCTGCATTACATAATTCTTAAATCTCTAAGATTTTGTAAATCCAAAATCCTGAATTTCGAAACTCTGTATTCCAAATTAAAATTCTTTTAACTTAAAATTCTATATTTCAAAAAATAATGTATTCTAATTCCAATCCTTAAAATGTAAAATTATATTATATTTGGAAATTCAGGAGTTAAAAATTATATATTCCAAAATTCTGTAACTAATAAAAGATTGATTATTTTGATAATAAAAAAGTGTGAATTTTAAAATACAGAATTTTGAGATACAAAACTCAGACAAATTTTATTTGCCTATTGCCTACTAAGTTCTTATTAGAGCCGAAATGAGCTTATTTCAAAATTTGGAGAAAAAAATGTTCCATTAAATTTAAACATTCAAACAAAATATTTTAAATGATAAAAATAAGCGTCTAAGATATTATAATCGTGCTTAAGTTTAATTTAAAGTCTATACCTATTTTAAACTATTTTGAATAAACTTAAATTTTATAAAAAAAAAATTAAATAAATTTGAACTTTATTTAAATTCAATAAAAATAAATAAAAAATGTTACGTGCCATATAATTTTAGAACTATAATTTTTTTTCTTTTATCTACCTTAATATTTTTAGGTGTATAAGATATAGATACAAAGATATCCGACTCTTTTTAATTATCTTGAGTGATTTTAGTTCCTTTTGTGAAGACCTATATAGAGGTATCTTTTCTTTTTTTTTTTTAGGAAAAAAATCAAATAGTTTTTCAAAAGGGTTATCCCGCATATTTTGTTTTAGAAAGAAAAATAGTAATATGTTGATGGGCTTTGAATTTGACTATGTGAAGAGGGTTACCTTTGATATGTCAATTATTTAAAGACTAAATAAAGAAATGAGAATGTTCTTTTATTTTGTGTTAAAGGAAGCTTTTTTGTAATAATATCAGGTTCTTTGATAACAGTTTGTAGTAATTATGTATTTATAAAGGAAGAAAAATAGATCGACAACGGAAATATAGGCTGCCATTCTAATGGAAAAATGGAAAGTCTTGAAAGGTAATAATCTATTACTTACAGGAATAGAGTACGAAAAGAATATATGGTTTTACCTTTGTGAAAGAAGAATTTGGTATCGTGTTGAATGAAGATTTTCAAAATTTCTTCTTCAAGAAATATATGCAAGTATGAAATTTTTCCTTATACTGCGCCAATATATAGGTGTTTTCGGAAAACTGATGCGGCCTTTATAAATGCCTGTCTGTTTGTTTTGTACGAATCTCTCAATTACTCAAGCTTCTTAGGGATTGAGAAAATACAGACAAATGAACCTACATAATAACCTTGAAAATACTGTCCTCGCACAAAAATACCTAATCATACAAATTATTTCATTTCCTGAAACTTTGGTCGTGAGAACATTCCCTCTCAAACCAATAAATTTGGAGATATATGTAGTTCAAATTGCATTGCATTTTTCAAAAGGGTGGATTTCGCCAACAGGGTTTTGGCGTCCCGAAAACCTGTGACTTTTCTAAAAGTCCATTATATGTTATGCAAAAAAATAAGCCTTCTAGTATTTTGTTCCACAAATAAAATTGACTAAATTTTCTTTAGTTACTACAAGAAGAGAAAAAAGTAATTGAAAAATATTGCTTCGTTCCAAAATTAAAATATTAAAAAAAACCACCGTTGAGTCCCACATTTTATAATAAGGAAGCTATGAAGTGGAAATATTGTGATCTTTTAGTCCAAATCATAAAATTGTCAAACAAAAATCAAGAAAAAAAAATATAGGTACCTACAATAGAAAAATTTTGGCATAATGTCTATAACCACTATTTACATATTTGCATACATAAAAGGTAGTATATGCAAAATTTTGTCTTAACCAAAGGATATCCTATATATATATCCAATGCCATATAATGCATGCATCCTAGAACCAAAACCAACGACCTATACAATAACATTCTATAACCATGTAAAGAGAATAAAACTTTAAGTCCCATTCAGAAAGATTCCGCATCACTGATTCTATAGTGTTCCTTGCATCAAATTCTCATCATCATTGCCAAAAAGTTTTCCAATTTTCTTGCTCAGCAGAGGCGAGGAATTAAAAAGTCATCAATGTTGCTTTTGTGTATGTGTATGATGTTGTTGTTGTACTGTATTTCGACAACAAGATGGATACTTTTTTGGCAAAGGAATCCAATTCTACGCGAGTTCCGTTGTTACAAAGTTGGAAAAAAAAATAAAATCAAACATTATCGGTGCCAAAAAAAAAAAAAAAAAAACGAAATAGAAGTCGAGATGAACGTTAAAGTCTTGTGATCCTGAGTCAATTGCAAAATAATTGCAATCTTATTTCTTTTTCTATTTTTTATATATATGTGATGTGATGTGCAATGTGCTGCCGCAATGCACATCCTTTTTAAAGCACATCCCTTTTATTTCTTTCATGATAGGAGAAATACCAAATTAAATTTTCTAAAAGACAAAGGATATTATAGAGATTGAAGAAAACTTCCTTAACGATTTTTTGTTTCATTTCCTCAATAAAATTCTAGAAAATTAAATACAAAAAATACAGGAAGCAATAAAATATGATAAAAAAAAAATAAAAATAAAAATAAAGCAAGAATACGAAAATAGATAAATATATAACATTGTTGTTGACGAACGGGTGAAGCCAATCCATTATCCTGTTTATATAGCTTAATTCTTTTTGCTGTTAGGACAGGGGCGCTATTATAGCTACAGTAAAACCCGCTTAAGAGAAACTGCAAAATGTCAGAGTCTTTCTTTCATTTAAGCGGATTTTTTACTTAAACGAACCCCGCTTAAATGAAAAAAAAATCACTTAAGCGAAGTCCAGATAAGTGAAAAAAAAAAAAATTGCACCTAAGCAGATTTAAAAATTCCAAAAAAGGGTTCTCACATATCAGAAATTCAAATGGCATTTTCGTGAAGAAAATTTGGTGGAGGTAAAAAATAAAAAAGAAGTAAAAGCGTTCAGCAAATTTTTTGTTCTGTTCTATTCATTTTTTTTCACTTAAGAGAGTTTATTTTAATGAAAAATATTAAATTTAACTGAAAATATGTTTCAGGTATTCGGGTTTTTCATTTAAGCGAGTTTCGCTTAAGCGGAGTGTTAATAAGGTAATTGGTCGATAAATACTCGGGGTTGAAAAAAGTGTTTCAGTTAAGCGGGTTTTTCTCTTAAGCGGGTTTTACTGTACTACTTTTAAAAAAGTAATGTCAACACCAACCTTTTTTTTAAACCAGAAATCTATAATTTGTATTTATAAATCAAGTTGGCTCAAAATTTTAAACGATCGTATTAAAAAAAACATTTTTAGTATGATTCTAGGTTAAAACAGGATTTTTTAAACTTTAAACGAGTTGGCATCGTAAAGTATTTACCTATATTTTTAACATTTTATTAAAGTTAAAATCAGCAAACACCCATTATTTTTCTTTTAAGTGTCATACTTACTTCAAATGCACAGTACACATATCATTAGCGTTTTCATTTTGATTCAGTTTTGCGCATCTGTCAAAATCGAACAAAATGGCGGATTCAGTAATCAGAACCTATGAATTTTGCGGGCACTCGAACAGCCATTTTTTATTTTTGACACTTCCAACTTTGACAACCTGCGCGATAACCTTTGATTTGTGTACTAAGCTTCAAATATCACTTAAGCAATTAAAAATTTAAATATGGTATATTTACTTACTTGTTTGCATGAACTGTCACAGCCCTATTAATAAAAAAAACTTTTATTTCACCTTTATTCCACGAGTTTACTAAACCATGGATTAAGAGTTAAGCTATGGGTTAAAATTTCCCATTAATAAAAACAAAATGTTCGTGGAATAAATAAAGTGACGTTTATCAAAAAATCCCTTAAGAAAATCTATTGCAATAAGCAAAATGCTTGTTTGGTAATTTGAAATTTTCTCCCAAGGTTCTTATTTTTATCAAAAATTAAATTTACAACTTGTATTTATTAATTTCAGAATAAATTTGACACATCTGGTTTTTATTTCTTGGTTAAACTATCTTCTTCGGGGGTTTAGCTTAGTAAACGTCACTTTGTAGAAATTTTGTTTTATAATTAATATTTGCTTACACTTACACTTAACTTAGTCCACGAAATAAGGTTTAACCCTTCGCTATTCCACGTTTATTAATTTGGCCGTCAATATTTTAGTCGTGTTTAGCTGGAGTTAATAAAGAAAATATGTTTAATTTGATACTAAAGTTAAAAAAAAACTTTTAAAACTAAGAACATTTTTATTAAAAGGGCTTTAAATTTGTTTGTTAATATCTCTTATGTTTTATCTTATTACCATATTATTCACTCGATTGATCGTGATTAAAACCGCAATCCATAATGTAAAAAAAAATTAAATTTACATCCGAAATTAAGTTTTAATCTAGATTTATTGAGTGAAAAATAAGCTGACCACACCGATGTCTGACGAATCTCAAATTTGCTTGAAAATTTTAAATTTTTGATTTTTCCTTCGTCTATCGAGAGTGAGACGCCTGTCGCCTTTATAAAATACTCATCCAGCCTTACCTATTCTGGCGCTCCTGATATTTTATGTTCGTTAAAGAAAATAGAAAACCAATGGAAAAAGATATACCTAGTACATGAAAGAATGAATCGATTAATTTTTTTTGTTATTCTGTGTGAAGAATGTGTACTTTTCGATGTAAGGACTACAGCGATCTATCATCATTCATCACTCTGTTCTCCATGCATTTTAGTTTATCTATATATGAATATGTGTGTGTGTGTATGTGAGGATTTTAGTAGTGTTGATAAAAAGTGCTTTCTTTGCAGATTTAAGTTGAATCACATAAACAAGAAAGAAAAAAATATAGGAACACCAAAACCAAACGAATTGAAATCGATGAATGAACGACAATTGAATATTAAATTCGTTGTTTTACAGTCAAAGCTCTACTTTAGGAAAAATTCTTTGATTTAAAATTTCAGTATTTATTTAAAAATTTGTTTGTGTTTCTTTGAATTTTGTATTCAAAAAAAAGTTGAGTAAATATTTAAGAAAATAAGAAATTAAAAAAAAAATAATTATATTTATAAAACTAAAAAAGAAATGGTTGGGTTCGATATCCTGCTTTTTACAGTTCCTTTTTTAAATCCCGGTTTTTATAATTCTGTTTTAAAAATCCCGTTTTTTTTTTAATATGGTCTCTTATAATCCCGTTTCTTACTATCCCGTTTGTGGTTTTAAAACTTTTTTCAGGATTTTTGAAAAACGAATTTAAAAAACGGGATTCGAATACACTTCCTAAAAAAATTACCACTAAATATGCTTTCTAAGTTCTGATGGTTTAACGCGACTTACTATTGGCCTTAGCTAATTTCTGTCCTTTTTTACCAATAAAACAAATTATGACCATAAATAATATGTTGTATTCCAGTATTATTAAATTACCTAGCTATATCCCTTCAAATTTAACGGAAATGATAGTAAAGTTTGAAACATGGTTATCAGTCCTTTTTTTAAATTTTTTTTTTGAAAATTTGTATTGAAAAACCTTTTATTATTAATTTCTCGTTGTTTTCTCCTCATAATTTATTGATCCATTGTATTTTATTTGAAGCTCATTGGAAATTGGAACATATAGAGAGTTTTTACTGTGTTTTGTTTTAAAAGTACACACACACACATCCCTCTTGTACAGAGTAGAGTAAGTACGAGCTCTTATATGTCTCATGTTTTAGGGATCTAAGTCGAATTTTTTTTCTATTCTATTCCATGTTCCTGCTGTGACAAATTATTGCAAAAATTCCTTTCAACTATACGAGTATAAGCTATTGAAACTGATGTCGTTTCGTTGAGATTTCTTCTTTATTTTTTTTCTTATTTTTCTCTTCTAAAGGCATTCTGAAGATTTTGATTTAAAATTTTTTTTTCTATTATTATTTTCTAAACTGTTAGAAGTTTAAAATTGATTCTTGGAATGTTTTTCACTTAAATTTTATATGACAAAGGCTTTGTATCTTAAAGTATGTATAGGTATACCTACGTTAGAAGACTTTTGACGAATTTTTCAATATGTGATGATTGAAAATACTTAAAAATAATATTAATTTGATTGAAATCAAAGATTTATATGTATTTACATAGAATTCAAGAGTATACCTACTTACTTATTTGCCTATATATTAGGTTGGAAGAAATGTTTTAACAGTATCTAGCGTTTAAACAAATTTATTTAAGAACTGTGAGAATTTTTACTTTTCCATCACCAATTTATATATTCCTTTCAGGAATTTCGATTTTCAAGATGCTTTACACAGATTTTGAAACAAATTATTATTGTGACGAAAAAACTTCCTCAAACAAACAGATCTAATTGACATTGCGATTGACAATTATCGAGAAATGTCAGATTGGTTTATAGAAGAGCACAGCAGCATGGTTCGCTTTGGGTTAAATGTCTTTGTAAATTAAAGTCAAATAGATTTGTTGGTTAATTTCATTTTGTTTGTGGAGTACGTGTTATGTGTGCACCACATTAAAAAAATATGCAATAAATAATAATTTAATACATTGAATTTGGAAACAATTCTGAGGCTAGATTTATAGTTTCTAGTTTGTGTCACACCCGTAATAGGTTGATATTTCAACACTTAAGCTAAATGTATTTTAAATTTTGTTGTTTCTTGTTATTGTAGATATAGAATAAATAGCGCAAAGATTTTATTCAACAGTAATTTCCTTTATATTCGAATTTAATCTACTTTTAGTGGGCAAATGTCCCATTTTAAAAATATGAAATTTGAGTAAGAAAAGCGAGAAAGTATATATCTAATTCTAATTCTATTATATCGTATGAGTTAATTTTAACAGTTCTATGACAAAAAATTTCCATTAAAATTTCAATAGGTAATTATATTTACTTCATGTGTTTAAATCATACTCGGAGACACCCGTAACACTAACTTGTCACATACGTTACAATTTAAATCTTACATTTTGGATATTTTTTCCTAGTTTCCTTCTCTTTTCTCATAGATGTGATACTCAGTTCAACTTTTTATAATTAAATATCTGAAAATGAATGAATGACATTTTAAATAAGGTTTCTTAAGCAATATTTTACACCTGCATTCTAAATGTCACTACCGCAACGCAACTCTGAAATGGATCCTTTAACTAAACTTTAAAATCAATATAGTAACCTATTTAAATTACTAAATAAAGTGTAAATAATTTATAAAATTCGAAACACTGAAACTAAACATGAATTATCTTTAATCAGTGAGTTAAGTTTACGATCTTATTAATAAGATAAAATCATTTCATATTTATTAGCTAATAAATTTTGAGAATTTCTAGAACAAAAAACAAGTTAATATTTTGAAGCTAATACAAAATTATGGCTCAATTATTATTTCTGTCCAAACAAAAATTCCATTTCGGCCCAACTTTTCACATAAAATGACTGAAGTTTTTAATGATATGGTAGCTTTCAATCATTGAAAAAATAAAAATTATTTTATGCGGAATCTTGGGTCAAAATGAGAAATTTTTTGAGCTAAATATAATAATTGAGTCATAACCTTCATTTTGGCATATAAATAAACACTGATTTCCCTTTCTTAAGGCTATAATCTTAAGGCTATAATTGGCCCCTAATTCACTCAAGTGCGATAGGAACATTAACGAGTTACATAATTATATGAGTTAGAAAGAAATTTTTGCCTACGACTATTTCATATTTACTAGCTTCTATGAAAAAGTATGTGTATAAAATTGAGCAAATGTGTGCTTGTAGTACAGACAAAATAAAGGCTCTGCCATAACCAACGCGAAACATTCGGAACGACGACGAAACTTTCGGCTTTCAATATATTCTACATGTGATTCGCTTAATAGCATCGTGCGTCACGTTGGTGTGGATAATGTACTGTGATTGATCAACCTGTAAATATATTTTCACAAGCAAAAGCGTCGTCGTGCGGCGGGTGTCGCACCGAATTTGGCGACTGCAGAGTTCTTGTTGAATGCAGTAGAGTTTCATTAAAATTTTCTATAAATAACGTCTTATTAGCAGTTAATTGTTTATTTTATTTTTATTATTTATTTTTTATTTTATTTTTTATTTTTATTTTAAACTTTATTTAGCTAAAAAAAGCTATTTAAAAATACATATTTTTATCTTAAAATCTATTTTTAACATATATTTTGGTTAGTCTTTTAAATTTATCTATATTGAATTCATTCTTTATTTCATTTGGTAAGCTATTAAAAATAGATAATCCTCTATGCATTACCATATTCCTAGTTCTTTGGTTTCTATAGTTTAATAATCTAAAATCATTTGCATTTCTTAGTTGATAAGAATGGACTTCATTTACATAAGTTAAATTTTCACATAGATAATTTGGCAAGAGGTTAAATTTCATTTTATAAACAAATAACAAAACATTAAATATAATTCTTTGGTTAATACTGAGCCAATATAATTGTCTTAACATGTCTTCTATGTGCGTCAGTCTATTGCACAACAAAATTACTCTCATTCCTTTATTTTGAAGTTTTTGCAAGCGATTCATCATTGTGTTATTGCACATAAATAAGATGCTAGAACAATACTCAAAGTGAGGTTTAAAAATAGTATTATAAACATTTATAGCAGTTGATTTTGAAATTCTTTTTCTGATTCTACCAAAAAAGTGAATTTTTTTGGCAATTTTCTTACAAATATAATCAACATGAGAGTTAAAACTTAAACCATTATCAATCAAGACTCCTAAGTATTTAATCTCACTTACTATTTCAATTTTTTGATTATTTATGCAAATATCACTGTTTGATTCACCATTTAAAACCATTGCTTTTGTTTTATTGATATTAAGTTTCAATTTGTTCATATTGAACCATCGTTGCAAATTTTTTAAATCATTATTTATCTTTATAATGCATTCCTCAGCAGTGTCTCCTGAAGCAAAAAGAAGGGCATCATCGGCAAACAATACCAGCTTGGACAATTCAATAACTTTTTCCATATCATTTATGTAAACTAAGAACAAAAGGACTCCAAGCAGAGATCCTTGAGGTACTCCACAATTTATATCTATAGAGTCTGAAAAACAGCTATTTATCTTAGTTTTTTGCCTTCTTTGGTATAAATATGATCGAAACCAATTTTGTTCGTTTGCCCTAATGCCATATTTCTCTAGCTTCATTAAAAGAATATCTCTATCTACTGTTTCAAAGGCTCTTTTCAGATCCAAAAAAACTGCAACAACTATCTTTTTGTCATGTATTTCAATTTTCCATTTAGTTATTATTAAATTTAGAAGAGATTCACAATTATGGTTTTTCCGGAATCCTGATTGATAATGTGATATAAGATTGAATGATTCTAAGTATTTTTGCAATTGTATGTAAACTACTTTTTCAATAATCTTACTCTCTAGTGGCAACATATTAATAGGTCTAAACTCTTCTGCGTTTTTGGTGTTTTTAACTTTAGGAATTGGTACAATAGTTGATTCTTTCCAACAATCTGGAAAAATTCCTTCAAGAATTGAATTATTTATTACCTTTGTCAATAAATTCCCACAGATTTCAAAAGTATCTAAATACATTCTAATATTAGCATAGTTTGTATCTTTTTTGTTGTTCATCAATTTCATAATTTCTTTTAATTCTAGTGTGTTTATTTGTTTGAACTCAAATTTAATATAATAATAATCATCTATTTGATTTACATACTCAATATCTTGTATCTGGTTTCTAATTTCAGTTATACTTTTTACAAAAAAATTATTCAATACATTAGCAATATCAATATTATTTCTATACTCTGTATTATTATGATAAATTTCTTTTATTTCTTTAGGTGTTTCCCTAAGTATTAACTGTTTAATATTTCTCCACATAGTTTGTTGATCTCTCGAACTATCAATTTTTCTCCTAACGAAGTTGTTTTTTGCGGTCTCCAAGGCAGTTTTAAAACGGTTTCTTTTCATCTTATACGAATTCCAATCATTTTCATCAGCAGACAATTTCGCGATATGATATCCTAATATTTTATCGTTTTTTAATGTTCTTAAGTTTTCAGTAAACCATTCGTTCTGATTTTGCTCAATGGTTATAGTTTTCATAAATATTTGCAATACACTTATGAAATTTTCACTAAATTTGCTAGCAAGTGAATTTACTTCAACATTATCTTGTTCAAAATAAAAGTTTTTAGTTTGCAATTCATTCAAAAATTGTTCACTGTCATATTTCAAAAATGTTATTGATTTAGGTTCTAAAGTGATATCGGAAAGAACTTTGATTTTTACTAAAATGCTTTCATGATCACTGATTTTCAATTCACTCACCGTATTTGCTTTTATGTTTGTCTTGTCGTTTACAATTACATAATCGATTAACGATCTTGAATTCTTTGTGATTCTGGTGGGTTCAAAAACCATCTGATGAAGCGCATTGTCTTTAAATAAAGTACTTATTTGTTTTTTGAATGAATTATTTTTAAACCAGTCTATGTTAACATCTCCCATTATTATTAAATTTGAATTATGAGCAAAGTTGGAACTATCAACCCAATTTTCGAAATAATTTAAGAAAATTGTTTCACTATAGCTAGGAGATCGGTATAGACCAGCAAGTACAAACATTAAATTTTTGTGTGACACTTTTATCAATAACCACCATATTTGCTTTCCAATAACAATATTTTGCAACACTTCATAGTTCCAACAATCTTTAATGTAAAAAACAACACCACCTGTATATGTAGATATGGATTCGCATCTCACTACACTATAATTTTGAACTTCAATTTCTTTATTTTCATTTGCACTTGTTATATGGGTTTCGGTCAGACATATGAATTCAAAATTATTCTCATTTATAATGGTTTCAAGCTCACTGAAGTTATTTATCAATCCCTGAATATTTAGACACAAACATTTAATTTCTGATAATTGCTAGTAGTTAATTTTACTTCTCTCAGATTGTAATTGCCTTCTATACGCCGGGCAATCTATACTTCTTGTATCGTGATCAACATTTATGTTGTCAAAATTTGTTTTTGTTTTAACTCTACTGCAATTTATACACTTAATAATCTCACTTGTGCACTCTTTTACTTCGTGGTTTGTTTCTCCACATTTATAACAAATTTTTTCACTCGTGCAGTTTTCTATTTTGTGATTAAATCCTAAGCACTTAAAGCATCTTCTTACGTTCACTTTTTCATAAATAACACATCTATCATACTTAATATAAACAAACTTTTCATCCATCATTTGTTTGAAAGCTTCCTTATCAATTTCTACAAGTACATTATATATTGAACGATTTTTAAATGATTGATACACTTTAATAACTTTAATATTTCTAAATTCAAAATTATTTTGGTTTTTAATTGATTCAATTATTGTATTTTCTTCTAAATTTTCACTCAAACCGCTTATTAAAATTGTTGGATTTCTCATTATGGGCATATGCACTTCGTATTTTTCACTCATTTTGTTTTTTATTTCCTCGCCCATTATCTTTGCAGATTTCTCACTATCACAGCTGATTGCCACCGCTCCATTCTTTCGCTCAAATATATTATTAACTTTGATTGAGAGTGTTGCGGGATCAACAGCACTTTTTAAATCACTCTTTGTTTTATTAGTCTCTTGAATTTTTTTTGGTTTAACCAACACAGGTGCAATCTCAACTGGTTTTTTCAATAAATCTGAATACATTATTTTTTTTTCTTTTTTTGTATCCTCCACTTTCTCACTCTTTTTCTCTTTATCCATAACAATAGATTCACTTATTTCTCTTTTTAACTGTGTAAATTTTTCTTCTAATAAGATTCTCATTTTTTCTTCCACTTCTTGAATAATTAAACTTTTATTCAAATCAATTTTGTCAATTAAATCTGAATTATTTATAGCCAAATTCATACATTTCAAACAATTCTCACAAGTATATCCGACACCTGCAGTGGTCTTTTCATTTAGAACCTTAGTTTCACTTTCACTTAGCATTAGACACCTTTTTGCATGAAACAATTTTTTGCATTGGCCATTGCATTGGATTAATGCATCAGTTTTAATTGACTTTCCGCCACATTTGTGGCAATTACCACTCATTGTCCTTAAAGATTTTGTTTTTTATTGTTCATCAATAATATTGTCTTTTATTTTTTCTTATCTGTTAATATCCACTGTTAATTTCTTTTTAAATTACATTAATTTAATGAAAAAAATAGATTTAAACTTCCGAACTAAAATTTTGCAACCGATCACTTCAAATGTCTCTCTCATAAATAAATAAATATTAGATTTCATGAATTAATTTTTGATCAACGTTTTCGTTGATTTGTGAATTAGAAGATAATTAGGCATTTCTTATTAATAAGTGTGTAATAGCTTAATGCTAGGCTTTACTAAAATTCATTGTTATAATTAGAAGTTGCTTTCGGTCCCCTTTCTGAGTAGGAAAAAGAAACAAGACTTTGACTATTTTAACTAAACTTGAACAATAATTTATCATGAGTGTAAAAATTTAAGAGATAAAAATTTATCCCAAAAAAAGCAAACCCCAATTCAAAAATGCTTTCCTAACAATTTTTGTATACATGAATTGTAATTGAAATCTGATTTTTAAAATATTATTTAACTTCACTTATTTATTTATGTATGCAAAAGTACTTACCTCAAAAGTTTATTTAGCTTCTTCCAAACACAATTATATTTTTTTTTCAACCATTGACTGAACACTATGCGTTTTAAATTAAGAGTTTTTCTATGAAGTTAAATTATTCATTAACACGTTTATTTTTTTGTTTTTTTTTGTATCTTTCTAGGTAAGTCTTTGCGAATTTATCACCTAACAATTTCACCCCTCAAAGTAAGTTTAACAAAAAAACAAAAATTAAATTAAAGCACACGATGACTTCTAAAAGTCATGAACCATGAGCATGACAATTAATATTATTTTTAGAGGTCAATTACCACAACAAATCACATCACAAGGATTTCCACACTAAGACGTAAATGAAAAAGAAGAAAAAAAAAAAAATGAAAGCCAAAAAAACTGCTTTCCTTAGCTTTTCATGTTTGAAGCTTTTGAATTTCTATTTAAAGGTCAAGCAATTAACATTCGATTTGATTCATGATTACAAAAATAAAAACAAAAAAAAAAAAAATACCACAAAAATAAATAAAACCGCCGGAAATGTTGTATAATTAATTCTGAGCACACCCCTAAAAAAACTCATAAGAGGTTATCCACTTTTCTTATATATATCCATGAACTTCTTATGATTTCGAAAATGCCAACACCACCTCTACCTAAATTGCTTAAATTCTACCTTTGTTAGGTATTAGAGTTTTCTTTTTTTTCTTTTTCTTTTTAAGTTTAAGTTTTATCTTCAATTTTTCAACTCAGGCTGTTGTTACGTAAGAGGATTTTAATTAATATTTTAATATTATGTACAAAAAAAAAACGAAATATTAGATTTTGAAGCTCTAAAATAAGATAAATGTTATGTGACAATTCGAAATAAAGAGAAAGAAGTGGGTGGTAAGTAAGGATAATAATCAAATAAATTATATGCTCGTCAAATAAGAGCTTCGTTACGAAAGGTATCGCATGGAAAATGGTTGCATTTACTAAAATTCGTAGGCTTAAGTGGTATTCACTTTTGAAATCATTTTATATTTTTCATTTCGAGAATTTTATAATCTATCAACCATATTTACACATTTTCGACCTAACTGTCATTTTTAATTTAAACAGAGATGTATAATTTTCTGTTGAAACAGGGATGTTATAGTTTTATATTTTTTTTTTATTTGATATAACGCGTGTTTTTTTGCAAGGCCGGGGGTAATTAGTTTTAAAAAACGACAACGGGGATAAGCGACGCCATCACAGAAAAAAACATGGAGTTTTCATACAAACTATCGATAATATGTATGTAATGCATGCCGGTAACACAGTTTTTCTGTGCGCTAAGGTTAAGCCCCGAGTTTCTCTGGGATTAGTTAAGCCCGCAGGGGATTAGTTGTTGTTGCATTTTACATGTAAATTTTTTAGCACCGAAGTCGTTTTTTTCATCCAATTCTCCCCGGGCTTGCAAAAAATCACCCCTATTAATAAATTTTAAGATATACTCCTATTTCAAAGTAAGTTTTCAACGTGAGGAGGGTTTTTAAGAATATGGGTAATACAAAAGAATTTATACCATAATTAAGGAGCAAAATGCTACTATAGTTGCCACTTTGACAGCGGTGCTCCACCTCCATTTATTAAGAGTTTGTAAAATTTGTTAGAGAAATTCAAATTAAGCGATTCAGCGATATATTGTTGTGTTCTAAAAAGTGCGTACTAAATGAAGAACTGATTCTACTGTATTAAAAAGTGTACTGAATAATAAACTGATACATTTTCACGAAAATAATTTGCTTCCAGAAACAGAACATTGTGAACTACATACTTATTTTTTCAATGCGAATATCCTTGAATACCTACACAAATCCCAAAGAGCTTGTGAAAAAAAAATTAAATTTTTCAAATCATAGATCCAAAAAAGTTTGCGAGTTGACTATTTTTCAATTCACGCCTTACTGGACTTGTGAATTGAACGAAGGCTTAAGTTAAAAAGAGCTTAAGTTTTTGCAACCTTGCCTTAGAAAGCCATGTGCTAGAATGACCTGAGCTAAGCGAAGAAAATGCCAAAAACCCTGCTTAGATTGTGACTTTTTACTATGCCTAATGCCATGACGATGCTTTTGTAGATGAGATCGGTGAAGAGAACAGAAGTTCTCACCGCTCTCTCCCACAAACTCATTGTTATGGCGTAGTGAGCAGCCACAATCTAAACAGGGTCAAGTTCAACAAAAAAAATATTTTAGACATTTTAAAATTTTCTACTCAATCTCCAAGCTTTGAAAATTATTCCAGCATTGAAGAAAAATTTTAATATTTGAGTGCCGCATATGAACAAATCTACTTACTTAATTGAAAATAAAATAATGCTTCAGTAAAACATAAAAATAGTGAGTTTTTTTTGTTTATAGAAGTTATTTGTTTTTAAATTGTGATTTAAACAGTGATTTTGACAGGAAATTCGTCTGCGATAGCAGACGTCACTAAATTACAGTCTGAGATAGAGAATTTCAATAATCGCATTCTGAGACAGCAGGCGTCACTAAATTACAGTCTGAGATATCAGACATCACTTAATTTTAGTCTGAGATAAGGGATGTCAGTAAATCACGGTCTGAGATAGCAGGCGTCACTAAATTACAGTCTAATATAACAGACATCAATAAATTACAGTCTGAGATAAAGGATGTTTGTAAATTACAATCTGAGATAGCAAGCGTCACTAAATTACAGTCTGAGATGAGGGATGTCAGTATGAATTAAGGTCTGATATAGCAGGCGTCACTATAAATTACAGTCTGTGATAGCAGACATCACTAAATTATAGTCTGAAATAACAGATGTCATTAAATTACAATCTGAGATAAGGGATGTCAGTTAATTACGGTTAGAGATAGCAGACGTCACTAAATTACATTCTGAGAAACCACAATCACTTTAACTGGCAATGAAATGTAGCAGCATCTGTAGTGAAATCTGAAGCTTCCCCAACTTCTACTATATCTGTCTAAATTTCTAACTACAGTTTCAGTTTCACATTTCAGCCCAGTATACTATTTAAGTACTTTGAAACTTTCACAGTGCAGCGACCTAAGGCTACACTAATGTGTTAAACCGGGAAATTACAGTCTAAGATAGTAAACGTCACTAAATTACAGTATGAGATAGCAAAAGTAACTTCATTACAGTCCGAACAGCAGACGAGACTAATTCACCATGTAATATAGCTTTAAATCTTTCTGGCAGAGAAAGATATTCCGGATATTCATATATGCGCTCTTTTGCATAATTCTTAAAACGCTTTGTGTGAATTCAAATCATAATTTAAGCCATGCGTTAAATTTTCGTCACCAAATAAAATTTCAAGACGGTGCAGTGCCTTATTTTTATTGGTACAAAAAAACCACTGGTTACCATGAGCCTATAATCCAAGTTCATTAAAAAAAAAATAAATCGTTTGAAAGATTTTTGTCCGCCATTTTTATTTTGCATCACATACCATCTCTGTCACCTGAAACTATACGTATAAAGAATGGTTGGTCCTTTTGCCATCCTTAAAGTATAACGATTATTTTTATTTGTTTTTTGAATTAAATTATATCTAAGCAAAATATCTTTACCTGACAACACTAAAACTTTGTCAACGTCTTCTTATTATACAAATCTGTCATCTTCAAAAAATAAAGTAGACATTTCGCAAACAAAAGTTATCATCATCAACGCAAAACAACCCAAAAAAAAAAGACTATAAGAACTTTTCTGTTGGTTTAGATTGAAAACATTAGTTTGTGTCAAACTTGTTTTTTTTATTTTTTTATTTTGTTTTTATTATTTTAGTTCAGGGCCAGATGGTTAACAAGAGGCCAAAACCTTCAAGCAGAGTCGTTTCGTTGGAGTAAATGAATAAATCTCATTGCCGTTGGCCCGCATTTAGCAAACCAAATCCTACGTGATTAATGGTTTTTCTTGTTTGAAATTCAAAAACCACGTTTTAGAGGTGAGGTTCTCTATACTATGGATGACATAACAACAAAGGAACAAGGATAACGATGAGTTGAGTTGAGTTGGAAGTATAGAAATGGAAGACAAAAAGTTTAACTGTAAGCCGTTTTTGTTTTAATTAAGGATGTTATTGATTTTTTGACAATCCCTGCCTGCGGAAGAAATTTTATAGATATACGTACCTAACCTAAATACATATACATACCTATTTTTAAATGGAAATTTTCAACAAAATTAATGTATTTAATTTTGGTTTGAGTTTAAGCTTTATGGTGTGTATAAGTAGATACCTGCGTTTGTGGCTTATGTTTATAAAGGAACTTTTACAAACTCGACTGATGAATAGATACATTAATTGTGTTATATATCATGGCTCATTATAATATCTATACAAACTAGGCAATCTAAAGTGTGCATAAAGGGCGTAACTGTGTCTTCAAGAAAGTGCCCCTAAAAGAGAATAATTGATCAAAAGATTCCTTTACCACAAAACCATTAAAAAATGATTGCCTTTATTTTGCTTTAAATTTAAATAAAGATAAAATTCTTAACCTTTTTTTTCGAGAATAAAATATAACCCAAATGTATATTTTTAAATATCTATATTTTTTGTGAACTCATCGGTTCGCCATATCAAGTGGTATAGAAGAACCCTAAGTTAAGTAAATTTGATGATCCGAAAAAGTGTCACGAAAGTCCGTAATAAACAAAGATTGGATGGAACTAAAGCGTGGACGGGTGTAAAAGTGAAAGAAAGAAAACCTAAAGTGCTTAATTTGTCTTTTCTCTCAACATCTTGGCTCATCAAGCCTATATGTTGCAGATGTGAAAGGAAAGCATTGTGATCTATCAACCCATATCGTAAAATTGTCGGAGAAAAATAATAAAAAATAAAAAAAATAAAATAAACTTCAAACTTTTGTTAAAGTCAAATATCTACCCTTTTTCTATTCCCTTTTGACTCTTTTTTAGTCAATGTTTAAAGTTTTTGAAAATAAGTCTTCACATCTACATAACTTCTACAACTAAACCTCTACACTACAAATACCTACATACATACGTTTTGAATAGAAAACCTTTTTTTCTTTTCAAAATAATAAAACAAAGCCATCACACATTTGATATTGTGAAAAAGTTTTGCTCTCGTTTCAAGGATAAACTTCTATTTGTTCCTGTTTCATCAACGATGACGTCGAATCTGAATGACTCTAAAAGGAAAAAAAAAATAATAAAAATAAAAACAAAAAGCAAAACCTATTTTCCTCATCTTCTCACAAAAAAAAAATAACTAAAACAAGAAAAGTTATACCATTTATCTCCTCCATTCCATTCATTGTCATGGAGCATAATGCGGGTTTTAGCCTTTTGTGTATCAACATCCGTCAAAAATATCTCATACCAAACATATCAACAAACAAGTCCCGCCATTAAAAAACGCTTCTGCTTGAGATTTAGTTTTTTATTTTTTTATTTTACATAAAGAACAAAACAATGAATAAAAGTGACTAAAAAGGGTTAGAATGGGTAGGTATGTGAAAAATATACAAATGTATGAAAAATGCCGTTTTGTAACTGAAATGAAAAGAAAAATATTTCAAAGCAGGGAAATTGTTGAAATTTAAAAAACAATACTCAGGCCGAATCAAAAATTAAATTTTATAATTTTTCCAGAAATAACTATTTTTTACTCTATCAATTCGACTAGTTTATACCAATTATTTTGGATATTTAAATAAAATAATGTTTTGTTATGTCATCAACTTTAAACCCGACACCTCTACTTGAAATATTCAATAAATTCGACCAGTTTATACCAATTATTTCGGATATTTCAATCAAACTATGTTTTGTCATGTCATTAATTTTAAATCCGACATCTCTACTTGAAATATTCCCTGTGTGATTCTAAGGCTGTATTCTGATATGTTTGTTATGTGTATTTAGACCAGTTTATACCAATCAGCAGAAGTACTCTGTGGAGTAGTGGTTAGCGCATGGGACAGCCATACCCGAGGTTTTGGGATTGAATCTCAACCTAACAAAGAAAATTTTTCATGGTACCTATTGCCTCTTGCTAGAAAGTGACAAATCACCAACAACACCTCTTGTATAAAAAAATTGGGTCTCATCTTAGTCGTTTGGATTCTGTCTAAAATTGAAAATTTCTCCCATTCCTACCGACTAACAACACGTGCCTATTGGAATTTTTGAGAATTGAGAGCCAGAAGTCGTCTATTTTCAACACGACATAATAACTACTTACTTCAGTCACTATATAAGTTTAGACCAGTTTATACCAATGAGCAGGATTAACCAGTGGGGAAAAGGAAATATTTTTTTTCAGTGTACCTACCTATTGCAACATGTGAGAAACTGCAAAATCATCCAACAATATCTCTTGTCATCATAAAAAGTTCTCCTCTTACCCGATAGAAATCTGTCAAAAACTAAAGTTCCCCTGTGCCCCTCTATTGCTGGCGACTTATAATTATAGCACAAAAAAATGGTTGAGAGATTCTCCATGAACTGTCACTCTAATTTATTAATTTATACCAACCACAAGACAGTCAAATAAAATTATATCTCATTATTCCATTTTTTTTAACGATATTCTTACGTAATATATGTATTTAGACCAGTTTATACCAATCAGTGAAATATTCAAATAAAATAATGAGTAATTATTTTATATTCCTTCAACACGATAACTCTACTTGATTGAATTTGTATGTGTGTTTTGTCAGTTTATACCAGTCAGCGATTAAACAAATTAAATATGTATTAATTAATTTTTTCTTCTTTAAACATTATAGCTTTAGTTTATTATGTATTTGCTAAATGTGTTTAGATTAGTTTAATTAATCATATACATAGACATAATTAACTGTGTGTTAGTTAGGCGAGTATACAAATCAGCGAATTGGTTAAAATCAAGCTTAGTTTATAGCGCAACTTTCCATAGTGTGCTATGTTCATTAGTCCAGTTTATATATTTTACTAATTTGTGGGTAGGCAAATATTATTATGTCTTGTTATTGCATCTTTTTTTAAGATGAACACGGTACCTGCTATAATTGCTGCGTATTTAGACCAGTTTAAACCAACCAGTGTGTAGTTAAATGAAATTTTCTCTTTATTTTGTTATTGACTCTTAACTAGATCTGGCGCCATATGATAAGTTTAAATAAGCAAAGAGTACATAATATCTATTTTTAAATTTTTCATCTTCAGTTTTTTTATACCAATCCAGCTGCTTATTGAAAATACGAAAACATATTATTTATATAACTATTCATATGAAAGCAATCTAAAATAAATATGTGTATGTATATTTTTTTACTTAAAGTATAGCACGGAAATGACGTAAAATGTTTGTTAAATTTTACCCAAAGTAGCAGAAGCTAGGGAAAAGGAAGACATTTAATACATTGGTGTTCCCATTGTGTTTTTTTAATCAAAAATATTTGATAAAATGTATTTTTGTCACAGAAGTCACAAAAAGTGAATTCCATAATTTAATTGTAGGTTGAAAGAGAATTAGAAGCGGTTATAAGTATATGTTTACCACGTACCGTCATGTTCACATCAGTAGAGTTGCCACTTCCAAAAAAAAAATTGCGCAGTACATCATTAAAAAAAATGCAGTAGATTTAACCTTTCGACAGTAGATATTTTATTTAAAAAATAAAAATAAAAATTTTATCGTTTTAAACAATATTAATATATATTAAAAACATTTTTATACAGTTTATAATTAAATAATCATTTTAATTTGTTTTGTGAATGATATTATTGCAGTATTTTGACAAAAAAAAAGTGCAGTTATTTTGATTTTATTGCAATAGATTTATTTTTGTGGTTAATGCTGTCGATTTATTGCACAATTGCAGCAAAGTGGCAACACGTTCTTAAATCATCCTGCATATGAAATTTGCCAAAGTATATACCTAAATAGATATATATTTTTTTGTGATATGAGTAATAAAAAAAAGTTTAGCTTTATTTCCACTCAGACAAGTAAAACAAAACACAAAATCAAAATCAATACTAAATAAAAAGCACACTCGGTTCTTGGCTTGTGCATTTGTATTTTTCACTGCAAAACAATTATTATATTTGAAGTGGTCCTCCAAAGCAAACCAAATGGAAAAAAAAATCAAAAAAATAATTGAAAATTGAAAGGTTTTACTTTTGGCAGAAATAAAAAAAGGCTGTGGATAGCTATCGATGTTTTTTTAAATTATTTTTTTTTTTTTTTACAAATTTAAAGTTAAAATAAAAATTTAGCCTGAAAGTGCTCTCATAGTGACGATTGGATTGCTGATAATACTCGAACGTTACATAAATCTGTCTTTAACACATCTAAATTGAATTTATGTGCTGCTTTTGTGCGATTATTATGTTTTTATATTTATTTAGTTTATGTGTGTGTTTGTCGAGTATTATTTGAGATAGAGCTCAAATGGGTAGACCAATTAGCTATTAATTTTATATAGAGAATTTTTATGTAAATTTCTTAAAGGAAAAAATCGAATTTTTTTTTTAGCTCATCTGAAATTGGTAGCCATACAACAATTCCGTTTTTTTAAATTATCTCCAAAACAGCTCTTACGATTTTGATAACTTTAAAGAAACAAAATATTTGTTTTTGGTATCCCATTTATTTTTATTTGTTGATTGTTACAGCTGTTTCGGCACACAGTACCTTCCTCAGACTAAATAATTTCAATTTGAATTTCAGTTTGAAATTATTTAGTCTGAGGAAGGTACTGTGTGCCAAAACATCTGTAACAATCAACAAATAAAGATAAGTGGGATACCATAAAACAAATATTTTGTTTCTTTAAAATTAATAAATGGCTATCCATCAAGTAAAAACCAACAAAATAAAATGATTTTGATAACATTTCACAAAACTGGGTTTCAGGTTTTAAACCAAAAAATTAGCATTTCAAAAGGTCCCGTGGCATAAGGCCATATTTTAAAACATGACCAAATGAGGTGCAGGGTCACAAGTCCATGGGACAAAAGTCCAAAATATACTTTTTACCCACTTGGGTGGGTTATAAGCTCACTGCTAACAATTTATTGATGAGCCAGAAGTCCACAAAAAAGTGGGTCAATTTAATTTTTGAAAACGAAGTGAGTCATAGGTCCACAAACGTTTTTTCGATAAATCCACAATCTATGGGTCAGAATGTGGCTTATGTCTTTTTTGCGAAAGCTTCATAAAACAATGTTTTGAAATATGGCTTTATGACGCATGGACTTATGACGCTTGGCCTTGTGACGCTTGGCATTGTGACGCTTGACCTTTTAACGTTTGGTCTTATGTCACGGCGGCACATTACGAAAATGTGATTTTAACGTTTTTTTATGAGCTCGTCAGCTTTGTACTTCTTACTTATTCTGATTTTAATATTTTCCATCAAGAGATTAAGTTGTGTACAACTTTTCTGTGGCAAAAATTGTATACATCTAGCATTAAAGTATAAAAATACGTTAAAATTTATAGCGTAGGTAGCTAAACGTAAGTTTTTTTTTAAGAACAAATAAATATATTTTCCAACAAAATCAACTTTCCTCTAATTTCTCTTTTATATAAAAAAATGTATAATTGTATATATAAGCTCTTTTGAAATCAGGACATTACACCAAACCATTTAGGTCATCAAAGTAAAAGGTTTCTTTCTTTTGTTTTAGTCTATTTTTTTTATATATGGACAAGGACTTCCTATAGATACTTAAACCTATAGAGAACATACAATATATACCCAATTACAAGTTATATTGTTATTCCACCTTATTTTTTTTACTATACATTTATAGCTTTTCCAGCCCCTCACAATATACAACTCGTACCATCAAAACAGGTATTCTATTCATTAAATCGCTTTTGTTGGATAAATCCAAGTCCCATTGAACTCAATCTGCACTTTGTATAAACTATTTTTGTACTCAAATCGAAACCGAATGTTTGTGTAGAGGGTTTTGCATAGATTTTTAATAAACTTTTCTAAAGCAACTTGTAGATGGGTTGTCACATACAATAACCACATTGAATATATGTATAACGTCGTCGTATCGTGTACCATATTATACTACCCAACTCTACGTCAATATGTACCCTATATTGTGTGTATACCTATATGGTTTGATGTTATATGGAATTATAAGGAGCTAGGGGCAGTTATTTTTATATGACTGATTTTATTTTTATTAGAGCTTACATTATCTATGTTCAACTTTCTTTGTAATAAAATAATGGGAATTTTTATTTTTATACCAGTTAGAATATTATACCAATAAAAACTATATTTCTATAAAAAGTATGGATACTTTTTTTATATAAACATTTTGGTAAAATTTTAAAATTGAGTCTGACTCCGTTTGTAATTACCTTCAAATATTTTATACCAGTTCCTGAAAAAATGATGCCGTTTCAGAGCTCTGCTGTGAAGATGATTTTTCATCTTTGATTTTATAAAAAAAATAGCAAAAAGGTCCCAAACTTTTTATAAAAGCTTAGTTTTTAATGGTATAATATTCCAACCAGTTACCAGCCGAGCTGTCGGCTAAGCAAAAGCTTAAAAATTCATAAAACTTATTGGGAATATATATAATGAAAACTTGAAATAAACGAATATTTGAAAATTAAAAAAAAAAAATAATATTCCAATTGGTATAATAATAATAAGGTGTTAACACACAAGAGACTTTCTTGTTTGAAAAGTGGGAGATGTGATGTTGAGATAGCAAATAGCATTCAAGTCTTATATTCAGACAAAATAATATGAACTAAATTTGTTGGTTTCACTGGTATAATATACATAAACTGTCACCAACTCCCTATAACCATTATGAATAACGCTTTAAAAGAATCCCACACCCCGGCCTAGAGCTGCCATTCTATATTTTGCCATTTTGGTGGTTTGTATTTTTTTATGTACATATATATATTTTTTTTTATCGGTACCTATATTGGGTTGGTGAAATGTAGGGTATACAATAAAAGTTTTGTTGGCTTGTAATCGATTTTAATTAAATTTTCTGGGGCATACTAATGGAACGGCATATGCGCTTGGATGCATTCATTCTGATTGTTTTTTTTATTTTTTTTGCTTCTGATGGTGGTGATGGCGTATATAGTGGATGTTTAAAGCAAACCCATACAACATTTTCGTCTGGCTATGAAGCTTATTATTAAAATTATATATAAACATAGATATATGTAGGTGGAGGGCAACAGAAATCAAATTTTAAAACATTTTCATTCATTTTAATTTGAGTATGGTATTATACCTACACGGGTGAAAATTATCTGATTACTTATTTTGATGTTCACTTCATTTAATCAAGAACAAAAAAGGTTTTTTTTTTATATCGATATTCGAATATTTGTTACATTACTGTTGATTTGCAGATTTTTGAAGTTATTCATCTTGATGAGCGATTGACAGTAAAAAAAATTTCCATAAAATCTGTCAGTGACATGATTTTACAGGCAACGGGGTATCATCTGGAGAAAAGTTTTGAAGTGGTCTAAATTTGAATGCAGTATTTTAGGGAGTTTGATTTTTAGTATAAATCTGAGTTTGCTGAATTTAAAGATTTCCAGGTTTGTGGGGGTCCCGTTGTCTTAAAAATAAGATTTTTTGTTTTTTTCGTTTTTATCCGATTGTGCTACTTTTTATGAAAAAAAGATAAAATGCTTTTTTGTTGCAATTTATATTATTTACTACAAATCCCTTTTATAGAACATTTATGTATAGAGCAGATCTAGCGACCTTCGGCGTGAAAGATCTTGACGCACTAACAATAACCATGGGCTTCTACTACAGTAATGGGTTATCCTTTGAAAATATGGTAAACGTGAATGATGCTCGAAAGTTTCCTTCGTAACTTATTGGTATCGAAAATATATTTTTCAACGAAAATTTGCCTTCAATTTCATAGAATTTTTGTTCGGAGGAAATTTATTGCATGGGAGATTGTCAATAGCAGAAATATTTCCGGAGAAATCCAATATCCCCGGGGAAACAAAAAATCCCCTCGAGATTCCCAATAAGTCCCAATTAGTTCCCAATACTAAAATAATATTACGATAAAATTATTGACAATTTTACGAGGTATTAGTAGTTGCTGTTAAAAAGCTCAAAGAGTACTTAAATGAGTGATTTCTAATGTACCGTATACGAAATTTTTTTTAATTGTATCTTTAAATTGAATATTTAAAAAAAATTCAATCGAATTTATGTTGTTGAATTCCCCGACTGAAACAAGCTAGCTTTTGAAAGTATGGTGACGACCGGTCCTTTTTTAAATAAATTCCAGGGGCCAGATTCTGTAATAAACGAAACGAAAGCGATCGTTCGTTTTTCATAAACGAACTTAAGCAAAAACAAAAACGATTGTGCGCTTTTGTCATACAGAATGTCACCCCAGGATTAATGGATTGTATAATTTATATAGCTTGAATAGCTCGAATGGTAAAGATAAGTAGGTATAATAACCGTTTTTATTTAACCTTAAGCTACCACAGTAGGTGTAAAACTTATACTTGTTATACGAGTAATTATTGAAAGATTGAAACGATTAGAAAAAAATTTATCTCGGGGTTTTTCTAACATTTTCTTTCCATATAATGAGACTTACTGTTGCTTCTAGCAGTGAAAAATAATATTTTTAAAAAACATCAAGTTGCTTGAGTTATAAAAACAACTGAAAATTGAGAGGCCAGTGCTATGTGTAGATTGAACGTCAGTTGCACTTGTCAGTTTTTTTATGATGAACGAATTGTCATCTTAAGAAAATTGAAGAAATTGTGAAAACTGCCATCCTCTAAATCTGCCATTTATAATAATATTTTCGTTGGGAATGTTATTTTGGTCATTTCTGAGGGAAGCTTCGCTTTTGCTTAAACTATATCTTTATACTTTTTACTTTTATACTTCAACATTTAATAGAAAAAGAACATCGTAACGATTGTTCAATGTAATTTGACACTTTAACTTGACTGAGTCGACCGTTGAACTAAAGCTTAATTTTCCAAACCAAAACATTTTGGTTCTAATGAAAACAAAGCATTCAAATTGAAAAATATCAACGAACGCATCCTTAAATACTCAAAATCAACCATCAATAAAAAAAAAATTTCTGCTTTTTCTCAACTATAATTATATTCATTTTTTTTACTGACGCTAAAGAAAATATCATCTACCCATTTTCGAAATATGGAATTTTCAAAAAAATAATTTTGAAATTTTTTTTAAAAATCAATAATTTATTCTTTTGAAAATTTTGGTACGCAATATTATTATAGAACTTATTTAAAGCTTTTGTGTAAAAAAATTCATTAAAATCAGTTCAACTGATAATGAGATAGTCGAAAATAAAAAAAATGGTTCTATGAGAGATTCCATTTTTAAACGATAGATAATTTTATTTTCCAATAAGACGTTTTTGAAAAAATGAGATTTTCAATACCGGTTTTTAAACATTTGTATGGGTAGTACCTACCGAAATTTTTTTTTATATAAGAATAATTTAAATTTAAAATCTGCTAGATAATGTTAAAAAAATGCTAGGTGCCAAGTTTAATAAAAATTGACTGAGTCGTTTTCGAATTATTAAGTTGTCAAAAAAATTTTTGAAACTTTTTTAAAAATCAAAGAAAAAAAACTTTTAAAACTTTTTCAAACATTCTCCATAAAAAATTTGATCAATATCAGTAGAATTGTTTTTAAGAAAATCGAAAATAAAAAAAAAATTGTTCTATATGGGAGGTACAATTTTCAACCATTTTTTGGAATGTTTTTTGTCTAAAATGGTTGCTCTTTTGTAAATAAAATTACTGAATTAAAAAAAAAGAAAGTTGTATGGGCACGTTTTTGAGACAAATAAGATTTTCATTTTTTACTAAAAAAGTTTGTACGGCAGGTACCTTTATTTATGGTCTCAAAAAAAATTAAAAAAAAACGTCTTGGGAATGCCCAAAAAACGCTATGTACCGACTTTGGAGAAAATCGACCGACCCGTTTAGGCTGCAGCCGAAATGACAGACAGATAGACGGACAGAATTGCGAGACCCACTTTTTTCAACTTTGCTATCATCGTAATGTAAATTTTGATAAAATTCCCGAGTTCGATTTTTTTTACGAATCCATAACTTGCCTATATATCGCAAGTAAAAAGGAAAGAAAAGGTCACACAATTTATCATTTATAACGAATACGTTTGACACTTGTAATTTACCAAAAAAAAAATTTCCTGACATCGAGTCGATGGAAAACGATTTATACAAAAAACTTCGCAAAAATAACTCTTTTTTCGACTTTATATTTGTTTCGTTGTGTTTTAGGTCGATTACCTTTGAATTTTTTAAAAATATCTTTTAATGTTATTATGTATGTATGTTCAAAGATTTGAAGGTTTTATTGATTTTAAAGGGATTTAATTAAATAAAGATAAAACTGAAATGGAAAAAAAAGTGGGTGTGGCAGTGGGCGTACTTCTAAAAATTATAAATATTCCTAGATGAAGAGAGTTTTATTAATAAATTCAAAATTTCTAGATATGTTAAGTAGCAGTAGTAGTAAGCTTAGATATAAGAAAAGCTCAGATATAAGAAAAGTGGGTGAATTTAAAAAGAAAAGTTCTGATGTCATGCCTTAATTTTGATATTTTAATTTCTAAGGATGTTAAATATTAGGAGAAATCTTGGATACTTTATAGCTATAATATAGTAAAAAATTACAAATGTCATATATTTAGGATAAATAAACTTTAATTAAATATTTAAAGCTTTCTTAAGACGTTATATGTATAAGAAGAATAATCAAATAAAAATGAAAGTGGACGTGAGAGTAGGTGTATTTTACCAAAACCGAATTTTTTTTAAACCTTTCTGCTGCAGACAAACATTCAAATAATCAATCTTGATTCTTTTGACATATCTAGCTAAAATAAACCGAAATATTTGGCTTATCGTCTCAGTATACTTTTACTCCAACTGCTCCCAACCCTTAGGTTGGTATACTTATTAAAAAAGAAAATTTCAAATTAAGATTATTCAAGATAAGAAAAGGTTGGATTCACAAACACAATGCACAGATTTTATAAATATACTCCAAAGTCCAATTTACATATTATAGCGAACCCTTTAGAAAAAAAGGGTCCACCTAGGTATATTGTCCTACTGATGTCCAACGAAAAAAAAACTTATTTAAAAGAAATCATGCTTGACCATCAGTTCAAGGCCATTTCAATACCTATACTTCCATTGTTCTTCATTGAGAGTTTAACACAAATTTAAAGCATCCCCATCTGAAGCGCTAAAGAAAAAAACATAATGTTTAATTTTTCTGCTTTGTTTCTATAATTTGTCGCAATATACCCGAACGAATTTCACAGCTCAGATAAAATACAAAAAAAAAAAAAAAATTAACACAAAAAACAAAAAAGCTAACAAAAGAAATGAGACAAAACTGACAAAAACAAAACAAAAAAAAAAAAAATTCAAAATGGTATGATACTTTTTATATTCTTTGACGCCCTTGGTTTATTTATTTATTTTTTTTTTTGTTTTGTTTTAAGGGATGCATGGGTTTTGGGTGGTGTGGTTGAATAGGTATTTGTTTTCTGTTCAGTTGGCCCAAACAGACTTTGTATTGTACTATTGTTGAACAACAATTGGAACATTTAAAGTCCATGGATATAAAGATGATACTCCTGCTCATAAATTTTTATGACAATTGCCCAGGGAGGCGGCGGCAAATTTATTGAGTTTTTTTTTTTAAATATTATTTTTTTTGTTGTTGTTTGTCTCTGTGACCTCTACCCGAGCGTCGAACTTGTCGAGTTGTAGAGGCTGAGTAGGGTCAGTGATTCTCGAGAATTTATCTCCAGATGAGTCCTGAAACCAAAGGTCGCTCACATATCCTTACCCCTCCCTCGATCACTTCCTCTCCCACATAGGAAGCGAAATAGCCGACTATTGTTACCTTCTCATCTCCTACCCACCCCAGGTTGCTGGTGAAAAAACCATCCAACGAATCCCTCCTTCGATTCCTCTCTTAACCATCCTTATAATCAATCCTTCCATCAGTGCTAAACTGCCTGACTCCCTACCCTTTCTCTCCTTCCCTCAATCTACCTCCCAATTGGGCTGGATCTAAGGTGTTACACGACCCGTGCCGATGATCAGCCTGGCTGAGGGCCCAATTAAAAAACTAGCTCAGTCGCTAACGGAGTATCCGGATACCTGGCGACCTCCGGATTAACCAGCCTTATCTGTATACACGGATCTCTGTACAGATGGACCACCCCTTATCCGCTACTCGTGGGATTCAAAATGAACAACTATAAAACAAAACAAACAAAACAAACAAAACAAAATTTAAAGACCGTACCGGCCAGCAGTACGACGGCAAAGTTGTCTGTTGCTCATCCCTATTCCACTGGTGTTGACAAGGCTGTGGACACTCACAGCCCTGTTGCCGCCAGTGGAATATCGGATAATGTGGTAGAATTACCTCCTTCTTGTAGTGAGGCAGTTGTGAAGAACGGCTCCTCTACTACCACAGAGAGTAAACCTCTCAACTCGTCTACACCGCGAGTCGGTGGTAGTAGGGCTGCGGTGCCAGGTCCTTCTACCACCAAAGCCAAGAATCCTAAGGAAGGTCCTGGGGGAGTTGGGCGAAAGCTCAGACCCTCCAGGGCCTACCACAGGGACATGCGTAATGCTAAGAGGATTCTCCAGACGTTTGGTGAACAACTAGGCGCTGGAGGAAACTCTCAGCACGACGCCAAAATAGAATGGGCCAAGAGCTTCTTGGCTAGGCAAGACAAGACCAGACAAGACTCAACGTCGAAGCGACAAAGGTCTATGGAGGGTAGTGTTTCACTACCCAAACGCCCCAAAGTGCTAAACACCAGCACTTCTCTTGACCCTCGTAAGGCAAAAATGTCCTTCAGTGACGTTCTGAAGGACAAAATGGTAGTCGCGATTATCGACAGAAGCGACGTAGATGGCACGATCTCTGCCGAGAACTGGATATTGGTCAAAGGACAGCTGGCCTTCAGTTTTCTAGAGATCATGTCTGACAATCCGGGACCACCGCCCATCACAAAAGATGGCGGTTGGCATCAGGGACACATCAAGCTGATGGTCTGTGATGATCGGAGGTCGTGCGATCTACTGACGCTGGCGGTTAGCCGACTTGGAGAGGTCTGGCCTGGTGCTAAGCTGGAGGTTGTCGCAAAGGAAGACATTCCTTGCAGACCAAGAGCTCGCATCACGGTTCCGGCCATATTCAAGGAAGCTGACCACGTCCTTAAAATAATCAGGCTCTCCAATCCAACCCTTCCTACTCACAACTGGAAGATTGCGAAACTAGAGGATCCAAAGGGACCCTACAAGGGTGCTATTGTTATCATCAATGCAGAGTCCCTTTCTCCTCTGGCGCAATCGAAAGGAATGATTAGGTTCGGGTTTGATGAAATACCGCTGAGGGTCTACAAAAAAGATGGGGCCGAGGCACAAACCCTTCCCCCTTCCCCACCCATACAAGCGGAAACGGTTGCTGGGGAGCCTGGTGCATCTGTCACATTTCCTTCATTGGAAGACGATGCATCCCAGGCATCCCCTGTAGCAGTGGAAGCTACCATCGACCAAGGTTTTTCCGCAATGGAGGCCGAGGTCTACGACAGCGGAGATGAGGACATTCTTTTAGAATCGTCCTCTGATATAGATGACTCCGACATCACTGTGTTGGAGGCTGATCGGGAGTACGGTAGCGAAAATGCTGCGGTTACTCCAGATTAACCTCCAACACTCCATAAAGGCTTCGGCCTCCCTTCTTCTTCGCCTATCCAGCAGCGATGAAGATATTGTCCTGATTCAAGAACCCTGGATCGTTAAATCCATTGTTCGAGGAATCAGGACTCCTAAATACTACGTGCTTTATGCATCAGGTGAGGTTGAACCCAGATCTTGCATATTAGTAAAACGTAGCCTAAATGTATACTTACTCCCTAATTTCAGCGATCGAGATATCACCGCCGCAAGTCTGGAAACAGCCAGTGGAATATTCTGGCTGGCGTCGGCGTATCTCGGCCACGACCACCTTGGCCCTCTCCCGGGTGACACCCTGGAGAGATTAATAGCTGAAGCGCAAGGGCTCAACATTGGCCTCATCATCGGAAGTGATGCTAACGCCCACCATACAGTGTGGGGTAGCACGGATATAAACGACAGGGGTGAGTCTCTTTTCGACTATATTCTAAACACTAACCTACTCATAAGTAACGTTGGTAAAGAGCCAACCTTTATTACTAAAAATCGACAGGAAGTTTTAGATATAACTCTTGTCTCCGACTTCATTAATAATAATATTTTGAACTGGAAGGTATCTAAAGATCACTCCTTTTCTGATCATAGATACATCCAATTTAACTTTATAAATGAACCACCTTGCCAACCGATCTTTCGAAATTTAAAAAGAACAAATTGGCCAAAATACAAGAGAACGTTAAATAGTTTAGTAAAACCTGAACTCTTTAATACTCCCTCCAACACTGAAGATCTTGACGACAAAGTCAATAATCTAACAGTAGCCCTAAACAAAGCTCTAGATACTGCATGTCCTCTTATACAAGTAAGAGGTAAAAAGAAACCACACTGGTGGAACTCAGGGCTAGATCCACTTCGAAAAGAATGCAGAAAACTCTTTAACAGAGCGAAAGCTTCTAGAGACATGTCTGACTGGGATTCATATAAAGAATCACTGAAGATATATAAAAAAGAACTGAGGAAAACCAAACGATCGTCCTGGAGAAACTTCTGTAGCAACGTGGAAGATTGCTCTGAAGCATCCAGGTTGCGCAAAATCCTCTCCAAAAATCCAATCATGCCTAGCTGCCTGAAAAACGCCTCTGGCCTCTGGACCAATTCAAGCGAAGAATCGCTCAACTTGCTACTAGACGTTCACTTTCCTGGTAGCTCTAATATTATTAATAACATTGTACCAAATAGTTGTGACAATACATTATATCCCCCTCAAGGTCTAGTCACTAGGGAAAAACTCAAATGGGCTATTAACAGCTTTAAGCCATATAAATCTGCAGGTCCGGATGGTATAATTCCAGCTGAACTGCAAGAAAATGCAAGTTTTCTAATACCCATTCTAGAAAACATCTTCAAGGGATGCCTTAAATTGGCATACATCCCGATGTCTTGGAGGCAAGTTAAAGTAGTTTTTATTCCAAAAGCTGGAAAATCCAGCCACGTTAACCCTAAAGACCTAAGACCTATCAGCTTATCATCATTCCTTCTCAAAACTTTTGAACGTTTGATCGATATTCACTTAAGGGCAAGTATTGATAAGTCCCTCCTTTCAAAAGCTCAACACGCCTACAACAAAGGGAAATCAGTTGAAACGGCTCTACATAGTATAGTACGTACAATCGAATATTCCCTCCATCATAAAGAGTACACCTTAGTTGCCTTCTTAGATATAGAAGGTGCATTTAACAATGTCGACACATCCGCAATTGCACGTGTATTGACATCCCTGAAGGTAGATAAGTCGATCAGCGAATTGATTAATCAAATGCTGATAAGCAGGATTATCAATTCAAAACTGGGCGATTTTACTGCACAAAGGGGTGTCAGCAGAGGTACGCCACAAGGTGGTGTCCTATCCCCTCTCCTATGGAACTTAGTAATAAATGATTTACTAATTACTCTAGAAAGAGAAGGATACAGAGTGTTTGCTTATGCGGACGATGTTGCTATTGCAGTAACTGGTAAACATCCCAATATACTAAAAGAACTCTTACAGAGCGCTTTAAATAAGCTCACCAGATGGGCAAATCGGTGTGGTCTAGGCGTTAACCCACAAAAAACCGACCTTGTCCTCTTCACAAGGAAATACAAAATCCCAATCATTGACCCTCCCCTCATAAACGGTGTACCACTTAAATTCTCTGATCAAGCAAAATACTTGGGTCTCATTTTGGATAAGAAATTAAGTTGGAAACCTAATATTCAAGAGAGAATAAACAAGGCCACAGTAGCCTTATTCTCCTGTAAAAAGGCCATTGGTAATAAATGGGGCCTTCAACCCCGCATTACACACTGGCTTTATATCTCGGTCATAAGGCCGATCCTTACTTATGGAGTAGCGGTATGGTGGACGGCACTAGATACAGCGACAAATCGCGATAAACTCAGCAAAGTCCAACGAACAGCCTGCCTGTGTATGGGAGGAGCACTTCGCTCTACCCCCTCCGCCTCACTTGATGTTCTGTTCCATCTAATACCGCTGGACATTTTCAGCAAGCAAACGGCCGCTAATACAGCCATACGGCTTCAAGCCTCCTCTCTGTGGATCAATAATGGAATTGGCCACACCACTATTTTGAACTCGTTCAGAACTATAAACAGTAATATTGACTACACCATACCCCATCCTCAGTTTAATAACTATAGCTTCAAAGTGACTATACCTCCCAGGTCTTCTTGGGAGAATACATCATTTTTGAACGATGATCCTATAAACTTTTATACAGACGGATCAAAAACGGAGGATGGGGTTGGTGGAGGCGTATACTCAGATAGACTAAACTTAAGTCTCTCCTTTCGTCTACCAGATCATTGTAGCGTGTTCCAAGCTGAAATCCTGGCTATAAAAGAAGTCCTTTCCTGGCTTAGAGAAAACGTTATATCAACTAATGATATACGCATCTTCTCGGATAGCCAAGCTGCGTTAAAGTCCCTAGACTCTGTCTCTACTAACTCACTAACAGCCCTTAATTGTCGATTATCTCTTACGGAGATGGCTACACAGTTCAACATTCACCTTTTTTGGGTGCCGGGCCATAGAGACATTCCAGGAAATTGCAAAGCTGACGAACTTGCAAAAAGCGGAACAACTTTACCTCTGCTGGCTCACAATGCTAGCATAGGTATCCCCTTAGCTACATGTAAACTCATGCTAAAGCAAGATACCATAGAGAAAACAAACTTCAGGTGGAATAACACCACCACCTGTTTAGCGACAAAATTAATTTGGCCTAATCTTAGCGCCAGGCGCTCAAAACAATTAATCTCTCTGAGTAGATTGCACATTAGCTACGTTATAGGTGTCCTGACTGGGCACTGCTTAATAGGAAGGCATGCTACTCGACTTGGAGCCCCTGCAAATGATTTTTGTAGGAGTTGCATGGACGAAGAGGAAGAAGAGACAATCTCTCATCTTCTATGCACATGCCCTGCCTTATCACAAAGACGTAGAATCCACCTTGGAGACTACTACTTCAACGATACCAGCGATCTAAAAAATTCTGACATTATTTGTCTCCTACGCTTCATGCGAAGCTCCAATTGGTTCAACGAGTTAAGCTGATCAACTGATCCATGTGGTATCACAACGGACCATATTTTTGGTCTAAGTGTGTTGGACTTCCCAACCAACAGCCACTTTAACCTAACCTAACCTTGTCTCTGTGAAGTGTGACACAAACAAATCAAATGTGCATCGAACCGAAATGTTAGAGACCTATATATATTAGTTTCTGACGTTTTGAATGAATAATTCGATTTGATTGAGTGGTGATGTAGTAGAGATGGAATAGAGAGTATCTATGGGATAGCAGAAGGAAGGATATTTTACGCATCGTTTAATACCTAACAAACTAAAAATCTGCAATTTCACTATTTGAATTTTGAAATTTATTTTATATGAATTGTTTTATTTGAAAATAAAAACAAACGGTATTTTATGTATTTATTTTTATTGATAGGTAATGACTTGACTGAATAAATTTAATTTTTTTTTGGGAGAGAATAAATTAAATTAATTTATATAAAATATGAAGACATTATTTGTGGTATAAAAAATAAAATAGTTGTGGTTATAATTCACTGTGATTTGTACAGATAGTAGGGGAAACACCACAGCTTTTTCGCAGCGATTTGTTTTAGATACATCTGATTTCTATTGTGCTCAGCCAGATATTGCTAAAAGCTGAGAATCACAACTCAAAACTGTATTTCTCTTATTATCCATTAAACGAATTATATCCGATATTTTAACACATTTTCTAACATGTTTCATTACTTTGATTATTCCACTTCTGAGCCCATGCTATATAACAAAGACGATCTTGTATTCTTTAATTCAATTCAATTAATTCTTTCAGGTCTAAGCGATTTCTAGATCGATTTTGTTTAATTTATAATCACACAGTTTGTTTGTCACTCTGCAATAGTTTTTACATTCTAAGACCAAAACTTAAAGAATTAATTAGTTAAACTCCATCCGCCTCTTAAACCAACTAAATTAATGTTTTTTCAGGATTATATTCTGTGTTAAAAAACAAATTCAAAAACTCGTCTCATATGGAATTTTTTGGCACCTTCCAACAATTTTTTTTTTTTTTTTTTTTATCAATGTCTGAAATTTCATTAAGATTCGACAAATAAAACTCATATTATATCCGTATATAAACCATTTGAATAGTTCCAGAAATAGTACTGCGTTAATAATGTAACCACCCTGAAACTCTTGGTTGCAAAAAATTCTAATTTGTTTCTTCAATTGGTTAACGATAGAATATTTATTACTAAATATTAAAGCTTTTGAACATTTTTTATTGCGTACTAATTAATGAAATTTATCAACTTTTTATAAACATTTATTAATTATTACTCATATTTCGAATATCCAAAAAGTGAGTTCTAACATCCTCTAATTGGTGACTTTAAACAAAACTTTAAAATTCATAAAATAAAATTCCTATAGCTGATTAATTACTGATATTTTTAACCAAATTGTGACTTTTGAGTTATCCTATTTTTATATTTTTAATATCCCATAAATAAAGTGCTAACATCGTATATTTCATTCCTGAATAAGATTTTAAAAATTCATTAAAAATGTGTTTTGACTGTTTAGCTACTGAAATTAACGAAATTTTGTATGAACAATTATTTACCTTTCAGAAGACCTTACAAGTTTTTGAATATCCCATAAATGAGATGCTTACATATTCTTATAGTGACCTTGAACAGATCTTTAAAAAAATCCATAAAAAAATTGCTTATATCCCACCAACTACTTTACTGAATTTTTAAATTGGGACCTTTGAATTGTCATACTTTTTTTTTGTTTTAATGTCCTATACATATATGTTTTTAAATAAGATTTTTAAAATTTATTAAAAATTGGCTATGACCAATTAGTTATTGAAATTAACTGAATTTTTTTGTGATCAATTACTGGCCTTTCAGAAAGAAAACTAATTTTTTGAATATCCCACAAATGAGATGCTTATATGGTTTTGATGTTGGCTTTAAACAAATTTTTAAAAATTCATCGAAATTCGACTATAACACACTTATAACAGAAAATAAATGGACATTTGTGTCTAATTAGTAATATTTCAGATAACATAATTTTTTTCGAATATCCCACACATAAGTTGGTAACAATTTCAATGCCTTTGAAAAAACTTTAAAAATTCATTAAAAAAATATTTGTGACCAATTTGTAACCTTTCAGATTGCATAACTTTTTTTTGACGAATATCCCACATAAAGGGAGGTAACATTTATCACGACATTGAAAAAACTTTAAAAAAATTTTAATAATCGCCTATAGCTGAAATATAACTGAAACCGAAGCGATATTTGTTCAGATAGTATACTGTTTTTTTGAATATCCCATAAATAAAGTACTAGCTTCCTCTTTGACCTTGAACATAAACTTTATAAACTTCATTAAAAATCGCCTATAGCTAATTAGTTACTCAAACTAACTTAACTTTTGTAACTAATTAGTGACCTGTTAGAATATATACCTTTATATCGAACATCCCTCATTTGGGATATTTACAACCTCTATGACTCTGAAAAAAATTTTAAAATCGCCTATGGCTGACTAATTACTGAAACTGAACTGACATTTTTCAGATAGTATATTTTTTTTGAATATCCCATAAATGAAGTGCTAGCCTCCCTTTGACCTTGAAATTTTACTTCAAAAGATTCAGAAAAAATCGCTTATGGCTGATCATATACTGAAACTAAGTAACCTTTTGCAAATATTAAGTGAACTTTTAGAATATCCTAGATATCCCATAATATAGAATATCCCACATATGGGATGTTTAAAATCTCTAAGAAAATTCCCAAATGTCTGAGCAATCACTGAAAATAACTAATCTTTTTACGAGAAATGAATAACCTTTTAAATTGCGTACTTTTTTTCGAATATCCCACTTATGGGGTTATAAGACCCTTGAGCTTATTTATTGATATTGCACTTGCTATACCATTCTTCTTATATTTTTTAGATTTCAACATTGAAGTGTTGCAATTCTAAAATCCTTTTAAACTGCTATATAAGAGCAATTGTATGGTAGGTATACAAACTATTAAAATCATTAAAGGAAAGTTAAAAAGTTGTCTAAATATAAACGAGCAACAAAAACATTAAATTCCTAAATTAATGATAGTTTTTTTAATGAAACCACCAGCTATCCGTTTATCTAATCAAATACTAGTAAAACTAATTTTTAATACCATCATAATAGAAATGTCCTTAATCCAAAAAGGAGTAAATATCTTTATAGTTCAAATGAGATTCTAACCCCTTTTCAAGATTAAATCACATAATTACTGGCTATGAAAAATTTAAGTTTGTTTTCTCATTTCATTCTTTTTCCGTTAGTTAAACTAAAATTCACTAATCTCTTGGGTAATTTGCTAAATCCTAAAATTGTGTGTGGGTTCATTTTGAATTTATTAGATATCTTTCTCCATCGAACATCGAACAACTTGCGGCATTTAAACTACCAACTTCCCATATAGTACCTCGCTATATAAACATTATTCTAAATAAAATTCCTTCCTCATAAAAAACCGCCTTTCTGGATGTCGGTAGGTACCTATATATAAAAAGTTTAAAGAAATATTTTCATTTCATTTGCCCGAGGGGTAATTAAAAAGTTTTGAACTTCCCTCATATATACCCTGAATATAGAAAGGGGATATAACATTGTATCCTAAAACAGCAAAAGCCTATATAAAATCCTTTATACATAGGGAGGTATAGGTATATCCTTAAGAAGAAAACAAAAACTGGTTTCGTAGGTATAATCGCTTTTTCTGTTGAATATCCGTTAACCAAAAGAAACAAAAAAAAAAAAAAGCTTAAAACAACAAACCGGTTCTCTCTAGAAAACATTTTTCAGCAAATTGAATATTGCTCACATCCTTAATGGGATATTGCAAAAGTTTCAATGGGGTTTTCAAGCCAATTGAGAGGAGACCCAAACAAAAAAAGAAGCATTTCACCAAAAATGTTCCACAGAACTCCATACACTTCCACACCATATCATACACACACACACATATACACACAAAATAAACCACCCAACTCCCGTCCTTCATTTTCGATTGTATATCCACAATAGAAACACTCAGCAGGAGCAATAACGTATATATAGTATAGTGACTATAAAAAGACACACAAAACACACCGTAGGAGGCATTTGGTTGAATGAAAGATGCAAAAGGATCTTTTCTGTTACCAAAAAAAAAAAAAAAAATAAAAATTCAAGAAAACAAACATCCAGATGGGCATACAAAGGCCCCACAAAATGCAGAACGAACAGTATAAAATACGAAAAAGGAAATAAAAAGTTTCATAAAATATTCAAAACGCAATTCACGGAGTACAAACTCCGGTGTGTAAATATATATACATATGAATGTACCTACTCGTAAATGTATGGAAATATGGAAACTGAACGACAACGAGCGTATATATCCTAGATCAAGTAAAAATACAAACTGCACAGAAACTAGGACGCCAATCCTGGCACTCTAAATACACATAGAGTCTCCATCCTTCTCATTCCAACAAAGTTTCTTATTGTTATTTTTTTTTTCGTTTTTCTTGTCAACTAGGAAGTAAAAAACAAAGTAAAAAAAAACGTCGCATAAAGTCGCCGAACAGGCTAAACCCCTTATCTCTAAATGAACAACGCAAAATTAAGGTTTAAAATTAGTTTTTTAAATTTCAAAAAAAAAATAGTTTCAACATACTAAAGTCAAAATATTGCCCTGGCCGTTATATCTAAAACTCCCGGTTCCATGAACGAGTTCAGGCTGCAAATTGAAATATTTTGAGCTTTGACCTTAAAAAAAGCGACATCTGGTGGTCGAGAACGAAATTTAAAAAAGTCAAGACATTGCCCTGGGTGTAACCTTTCTTTTGTCACCTCAAACTCCATGGATGCGTTCAGGTTATAGACGTATTTAAATTATTTTGACAATTGACCTAAAAAAAGTGCCATCTGCTGCTTGGAAAGAACACTTTTAAATGTAAAAATTGCCTTTTGACCATAACCATTCTTGCAACTACTGAAACTCCCAGTTCCATGGAGGCGTTCATGCTACAGACACATTTGAATTATTTTGTTCTTTGACCTAAAAAAAAGCGACATCTGGTGGTCGGGAAGGAAATTTTAAAGTGTCAAGACATTACCTTGGGCGTTAACTTTCTTGTGTCACCTCAAACTCTCGGTTCCATGGACGCGTTCAGGTTATAGATTTATTTAAATTATTTTGACCACTGACCTAAAAAAGTGACATCTGGTGGTTGGAAAGCACACTTTAAAATGTAAAAAATTGCCTTGACCATTACATTTCTCGCAACTACTGAAACTCCCAGTTCCATGGAAGCGTTCATGCTACAGACGCATTTGAATTATTTTGTCCTTTGACCTAAACAAAAGCGACATCTGGTGGTTGGGAAGGACATTTTTAAATGTCAAGATATTGCTCTAGCCGTTATCTTTCTTGTGACACCTAGAAATCCCGGTTCCATGGAAGCGTTCAGGTTACAAAAGCATTTAGATTATTTTGCCATTTGACTTAAAAAAAAGCGACATCTGGTGGTCGAGAAGGAAATTTTAAAATGTCAGGATATTGCCCTGGTTAGTACCTTTCTTGCGACAGATAACCCTCCCAGTCCCATGGAAGCGTTCAAGCTACAGACGCATTTGTATTGTTTTTACCTCTGATCAAATAAAAAGTGACATCTGGTGGTCGGGAAAAAAGTTTAAATAAATAAATAAATTCTGCCCTGATCATAACCTTTTTTTCCACAACTCAAACTCCCGGTTCCAGTTAAATATAGCACGCTTTAATTAAAAAGTGGTTAATTATAAAATTTAAACGTTCCATAAAGAGAAAATTAAAATATGTACAATAAAAGTGGGCGTGGCAGAGGGTGGTTTTTATTTAAATCACTTTCTTGAAAATTTTTGTAGGTATAGGTAGGTATTACAAACAAAAAAATTCAGTTGAAATTTTATGTGAAAATAATTTTGATTCAAATACGAGATTTTGACTGTTTGGGTCGAATGCTTAAGAGAAACTCCTTGTTGTTTGTTGTTTTTCAATTTTTTTGTATTTTTTTTTCGCAAAAAATTGTTACTTCATCTTGAGTTTTATACTTCCAAAGCATCTATAATGTCCAGTTTATACATACATATTTCCATATCTAGAAGCTCACTTGAACTCCTCGATGATGTGCCCTGGTCTTGGTCCTGATTCTGGTCCTGGATGATGAAAAGCATAATGTTGAAATACTGCCTTAAGCCATTCATATTTGAATAATTGATAAGGACACTCTGTATACCAGAGTGTGACTGCCTCACTGCATCTGAAGAGTAAAAGCAAAATAAAATAAACTTCTTTTTTTCGTCCTTCTGCACAGAATCACACAATTCGATAAAGGTAGAGCGTAACTTAAAAATTCCACAAAGACTGGAGGTAGGATAATGAAACAGGTAAGTATAAATATACGACGCAGAGCGTATATTTGTTTTTATTATTTTACTGATGGGAGGCTTGAAGATAATGCCTTTTTTTTGGTATCCTTGTTTCGTTTACTTTTTTTGCAAATAGAACTTTTTATTTCTTCCTCTTGGTGGTAACTTAACGACAACAACAAGTGGACGACCGACGACGACTTGCTTGAAAATATATACATACGTATACGGTGGCGGTTGGGAATTGTGAGTTGGCTTTCGAAAACAATTATCTTAAAGTGTAGCTGTGGCAGCGGGCGATGGCTATGTCTTTGCCTCCATATTTTTGTGGCTTAACCCAGACACGTCTTGCCGAAGTACTTTTCCTTCTTTTGCTATCTAATGGCGTTCACCAAATTATACCTTGAAAGTTGAAAGTCAGTCCACCTTTTAACAAGGTTTATATAGGCATGTCCTTGTGGTTGGTGTTTTTTTTTTCCTTTAAAATGGTCTATAAAAAAAAAAAAACTTCACATAAGAGCCTATATTTCGGCGGTTTAATGGGCTCTAGATGATTTTTACTTTTTTTACTTTGGTGAATAAAGTTTAACGACCAGAAGGTATTATAGTGTTTTGTGGTGCAATAACATGGCTGTATATGGTTTTTTTTTTGATAGGAAGGTTATAGGTAGATATTATTTTTGAAGAGTAAATCGATAAATCCCCATTACAGACGTTATGTGGTTTCAAATTGAGTTATGGAACATCAAGGCCATTTCACAAGCATAATAATATACCTACCTACCTAGCTTGTTTGGGATTTTTCAAAAGTGCTTTTTTTCTAAGGTGTTCTTATTTATTTTTAGAATGATAAAAGGATAAATATCTGCTGCAGAAAATTGAGGAGAGAATTTTAAGGTTATCCTTGAAGATATATTCTACTTTAAATTCTCAATTGCCTTTTTCTATAAGGTTAGGATATTTGAACTTAAAATTTGTTTTGGCTGAAATATTATTATATTTACCAGACACAAGCTTTTTTGTGTCGTTGGATTGTTGTTTACACAAAATATTACTTTTATAACGTGTAAGATGAATACATAATGTAGGTATGTAAAATCTGAAATATACTTACGACATTTCAAGGACTCGAAGATTTTTTTTTTTGTAAACATTTTTAAAAGTATAATCTCGAATTCTAAATCGCAATATAAAAAAAGAATTACATAAGACTGAATTTCTGAATTTTGTCTCTCTTCACCACGCAATCAAAGGCAGCAATTTAATGTAAAGTTATTAGGGATATTCTTAAGACTATAATCTTCAAAAATTCAACTTTTCGGGAATTTCAAATTTTAATAATTCTACTTTGGTTTTTTTATGTTAATAAAAAATTATAAAATCATAATTACTGTACAGAAAATTGCTGAAATGTCGGACAGAAAAGTAGTAAATCAAAAATAATTCAAAAAAATGCAAAGTAAGAAAAGAAATTAGCTGTAACTTTATCGGAATAAATTTATAATAGAAAATTCTGGCTCCCGATAGGTTTGAATTTTTTTTGGTTTGAGTATTTCTCAATAAATTTTATTGATTCAACTGCTTTTCCAGAAAAAGAGGCCTTTCTCTTTTTAAAAAAAATTAAAAAATCATTAAGTCATAAGGTAGTTGATGGCTTATGAATTTAAAATAAATTAAATTATTATAAGCCGCGGTTGGTGACTTATGAATTAAAACAATTTTAATTCATAAGCCAGTAAGTGACTTACGAATTTAAAACTATTTAATTCCCAAACTAGTTAGTGACTTATGAACTAAAGAAATTCAATTCGTTAGCTTGTTGATGACTTATGAATTAAAAAAAAATTAATTCCCAAGCTAGTTAGTGACATATGAATTAAAAAAAATTTATTCCCCAGCTAGTTGATGACTTGTGAATTAAAAAAAAAATTAATTTATAAACTAAAGGGTAAGCTGTGAGCAAGAAAATTCTCAATTCATAAGTTAGCTTATGAATTCAAATTTTTTAAGCTAGCATGTTAGTTTTGCAATCTCAATCTTGGTTTGAAAATCAAAAAAAAAAGATTCGAAAGCTAATACTTACTCAGTAGAGACCAAAAGTGAAATTTAAAATTATTTAATGTCAATTCATTCTAAATTATAATATAATAATTATTATATTATATATAATTAATATATAATATAATAAGGTGTTTTTAAAAGAATGTTGGATTGCATTCTTTTTATTTATTTATTTATGTGGACAAATTTTACTTAATTAACAATTAAAAAAGCTTTACAGCCAAATACCAAATAAATATGTGGTAAATATGCACAGTCTTAATAATTATAAACCCATTCCAGAGTTGTAAAACTTTGGACAGTTTTAAAACTCTACTGCGGCTACGTTCAATTGAAGAATTGAAAATTAATGAAATGTTCATTTAACGCATCCAAATAATCACCAAATTTACAGATTGCAGGGATGTCAGTGAGTATAAATGACAACATATTAAGACAACTGTTAGAATGCGTTCATAAATAAGTTGATGTCTAACCATTTTGTCAGTGGCTAGCTGGACAACAGTTTAAGAGTGTTGTAAGGAAAATTAATAAATAAACAACTGCCAGTTTTTTTATTTTCTAACTTAATGTAAAATTTTGTCATTCATTTCTGATTATAATGGGTAAATGAGTTTGTACAAAAATCTACATAAGAAATAATGGTTAAATTTTGCTAAACTTTCCACTTGTCTTAAAAATGTAACCATGTTTTCCAATTAAATTTACTATTTTCTTATTTCTTATAAATAAAAGTGTAAATTTTCTATGTTCTGAATAAGCGCGTGTTACATAGGTACTTTTTTTTTAGAAAGACGGCGCTATACTGAGATCTCAGCAATCTAAGTTATAGGATTTGCTCTGAAAAAATTCTTAGTTTTACTGTCAAAATTCTTAAAACTATTAGGTATATAGTGAAATGCGATAAAAATATACAATATAAATATAAGAAAAAAATTTGCGTTTGAAAAGTTTAATTTATAAGATCGATGTATAAGGACGTTCCAACCTTTATTTATTATTAGGCTGAAGTAAAAACAACAAAAATTAAATCCTATTTATTAAGCTTATAACAAACTTGGTGGTAGCCCACCATGTGCTAAACATTGGTAAACAATAAGAACTTCCAGCTTTAATTATTAGAATTTCTAGTCTTGTTAGAAATAGTTCACACTTGATATTCTTCATGAAATCTATGTAATATGAACTGAAATCGGCAAAATTTCTAAAAAATAGAGAAAAAAACAAATTTAAAATGATTTAAAAAAGAAAAACTTTAATTTAAAAAACTCAAATTTATTTATTTTATAACAACATTAATTATTTAAATTTTAATTCGGTTTTTTTTATTCAACCATCTTCGGGCTTTCACTTGTTGATACGTGGTGTTCTTGCAAAAACCAGTTTTTTCATCTTGATAGTTTTTCTATTTTGAATGTTACTTATACTCTGGATAATAAAAAAATAAAATCAAATCCATGCAATAAATTGTGAGTTCAGAGTATTAATAAAGATGCAACTTAAAAAATAGATTTCAAAAACTAAAAAAAAAATACAATTTTTCATAAGAAAATGATAAGTAGACGTTTTGAAACGTCAGCTTTAATAAGTAAGATTTAATTCAAAAGCTCATTAAAATATTGTCAAAAAGGGATAAAATTAAGTACGAGATTAAGTGCTTTCACTATAATTTTTGTAAAATACTCTTACGGATTTAACATCATTGTTTAAAAAAATAAAAAAAAAACGTTTGTAGAATTTTAATTTCAGCAAAATTTCAATTTAAAAAATCACAGTTAGCATATATGTAATCGCCTATTCAGCTTTTTTTGTCATATTTAGTGTAAGGCAAATATTGTTAATTATATGAGACTATTTTTTAATTTTTTTTAAATATTTTGAATCAAAATAATTTATCAATTACCAAGAAGGTGATACTGTGAAACAATGGTACACTGTGGCGTATGCGTACTTTTTTCTTTTTATAATTTTTTGTTTTGTTAATTATTTTTCGTTGTCGAAAACGGGGTCTCCGTTGTTTGCGTCATAAATCGCCGCAAATAGGAGATTTCTCAAAAGCTTCAAAGGGCAATAAGGTCATAAAGCTCTTTCATAAAAAAAAAACTGAAATAACTTTAAAATATGGCTATCGATTGAGGCATCCAAAAGCACGGAAATTTAGATTTTCTCTTTTGTTGTGACCTGTCAACCAGAAATAGTTAAATTTTGGTAACATTTTCACATCAAATTGAATTTAGAATTCAAAACACGCTTTCATCCTTTATCTTAAAAAAAAAAAAAAAAATAAATTTACCAACCGCAATAACACACATGATATCAAAACCCCAAAATAAGCTATCAAATCAAATGCCTTCAAGCAATCCTATAAAGTCATAAGCGACAATAACGAGAGTGGTTCATTTCAATGATTGTCCTGAATAAACAATTATATACTCACAATAGAAGAAGAAAAATAAATTCCATCAACAAACATCAAATAATGGCATGCAAAGCAACAACAAAAAAAAAATAATAAAAAAGTTAAAAAGCATACAAAACAAATACATAGTATATGTACCTACGTATATACTGTTTGTATGGTGCCCATCATGAAAAGTGTCGCTGTAGGGCAAAAAACAATTCCAAAAAGAATATACATATATACCCAAGGAACCCAGGGAGACAAAAATAAATAAGACATGTATATTCTAAGGAAAGAAAAAAAAGAACACTCACGAGTTTGTTTCCGCAAAACTATTATAACATGGAGAAGGATGCGCCATCCTGTCAATTGACCCTATAAAAATGTAGATTCCCTTTTTTTGTTTTTTGTTATTCAATCGGCAATCATATGTATATTTTGTCGCAGCAATATTGCAAATCACAACCTCAAGTTGTCTAGACAAACCCCATGGGCATCCTTTAGTACTCTTCTATAGGTAGGAGTTGTTTTTTTTAAATATTGACTTGATAAGATATATCGGGATATTGGGTGTACTACACCTATTTTTGATTCTATATTGTCATACAGGATGAGTCATATAGGAACAATTTCATACCATTAAAATACAGAAGGAACAATGAAACAGTCTCGGTTTTTTTTTCTTGCTCCTTTATAAAAAGCCATTCAAAGGATAGAGACAGTTTTTCCACAGTTTTAAGCCCTTAATACGAAGTGCACACTTTAATCCTTTCTGATATATTAATAATTCTAAACGGATAGAAAAGAACGTTCATACGGTTAGTTGTCAAGTTGTTGACGACTTAAAAATTTTATTTACAAAAAGGATGAGACTCTGATGTTGATGTCGCCTGCGAACGTCACGTTGGTTGGTGTCATTTTCCATTTTGACATAATTTCAATCACCTGCCCCAAACACAAAGATGGCTTGACTAGGGTAAAAAAAAAAATATAAACTCGTCTGAACGTAGGTATATTTTTATGTATATATGTGTGTATAATAGTTGGGACGTCATGACAAAACTTAATTATGTTGAGATTTCAATTTTCCCATTCGTTAAGCAGAAAGGATGTGACAGTTATGTGAATAATGTGGTAGACACATGTACAGTACATATATACATAAAAATGTATATGTATGTATAGTAGTGTTTTTTTTTAAGTGTCAAGTGTAGGCATAGGTATGTCAGGGAAAAATGCAATTAAAAGAGATGTCAATTATTTTGGGAGACACAACATACGAACAGAGAAAACAAGATGAAAAGGTGTAATCGTGTAACATAATGCCTATATATGTACCTACAGAAGGTTGGGTATTTTATTTGGAAAATTTACACATTTAACTTTTGACGGGATTAAAAGTTCTCTTTGGCCAATCTGGTACAAACAATTTGGGTGACTGCTCCACATGACGTGTTGAAAATAAATACTTTTTGCACATGATATATGATTTTCACAAATCAAGAGACTTTTTTGTCGGTAAAATTTACTCAGAGATTTTTATTTATATCGTCCATGATTGGTATAAACTGATGGTCGGAAGCCAATATGACAATAGAAGACAAAAAATTTCTTCTCATGATTGGTTTTCGCTTTAAATATATTGTTTTAGATTTTGCAATTTTTTTTATAATGACTACCTGCTTTAGACCAGCTTATACCAATTAGCAGGTTAATTAATAAACAAGGTGGAAATATTGCATTGTGTGTTCGGGCACATATGTATTATTTGACTTTCAAGAGTGAAGAGACTCTTTTTCCGTAAAAGTGAGTACCTTTTTCCGAAAAAGGGCTTTTTATTTATGCCATGATTAGTATAAACTGACCAAAAGCCAATACGAAATAGAAGACACAAAATTTATTTTCACTTTACATAGTAGGTATATTATTTTTTTTTGTGCATCTGCTAAGTGCGTTAGACAAGTTTATACCAATCATGCAGAAGCATATGTGAAACGTCTTTCGTCAACTTAAATGCACTGCCAAATATGATAATAGAACTTTAAACAGCGTTTTTTTTATTTTGTAGTTTTCCTACTGCAGTACAGTCATCAGCATACCATAAAAAAGCACATTTTGGGAGTCGGACAGAAAAATCACAATCCAGAAAACCAAAAATTATAAAAACACAAAATTCAGAAAATCAAAAAACCTAAAAATCCAAAATAAAACCAATTCCCGAAAACCCAAAATTCCTAAATCCCAACATCTCAAAAACCTAAAATTCCGAAAGAACGAAATCCCATTATTAAAACTGAAAAATAAATGCTTCAAATTTTTGTGTAAAATTTCGAAAGCACGAAATCCCATTTTTAAAACTGAAAAATAAATGCTTCAAATTGTTAAATAAAATAAAATAAAATAAAATAAAATAAAATAAAATAAAATAAAATAAAATAATATAAAATAAAATAAAATAAAATAAAATAAAATAAAATAAAATAAAATAAAATAAAATAAAATAAAATAAAATAAAATAACATACAATAAAATAAAATAAAATTAAATAAAATTAAATAAAAAAAATTGTCAAAATCATCATAGCTGCGAAGATTTTAGCTAAAAAATACATTCGACATCGAAATCCCAAACAAATTTATAAAATTAAATATTTTGTTCAGTATTTCATAGTATTAGGTTTTTGGGATTTAGTGGAATTTTGAATTATGGGTTCTCTGGATTTTTGGGTTTTCATGAGCTATTCATGAATCAGTTTGGTATTTTGGGTTTTTAAGATTTTGGCTTTCAGAATTTTGACCCCCTCCCCAAAAAATCTATCTTCTATTAAATTATACCGAAAATCTTGTTTTGTTCGTTCGAGCTAATATAAAAACCAACTGTCCCATTTCATAAATTGTTTCTGTGTTTAAAGAGTTTAAAGGTCAAAATCCCAAAAAAAATATATAAAATGAAAAATTTGGGCAGATTGGTTTGGGTTAATGAGTTTTTGAAGTTTTGAGTTTTTTGAATTATGGGTTCGCTGGATTTTGGGTTTTTGTGATTTTGGGTTTGCGGGAGCTAATATGGACCAGTATGAAATTTTGTTTTTCGGAATTTTGTGCCCTAACCTTAAAATCTATCTTTTATAATATTATAACAAAAAATATGCTTTGTTCATTGGGGCTAATATGAGAAACCTCATGTCCCATTTCAAAAATTCTTTCTGTGATTTGAAAGGTCGAAGTCACAAAAAATTATATAAAACGAAAAATTTCTGCAGATGATTTTGAGAAAGTGGGTTTTTGGTTTTTATGGATTATGGGATTTTAGGGTTTTGTGATTTTAGGTTTTCTACAGCTATTCATGATCGAGTTTGAGATTTTGGGTTTTTGAGATATTGGTTTTCTGAATTGTGACACCTACCCTAAAAATTTGTCTTCTATAAAATTATAGCGAAAATCTTGCTTTGTTTGGTCGGGCTACTATCAAAAACCAAAACATTTCCGATTTCAAAAATTCTTACTGTGTCTATAACATCGTTCTTAGTGGATATCTTCAGAGATTTTTTGTGCAATTGTTTTTATTTATAGTGTGCAATGGGGTAAAAACAAAATGAAGTATACATTTTAAAAGATTCTTCTTGAGTTTGAAAAGTAATAATGGCAATACAAATTTAAATTTTTAAAAGGTGAAATGGAAAAAAGTGATTTTAGATTTCAATATTCTTTTTGTGTTTGAAAGGTTATTCTTAGAGGATGGCTTAAGGAATACATTTAAAAATAATTTCTGTTTATATGGTGAAATGGGGCAATTATTATTTTTGTGTTAAGAAAGTAATATTTAAAGGTTAAATGTAAATCAATCAAAAATCTGCTATTTATAGGGTGAAATGGGATACAAAATTAAATCATTTTTTAATTTTTGTTTGCGTTTAAACAGTAATGTTAAAATAATGCATGTAGAAGATCTCTTTTTAAAGATAAACTTCATGACATTGAGTCTTGCGTAAAAAAAAATAAAATCCGTTTTTGGAAGAAGCTAAAGTTAGATAGTCTTTTACTAACTATGTAGGAGCTATCTATAAAGCTACAGTTTTAGCTTAAGTTTCTAATTTATTTTTTACGAACTGATTAAAAATTCTGGATTTTGAGTTTTTGGGAATGTAAATAAATTTGTTATCATGAATTTAAATTTTTCGTCCCTATTTTATATTTTTGTAAGATTTAATTCGGTCTTTTGAGAATTCCAATTAAAAAAAAACCCTTTTGAGCTTTCATCAGATAAATCTGAATCAATACTTATCACCTTAAGTAAACGAAATCGACTTGAGCTGGAAAAAAAATTTATTTTCTATTTAATCCTTTCAAATAAATTTTGAACCAATAAAAATATCCTTGCAAAAAGAAATTTGTAAACTAAGCATAAATAAATAAAAAAAAAAAATTTAATTAATGATTTCCAAATCGTCCCTTGAATTTATCCTGCAGACTTACCATAATTGCTAACCGCACCGTTATATCCTTCATCAAAAAAAAAAAATGAAATGGAAGAAGAGTTCACCCACTTTTATATAGCATCAGTCTATCCTTTTGCTGTCACCGCATTCAAGCGTAAATGTGAAAAGCGTATCTTTATATGTGGAACGTATGTGTAAGTGTATATAGTAGGAGTAGAGAAATGTGCTGCGTATGGCAGCATCAAATAAAAATCCTTTTATTTCTCATTCGGTTCTTTTATACCGATAACTAACAAAATGCCTACTCCTCAATTTCTATCTTCCTCCCTGTGTAGATTTTTATAGTTTTGCTCTTATTTCGTAATCGTTGTTCCTTTGAAGTGCATCATCATCATACAGCAGCAGCCAACGAGGCGTTGATTTGCTATTTATTATTTTTTTTTTATTTTTAAGTTTTGTTTTCTATGAATTTCTGTGATGCTCATTTAATTTTTTTAACGGAGCTCGTTAAGTGACAACATCTGGTTGTGTGCTGCTGTTTGTGAAAAAAAGACACAAAAGTACATTATAAACGATGCAAAATAATAGTAGACGGAAGGAATGTGTGTGAGCGGAATATGAATCCGAATGTTGTGCATTCGGTTGAGGAAAAATTGTGAGGTTTTTTGATTCGGAAATAGGAAAAATAGAACTTGAGTTGATGCTTCGTTAAAGATGAATCAATGAATTTGTTTCCGAATGGGAAACAATATAATAAAACAACGGAACAAAATTTAAATCTTTGTCTTGTTAAAGTGAAGTGTTTTTCTTGTCTAAGCGAACGTTTTAAGTTGAAATGTAGTTTTATTTAAAAGACATAATTTGAGTTTTTGAGATATTGGTTTTTGAGTGCATCTAAACTTCTTAACGAAGCTTATTATATGTATAATATTGTATATACTTAGAATTTAGTCAAATCTTTTGGAAGGAATCTTTTGCTTTAAGTTTGTTTTAAGGATTTTTTTTTTAAACCGGTTCATGAATAGCTTTGGAATAACTTCGCCTTAAGTACCAAAGAAGCTTTATAGAAGTTAAATTTTTCTTTAGAAACTTATTGGACCTTGCAATATTGTCAGTTTTATTAAAAGAAAAAGAATCGGTTTCACTAGGTGAAGTTTTTTTTTATAATTTTATTTGAAACTTTTAAAACGAGGTTAAGATTTATATTAAGCTTGTATAAAATGATAATAGTAATCTATATTCAACAGTCATGCGACATGATTTTCATAAAGAATTTATCTTGAAGAAATCTTAATAAAGATGTACTGTTACTTATAAAAATTTTAAACTTATAAAATATTTGTATAAATTTATCAAGTGCTTGCATAAATTATAATAAAATCTTACTTTCTATAAAGCTTCCAATTATGTAATTTTTGTAATTTAAGTAAATTTATTTTCTGGGTAAATAACTTCCTCTAACTTTGATTAACAAACGTCTCAAAATAATTATTGACAGATTTATTTATTTATAAAATCAATATAGTATATTTTCATTTGAACTATAATTATAGAAACTTTATAGCTTCCTTTTACTTAAATCAATAGACAGAATAAAAAAAGTGTAATACGCCTACCAAGACGATTTTGAAGGCAAATATAATAATTATAGAAACAATGTCATCATAACAACTTTTATGCCTCTATCTCTATTAGACTTTGAGTGCATCTTGTAGCCAGACGGCCCCATGCAAAACGTCTTGGACCCACATTGGGACCTCTCCATCATTGGGAACAAGAATTATCTTGCTATCACAATTATCTGTAAAATCGAGTTTTTGCATTCTTTGAGTCCATCTTGTAGCGAAAAGGCCCCATGAAAAACGTCTTTGACCCACGTTTTGGTGTTGAGGGGGGACTACTCCGTCATTGGGAACAAGAATTATTTTGCTATCACAATTAATCTCAAAATCGATTTTTTGCAGTATTTGAGTGCGTCTGGCAGGCAAGTAGCCCCATGGAAAATGTCTTGGACCCCCATATTTGTTATCAGAGGGGAAGCTTCTATCAGTGAGCGCATATTTCTAAATGCTATCACAATTTATCTCAAAATCGATTTTTTGCACTTTTTTAGTGCGTCTGGCAGGCAAGTGGTTTATTGCTTAAACGAGAACTGTTTAAAATTTTGCGCCAATGTCTTTTAAAAGTGTTCCAATTAGTTTTGTTGACATTTCGATTCTAATGATAGTCGTATTTAAATTTTTTTAATAACTGCACAAATTTCTAAAGACAATTTTTTTCAGGATAGACATTCAATTGACATTTCAGTTTTTCTACACTTAAGAGTTTTTTTTTTTGGGTCTTTGGCTTCTTTAAGTTTTCTATAAAACTTCCACTGCTTAATATTTCATTAAAGATTTGTACGTACTTATTGCACTAAAATTCAAGTGAAATTTTGCTCAAAAGATCCTTCTAAATGACTTATAGATTCTTAAGGAATCTTTAACTTTCATAAAGGTTGTAATGTTAAGATTATTTATATTTTAAAAATGATTTGTTTAGACCTAGTGTAATTTTTCTAAGACATTTGTTAATGTAAGTAAAAAAGAAGCTTTAAAGAAACTTTTAGTTCTAACTTTATTTCAATTGAAAACATTACTTCTTTGTATCAGAAAAAATTTGTAAATAATTGTTCTGAGACTTCTGTTAATTAAAGTTAAAGGAATTTATTCACTTAGAATAATTTTATAAATTAACTTACAGATTCTTAAGGGGAACCTCAGTTCCATAAAAGTGGCAAAGATAAGTTTATTTAAATTATTATTTCTTTTTTAATAATGATTTGCTTAGTCATATTTTACTTTTTTAAGGCGTTTGTAAATGTAAGTCAAACAGAAGCTTTAAAGCAACTTGTATGGCCAATTGTAATTCCAGTTATAATTTTTGTATTAAAAAAAAAATCTCTTAGCTGATTGTACCTTTTTTGAGACATTTGTAAATTTGCGTCATAGAAAACTCAAAAGAAGGTTCTATTTGTAGTAACAAAATGTGGGTCCAAGACGTTTTTCATGGGGCCTTCTGGCTACAAGATGTACTCAAGAATGCAAAAAATCGATTTTACAGATAATTGTGATAGCAACATAATTGTTATCAGAGGGGAAGCTTCTATCAGTGAGCGCATATTTCTAAATACTATCACAATTTATCTCAAAATCGATTTTTTGCACTTTTTTAGTGCGTCTGGCAGGCAAGTGGCCCCACGGAAAATGTCTTGGACCCCCGTATTCATGTCCAGGACACTCAGATCTTTGATTACATACAACGTTTTAGTTGCTATACTTTTTATCTTGGATTTCGAAAAAAATGCATTTTCAATGCAGCATTACTGACAAACGCCCCAACCACAGCATGCAAGACTTTCATATTTGCATATAACAAGTTAAGACCTATCTAAAAATACCAGTGAATTTTTGCTATCCTTCACACCCAAAATTTGCTGTGGGCTCTCGGTCTATATTATTTAATTTATTGGAAATAGAAGTTTGCTTCGACATTAATTTACAAATGTAGATTTTTTTTTTGAAATACAATAAGTATAGTTGGAATAACAATTGGAAAAACAAGTTTCTTTAAAGCTTCGTTTAACTTTCATTTACAAATGTCTTAAAAAAAAAGTACAATAAGTCTAAACAGATGAGTTTTAAGACATAAATAATAATATAAATAATTTTATAGATGCAACCTTTATGCAAGTAAAAGCTTCCCTTTTAGAATCTATAAGTTAATTTACTACAAATAGAACCTTCTTTTGAGTTTTCTATGACGCAAATTTACAAATGTCTCAAAAAAGGTACAATCAGCTAAGAGATTTTTTTTTTAATACAAAAGATATAACTGGAATTACAATTGGCCATACAAGTTGCTTTAAAGCTTCTGTTTGACTTACATTTACAAACGCCTTAAAAAAGTAAAATATGACTAAGCAAATCATTATTAAAAAAGAAATAATAATTTAAATAAACTTATCTTTGCCACTTTTATGGAACTGAGGTTCCCCTTAAGAATCTGTAAGTTAATTTATAAAATTATTCTAAGTGAATAAATTCCTTTAACTTTAATTAGCAGAAGTCTCAGAACAATTATTTAAAAATTTTTTCTGATACAAAGAAGTAATGTTTTCAATTGAAATAAAGTTAGAACTAAAAGTTTCTTTAAAACTTCTTTTTTACTTACATTAACAAATGTCTTAGAAAAATTACACTAGGTCTAAACAAATCATTTTTAAAATATAAATAATCTTAACATTACAACCTTTATGAAAGTTAAAGATTCCTTAAGAATCTATAAGTCATTTAGAAGGATCTTTTGAGCAAAATTTCACTTGAATTTTAGTGCAATAAGTACGTACAAATCTTTAATGAAATATTAAGCAGTGGAAGTTTTATAGAAAACTTAAAGAAGCCAAAGACCCAAAAAAAAAAACTCTTAAGTGTAGAAAAACTGAAATGTCAATTGAATGTCTATCCTGAAAAAAATTGTCTTTAGAAATTTGTGCAGTTATTAAAACAATTTAAGTACGACTAACATCAAAAATCGAAATGTCAACAAAACTAATTGGAACACTTTTAAAAGACATTAAACTTAAAGTACTGACTCAATAAAATATGTTGAACATTTTACAAAATTTGGCTCTTTTTCCTTAAATGAATACAAAACTTTAATTCTGTTTTATGCCTTAAGACCGGATCTAACAACAATAATGTACATATTTTCAAATATTCCCCTGCCCAACTCTTTCTACCTTTGTATAAATTTTTTGTTAAATTCTTAACAGTTGAATAGCTTACATCAAAAGCAAAGCTATTTACAAAAAATTACTTAAGCTAAAAAAGAGCGGATTCCCACGCTTTTCACTCATTTTTTAAACCCATTCAAAGAATTTTGTTTTTTAAACTTCTTTGCATTCTTAGTCATCTAAGAACCTCAAAAATGTTGGAGGAGGTAGATTTTACATGCACATCCTCCAATCTGCCACTGGTTCACATATTTCTACTGTTGAATTTGTATAAAAACAAAAAGTCTCGTTTGTATAGGGTAAATTACAGCATCTAGTATAGATAGTAGCTCATGGTCTTCCTTGGAAACGGAAATAACCTAGTGTTACCGAATATGCCTCCATATATACTTTATACCTGTACATTATATCTATACTCGTAAAGCTACTTCTGTGCCTGCGTATATAGTTTGTAACCTGAGAACCATCAGCCAAACCAGGGCAGAGGTATTGATTTCGAAAACCCAACGTTTTTAGCAATTTACCTTACGGGTTATTTGATTACTGTAAATCTCCCATCACTGTGTGCGGAGCGGCGCGGCTCCGCGGTGACTGTTGTAAGCAAACCTCTGGGCAAATTGTACACCTTGCTTTATACAAGAGTCGACATCGACACCATAATAAGTTGATGTGTGTTTGTGTATTCGGTGCAGGGGATGGGTGTTGTAGTACGAGAGGGTGGGGAGGAGTTGTTAGAAGGTCGTATGTTTTTATGCAAAAGGTATAAACTTTTTACACAATGTTCAATGAACTTGTCCGTTGGGTTGCTTGTGGTGATGACTGGCGTTGGTGCCACAGCCAAATTGTGCGAAATTTTTTAAAAGGGTGGTGGCTAGTTTTTTTTTTTATTTTTTTGAGTAAAACCTTTTGATGCGGAGCGTACTGAGAGAATGGTTTAACAATATAATATAGACAATGAAAAGGATGTAACATTGTATTTGGATATAATTTCAGCTAACAGGAAACGTTGATATAATTCAGTGTGAACATTTTAGATTTTGGTAATGTGCATGAAAAAGCATTCCACTACCTATTGGGTGTAGCAAAGTTTGAGTTCAACTTGTTTACAAAGGCATTTTAATTCTTTGTTTGTATACTTTATCCATTAATTCAAAATTAATTTTAAAAGTTTTCAATTTATTTTAATTTCACATTGCTGAAAAAAACCACAAGCCAATGTGGATGTGAAAATTTTTATTAAATATGACATATATGCTTAAAATTATTGCATTAACTCTATAAAAACTCTTAAATTCTAACCTTCTTTTTTCACCATAGTAGGTATGAGGTAGTTAGGCCATGAGAAAATATGGTTATGTAGCCTAATATGCGTGTGTACTCAAGAGCCATAGCGTGTTCTTTATTTGCAACAAATGTGTGCAGTGTTGAATTCATTCTCCAAATTCATCCCCCGACACACCTAAAAAAAGCTTGTGATTCCTTCATGTTCTATTTGACACAAATACCCAGTGTCTTATCTGCCTTTAATAATAGCTTAAAATTAAATTGTAAATCCATCAAATACTGTGAGCTTATCTATTTTTATTAACATTACTATATATTATAAAGAGTGTTTTTTTTTAGACGTATGGTTTTCATTCTGGCGATATTTTTTTCGGAGTTGGTCTTTTTGACAGCTGTCACTTGATTTATGCTCAGTTTGGTTTGCCATTTCATAATGAATAGACTACTCCTGAACAACGTTTGTAAATCGAACAAATTTATTACCAAAATAATGGTTCGGTACGCGCGACGCATCCCGATTTTCACAAGAAAATTTTGCTCAGCGATGAAGCTCACTTTTGGTTGAATGGGTACAAGCCATTGTTGAGACGCCGCGCCGTTACATCCTCAAAAAGTCACTGTTTGGTGTGCTCTATGGGCAGAGGGAATCATTGGTTCATATTTCTTCAAAAATGAAGCCGGCCATAATGTTACAGTCAATGGAGAACGCTATAGAGCCATGATTAATGACTTTTGCATGCCTGAATTGGAGGATGTGAACGACCCTTGGTTCCAGCAAGACGGTGCTATACATGCCATACAGCCAACGAAACATTCAATTTATTGAAGGAAACTTTTGGTGAGCGCATTACCTCGCGTCGTGGGCCCGTGGCTTAGCCTCCAAGATCGTGCGATTTAACACCGCTAGACTATTTTTTGTGGGGTTATGTGAAATCGCTTGTCTACGCAGATAAGCCCGAGACGATTGACGCCTCGGAAGAGAATATTCGGCACGTTATTGCTGACATACGGCCCCAATTGCTTCAAAAAAGTGGTCGAAAATTGGGCTTCTCGGTTGGAATTCATTCGAGCCAGCCGCGGCGGCCACTTGCCCGAAATCATTTTTAAAACATAATGGCAAACGCTCATTTTTATAATAAAGCTTAGTCCTTGGCCATAAAATTAAATAATATGCGTTTTATTTCTGCTTGAAAACCACACGTTCAAAAAAAAAACACCCTTTATTATTTAATTGTGACTAATCCACTTCTGATTCTTTAGTAGTTACCTACTAGTTCTTGTGCCAGTTTATTTTGATACCCAAAATTTGGTTTTCCAGAACGGGAAGACTGACTCCAGTCATCTTATACAGGTGAAAATCTTCAAAAAACACTTACATAAGCTAGGTACAGACGATTGTCAGATCTTACAATATTGTCAGAACTGTCAATGGTCTGACAATAGCTTACAATTAGCTGACAATTGACATATTTCTTATAATGAAAAATTGTCCGTTCACACGGTTGGTATTTATCTTCTCATAGTCTGAAATTTTGATTGTCAGCTCTTTTTTTATCTCTCTTTAACCAACTTATTGACATTTCGGACAATGAAGAAATTGTCAGTAATTGTAAGATTTTTTCAATGAAAACATCTGACAATGACCAATGAGTCTGACAATCGACTGACAATGATAAAATGTGTGTTCAGACAATTGTAAGATACCTGACAATTTTTTGTCAGATTGTCGTCTGACAATGACGTTTCTGACAATATTGTCAGACAAAATTGTGTAAGACATTTGGAACAGTTTTTTCATCTAACAATATTGTAAGATCTGACAATCGTCTGTACTTAGCTTTAGTAATACTCGATCCTAAGATAGTGTAGAACATGTTCTGCACCATAACCACCGGGAAATTAGGACGACTCTATGAAAGATCGATAAAAGATTTTTATTTAATACAAAATCGTATTGGGCGAAGTTGAAAGTTTTAATAGTTTCTCATCGCTTTTAGACCATCAGCTCTTGAAGCTTGATTATTCTTAGTCTTCGAGCATAGTCTCGTACATTTAAGACAGTCTCCATCTTGTAGTTAGAATAACTATGCAGTCGCTGATTATGTGATACGATACAGATACAGCGTGTTTTCTAACCACTTCTGTAAGCATTTCTATTTGTAGGTCAAGATGTAAATGGCTATTTCCTAATATACCAAGTTTACGATGGACTTTGTTTTGGAAGTTTTTGATGGTTTCTGCATCTATTTTCTTTGTACAGCTACATAAGCCCAAACGGGTTTCAGAACGTGCTTGTATACCATTGTTTTGTTCTGGATGGATAGGTCAGACTTCTTACTCAGTAACCAAAACATTTTTCTATATTTAACGTTTAATTTTTCTATTTTCTTTTTGCCATGCTTTTTGCATGGCAGTATAATCTGCAAATATGGCTATGATAGCATAGTTTTCCACTGGAATAGGGATATTATATAACAAATACAGTGTTGGTCCTAGGATACTTCCTTGTGGTACACCAGCTTCAATTTTATTAAGTTCCGAATAATCTTGCTTGTATACCGTAATTTTAATGGTCGGTCGGTAACATAGGATTTCAGTATTTCGTAGAACTGCCTTGGGAGATCTCTATGCAGTTTGTGAGTCTCAAATGCCAAAACTTGTCAAAGGCTTAAGCAACTTCTAGAAATAAAGCCGAACATAATTGTTCGATGAACTTGGTCTATCGTGGAATTTTATTTTCTGAATCCAAATTGATGGTTTGGGATAAGTTTTCTTTCTTCTATTATTTTACTAAGCTTTTTCATTTTTTTTTTCTAAATTCTGAACAATTTCTTGTTCAAAGATCATAAATTTCAAACGACACTTTTAAGAGTTTTATTATAAAGAACACCCTATTTGGACCAAATAGCTTTTAGAGAAAACCTCAACCAATAATGTTGGCTCTATACATATATAGGTTTTGTTAAAAGTGCATTGTGGCTTTGGTTTAGTTCATTTAAATCTACCCATCCATGGTTATGATGAGTAAGGGAGGTCAGTAGATATATTTTTGGTACCTATAATCAGGTTTTAAATTAATGGTATCTACCTGTGGTATATATGGTTTGGAAATACATATGTGTAACCTAGGTTGGGGTCAAGTGCTTATTATATTATAGTGTTGGTTTATAATGAACAAACCTGATTAGCACTTGTAAACATGGGACACATAGTACAAAAAATAAATCGATATCCTTTTTAAAAATGGTCTTAATTTAAACTGTCAAAACTTTCAACAATTTCATTGAAATAAATCTTTGTGTTCGTTTTAAATTTATTTTTAAAGATATTTTTTTTAAACTGGGTATTTGTATTAAAGTTCCAATTAGCCCTTAAAATGGGACATGATGTGTTTTTGTTTTAATGAAAAATCACAATGCATACAGGGAATGGATATGTTTGTACATGCAAATCCTTTACAAAATACATACAACACAAAAATTCAGTATTATAAAAGCTTAAATTAATACAAAAAAACAAAAAATGAGCTCATATATGTAAATAGATTAAAACGTTACCTTAACTTTTGAAAAAAAAAAGAAAAAAAAAAAAAGGATTTTCGCGTCACCCCCATATATATGCGGTTTTAATGAATGAGTTCCGGTGGCTTTAATTTTGCATGTCCATTAATCAAAATGTTTCTGTGAATTTTATTTAAGGGTTGGGTAAGTTGCCAACGTCTGCATGTGAGAGATATGTAGATATGTATATTTTAAAATGAATAAATCTAGTTACAAACATACAGACATACACATGAGTTATACGCATACACTTTGCAGAATTATGCAATCCGGATGTTTTTTTACATATATAAAGTAAAATAATATGCCAAATGACCGGTTGTGTTGATTAAAACAATTAATACGAATTACGCAAATACGCATAAATATAATGTGTAGATATATTCTCCAAATAATTTAAAATCTCAGACAAATAAATCAAAGTTTTGAAGGATAATACATTTTTATTATTTGTGATCTGATAAATAAATGCACTTTGTTGGTAGGTACCTATACATATTATATTTTGTGATGAAATATTTTTTTCAATTTTAAAATACTTTGAAGGTATTCATTTTTTTTGTTTACTTTTAAAAGATGTTTATTTGATTGATTAAGTTGATTAAAAATAATTATTTAAATAATACAAAATTACACGTTTTCAAAATGGGCTAAAGAAATAAAATCTCCTTGTCCCTAAAAGTAAAAACGAAGAATATATAAGATTAATGATTTATATAGAGAGTTTCCTTTAGTTTTAAATGTATGGGACTCGGAGAATTTATTTAATTCGTTTTAGTTTTATTTGTGTGAAATTTGCAAAAGATTTTAAACGTGTTGAAGAAATTATGAGAGTGATAATATTATGGCTAGTTTATAGTTTTATAAAAAATTAATTTTTTCAGAAGATAAAGATTAAACATTTAAACGGAAAATTTTGTCATCCCGTTCTGATGTATATGTTTTAGAATATATACAGAAAACTATAATAAACTTTCGTTTTTAGTTCTCCAAGGCGTTTGACACTATATGAACCACAACATCCTATATCAAAAACTACTAAAAAATTACAATTTTTCTCCAGATGCAGTGAAATTTGTTTCTTTTTATGTCTCTGAGAGATGACAGGCAATTGTCTTGGGAAATAAATCTTCTTATTTATAGCAAATATCTAGCAGAGTTTCGGAGTTCCTCGGGGTTCCATATTAGGCGCATTACTTTTTTCCATTTATCTAAATGAAGTTCCAAAGCGTTTTCGCTACTGTGAAGAAAACCTCATTGCTGATGATTTCAAGCTAATGAAAAGTTTCCATGTTGGCATGGTTGAAGAAAATAGACTTCATGGAAACAGCTAAAAATCTGGGTATTTGCTTTAACAGAACCTCAAGCTGAAATGACCAAATCAATTAAAATGTTGGGAAAGTTTATGGAGCTCTTCGTTTATTGTGACCGACAAGAATTTCCATCTCTTTGGATATAAGAAAAATGCTTGCAAAAACACTTGTGGCACCCATTTTAACATACAGCTGTGAAATTTTTTTATAAGCTTGATAGTGTGATTCGAAGAAAGATGAATGTTATATCCATTCAATAATGTCGAACGCTACATTCTTTGCCTAAGCGCTAGGATCACATTTCTCAATTCTCCAAAAGTATTTATGGGATCAAGCGTTACCGCAGTGGCAGGATCGTTTTTTTTTGTCAGAAAATTTTTTTCGTGGCACGGTGGCACGAAAAAATTTAATGTGGCTTGTTTTTATAATTTCTATTTTTTACTTCAAATAAAACGTATTTAGAAAATTGCTCCAAATGTATAAATTGGCAGAAAGTCATATTTTCTGATACTTAATACTCGAATAGAGCAAATTATTTCTTCTATAATATACTTTCAATAAATGCCTCATGATTTTAACCGCTAAAAAATATGATATCTGGGATAAAATAAACTGTTTTCGGGGCAGTTTGCTTACAGTAGATTAAATCTGTAGCAATGACTTTCAAAGGTTCTAATCAAATGCTAATATTCAACCAAATTGGATGATTTTCGATTTCCATAATTTAGAACTCAAAGAATGTATTCCTTTATAAAAAATTTGGTCAACATTTAATGATTTATCAGTTGCATAAAACCTTGATTAAAGATAATCAGCTATGAACAAAATGGCAGTTAGAGCTATATATCTACATATTTTTATGTGATTTCTTTTTAAGTCTTCTTGTACTCTGCTATTGATGTATTATAAGCAAATTTCACCCTTCAGCTTTGTGACATTTTTTAAATTTTTGTTTTCTTCAAGCAAAAACTGTGGATATGGAATCATGTTCAGTTGATATATTATACCCTCAACCTTCTATTTTATATAACATCAAAAACTTTGAAATTAATGTGGGTTTTATTATATAAAATTAGAAACATAATCACTTTTAATGAACCATAATCCTAACTTTATTGGTAATAAACAACCCAGCATGTATGTATAATGTATATGTATGTATATTATAGCAGCAATCAATTAACAAGAATTAAGCTTAACGAAAAGGATTTTGTGGTTTTGATTAATGACATATTCAGATTGCATAAGATTTATACCCCACTTATATACCCACATACTCGTAAAAAAATAAAATTTAATTAAATAAAAACATCCTCAACCCTTTTGAGACAACATCCTACTCCCATCAGTCATCACAAATAAAAACAGGTCAGAATAATATTCTTAAAGTTACCTACTTAGTATTTTTTCAATAAAAAGTAATACAAAAAACTTTATTAAACTTAAAAGTAAAAAAGAGTAATGAGGAAACTTTATTTATGTCATTTCTCGTAATTTTTATTTACATTTCCAACTTGTTTTCCAACTTAGAAACTCTCTGATTGTCTATTCAAAACTATTCTATTTCTTTTTATATGAACTTTGATAGACTTTTGATTAAAATTCGTAGAAATTCGCAGATTTGGACAATACCTTATACTTTAGTAAATTCTTAAATTTTCGTTGACAATTTTGTTTACGAAAAAAATAAAAACAAAAATAGTGCTAAGTCTTCTACTTGGCTGATGTATTTCAGTAGAATAGTATATAGAATTTATATTAATAAAAAAAACCTTCTTAAAAAAAAAATAAAGAATACAAAAATGTAAAAAAAAAATTGTCACTAATTGTCATAAATTGTGAAAGCTATTTTTGAAATTTCTTATGCAAAATTTATCCACAGATCTTCATAGAATTTGATAAACCAGTTCATTTCTTCGCAAATAAAGATGTAAATGCTTGTTTCTTAACAATCTAATTATCCCAAAGTTCATTACCGATTGTTTGAAATTTTGACACAACGTGGTGCCAGAAAATGAAAGTGTTTGAATATATTCACATTTTTGAAAATAGCGCCATCATGTTGGACGTAAAAAACACTGTACAGCGATTCTTATCAATCTCATAGGACAGGAATATGTTTTGATGTCAAAATACTGAGGAAATAAAAAAATTTTATATTTGCTCAAAATTCAGATATTTATTGGGGAAAAAGGGGAAAAACAAAAATTGCAGTCTATTTTTAATTTATACTTAAGGGACAGCTTTATGACCTAATATGAGCCATTTATATGGTGAAATGGTGTAAATAGGTTTTTGAAAGTTATAATATAAGAGGCTGGACTTTGAGGATATTTTTAAAGTTTAGCTATTTATAGGGTGAAATAGGGAAAAGCATTCGATTTTAAACTATATTTCTCAGCAATCTTCCTTAAATAAATACAGGATCCCTCTGCAAAATTTCACAGTTTTATTGTCAAAGAACTTGGAAAAACAAATGAATTTTAAATAGAATAGAAATTTTTAATAGAATAGAAATTTTGTAGGGTAAAATGGAGTCAAAACAATAAATAGTATAGGGATCTGACACAGAAATGTTTTTTGAAGTTGAAAGATAATTATTTGAGTATGTACTTGGAGAAACGTCATTTTAAGCGCTTTATATTTGTTTCAACATTTAACTACATAAATAGGTTTAAATTGAATTGGGGTAAACACTAAATAATGGTTTTCTTTTTTAAAAACTTTTTGATTTTGAAAGTTTATAATATTAGAGCCTAGACTCTAGAGGGTATGAATTTAAGAGTAATTTTTCAAAATGTAGCTACATATTTGTAAGGTGAATTGGGACAAAATTGACATTATATATTTTTAAATCTTCATTTAAATGTTGGTTTGATGGCAAAATATTTTTTATTGTGTTTAAAATTATAGACTATGAGAAAGGCTTTAGGCTTAAGGATTAATTTTAAATTTGATGATTTTTCAAGCTGATGCGCGTATAAACAGTTCCTACGTTCTGTAACTCACGGATCTATAAAATTAATCAAGAAACGATGAATGTTGAAACAAATTATATGAGTTTTTTTTTTTTTTTCCATTTTTCGATGTTTTTCGAACAATTTTATCGGCCTGAATTAAATTTAAAATATTATTGAATTATGCACATTTGGTTAGATATATTAACGACATATTATATTTATTGCTCCATTTGATCTTTAACTGTAGTTAGTTTTGTCAAATATAAGTTCAAAAACCGACTATGAATACGCCCTCAATATATCAGTGTTCCGCATTCCTTTTGAAAATAAATGAAAAATCTCTAAAACTGTTAGATTTTAAGAATAATTCTAACAGCTTTATTGTTTTATAAAACAAAAATTTAATACATTTATTTATTTATACACTTAACATTCTTTGAGTTAAAATGATTTTGAAAAAATGTATCTCCGAATCCCACCAAATAAAAAAGAGTCCTCCGAGATACAATTGCCCAATATGTATAGGATATACAATTATTTTGATGAAGAGTTCTTACGAATCATTTTTGTCATATTCACGATTATCTAAGAATCCGTCGCCTAACAGTGATTCATACAAACATTCTAGCCCAGTTGGAATAAACATTTGACCGGGAAAAAATTTAATTGTATAATTTTCGGGAAAATCGGGCTGGAGGTTATTAAATGTAAAATAGAAAAAAAAAATACAACGACAACACTTGCAATGACTTGTAATATATTTTTAAAGCCAGAAATCCATTCTTCAATTCTGTTTTTTAAATCAAATTATTTAAGTGAATATTTTTTGGAAAATTTATTTTCACACGCACATTTATGATTTTTAAAGTAGTAGGTACATTAAATCCGCTTAAGATAAACGGCAAAATGTCACAGTTTTTCTTTCACTCAAGCGGCTTTTTCACTTCAACGAACCCCGCTTAAGTGAAAAAAAAATTCGACAAGTGAAAAAAAAATTTTACTTAAGCGGATTTAAAAATTCAAAATGGCATTTTCCTGGTGAAAATTTGGTAGACGTGAAAATAAAAAAAGAAATTAAAGCGTTCCGCAAATTTTTGTTCTGTTCGATTCAATTTGTGTCCACTTAAGAGAGCTTTTTGCTATGCAAAATATAAAATTTAACCGAAAATATGTTTCAGGTTTCACTTATGAAAGTTTCGCTTAAGCGGAGTGTTTTAAAGGTAATTGGTCGACAAATACTCGGGGATGAAAAAATGTTTCAGATCAGCCGGTTTTTCTCTTAACCGGGTTTCTCTTAAGCGGGTTTAACGTATTTTTTGTTTTGTTTTTGATATTGTTCTTTTCAATTTTAAGTCAAATGCTTAAAACCAGATGCTTAAATGTCTTCTAGTTTTTACTGCTTATTTAGTGCAAATAAAAATTTTAGACCAATTTAAACTAAGGGTGGAAGCCAAATTACTTGAAACTTATTTCTGATATTTCTCAAAGACTAAAATGACATTTAAGTACATATATCTGATTTTTAACATTTGACTTAAAATTGATAACAGCATTAAATATTAAAAACAGTAATAAGGAGACTGATGATAGGGCTTCGCACCCCTTGAAATAGCTATATCTCCAGCCAAATAATTAATTAAAACGAATTATAAATTAATTCGTATACCATTGGTGGTAGCACCTTTAAGTTGTTGTTGTTGTTCAGAAATTCAATGAAATTGACGGAATAAAGTATGAAGTATGAATAATACAATAAATAATAATAAATTAAAAACAGTACTTAATAACGAAAAATTTTGAAAAATTTTGAAAAAATTAGTTTCAAACTTTTTTTTTAATTTTTTTTTCAAAATTTTGAGTTTTTAAATTAATTTTTCGAAAAGTATTCACTGATTTAAAAACAGAATTGAAGAATGGATTTCTGGCTTCAAAAAAGGTATAACATGACATTGCAAGTATTGCCGTTGTTTTTAAATATTTTTTTTCTATTTTAATTAAATTGTTTTTGAAAATTCCAAGATGGCGACTTAAGCTCCAACCCGATTTTCCCAAAAAAACTACACTTATGCTTCTAACAAACCCCTCTAACGAAAATTGAAAGAAAATTGTACATTTGAATTTTTTCCCGGTCGAATGTTTATTCCAACTGGGCATCTAATAAATAACAAGAACGTCATGGTGTTGATTCTTTAATGAATTTTAAAACTGTATATTTAAAAGAAAATAAGTATGTTTTTTGATGCTAAAAGAGAGATTTTTTTAAATAACGGTAAAATTGTTTAAATAAAATGTTGAGAATGAAGAGGAAAAAATTCACTTCTTTTTAAAAAACTTCAAATATCTCATATTTCTGTTATCTGTAGGCAAGTAGGTAGTGTTAGAAGTCTCAAAAAATCGACACAAAACTATCAGTTTCTTTCACTTTTAGCTTGAAATTGATGTGCAAATAAACGCTTAACCTGTACTAATCTTACTTGATATTCATACCCATTAAAATAATTGTGAAAGTATGTTTGTTTGAATGTTTGTCCTTCAATCAATTAAGTTGTAGTGTACTTTTTAAAACGCAAGGGGTTGCGGGAAACCAGGAAAGCTTTAAAGAAATAAAATAAAATTTCAACATTGAAGTTATTGTCATTGGATACCTAACATAAAATATTGTTATATTTATTTACATATATTTTCTTTTGTCAATTTATTAAAGAAAAGACGATTTTTCTACACGGGCGAGCCAGCCGTTATTCATTAAAATTGCAGAATTAAATTATGTTGAATAGAATTTTTTTTTCTTTCAGGAACCAAATTTTATCGTTCATTATAAAAAAAAAAACATCCTAAATTACTGCCAGCTAGAACAAGGAACAAGACCCACGCTTGCACTTAATATGGTGTTTTGTTTTGTGAAGATAAATTGATTTTCAGATAGAAAAAAAAAAGAACAACCAAACGATGATGCTGTTACTATGTGAATCATCGTCAAGGAGATACGGTACGGGCTAATGAGGATAATTCCAATAAACGACTCAAATTCCATTTGCTTGAAAATTCTCTTCATCTTCTACGCCGCCGTCCCTCAAATTTCTCGACCATCGTTTTCTCTAGGAATACGACGAGGGCTAGAGCATAAAGAAATATAAAAGAATATGAAATTAATTCTACCATATAACATTATTATCGATGCCAATTAAAACGGTGACAGATTTCAAAATTAATAACTGTCTTAATCGGTGTTTCTTCATTTTTTCCCACCCGATTTGTCTTTAATTTCTTTTTTTTTAGGAAAGAGAGAGTGAGAGCGAGAAAAAACATTGCATGTGAAGTTAAATACTTCTAAATATGAAACAAACAAAATGGCTGACAAATTAAATTTGTGGTTCATTATTTAATTAACTCAATTAAACCTTCCTTAAAGAATATTTGATGAACAATTTTAATTGGGATAAAATTTTCTTCCATTTTAAAGAACATAAGTAATTTATTTTGTGTGATGAAACTAGGAAAATTAGAAGAAAAGAAAAGGATTTGAAATTTGTTCATTGGGTGTATAGTGGGTGTGTGTGTATGTGGGTGTATATATAGAATCAAAAAGGGTATCAATTATTTAATTTGTAATCACTTGTGTCACATAAAATTTAGAAGAAGCTTTATAATGTACAAAGTTTTACTTCTCTTGGGGTTGATTTTTGGAGATGCTTTATTTCGTTTTTCAGTTGTGTCTTTGTTTAAGTGTAGGTAGGTATATACAAGTACCGACAAGCCTCTTACGAACATACATACATATACGCCATATATTAGAGATGACGAAGTTTTTTTTGGGGGGGTTGGATTAAAAGATATGTGGTGGAAAATTGAGTCGTATAGGCCTTTTTTCATGTATATGTATGTAGGTAAGGTATAATGCTTGTTATATTTAATGGTAAGTATGTACAATTTTCTTTTATATATGACCCTGTGATAAAATTTAGAAATTTGTATAGCTTGTATAACTACCACATTAATTTATCGATTTTCTTTTTACTGCTGGCATTTATAAGTAAAGTATGTACATATACAGAAGGGGTCTTATATTAATGACTTCACATCAGACGAAGCGTTACAAATCTTCTTCAAATTGATTAATATTTGAATTGCTGCTTCTAAATGAAAGTATGTCAAGTGATTTAAACTTAAAGGAGATACATAAGTACACACATATTTATGTACACATATTAGAGATTTATTAATATGATAGTAATTTGCGTGATTCTGTTTCCCTTTATTGCTTTTGAGGTTAAACAAGTTTAGTATAAATTTAATGTATGTGAATTCCATGGTTGACGGTGTGATTTATCGTTTTAAATGAAAAATCTAGTTACAAATATATTTTTTATTATTATTAGTTAGTACAGCAACAAAAAAATTAAAACAAAAAAAGGATGTAAAATTAATGTAGGTAGGTACTCCATTCAATTTAGTATATTTTTTGTTTCATTACAGCTGCATTTTCATGTACATAATTTTGATATAATTTAATTATTTTATGCAGGAAACTTAACCAAAGCTTCCAAATGAAAACATGTTACATAAATCGGATATCTGGAAAAAAAATATTGTATACATAGATATAATTTTCGGAAGTGTATATACTTTTTATCCAATGAATTTGAAGCTTATTTTAAAATAAAAACACTGTCGGTAGTAAATTGACATTTTTTAAAATTAATTATATACAAATAAAAATAATTACAGATGACAATGATGCAGTTTGGATGTAATGCTTGTTTGTTTACAAAAAGGTGTGAGTTCGATGCACCCATTTTCAATTAAAAGCAATCTGTAGGATTTAATGAAAAAATAAAATACATTATTTCTCATTCCATCATTGTGCCAACAAAAAATTCATTCCTATAACTTTTGTATTTCTTTAAACCAGTTTTGTGTAAATTAGGTTGCATTTAAAAAAATCTTTGGAAATTTAAGCATTGAGTTGCATCGATCAGATCATCAAGGTTGGTCTCAAAACTATGTATATATATTATAAGGAGCATCATTTCCTATATTACTATAATTTATGAATTAAAATGGTGGCGCCTCTCACCCAAAAATTGGAAAATTGATATTTTTAACCCCATACGCTATTTGAATCAGATTGATCACTCGCGTCTGTACCCAAACTTAGCTGAAACAATTCCCCGAATACACAATCGAATTCCTAAAAAAGAAGCTTATTGTTTTAATTAAAGCTATATCTTCCTAGTTTCCAAGTCTTGCACCATTTAAAAGTATCATAAGTCTTGGAAATGCAGTATGGAGCACTGCACCATTGTTGTTTCTTGAAGTAATAGGTGCGATGATCTTCATGTAGCCCTGCAGTCGAACAAAAAGTGGAATTCGATGGGCAATTTCGGCAACATGGAGCATATTTGCTTGATTTTACACAGTTTTACGCGATTCTTCTGAAGCAAGCAAAAGTCGAACTGAAGATCAACATTTCTGGAAACGTTGCTCAAACTAACGTACCTACTTAGATCCAATTTTTTAGTGGGAGATAATGCCTGTTTCAGAGTTAGATTCGTGAAAAATGTTTTTCAGTTAATTCAGATCCCAAGTTAACTCCAAGTAAATTCCTATCGTTGAGTTAACTCCCAATTACCTGAATAGATATTTCAGACAGAGTTGTGTTAAAACACTAACGAAATAGTGAGGGTGACACTAAAGAAATCACACTTCTTTTGTACTGCATAGGGTCACCCTCTCTCTGTTTCGATGGTGAAAGACCATTTTTATATGTGACACCCTTTGATTTCGATTGATTGTTGACAATTAAATATGAAAATGAATACTTCCACTAAAAAAAAACTGCTTCTGAGTTGTGATTTAAATCGGGTTCAATGTGTTGGAAGTATTAACCATACTTCTAAAAAAATGCTCTTCCATCGTCTCGCTACCTCTTTCAAAAATCTTCAGTTCAGTCCTAGTTCAAGGTGAATTTCCTCAAATATGAAAAACTTATTTTATAATAAGGTTTATAGTTGAAGGCGGTGTTAACGATTATGGTCCCATTACCAAGCTTTCCCATATATACCGAAGCTATTCGAAAGTATTCTGCATGAAATTTTATGTTTCCATTGCAATTCTTTCATCTCCCCTAGACAATATGACTTTCACAAATGTAGATTCACAACTATTAATATTGTTGATTTTGTGTCGTTTACGCTCTTAACCTTAGAGAAAGGCTGTGAAGTCGATGCTGTTTCAACCGATATCAGTAAGGTCTTGGACAAAATCACGCATACACTTATATTCTTGAAATTGTTCACTATCGGCTTTGAACAATCCTTGTTAAAATGGATTTTCTCTTACCTTGAAAACCGTTATTATTGTGTTCGTTTCAGATCTTCCCTTTTCAGCCCTTCAGTGCTCCCCAAGGCAGCCAGTAAGGTAGTTCCACTTCTTTTCATTCTTACTATTAATATCATTGAAATGGTCGTCATACATTTCTCTATCTCACTGTACGCCGACTACGAAGTTTTTCAATACATTTTCTTCGTCAGATGACTATTTCCTCTATTGCAAACGATCTTAAGTGTTTCAATCTAGTAACTCAAAAACAGCTTTTAGCTTAACATTTCCAAATGCCAATCTATCACTTCTTCACGCAAACGTACCTATTAAATCTCCTCCTCGTCTCTAATTTCTCCATGATCAACCCATACCCGCAGGTTCAAAATATTCGAGATCTTGGCATGTTATTTGACCCGACATCATGTTCGTCACTCATATAGAAGAAATATTTCTTAAAGCTAATTCAGCACTTGGCTTCGTGAAACGATGGTCCAAAGAATTCTCAAACCCCTATATCACCCAATCCCTAGACATAACGGTTGTTCACACTCTTCTTGAATATGCCTGTCGAATATGGTCCTCTTACTAAAATAATCATATTTCCAGAGTGTACAACGTCGTTTCCTTCGCTTTGCCTTTCGAGATTTATCTTGGAACAATCCATTGATCTTACCTCCATATTTAAACCGCCTTAAACCAATTAATCTTAATTCACTGGATAATCTTACAGAAACTTGACATTCTCTTCATTCATCGACTTCTTTCCGGATCCGTTGACTGCAGTACGCTTTATAACTCTGTCTAAACACTTATCCTCGTATATATACAAAATACTCGTCTGTTCTTTCTTCCCACACACCGTACTGCTTATGGCTAGAACGAACCTATCTCTCGTATGCTACGGAGTGTTGATTCGAACTTAAATTGTTTCGACTTTAACCTCAGTACTCCTTGCCTAAAACTACGTCTTCTTAACCTCCCTCCTTCATCCCGATTTTAGCTCAAGTTCTTAGTTTTTAAGTCAATTAGCTTGTATTAAGCCAAATAAATGGGGGTTTTGTCCCCAACTAAAATTAAAATTGAAAAAACAAAATATTCTGATTTAATCCCGCTACCAAAATTGGCCTTCAGAGCGATGTTGTCACAAAAAACAGTTTACAAATCTATTGTGGAGCCACCTTTTTGGGACATAAATCCACAGGAAATTCTTGTGGATTTCTGGCCCCCATCGATTGTGGATTTTTGATCCAATTTAGTGATTTTAAAAATATTCAGTTTATTGAAAAACAAATTTATTTTACTTTTTTTAAGCTTAAGATATGTGTTTTAGGAGTTCAATAGGAAATAATATTTATTTTGCTTAAATCCCAGACAACCGCTCCGGGTTGATGTGCCCGAGGCGTTTTGTTGGACAATCGCAGTATATCAGGTAGCGAGCTTTGGGGGTTCTTAGGATCCTCTTTACCGCTCCCGCAATTCCGTTGCTCCGCTTAGAGTAAGTTCAGTCGTCAGGCAGGCACCAATTTCAAAACTTTTCTTAATGAACAGTACCAATTGGGTAGTATACAAAAATTAAAGAAAATATTTGTGGACTTATAACCCACTTTCTTTCTAAAATAGGGAATATTGACCCAGTTTTTTGTGGACTTCTGGCTCGTCAAGGTGGGTTATAAGTCCACTTGTCACCCAACCAAATTGGTCAAAAATCCATAGTGAACTTTTAGCCTGTGGACTTATGATCCTGCGCCAATGGCAAGTGAGCGTCTCCGTCACAAAAAAAAAAAAAAACGTTTTTTTACTTTGGAAACATTCTTTCGGTCGATTACTATATCTCTGTTGGAGAACATGCCAATAACCTACCCATATTGTCAATTTGACATCTTTATTCGTTGAATGAAGTGATATTGGGCTACACCTTTCAGTGTGGAGAAAAATCTCTTTCGAGGCACGTATAATAGAGTGTATTCCATTTGCAGAAGATAGAAGAAGAGTTTGGGGTCAGGGGAAAAAAGTGGTTATCAGGAACCTGAAATTTTTGCAGCTCATATCCTAAGCGGAAATTCAGGTTATCTTTTACTTCTCACTGTATTTTCATACCTTTAACTAGAATAAGGCTATGATGAAACTGGAATTTCCTTTAGCACAAAAAAGCTGCTGAATTTCTATACAAACTTATTATTTTTCTCTAATTTTCATTGTTAAAATATTGGTAAGGTCAATTTTCTGCAATTTTACTTAGCAAATTATTATTAAGACCCAGTTTTCCCTTGCGGAAAAATATTCATTATTATAAGAGTGTTCACAAAAAATGTATGACCAATCACATTATTGGTCCCCTGAGATGTCCGATGAACATAATGATTTTAGTGTGCCACTGACTTAATAAGGGGTACTTTTTGAGCCAAAAATTAAAATCCGTCAATTTTTGGCAAATTAACTTCTGACAGAACACAAAACTTACAAGTTTCTACCCGAAGAAATAAATTGGTTAAAAATTCTCAGGAAGGTGAAATATTCATTATAGGTTTCTAAAAATTGCAATCTTTCAATTTTTGATAAATTGGGTTTTGAAAGAACCAAAACTTATTTACTCGGCTAAAAATTGTTAGGAAGGAACTGGTAGAAAAAAGAAGTTTTGAGTACCTACTTTTGGACTAGTATACATGTAAGAACATTTTGCATTCAATACTATTTTATGTGAACCACTTTTATAGACTTGCAGAACAAAATATGTATAAACTTTCGCATTGATAAATATTTTACTATAAATTTATATAAAAAAAAAATTATGTGGTTTATGATGTGATGTGATCAATTTGCTCGATAAATTTCACCCAAACCATCGCATCGTGTATAGATATATATTTCATTCAAAAAAAAAACCACGATATGCCTATTATCAAATAAGTCACGAAAATCTCATGAAAGTGTAAGGAATCATATAAGATATATGTTTTATACATGTATTCGATGGATGCTACCCGATATATAAGCACTGTTTTTGTTCCGATAACAGCCGTAACTAATCATATAAAAGCCATTAAGGCAAAATATTTGCTATACTATGCAGCATTCTATACTGTTTCGGCATATATAGGTATAATATAATCCCTATACCCTGATAGCTATATATAGCTCTCTACGAACCGTCCCATCACCATTAGGTATGTAGGTAGGTATATATTTTATAGATACATGGCAATGACAGGGACACCCCTTGAGAAGCCCTGAATGAATCCCTTACAAATTACGTTACATTCAATACATCCCTTTTGCACATTAACATTGCCAAAAGCTTTATCGTTTCTTCTTGTAATAAAATGGCGTCATTAACGATATTTTTACTGATGTTTCAGCACATTTTTTTGTAAAATATGTGCAGCTATAGCAAAAAAAAAAAAAACAAAAAAAAAATTGAAAGAAAAAGAAATCAATATTGAATGCGGAATCGGCATATAAATACAAACGAATTGGTGACATCTGCGTGAAATGAATTTTGACATCCCACATTTTGTTTTATATTAAAGTTCACTTTGTGTTTTTTTTTTTTTTTTTTTTTTTTTTTTTTTAATAAAATGATCCCTTATGAAACTGTTCGTAGCTGCAATTAATGGATTTTGAAATGAAAAGAATTTAATTTATATGACGAACGTTACCACTTGGGCGTTATCAAAAAATATTTCACTATACCTGATGAATATTGATATAAATAATTTTTTTTTCATTAAATAATATTTTAGTAAAAGAGGTCTGGAATTTTCAGTATCCGCAACCTTTATCGGTTTTTTTTCACACCTGTAAAAATCTCGTGAATGGGGAATTTTTGAAATATTTTTAATTTGATATGCTGATGAAAAATTAAAGTTTTCACTTAAAGATTCATTTAAAAATAGAACGTTTGTTTTAAGTTCTCCAGACCTTGTTATAGCTGCGTCATACTATACAATCGCGCGGTTTATTTTTCTCGAAAATTTCTTTTACTATTTTGGTTAAATTTCGTAGCCATTATTTAAAAAGATTTTGCGATAAAACTGCGTTTCAGGTTTTTGCCAAAAAAGCTATTAAGTCGAAAAACTCTTTTCTAATTGGGATGTTATTTTCTATGATTTTTTGTTGATATCTATGATTTCATGTTATTATGTTACTGGTACGTCCTTGGATCATAACCCTAGAAATTGCTGGTTAAACAGAAATGCAAAAGAGAAAATAATTTTATTCAATAGGTTTTCCTTTCCGAACTTTTACAATGCATACCAGCGTAGAACCTTACTCCAATCAGAGTAAATTTACTCCAGTTTTTAGAACGAAAATAAATCTGCTACCATTTTTTGAGATCTACTCCTTCTTTTCTTAAGCCGAACCAAAAGAACGAAAATAAATCTACTCCACCATTCCGATTTTTTGAGTTCTACTCCTTTTTATCTACTGAACAAATTCAAAATTTTTTAAGCCAAACCACAAGAAAGGAAATGACAGCACTGTGTTATTCAATTTTCTTACCAATCCTGACTGAATGTTTGAATATAAAATTCTGTTTTGTTCTGAAACGAATGGAATATAAGTGAATATTGTTTTTTGTTGACATAATTTTTTTCTTGCTGTTTTTGAAAACTTGAGTTTTTCTTCACTTTTAAAATCTACTCCAGAAATTTTCAATTTACTCCACTTTTTTTACAAATCTGCTCCGAAAATTTACTACTGAGTGTCTAACCCTGGTGCATATCATACACAGAAATTTTATCGCAACGGTAAAAAGTAAATACAGCCGAAACTGCACACACATCACATGCTGCTCTTCACATTCTGTCAGTGCTGTCCAAACACAGATTATTGTTTTTTGTACTTTTCTGAAAAAGACTCCCCAAATTGAAAATTTTAAAAGATTAATACAAAATTAAAATAATGTTACATGAAAACGAAATTTGCCCAAGGGACGATCAATTTAGGGTGTGAAAATTAATAATACGTGTGATTTGTCTGACAGCACATGTCTGATGGCGCAATGGAAAGTAGCATGTTGTGTCTAATTTGTGGTGTGTGTAGCAAATTGTCTTCGCTTGTACGATTAAGTACGCTAAAAGGCGAACAAAAAATGAACCCAAATCGTTTTTAATTTTTTTTTTCAAATTTTTCTTGTTGTAAATTATATTTTGGTTTTGTATTAACATCTCTTAAGCCCTCTGAAAATTTTGTGTAGATTATAGAAGAGACCGTAACTTTATTAAATATTATTTTTTAAAACTATGAAGAATTTTATAAAGCTAAAATAAAATTTGATTTTGTGTCCAAACACTTCTGACTTCATGTGTTATGTTTTTTTTTTTTGACACCAGAATTATTTTGTACTAGTAGGTGTTTTCTTTTTTTTACTTTGGAAATCTGTGGATTTTTGTGAATTTCTACACAAAAGTCTGTCAAAGATCATAGGAAAAAAATATGTGTAGACATTAACCCAAATCCACAGAGTTTCAAAGTAAAGGAACACACCTCCTGTGGTCTGACATTTTAGATTTATTTTGAGATCTTATTCTTGAATATCTAACAATTAGAATCCAAGACATAAACTTCGTTAGTCAGGTTGATTGGTGTTGAAGGTTTTTGAAGGGCTATCAAAAAAACAACAAAAATCTCCACTGAAGTTCATCGTCCGGAAACGGCAATTTTTACTGTCAAATACGATTCGTCCAGCCACGACAGATGTTGGGATCATCTCATCCGTAAGATGCTTTTGTACCCTTTTAAGAAGCAAGATTTTAGTCTATGAATTCCAATACAAATATGTTAAGCAGCAATTGTTGGAAAAAAAAAAACTTTAAATTTTGAATATTTAATTTCGGTGTCTGCTATAATGAAGTCAGAATATCAGGCTAAATTTTTTACAATATTTGGAAAGAGTCGAAAAATCAGCAAAGACCAAAATGATGTTCCAAAAAAAAAAATGGATTCCAACAAGACAAAATCTCCACGGGAAATTTTTGGGGATTTTCTTTTTGGGATTATGGCTTTTTGGTAAACATCAGCAGCCAAAATAATTTCATACCAGAGGGGTTACTGATGGGTTATTGGCCGTTGCCAAAAAGCGATAATCCCAAAATTTTCATTCTTTCCCTAAACTAAAAACTCCCAAAATAAAATTTAGTTAAAACAAAATCCCCAACAGAAAATCCCAAAAAGAAGGTATGTAAGTAGTGAAAATATCACGATTTAGCTACTTGCATATCTTCTTATATAAATAAATAAGTTTTCCCTTTATATGCATTGTGGGATATTCTAGATTTCTAATGAAATAAAAAGAAGCTATATTCTATGTTTCCCAAAAAGCCATGATCCCAAAAAGAAAATCCCCAAGAGCCAAAATCCCCAAACTAAAACGTAGAAAAGATGAAATTCCCAAGATAAAATCTCTTGAAGATGAAATCCCCAAGATAAAATCCCGACAAGATGATGTGCAAGTAGTGAATAAAGCAATTAAATCAAGCGCCAAAGAAAATATTAATTGAGGATTTTGTCCACAGGGCGCCTTTCCTCATGGGAATTTTCTCTTGTTGAATTATGTTTTTTTGTGGATTTCATTGAGATTTTGGTTTTTGGGGATAACGCATTTTTCCCTTCAAAATTATTTTGCATTTCTATAAATAAATGAAAATAAGTAAAATATTTCCTCAGAATCTTAAATGGTGATCATTTAAAAAAAAAAAAACATTGTTTAAAAGATTTACAGCAATAGCCTTGTTTTATTGTCTACGGATCTGGAATGGATTGGTGTTATTTCTATAAAAAAAATTATTTTGTTATATTTTACCTAATAATATGTTGGGGATTATTGGGGAATTTTTGGAGTAATGGAAATTTTAGCAAATGTACTTAATGGGGATTTTTTGTATTGGAGTTTTTATTGTTGGATTGTCTCTATTTTGTTGGGGATTTCATTCGATTGAGATTTTGGTTCTTAAACTAAAAAAAAAATACTCCACAACAAATAGAAGCCGTGAAAATCACATTTAATCGTGAAAATCCCATTTAATCATAATAAAAACACCTTTTGAAAATGGTGGACAGTTTAGACGTTTTTTTTTGTAAGTACTTTTGTAGTTAGCTGTAGACTAAATCAAAAAGTTATGATTGTGAAACTCAAAAAGGGGTCAAGTCTCCCTCTTCTCCCCTAAATATTTAAATTCTCTATGCTTTGTTTCGAAGTGAAATGCTTTGCCTTGAGAATTAATTTTTTTTCAATGTTCTTAACCAATCTATACGTATGCATTTTAGGAACTCATATGTATATATAGGTGATATATAGACGGCTATAAAAAGAATTATTTAATTTTATAAAGCGTTGATATGTAAATGTTCTGTTTTGATTTTATTTTCAAACAAAACTTTTTTTTATTTTTCAAAAAAAAAAAAAAAATACCTTTCTCATTTGAATTTAAACGTGGCGTTAAAATATTCGTATCCATCTCTTTAAATGGGGTTTCAAAGAATTCTCCACAATCAATGTATGTACCTATATATAGGTATTTCTCTTCTTTTTTTATATATACCTTTACTCCTACATCACTAAGTTGATGTGTTTCCATTTGGAAGTTCTCAAGTCGAAAAGATAATCCAAAATACTAATGTTCTTCTGAATTTAATTTGACAAATTGTGATTCAAGAGGCTACACTATGAAGATGCCATTTTTGCCCACTGGCAACGCACAAACTATACGAAAAAAAAGATGCCATAAGTAGGTATACTCCTAACGGGGCGGAGGGCGTTAGTTGGCGTGTTAGAAAAATTAAGTAGATCTTAAGGTCATAAAAAAAAGCACCGAGATTAGGGTATAGGATAGCCTTTCCTTTCCTTTTTGGTAATTTTTTTTTAGCTTTGGGGTAATATACCCTTTTTTCACTCTATAACTGTTTATTATGCCATTTGTTAGATCATATATATACGCACTCTGCTGCTGGGTAATTTATCTGAGTCAGCAAAACGAAAAAAAAAAAAATGAGAATTTATTCACGTCACTATCACTTGTCAAGTGTTGTGTTGTGTTTTTTTTTTTTTTTTTTTATTCTAGAAAATGGTTTGACAAAGTGAAAAGGATACGAAATGATAGATGTACTATAGGAAGGATACGGATGTGGAAGGGCTTATTCATAATCTTAATTTATATTGCTCTTGTGATTTAACTAGGAAAATATTTCAATGCCATAAGCAGACGTATGTATTTAAGATATGTGATGTGAAAGTGACGAAAAACTGAATTGGACGACTTGAAATTGATAGATCGAAAAATAAAATATTTTGGTTAACATATACATTCACTAAAGGTTTAAGAGGATTTTAAATATTAAATTTATTGTGTCAAACTCTTAAAGGACTTTCTAAGTAACTACAGTTTTTTTTTATTTCTCAAAGACTAATGATGACTGCAATATTAGAGATTGTTTTTGACTGCATCTTATAAGAATTAACTTTGATTCTTTCAACTTTCTTAAGAGTATTGCATTCTTTGAGAAATTTGTGTCCCAAATTTGTTCCAAAAATCCATCAGGAAGCTGAATTACCAGAAAGAAAAATTCTAAATCTAGTTCTTTGGTATTCCAGTATCATTTCGATTCTTCCTTTTAAGATATTGTTCGTATTATGTTTACTTTTAAAATTAAGTTTAGTTAAGCAAGATCACATGAAAAAAAATAGAGGAACTGCGTCAAATTATGCATGTTAACAAAATTCTTTACCAAAGTATTGGATAAAAATCCATCAAATGATGACTGCACCAGAATTCACTTATAATTCTCAAGAGTATGTCCTTGTGGCCGTCATCGAGAAGGTTCGTCATATTATATAGGTGGAGATAGTATCCAGAGAGACTTTTATGACTGAGTATAGCTTTCTGGGCTATACTTTCAAGGAGTTTTTGTACTCATCTTTCAAATGGGTTTACCACAAGTACGACAGTGTTCTCATCAGCTAAATGCTATTTTATTATTCTAAGACGCATATTTCAGAAGATGTTTTATGAAAATTCTTTATTACCCTTGAAACAACTTGATATCGCATACAATGAAAATCGTTGAAAGGGTAAAGGGAACGACTGCGGGTTTCTCAGCAAATCATACTATAGAACTGGCTTCCCAGAAGTCAGTATGTAAGTCACCGAAGAATTTCAGATTAAATAACAAAGAGTTTCTTCGAACTTCTTCAAAACTTAAAAAATTAAGCTAATATACAAGACACCGTGAGTGTGATAATACCCCTTCACGAGGAAAGCCTCGGCGGAATATATAGTTTAAAACTTAATAAAACAAAATGGCCGTCATGAACTGTCAAAATCTTTACCCATTTCTATTGGAAAACCCCTCATAAGAAAAAGTTCTATGTCTATTATTTTAATATTCTACAAATTATTATTACAAATAAAAGCGATAAATCTTCAAGCTAAGTGCTATTTGTCTATATTGGATATAAAATATTTTTTTTTTATAAAATTTTTCCTAAGAAATGCAAAAACAACAAAAACAAAAAAATATGATAAAACAATTTGCCACCAATAAAATTCTTGAAATGTTGACTTTCGCCCTTTTAATGTCAATCAAACCAATAAAAGTGTTCAACCATCAAAAACAACCCCAACCCAATTCTCGCTACCACCATCACACCACATCACGTATATAGCTCATCAATCAATCATTGATTTCACTTAACCATCATAGGTATATATGAAGGAGGCAATTCAGATCGGAAGTCAATGTTGCCATTTTGATGATTTTATTTGAATATCTCTAGAGATAAAGATTTCTTCATAGGTAATACCAATTACCCATTTATTTCACCATAAAAATTCATAATTTAATTTTAAAACAAAATCTAAAAAAAGAAAATAGGTATATATTTATATTACATTTTAGACTTAAACCTACGCCGCTGTTTGTTGGTTTAAGGTACTGAGTTTCAGTACTGAGTTTAAAAAAATATACCTAGTACTAGTATATCCATCAAATAAATTCAACCCGAGTTGCTCATTAAGTTGTTGTTCAAATTTTAGTTATCAAAAAGTTATCGAAAACGAATTGCTGCACTATGCAAATCTCCCTTCAGATAATAACAATGTATCATCTGTCTAATATCAGATGACTTCTAAATTGAATGAAAAACATGTAAACCTAAGTTTAACCCCAAAAGTATGATGATATTGCACCGAAAAACTAGGCCTAAGAGGTTGTTTTCGAAAACGACAAATCAATGTCAATTTTATCGTCAAATGATTTTTTAACAACAGTACACATATGGCGTGTTCAGAAAAATGAGATCTAAGGGATTTTTCTCAATCAAAAAGTGAGCAAGCGAATCCAAGATTTTTTTTTCCTCAGAGTTTGACAGCAAAGCTGAGAAATTTTGTTGAGGAATCCTGTTCAGTTAACTGCGAGATTGCTGAGATCTCCGAGATCTCATTTTCCTGAACATGCCTATATTAAAGGTACCTAATACCTGTCAATTTTCATTTTTGTTTCCTTCTACCTTCTACGTATTTTTCAAAATTGGGGTATTTGGTGGAAAAATGGTGGATCCTGTGCCTCATTACTGGCTGAACACAATGCCCTGCTGCAATTGGAATCGGAGCCTCAGCTGCAACTGCTTTAACAAAATTTAGGACGTCGCTCGCACAGTGGTTCAGGGGCGGACAAAAATCATTTTATCGACTTTTAAATTTTTAGATTTTTGACATTGTAGTTTGATTAAGTAATAGTTGAAGCATTAGGATCAGGATTTTTTTTTAATGAAATCATTTTGTAAATATAAAATTTTGAGCTCCAAAGTTGGTAAACGAAACTTCAGTGATTTTGAAGCAAAAAACGAGCATTCTTCAAAGACGATTATTTTTATTTATACGATTCTTTTGACTTTTTTTTTTGTTATTTTTTCTCTATTGGGCATATAAAAACAAATGAAATTTAAAAAAAAAAATTAAGATACATATTTGTAAAATTTTTTTCTACGAATTTTTAAAATTAGTACCTTTTTTTTAAATTAAATTCAAAATTCAAGTACGAATATGGGAATGTTCCCTGTTTTTCCCTGGTCGGACACATAGTACATACTATACATAGAACCGTTAAGTATCGAATACAAAAAAAATTAGGTGCTAATACCTGCGAACCTTCAAATGCACCCAATTTAAAAATACCTATTTTTCAACGATTTTTCCCGATACCCCTCCAAAAAGTGGGTGTGGCAAAAACATTTGTATTGCTGCTTGTTAAAAAAAAACATTTTCTACACATTCTGTTGTTTATTTTTTCATTTTTTAGGAAAAGATTTAATAAATAATATTTTTGTCAATAACGCCCTCAAAAGTGAGCGTGGTAAATATTTCGAATTATTATTTTTTGTGCATGTTTTTACACCAACTTGTATCGTTTTCTAAGAAATTGGTCCAAAACCAATTTTTTTGTTTAAAAAAAAACGCCCCCAAAAGTGGGCGTGGCAAAAAAATGTGTACTAAAGAATTATATTAAATTACGTTATCTACAATTTTTTCAAAAAATACACCCCTCATTTATATCAATATTGACATTTAGAAGAAATTTTTTTTAAGTGGGCGTGTCAGTGGGCGGAAATTTTCTCTCATAATATCTTATGCTATCCTTAACCATATGTCTGAAAATGTCATTCAAATCGGTTGGCTGGTTCAGATTTTATAGATTTATGACCGCCTCTCCATACAACCTGAACCACTGTGCGTCGCGGTCATTTTTTTTGTATCTGCCCACAACGAGCTGTATAGCTTTTTGTTGTTTTAAAGTCAAAAAAATAGCCACGAGTTTATCATTCACTTTTTTTTTATTTCTAATATTTTTCTTTTAATTGATAATTTTGTTTCGCGACACAAATAAGCACTAAAAGCTTCAATATTCTTTTCTGGTTCTTTTTTTCTTCATATAAATTGAAACGTCAAAAGTGCTGTACGTGAAAAGTTAAAAGTTCGCGAACCATTGCGGCTTCGACTGCAGTTGCGTTCCATTCTGCTCGTACATAGCATTGATTTTGTGTGTATTTAATATTTTGACAGATGTCCCGGCTGCGGCTCCATCGCATTGTTTTCAGCCCAGTAACTTGTCTAATATCAATATTTTGTTGTTACTAATTATACGTGTTGAGTTCCTGTGGGCATTTGAGCAGCCATTTTTAATTTTTTGACAACCTGCGCAATATATTACCTTAGATTTGTTTCTTCTGATTTGATTCCTGTTTGTACAAAATTTGTTTGATCAACGTCAAATAATTTTCTTTAAAATGCATTTGTCCTTAAGTTCTATTTAAAACGTGTATTTTCGGAATAATTCTTAAAAATACTGGCGCAAAATTTTAAACGATTTAATCCTATGTTAAAGCATTTTTATTATACAGTGGAAAGCTCTCATAAGCGGACACTCATGGTCCTCCAATTTTTTTCCGGTTATGAGAACTGTCCGGTTAAAGGAAAGATATTGAAAACCTCTTTTTTAAACTTCATACTAAATTTTTATTAATAAATATTTACAACACTTAAAGTATTTCAATTCGAGAGGTTTCTGGCTCTTGAAACCCATTCCATGCACATGCGAGCAATTTTGTAACCCTCAGTTCTGAGAAAGGTTTTTTCTGATTTATATTGGATCCACCTTGCCATTTTCCAATATCTTCTTTATTTTTTTAAATCTCTGGCTTGTGTTTTTCCAATATTAAATCTAAAAAACACGTCTAGGTATACAAGATAAAATAAAATCTTTTATGTTATGACTGAAAAAAAAAAACAAACCTTTTTGACGAAGCGCGAACTTCCCTTATGGTATCACTTAATAAGCTTTTAACATAACATTTCTCTGTCTTCTGATCTTCGCGTCCGGTTATCGGAGATTTTCTATGGATTTGCTTACGTATTCGAAATAAAACAGAAACTATACTAATGTGTCCGCATATGGGAGGTTTTCTATCTAAAATGAGCAAGAAAAAGTGTCCGCGTCCGTTTATAAGAGTGTCCGTTTATAGGAAAGTAATTTGTATGGGAAATTCAAAAAATAAGTTGGTTCCCGAAAATGTGTCCGTTTAATTGAATTGTCCGCTTATTGGAGCTGTCCGCAAGTAGAGCTTTCACTGTATTTATAAAATGCCCTAATATTGTACTAAATCGTTTGAAATTTTGCGCCACGGCTTTAATATTTTTGAAAATCTTAATCAAATTAAATTTCTGCTAATTTTATTAAAATTTTGAGGCTGACTTTGTGAAACTTTTATTTGCATGCTGTGGCAACACTAAAGTCAAGCGTACAATATCAGAAAATTTATTATACGTAACAAAACACTGACACTCAACATCAACATCCTTGCCATATTATACATACATAAATAATCGTATAAAAGCTGCCTATCTTTTGTTGACGCACGGTTTGTTTACTTGACCAGAAGTATGTATATGTTAGCTACAGTTGTAGTTATTCAACGTTCGAAAAGTAGGAGTATATTAAAGAAGCCCACCAATATAATTCTAACAAAGTTAACCTGAGTCAAAGTGGCAGAATCAATGTGATTGACCACCGATGAACTAAACAACGAAGGCACACCAGTGAGACGAAATACGGTTTCAATTGATTTTCATCAATTAAATTTACTATACACAAGAGAAAGTTCGCCGCGTTTATATTAAATTATATACAGAGACTAAGGTAACCGTACCTATATAACATCTGGGCTAAGAATTAAGGAGAGGCGGCTAATGCAATATATCTGGGTTTGTGTTTGTACCTTCTACAACGCATAAGTATGTTTGTACAAGCTGCTTGCTTTATATCCCTTGAAGGCAAACATAACCTTCTGGCACGGCAGCGGGCGGTGGCTGCTGTCGTTCGGGCTTAAATGATCTCGTTAAAGTTCGAAGAGGTATAATAAAATTCAATATCAATCGACCAGCACAGCTCAGCACATAGGATGAACGAAGGACGAAAAAAAAAATAAAATAAAAAAAAAAAGAATAATAAAAGGAATTTTAGTTTATTGCTAAGGGTTTGAGAAATGTGTATATGCGTTGACCATTTCGTTGTTTTCATGGATGACCAAACGATGTCAATAAAGAAAAGAACTTTTTTTCTGTTGTAGGTAGGTATACACTTGGTTTTTCGAACACACATAATAATTATTTCTTAAGCATTAACTTCGAGTGAGAGTCCTTGAGAAAAGAACATAAATAAACTCATAGAAAAAGACACAGGATTCTATTAAGAAAAACAAACAAAATAAAAAAAAAATAAAGAAAAGAAAAGAAAAAAGCGGGAAAGAGAAAATCAATGTAAGTACCTAATTGTGTTTAATTTTGTTATAAAGTTGGAGGATATAGGTTTCTTCAAATTTATTCCAGTAAATATAAATCATTTGAAGAGCCGAAGTAAAATTTAAACCGTGCATTTAAACAATGAAAATATATAATTTTTTAGTTTCAATTCTCTCAAAAACTAAAAGAAATTTTGAGCATCTGATTTTTAGTGTTTGGCTAAAAATTGATAAGACCAAAAAAAAAAAAAATAACTAACAAAAAATTGGAAAAATATTTGAATATGAAAATTATTTTTTTATTTTCAAAAATTACCTAATAAATGTAACAACTTTATTTTAAAAGACCAGCCACAAGCCAAAGAGCTAATGCTGTTAATTTTTGTTCATTTAGTTATGTTAAGATTAATAAATAATAATAATTATATAGGAAAAATTATTTAAAAACCAAATTATAAAATGGATTACAAACCTATGAAAGCTTTGAAATGGGAGCGTTATGGAATCCCGGCTTTTAAAACCCCTTTTTTTAAATCTCAAAAAACAAATTTTTAAATCCATCCACTAAAAACTTGTTTTTTTTTTTAATACTGTCTTTTAAAATCCCGCTTATTCAAAATGCCGATGATAGTATAATCCGTCTTTTTAAAATCCTATAAAATGCCGCCAAACGATTTTTTTTTTTACAATTTACATACACTAATTATTTTAAATAACATAATATGGCATTTCTTTTCGGATTAGCTGCATTTATGTAAATCGCGCGATTTTTAAGAATAAAACAATTTATTTTGATTGCAAAGTGGGATAATAAGAAACGGGATTATAAGAGACGATATTATAAAAAGCGTAATTTATAAAAAGCGAGATTAAATATAAGTGGGTTTTAAAAAAAAACGGAATGACAAGAAAAAAGTTTTATAAAAAGCGAGATTTAAAAAAACGGACTATAAAAAGCCAAGCCCTTTAATATTATAATACAAGTGTTGCCATAGTTTTTTTATAATTTTCTTTTTCTATTTTAAGTCTTATATGAAACTGCCCCTCCCTCTCAATGAAGGGATATAGAAGTACCATTTCCTGTACATACTTTTTTCTTGTCCTCATCCAACCTTTTTCTGCATTTTTTGCGAACCACCCAGTTTATCCTTTTTCAAAACTTTTTGATCGGTCTGACAGTCTAATCGGTTTGATCTATATATAATCAGGGGAGTTAGAGAAGCATGAAAAGCACAGTTTTTGTATGTATTGCTAAAAACTAATCTTTATTTGTAGCATAGCACTTGATTTAATTGTTGAGTGAAACAGAGAAAATTTAGTTTTTTGTAAATAACATAAAAACCATCAGGTTCTTATTTTAAATTAAATTTTAGCTTATAAAATTCTACATATAAGAAAGAGTGTAATATTTTTTTTTTCATGAAAGGGAAAGATTTAACACATATTCTAGAAATGCTTTGCTCTTCCTCAAAAAAACAAAATGAACCTTTTTTTTTGTAGAATTTTATAATTGTACCTTATTGTTGCCTTTACATTTCTCTAAAAAGCCTGACAATCCGAGGTATTTACAAACAAAAAATCAATTTTACCCTTTTAACACTACAATATCTCCAAGTCATTTGACAAAGTAGTTGACAGCAATCTTGAATTTAAACTTCGCCATTGTTATAACTTTTCATCACATGTCATACATTTTATTTCTTTCTATCTATTGGAAAGCAAACAAGTAAGTTGAAATAGGTACCAGATTTTCTGATTTTCTTCCAATCATTAGTGGAGTTCGAAAAAAATACAAAATACATAGAAAACTTCATTCTGAATTGAATGATAGATTGAATACCTGCTCTGATGAGATCAGATACTTACACAATCTTATTAAAACGATGAGTGATTAAATATATATCTCCCGAACTTCTTTTAATTAAAAAAATCCACTGATAACAATACCCTTAAACTAGACGTTTTGGTATCTAATTCTGAGAAGACAGGTGAAATTTTATCCACGGTTCTCACAAGCATATCTCACGATGATATATATCATGATAGCTTAGTTTGTTTAACTGACGAAGTTTATGCCACTAAATAACTTTTAAATGTAGCTTTTGACGAGATAAGATTAACAAACAATAAAATTGATAAGGTTAATAATTTATCATCAATTATTGATTATACGAGATCCGCTACAGTGCACTAAGAGTTATTACAAATTGATTACATGGATGAATCATATGACGAAAGCAATAATGTGAATTGCGGACAGCTCCTTTAAGCGGACAATCCCCTTTAGTGGATCTTAAATTCCATATTTTTTTTGTCCCTTGGACGGACAACTCCCTTAGACGGACAAAACTTCTGCGACCGTCGCTGGTCGCTCAAGGGAGCTTTTACTGTACTTTGAATAATACAACCACTCATTTCATTACTAACATAAATAATCCAAACAGTTCGGTTATCAATGTACATCAGCATTAGCACTCAAAAATCGGTGGTTGGTCATTTAAGAAAAAATGATAAATTGTCTTCTGCCATTACGAAAACCTAAAAATAAAAAAGGTATAGAAACCATAAAAATGTATTCACTATCCCAACAACCAAGTTTCTAGCGTTGGTGCTATTTGCCAACTGACGGCAGTGCCATATTTAAATACTAATCAGTTTATTAATCCACCTACCCACATCGATATCAACACATCGCAACCCACACCTTTACCACCACCCTACTGGCTGCCAAGACACACTGTTTCAGTTAACAACAAACGAAAGCAGATTTAAATTCAAAATGCAGAATGTGGAACTACTGAAACTGACATTGTAAATTTTCTTGCTAAGAACTTCAATTGTTCTTATGTTATTTGCAACTAGATAGTTCTTGGAACTTAAAAAGATCTGAGATACAAAATCACAACTTTAAAATCAGCTTACCTACCTGAAGAATTTATTCCAGTGTTACTTAAATCCAATAAATGGCTGAAAGAATGTTCTGTAGGTACGTGAATTTTTATCTAAAACCTAATGTTTCGTATCAGATTTTTCCAAAAACAAAGGTCCGGAAGAAATTAAGAATTTTTTACCAAAATATGTCATTTTTAAAGGTATTGGCTCGTGTAAAAAAGATTTCCTTCTTATTATTTTGTAAACTGCAGGATTTCTATTTTTGAATTTAATGATAGAATGATCGGTTAAAAGAGAAAATATAGCTTACAAATGCGTTTTTCTAAGATGTTAACAAAGCAGTTACGTCATATGGGTGATTCTCTGCCAACTGTGATTAAAAAAAAATTTCTAAAATTAAAAACTTTAAATAGACGTCATAGTATTAAATCTGTAAGAGCATTTTGCTACAACTTTTAGGGAAAAAAAAATATCGTAAAAAGTACTAAATCTCAAAGACATTGGTGCTGACACTGATTTTTATTTTTGATTTTTATATTTTTCACTCTTTTTGACAATATTTTTGGTCAGTTTTTAAATTCTCTCTTACGTTTTGAAGTTTCAACTTTGAAAGGCAATGTTTTATTCAAAACTGTATGTTTATTAGTTTTTGAAATCTTTTTTTTTAAGGCTAGAGTCTTTACTTTTATGCTAGGTTATAACTCAACATATATTGCACGGATATGTTTTTATATGTTGTGTTGGAAGTATTGGTACCATTCTTAATAAAAAAATAACAAGATTTTTAGCAAAATTGCTTGAAATCATTTAATTAAATTCATTATAAATAATTATACCACGGTACTGACATTTAGGCTTTCATATAAACTCATATCTTAAAGCTTCGGAGAAAAATAAAATCCGTTATAATTTTAACTTATATGCCTTTAAAAGAAATAAAATATTATAAAAATCACCCCAAAAAATTTCAAAACACGATCGGATATCACTACCAGGTAATTTTGTGACACACGATTTCAGAATAAAAACACTTCACTCTTACAGCAAAATTACGTTAGTAAAATAAATCGACTTTTGTTAACAAAAAATCAAATAGTGCCTCTTTCAAACGGTACCACACAAATGCCATCAAACTAAAAACAAAATGGTGGCTCAGCGGGAAATCTATTGAATTCAAATATAAAATGAAATCCGGGGACACCATTCAATTATTATTATTTAATTTGAGAGCAAATATTTCGACTTGATATTCTCAAAATTTAATTAAACATGTACTGAAACTTTTCTGAGAACAAAATTTTTATTCAATGATGTATTTTAATAGAAAAAAGTAAATTTAATTGGAACAACAAGGATGGGACATGCCACGGTACTGACATTTTGCGTACACTTTTTCAAGCCAAGGGGAAAGGGTGGCAAATTTTTAAACAATCTGTAATGTAAATTGTAGTACCAACTTATTTTTACAATTCAAACCAGAAATTCATAAGAAATTTTTACATTAAGCTTCAAATAAAGCCCTGGACACAAAGAATCACAGTTGACAGAGAATCACCCATATGGCAGCTACCCGTTTTTTGATGATAACTTCCAATTCTTCAAATAAATTTTTTCATCAAATATTTACCAAAGTTGTAGAACTTTAAATTTACATATATCTGATATATAGACATGGAATAGGTATATGGTGAAAACTCAAATATGAGAGACATGTCCAATGGCCATGGCTGTAGTCAGATTTCCAAAAAAAAATCATTGTTATACTTAAAATGAAATTTTTTTTCTTGTCTGGGTTAAACCTTTTGTCACATCTTAGGCAAATTTTTGAAAATCTGTCAAGAAGTGTATATAACTCATTTTCCGTGAGTCCTTTTACACTGGGTAGTTGAATATGTACCTTCTTACTTATATTTACTTATAGTAAAAATGAAAAATCCAAAAATATGAATTAAGCAGAAATGACCTTTTTTGTGAAAATATTTAAAATAAGTTTTGTTTTTAATTTTAGCTGGTGTTTTTTTAAATTTCATTAAAAAAACTCTTATTTCGTGTTTAAAAATTGTTAAAGTAGTTTACAAAAATTTTCGTCAAAAACTTCTGAAAAACAAATCTGACTTATTTTCAGTAATTTTAAACAATTCATGATCAAAATTTAAATTTATTAAAATGTTTAAAAATTCAAAAGTGTGCAAAAACTAAATAATTTGTATATTTGCTGTTTCAAACATATAGTTTCCCTATATATAGCTCACTGCATAGGAAATCGTTAAACTATAAAAATTCTCTTGGGTTTCTATATTTTTGTTCATAAATACTATAAATTTTAATCATAATAAAATTTTCAAATTAATGAATTTTATTACACTGCACATTGCTAATAATATTTTCTCTTTCTATTTCCAGGTAAGTCGTCATAATATAGTCAACAAGGCCATCAACTATAGGTACTATAGAACTAGACCATATTAGCATAGCTTTCATCACAACATCCCATGGTGAAATAGAAACAGAAATTTCTTAATTGCACTCTGGGTATTTATGACATTTATCAATATTTATGTTTAATCAACATCACAATCACCATCTGTATATGAAGTCACAATCATGATTATCGTCACTATATATATCTTCATTTGTGCAAAATATAGAGACGAATATATATTCGTGTGGGTATATCAACTAACCCTAACCCTAAATATAGAAAAATGTATAGAAACAGCTCTATATGTATATGTATGTATATAGGTGCTCCGCTGTGTGTTTGGGCTGTCATCTTCTCTAAGGGCTTATCAAATATTTACCTTCAACTCGACAAATCAACAAACACAGATAAACATTCATAAGCTTTTTGGAAAAGCCAAATCCATCTGCCAGTTATATATGTACATTTATATATAGTTCTCTATGTCATGCCCGAATTCAGTCACTCAATATACTGTCTACCTCTAAATCTAACTACAAATTCTCACCAAGGCTCCTCTCCCCCACCACTAACCCGTCCATAATCTCCACCCACGCTATTTCAATATTCATCAGGACATATCTACATACATTTATATGTAGATAAGATATCCCCGTACAAATATGAATTAATTATGAAATGAAATAATGCTTTACGTATGCAAAATAACAAACAATCCGTTGATATCGTATTTAAATACGTCCATATCCATATCGGCTCACTTAAATCCCACATTCCACTTGCCCAGTTTGGGTTGTTTCATCAGGGAGGTTTTTTTGGTTGCGCAAACAAGTTAAAACCTTTATGGGAAGAAAGGGGCTAAGGTTGCTTATATAATGACTGTTGTTTCGAAAAGGTATATAGAACGAGAGAGAGGTCGAAAATTATATCCAGTTGGCTTAAGGGGCTGTTGGGTGTTTTGCAAATCCTTGTTGTTTATAAGGACATATTATACAGCATGGTCATTTAAAGGACTATTTTATATTATGTGCGTGTTTAGTTTCCACCATGTATGAATTGAATAGTCTCAAAGCGTCGGCACATGCCAAGTTTATATATCTATAATATACACCACGGAAGATAGACCCTGACACAGTTACCATGTCTGTGTCCGACCATGACAAGCAAGTCATCAATTAACTCCTTCTATATACATATTTAGTACACACTCTGTTTTGATGAAGAAACGTCATCAGATGTGCTAATAATTATAAAGGTTATATGGATATATTAAACGTAACAGAAAAGGCTTAAAAAGGGTTAAAGCTAAAAGTTAACAACTTGATTTAAGATGTTCGGGTCTTTGTGTTCTGATGGTGTATAATGTCAATTTTAAATTGCTTGATCTCTAGGGGATCATTTTGAAATTACGAATACAATTAAGAATAATTTTTCATATGGCTTCTTTTTTGAATTTCAACTTTCATGGGACGTAAGTAAAGAGGAATCTCAGATTATAAGAAAAGTGGGCGTGGTAGTAGGCGGATTTCCAAAAGAAAAATAAACGTGTCATGGTTTGGACTTAAGAGATATACATAATCAATTATCATCCTTCAAAGGACATTATAAACACGGTTGCCACTTAAAAATAAAGTTCGTGTCCAAAATTGAAAATAAAAATCACCAACTGTAGCTAAAAATGACCAAAATAATTTAGGTCCGAAATTCATCACATTTATTTCAACATATTCTTCATAATATTACACAGATGAAATATTCTCGCCGATAATGGAATCCGCAATACATGATCCGAAGTGATTCTCAGTGCAGTGTTCTCATTTCTTTTCACAACAAATGGGTAAAGAGAAAAGAGAGCACTTCGCGGAGAATCACTGCGGATCCAATATTGTGGGTTCCATAATTGACATTATATTTTTTTTTTAATTATTGATAATAGAAAATAAAAGCAGGTACGAACAAATTCACGAAGTACCTAACAAACTTAATTAAATTAGATTAAATAAAGTAACGAAACATAAAAATATTAACAAGTGATGATTTTTGTGACCTTTTTTAATCGTTATAGATATTTGAAACTTAAACTTTTCATCCCCCGCCTCTCAGACCGTATCAGTACTGCACCTATCAGAGATACGACCAAGACGAAAATAGCTTTTAAATCTGCAAATTCCCTGCGAACTAAGCTTTTCACCACCATCAAAGGTAAAGTAGAGAATATGGAGAAAGCAGATGTCGTCTACAAGATCAACTGTCTGGGGGGTAATGAATCGGCATTCACATCTATGTACATAGGTACGTCGAAACAAAAACTTAAAAATCGTCTCTCTGGTCATAGATCAGATTTGAACAACGCTTCTGCACAAAAAACTGCACTCGCTCTCCATTGTTTACAAGAAAAACGCAAACCAGATTTGAAAAATGTAGAGATTCTGGAAACAGAGCAACATTATTCCAAGAGAATGTTGCTGGAGATGCTACATATTATCAACAACAACAACGCTGTCAACCGAAGGTCCGATTGTGATAAGCTTAGCAGTGCATATAGCCAACTGATAAAAAGACCAACAACAAACAGTAGGGCAAAGTATAGGTGAATTTGTTTTGGAATGGACGTTTTTTTCGCTGCCGTTGCCAGTAAATTTAAATTTAAATATTTATAACTTTTTCTATATTATTTAATTTGTTTATAGGTAGTGAAATAATTCACTAAAATCATTAATAATAACATGAGAATTTGTAAGTAAATTTGACGTCATATAGTATATATATATATAAAAGTGTTTATACTGATGTTTGTATGTATTAATTTATTTTTGTTCAAATAAAGGCTTGATGAAGAGCATAAACATGCTCGAAACGTTGCAATAAATAACATCATCTTTTAACTGACCTAGAGCCCACTATTAAGTTTCAAATATCTATAACAATAAAAATATTAACTTAATTTTAAATATTAACAGCATTTTAAAATGATATCACAGAATAAACTTTAGTTTGCATAAAAATTAAAGCGGATTGTCTTTTTTCATTTCGTAAAAAAATTACCAAATAAAATAAAAAATGACCATGTGACCATGTGAAGAATAATGACCAAATTTGGTCACAAATGTCCAAAGTGGCAATCGTGATTATAAAGGGTGTTTTTTAGAGACGTGTTGTTTTCAATCTGGCAATACTTTTTTCGGAGTTGATCTTTTTGACAGCTGTCACTTGATTTATGCTCAGTTTGGTTTGCCATTTCATAATGAATAGACTTACTCCTGAACAACGTTTGCAAATCGTTCAAATTTATTACCAAAATAATGGTTCGGTTCGCGCGACGCATCGCGCGCTGCGTCCAATATTCGGTCGACATAATATTCGCCCAGCAGAGTAATTCGAGCAACCATGGATCGGTTTCGCACCACGTTTACTCTAGTGGATAATGCGCTGTACAGTGCGCACCGAAGAGGCTATTGCTGCTGTGGAGCAGAGTATCGAAGAAGACCCGAATGAGTCCATCCGCCATCGCGCGCAACAATTGGAGCTGGGGCCTCTCGGCTGGAATTTATTCGAGCCAGCCGCGGCGGCTACTTGCCCGAAATCATTTTTAAAATATAATGGCAAACCCTTTATCTTTATAATAAAGCTAAATTCTTGGCCATGACATTAAATTATATGCGTTTTATTTCTTCTTTAAAACCACACGTCTAAAAAAACACCATTTAGTTTTTACTGTGTCAAATCATTAAAGTTAAAGTTAAATTCTATCGAAGAATTGGCGTGTTCAGAAAAATGATATATCAGAGATTTTGCTCAATAAAAAAGTTAGCAAGAGAATCCAATTTTTTTTTTTCCATCTGAATTTTTACAGCAAAGCTGAGAAATTTTTTTGAGGATTCGTGTTCATATACATAACTGAGATTGCTAAGATCTGCGATATTTCATTTTCCTAAACATGCCTAATGGCTGCATTGTCGATTGAATATAAAAACCTTAAAAAATTCGCACATATTTTAGTGCGAGTTATAACATTTGGTTCAGGAATTTGAATTCTATAATATGATTTCAGCTGATTAAATGAGGTTCATTTATGGTTCAGGGTTCGCAAGTATGATGATAAAATTCAGTTATATTCTTGAACCTTCGTAATCAGCCTTAATCTTGAACCACGTTTGCACAATTATTAATTAATTGTTATTTAAATTGCTATGTTGAAAAATCCGGTTTAAGTGCTTTCGAGTGATACAGGGTGGCGCACGAATCGTGCTACAAAAATAAAACGTAATAACTTTTTTTCTGTGTGAGTAATCGGCTTAATTTTTTTTTATTTTGTAGGTTACTATTTAGATTTATAAAAATGGATGCTTGGGATACGGAGAAAAGAATTTGGATAGTGCAACGGTACCATGCTTTGCAGTCCGTCATTTCCGTCCAAAGGGAATTTAGGCGGGAGTTTGGCGGTAATCCCCCGAGTAGATGGACCATTATGAGGTTTGTAAACATGTTTGCCGAATCTGGAAGCATCGCACGAAGGCCGTACCATCGAGATGCCAATGTTCGGGTTCAGGATACAATCGCAGCAGTAGCATCTGCAATACAGGCCAATCCGAACGTTTCGACCCGAAACTTATCGGGGCAAATTGGAATTAGTAGACGGTCATTACAACGGATACTTCATGACGATTTAAACTTGTTTCCGTACAAAGTCCAAATTACTAGCAAGTTAAACCCTCAGGATTTGCCTGTTCGCCTGGAATTTTGCCAAAAAATGATATCAATGGCCGAAGAAGACAACACATTGATCAATTGTTTGTTCATGTCTGATGAGGCCCATTTTGATCTTAACCGCAATGTAAACAAGCAAAATTGCCGTATATGGAATGAGTCTAATCCAGAAATGCTCCATGAGACGGAACTGCACCCAGAACGAGTCACTGTGTGGTGCGCAGTTTCATCAAGGTGTATTGTCGGGCCGTACTTCTTTGAAGAAAACGGTGTAACCGTTACTGTCAATGGGGACCGTTATTTAAAGATGTTGAAGGAGTTTTTTTACCCAGAACTGCGCCGAAGACGTATACCATTCAACAGCGTTTGGTTTCAGCAAGATGGAGCAACTGCACATATAGCCAGACCAGTTATGGCGGAGCTAAACAAAAAATTCGCAAACAAATTTATTTCTAGGAACTCCACTCTTCGCTGGCCCCCAAGGTCACCTGACCTGACTGCACCAGACTTCTTTTTATGGGGTTATGTCAAGCAAGAGGTGTATAAAACGAAGCCCAGGAATTTAACTGAATTAAAGCAGTCCATAACGACAATAATTGAGGCGATCCCAACTTCAACTCTTCAGGCCGCAATGAATAATTTTTTGACCAGGTGCCGCATATGCGTGGGGCAGCGTGGAGGTCATTTGCGGTCTATAATCTTTAAAAACAACTAACTATTTAAAATAAAATTTAATTTTCTAACCAATAAAAAAAAAATAAATGAAATACATCGATTAAAAAAAAAGTTATTTGAATTTCTTATTGTAGCACAATTGGTGCGCCACCCTGTATTTGTGCATATTATCTATTCTGCTAAATATAAACTGCTCTGTCACGTTCCATTAAAGGATGGCTGCGATAAAGATGGATTAAAAAATGTTTTTACGTGGTAAAGAAATTCAGCTGAGTCGATGCTGAAACACAGTCAACGTGCTGACGATGATTACTCTGCCAACAAAAATAAAAATCAGCCATCTAAAATTCAACCACCTAAAATTCTTCCAAAAGCGGTTGTCAACGTATTCTTCAACTAGCGCTTTACGTTAACGATTACACGACTTGACCAATGAATTTGACGTTTATATTGAATTTTGTATATATATACATATGTATATTAAAAAATAAAGTTTACTAGAATTTTCTATAAAGGAATGCAAATATTAAAAGAATTAGATGTGTTCCTTTACTTTGAAACTCTGTGCATTTGTGTGAATTTCTACAAATTTTTTTTTATAGAATTTGACAGACTTTCGTGTAGAAATTCACAAAAATGCACTGAATTTCAAAGTTAAGGAACTATGCTATTGACTCCTTGACGTCATCAAAAATATCGTCAATATATACTGTCAACGTAACTATATCAACGCATGAAATTTTGTTGATCACACGAATAACTACACTCGATTAATATACTGTCCGAAAATGCCTTGACGTTAAACTATGACGATCACACGACTTGAACACTTCGTGGCAGAAAGTTTTTCCTGTGTTAACGTTTGAATACAGTCAATGCGCTGACGAACAATATTCCGACATGTCCAATGTGCAAGCCGAACTTCATTGTTCTGTAACTTGTTTTTTTTGTTCACCTTTGTGGAACAAATTTAATTAAAAACATAAAAATATTAATGTTTGCTTGTGTCTGGTGTTTTTCAGATAAACGTGTCATTATAAGTACTTTCCGTCTTATGAGTTATGACTGTATATAAAGATTTAAAATAAAGTTCCAATTTCGACATCTTAAGAAATTACTATTTTCTTTACAGAATTTTCCGTTCAGTGAATGTAGTTGACTGCAGTGCATATATGTATAGTCCCTTGTGTCTGCTGAACGTACCCAATCACACGAGATGACTTGAAAATTTTGGAAATGAACTAGACGTGCGTTAACGTTGCAATTGACGTTGATAGATAATTAATAAAACAATAAAATCAGCTAAAGTTTCTTACAATTTTCTGCGTTGGTTGTGGTTAATGATTTTGAACAGTTTCTGCAGCAATTTTTTTAATGTCCTATTAATGTTTTATCAAACCAAAATTTACCTCAAATACTAGATTATTATCTTCTTTTTGCTTTTAACTTTCAGTCTTGTCATCCTTAACTGTAATTTATTTTGTTCCTTTGTCAGTTATTGTCTAATAAAATATGGAATGTTAATAATTATGAAATACTTAAGTGCCCCTTTGAGAGATTAGGTTTACGTTGAAATTTATAAGCTTTCCCACAGCTTCATGAAAGGTATACCAGTATCCTTCTTATAATAGCCAGTAGTAGTTTACTATATAATCTGTATTTTATATTTCCTTGCTTGCTTTCGTATACATCGACCATCGTAAAGTTACCTAATTAATTTGAACTTTAAAATAAGTTTTAATTAAAACTTTTAGAAGCTATTTCACTTTCAGTCTTTTGATTATATATACATACATTAATCATTTCCCCCCCATTGTTCTTCTTTGCTGCAAAAATTACAAATTCTTGTTGTTGTCTATACATTCAATAGATTCCATTTTTTATACGCGTTATCTAAAATAAAGAATCGTCCATTTAAGATTTTGATTTGAAATACCGACCTATACTTGATAAAAACAAGACAAAAAAAAAAAAACAAAACTTTTCTTCTCTTTTTACGCGCAATCATTTTTTATTATAAAGTCACCATAGAGATATACAAAATAATTTGCAGCACATTTCAAAAAACGAACTGAAAAAGACAGTCTCTCTTCACCACTTGAAGTAAAGAAAACTCATTTTAAAAGACATTCCACTATATATAAGTCAATAAAAAAGGATCCCATGGTAACAATCCCCCACTCCCAACCCAATAGGTACGCGTTATCCTCTCCCATAGTCACAAAGCGTGACTTTATTTTAGCTTTCATGCATTTTAACGACGAATTAGCTTATAGCCCCCTAACACCACTGCCCCTCCACCACCACCACCGCCCCTCCACCACCACCACCGCCCCTCCACCACTGGACGGTTTTCATCATCTTCAATGTCATCACCTTGGCTTCTGTTCGAATTCGTCTACCTTAAGGACTTTTAACAAAAAAAAAAAAAAAAATATCAACGCCCACATCCTTATATTGGTTGTGCTTTTTTTTTTTTGTCTTCATTCATCTCATTGACAATTTTAATCGTCGCTTTGCACGTAATATCCGTAACGGGCAATAAATGCGCAGTTCAATTTCGTTTTTATTACCGGTTCTCGCATAAAATACTTTTCCCAAAGAAAAAAACCCAACCGGAAAGAGGATTCAGATTTAATGGCGTCTGTATACTTTACTTACATACTTACCTACATATACAGGGTGCCAGGTGGATGATTTTAAACCTCCTAAAATTGATGGATAAATGGGATAGAGTGGCGCGATGAAAATCGATGTTTCTGGATGTAATCCAAAGCCATATTTCAATTTTTGTGTCAAAGGTAAAGAAAAAGCTTGAATAGGGCGATCTTTGATGAGGGGCTCAACTTTTCAACATTTGAGTTTTTCTCAGGATTTCCTGAAATTCGGTCTCGATATCAGTTCGGGATGCCGATGATGAAACTATATACTTTAAAAAAATCCGAAAGGAGAGCGAGGAGAGGACTGAAATTTTACCGAGACTCTCAGCAGTACAGGTACGGCCTCGGCAAAAAATATTAAAAATGCAAAAATTAATTTTTAAATATATCAAATAACATTTTTCAATGTGAATATTAAGCAACCTTTTGTGAGATTCTTCTTATCATAGGCTGAGGAATGCTCGTCGGATCGAAGGTTTTATACCAAAGAAGCAACAAACTTTAGTGTTTTCGATGACTGATTCTGGAATTATTGCAGTATAAAGCTTATATTTACTTATACCTATTTAATTTTATATGAACCAAAATTTATATATTCTTACAACTAGATTTATATACCTAATGCAAAATTTCATATGAATTCTTATAACTAATTTAATTAGATAGCAGATGCCACTAAATTACAGTTTGAGATAGTAGACGCGACTAAATTACAGTCTGAGATAGCAGACGTCACTAAATTACTACTTTAACGTGGGCTTCCACCGTCGCTCCAATAGAGCCTAAGCTCTTCAAAAAGGAGACTCACCAAGGGCTCCATATTGGTACTATATTCAAAAAATGTAAGAGCTCGGTTTTCTTTCGTTTGCCCACAGTCTCTTATACACATGTGGGTTTGAACCGAGTGTGAATTATAATTATGGCAAACAAAAATTATATTTATATTTATTGCAACATAGGTTGTTGAGGGGTGCCGGAAGTGTTGACGGTTGTTTGTTTTTATGTTCATAGTATCGGTCTTGTCTGTGCGTCGCATCGCGGCCGGTGCCCCGTGGTGGGGGAGACGCAATGTAATGCATCATTACAGGTTAAAGAGGAAACATTTAATTTTTTGTAAAGTGCTCGAAAACTAACAGTTTTTTAAAAGATATTTGTAGACAAACATGGTAGACTATGAAATTCTACCCAAACAGCCTTATTTATTAGATTTCACTAATACTCGTTTCAACCTCGAAATAGTTAAACTGAGTCGAAGCACTTACTCCGTCTTTACGCCACGTCAAACAAATTCTTATTTATTAAGTCAGACTTTACTTCGCCTCTAATCCTGAAAAACTTATTTATAAAAAAATAAACGATGATTAGAGGCGGAGTAAGCTAAAACTGGTACATAGTAGGATTAAAACCGTAGTAAAGCCGTTTTAATATCTAAATGAAATGACATTTAGTAACTAAAAAAGGAGTGTAGAAGAAGTTTTTTTGTATCCGTTTGTTACTAATTGTAAGGCAATGGATAGTTATTTTGCATTTATAAATGATTTAAATTCTTTAAACGCTTTAGTTGCAGTACAAAACTCGTTTAATCCCATATAATAATAACCAGAGAGATTGGCTTTTTTTGATAATATATTTGACATAAGGAGGGTGTCAGCTAAAACCGTTTGCCATGGCGTTATGACGGAGTAAGTGCTTCGACTCGGTTTAACTATTCCGAAGTTGAGACGAGTATTAGTGAAATCTAATAAATAAGGCTGAAAAAGTATGTTTTTTTTCGTATGCTCCATAGATTTTGAGAAAAACATGTGCAAACGCCCATGTTGATTTGGAAAAGTAAATTAAAATAAGAACTGATTAGTACCCTACGTAGTAATCGCGTTTTATTCTTTAAATCTTTTGTTGTAAGGAAAAAAAAGTGTTAAAATATTTTCGAGTAGAATTTTTATAGCTCCAATTTTTGACTTTAAGTTTGTCCCAAAAATCTGATAGTTCTTAAGATATATTCTAAAAACTTAATTTTAAACATCACAAAATCTAAATCAGAGCTTGAAATATAGGGTACAATTTAGAATATGCTTAAAACTTTAAAACAAAGTTTTCCACCAAAATTCAGCTTGTAAAAGAATGCAATCTTTTGTGATTCCAGTGTCTTCAATAATAAGATTGCATTTATTGATATCACTTTGAGATTTTAGACTTCAAATTATGCAATCTCCATTCACTTGAATCAAAAAGATTGTAATAATTTTTTCCCATTCATTTTACAATAATCAAATGAATCCAAACTTTTGGGAATTCATGCATTCTTGCATTGTATTCCATTCTTTACATTATTTTGCATTCTTTTTATTATTTGCTTTGACATTTCCCTCGGTTAACGCAAAAGAATGCAAAGAATACAAAAGAATGCATGAATTCCCAAAAGATTGCATTCAATTGAATGCAGTAAAATGAATGGGAATAAAAATGATTGCAATCTTTTTGATTCAAGATAATGGTGATTGTATAATTTGAAGTCCGAAGCCTCAAAGTGAAGTTAATCTTTTAGTTGAATTCAATAAATGATTTTTAAAGACTTACATTTTACAGGCCTGGTAGGCTTAAACTTATTATTAAAGAAATGCGTATCCTATCTTGAAAAAATGATATTCGGAGATTTTGATAAAGTTCTTATACCAAAATCTTTGAGTAGATTTATCTCGAAAATTACCAATCCTGGTAACAAATGTCTACAAATCTTTTCTGAAGCTTATTCTAACAATTAAATTTGAATATGAACTTTGTTGTTTAAAATTTATATGTGAATTAGATATAATTAATATAGATTGATAGTTTAACACAATAATATCTTTTTATATATTGAAATTTTTCGTCAATTAAGCATATTTTGAAAATAATTTGCATCCCTTCATTCTTATTCTACTATGTAATTAAAAATAAAAAGACAAACAAAATTTGAGTAATTAGTTTAAGAAGAAAATTTTCAAATAAACAGTATCTATAAGTAGACATATACCCATACTTATACCTACACTGAAACAGGGCGCTAAATACCCCTCTAACCAGCGTTTATTCCGTATTTGCAAAATTTATATTACATATTAGCTTAACAAAAATGGAATGACGGAAATCACACGAAAAACAGATAAAGGGGCTTAAATTTTCGACTTTTCATATACAAGAAATCCCATAAAAAAAGAACAAACAAGACAAGAAAATAGAAATAAAACTTCTTCTGCACAAAGGATTTGCGATTGGGATTTATAATGTTTCAGTGTTTTTGTTCGAAAGAAATATGCATTGTGTATATAAATACATGTATATCATAAAACAAATCTCAACTTTATTTTATCACTATTAAATCCTTTACGTTTACCGAAGCTAAAGGCATCATGGAAATCGATTTATCGTCGGAAATAAAAAAAAACAACAACAAAAACAGCTTTTAACATCATCAAGCAAATTTTTTTTTCTGTGCCAAAATCAAAATTACCCTTTTCTGCTGGTTTTGTTCTTGTTGTTGTTGTTTGTAAGTATAGGTACTGTGTCCTGCGCTTTCTGTGAGTCCTGAGACGGATATTGACGAGACAGGATTAGTTATATCAATAGAAGAAGAAAGGGTTGTAAAAATGGAAAGGATTAGTTTATTTCATAGAATTCTTCTTCAATATAATGTGTGGGTGGGAATGTTTATATAGAAAATATAGATATTGCTTTATGTGAACATGATGGAATTACAATTTTCAGTATTATAAAGAAGGTACTTGATATAAAAAAAAAAGAAAACAATATTAAATTTTCAAGGACAATGGGTAGTGGGTAGGTATAATATTGATTTATAATTAAGATGAGAAATTTGCTTGGTCAGATGAAAAATGAAGAAATTCTCTTGAGTCCTGTAGATGTCTGAATTGAATAGATTAAGTATTATGTTCAATCCTTCGAACAAAAATAATGTTTATTTTTAGATTTTATACACATACGTCTTAACTTTAAACAAGAAACCTTCGTTTGGTTTTGATTTGATGACGTCAAATGGATAATATGTATTTTAGAAATTATTCAATTTAAAGATTTCAATTTTCAACTACAACTAAATTAATGAGTTTTTTTATCTTTCCAACAGTTCAAATATTTTATGATTTAAGGAATATTCTTCTTGTGAAGCAAATCATCAAAAGATGGGACGAAATAGAATTACATACTAGAAAAAAAGTTTCCACCTGAAAGAGGCCTACAAAAATAATCTTAAGTTCAAGTTTTAGGTAGGTTTAAGTATGTAGTGTTGATTCAAAATAGCTTTTAACTGCCTTTAAGTCCTACAAAAATTGGCGTTTCGTCCCGGCGATCTCACTTGGACTCATCAGTTGACTATAGTGAGGGCCTTTGTCAATACGCAATTTTTGCTAAGTTCAGTGCTCTGCACTGGTAGCACACAAAGAACTTCAATTACGTTACTCAAATTATAGGATACAAATCCGAATTGCAAAACGGAAGTGATAATTCCGGTATAGTTATATCGGTTCCATCCTTCAGAATTTGTTTCCATATCTAAATTTTAAAATATTGCTACCTCCATCAGTTGAATTTTTTTTATTTACTAAGCCTATAGTACTCAGTTCGAGTGTAAATGAAATTTTCATACAAAAGTGACTCGTATTCCACTGGTATGAAATTCACAACAAGAAGTGAGTACCAAAATATTAAAGTGAAATATGAAAACCGGTTCTTCAATCATTTTTACCCAACAATTTTCATTTCCCAATGTACGGCAACTTAGGAAAAAATTTAAGTTGTTCAAAACACAAATTCTGAAATAAGAAACAATTATTTCGAATTAAACGATTGTCTTTTCAAGCGTTTTTACTAGAGATGCCGCGAATAGTGACTCGGCCGAATACCGAATACTGAATATTCGGCCACACTCGTCGGCCGAATACCGAATATTCGGCAGCCGAACATTCGGCCAACGATGTGTATCTATCTCCCACGTGACTTTTGACTTTTGACATATTTTAAGGAGCTGGAATTGTTTACGAAAATACACGTAATAGTTTGATACCAACGAATGCCGAAAAAGTAGTTTTTATTCACCACAACTTACCATAAGTAGATTTTCAATACTAAAATACAAATTTTTGAATAAAAGAAAACATTTTGTTGTATATGATAATAAGCCTTTTTTATTCTCCATTTGTTATTCGGTATTCGGCCGAGTGTTGTGAACTATTCGGCCGAATACCGAATATCAAAAATATAGGCCGAATAGGCCGAATGCCGAATAATGGCCGAATATTCGCGGCATCTCTAGTTTTTATCGTCATCAAGAAGAAAAAAGGAACAAAACATGGAATTTAAACACTCTTTTATGAAATAACTTAGTAAGTTCTCTTGTTTATTGTTATGCTCAACAGTATACCCTTTCTTGATTTTTAAAATAATATTGTAATACATTTTGAAAAAAAAAAAAATACATTTTTTGGGTTTTAAAAAAAAAATTGAGCCCAAGCTGATTTTTTTCATTATCAATTAGTGATTAATCTTAATAAATAAATTTAAAAACTAATTTTATTTTGTTTTTTATTTTTTATTATGGTTTTTATTTTGAAAAACCTCAATTTCAAAACTTTAATTATAAATGTTATTAGCGACGCGTTTCGGAGTGTTACTCCTTCTTCGGGCGAACTACTACTTATAGCCGAAGTTAACGGTAGGTATATTCTTCCATACAATTGTTTAAATTTCAAACTTTCAATGTTAAGAAATGCAAGACTGTATCGTAAACACGATATCGTCTAGGTACAATTGACTTATAAGTTCCTATAGTAACCACTTTTATATGCGAACCTTTTAAGTGTGTTCCAAAAAACTTGCTATGACTTTGGGAATAGCAAAATGCAAAGAAGCATCCTGCAAAATATATATTGAACAACCGGAAGTCTATTTATCGTTTCATATTGAAATTCTTTTACTGTCATTGTGTTGCACTAAAAAGTTCCTTTAGTATATGTAGATATCGAGTCAAATTGATAAGAAATTCTGTGCTGTTTTCCAATAACAGAGTCTTGTCCTAAATAACAATGACAATTCAATAAAGTTCAAAAAAGCACTTGCTTGCTTCAACGATAGTATATACAAAGATATTAGATGATGGCAACAACGCACACTGTTGGGAAAAGCTGGTGCATGCACCAAGAAAATCTATGTATACCATATAGGTAGGTACCAATATTGCAACCATTTGTAAACATGACAATTGGACTTATATAATAATGTCACCATTCGGATATTTCTGCTACTGAATAAAAAGTTAAAGAAAAAAAAAATAACAGAAGTTGAATATATAAAAATAATAATAATAGTATTACTCTTGCGACACCAGATGCAGCGAATATATAGAATTCTCAGGGACAATGAAATTGAAATCGTTCTGCCGTATCTGTGTCAATAAATTACAATGAATTTATTATCGTTTTGGGAAATGGGAAAAAAATCCTTTTATTGAACATTTTGTTTTATTATTCTTCTTTTTTTTACAAAAATTTCAAATTCTCTTTTGCAACAAATATTATTTTTTTGTTAAAAGCGCACAAATTTGTTGGCAGTAAAATAATAAAAAAAGAAAAATTATCGTTGGAACTTAAACTTTTTTTTATTGATTTGAATATGAAAATTGCTGAGTGAGTTCAAAAAGATATAGAGGTAGAGGTGAAAAAGAGAAAAAATAATATGAAGGATTATGATTTAGCTTTGGGGGAATAGAATCAAACAATGGTTATGGCTATGGGGGGAAGCTATAAGTCATTTTATGTGATATTTTATGGAAAACTATTGGGGCAAGCAATGGGAAAAAATTATAAGCTTTTCCGGATTAAAAGAATATTTATTTTGTTTGTTTTTTGTTTTTCTATGTTTGGGCAGTTAAATTGATAGTTTTTTTTTTTTATTGTTCGAATGAAGGAAACAGATTTATATCTTAATGTTGTCATTGATTCTGCAACAGCTGTGAAAAAGTTTTTAAGATAAAGTGGGTATTTTGAAAAGTATTAAAAATTTGGTAATTTTAACTAAATAACGAGGAGGGTGAAAAAGAGGGTAAAACGTGATCCAGCTTTAAACTTTATTTTTTAAATAATTCTTAAACAAAATTACAAAATCTAAATTTCCACTTAGATTCTAGGTAGAGAAGAAATTCACTTTAAAAAATTGAGTTTTAATGGAAAATAAAACTTAATAAAACGTACTATTACCGTTGCAATGATGCATTACACTGCGTCTCCCTCACCACCGACCGACCGATACTGTGTATAAAAATACAAACAACCATCAGCACTCGCAATACCCATGACTATACCACTTCAACCATTTCCGGTGAAGTTTACTAAAGTACGAATATTATTTAATTTCGTCATTTTATAGTTCACACTCAGTTTGAACGAACATATGTATAAGAGACCGTGAACAAAGAGAAGAGAATCGAACTCTGCCATATGTTTGAATATAATACCCAGCAAGCATTTATCTGAAGGTTCAGAATCTATTCACCAAAAATGAAGAATAATATTCATTCAACTTTCAGTTTTGTGAATGAATTATGAATGTACACACAGACCCTACAAATTCTTACGGGGGAGTTGCAAAGAAAAAAAACTCAGTTTTCATTCCTTTTCCTTCATAAATCTGAGTGCGCAAAAGTAAATTTTAAAAAGATCTTCAAGAACCTCCATGTACGTTCATTTAAATGAAGGATTTTCAGATCATAAATGAGTTATACAAATGATTCAAATCGGTGTCTAAGAGGTTAGGTAAAATGATTCAAATTTAATCATAATTGAATTCTTTTTCGGTCGATTTCTTCACTTTTGTGAATTATTTATGATTCATTTCTGAATGAAAATGTTTGCTGGGTACCAATCAACTTGGTGAACGGTGAGTCTCTTTTTTTATATGTTTCCAGATTCCAGAAGCGACAGTGGTGAGTGGAAGCCCAGGTTAAAGTAGTTGACGGCTGCTATCTCAGGCTGTAATTTAGTGGCGTTTGCAATCTCAGATTGTTATTTAGTGGACACCGCTACTTCAGTCAGACTTCTTTTGCATTTTATAATATATGAATTTTGGTTAGTATAGAATTATATATGTAGTTATAGGCATAAAATATAACCATTGTATTAAAATGACAAGAATCAGTGATTGGTGAATAATCTTCTTTGGTAAAATCTTGTCTATGATAGAAATCCTCTCACAATCTTATGGCATGCTTTAAAGCAGATTCAAGTCATTTAGTGGAAAGTATTTAAAAAAAATCAAAATAAAAAAAAAAAACTTACAGTGGTTTTTGTGAGACAACGTAAGTGTGTTTAGGTACATCAAATTTTAAAGATGAAGTTATACTTTATATGACATTCCGTTATCCTAAATCTTATTTCGTTCACTTAAATTGCATATCCTTTCAAAAATTCAAAAAAGCAAAAATCTCAAACAAAACAACAAAACCCTAAGTAATTCTGGCTAAAAAACTAAAATCTTCATTAAGCATTGTCCTTGATTTAAAAGACAGCGACAAGAGGTCCCTTTTGGTCCAGCCTTGCATATATGAATAAACATAACATCAAGCGCAATTTAAATTTACTTTATGTTTGCATTTGACATTGCTGTTGAGAGTTCTTTTCGAGGTCATTTTCTCTATTTTGGTTTACAAAATAAACTCGCAATCCTCAAGTGTGTATGTGTGTTTTGTTTGATGACATGAGAATATAACATAAAAAAAAAAACAAAACTTTTCTCTTGAAATTTTTAGAAAAAAAATATCATATTCAGTACATAGAGGTTGTTGTTTCTTTTTTGACACCACTCCCTTCTGGGAAAAAAAAAAAAAAAACATCCTTGAAGCTTAAAACGAAAAAGATTTTCTTCCAAAACTGCAAAATAGGGTCAACGCATATATAATGCAAAGCAGGATTAAGCTAGTCATCATCATGATGATGTTTCACATAAAGAATGGACATACAAAAATAAATGAAAAATAATTTTTGGTATAAATTGTGAATCATAGAGATCCTTGTTTTCCTTTTTTTTTGAAAACAAACTGAAAACAGAAAATTCAAAATTATCATGCAACAAAAGAAAAACTGTTAAAAAGAGCTCGAGGATAACAGGGAATTGGGGATATACTATATATAATGTGAAGCTCATAAAATTTCATTGGCATTGATTACCCAAAAGGATACTTCATTGTTGGTGAAACTTGTAATACTGCTTACGTCATTTTTATTTTTTTATCAAAGATAGAGTGAGTGAGCTACTTGAGGGAATATATAAAGTGGGTGGAAAGAGTATATAAGAACCAAACGACATTCTTCCTCATCGTTCTTTTATACCAAACCAGAAAAAAAATCACTCTACCTATATAATATTGAGTAAAAAGAGAAAACAAGCTCACAAAGAGAAAAAAATAAAAGATTTAAATTTAAAGTAAAAACAGAAAACTCCATTGGGGGTGTGTTATACGGTAAGGTGTACGTATGTATGTAGACAAAACTTTGTGCTATACTGAACTTCTTCTGGCTTTTTAGTGTCAATGACTTTTATGTGAATTCAAGCTTTAGATAACCAACCGTGTAAACGTTTAGATTTTATTTTTATAGCGTAGTTATAGTAGGTATACCTACATATTATTATATCCACGTGAAACCGAATGTCTAGACTGCTGCTTTTTAAGGTTTAACTTCTAAGGAATACAGCTGCAAACTTTGACGTAGTTTGACGTTAAGCAAAAACAACAACAAAAAATTTGAAACAGCTGAAGCAGTAAGGCATTTCTGGGATGCTTGAATGAACAAATTTGTTGAAACAAAAAAAGGAGTGAACACATGTATTTTGTATATATACATAAATGGATAGATACCTTTATAGAGATAAAACAACTTCAACTTGAATTTAAGTTTTTGTAAAATAAAATCACATCAACAAGTTTGAAGGTTTCAATTTTATTTTTTGTTGAAAAATAAAATGTAAGAAATTTGAATGGAAAAGAAACACGATATTGAAAACAAAAGAATTTCAAAAATTAACTTTATTTATTGTAATAATTTTACAATAATATCAAGCTAGAAGAAATTTGAAATAAAACATATAAACTTTTTTGGAGTACTTGCGTCAGTTAAGTTTAGTAAAACTTCACATAAAAAGCTTTTTTCTTTAGAATCGTTTACCTAAAAAGAACTGAATGATGAGCAAAAAGTATTTTTGTTAAAATACAAGATTCGCATAAGGAGAAGACAAAAATCTAGAGTTTTTTTTCCCCCTTTTAGCCAGGAGGGGTAATTTTCTAAAAAAATTATTTGAATAAGAAAAAAAAAAATTATTAAAAATTAACGGCAACATTAACATTGTCATGCTATACTTTTTTTAAAGCCAAAGAAATCAGTCAATAATTCTGATTTAAATTAAATTTTCTTAGTAAACAGTTTTTTAAAAATTTATTTTCAAACACAAAATTTTGAAAAAAATTAAAAAAAAATTTGAACAAACCATTTTTAAACGGGAAAGAATAGACCCCGACACGATTTATTTTTCTTGACCTAATCTGCACGCTATAACTTTTTGTCACACCTGTTTAATACAAATAATAACTCACGGGTAGAGAAATCTTAGTTCCGTTCAAAATTTAACAAAAGAAAATATAAATATGTACATAAATAAAAGCCTAACTGTAACTGAAAAGACAAAATTTAATTTTATTTTGTATATTTACCTTTATTTATTAAATAAACTTAAAAAAAAAACAAAAAATGTTCTCTCTATAACTCGAATTTTTCCAAATCTCTCTCTAACTCGAACAAATCTTGGTATCCCGTGATAATTCGACTGTAATTGAAATATACAGGGTGGCGCACCAATTGTGCTACAATAAGAAATTCAAATAACTTTGTTTTTAATCGATGTATTTCATTTATTTTTTTTTATTGGTTAGAAAATTAAATTTTATTTTAAATACGCTGTCCCACGCATATGCGGCACCTGGTCAAAAAATTATTCATTGCGGCCTGAAGAGTTGAAGTTGGGATCGCCTCAATTATTGTCGTTATGGACTGCTTTAATTCAGTTAAATTCCTGGGCTTCGTTTTATACACCTCTTGCTTGACATAACCCCATAAAAAGAAGTCTGGTGCAGTCAGGTCAGGTGACCTTGGAGGCCAGCGAAGAGTGGAGTTCCTAGAAATTAATTTGTTTGCGAATTTTTTGTTTAGCTCCGCCATAACTGGTCTGGCTATATGTGCAGTTGCTCCATCTTGCTGAAACCAAAAGCTGTTGAATGGTATACGTCTTCGGCGCAGTTCTGGGTAAAAAAAACTTCTTCAACATCTTTAAATAACGGTCCAGTAACGGACAGTAACGGTTACACCGTTTTCTTCAAAGAAGTACGGCCCAACAATACACCTTGATGAAACTGCGCACAACACAGTGACTCGTTCTGGGTGCAGTTCCGTCTCATGGAGCATTTCTGGATTAGACTCATTCCATATACGGCAATTTTGCTTGTTTACATTGCCGTTAAGATCAAAATGGGCCTCATCAGACATGAACAAACAATTTATCAATGTGTTGTCTTCTTCGGCCATTGATATCATTTTTTGGCAAAATTCCAGGCGAACAGGCAAATCCTGAGGGTTTAACTTGCTAGTAATTTGGACTTTGTACGGAAACAAGTTTAAATCGTCATGAAGTATCCGTTGTAATGACCGTCTACTAATTCCAATTTGCCCCGATAAGTTTCGGGTCGAAACGTTCGGATTGGCCTGTATTGCAGATGCTACTGCTGCGATTGTATCCTGAACCCGAACATTGGCATCTCGATGGTACGGCCTTCGTGCGATGCTTCCAGATTCGGCAAACATGTTTACAAACCTCATAATGGTCCATCTACTCGGGGGATTACCGCCAAACTCCCGCCTAAATTCCCTTTGGACGGAAATGACGGACTGCAAAGCATGGTACCGTTGCACTATCCAAATTCTTTTCTCCGTATCCCAAGCATCCATTTTTATAAATCTAAATAGTAACCTACAAAATAAAAAAAAAAATAAGCCGATTACTCACACAGAAAAAAAGTTATTACGTTTTATTTTTGTAGCACGATTCGTGCGCCACCCTGTACATTAAAAACTCTTCAAGTCTTCACATTAATTCAAAAATTAAATGTATAAATACTGGATACCTAAAATAGATGCATTTGATGTGATGGAGAATTTCAAGCAGATGTTTTGAACTATCTTTTATACGTATAAAACTGAATAATGCCAGCATAATAGATACTTCAGGGATTCTGTGAGTAATGGGAACCCCCGGTTGATTCTGAAGGTTCACAGGTACTACATGAGCTCAAAAATATAATAAGGGCAAATTTTTTGACGACTCTCGATAATTTTTACATCGAAAGCTGAGTCAACTAAGCCGTATTCATATGCAGCTTTGAAAAGATGCCAAAGACTAATCTAGTAAAAATAATTGCCTTCGTCTTCATTCATTAAAAATTAGATATCAATTATTTAGGTAATCTTCTTATTATGTTTGGTCTATACTGAACAAGAAATGCAAGTACAGTAGTACATGCGATACAGTGCGATAAAGTATTCGTTAAAAATCGATAAAAAAAACATTTACTATCGAATATATCGATGTTTTAAAAATTGTGGTAAATTGATCTTTTTCGTTGACAAAACCAGTAAAGAATTATTGGCATCACCACTCCAGAATATATTATCAGAATAAAAAAATGAGAAGGCCAATATCGCGAAACAGAGTAAACCCGAAAGAGTGTATGATTACAATTCCCTCCTGAAGTAATACAAAGAGCCGTCCCAGGGGGCTGGGTCAGAAGACTAAAAGTTGAGAGGAGTTCTAGTATACTCTATAGAAAGGGGAGTCGGACACACGGGGATGGTCAACGCCAAAAAGACTTTCTTTTGGTGCATAAAGCATTCCTCCTCCCTCCAACAGGAAACTAAAAATGACTTTTCACTTAGTCATGACGATGATCCTGCTGGTGAGACTGGTCCATAATGGATTTTTGAACCACTTATGCGTAGGTTAAAAGTCCACAAATCTGTTGTGGATTTTTAACCCGCCTTCGTGAATCTAGAAGTCCACAGAAAATTGTTGTGAATCTCTTTCCCATTCACTGTGGATTTCTGACCCACTTTAGCAATTTCAAAAATATTCAGTTTAGAATTATAGCGAAAAAAAATATTTATTCTGTCCTTTCTTAAGTTTAAGACGCGTTTTAAGAGTTCAGTAGGAAATAATGCTTGTTTTGTTTAAATCCCAGACAACCACTCTATAGATGCCCGACGCGAACAATCAATAAATTTGGTGAACCTATTCGTGAGTTCAAAGGATTTGAACTCCTTTTTTGGGGTCCTCGCCCCATTGCCCCGCTTAGGGTATGTTCAGTTGGCAGGCAGGCGCCAATGTAAATGTCCAAAATTCAAACAGTATATTTTTGGACCTATGGCCCACTTCTTTTCTAAAATTATAAAATATTGAGCTATTTTTTTGTGGACTTCTCGCTCGTATAGGTGGTTTATAATACCAAAACTGATTTGTGGACTTGTAAAACAGTTTATTGTGAACTTATGATCCTGTGCTGATAATGCATCGAATGGTCAATCCACGTGTATTAAAGCATTGAACTCTTATTTATATGAACAATTTTTTCAACTTGTGTTTTATATGTACACTTGCAATTGCAATCCTCAATTCATACACCGAAATGATTTAACTCGAGTACAATCTCTAAAAAGGGTACTGCACTTTCTACTTAGAAAAATTCCATCGAGCGACATACCAAGTTTTCTAAACATTTTTTTTTTATTTCGTGAAGTCGTAAACTAACAAAATTTCAACAAAAAACCTTATGTCCTGTCACTCCTATATATTCTATATGTTTATGGTTCTTATGTCAACATAACGAATTTTTTGTTCCTTTTTGTTCATCCAGAGTGTTTACTGTAGAAATGAAGAAATACACTTGCACCAAGTACCTACCATATATCTCTTAACCGAGTTTTTGAAAAATATATACGTACATAGCTACATACATATAAATAACATGCATGCATTATTATGTACCTAAAAATAAATTTTGCATACTTTTCCTCACATCATTTTTGTTATACTTATACTTCTCTCTAAGTTCGACACTTATTGCATACAGAATTTGTGTAATTTCGTTTTTCAATTTGCATAAGTAAACTTTGTTAGCAGCATGCGGAAAATTTTTCTCATATATTCAATGAGGAGAGAGTGAGACTGCATACATACATATACAAGATAGTGTACACAAACACATACTTAGTTAGTTCTACTACAAAAATTTGCTTGCATATACAAATATAATGAATGTCCTTGGGGTGCTATATTGGAGTGTGAGTTGGTTTTGGTATAAAAGAAAAATAAATAAAACAAAAAAGAGTTTGCAAAATTGCAAAACTTTTCTGATAGAATTTTTTTTTCAAGATTTTGATAAATGTGAGCTTCTTTTAAAGCCTCTTATATATTGATTGTTGTGAAATGTAAGCTTTGACGTGTTGCATCGGTTATAATATTTAAAGCAAGATGAGGTTTGAGTACAGAGGACTCCCACAGTAAGAACGTGGGGTTTCCATATATGTTTTCGTTACAAGCTTGGGATGGACAAAAATGTATTGCATATATGTAGATTGAGTTTAAGCAAGAAAAAAAATTATTTAGGGCGGGATGTAATTTCCTCCGTCGCGTTCGTAGGGAAGGGAAATTTTTCAAAAAAAAAAAAATACTAGTTTTCTCGAAAACTGAAATACACACATATACACACATAAATCCATTTAAAAAGTCACTTAAAACTTTTTCAATTCTATTTTCTCCAAAATTTTGAGTTAAATTTTTTTTTAATGTTTACTTAAACAACATTATTTAAAATAAATTTAAATATCTAATAGGACTCTGGTAAAAAAAAACTGTCATTTATTGTTGTAAGTGTTGCCGTTGTTTTTTCTACAAAAGTTAGTATCGATTTTCCGTAATTTTGTATTTAATTGGCAGTGCTGCCTAAACGGGAGTAAATAGAACTCCCCTTTACATACAAGCTTTAAAAGTTTGTGCAAAAATAACGGACACCCTAATGTACATATACATACATACAAATTTATTTAGAAATAGTGTATCTGGTTCAAATTGCTAAAATGTATGCATTCAATCTTAACACAGCTCCCAATATGGTATTTCATCGTTATCCTTTCGCTACATTCCACCATAAATATTCCCGCGTAAAATCTCTTCTATACATATACAAAAACATTCCAACATTTTAAAATTTTAACACATCGAACTTAAATACGAGAACTGAAAATGTACGAGTTCAGCCCCCTTGAGTCAACATTTTTAAAATAACGTCGAATATGCAAAACCAAAAAAGTTTTTAATACTTTCCTAGATACGGTTATAGTATCTTTTAAAAACTTTTCACTCTTTGGGACTTAAGGGCGGATGAAAAGTTTGAATATTTTCTTAAAATGAATTTTATTTGAATTTGAGTGCACAACTTAGTATAGCTACCTACTATACCTATGTATCTATAATGAATGGGTGAAAGAGAAACTGGGAAATAACAAAATTTTAAAATAATATAAAAAGTTCCACGTCATGTGATGTGTGTTCGAATCGTATTTAGACTTTTATTTAATTTGAATTCAATTCTATGTTTTTCCTTTTTTTTTTTTTGTAAATGAGCAATGAAAGAGTTGCATTATTTATTCAAATATTTAAAACATTTCCATTATTTTATAGGAGAACTTATTCAAATTGTTTTCATTTGTTTTGATAAGTTTTTCCATGTTTAAGTTTCATATGAAAAAAAAAAAATTACTTAAATAATTTAATAAATAAGATATGTATTTGTATGAGCTTAAATGAAAGCTTTGACTTCAATCATAACAATATTTAATTTAAAATGTCCTTAAACCCGACCCAACATTTCAAATTCATATTTAAGAAGATGAACCTATAAGCTTGAACCTGCGCTTGAAGTTGAAGTCGTGTGAAAATATTTTTTTAGAATTCTGTATATTCTTTCATATCACAGATATTAGATTTTTTAAATTTAACGATCATTTGGCTGGAAAACACCAACTTGCATATAAAATGTTATCATAGAAAAGCATGTTGAAATCATATTTCAAATTACTATTTTATGAGTACGTAATAAAGTGGTTTCCTTATAGGAAAAAATTCTGCTCGTTGTGATTTTATATTTAGTGCATATTATGCTTTAATAAATAAAATTCATTCGAATCTGTGGCATTATGCAACGTGTCGTAGTTATTCGTTGGAACAATGAAACATATACAGGGCAACCAAACAAATAATAATAAATTCTTGGAAAAGCTTCCCGAGAAATGCTTTTAATTATGAAAGCACATCATATTTTCGAACTGAAATAAAAACAGTACATTCTCCCTTTAAGGAAGGAACAATTTATATATAGTTAGGGTAACAAGATATTTAATGTCGTACTATAAAATTTAACAGAATTAAATCTGTCAAAACCACTTAAATCAAAAATTGAAAATAATGCGGGAGTCACAAAAAACCCTACTTTAAAAAATTCGTATAGCCTTAAAAAATTGATTGCTTGTAAATAGAGGAAAAATGAATCATAACACAGTAACGCGGCTTTCATACATAAGTGAATTCAATAATATTTTTTGAAATCTGAAAAACATTCAAATGTAATTTTTGGACAGTAGATTTTGACATAAAAGGATATCAGGGACTGTACTGTATACACAATATAACAGCACTGCTATTTCATATTTCCTGAGAGGACTTGACACCAGACAAAAGTGTTTTTTTTTTGTGTTAATATACACTTCCGGTGCAATAGATGTATACATATAATATGTAGTTTTCCTTTTCGCATATTTTCTCTTTCTCGTCCAACTGCACTGGTCAGCATGTGTGAATGTTTATTTCATAACGAAATTGAATCAAAGCCACAATAATGGAAGGGAATGGTACAATTTCATGGAGCTTATGACCACCGACCACTCTCTGTTGACTATTGCTATATTGGCTTTTTATTTTTTTATTCATTATCCACATGGTGAAAAACATTTGTAACTTTTTATGAACACATTTTCGACCGGGGAAACCAGAGAAGTTAAATTCAAAAATTTTCCAAAAATTATTATACGAACATTTTAAAAATAAAAAAAAATAAAATAAAAGAGTATGGGGTTGTATAAAAGTTGAGTCAACTCGACCAGGTGCAATTTAATTAAACTCGTGTTTTTCGTTGTAAAAATAAAAAAAATACATACAATGGACATATTTTTTGTTTTATTCTAAATGAATTTATATATAGGTATATATTTCATTTATGAATAAAACGTAGATTTCTATAGTGTTTGTTGGTCACATCAGGTTACAATTTTATTTTGTCGAAACTCAGCTTTAATGTTAAACCGTCTAACATTAGTAATTTTTTTCATTTAAAGTTAAAAATGAAAGGTTTGAGGGTATTTACGTAAAATTTGTTAAATTTATTGAAGAATAAAAAAACAATAACATGGGTTATTTTGTTAAAGGATATAAGTAATATTAAACTACACTTACATATAAAATATATTCTAAAAATTTTCCATAGAGAAACATTTTTACATTTTAATTCAAAATTGAAGCGTTTGTGAAAAAAAGTTCATTTCTTTTGTAAGAAAAAGGGGGAACATTAAAATTATGTCAAAATTTTTTTTGTTGTTTCCTTAATTCCAAAAAAAAATAGTTCGTCTCATTTATTTATTTACGAAAATCTATTTCAAAGTGGACCAAAAAATTTTTTATTCTGAACGCCCCAATTCTTGGAAGAGAAAATGCAAACTACAATAAACCTGGTGTAACAAATAAATTTATTTGTTAGCCAATAAGATCAATGTATCCATAGGAAAAATAATGTTTGTCTGTAGGACACAACTGGCACAAATTTCAATAGAATTTTAGAAGTATGTTCCTATTAGCAACCAGAGTACAATTTACCCACATCCGCTTTTATCATATTTTTAGTTTTCTTCTTGTTGAACATTAAGATTTTATTATTAATGTCTCTTTAATCTAATACATGACATTTCTTATAAGTTCTGCCCGCTACCGCGCCCACTTTTCTTACATGTATTAGAATTTTATCCTTTTAAAACATCATTTGAAGACTAAAAATTTATAACAAATTCCTCTCGATGCAAAATCATGAGATATGCAGTTTTTTGTTTGAAAATCTACCTTTTACCACGCCCACTTTTCTTATATTTATGATTCCTTTTTACTTAACACATATTTGGAAAATTTAAATTTTATAATTAAAATCTCTTGAAGCTGAAGCATGACATGTGTAATTCAATAAATTTTATAAAATAACCTCCCACAAGAAAATGGCGACTCTGAATAAGAATAAGAATCTTAAAATATAAAATTGAAAAATGAGGCTGAGTGCGTAACATCATTGCTGTCCTTAAAAACTAAAGAACATGATGTAATTTTGTGATTAAATTTCCAATTTAAGATCTTCCAAGGTCTTCGGTCTTCAGTTAAATAATAAAATTTTAAATTAGTTAATTTGCTCCCGAAATATTTGAGACGCTTTGATCCATATAAAACCAAGTTTCTTGAGCGATTCAGAGACACAGAGGGCAGAGACTTCTTAAAATAAATTTTTTTAAAATAAAATTTAATGAACTTTGTTTTTTAAATTTTTTGTAAAAATATATTATTAAAATTTTGTGAGTTGTAGGGTAATGACCCAAGATAGTTTGCCTATTTAAAATTTTTTTCATGAAAACATCTTATGTCAACATAAAATGATTTGCCTTTTCTCAATTTTCCAGATTTTTTTTGTATAATTTATCTTAAGTCGACTTAAGGGTGATTTTTTTTGGTTTGCATGTGGTAAAATATCTTAAGTCAACGTAATATGTTTTACCTTTTAACAATTATTACAAACTCTCAAAATAAAATAATCTAATAAGACTATTTTCATTTTTTTAATTCGATTGAATACAACACCTTATGTGGACTTAAGATATTTTACCTTGTTTCACCATAGCATTTCCGTACATAAGATGAAATTTGGTTTGCTTAGTAAAAAGGAGTGAGATAGAAGAATGCCGATTAGACAAAACTATGTGCCTCTTTATTGGTAACAGGATTTATTAAAAAAAGCAAATTTTCTTAAGTCGACTTAAGTTTTTATACCTTTTCAGTCGAGAACTAACTCTCGCCTCATCACATATCCATATTAATATGTATATACAAATAAATAAATTTGGGGATGGAAAAGCTGGTGACAAGTTATTTACAACAACTCTCAACCATTTCTGCGTGCGTGAGTTGTTTATTTGCAGGAATTGATGTTACCAACATTTTTCTGCATAAGCCGAATGGCTATAAGACGAAAGGCGTTTTATCTTATAATTCTTATAGCCTTTTCACACCCCACACACCGGACAGCCCAAAACGCGGTTTTCGCGAAATTATCAGTTTTGGCGGAGGGAAAACCTAATAGAAGACTAAAGTTTTACCATACATTTTTAGTAAACCACAAGTTTTATATAAAACCTCTCGAAAACTTGTTGAAATTCAAAGTTGAATTCTGCTGACAAAAGAAATTGTGAGTGTGTTATGTAAATGAGATGTTTTGTTAATGTTTTTTTTTTTTTGCAGGAGATGAGTGGGTGTTTGTGAAATGTCAAACGAAAATCCGGTTTTGGATTTGGTGTGAAAAGCCTTTTAAGGCATATCTAAGGAATGAGACACATTAAGATTCCAGAGCGAGAGGTTCCAGAGAGTTATGACCCTAAAAAAAAAAAGAAATTGAACTTGAAAAAGTCGTTTTAAGGAATAAAACAAATAAGGAAAGTCTTACTTATGTATATTTATCTGAATACGTTTTATGTTCTTCAATCCTGCTCTTTAAATCCCTTGAATTCCAACAATATTAATGTTAAAAAAATAAACCTTCATGACATTTATTTCCGTTTGAATTTAACAAATTTTCTAGATACAATTTTACACAAAATTGATTTCGAACTTACAGAGGTACCAACCTAGACCTATGTACATATTATGTAGGTAGGTAGTAGGTACACCTGTTTTGACATAACATAAATCTCTTCATGTGGTGCCATCATGCACATATCTAAAATCTATTTTGTCTACTTATTTTTACTCTTACCTTCCATAGCAACGTGTGTGTGTGTTTTTTTTTAATGCACTCGGGGTTACTTTCTTCTTTTGATCGTCCGTATATACGAGTAATTTTAGCACTCACTCTTTCTATCCTGAATTTCGTTCGAAATTCCTCTATTGGATACTGGAATATGCTTTTGAGAAGTAACTGAAGTGTGCAACTACAATTAAAGGCAAAATATCCTTGTCATATCCGTATTTCATGCAGTCTGTGATGCTCATTCAACTTATAGTACTGTACTACATCCCTTTCCATTTTGTATTTCCTTTTTGCTTTCTGCCAGGACGCTAGCTGGCTGGCTGCTCATTCACATTTTTGTACATTCACCTGCTGTGGCTGATGCTGCCGCAGGTGTAACGGTGCGGTGCGGCGTGGTGGCGGCGGCGGTAGCAGCAGCGGCACGGTGCTGTGCGCGGTGGTAACAGGACAGAGGTTTTGTTCATTTTGTGAAAATCCTGTTTTGAACGTGTCCTTGTTGTAGGTATGTACAATACAATGTTCCTCGGTAAGGTATAAAGTGTAGGTTAGGTAACTTTATACTTATACACCCATCGTATACCTACCTATACCGTGGCATGGTCGATCCGCTGGTGAGTGGATTGCTCTTGTGTGGGTGATTTGAAAAAGAATGCTTGAGAATCATCTCATCTCTGTCAATCAACTGCAGAACACTATGAGTTTGTTGTGTAGGTAGGTTTGGTATATACCTATGCAGTACAACCTTCATAAGTTTCTAGGTTGCGAGTATATGGAAAGAAAAGGTGGCAATACGCGCACATAACAAAAACAACATCAGCAAAAAAAAAAAAAATGAATAACCCTCTGGCAATTTCCTCACTAAGTCAGCCAAGTGGAAATTTAATGGAATTTTCTCATTCGTAATTTTTCTTATTTTCCTTACTGATATCACCTTTGCAGACGACTGACGACGACGTTCGCAAACGCCACCGCGCGCCGCGCCGCCGTTACCGTCACCACCATTACCTAGGTATCGTGTCCGTCTTCATATCTCTGCCATCCCGTTATGTTTTGTTTTTTCTATTTTTAATGTAAGGGATTTCTTCTCTTTTCAATTTGTCTTGTTAAAATTTGTTGTTTTATAATTCAGGTAGGTACCTAAGAAATAAAGGATAAATCTATAGATGCCATTTGTGTGTGGGTTTCATTTTATGGATGAAGCTATGGAATATTTAGGTACTTTTATTTCCTTTTTTTGTTTATAAAAAAAAAACACATGTCTGTTGCTTTTATTTATTTCAAGAACTAAGTTAGGTACCTACCCATATTTTTGAAAAACATTCGTAAAAGGGGAAGAGTATACGATATTAACTTAGGCGCCAAAAATGTATAATGGTTTTTTGTAGAGGGGATAAAAGTAAACATATTATACTATTGCAGGGGAGGTCTATTTCGCCCCGTTTAGGAGGTAGAGGCAATTTTATAAAAAAATGAAAAATAAAAAAAAATTATTAAAAAACAACGGCAACACTTACAATGAGGTACTACCTATACCGGTTTTGAAAGCCAGAAATCTATTCTGTAATCCTAAATTTAAATAAAATTATTTATGCCAATAGTTTTTAAAAAATTCACATGCAAACTCAAAATTTTAATAAAAAAAAAAAAAAAATAAAAAAAAAAAGTTTAAACCAATTTTTTTTTCAAAATTGTGAAATGAAGTGTTAAATTGGCCATTTCTAAATTTCCATTTTTAATACTTTTTTTATGAAATTGCCCCTCCCGACCAAGCGGAGGGAGATAGACCCCCCTCCCGTAGTAAAAAATGCTTGTATTGAACTGTTCTACTAAAAACCTTTATCATTTCTTGGTGCCTAAGAAATCGTACTCTTGCCCGTAAAGGGAATTTAGGGAAGCCCGATGATTTCGTTCCTCAATAAGGCTTACTATAATTACTTACTCTTGGGCAACGTAAGGGCCGTTAACGTGTTTGTGGAGCCTATAGTAGTGACAGTTTTGCTTATTTTGTCCATATTTAAGTGGAAGTGGGTTTCGTCGCTCCAGATGATGCAATTTACTTTATTTCACAAAAGTTTTTTTCGTAAATTAAAGTAATTTTCTGTTAGTTCTTGTACCAATTGAATTTTAAAAGAGTGGAATTTCAAGTCTTTTTTAAAAATTTTGTGATCCTTAGATTTTAGTTGGCCCAAAGAAAACGTGAAGCCCTTGGATTTTCGCGTACGCTTTTTTACACTTCTTATGTTTTCGATGATCCTCGATGTTGTAATGGGCTCTGAATGTATGGTGTATTAAGAGCTGAAGAGGTTTATCGGAACCTTTGCTCCCACAAACAAATCAAATTAGCATTTGGCCCGTCACTATAAATCGCTGAATATTGTATCGTGGTCATGAACACAACTGCCGGAGGGCACTAACGTAAAAATTTTCACTCTTAAAAAACGTTTCGGTAGCGAATGAACGTTGCTCTTCCGACAACACTGTTGCAACTCATAAATCCGTACTTAAGATGATTCAAATGATTTGTGCTCGGTTTATGCCGTCAAGTGGCAAAAAAATTAAAAAAAATTCACATACCTCCTGCCTGATGCAGTGCAATAAGACCCGCGGAAATAAAGCCCGTGGGTCATATTTCCCAAAAAAAGGGGGCATTTTTACTTTTGAGAGTGGCAATAAGACCTACCACAAAAATGCACGGGAGTTTTTGTGTTTCTAATTGGCATTAACACCAATACTTAAAGTTTGATTCAATATTTCCAACTTTGCTTTACAATATTTTTCAATTAATGATTTTAAATCAAAAAGATTTTGAACTTTGTTAATATTTTTCCTGGATATTAGAACCTTGTGTGGCGGGCTTCGCGGGTTCCAAGGATTTTAACTCCCTTCTTGGGGGGCTTTGTACCGCTCACGCAATTCCGTTGCTCCGCTTAGGGTATGTTCAGTCGTCAGGCAGGCGCCTGAGAACAGTTTTCTTGGACAACAGAATTATTGTACTTTTTTAGATAGAGAGATTTTTATTTCGTTATAAGTTTTACAATGGATTGTTACCGCACATTTTACATTAAAGAGATTCGATATACAATATATCTTTCAACAAAAATATTATTTTTTAAAGGCTTCTATAAGTACATTTTTTATTTAAATATTAAATTTTAAATTTGGAGGAAAAACGAAAAAAACCTCCATTAGAGAAAAAAAAAAATTTATGTAAGATTTAAATTACTACATGTACCTTAAAACTAATGACTAGAAGAAAAAAATTACAATGAGAAGAAGGAAATAAATAGTTTTAAAACAATAAATTAACATTCAGAAATGAAATAAATAAATATATATTTGTATAGTAAATGGTATTACTTTACATAAATATAAACATTTAGATAACATCAATATAAATTTAAATTACCATACGAAATATTGTTGTATATATATTTTAAACAAATTAAGTAATAATAAATCTAACAAATATACATAAATAAATATATTAATGAATAATTAAACAATTGAATAAGTAAGTTAACAAATAAATAAATAAATAAAATAAAAAAAAAAAATTAATAAATAGGTAAATAAATAAATAAATAAATAAATAAATCAATAAATAAATAAATAAATAAGTAAATAAATAAATACATAAATAAATAAATAAATAAATAAGTAAATAAATAAATACACAAATAAATAAATAAATAAATAAATAAATAAACAAATAAATAAATAAACAAATAAATAAATAAATAAACAAACAAATAATGAAATTAATAAATAACAATTAACAAGTAATAAATAAATAAATATATGTATATATTAATAAACAAATAAATACCTATGGGAATAAGCTATAGTATATGAACAAATGGTAATTCAAAATTAAATACAATTAAACAAAAAAAAAAAAACAAAACCAAAAAAATGATTACACTAAGAATGATTATTAAGTTGGCTTATTAGTATATTTTCAGCAAGATCAAGCCGGTTGTAGAGTGAATTTGTTAATTTTTGAATTCTTTCCGAAATCAATTCAACATTCGCTTTTTCATGGAGATCGGAAGTCGAGTGATGCCAAGGAAGGTCAAGCATCATTTTTAGGAGTTTATTTTGAGAAATTTGTAATTTTTGCATATGACATTTAGCTACATTTTTCCAAACAGGACATCCATACAAAAGAATTGCCTGAAAAATTACTTTATGAATAATTATTTTATTTTCATTTGACAATAAAGACTTTCTATTAATGAAAGGGAATAACATTCTTATAGCTTTATTAACTTTTTTAACTGTTTGTGTTATATGGTGGTTAAAGGTCAATTTGGTGTCAAGATGAATGCCAAGGTATTTAACTTGATGTTCCCAAGAAACAACTTTTCCGAGGATTCGTAGCTGGTTGCTTGGAAGATGGCAAGCTTGACTTTTTCGCGTGAAAAAGATGGCTTGCATCTTATCAGCATTTAGTTTGATTTTCCAGCGGTTATAATATTGTTCCAATAATCTAATCGCATTGTTAAGGTTTGTCTCAATATTAAGACCAAACTCATGCGATGAGAGTATGGCTGTGTCGTCAGCAAAAATTGCTGCTTCACAATTTGTTATTTTGGGAAAGTCTGATGTATATAAATTATATAAAATCGGCCCAAGGACTGAACCTTGAGGTACACCATAACTAAAACATATCAATTGAGAGACACCACAATTGACATGAACTTTAAAACATCTACTTGACAAGAAACTTTGTACAATTTTACACAGATGGGGCGGAAAATTTAAAGATAGCATTTTATGTATCAAGCCATCATGCCAGACAGAATCAAATGCTTTTTCGATGTCTAATTAGATCATTCCCGTGGATCGTCCTTCGGCACGGTTACTTTTAACGTGGTTAGATATTCGAAGCACTTGATGACAAGTACTGTGAAATCTTCTAAAACCAAATTGTTCGTCTGGATATAAACTATTATTATCTATAGTTCTGAGCAATTTTTCTTTTATTATTTTTTCATAAACTTTGCTGATATTGCTGAGTAGACTAATTGGCCTATAACTTTCAGCTTTTATCGAAGGTTTGCCAGCTTTTAAAATTGGCACAACTTTAGCTATTTTCCAGGCATCGGGAAAGTATTGCATACATGCATTTATTACGAAAGTAAGAAAAAAAATTCCAATCTTAGGTAATTTTTTTAAATAAATGTTTCTTATTTGGTCAAGACCACCAGTTTTTCTAACTTGTAGATTGTGAACAATTTCTGCTACATCCTCTTGCGTTATGAAACTTCTTTCAGGTACTTCAATGGTTCTCTGGTTTAAGCTTTGTACAGTATAATCAACTTAGCGATTTGTCTCAACATTACCAAGATTTTGTGATACAGTATGATTTTCAGAGAAGTTAAGTGCAAGTGCATTTGCTTTCTCGAAATCAGTAAAAAATGTATTTGTATTCGTTTTTAGGAAAGGAATCTGTCGATGTTTGTTCTTCACAATTTTAACAATATTCCAAAATGGTTTCGCATTTTTTTGTAGAGAACATAATTTGCTGTTCCAATCATTATTTATTTTGATTTGCAATTCTTTTGAGATAATTCTATTGAGGTACGCAACATTATCTCGAAATACAGGTTGGGGGTATCTTTGCCAATTCTTTTTTTGGATGTTTCTATTTTTTATAATTTCTTTGAATTGAAACCCACAAGACAAAAGAATTAAAACCCACGGCTTTTTTTTGTCATTTAAAAAAGGAAAAACAGCCCGCAGGTGTTATTTCCCTTTATTTTGGGATATAAGACCCGTGGGCTTTATTTCCGCGGGTCTTATCGCACTGCACCTACATACCTACCTTTTTAATGTTTCAAAAATATTTTTCATACCTAAACACACAATTTTGTCTGTATTGTGCTCAACTTGTACATACTACCATGTGTCGTAATATTTATAGCAACTAAAAGTTTTCGGTAAAAAAAAAAATTCAAAAAAATTGGCTGCAATGTAAATAGTAAAAATCAATGAATTATTGGGCTGTACGTGATAATTTGCGAAACAGTATTTTTGCTTTGGAAAAACACAAATGGATGTTACATTTAGGGTCGGTTCGTTCACAGTGGGTTAAATCTGAACGATGACGTTCACAGCTTCTAACTAAATGGCGCTAATTAACCTAAATCGGCCGATTAGCGATTTCCATGATTAACAACTTAAATTATGGATGTCTTGAAAAAAAAATTTGATTACATGCACATTCAATGATTTACCAGTTGCAATAATCCTTGATTAAAGATGATCAGCTATGTGAACAAACTGGCCCTTAGTTCAAAACGTGTGTGTTTCTGGTTATTTTACACGATTTTTCGATCCCCATCAGTGTTAGAACTTTACTCTAATCGGAATAAATTTACTCCAATTTTAAGAAAGAAAATAAATCTACTCCGCTTTTTTGAGATCTGTGAATTGGCTAACATTTTTTCCACACTGAAAAATTCTAAACAAAATTAGCCAAACCGCACGTGAAACGAAATGGCAGTATGTATAATATTATGTACTGTGTTAGGTATACATATTTCATTTTCGAACCAACTCTGACTCTGAATGTTTGAATCTAAAACACCTCTTCCATTCTTAAACGAATGGACTTAAAATACCTATTTTTTTTTTGTTCAAAAAAATTTTATTTTTGTTAAAGCCGAGTATACAGTTCTTTTGAACAAAAAAAAAACATAAGTGGTAAGAATATTTTTTTTTTCGGGAGATAAAAAAACTGAGCTGAAATAAAAAATTTGTATTCGTTGTCCTTTTTTTCCACAAAACAATGGCACTGACATTGTTTTGCCCGAAAAAATATTCGTGGTGAGTATAAAATTTTTTCTCAGGGTTGGTTCACATCTAGATAAAAAAAAATTAAACGTCAATTTTTTTTGTTTGTGCAAAAATCTCTCCCATAAGAAATGCATGTAGTTTTTTTTGTCGAAGAACTGTATACTTGGCTTAAACTAAATTTTTTTTGTTAAAAAAAAAACAGATATTGAAAACTTGAGTTTTTCTTTCTTTTTAAAACTCTACTCCTGAAACTTTCGATTCACTCCATTTTTTTACGAATCTGTTCCGAAATTTTAAGACCTTGATCCCCATTCATGGAAAATGATTTAGTCCGTGGAATCTCACACTCAGAGTTACCAATGGGATGCAATAGTATCGCGGGGGATTCTTATTTTTCGGTGGGATAGGTAAAAAAGGACACATTTTTTCATAATAATTTTAACTCAAAGAATGTTTAGCATTTTTTGAAAAGTAAACCTTTTTGTATTTTATTGCAATATTTATTTGTATATGAATGAATTAATGTTTTTAATTTTTGTTTCGTAAAATAAAAACGCTTTGATAATTATTAAAGTTTGAGATTTTTTTTAAATTTTGCATTTATTTTCAAAAGGATTCATTTATTTTCAAAAGGACTCTTTTTTCCATTCGAAGGGATTCATAAATAATTTTGGTTGCGGTAACACTGCTCACTGAATGAGTTGCTTTTTTACCAACACTAATGTTCTTGGTTGGCTGTGCAGTGCAGTAGTTGATAGACTGCTTACGGATCGTAAGCAGGGCAGTGTCCTTTCGAAATGCTCAAGCTAAATTCATACATATGGTCTTGTAAAGGTAAATCTTTTCATCAAATAAGTTCGACTTTTTTCAGCCTTGAGTGTAGTGAAGAAGAAACTGTCAAACAATAGTTATTAATATATAGGTCTTCCCATATAGAAGCTTTTTTGTTTGATTCGATTTTCGCGAACGATTCAACTGTATATTGATTATTTTTGGATGAAGAATATTTTGCAATGTTTAAATAGAACCTAGATATCTATTGTCTACTAAAATTAAAAAAAAAAAAATATTTTAAAGATTTTTATAATTTTGTGGAAACAACTTATTGACCAACCACAAAATAAAATTCGCACTTATCTAAAGTTTGTTTTTTTCGTTTTAAAATTATCATAACACTGACCTTAATAAATTTTCTTAAGTACATATTTTAAGGCTTCCCAAAGTAGATACCTATGCACAAAACAAAAACAATTTATCCCCAAAGATATTCAACTAATCTATTATAATCCAAACCAAAGTCGTTGGGGGTTCAATTAAGTTAATTTCTATTATTGCATTTATCTGAAAACAAGTGTAAAAAAATTAACTTACGTACCTATATTCAAATAGGTATATAAGAAACTCTATATCTTTAAGATTAACAGGATTAGAATTACCACTAAAGAATGAAGAAACATTCCTATACTTTGTACATTGTACCTACATAGGTTTATCAATATCCTACAAAGTACAGTGACCATACCTTGTCGAATACTTTTATCCCCAAAATAATAATATACCATCACCTAACACTTCCCAATTACGCACCACACAAAATGAAGCCCCATCTCAAATTGCGTTACAACATGCTGCTTAACTTAGATATATGTAGCTATAGTCTGCTTTTGTATATATAGATGTATAGGTAGGTACCATGTGCGTGTGAAAACTTAATTCGATAATCTCTACTTGACCGTAATAAAATCGCAATACAAAAGCTTTACAAACGACGACACGGTGTATATATATAATATAGGCTACCTTCTTAATAGCCGCTCCATATAACATGTAGCCACTCTATACACAGATGCCAGACAAGTCTGTGTGTGTGTATATATGTATGGGTAGCAGCAGCATGTGGTTGGTAAGAAACTAGGTCATTTCGGGTTTTATGTTCACTCATTTTCGATATTTTTTTTTATTTTCGTATATAGAAACGGTCTTCGTCGTATTTGCTTTCTTTTTTTTTTTTTATTTATTGGAAAAGTCCAATAATATCAATGAGGGTAAGAAACCCTTCAAAAATGGCTTTCTCGCTCTTCAACCCAACCCCGCTATAGCACCATCAACATCAACATTTGACGAGCTCGCAAACAAGGAAAGGTAATTGAACTTTTAGTGGTAAAAGTTTGAGGAGGCAAAATCAATATTCAAAAATGTCAGATTAGACTTAAACCAAATGGAAAGGTCGGTTCTTATGAAGAATGTAGTTATAAAAGTGAAGATTGAAGAGTATAGGTATACCTACTCGTGTTTTAAGAGGGCAAACTCTCACACTAAATAATTTTAACATTATTTTTGGACAGAAAAAAAAGTGTCAAAGAGATGTAATAAAAGAATTTCGTTCTACCAATGAACGAAATTGTCGCCGAAATTGTATAAAAAAAAAAAAAAATCCTCCAGAAAAAGGACACACGTTTATTGTAATCAGCAATAAAAATTATCTTACCCTTATTTTCTGGTTCACTAAACCAAAGAAATCTTTGTACTTCTATGCTTATGTTCATCAATTCAACAAAAAAAATAAAAAAAAAAACGTTAAAATATCCACAAAATCACAAAATTTATAAATAAATATAAAATTGAAGATGATGGCTAACCTTCATCATGGGTTTTTGTGAATCACATTCGACTTAAATAGTTTTATGAAACTCTCTTTCATATTTGGATGAGAGTGTGGTTGTGCGGTATGAGGTGCAGAAAGGTCATATTATTTTGAAGGATTTATTTGATGTTTCTTGGAATTTCTTTTTTTTTATTTTTGCTTCAGATAGATACGAGGGTTTTCTTCTTGTTGGTATTTTCTTGGTTTTTTGCCAAGGATATTTTGTGCAGATTTGCAAATTTTATTAGATGATGAAAGTCGGCATGGTTTTCATTTGATTAGGATTTATGTATATTGAAGTTCGACTGAGGGGTGTTTTTATGAAACACACACCACATAATATAGAGAACAAAAATATGGCTTCAATATGGGTTTATGTATATTTCGGTAAATCTTAGAGTAGGTACATATTGTGAACGATTACTTACAAACAGTCGGTTAGTTCAGAAAGAATTATTGATTAGCTGTGGGAAATTTAGAAGAATTGTCCTTAAACAAATACCTTTTTTGGAAAATGGTGCAATTCTAGTTCTTGAGCCAGAGACTCGTCTGTTATTTTTGGACTAAACTACTACCTATTGGAAACACAAAACTACGTCGCTTTTTTTCTTTTTAGAAAATCATTACCTGAGTTAATTGAAGCTTAATTAATCACTTCTAGAAAAGTTGTCGACCGAGAAAAGAAATAAAAATTAATGTGTGTTTTGGGCTCTTTTTAAAAAATTACTACCTATAGTTTTTTTAATGGAGGATATAACATCTTTATTTGCTATTGATTAGATCCAACAATAAAAAGTACCCTAAAATCATATGCCATATGCCTAGATTCGATCAAATATTTTTTTCATTTCGATTATCCCCCGTACCTTACCCCTCCCCCCTCAAAAACCACAACCATAGATATTCTCATATTCTCGAGTTTCATTAATAAACCTGTTTTTGCAAAGTTTGTGTAATATGAACCAACTTCACATTTCCCCCTTCCGGCTTTCCCAAAAAAAAAACGCATTTTCCAACAGATATTTTGATGATTAACTATAGGTGTGTAGCCCGCAGGAAAACACGACTTTTAGATCAGGAGAAATTTTTATGTGGAGAGTTTTATTTTTGTGTTTAGCATTTCCTTCAAGGTATATGTACTCTACATTTGGACAAGGAATTCTGATGATTTTGTGGGGTGAACATTTGCGCAAGACTTTCATTAAATCAAAAAAAAAGTGATATAATCTAGAACTTCATAAGCTACAAAATTTTTCTTCACACTTTTTCAAAAAATTTCATACTTTTCGAGTTATTAAGTAAAATTGAAGTGCATTTTTCGTGTCCATATGTCATTTTCCACAAAATGGAACGAATCAACATTTGTATGCCTATTCATCGAGTCATAAACATGAGTGTGGTAAAACGGCTGACAAAAAAAAATCATAGGGTCCTTAATTTTAAAGATCGAAAAATAGGGATCCATGTGCAATGTTTGAACATTTTTAAATTTCCAGCTGAGTGGCCTATTTCTGCATTTGGTTTCCACAAAATGGCGCTATATCTCATGGAGCCTGAAATACCATAAGAATTCTTCTAAAAAATTTGTGCATAATTATTTATTTCCCAGTATAAGAGACACGAGATAAATCTCAAGTCTCACATTAAAACCTTGAATTGACAAACTATAAAAAAATCATGTGTTTGAAAAATTTCATCAAATTTCTAGAGTATTGTGAAGACGTAAAATTTACCTACTTTAAGGATATAATATTTCAGCCCCAGTACATTTCGTCGCTACAATGCAGAACTAGACTAAGTCACATTTACAATTTTTTTCAAGAAGAACTCTATTTCGTAAAATACTGACTTTCGACATTATGATTATACTTGATTATTAAAATTCTGAAGGGCCTACTGTACTTAGGAATATCCGGCATATGTAGGAAATGCGCGGAACACAAAAAGATTCTTTGTAACGTTCAAAAAAACTCATTTTAAAATTGTGGACTTTGTCTAGTTCTGCATTATAGCGACGATTTGTTATGATTCGTATGGGAATTTAATGTGGAAATAGGAAGGAAATTTTTTGTTTACCATCGAGAGAGTAAAAATGGCGGAAATCCTGCAAGGTATCTATTGCAGGGTTTCCGCCAATTTAATTTTAATAGTTAAATCGATTTTTGGTATTTTCTAAATGGATTAAGGGTGGAGGAATGGTATTTTTTTAATCTGTAGATTTTGAAATACAAAAGTCATTAATTCTATGTTTAAAAGTTATAAATTCTCACAAATAATCAAAATATTTCGGCTTTCAACCTCTTTTAGGGTTGCCCCCATCTTTAATTAATGAGTTCACTAGTTTTTGGCTTTAATTTGTTTTTGATTGGTCTCTAGAATTTTGGAATTAAAAACGAACGCCCATATTTTGCATTTAGAACAAAATCTCATTGAAAGCGATTTTAAATTTCACCCAAAATTAAATTCCATATTTTTTAATTCGTTCGTTTTCGAAAATTTCGCAATTACTTTGAACTGTCAAAATTGAAGATGCATCCATTTTTAATTGTTTTGAAAAGTGAAATTACACTGCGCATGAATCTGGATGCAGAATTATATTGGTATTTTTAAGCGAAAATCTGAGAAAAAATTAGACGAACAATTTTACAAGAAAAATCTAATTGCCTGATATAGCGTGAGTAATTTCTTATGATTTATTTTGATGAATTGTTTATTCTTATATTCGTAAGTTCTTATATTTTTTTTTAAATAACAATACAAAAAAATGTTAAAAGGGACAAAAATATAAAGTTTGCGTACATTTTGCACCAAGAAATACAAAACTAACTGCAAATGCACCAATTTCAGAAAGCATAGGTAAACAAAATGGATAGAATTTGTTCAGAAAATAGAATGAAAGGAAACATCAATTTTCTTTTTCGAAATTGCAATTCGCAATTACATTTCGAACGAATAACAGAATACGCGAATTCATTTTCGTCATGTAAATTCCCAATAAGTCGAAGGCAGAACAATGGGCTAATTTAAACTAAACATAAGACTGACATTTTTGCTAGTCAAATATTTTTATACAAAATTTTATAGAAAACATTTTTCTTTTCAAAATTGGTTTTGGATATTTTTTTCGATTTAATAAATAAAAAAGCACGATGTTTTTTTTGAGAAAAACTATCTTAACTTTATAGTGGTAACCCTACATGAAGTTTACTATCGGAATTCGAAAACTTTCTGTATTATTCCCAAACGAAATTTAAATAAATGAGCATTAAAAAAAACCTAAATTTACTATACTATTTTTCATTATTATTGCCACTGTTTAATTCAGTGGGTCCGCATTGGTAATATTTGAGGAAATAAATTGCTTGGCTCGTTGCCATTGCCTTGAATATTTCCATTGGATATACTTAGGCAATGCCAATATTGCTCAGCAGATGTAAGGCAATTATTGATTTTCATCACTGAGGCAATGAATTCTAATGTTTCACACTTTCACACACAAATGGTTTCTCCGCCACTTAAAAACGTTTTGAAATTAAAGTTGAAAATATGAGAAATGAAGCGAATTTAAGTTTTTTTTATATCAGGAATAGTACATAATTTTAAAGAGCAAAACAACTTTTGACAGCGGTCGTTATTTCCATGCTGACATTTGGAGTCCTGTGAAGTTAGCAAAAGAATTGTTGAAAATTGAATAAAAAATAAAAGTTCCCGATAGCAAACAAAGAGTTCTAGAGTTCCTCATACTTTTTTTTCAATAGTTCTGTCGAATTAAGTGTTAAAATTCAAGCAAAAAAGTTTTTTTTGCTAATTTCACGCAGCAAGAACTTTTTTGAGAAAAGGAGTTCTGAGCATGTTATTCAACTTAAAATCAAGAGTTCTAGAGTTCCTGATAGGTTTTAGAAACAGTTCTGCAAAATTGGAAACGTTAGGGCAAATTAAGGTGCCCATTGACTTAGAATCAACAATTTTCAAAATCCAACAAAAAAAAAAGAAAAAAAAAAAAGGAATTGTGATTAGAGTTCCCGATAGCAAACAAAGAGTTCTAAACATTTTCTAAATAACTTTTTTTTCTAAAACAAATTTTTCAAAAGCTATTCGCAAATTTAGGTAATATCCTTTAGTCACAAAATGGAATTAATATTTTTCCCCCAAATCATAGGAGAAACATGTTGTCTTGGACTAAACTCGTCTTGTTTATTTGAAAGAGTTTACCACTCCACTGCCAACACTCTTATTCATCTTGTTATAATCACCTTGAGACATATTCGTTGAGTTTTCATAATGCGTTTCTAGCAACGTAAATGTCTAGAAAGGGGTTTTAGTAAAAAAATCACCCACGAAACACTATTGGAGATCTTAGACACAAAATTAAGGATCAAGTTTATTTTTGTGTGTGTGCATATTTTTATGTAATCGTTAAAGTGTTTGTCAGGCTTCGCTTAGTATTTAATTAATATTTGAACTATCTTTTTATTTCAATAAATGATTTAATTTTTTTTAAATAAAACGAATACAACTTAAGTGGAAAATACCAAGTTAAGACTCCATTTATATACCTATAGTATGTTTAGACCCTTAAATTGTTTTGTCAATAGAAAATCTTCAATTTTTGATATCCATTAAAAGCTGTGATTTTGTAGTCTTTATTCTGAATAGCTTGGATATAATAAAGAGTTAGATTCTTATATGAGAGATTTCTCAGAAAAATGTTGACATATAAACAAACCAAAAGAAAAATGACAAAACAATGTAAAAGTATAAAAACAAGCATAAAACAAAAGATAAATATTTTATACTCCTGCTATTAGTGTATATTTTTGTCTTATATACACTAACAACAGCATCATAGCTCAGCTGTAACCAGTGCATCCGTAATTTCACTCTAAAGGATGTCTTTAATTCTCTTCCTAGTCACCTAGATTTTTTTTTCGTCTCACAATATAACTTTATATTTTATATCTTATAAACAATACGAAGGTGTGAAAGTGTAATAAGAGTTATATATTTTCCCCAGGAAGTTTTTTAAAGCTTTGTTCGAATATAAGAGTCGAGTTGCTTTGCTGTACGTCGTCGTAGGTATACGCATCAGTTATACCTATACAGTAACAACTTTTTGCTTGACTTTCAGTTTTAAGTGCTGCTTGCGGTGTGGTAGTGTCAAGCGATTAACTGAAAGGTCCAGAAGGAGTTTTTTTTTTTATTTTTATTTTTGTTGCCCTCGGTGTTTTATTGTTAGTTTTCTTTTCTCTTATTTGTTTTTTTTTATGTTGGAAAAATACACGACTAAGTGGGGACTCATATAATCTATACAGAGAAAAGGTTTTATATTTTACAAAATAGTACAAACAGTGTGAAGGATTACTTTCGCTTGTTTGAACTATAATCCTTTTTTTTAACGATTGATGAACTGTCTATAAAGTTATAAAGTCCATTTAAAGAAGATTTAATGGTGTTTTATTTTCTTTGCCTGTTTCTTATGAAATATCTTAAAATATAGGATTTCTGTAAAAAAAATTGTGAAAACAAAAAATAAAGAACAAAAGGTGTCGATTTTCAGCTTTAAGTTTGTCAGATTTTAGAATCAATATTTTATTTACTATCATAAAACACGATGACCTATGACAAAAAAAATTCTAAAATATTGTAGAAATATTGTAACACGAAATTGTCGAAGTGTTCGAATCTTGTTCATTGCACCTAAAAATAAATAAATAAATTTTGTGGCGCATTAGCTCGTTTCGAATCGCCATTCTCAACCATTCCTGTGTTCGTGTTATTGCCATAGGAATGGAGGGGAGCTACAATTTTCTGCCGAATCCAAACGGCTAAGATGAGAATCACTTTTTCATGACAAAGTGATACTCTTGGAGGATTTGTCAATTCCTCGTAAAAGGCAGTAACACGTGAAAAACCTTTTTTTTATAGTTGGCATAGGCTGAGAATCAAACCGAATGCGTATCAGTTCCACACATCTAACCATTACGCCCTTCACCATAAATGTCTTTTTTTCAGGGAAAGGTACTTGTTATTGCGAAGAACTTACGGAACCTCTAAGAGCATCTTTTGTCATGAAAAAGTACATCTCTCTTTAATCTTTTGGATTCGACAGAAAATTGTAGGTCCCTTAATTCCTGCTGATAATAACACGCATTCAGGAACGGTTTTATGTAAAATTTAGGAGGCCATGGTTCTTCACGAGATTTTTTTGGTAAAAATAGTAGGATTTTTGTCAGTTGTGTTTTTTATTTGAGGCTTTGTCGCGCTAGGGGTGTAAATAGAATCAGTGTTTGATAGTCTCAGGGCCAGTTTCACAGCTCATCAATCAACCAAATAAGTGGAACTTAATTTTCCCATTTTGACACCTTATATAGGCGAAGTTTATTGTCTGAGTAAGTGGCAATTAAGTGGCCAATATGGGAGACTTAAGTGTCACTTATTCCGGTATTACACTGTTAAATTGAGCATTTATAGTTTTCCATATTTGCCACTTGTGTGTGAGTCTGGGCCTTAGTCCATCCATTTCATTGGAATAACGTCTTATCAGCAGTAATAAAGTGTACTACCTTGAAACCGCAATCGACATATTACTGCCACCTAGGAACTTAGCGGCTGTCCCTCAACTGCTGAGAAAAACCTGCTGTCTTAAATGCCTTTCAAAACACAAAGCTTTAATTTTTTAATTAAAACTAACAAATTAACTTAATATAAATTACTCCTAGTGCGTCACGTTTTTCTTATCTGTGTTATACCCTGAGGTATAAAATATTTATTTCTAACAACACGTTCCTCCTACCAAAAAAAAAAAAAAAAACTATCACCATTTAAAGTAAAATAAAAACTCATTTTGAAAATTGTCAAAAATATCCAACTATCATTACTAAAGGCAGATTTTCCCTTTTTTTTTTCTTTGTTTCATTGAAATTTTTTGACAGACAAAAAACAGCAGAACGCGAAGAGTCGAAAGAGATATCGGGACAACTTTCATAGAACGTGATGCAACAAAATGAGTTTTATATCTTTCCGCCTCAAGCTCAAAGTTTTCGATTTTACTTTTCAATATCAAAATCGAAATAGCTATACATGTACATATATTTTTATTTGAGTTTTTTTTTTTATTTTTAGAAACGACGACGATGACTTTGTAAAGTTGTCCTCGTCACAAGGATTCTTCTTTCTTTTGACGATTTATATCTGCGAATGGTTGTATGTATATATATCTTTATAAAGGTATCTTTGCCTATATATATTTTGTAGAAAACTAGAATTCTAGGCCACAGGATGCCACACTGCCTTGTGCATTATATTATTGATTTTCATGGAGAAAAAGTAGAAACAAAAAACTAATACCACCACTTCAATAAGTGAGGCACTCACTTTGACACATTTGTGGGGTTATTCATGAATCATGTCATATGAATTTATAAAAAAAAAATATGTATAATCTTTTTCACCTTACATCAGCTTTTTTCTTGATTCATGTGTCGAACTAGAGATTTATGTACATGTATAAGGCACAAAACAAAGTTACTTTTTTTACTTTTAAATAATATGTACCTAGATATAGTAGGTATAGGAAGAATAATTTTTTGAGTTTTAAGGGATTCTCATAATTTATCAGCTCTTTCTTTTCGCTTACTTGTTATGTATTATAAGTTCGCTGAAACCCATTCCATTGAACATTTTTAGAAATTAAAAATTTGATGGACGAAACTGTTGTTGTTAAATTTACTTTAGTCAAGGCCAATTAAAAAAAAATTAAAATCTTGGCAGGGCCATATGAAAATTTGAAATTAAATAAGGTCCCAAAATCTGCGGGGGCCATTATTTAAAGTGAAATTATTCCCCATGGAATAAGCCCTCAACGAAATGAAAGAAAGCCTCACATTTAAATGAATTAAGACCCCATTCATTTAGGATTGTGTAGCCATATCATTAATTAATGCAACTTAATTCATTAAATTTTGATTGCAATATAAAATTTAACATTTCCCTGATTTATTTGCATACGAATTTAAGCTCCCAAAATAATTTCGAAAAAAGCATTTTTGAGACGCAAAATGCAATTTGGGCCTATTGTGCGGCGCACGGCGTTAAAAACATACATACTTGCTATAAATAGTTTATGAAAACTCCATTTTGTGATATGATTTTTTTCAAAAAAAAAAAAGTTTTAAAGTATGAGTTTTTTCTTTTTATTATGTTCTTAAAAATAATTTTTTTACCTAAAAATACATTTTAAATAATTAAAAAAATAAAGGAAAATCAAGAAAATATAAGTTTGAACAATATTGCAACAATTTTGAAAAAAAAATATATTTTGGATTTTAAAAAAAATTCAAAATTATTTTTTTTAAAATTCGATATTTCGAAAATGGATGATTTTTTTTAAATTTATTTTTGACTTTGCATTAATGAATACAAAAAAAGCGTATTAATTTTTTTTCTTAAAAATGTTGTATTTATGTACCAATAATATGTAGGTACACCTACGTGTATATAAAAAAATAATTTTTTACAAAACCTTTTAAAAAAGTCAATAAAGCCATAAAAACAGCTCAGTTAGGAAATGATCGCCGAAAAACTGAATTTTGATATAAAGCCTTCTCATAGTGTTCTTAATAAACTGTCAGAAGTCTCCATCGATATGAGCGCCAACAATTTTACATGGGGTTGCAGGCCCTCCAAAATGGTTTTTTTTTCAGGAATAACTCCCAAATGGTAAGTTGTACAGAAAAAATGTCAAGGATTAAATTGTAGCTTAAAAAACTTCCTACAAAAAATATTAATACATTTTTTTTTCATATAAAAATAACTGTTTTCGAAATAAACCAATCGGAAGAGTTAAGGGTTTTATTTTGTCTATATATGTATATAGTGGGGCGGTTAAGTAAAAAAAATTGTGCACTTTTTGATAAATGAGTTAATTTTTTTTTATTGTTGGTACATTAAATAAACATGATTTTAAGATATTGGCCGACACCTTTAGGTGGGAGGAGCAAATAAAAAAAAATTAAAATGAATATATAAACACAACGGCAACACTTACAATATCATGTTATAGCTTTTTACAAAGCCAGTAATTCATTCTTTGATTATGTTATCATATTAAGTTATGTATTTAAGTGCTTATAATTTTTGAATAAATGATTTTTAAACTCAAAAATTTTTAAAATAAAATTCGAAAAATTAAGAGTTTAAGGGTCTGTTTCACAATGTCTGGGTAGTTTCTGATTAGTTACTCGACAAATTAAGTAACACAAGGTCATAATTTCACTAGAGAAAAACTAACCAATTATTGTCTTTTGACGACTTGAATATGTTATAAATGCAAAAGTAATTTTATTTGGTTTGTGGACTTTGTTCCGATATTTATGTCAATTAACTAATCAGAACATTGTGAAACAAGCCCTAAGAGTTTAAAAATCGTTTATACTTACTTACTTCACTTAGCTCATAAGATTTTAAATGTCAATCATATCTACACAAGTTTGTCTTGGGTTTTACCTTGCAAATTTTAGTTCCATGGGGTCTAAAACGGGTAATTTCTATATTAATGGGGTTCAAGGTTAAAAATATACTAAAATTCTTAACCTTACGGATATAATATGTAGATACAATATATTGCGTTTCCATAATTTAAAATGGTCGCATGGTTTCGGCAATCCTATTTGGAACGCACCATATAGCTCATGAGGTTCGTAGGCTAAAACTGGTGCCAGATCAAAGATAAAATTGTACTGAAAACAAAAAAAATAGAATTGCCTCATTCAAAATATTCATATTTTTTTTTGTATCTTGATCTTCCTAAATAAAAATCAATCTGATACTTTGTTGATTTAAGAAAATTTTTTCAAGACACTCAAGCTATACAATTCAGGGCTCATATCTTGTTATCACTTACACATAAATAGTTTTCACTTTATTTCATAGCCTGTGTATTTTTGTGTCAATTCATGTGTCATATTTCATTTATCAGAAAATATTTATATAGAACCAAGATCTAGAATTTTCATTTAAAATTCCACATAACATCCTGATGATGATAATTCGATTCCTTTATATGCCAAATCGTTCATACTGGGTGTTAATGATGATGAAATTTAAATTTCTATTTCAATCAATATGTTGTTCAATCAATCCTTTTTCATACTCTCATTGAAACGCCCATCACTTTCATCAAAAATTGAGAATAAACCCTTCTTGACTCATCAAAGAATAAAATATGTTGTTTTTGATTTGAAAAATAAGTATTTTCTGTTCGGAAATATGACGAAATCACTTCCTTTTTCATAAAAAAAAAAAAAATGTACACACACACTTAGTCACGCAGAGAATGAAAAAAATACGAAGTTAAATCTCTAACCATCAACCCTAATAATTTAAAATCAAACAACCAAAGGATGGATACCTAGGTAAACCAATGTTAATCACAACCCGATACATTTCCTGTTAGCCTGCCGGGCCTGGATGGGCTTTGTTTTTTTTTTTTTGCGTTCGTTTTCTGTCTCGGGGGAGAACAAGGTATCATCATTTTTTTTTGTCATCTGTTTTGATTCAAAGGATTGGTTTTGTTTCGCTTTTGGGATTCGTGATAGGAAATGGATGGGCTTGGAATTGTTTTGTTTTATTTGGGGTGGTGGCGATAGCGGTGCGGCGATGATATCGTGCATGCATAGAAATATGAAACGGAAACAGTGGCAGCGATTGACTTTTGAATGGATTTGTTGAAAAAGTCTCATTTATACACTACACATACATACAGAAGGTCGGGTCGACTATAACCTACACGATAATATTGAAAGTTTATTTGGGGATAATAGTGGGGCGGTATGTGAAACGACAGGCACGGTGACGAGATGATGGCGATTGAAATCACACATCCTAAAGGGCTTGTCAGTCAATTAGGAATCACTTTTTTGTTACTTTTGGGTCTCGGAAAAGAAGGAGATAATTTGATAAAGCAAGTAAATTTTTTTTTAACAGGAAGTTGATGTCAAATGCGGATGAGTATATTTTTTTTTTGAAAAAAAGAGATATTGATATAAATTGAAATGAAAGGATGAAATCTGTGGGTTGAACCCAATTAGCAAATATTTTTTGTAGAAAACAATTGCCAATTTGAGTTGGTGAACAAAATATAAAAAAAAACTACTTGAAGAAAAATAATTGACTTTGGTATATAATCAACTTTGCGATGGCAACGAATGTCCCCATCGACTATAGATAAGAGATTTTTGACAATAAATAAAATCTTTCTCCATTAATAGATTAAAAAAAAAATAGTTGGTCTGTCAACCATTCTTATTTGGCCACGTCTGTACTTCAAATAATTTGATTTAAATTTTTAAAGTTTGTTTGTATTAGCAGCAAGTTGGCTTAGAAGATGATTTGAGTGAAATACACCCACTGACACGCCCACTTTTAACATATTCTAGTTTTCTCCTTATATTGAAAATTCTTACGCTGTGGCTCCAATGGCAATATTTGAGGCGATGTCAATGACAATTTATTGACTGGGTGGGCCTTTTATTGATTTAAGCTACCAAATGTCAGTATAGAAATTACGATCACTCTCAAATGTTTTTTACTCTTTAAAATCGCTATTATTGATACATATTAATAAACTTTGATTCACTTAATTTCTCATATTTTCAACTTTAATTTCAAAACGAAGCAAAAGTCATTCAAAATCGCAGAGCAACTATTTTCAAAAAGGTGAAACAGCAAAATGTATTGCCTCAGCGATAGAAATCAAAAATTGCCTTTCATCTGTCGGGCAATATTGCCATTGGCATTGCCAAAGCGTCTCAATTGGCAATATTCAAGGCAATGGCAATGAGCCAAGAAATTTATTTTCTCAAATATTGCCAATAGAGCCGCTGGGTTAAAATGTTAACATTTTTGTAATTATACTTCCTTCCACCTAAAAAATTTTAGTTACACCCACTACCACGCCTACTTTTTTATATGTACTAGAATTGTTTCCCCTTTGATAACGTAGATAACGAACTGAAAATTAATAAAAATATTTCTTAAGTCAAATTCATGACCATGTCTTCATTTTTTTCGAAATCCGCCTACTACCACGCCCACTTTTGGTATACCTACCTGAAATTCGTCATTACTTAACATCCCTTTCGAAAGTTGTAATTTTGTTATTAAAATCTCATGAGTCTAAATCATGACGAGTTTAATTTTTTTTTTCAGTCCGCCTACTGCCACACCCACTTTTTTTTTTGAGTTTTTTTCCCTTATTTAAGATGTTTTGGATTAAGTTGCTTCAAGATACCCCCTTTCCCCTGTTTAGGCAGGGTGGGTAGTTTCAAAAAAAAATCGACTTGAAATAGACAACAACATTAAAAATCAACGGCAAACACTTACAATGTCAAGTTATACATTTTTTTTAAAGGTAAATTGTTTTAGTTAACTATAATGTATATGAAGTTTTGTTTGAAAGGTAAATTTTTTGTAGTTCGACAAATGTCCAATAGGTGGAGCTGTGAAGCATGGGAGGAGCTATTAAAGAATACAAATTATTTTGAGTTTTTTAACACGCCCTACAGTCATATTTAAAACTTTATCAAAGCATTTCATGCTGCGCTGCTTTTTCTTCCTAGAATGTTCACCTTACTGTACCAACTCTCAGTGGACTGGGAATAGTAACTCATGACGTCACTACGCAGCACAATACTTGCTCGTTATTCACCAAAGTAAAGTTCGCACTGTGTGTTTATGGAAAATATCACAAGATAACCTACATTGAATGATACTTTTGGTCATGCTCATTTCATATAAGGCAATAGTAAACTTAATTCATAAATTAGTTTCGATTTCATTGCTGACGATAAAGTCAATCTGGTCATTTATGTAGTTCTTTTACCTATTTCGTTCTTTGGACTTAACCTTCCCACCCGGGGTAAGGAGTCTTAAGTTCGAAGATTAAAAGGTTCTTATTACCCGCACCAGGGGCTTTTGTATGTGCTGATCCACCAGTGCCTTTGCCTGGTTTATGATAGCCACCAAGGGCGGATCCGTAGCTCACCAGGGGCGTTAAACCTGTTGATCTACCAGTGTGAAAGCCTGTTGTTCTGAAAGCCACCAGAGGCGTAAAACCTGTTGATCATTCCGCCATCAATAGGGGCGTTAAACCTGTCGATCAATAACAGTGGGAAAGCATGTTGTTCTGAAAGCCACCAGAGGCGTAGAATCGGTTGATCATTTCGCACTCAACAGGAGCATTAAAACCTGTGGACCTACCACAGGCGAAAGCCTGTTGTTCTGAAAGCCACTAAGGGCGTAGAACCGGCTGACCATAACGCCACTACGAGCATTAAACTGGCCGATCCTACCAGTGTGAAAGCATGCCAGGGGCGTAGAACCTGGCGATCTAACCTCATTTGTTAAATTTAAGATTTATATTAGTTGGGTATACTCAAAATAATGATATAAATGTGATAAAATACAATATTATGTGTGTATTTATGTTTAAGAGTTATTTAAATAAAGATTTTGCTTTAACTTAAGTCCCAATGACCTTGAAGTTTATTGTTTTTCTTCAAAACGACCCTGGAAAGACCAGCGAATTAAACTCCGACTTAAAAATAAAAAACAGAATCACTAATTGGCGCCCGAGCAGGGACTCGAAACCAAAATTTTAATTGCTTATTTTAATTTTATACCTATATTATTTGTTTGACTTCATATTTCTTCATTGATTGAAATAGGAATGCTCAATGCTCATGGTTCATAGAAAAGCCCTTAGCCTTACATATATACAAACATGTTTGTCATATGAAAATTTTTCATTCATCAAACAACACGTATAGTCAAATTGCCTTGATGAAGTTCTAAATATAATTTCATAACTCAAAAGTCAAAATCTCTTGAGCCTCATTGCTTTTATCTATAACACAACACACAAAAGAGAGACTGTGTATATATCTGGTTCCATATATCCATTGGTATACACAAACAATCTTCCCACGAAATCCACTGCAAAACAGATTTTAATCTCAACAAACAGATATCAGCTCAGCTCAACTTACCGCAAACGAAACCCCTAACCTATCTATAGATATCCAACCAAAACACCCGGATGGATCTTCTTGAAAACTTTGAATTCATCAGGCTCCCATCAACGCAACGCAAAGAACGTTTAAACGCTCACATTCATGTATCCTATACACAAAAGGACCAAAAATGATTGAAACCAACGCATTTGCTTCGACAAAATCACACTCCTACACACACACACATAGGTTTCTATACTTATGTCGTATATTTGAAAATTCTTGAATTATTCATAACTGTGAAGGAGAGGGCGATCGAAGTGGAAGCCTCATTCTATATGAATATATCTGGCGTTTATCACAGAAAGATGCTTCTATTTTGAAATTTGTGTAAATATTTGCAAATGCAAAACTCAAAAACACACACACACAAACTTATATAAGGACACTCACAAGAGGATATCATACATCCCAAAATAATAACAACAACAAAAAAAAAAAACTGTTTCCAGCCTTCGGATCTAATACGATATACGATAGGTTAGGATAGTTAAGGTGCATGGTGTGGTGATGTAGAGAGAAACAAACCAAGAACACGAACGTAGGAGTAAGTCCTGTTAAATCTCAGCGTGCATTTAAATTTACCTAACGCACATACCTATTCGCATATAGACCTAAAGAATTTTCATGTGAAGGAGTCATACCTATCCTTATACGAGTATGATGCTGAATCTTATATTTTAGATCCTTTAAATAGAGAGAAAAGAAGAAGACTTGGTATACCAAAGTTTCCTCAATAAAATAAAATAATTTCTGTCCTATATGTAAAACCGACTGATACCTATACATACTTGTATGGTGTTGGCGAAGCTGGTTGATTTTTTGAGAATTTATACAATTTTCAGGTCACACAAGAGGACTATCGTATACTATTGGACTATAAGGTATGTCATGTCATTGCTATACATGGCCTTCGAAATGCTCCTAAATTGCTTTGATAGTACTTTGAACATATTATAATAACCGTAACGGAGTTGAAATATGAGAATATGTACAATATAGACTAAAGTGTTATATGTGCGTTCAACAGTTTTTGAAATTTCTTGTCTCTGGAAAATTCGTTAGGTGTTAGTTTTTATGTATTTTACGAAATATGCCAAGCGCACTCTTATCTATAATTATGAAAGTATGATTGACAAGTGAGGTTTTGAATTTAAAAAAATTAATTAAACCTTGTACATTTTATTTTTCATATATATACATACATACATATACATTTACATACATATACATACATTCAAAATTGACATTTTATGGTTTGACAAACGTTCAATAGGTGGCGCTGTAAAGCGTGTCAGGGTTCAGCTGTTATTAAAAAAAACTGATTTTTAATAAAATGGGTTTTAAAATGCCAAATTCCAATATGTATTAAATCATTAATTGACAATCGTTCTAAGGCTATATTAATAAGTTTACACAATTGAATAAAAAACTATAAGCATTGTCTATTTTTGGGCTTGTCACTCTTGCCAACCCAAGTAACATTTTGCCTCTCATAAGATGCTCCAAGAGCTTAAATAGACTATAGTCAGGGAGCTAAAAGTACTCTTGTAGAATACTACTAGTTTCTTATGACACTGTTAAAAGCGTTAAATGTTATAAAGTTAAATGTTAAATGTTAAAGTTATAGGAGGCTCTCACGTCAATTTAACCTTGCTATGAGAATGCGTCTCTCCCAATGAGATTCGCTCTCACCTCAACTAAGTCTTGCTATGAGAGTGCGTCTCTTCCAATAAGATTCGCACAAAAGAGAACAGAGTACATATTTTGTAAACTTCAAAAAATTATAAACATCTTTCTCATTTAATATTTTCTCAAATAGAAACAAACTATTTTTATTTGTGTGTGTGTTTCCTAAACTGAAAGGCTTGTGTGAGAATATTTATTTTGTAAGTTAATCAATTATTAATATGCGTTATAATGGCGATACTTTATATTTTTTGTTATTGTTTTTCACATAATGTGAACCAAAAAACATATGCGGTTGAAAATGTATCGACTAATTTGAACTTTTACCTCGAAAAGCAACAACGCACCTTTAAAATAATGCATATTTTAATTATTTTATTATTTATCAATTTTCTCATAAGCCTCCTATTGTAGCACTTTTGGTATTTAAACTCCAGATACTCTTGATCCTGTAAAGGTTTACATAGAAGTACAAAAAGACAAAAACTCTTATATAAGTCTTGTTATGGGATTATAAAGACTACGAACATCTGTTTAGAGCTGAATTTTCACAAAAGGATTCTTATAAGACTGTAAGTTTATTTAATCCTATTCCAAGAAGAAAAATTTATTTAGCTATAAGATTAAAGTATTCTGTAAAGAGAAAAAGAGAGTAAAGTATCCAGCTCTTAACATAAAAATGCTATGAGACCTATTTATTTTTCATAACAAGACAATAATTTTTTAGTATAGCAATGGGATATAAAAGAGTCTAAGGGAAGTTTTTTTGACATTTCAAGAGCTTAGCTCTGGAGAGTTTGTTAGTTGGGAACTGCGAGTTGCGACCTGTCAGATTAATGCTTTCTCTAATCGATTGACTCCGCACAGCGTGCCATATGGCAAATATCGATTTGTAAAAAATTGGACTTTTGAAAATAGAAAAATATATGCTTAGATATACCTAGATGGAAAAACTTATACATCTCAGGAAATTCGGTTTCTATGTAAATGGTATCATCATGTTGAAAATTAAGTTCTTACATTTTAGAAAGTGTAAAAATGGATAAGGATTGTTTTTTTTTTTTTTTTTAGGTTAAAAGACCTGCTGTCGTTTTATGTGACGATTAGGTATCAACTTTTATCAGCTAGAAAATGAATTGTTAAATAATTGAACGCTTTTAAAATATTAGTACTTTTTCTACAAATATATAATTTATGTCATTTCGCTTCTGAGAAATTTGATTTACAGTAAACTGGGAAATACTAAAAATCGCTTCCTTAAAAAATCTATGTACCTATAGTACCTACCTACATTATTTCTGTCTATAAACTTACTACCACAGATGTATTTTGATTATAGAAACTGTTTCGTCTTTCAATGTTTCTTGTCTGAAATACTGTTTCTGTCATATAAACAACGAACAAGTTTAGCAAGAACTCCGTCAAAATCTAAAATTTGAGTTCACCAGACAACGGTCATTATGGCATATTTATATGTAGGTACGTATTTATGTATACATGTATCCTGCTCGAAGCAAGGATGCTATTAAATTTTGAGAACATATCCTCTATGAACCACCCACCTACTCGATGCATGCATAACCATTATTTTACTCATCTAACCTTATGCATGTGCATTTTCTATATATTATGCACTATATATACGCCACCCTATATTTTGTTGTAGGACACTATTCAATGTTCCTTCAAAGTGCCGCTTATTAATTGTGCATTAATTGCTAGTGTCGTGCTCTGTTCCTGAAACCGAACATACACACACACACACACTCACACACCCAATCCTAGACTTTGGTCTCCTATATTAGTTCTATACCATGCGTGACCAAGCGTATTGGTGTGATGTTCTATAGCAATAAACTCCTATATCCTAGCTTATAGCAATATTAGACATCAATTTAAATATTTTATCTTGGATAGTATTTCACAATCGCATCCATCGACCCGTACCGTACCGTGTTTAATATTCTGCGGTCAAGGCGGTTTATGCGAGGATGTCATCGTTGTCGTTGGTCGAGTCGACGGACGATTCAATCCGATGATGGTACGACGCGTCGTCCTTCACAACACTTTTAAGCTGCACAAAAGCATATAAAATAAATGAGAAGCATATAGCTTTTTCATATATAGAAGGATTTATACATGTGAATTTGAGGATGTATAAAGATAATTGCTTTGGGTTGCTATGCGTGTGATGATACGAGTATGCAGGTATACGTCCGCGATTGTATATTCACAAATGGATATTTGCACCATCAGTGTTTCTGGCAATGAAGCCTCTTGTTATATGGAATTGAATCAATCACACAAATTGTTTTTGCGAACTCAGCATGATTGGCATCTACTCTTAAAATGAGAAGATGAATTTAGTCTATCTTAAAGTGTTTAAGTCCGAATTGGTACAAAATTGTATGAAGTTGTATAACACAAAGTCGCTTTGGAAAAAAATACATTCCTCGAGTCTGATTTGACTAAGGCTTTGGGATTTTCATAGTTTAAGACATATTCACCTTCACTAATTTTTATAACGAAATGATGAATCAGTAAGGTACTCTTAAAATACTATAAAGAAGAAGATTGGAGTAAACTTGCTCCAGCTCCATTTTCAACTATTTTCGATAATTACTCTCATGTGGGTACTGCTTATCCGTTTTAAGATATTATTTAATATAACAAGTTTTCTGATAAAAGAAAACTGGGAGTAATTTTTGTTGCTTTAGTTGCTACTTTATCAGTTGGACAAAGTGAAACTCCGTCCGCAATTGTGTGTTTTATACCGATACGTGCTTTTTTTAAATGGACAACACCTTAATAAAAGCTTAAAGAAGGGTCAAGTTAAAAACTAATTCTGCTGGCTAATCTCGGTTGCAGTGATCAATACATATGTATGTCAACTTTCACGCTACTCGATCGTGTTTCGAGAGTAAAGATTGAATGATGACTTGCGAAATTGTGATCGAGAGCTCTTTAAAAAATGTTCGTCTATTTTTATTTCCGCAAGCTTCTGGGACAGTAAGAGTGTTGGGTATTGGATTATTAAAATCAGTCCCTTTTAGTCCTATATTGATCATAAACGTCAATTAAAATACTTCTGATCTTCCGCTACACTAGCCGAAACACTGTAAATAGATAAGATTCAAGTGTTTGAAGGGAGAATTGATTTGTAAAAAAATTAAGGTTTATGCTCTCTATAAAAAATAAATTTGGTAATAAGACAGCTCATGGAGAACCAGGGTCCAGGGCTCAGTGATTAACAACTCTTGTCTCTTAGGCTAGGTAAATATTGGAACAGTTCCGATGCGTGTAACGCGATACAGAACGGCAGGAATTTTTGTAAACAATAGAAATCAATTACACAAGTCAACATAAATTTTGTCTTTGAAAAAAGGGTATTAAATTTATAAAACTGTACCTATAGCCATCCGAAAAATAAATTTATTTGATAGAAAAGTTTGCTTTTGTAAAAAGGATAACGTTTTAACAAGTTATTTTAAAAACTATGATTTTAATTTTTTTTTTTTTTTTAAATTAAAACTAATAGATTTTTAATTACTGAAATAAAATTATTATTATACAAAAATACTACTTAATAATGCAAAAATTTGAAAAAAAAAAAATTAATTTCCAAATTTTTCATTTTTTTTTTTCAAAATTTTGAGTTTGAAAATTAAATTTTTAAAAAGTATTCTCTAAAATAATTTTATTTAAAAACATAATTAAAGAATGGATTTCTGGCTTTTAAAAAAGATATAAAATGACACTGTAAGTGTTGCCGTTGTTTTTAAATTATTTTTCTATTTCAAGTAAATTTTTTAAGAAAATTCCAAGATGGCGGCTTAAGCTCCAGTTCGATTTTCTCGAAAAACTACCCATGTGCTCCTTATAACCCTCTCTAACGAATTGTGAAAGAAAAGTGAACATGTAAAATTTTTTCCATGTCAAATGTTTATTCCTACTGACACTAATTTAAAGCCAAAAATCATGAAAACTTTTTTTGTAATTACTATTACATAAGCAAACTTTTAAATGAATATTGATATTTTTTTATTCATGTTAGGACAAGAATTTTTTTTTCTTTTGTTGAGTTGTGTTATAGGTAACACATATTGATATCCCGACATAAGATAACTTGAAATACAGTTTTACGTAATAACTTTCTATCAAAAACTTCCAAAATTAAGTCGGTGTGAGCGTCGTTTTCGTCAGGAACAGGAACTGAGCGATCAACAACTTTCTGCCGAATCTGAACGGCTAAGATTAGAGAACCTTTTTATTGAAGAATTCTTCAATTCCTCGCAGTACCTCTGAATAAAACCCATCAATTCTTGGTTTGACTCAAACTGTAAGGGCTTTTCACATTCGTTTCCAGATTCACAACCCTGTTATTCGGATGTAGACAGTAGAACTGCAACGGCAGCATATAATAAGCTCGCTCTGGTACTTAAACTGCTAGATCTGGTTGTAAAAAAAATCACACAGATTTGAATTGATAATGCAATACTTTGTTAGATTTAGCCTTCAAAAGTTGATATTGTTAAAGGAAATTTTAGTCGGTAATGATGCATTAAAAATGCGTTTTTTCTTTAAAGCCCAAATAAAATGTATAGCAACTAAATCGTTATATTTAATAAAAGATCTGAGCGCCCTAGACATGAAAATGGGAGTCCAAGACATATTGGGTGGGGTCTTCTGCATCCAAGACGAAGCCAAAGATGAGTATGATACCGGTCTCTAAATAAAATGTGATAGCATTTAGAAATATTTTCTCACTGATAGAAGCTTCCCCTCGGATAACATAATATGGTAATCAAAGACTTTTTCCATGGGTCCGCTTATCTACCAGATGCACTAAAATAATGCACTTTACGGACAAAGGCCCCAACTACGACATGCAAGACTTTCATATTTGAATATGAAAAGTAAAGACCTATCTAAAAATATCAGTACATTTTTGCTATCTCTCACACTCAAAAATAGCTGTGGGCTCTTAGTCTACTTACAACTTATATGGATTTTTTATGTCGTTTTTGTTTTTCGTAAAGTCTTGTTGAGTAAAGTAGAAACTATTAACAAAATAATGAGTTACACCTGAGTAAGTGAAGTGAGTATATAGAAGCACTTTAACTCATGGATTCAGGAGCCTAGCAAGCAATTTGGCATTATTGGTTAAGCTGAGAAGGTAATATGTTACCCGAAAAAATTTAAAATTTGTATCTGTACCCCCTGAAAAAGATAGTTTTGTTATTCTTATACTTTTTGAATGGATTCTTTTATATGGTTTATCTATTATCTTTAATGAGATTAAATGAAACACCTTTTTCAACAATTATTTGATTTAACTCCAGAATCGCTCCATATAAAAATTCTACAGACTCTTCATTCCAGCTCCCAAATGTGTTGTGATGTTTTTTGTGCACTTAGAGGGATTATGGAATATTACAACTACAACATTTAATACAACTTAAATTTCCTTTAATAAAATTCTTAATTTAATATTAATTTCCTTTTCTTTTTTATTTCATTTCAGGTAAGTTCAACAAACCTCATTTAAAACTTGGAAAAATTCTGACTTATAGCACGCGGTAAGACATGTCAATAGAAAATCAGACTGCAATAAAGAATTCATGTCCATAAAAAAATAAAAATAAACTTTTTCTGTAAGTTCATCTACTTTTCTATTTTGTCTTGTATTTTTTTTTGTTTTCTTTTTTATTTTTAATTCCTTCAATTCTATTATCACATTCCGTCATTAAGTTCCGCACTTTTACAGCCAATTCCATCCCATCAATCTCTCAAGCAGTCTCATTTACTCATATACACATACATATATATCCCTATAACAACCATTACCCCGCGCAGTTTCTTCTCTTCTCTTGATTTTCTTAATTCCATTTGGACTTGAATTGTGTATATTTGCCACAGAATTACGTAAAAGATGTATTCAAAGCGGTCTCTAATGTATTTGTTCTTCTTTACGTTGGCTTGTTGTGAAGCCTTTTCTATTTAAGGGTGGATGCCCCGCCCCCCCATCATCAGCCCCACGTTTAAATACAAAACAAAACAAAAAAGAAATAAAACCAAAGAATAAGGAAAAAAGCTTTTCTAAATAAATAAAGGGTCCCCCCATATATTAATGAGGGAGACTCGCAGGAACTTCAGACAAAAGACTTTGAAAAATATACACACAAAAAAGAACAAACTAAAGTTTCCATTAATAGGGGTTGTTGAATAGGGTTGAAAAAAAAAAAAAAAAATAGAAAACAGAAAACAGAATCTTCCAACTTCTTCTCTAATGTTTTAATGTCAACTCGTGTGTTTGTGTTGCGGTAATGTTGGGCAGAGATCCTTATACCTACATACATAGTTTAAAGCCTGCAGCACACGTACAAACTTAACATTTAACAACCTTTCTCCTACTCCTACAATCCAGTATCTTTACTATACCCAACACACCTGGATGTGAGAGTTGTCCTTGGATGGGAATAATTATTGCTGCTTTTAATTGTTCCGGCTATAAATCGACCACAAAAGGAGGGAATTAGACGTGAATGGGAGAGCAAATGGGGGCAAGCGATTAGAATAAATAACGAATAACGGGTACGGGTACGAATACGAATACGGTTTGTGTCGTGTATAGAGGTATGCTAGGCTTTTCAAAAGACATACAATGTACCTAACTACTCTCTGTGTATATATACGCTATACGCAGCAAATGCGGTTTTAACCCTCGTGGCTTAAGGCTTCTACTTCTGTTTCTATTCAGTTTAGAAATTTATAACAAAAGTCAGCTTTAAAAATGAGATTAAAGAGAAATTTTAATGGTTATCCTCAGAGGATCTTTTACATACAATCATACTTATACATAGATAGATATATGGAAGCAGCATGCTTGGGCTGGCATGGCACTCTAATTAATTACCATCGAAGTGGAAGTGAAAATAGACATTCAATCTAAATTGGCATATAACTGAGAGGCAATGACAAATTGCAGACAGATCTAACCAAAATGGAATGATATTATGCGCAATATTTGGTGTTGGTATATTATAGTGGTTGTTTTTATGTCAAATTTTTGTTATGATTTATTCATTAAATTCACGAATACCTTCACAGCAGCAGGGCGAATATCATCTTGTTCCACCCAAAATATAGCGTGAAAGATTTATTTTAATAATTCTTTTTTTTTTTTTTTTGTGGAAATTAATCAGCCGGCTGAGAAAATGAAAAGACCTTTATTATATGTATAGTCTCCAGACTTTATAATTTAATTAGGTTTTTAACAAATACATTCATGGGCTTAATTAGTTCAATTAGAAACTTGAAGAAAAAAAAATAAATTATGTTATTTTACTTCTAAGAACTTTTAAATTAAAATTAATGAAAGTCCATTGTTGTTAGCTATATAAAATTATAGAACCAAAAATAAATAGCCTGTGTGAATAATATAGTGCGGTGAAGTTGGAGATCATGTCGCTAAACAAAAAAAGGGCAAAGCGATTTTTCTTCTTTTTTTTCCTTCAAAGTTCAAACATTTTTTTATAAGACGAATGATAAATGCGAAAAAAATTCTTTTCATATAGTTCAAGTCTATGAAGTGGTTAATAATTGCAGTATGTAATTAAGGTATTGTTTTTTATTGAAAAATTTCTGTTATGCCCTTCGTAATTCCTTTCCTTTACAACTTGTTCAAAGAACTGCATTTAACTATTCATTCAATTTTTTAATTGAATGGATAAATGAATAAGCATTCTCTTAAAAATCTAAGGCCTCGAAGAAAAAAGTTTCTAGAGCTTTTTTGACGTTTTCTTTTAATTTCCTATAAAATCTCTTGTACTTTTCACACGAGCAGGGCAGGCCTCAGCCAAACTTGCGCCCTGTGCAAGATTTGTAGAAAGCGCCCCTTTTTTATATTTGCACACATATATACACTGATACACGACTTTTCCACATTACTCCGAGCAAAAGAAGAGATAAAAACTGCTCTTGTCTTCATCTGACACGATAGATATGAGGATTTCTGTGAAGAAAAGTAAAGTACCCTTTCATCAGTTAACGACTTTTATCATACATTCAGCTGAGCATTAAAAGTGTCTGAATTCAAACAAATTCCCTTAGACAAAATAAAAGTCACAATCATTGACTATAGTTTGCGTCTTAGAGACGCATTTTGGAAATGAGGTCACTTGAACTTTTAGTTGAATTATATTCAGTCGCTCCAACTAAGTAGAAAAATTTTTCTAATTTAGAAATGAAGGAGGTGGTGATTAAGCAGCCCCCAATTCCCTATAGTAATTACACTACTAAATTTTCATCATAATTTTCATCGAAAATATTAAGCTGATCAATAAGCAAGTAACACTCATTTAGTGATTTCTTTGTTGAATATTCATCATATTTTTCATTCATTCATTCATTCACTGGTGAATAAGAAACTTCCAAGGAAGTGGCTAGTGATTTAGTTGTGGAATTTTCATCGAAAAAGTGGCATGTGCACCCCGTCATTGACTTGACCATATTATACTCCTTAATGTACTCTCATAAAAGAAAAGGGTGCGGTTTCATTTCCTCAAGGAAAAAGCAGGTTGTTCACCATTGAATTTTTAGAAACTTCGAAAACATTTTTTTGTTGTTTTAAAACACGGTGTATAGGTAATACAAAACCATACACGTTCTAGCCCACATGCTTCAGTATGAATAAGTTTTTTTCTTTGTCATATTTTCCCATGTTAATTTTGGGAGTGTGTAATTAGAAAAAAAAAAACTTGCACAGATGAGGTGGCGTGAAACTTTTTTGTGTTGAGATTAAAAAATTTTTTTTTTGAACAGGGTGGAATATTTTGAGAGGTAAGTAAGATTGAACTTGCATAGGTCTAGTGGGATCTTTAATTTTACGATATTTTGAGTTAAATTCTCCTTGAATGCAACAATGAAAGTGATGTTAGTTAGTTGTGATGGATGATATTTTAGGATTGTTTGAACAAGTTTTGTGGTTAAAATGCAATTGGGAGTACATTTTTGTTTGCGCAAGATCAGATAACATTTTCATGCTCCTGGTAATGCGCTCCCAGAATTTTGCGCCTTGTGCATTTGCACATCTTGCACATATGGTTGGTCCGGCCCTGCACACGAGGAAACAAAATCGTAAAGTATCTTGGTTGGGTCTAACATCTTAATCTAGAAAACACAAATTTCGAAAGACATAAACTCGACTTAGAAAAATCGAACGCAACAAATAATGATAAAAAAATTATCGAAAATCAAAATCAAAAATGACAAAAATCTCTTCTTACTTGAATAAAGAACGATCTGGAATGAAGAAAGTTGTAAATTTAATTTTAATTAGTGAATGTGAAAAGTATTGTGTTGGAAAAGTTTGTGGACAAGTCCTTTTTCGTTGTGAAGAAAACATCCGACAGTAACTTGGTGACAGTTTTAAGAGAGGGCGACATCGTGTTAGAATTTTAGAAGTGGATGAACTGTGGAGTGTTTTTCCCGGAACCCGAACTGCATATCTGGGATTGTGCCGGTTGTCGCTGCAGAATGAAATCAACCGTCCGAGTATAAGCTCTTCAAGTGTCTTGCTCATGATGCACAAAAGGGAGATGGGCCTGTATCTAGAGACGTCTTTGTTGTTGTTATTCTTAGGTATAACCACCATTTTTGCTATTTTCCATTTGTTCGGAAAATATTAGTTGTTAACGCAGTTGTCCATGATAATTGCTAGTAAAAACATCACCGACTTAGGCAGTCTCTCTGGGCCGAAGTTGGAAATATTGTCTGGTCCAGTAGACTTCTTTGAATGGCTTCTTTGAATTATTTCTCGGATTTGATCTGGAAAAGTAAAATCCCGGTGGTCACTTGGTAAGCGAGCGAATATTCAAATACCTTTTTAATGTGCAACACGTAAAATCGTATTATAATATTAAAAAAAAGAAGAAAGGTACAATGCTTAGTGATCAAGACTGTTAAGACGAAGGTTTGATTCCCAGCCCATGCCACCTACAATAAAAACAAAATGTTGTTCACGGGTAGCTTCCTTTTGATAACTGACAAATTCTCAAGAGTATAATATCTATAGCCTTCGAATCAGAGATTATGAATTATAAAGATTGGAATCTTTCGTACGTTCCATCCCCCAAAACCCTTTTGTTTACATTATTCTTTTTGTAATTTCATCTCGTGTCGATGAATAGATGTGGATTGCAACAACAATTTATGCAGTGGTGAATTCATATTTTTGCACTAGTGTGCGTTAAAACATGGAAACTAGTGCAAAAATATGAATTCACCACCATCCGCCATTTTGTTTAGCTTGTAGGCAAATCAGAATGACAGCCGAGGATTCCAATCTTTATAATTCATAATCTCTACTTCGAATTCGACAAACAAATTGTAAGTCCTCTCTATTTCTGCCAATAACACGAAAGCATGAGTAGTTGAGAGTTTGAAGTCACTATAGGCCCTGATTCGATAGGAACTGTCGGTCCACCAAATTTAATTATTTCTAATGTTTAAATTAAAAAGTTTTTGCCTCAACTTTCTAAAACTGTCAGTTGGTTAAGGATGATCTCAATTGCTGATACATGCTGCAGGGAAAATTCTCATTGCTCTATAGTACACATTCGTGTACTTATTTATTGTAGTCATTTCCTATCTGTGACTAGTTCGGTTGTTTAAATGATGATAATGATGTTACATATTATGTAATAATGGGTCTTTCATCAAAATAAGTTTCCATTTGAGGTGATGTTGTAAAATCCCGTGATTTACCTATAAAGTTTCTTGTATACCATTAGTGGTATTCCCAACGGTTATTTCGACATGTTTGTTTCAGAGTAGTTCACCCATATGAATTAAACATCTATAGTTATATGTTTTACCTCTCTGTTGATATCGATTACTTCACTTCCAACCGTATAAACATATATAGGTTTCCTGCTTGGGAGAAGAAGACGAGTTCCTTGGTAGATGGTATCACCTATATATATAAAGTTATCATGGTTAGATTTAATGTTTAATCCTGTTGATATAGACTCCATTTTCTAGTCAGTTGTTGGATTATGTTACAGAGAGCTTTTGCGAATTTCCTCAAGATTGTTAAAACAATGTCATCAGCGAAGCTGTCTCAGAGCGTATATATGCCTTGAGAAATAACACTTTATCCATTACAAGATTCAAAATTAAGGGTGGTAGAATATAGAAACCCTAACTAAGGAAAGTATCTTGTTTTGATGAATCTTTGAATACTTTTCCTTTCTTAAGCTACGATTAGACGGTCAACGCAAATGGTCAACGCTTTGACTCTCTGACGTTAAAATGTCGTCAAATTTTGTCCTAAAGTAATCAAGGCGTGTGACGCAAAACACTGTCAATGCGTTGACATGAATTTTGGGGTCAATGCATTGACTATTTTGTGTGACCCCTGTCAACGCAAAATCCCTTTTTTCAGGAGTACAAAATTAGTAAAATCTCATAAATTATTGTTTTTTTTAGAAGTTTCTTAATCCATCGACATCGTAGCCATCCTTCAATAGAATTCGACAATTTATATCTTGCAAGATAGGAAACAAACTATATTTGGACGCATATTGAATATTTCGCTCCAACTGTCTTCCAAAATACCTCAAAAAGCCTTTTTCCGGAGCAAAAAATTTAATCTAAAAATTTCAATTTTTATTTGGTGGGTTTTTTAATCTATCAACATAGAGCCATTCTTCCACTGAATTTGACAGTTTATAGCTTGATTGATCTAATATTTTAACGTTATTTGATCGGCAACGCGTAAAATTGCTGATTTTTGCTCGTGTCAACTCACAATCAAAGTTCGAAGTTTTCGAATGTGGTCGAGTCGTTTGATCGTCATAGTTTAACATGCCAACGTGTTGACACCAATGTTAAAAAAAGCGTAGAACACAGACAACACGTCAATGCATTTTGGGATAACATTGACCGACTGCATGTCACTCGTGTGAACGTCAACTTTTCATGCATTCACACGGTCTACGTTTACAGTAAAATGAAGATATTTTTTTGTGACCATTGACCATTTACGTTGACCATCTAATCATAGCTTTAAGCCTAACATTTCTCTTATGCAAGTGATTGGATTATGTAGTGATGGGTAGGCCGATTTCTTTACTTAAAATTTCGGCAATTCTTTCTTGAGCTCCAAAACAGTGAAATAATACATAAGAAAGAATTTCTCGTAGTCGCATAAAAAGTTCAAAAAAAGGAAAATAAAGATGCGACATGGTGACGAGAAATGCTTTATTATGCTTATTATGTATAATTTCAGTGTTTTAAGTTAATCATTATGGGAGGAAAACTACCAAGAGATCTCGTCAGGTCCACGTCTCCTTTTAACGTCGCATTCTGAATCAGGCATCACATCATTTACGACTACACTTAGTGGCCAGTTATAGCTTTCATTGAAACTCTTCATTTGAAAATTTTAATTTCTTATTTTGAAAGAAAAATCAGGAAATATTTTGATGCCAGTAAAAAGCTGATAACTCAATTATTATTTCTATATCATTTTGGCCCTACCTTTCACATAAAACGATTTCTAAGATTTCAATGATCAATGATAAGGTTCATTGAAATAAAGAAATTCATTTCCTGCGATAGACTGGGCCAAAATGAAATATTTTTTTTGACTAGAAATAATAATTGAGTTTTCAGCTTTTTACTGGCATCAAAATATTTACCGATTTTGCTTTCAAAATAAGAAATTAAAATGTTCAATGAAGAGTTTCAATGAAAGCTATAACTGGGCCCTTAAGCATAGGATATGCAGCATGAAACGAAACGAAAATTTCCATACAAAAATTGAAACAACGAAATCATAAACTAAAAAATTCGTTTGCATTTTTGTTCTGCCCGCAGGGGATTTATTGTTGTTATTTAACATGTAAATTGTTTAGCACAGACACGTCGTATTTTCATCCAATTCCTCTCGGGCTGGCAAACATGAAACAAATATACGCCTTATGTTATTTAGTACAATGCATAAATCAAAACCTTACATCTTCAATGTTTAATTAATGATTTTAAAGCCTTTTGAAATTTAAGAACAACTATGTGGTTTTTTTTTTTTGTATTCTATAACAATAATTCCATTATAAACTAATTAAAATTAAATACTTAATTATTCATTTGTTTTGTAATATATATATCTACTTCAATCTAACAAAGTAGCTACAAAGCCCAATATTTTGCCCATTGTGAGGTTATTTAAACAATCGAAATAAATTTACCCAAACGTAAAATTATCTGAAATTTTCCATCAATATATGTAGGTATGTAATTATGTTATAATGAGTTTCATATAATTGGCTATTAGTATATAGTTATAGAGAATTTGCCTAATATTGTTTAAGCATCCTTATAAAAAGAGATGTATGAATGTATGTTAAATTCGAAATAAAGGTTAGCGAATTTTAATTTAATAATTTGAATTCGGTACTAATTTGGTTAGAAATGTTACCTATATGTACCTAGTCATATGTACAATGTACATACACATACATTTACATTAAACTGAATTTACATTATATTCGTAGAAAATTTATATAAGAGCTTCAGTTAAAAGTTATAGATATTGTTAAAAGGTGAGCAGGACCGCCCAAATTTCGAATACCTACATACCTAGTAGTCTGTTTAGTTTAAACTGGAGATCTTGTTATTTTACCGCGATCACGGAAGTTCAGTTTTTAGATTAAAAAAAAATAATTTTTACCAGATAGAACGTAGACTTGTTCCATTTTTAAAGAAAATCTATCCCCATCTGCGACCCTAAATCTCGCTGCACTAAAAATACTTAAGGCCGTGTCCGAATTGCGTTAAAATTTACTACCACTGGTTAGATTTTGACGTTTGGTTAAAATGGGATAATTTTTTTATTTTTGCTGTCCGAACTGGATTAAAATAGGATGGGTTAAATGGGATTTTTAGTTAAAATTCCCGCTAGATTATAGAAATTTCCCTAACCACAAATGTGTTTTATTTGTTCCAGAAAATAAATATTTTATACAAAATCCAGCTTGAAATGTATCAAAATAAAAATTCGACGCGAATAAAGTACAAATTTCTTAAAGTGATTTACTTTTAAAGGTTTTGCATTGATTATATCCCCAAACATTACGGAAAAAATCCTATTGTGTATTGCTTGATTATGCAGTCTGCGAACACTAGTTCACAACTGTCAACAAACTAAAAAAAAAAAACAAAATAAAACAAAACAACCAATTGGCATTAATTTTGCAAGATGAATAACAATTTGAGGAAGTATTTTATTTTAATTCTTTTATATTTTTTAAAATATCAGCGTATTATTATACGAGGACTGCAATAGCACAGCAACGACTACGCGAGGTATATGTACATGCACATATGAAAATTAAAAATGCATAATATTGATTATTTCCATTGTCCATTGTTGCACTTTTAAAAATATTTTCAAATTCAATTTTCCCTCTTTCTTGAGAAACGTCAAAATTTAACCACTGCTTTTAAATTTTAACCTGCTCTGGAGCTGCGTAATTTTTAACCCATTTTATTCACCACGCTAGTGTCAAAATTTAAGCAAACGTCCAAGTTTTAACCAACATTTTAACGCAATTCGGACACAGCCTTAATAAGTCTGAGAAATTTATAATTTATTTCCCACAAGAAAAGAACGTGTCTAAAAAATAATCACGCTTTTTTATTCCATAAAACCCTTGCTATCAAGAACATTTGTTTTACAATGCAAAATTAAAAAAAAAATTATTTTCTTGTAACAGAATGAGAGTATATCTTTCTTAAGAAAAACAAATTGTTTAAAGAAGAGATAGAAAAACTTAAAATCGAAAGGATATAAATAAAAAAAAATTATAAAGCCATGATTTTCATTGAGAATTCGATTCACATATTTATTTTATAATAAGAAAATAGATGGCGTCCACCAATTATAGTCTGGGAGGTAGCGTTAAAAAGTGATTAAGTTAAAGTTGTTCCGCATCCTGATACTCTCGGATACACTTTAACCTTCTTGGAACAGATTTACACTTATAGTGCCGATACCGATACCGTCTCGATACGATGAAATATTCTTTACAAACCAGCATCTATATTACCAGAGCTTATTCTACAAGGTCTAAAGCTGGCTACACACCGAACGGTTTTCTATATCTCTCTTGTGATTTTATGTCGTCATTAAAATTGGAATAGAACATTTGCAGAGTTCTTCAGGGTCCTTATTCCGTAAAACCAAAACGATCGAACGATATCGTTTTGGCAATAGCTGTCCCTATATATCGTTCTCTTTAGATGTGATAGAGATATGTATATAGTCAAAACGATATCGTTTGATCGTTTTCGTTTTACGGAATTAGGTCCCAGATTAAACAATGATTTTTCACTAGGGCTTAATCCTCTCGATGAACGGTGATGATATACGCAAACTTTTATCTAGTACGAGATGAACCTTCCTATACATTATGCAGCGTCACCTATTGCATATTTGGCAAACTAAAAAAATCAACTTTCAAAGAAAATTTTGTATGTATGGTATAAGGAAAAAACTTTAACATACGAAAGGTGGGTGTAGCAGTGGGTAGAATTAAAAAAAAAACACATGTCATGCTTAAGATATAAGATTCAGATTTTAATCAGAAAATTTCAACATTTTACTGACGGAAGAAGGATATCAGATTTTAGAAAAGTTGGTGTGTTATAGTAAGCCGATCTACACATTTCATTGATTTCTGTTCAAGAGAGAGATTCAAGTGGGAGGGCCGAGGGACAGATAACACACGTCATACTTTAGATCAGTTCAGTTTAAACGTTCTAAGGACTTTAAACTGACGATGTTTATGGTATGTGCTTCAGGAAACAAGGAAAAATGAAGAAGCCACAGATTTTGTTCCTTACTATAAAAATTACCGAATGGCCATGTTTGAAATTCGTGGCAAATGCACGAACACTATATAGAACGAACATCGTGTGGTCTGTATGGAACTTAAAAGCAACAGAAAGCTTTATTTAATATAATATATTTTTATTGATAATGACTTAAATAAAGTAATTTACCAAAAATCTGCTTTTATTTTTCAGTTTTTGAATTCAATGGATATTTTTATTTTTTGAATATCTTAACGACCTATCCAATTTATTTGAGCAAAACTGAGCCAAAATCCATAAAATTATCACAAGGTTGGTGCGGTTCTATTTAAAATGCATTGGGCAGCTACCACATTCTCAGCCTTGTGGAGGAAATCCTCTTAATGCAGCTTGTAGGGTAAAAGAGAAAAAAGCCCTGAAGTCGGTTCTCTAAATAATATAGGTACACTGAATCAATATTAAGATTTCGAGCAAAAATTACCAAATATCATCAAAATCAACAAGATTTGCCGTACATTTTCAGATTTCGTAATCTAGCAGATTAATGGGAAATCTTCTTGGAAAAGTATGAAAGTGAAACAAACACACTTATAATTACTCACTTTTCTCTTCAGTATAACAGTTCAGTTACAAAAAAAAGAGACGATGAAAAGAGAGTTTATTATATTTATTGAATGTATTGTAATCACGTAGCGGGATATCATTCCGTTTAGCATGGATTTTTTCAACAGACAACGAGAGAAAAAAAAGGAAATATATGCAATTGTTTTGGGAATTTTTGTTTTGGAGTTTCTATCAACACTAAAATTTGTTTGAAATGTCAAACAAAATCTAGTATATGTGTGGTGTGAATGATTCAACGAGATTTGGTAATCTTGTTGCTGAAATCCGAGTTTTTTTTGTTCGGTGTGAAAACCGTAAACACTAATTCTACCACTTTTTTAGAAAATCGAAAGCAAACATTATTTAAAAGCAATTTTGAATCAAAAAATATTTTTATTTAATTTTGCCTTCAAGTTTAAGTTGCTTTATAAAGACCCTATTTCCACTAAGAAAGTATAAGTAAAGTAAATTTAATTTTGAAGAAAATTGCCCTTCCTGCACGCCCTATAGATTTTTGTCGCTTCTTATACAAATAACCCTGATAAAGTCTAAAAAAATAGAGTAATTTATTATCGCTCACCTTGTATAAAGTTCTAAGAAAAAACTTACTGCACGCCAAATTATGTTGGACAACATTTTTTTTTTATTAACAATAGGTCTTCTACAAAAAAAATAAATAAACATTTTTAAAATCAGAATTCAAATATTAATTAAAAATAAATCATCACCACCTCCCTGACTATATAAATGATACTTGTATTGATTTTTTATTTTCTTTACTCACTCTGCCGAAAGTGCATTAGATTTGTATTCTTTTATCTGTAAACATATACCTATATCATGCAAGGCTGTGTCCTTAAAATATTAAACACAGTGCGCCCTTTTCTGAAAGGATGCATTCAATTGAAAATACATGAGTTGTGGGTGGTTTGGGAAAAATGGTGGTATTGCTGGGCGCTTTTATACCTCTACATACCTATATAAAAAGGTATATCGTATACCTATAGCTTTACACTTTTATTATATTTTGATTTTATTTTCTTTTGAATAAAAGTTAAATTATACTATATTCTCCTGACGAGACGTGCCTGGAGCCTAGATATAAACATAGGACCTACTATATAGTATACAGCGAAGTATATAGTAGGAGTCCATGGACCTGAGCTTTTATACCGTCTGCTGTTGCCCTTTTGAGTGTGTGTGTTTTTTTTTTTCTGTTCTTTTAAAATTAATTTTTAAATTAATCCTTTCGTTACTGATGATGCTGTTGCTATTTTTTACATCATCATGACGATGGATGTGGTTGTGTTTTATTTTTTATTTTTTTTTACTGAAGCAGAATGAAACGATTTTGATGAAGGCAGTCATTTAAGGCTAAGGCAGGTATAGCAAGCTGTGAATGGAGTTTATTAAGTCCAAAAATACCCACTCTTACAACTATAAACACGATACTCGTGTAAGCTAATACAAAATACACTGTATAAATATATAATATACAGTTGCAGTCAATTGTATATATGAATAGTAGGTGTGCAACTCTTCGTTAGGCGAACAAAAAGTATTAAATGCATGAGTTAGATTTTCTATTTCAGGATAAGTATATATGGATCCTAATGTTAGAATATTGCTGAATAGATAAATAGATATTTTGTACCTTTGCACTTCAGAAGAGAATTTTCTAACACGATAAATAATGAATAAGAATTCATTTGGAATTCTACAGAACCTTTTTTGCATATTTATGTCGCCCTGGAAACTTTTCACTTGCGATATACAGGTACAACATATATGGCAAGTTATAGATTCGTAAAAAAAAAATAGAACTCGGGATTTTGATCAAAGTTGACGTTACGATGATAGCGAAGTTGATAAAAGTCGGTCTCGCAATTCTGTCCGTCTGTCTGTGTTTTTGGCTGCAGCCTTAACGCGTGGGTCGATTTTCTTCAAAGTTGGTACCTTATATAGCGTTTTTGGGCATTCCCACCACAAGTTTCATTTTTTTAAGGCCAAAAATAACGGTACATACATGCCGTACAAATTTTTTTAGCAAAAAATAAAAATCTTATTTTTCTCAAAAAACGTCCCCACAACTTAAAAAAAAATTCAACAATTTTTTTTAAAAAAAAGGCGACCATTTTATAAAAAAAATTCGAAAAATGGTTAAATATGGTACCTACCTCCCATAGAAACATTATTTTGATTTTCGATTGTCTCAGAAAAAGTTCAACTGAAATTGTCAATTTTTTATGGAGAATGTTTGAAAAAGTTTTAAAAGTTTTGTATACCAAAATTACAAAAAATGTTTGTTTGGATTTTAAAAAAGTTTAAAAATATTTTTTTTAGAACTTAATAATTCGAAAATGAATGGGTCTGTCAATTTGTATTAAACTTGGCACCCAGCAGTTTTTTAACATTATCTAGCAGATTTTAATTGAAAAATATTCTTATGTGTAATAAAAAATAACGGTAGGACCTCCCATACAAATGTTTAAAAACTGGTATTGAAAATCTTATTTTTCTCAAAAACGGCTCCTGCGATTTTGATTAAAATTTTTGTGTGAACATCTGTTCGATCTATCAGATTATTGAAAAAAAAAAATATCTATCGTTTAAAAATAGAACCATTTTTTTGATCTTCGACTATCTCATTATCAGTTGATCTGATTTTAATGAATTTTTTTTTTGCACAAAAGCTTCAAATAAGTTCTAATAATATTGCATACCACAATTTTCAAAAGAATAAATTATTGATTTTCTAAAAATTCTTAAAATTATTTTCTGAAAATTCCATATGATATTTTTTTAAAATTAATTTTTAATCTTTTGTAATATTAAGGGCCAGTTTCACAGTGAAGTAAGTGTCACTTAAGTGCCAAATATGGAAAACTAATTCCCAATTTCACAGTTTATCGGAATAAGTGACACTTAAGTCACCCATGTTGGCCACTTAAGTTCCACTTACTCAGGTACTAAAACTGCGGCTTTAGTGCCAAAATGGGTAGATTAAGAGCCACTTATTTTATTAAGTGTGCACTGTGAAACTGGCCCTAAAACTTTAAAAACACAGTGTGATCGCACATAAGAGCAAGTTCGTGCGACACAGTCGTGCACCAATTTTTTTTCTGCCGCCCTTAAAATTTGTTACTCAGCATTAAAAAATAAAATGTTGTCAAGTGCCGCAGCCAACAAATAATGATTACAAACCTTAATTTGTTAGTACTCCGAGTTCTACAGCCCTCCGAGTTTAATACAGCACTATGATAAGCTATATACAACTTGTTGGCTAGTTTATGAGACTCATATCATTTGATCCATTAGGAGGATTGTCCACCTACATGTTTGGATTTTACCATTCATGTGCTGAAACTTTATACAGCCTTGTTGAAAATTTGCACCTTCAAAAATTTGCCGCCTTCTAAAATTTGCCACCCAGGACTTAAATCCCTTCAGTCTCTATGGTAAAAATGGCCCTGGTGTTCTATATTAATTTTGAAATTTTCAACTAAGATCTTATTAAATTTGAAAAAAAGAGAAAAAAAAACGAACTATAAAAATATTTAAGACTTAATTCAGATTCATCATTTAAAAATAAAATTAAATTGTTTTCATCTGTTACATTCCTTTAAGGAAATACAAATCAAAGGTACGGATATCTACATTTGTATTTTATTTAAAAAAACATTGGTACATATATATGAATAATTTTCATAGATACATAAGTCTATAGAAATTTGAAACGTAAAGAATGAAAAAAAAAAATCTAAATAATAAACCTTTTGGATGGGTTCCTCCTTTTTTTTTTTTAAATATAATCCCTCACCGGTTGGTTATCTATATACGAAGTCAGTGTGAAATAATCTCCAGAGAAAGATAACGTCATTTTGATCCTGAAACTATAATTCATTTTAAATGTAGATATAGTAGGTATGGATGAAAAGCTGAAGACATAAGGTTGCTGAATGGAATTTTGTCAAGATGGATGATTTTAAAGGTAACCATTTTGGGCTTCGTTTCTTATTTTTTATCTAAGAAAAATATATGAATGATAAAGTGAAAAACTGGGTTGCATGTTGTTGCTCCTACTGACTGCTTGTTACCATTGGGCCTAACACAAAATCAAAATGATATTGGGCCATTTCAGTAATCCACCTAGTCATCCAGAGCTGACTGAAAGCTTCACCAACACAGAAAAAGTAGCTGATCTAATCTACCTAAGAAAGAAATCATTCGGATCAGACATGATTTCCAACTACATCATAAAGAAGTTTCCCCAAGTCACGGTGCTATTTTTCACGATCCTGTTCAACAACTGCTATGACAATTGATATTTTCCGAAAAGCGATGGAATACAGAGAAAATAGTAAAATAGCCGATACCGAAGAAAGTCGATAACCAACACCAGCAAAATCTTTGAAGGACTTATTCTTCGGAGGCTGAAGGCGTTCTGCACCATTAACAACATCTTCCCCGATAATATGCAGTTTGGATTTCGGGAGAAACATTCAACTTAATATCCACTCATGAGTTTCCACAATGACCCTCAATATCTATCAGGTTGTTATTGGATGTTTCGTGGATATAGAGAAAGCTTTAGACAGCATCTGGATACGAGGACTAGTACACATAAGCTATCAGCGAACCATTTTCAACTTTTCGCAGGTTTACTAATCAAAATAATTTTAAGTTTTCTTCATTACAAGTTCGTTCTTCGTCCAGATTGAAAACAGCCAGTCAGGAACCAAAAGCATCAGATCAGGAGTTGCCCATCAAGGATCAAAACTGGGACCGTACCTCTACAACATCTTCAAGATCTTCAAGTCGGATCTCAACCTCAACCCAAACAACGCTTCGAATCTGCTATATGCGGACAATTCACCAATATATACGCCAAATTCACGTCACCAGTCATTGCACCCCAAAGAGTAGAGGAGCACGTTACATGCCTGTGGGAAGTCTACACAAAATGGGGCTTCAAAGTTAACTTTGCCAAATCCGAGTTTATTTGCTTCATGAGATTCGCGTGACAGCCAAACACACCTTCAGCCGCAGCATTTCCTCAATCTGCCCGGCGCGGTTCGACGGATCGCAGCTGACAACGAAACCTTGTTTTAAATATCATGGGTATATCAACTTCGAGAAGAGGTAACGTTTCAACTCCCACGTAACAGCATCCACCATTTAATGCAGAAAAGGACTGGACTCAGTCAGAAGAAAAAGTTTTCTTCTCTATAACCAACTTCTCAGACCGATCATCATATACAGTAAAACCAGCTTAAGAGAACCGATAAAATGTCACAGTCTATCTTTCAATTAAGTGGGTTTTTAACTTAAACGAATCCCGCTGAAGTGGAAAAAAATTCTTTAAATGGAAAAAAATTCACCTGAGCGGATTTAAAAAACTCCACTAAGCGGAAATTTTAAGCTAAAAAATTGAATTTATCTTTTGGAGTTTCCTAGAAAAATATAACATAGGTACCAGAAATTCAAATGTCATTTTAGTGGTGAAAAATAAAAAGAATAAAAATAAGAAAGCGTTCAGCAAATTTTTTGTTATGTTCGATTCAATTTTTGTCCACTTAAGAGAGCTTTTTGATATGAACAATATAAAATTTAACCGAAAATATGTTTCAGGTATCCGGATTTTCTCTCTTAAGCAAGATTCGCTTGAGCTGAGTGTTTTATAGGTAATTGGTCCACAAATACTCGGGGATGAAAAAAGTGTTTCAGATAAGCGGGGTTTTCCCTCAAGCGGGTTTCTCTTAAGCGGGTGTTACTGTACTGTTTTCTTGCCTAATTTACTGTTTCCAATTAACCAGCATGAGTAAGCTTGGGTTGTTTGATAAGATTTGCACGGGCAGCGTAACTTCAATCGGAGTAAATTTACTTCAATTTAAAAAAATACATACAAATCTACTCCGTCACTCCGCTTTTTTTTTAATTCTATTCCTTCTCTTCCACAGTTTTTTATCCAGTCACATGAAACGAAATGACAGTAGGTACCTACTGTGATATTCAATTTTCTAACCAACTCTGACTTTGGAAGCTTGGATATAAAATTCTATTCTGTTCTGAAACGAATATATAGAATTTAAGTAATTTTTGCTAAAAAAATATTAATTTTCGTTAAAAATACTTGGTATTATTTGTAAACGTTAAATCTAACTTTAGACAACTGTCCAACTTTGGAAAATGTGTTCAAAAACCTTGTTTATTGTTGTCTTATAGCTGCCTAAGTTAGACACAAGAGTAGATTGTCTTAAACGTGAATAATGAGATATTTATTTTTATTAAACAAAGCATATTTCCACCAATTTGAAAATAGTTAGACATTGTCTAAGTAGACAAAAATCTAATACCTAAATACGACTTTTTCAATTCTACTCCGGAAATTTTTGATTTAATTCACTTGTTTTACAAATCTGGTCCAAAATTTTACTAAGGATGATAAATATTCTTTTACATCGTAGTTAGTGCCCTAAAATTTTAAGCCAATATATTAAAAAGTGATTTTTACCCTATTTTTCACTTAAAGTTAGGTTAGGTAAATATCTAGCTAGGTATATATGTAGGTACAGTTGTATGGAATTTAAAGGAAAACAAAACGGAGAACATCTTCTCAATGTTGGTGGTTTCTTGTACACTTTAACCAATAGAATTCTTCTGCCCGCACATAAAAACGACCTTTTGAATAAATTTGTTTTCAAGTTTAGTGCTAAAAAAACCGAAATAAACAAGGAGTCTGGTTTTTTAGAAATAAAAAAAAAACACTACAGCAACTACACGCAATCCACAGGGTGTTCAGTGCAGTTGCATTCAAAACTACTCATTGAAGAGTGAAATAAAACTCGATCAATTTTTTTTCAAACACGCAGAAAAAAAAAATAATTTCAAACCAAAAGCGTTTTTCGGTGGATTTATAAAAAAATGTGTTAAATATAACGTAGTGAAGTGTAAAAATTACATAGTTCACTATGTTAATTTTAGCGTAGTCGACTCGATTAAAATAAAGTGTTTAAAATAAAAACGTGAAAATGTTATAGTAATGGAGAAAAATGGTTAGGATTCGCAATTTTGAAAATCGTTTATTTTAAACGAGTAGCTTGCTTAAATCAAACAATTATATTTACATTATTTTAACACATCTTTGAATAGATTGGTATGAGCGATTTAATATGTATATCATTATAACTAACTTAATTGGTTATTGAAACTGATCAAACTTACCCAGAAGTAGTTTAATACAATTTAATAAACTTTGTTTATATTAACCATGTTTGTTATTTAACTTAACCGAGTTTAACGTTGTTTTTAACCGATCATTTTTCTGCGTAAAATATTGAGTTTTCAAGAAAAAAAGTTGAAAATTAAAAAAAAAAATTTTTGTAAATTTTGGTATATTATGTGTATTCTTTAGACATAAAAAATATATGTTCCATAAATTGATAAATTAATCGATTGAACCGTTTTCGAGAAAAAAAAACATTACTTAAATCTCACTAAAAAATAAATCTTTAAATCTTTATTTCGAAACACCCGCTATTTTGTATTATTTCACACCACTTTTTGCATCATGAAAAGTCGGCTGTAGTCATGCTTAAATAATATAAAAGCATCAAATGTGGTGACGGAAAAGATCGTCTTCAGCCTTTCTCCCATGCTCAGGAATATTTTCCCTTGCCCTTTTGTTTTTTTTTTTTTTTTTTTGTGACTCAACAATTCAATATCATCACAGAGGAATCCCATGGAGACATTATTCTGCCAAAATGTGGCTAGAAAATCTGTGTAAAAGCTTACCTAGCTTTTTCTTCGTGCAAAATGGCTCCACTATACCTACATACTATATATGTATAGGTAGGTTAGGTATGCATACTTAAAATAAGGCTAAAACAACAGAAGTGATTGCAGACTTGTACCAAGTCCCAGAGTGTACATCGACCCTATTATTATTTTATATACCTACCTTACCTATATGATGTGAGGTAGAACACGGGTAAGAAAGGATTCTGTCTTCCGTTTGGGGCAACGATTATGCAATAGAGCATATAATGACTATATGTATGAAGGTACGTAGTTTGTATATGAATGTGGTGCCTATAGTCCCTTTGCGGAAGTAATATACAAGAGGGCATGGCTTATAGCAGTGGGCGCATAATTTTGCATTTACTTAATTCGATGGCGGAATAAACCGCGCATGAGGGTAAATAATTTCTATAATTACTTACCTGATGGTACGTACACCTGCTGACATCTTTAACTAGGCAGAGACATTTACCACCACCGCGTCGCCGATGCCGCCAGTCGTGTCGCGCCGTAATGATATTTTTCATCCTGTGTGATGCTGTGTGGTTCTTCTGATGATTACGTGCCATTATGAGTAGGTGGTGCTGTTTTTTATTTTGCACTTTTGGTAACTACAGTACCTACTTCGAAATGCAAAGTAATCAAGGAATATTTTTTGTTTGAGAAAATCGTAATTTTATATGAAATTAACTTTGACGAATATACAAAGAGCTGGCTTTTAGTAAAATGAGTTTGAATTGTTTTTTTTTTTTTGGTATTGTGGTGTAGATTTCCAGGATTTTATCGTTTGCAGAGTAAACACATCGATCCTTATATTATAAAGTCTGTTAAATAAATGCTCCTTTTTTATTTTAATCATGAAGAGTAGATATGTTGGAAAAATATTTTTTTTAATTTTTACTGCGGATATTTAACTATGAAGTTTTTAAAGAAATTATTGTAAAAGTTAAATAGAAGAAATGATTACAAATTGTTCATTAGTTTTTTTTTAGAATCCAATAATTCTCAAAATTTTATTAAATTTCCGAAACTAAAGATGTGGTTAAAGTAAGCCTTGAGCCATGTTAGTGTTACCGCAGTCAAAATTATTTATGAATCGCTCTCCGAATAAAAAAAGAGTATTTTTTTTTAAACAAATAAATACTTTAATTGTAGCATTTTTTTTTAATTTAAGATTTTAAAAATTGTAATTTATTTTTTATAAAAAAAAATTAACATTGAAAAAAATGTGTCCTTTATAAGCAAAATATATATCGCCCATTCCCAACGAAAAAATAGAATCATTCGGGATACAAATTGTATCCCAGTGGTAACTCTGGTACTATTAAGTACATGATAGCGTGTTTTATTGCAAGCCCGGGGGAATTGATTGAAAAAACGACAGCGGGGATTAGCGACCCCATGACAGTAAAAAACATGGAGTTTTCATACAAACTATCGATAACATGTATGCAATTCATGCCGGTAACACAGTTTTTCTGTGCGCTTAAGTAAAGCCCCGAGAATTCTCCGGGATTAGTTGTTGTTGCATTTAACATGTTAATTGTTTAGCACCGACGTCGTCTTTTCATCCAATTTCCCCCCGGCTTGCAAAAAACACGATTGATATTCTTTCTTTAACCGCATTTAACGAATAAAAATAATTAGATATATAAATTAACTTAATATTTAGAAGTTGTTTTGACACCATCGCGCTGTACATTGTACAGATCTTTAACAAATCTTAATTTACGAGAACAAAATTTGAAAAAATATTTTTTTTTTATATTATAGGTATTATATACCTACATAAAATTGTGTAAACATTTCGAAAAAAAATTGCTACGCCGTGCCGTTATTTATTATTTATTAATGCGGAGTTAAAAAATTAAATTTTGACAAAAAAAATCATTGATTTGACAATTTTTAAAATATAGAATTTTCAAAAAATAAAAAAAAAAGTTAGATCGTACCTACTTATACTTATAAGTACACATAGAAATAGCAGTTTTTACTAAAAGCATTTTTATAATTTTTTCCTTGCTAATATAAACAAATGTTGAAAATTTCATCCAAATCGTTCTAGGCGTTTCCGAGAAGGAAAGAAGAAGAACAAGGATATAAGGAAAATGGAGGTAAAAGTGGGTGTGCCCGCCTAACTTTTTTTCTGCAAGAGTTTCGAATACGAAAACTGAGATTTAAGTTCTTTAATATCACCAGAACCACCCTGCAAAATTTCAGCCTGCCTCTAATTTTTTCTATTTGCTCCATACAAAAATCTCTAGATTTCCTGGAGTACTGCCCCTTTTAGATGAGATAAAAAAAAAATCATATTTCTCCTGTAAAAATAAGTCCATTCGCAATTCTCTTATTTTAGCTACTGTGAATTAATTCCTATATAATGTACATAATATAAAATGCCCGAAAAAATATTGCGAAATGAATATACAGTAGAATCACAGAAAGCTGAACGGTTCTATAAGATGAACAGCTTGGAAAGATGAACGAAATATTTTCCCTTTTTTAGTGTTCTAAAAGATTTGAAATTGGTTGAAATTTTGTACTCGAAAAGATTAACACCTTATATTCCCAACATAATTGTTTACTTTTTCTTTGCCTTAAGTTCCTCTTGAACATACTTTTGGGCGTGTTTTAACTTGTAATGTAAATAATAATTAATTGTTTTTATTTATAACTATATCTTCTTCCTCAACCGAATATTGATACTCTAAAAGATGAACAATTTGAGAAGATGTTAACGGGACCTGTTCATCTTTTCGAGATTCTACTGTACATACTTATGTAGCTCTTATTCTGAATGAAAATAAAACGAAATGAAAAATTCAGAATATAAATCCCGAAAGTATGAATATAAGCATTGCAACCTCTTTAAGTTTACCAATATACTAAGTACCTATCACCTCCTCTTAATTAAAATTTTCTTTAATAATAATGAAAATAATTGCAACAGTTTATTCACTTCTTTCTTTCTTCCATTATTATTCTACACTTAGGCGAGAAGGTTAAGGGTTCACAGATATCGATTATATATTTTTTTTTTTTTAATTTGTCAAATCAACTTGGGAAACAAATAAAATTGAAAAGGGAATGCCGATCAATTAAGGTGTAAATCAGACTATAGGTATATGTAGTATCGTCTATAACAAGACTCTAAAAGGTTTCCGATTTGTTAAACTAGAAACAGAAACCAAGTGTAGAATACAAATTGATTCTAGCTACCCCCGTAGCGAAGACAAGCTGTTTCTAATCAATTTACCATCTCATGATGGCTATATAGGAAATTCTCATTTAAGTTTTTTTTTTTTTTAATGGTAGTGTGTATCTGTGTGTGTATTGTGTTTGAAGGTTGCAAACGTTAATAAGTCTGCCGGCTATTTTTTGTGTTGTTTTTCTTAAAGTACAGTTCGTGTCTTTGCATTTTTAAATTTCCAGAAAAAATTTTTGAAATAGGTCCAGGTGTAGATGATGTTAATAGAAAATAGATGTTTGTTTTAATTTTCCATACCTATGTTAAAGGGAATTAAACGTGGTGAGAGTGAGAGAGAGAAAGAAAGAAAGAGAGAGATGAATTAGAATCTTTAAAAAGGAGATCAATTCAATTTAGGAAGTGTTAAGTGGGTTCACTTAGTTAATTTAATGAACTGCAAATATCTAAGTGATTGAACGTTATGTAACTGCGCAAATCCCAAATTGAGGACAATCCTAGAATTTACCACTAAATGTGGAAAATATTTGGGTGTCTCAAGGTTATCCTATATCAGCATATAGAGGACATTAACCAGGGTATATATTCTGGTGTTTTGAAGGCTCACAAGTAACAAGTTATTGTAAGGTTGTTGTGATTCGACATACATTTTCGGTATCCTCAAAAAATCCTCACAATAAACTATACAAAAAAAACTCACCACAGCAAGGTGAATTTTTTATTTGATGGTTAAGTTCTGAATTTTTGTTGAACAGGACCATAATATATTTTCGTGGTTATGAAATGTCAAACTTGTGAGTTGTGAGATATTAAAAAAAGATTACAATTTCAATAGTTCTTGTGACACTCACAAGTAGTGATGGTGCTACCAGATTTTGAAAACCTCACATAATCAATTTTATAACTCATCTTGTGAGTATGTTGTTACTTGTGAGGTTAAAGGTGTGAGCGTTGCCAGAATAGGGCTGTTAGCCCACGTTGTTTCATCTCAGAACTGTAAGATAAATTGATAAAATTCCGGAACTTTTTTTTTTCTGAGTTACATATGTGTATTATCATCGTAATAATTCATGGCATTTAAAAACTCAACTTCATTGTATAAATCAAAAGTTATCATAAGGAGTTTATTTTTATAAAGAGCAATACATTTAGAACCAACATGTTTGATGCTAATGAGACTCTAAAGATTTATCTTCAGATAATGCCCATTGTATAAATTGTCGCCGTTCGACCCCGTCATAATCCTTAATCCTTTATAATAGAGATTGTCAATGCTGTGACCTATGATATTTCAAGTGCAATTGCTAATTAAATAAATAGTTTAAGCTAATTATAAAGAACAAAAAACAAACTTTCAAGTTAAATCCATGTACCTACCGCACTATCATCACTCGTCCGCCAGCAGCAGTGCCACTCCTCACCCACTGCTAAATACATATAGAAAAATATGCGAGGACTTTTATCAGATAAGCCTCTTCAACTTGGACGCAACAACCAAACTGTTGGAATAACTTCACCTATTAGGAATTCAACCCTTGCGTTTATCTTCCATTTATACCAACATTCAATTATTCCAGCTGTGTCGCAAAAAAAAAAAAAAAAAAAAAAAAAAAAAAAAAAAAAAAAAAATAGGAAAATAAAGGAATGGAATGGAAAAAGACATATCTGAAATAAATCCTGCGGATATCTCTATTTCTTTATCTAATTTGCGTTCGTTGTTGTTTTTTTTGTTTGTTTTTTTCTTTTTTGCTATTCTTAATTAACGTTGCAGGCAGAGGCACTTACAGCAGACCCAGGAGACAATGAATATACTTTGCCTTGGAGCAAGGATATAACTCAAGGCCTTTCGTAATGTATTTATGTAATTAATCGAGGAGTATAATATAGTATCTTTGTACATACCTAACTTCTTTACTCTTTTTGTTGTATTTAATTTAAATTTATTCAACCGTTAATCCTTTTTTTTTTGTCCTTTCTTGCGACTCATCTGGAAAATGTGTCATTGTCTATAGAGTCTAGACCTTCTCAATTCATAGGCCATGCAGTGTTTGTCATTTTTAATTCTTGAATAATTTATTCAACTCCTGGAGAAATTTGTTGGTGTTTTTTTTTTTTATTTTTTTATTTATTTATGAGGACATGGGTATAAATAATTTCATCCTTTTTGAATCCTCTTTGAAAACAAAATTGTTGAATTGATGAAAAGCGTGGAATTTATTTTATATAGATAGATAGATAGATGATACCAATATAACACAGTTAAAATAAAGGTTCAGGATGGTAGGTACTTGGAGGGCACGTTTCTGAACAGGTGAATTTCCTATTTTCGAGTATATAAAGTCCTCAAATAGGAAAAAGTATAATGCATGAATGAGTCCACAAAGAGGAAAATAATTATATATATATTTTTTATTTAAGCAAAACATTCTGAGTGTTTGTTTGTGGCCAGTCTGGAATTTTTTTTTTTATTTAAGAGATGAGTACCGTTTGTGAGTGCAGAAATATGTAAATGTAGGAAGGTATACCTACATATATCTGATTTTATTTAGCAGTTGCATTTTTATTTGCTATATAAATCGTTTTGAGAAATACGGATGAATTGAAACACTTCAGGGTTGAATAAATGTGAATCGAATATATGTGGATAGTATAAAAAGCAAATATGTATTTATATTAAAAAATGTTGAAAGTAATTATTGATTTTTTTTTAATTCAATTATCCAATCAAATGCTTCTGTAAAAGTTTAATTTTAAAGTATTTAATATTTCAATTGTAATAAATTGCTTAGATGGATATTTTTTAAAATATAATTTAGTTGTTATATTAATTTTTAAGTTTGTGTCGCTTGCCTTATATTTCTCCAAATTTTAATATATGTAACTTAACCTTTAATAACTGAAAGCTATATTATTCGAATATTTTTAAATAAATACTTTAAAAGAGGCAAGAATATATCGATTTGGATTGATTTTCCTGATAATTTTTGTATGCAAAGTATTTATATATTCTTATTGATTTTTGTTTGTAATTAACTAGCAATTAAATTTGTGAAGGTTGTTGCAATAAGAATAGTTTAGCTGCAGGTATTTAAAATAATATCAAAATAATTAAGATTTATTCTACTTTCCAGGCAAAAAAAAAAAAACTGTACATGCATTAAAGATTCATTTGTTGTTATATATATGAAACAACTGTAATAACACGTAATTTTCTTCGGAAAAAAAATTTAAAATACATATAAATATATACCTACCAACTATACTAAATACAAATCAATAACATCTATCACTTGTGTATTTTTAAATTTCTACTTTCTCTGTGATTTTAGTTTTTAAACTATTTTATAATCAAACAATTATTTTAAATTTTTTTTTTAAATTTTTCTTCGATAATATTAATCTATTGAACAATTTCCATTAATTTTCAATGGTTATTCACGTTTTAGCTTTCAATCACATGAAGAAATTCAAGCATTGTTGGCGTAGGTACATTTTATTTTATTTCAATTCATTTTATTTTATTTTATTTTATTTTATTTTATTTTATTTTATTCTGTTTTATTTTATTTGTAACGAAAATATTATTAGCCTCGTCAGATAAACCTTATTTTCACCGTTCAAATTTGTACTTGTCCTATAAGCAGAGGCGGATTAACCCTCAGGCAAAAAAGGCAACTGCCTAGGTCCCGCGGCTTTTAAGACAATTTTTTTGATAGGTGTATTTAAATCGCTTCTTAAATTTTTTTTAATAATAAAATAAATTTGACAATCATTGTGACTCAATTTGGTTATTGTAAACTAACAGAACACAAATAACTGAGAAATTTCTCGTTACTATTCAGAGTTGAAGTGTGTTTGAACTACGCTTCCACCCATTTGAATACCTTCATCGAGTTAAAATGGGATTTTTTTGTTTCAACGTTATAGTGGGAACACAAGAGACGAGACGCAGGGCTTTGAACTTTGCAAAGCTATAGTGTCAAAAATTATCTGGTGCGTCTTATATATCTAATGAAATAAAATGAAAATAAAACAATTCAAATCGGGTGAAATTGAATTTGTTGAAGAATAATTTAATAATTTATATTTTATACTACGTTTTCAAAACCCAAATGAGGTAGGGTAGAGCGGGGCTAGTTGGGCCACGGGGCAAGTTGGCCCACGCGAATTATTCACAAACTGAAAGTACTACAAGAAAATGATCATTTACAAACAAAGCGTGCTCTCTTACCAGCACGTGTCATAACAGTTGCAGTTGCATTGTGCCCTCAGAAGGAAAACCACACACAGATTTGTCTTTTTCGAGGGTAAAAGTAAAAAATGCCGATATGATAGTTTTTTTTTTTTCCTAGTGAAAAATCCAGGATTAAGGACTGTGGTAAAGTTTTTTTTATAAGTGAATATATTGTATTTTCATATTTTGTGAGTTAAATTGAACAGTTTTGAGTATTTTTATATTTATGACTGAATATGCTTCTCAAACCAGATGTGGGGTTAGTTGGCCCAGGGGGTTTTTGTTACATAAATAAAGTTCTGAAGAAGAAGAAGAACTGGGATATTTTTTCTTAATGTCGATCGAATCATTCGCTGAAAGATTGTCGGATGAGGAGTGGATATACAGTACCATACTTGCAGAAAGTGGGCTCATACAATTCTAAACAGTAGCCGAACATGTGTCCTTCTTCGATGCGTCAATTACAACAGCGATTACGATTCCAAAACTTATTTTAAACCTTAATATATTTCTATTATATTTATTTTTAAAGTTTTATTTAAAATTTATTTTTTAGTTTGTTTGACCGTTTTAAATAAAATTCCTCATAACATTTTGCATTTATAACATTTTTCCTTTATGAGACTTGCTTTTCCACTTTTCAGGGTTTGGTCCAACTAACCCAACACACTGGGCCAACTATAGGGGCAAGTTGACCCACTTGCACTTGATCCATTTAAGGTAGCTTTATTCTTCTGCGGTTACATATTTTTAAGATTTCATTTAGAAGCCAGAAGTTTATCCTTTCTTTTGATACCAGCTCCATAGTTGTACTATGAGTAGTTTGATAATTATGAGACTTCAAGTAAAAAGTGGGCCAACTATCCCCGGCCTACCCTACTTTAGTTACAAAATCTTAAATTATTTTTCAGGGCATCTCAATCCCACAAAAAATCATATTTCTATTTAAATGACCACGTGATTAGGTTGGAAATTATGAACACACCCGATTTGAATCCATTTTTAAAGCTTTGAAAAGCAAGTGTTGAAATTTCAAAGCCTTATAAAACTCCATAACACCTTCCTTGTGTTGTGGAACTAAAAAGCAGTTTTTCAGTGTTGGATTGAGCTTAACTTTCAGCTGTCAAATATTGATCGAAATCGAAGTGTGACAAAATCGAGGTTTCACTATCGAAATCGAAATAGTGCCACTAAAAAAATTGCTTCCTTTCAAAGTGTGGTAACTAGGTTTCCATAGATTTTTGAAAGAAATACCTATTAGGAGTTAATTCACCAAATTTGATGAGTTCGCTATAAGATATCCAAAAAATGGTCATATATATGTAATTTTAAGCTGCTGTTGCATTGAATTTCGAAATGCAGAATTTTGGAATACAGAATTTTTGGAAACCAAATTCTCGTACATACAAAATTAGAACTCTAACCCGATTGTAAACTTTGATTCTATCAAAGTAATATAAGTAAGAATAATAAGAAAAGAATTTGAAAGGAAGAATAAAAAGAAAATAAGGTCAATGACTATAAAGAAGATAAATAAATTAAAAGAAACATTGATATAGGTGTTCGATTCGGAAAAAAATGACAGGAGGAAAAAAATTACAAAAAATAAAATATTGAAACTTGTAAATGTTTCCATTGGTTTTTTTTTTCTTAAAATATTAATTTTTTCATTAATTTTCATTTTTGAAAAATCAAATTTTTTTTAGATAGGAGGGGGGCCCGAGGCTAGCATTGCCTTGGGGCCTCTACATGTCTTAATCCGGCCCTGCCTATAAGGCAAGTATTGGTTTGGTATACAGAACAAATGTCGAAGTTGTATCTAATCATAATTAAGGGCCAGTTGTGCAATAGTGGTTCAGTTGTCGGTTCAAGATTTTAACTCACCGATTTCGGCGGATTAACTAAGGTTCAACGCTGGTTCAATTATGTAATTGGTTATTATCACACACTTGAACAGTAAACCACTGTTGAAACTCAATTAATCCGCCGAAATCGGTGGATAAAAATTGCTGAACCACGGTTTAAATATTTGTACAACTGGCCCTGAGTCTACGATGATTGAGAATTCCAAAATAGTTGGTCTCGGCAAACCTTGCTTCGGCTTGTGCGACAGTTCGTCTGTGAGAAAATTGCCTTAAATTTTATTGATGTTTAGCTTTTTTACAAATTCTACGATTTTCTTATAATTTCAAAATTTGTTGTTTATAGTTCAAATAATATTGCATTAAATAATTTTTAAAATATTTTTTTTTTAAATAAAAAAAAAATAATTAAAAATCCATTTATTGTAATAGGTACTTTTGAGTTTTGTATTAAAATTTTTCTCTGTAGCTATATAAGAGCATGCGATTCAGTCGTACATGTTCTTATTTCGATAAACAGGTACTAATTAAAAAAAATGGTAATTTGTAGATTCGTGAAAAAAATCGAACTCGCGGTTAAGTATACTACACCTATTTTGACAAATAAGGTGTCAAACGAAGTGAAATTATCTTCCAACTTGACGAATTATAATTTTATTTTAAAAATGTTAATATGTAATTTGTTCGAAAACTGTATTTGTTTGTTTACGTGTGTCTTTTATTTTTATGTAATTGTGAGAATTATCTACGGGTGGGCTAGTTTTTAAATAATTCAGCAATTTTTTTTTTAACATTATAAGTTAACTATTTGTAGAAAATAAATTTTAGAAGAATGTTTATAAATGGAATCTCCCATATAGTATGTAGACCCATGGCCAATTTTGATCAATTTGTTTATGGAGAATGTTTTTCAAAATTATCAAAAAAATTTTTTGTTGAATTAAAAAAAAATAAAAATAAAATTGTTGAAAACTAAATAGTTCAAAAACGATTCGGTAGATTTTAATTGGACTTGGCACTCAGCAGTTTTAAAACTTATCTAGAAAAAATTATTCTTATAACTAAAAACAAAGGTACCTACCTAACCTACCATTACAAATGATTAAAAACCGTATAGGAAAATCTTTCCTTTTTTTGAAAAAGAATTCTAACATTTTGATTAAAATTATTTTGTAAGCTAACAAATTTAACATTAATCCAATGTTAATGGTATCTTTTATAGAACCATTTTTTTGGTTTTCGACTATCCCATTATTTGTTTATGCGATTTAAATAAAATTTTTTATACAAGAACTTCTAATTAATTTAAAAAATAATGCATATATTAATAATTAAGACTAAAACAAATTTTGGATTAAAAAAAAAGTATTTTATGAAAATTCGATATTCCGAAAATGGGTAGATGATTTTTTTTTAAATAAATTTTTAACGCCGCATATCAATAAATATTATAAAATGGCGTACCTAAACCAATTTTTTATATCTTAAAAATGTTTACAAAATTTTACATACGTATATAAAAATATATGCTCCCATAAATAAGTTTATTTGGGACCTTTATATAAGCCCCTTAAAATTGATGTTTTGTTGGAAAATTATTTATTTTAACTCGATAACTTTCAATCTTAGTCGAAAAATTTTCTATAAAATATTCTTTTAAAAGAATTTTTACATAAAAGGTGTTCATTTTAGAATCGATATAAAATTCCATGTAAAAGATAATTGAAGTTAAAATTTAATTTATAAAACAATTGAATAATTTTAAAATTCTTCCTGTGAATTTTAACCATATTCGTATTCATACATAAAGTCGGTCGTAACACCATGTTTTAATAAACTATAATTTAAGATCTATTGGATCCATAGGCGGATTAACCCTCAGGCAAAAAAGGCAACTGCCTAGAGGCCCAGCCCCGCCAAGGGCCCCACGGCTCTTGAGACAATTTTTTCGATAGGTGTATTTAAATTGCTTCTTAAATTTTTTGAAAAAATAAATTGAATTTGACAATCATTGCGACTCAATTTCGTTATTGCGAACTAACAGAACACAAATAACTGAGAAATTTCTCGTTACTATTCAGAGTTAAAGCGTGGTATATTGTAAATTTTGTAAGTTGATCCTGAGTTAACTGAAAATCAGTTTTTCAGTGTAGGATTGAGCTTAACTTTCAGCTGTCAAATATTTATCGAAATCGGTTTCCATAGATTTTTGAAAGAAATACCTATTAAGAGTTAATTCACCAAATTTGTTGAGTTAACCCGTGATTTAAATTAACTTAAAACATGTTTCAGGTCTAACTGGATAATCTCTCATTGAAAAATAGGGCCTAAGTGTTCCATGGTAGTTCACCTAAGCAACTTTAAAAGAAAAAATTTCTTCCGATTTCTTTTCTCGTGCAAAGTGAACAAGTGATTTTAGAAATCAAAAGAAAATTGAAAAAAAACTGCAGCAATTGGTTTCCTAATAAGGTATAATAAGCTAAGCTATCTAGCTATCCAAAAATTGTCATATAAAGGTAATTTTGAGCTGCTATTTCATCATTTGTCATCAGCTGTTTAGCTCTGCATTGGTATCAGAATTTTGGAAAACAAATTTTGATAGGTACATACAAAATTAGCACCCTAACCTGATTGTAAGCTTTGATTGTATCAAAGAAAACCACGATTGCCAATTTGATTACAACAATTTTTAAATTTAAAATCGCAATTGTCGAATTGAAAATTGCATTTGCTTTAGATAGAAAGAAACAATGAAATAACAAATAAAAAAAGAATGAAAGGGAGAATAAAAAGAAAATAAGGTCAATGATTAAGAAATTAAATAAATTTAAAGAAACATTTATACCAGTGTTCAAAACGGAAAAAATGACATAGGAAAAAAATTACAAAAAATAAAAAATAAAAGATTGAAACTTGGAAATGTTCCCGTTGGTTGTTTTCTTAAAATATTAATTTTGAATTGACAATTTTTTTCATCAATTTTCATTTAAGAAAAATCAATTTTTTTTTTAAGTAGGAGGGGGGACCGGAGGCTAGCATTGCCTTGGGGCCTCTACATGTCTTAATCCGGCCCTTTGGATCAATGAATACAGGTCCTTTATTTAATCAAATTTCATTCTGTATATACTTATCAAAACAGAAGTTTTTTGAATAATTGATTTAAAATAGCTTTTAACGGCCTTAAGTCCTTCAAAAATTAACGTTTCGTCCCGGTGATCTCACTTGGACTCATCAGTTGGCTATAGTTTGGGCATTTGTCAATTGAATTATTCGACTTCAAATAGTGTAATGACAAACCAAAACAATAAAAATAAATGTCATAAAATTCAATTAAACCTAATTTTAACTTAGCAACAGTTTAAAAATGACTATGAATAGGGCCCAATAACTATTTTTCATTGCCTTCGTCTTCGTATAATTTGTCTTAAAGTTACCACAAGTAAAATAAATGGTTCAAAACCAATTCTTTATAGATAAATAAATGATAAATTGTTGGATAAAAATAATGGGTTTTGTTATTTATTTTTCGATCATCTCTTTCTTTTGCTTGAATTCAAAATGGAACCGAAAAAAGATTCTCAAGCTACATTTATAAAACAAGATAAAAAACTCGAGTAAATTTGTTGTCATGAAATGTCTTCCACACGATTTTGTAAGTCTCATTTTTTATCCATCTTTAATTAAAAAAAAAAAAACAAAACAAAAAATGTTGTAGCCTTGTAGGTACCTACAGTATATTTTGGTACTAGAAATTTGCATTTCCATTATAAGAATTCTCAGAGGGTTTCTGTTTTTTTTTTTTTTTAAATAAAAGAATCCGATTTATTTTTTTTGTTTGTATTGTATTTATATATCTTTTTTTCTAAATCTAAAAATGTATACAAACATATGAAGTTGTACCTAAGTTGAAGCAAATCTCTTGCCTCCGAGTATAACTAAATATTGTGGAAAAATAAAAAGCTGTTTCATATCCTTTGGTGCGCGTTAAAGTCACTTAAATTGCAATGCGTATATAAACACACACACCTATGTACACAAATTATTACTGCTAATGCACACAATGATAGCGTGTAAATGATTTTTTAATGATAGCGTGATGATGAGCTAAATAAGAGGGATGAGAGATACATACAGGTAATATAAGGTAAAGTGCCTCAGAGCAAAAGGATTCACATCACAAAGGACATTAAGCGCGAGTATATACTTAACATGAAAACCGAATTGTCTCATAAGTTATTTTGTATATATATACATACACAAACATTCAGAATATAGGTACATCCACACTATACCTACCTTGATGTTAAAATAAGTTACTGTGTATAACGTTAGAAGGAGGTGGAATATGTGATTTTAACAGACGTCTAATTACACATTACTTGTGGTAAATGTGGGTCTGTTAATGCCTTACATTTGTATTTATGTGTACCTACATATTTCTATACTCAAATGTTGACTGCGCGGTTATAGTGCCTATATAAATGACAGAAAATGTTATCTTGCGAGTCCCCAGATTGGCTTTGTTTTTCTTTTTAACGCTAAAAGGATTTACCTGTTTCATTTCGAAATAATTTCGTTTTATTATTTGCTTGGACTTAAAGCAAAGGCATATAACATTGAGGTTTTATTAACTGCTTCAAGAAATTATTTTATTTTGGGCAGACTGCTGTATGATCGATCATGTTTACATACAATTCTTAAAAATAATTTAAAGAATAATTCTCACGTGATCCAAGCCGGGACCAAACTATGTAATTTTTAAATTTGTAATGTTTTACCATCAACTTTTTTTAACCGAGAGCGTTTTTCGATGGGTTATACAGGGTGTCCCAGACCTGGTGTGAAGTATTTTAGGGTGTGGTTCTTGGTTCCCCAAAAAATCGTTCTACAGTAAAGGTCTATCTGCAATTTTGACAGTATTTATTGTGGATTTAAGAAAACGCTTACTTTGGTGTACCCTGACCCATGTTAACAAAAATTCATCCGCTAAATCTAGTGGCAAAAATTTCATTCAGGACTTTATTCTTAAAAGAAATACTTATAGCCTTTAAAACTGCGTTTAAATAAAGTTCATATTTTGGCTCAGTTTTAAGTTATCCAGTTTCTAACCTGTTCCAATGTAATTATTTGATTTTGAGGTCGATTTTCTCGAGAAAATGCGTAATGTGTTTTTTCACGATCTTGTCATTGATTTTTATTTTTATCATTGTTACGTTTACAGGAAAAAATAGCAAAATGTTATGTTTACTACGCATTTTCTCGAGAAAATCTACCTCAAATTCATACAATTAGCGTGGGCAGGAAAAATTGAACAGGCTTGAAACTGGATATCTTAAAACTGAGACAAGATATCAACTTTGCTTAAACGCATTTTTATAGGCTAGTATTTCTTCTAAAAATAAAAGCCTAAACAAAGTTTCTTCCACTAGCATTAGCAGAGACATTTTTGTTAACATGGGTGAGGGTACACCAAAGTAAACGTTTTGTTAAATTCACGATAAATGATGTCGGAATTGGAAATAGACCTTTACTGTAAAAGGATTTTTTGTAAAAATTAAATTTGTAAAAATTACTTAGTTCACTATATTAATTCTAACGTTGTCGACTCGATTAAAATAAATTGTTTAAAATAAAAACGTAAAAATGTTCTATTAATGGAGAAACTTGGCTAGGATTTATGTTAAACAAATATAAAGCTTGCTACTTGTTGATTGGTTACTATGAGCGATTTAATATGTTTCATTAACTTACTTAATTGGTTATTAAAACTGAACAAACTAACCCAGAGGTAGTTTAATAAAATTTAAATGAATCAGTGTGTAGATTTAAATATGTAATTTTTTTAATCGAGTTGACTCGTGGTAATTTAACCTCAGGTGAGTTTGCAGGTTGTATATTAACCATGTTTGTTATTTAAATTAAACGAATTTTACGTTGCTTTTAACCGATCATTGTTCTGCGTGTAACATATCATACCCTGCGCGTAACATATCATACGCATTACCCAACCATTTGTAAAGCACCCCATATTTTGTCCCAATTTACTTAATTTACAATAGTTTTTAAATCTTTAATCAATATACCCTTCAAAGCTTTCAATTTAATTTATTTTAATCCTCTCTCTCTCGATTTAGAAAAAAAATAAAAAAAATAAACTCTCAAACTTTAACTCCAAATTATTATGATAACGCATAGTTAATGACATAAGTGCATATAATATTTCGCTGCCCTAACAAAATATGAACATGACATTAAACATAATTTACAACGTGCCGCAATGCTGTTAAATTGCACCCAATTCCTTCATATATTTCAATATTCCCACAGAGCATTGCCTTGCTTTGCTATATCATATCAACGAGAGATGAAAACTCTTGCAAAGCATTCAACTTGAACTAAAAGTTTCACTATCCTAAGCGGATTTCCAAAAACGACTTACATAACCAACAAAACGATGTGGAAGCTGCATCATTGTATGTATGTATATGTTAGTTTGTTGAAGCCAGAAGTAGTTTGCCAAGCGATTGCCTTGCAGGCGGCTTTTCTGCGCAACACTTAGATATGACACACTAAAACCCTTCTATATATACTCGTGGTTTTTTTTTTTTTTTTTTTTCAACAGCAATTTGTTGGATCGTTTCCAAAAACCAATTTTTGTTCCATCAGACGCGCAGAAAAATGAAATCTGAATATACGAGTAGGTTTATATGCAATTTTAAACGAGAAACCAAGAAAATTTTACCACGCGACAATAAAGTTGCAGATTTTCCGGAAGCGGGGCATTAAGGTCGTTCGGCGAAAATTCCCCCGACAAAATGGGAAAAACTGTAAACTATAGCTGGCGATTAGATCTACGACAGCTGCATCGTTCTTCATGTTCGTAACAGCGGCGATGGATAAAAAATAGAAAAGCATATCCTTTTCCATTTATCCATTTCTTTGGGGATTAAAATAAACCAAATAAAAAATTCCCTTTTTGTGGGATTTGGCTGTGCGTCAAGCTGATGTTGCGTTGCGATTATCTCGCTTTAGGTCTCGTAATGGGCTAAACCGGCAAAAAAAAAAACCACAACGCGATGTCCGCATTTGGCCATAACATCCGGTTGGCCTATTTGTCCAAAAACAACCCATGTCTAAACCCCAACCATATATACGAATACTGAACTATTCTGGGGTTGAAGAGATCCTTAAATCCAATTAGAATGGAACTCCAACTGTGTTGATGGCACCAGTTGATGCCTTAAATTAGCTATGCGAGTGTCGAATTGAGTTCCAGGGTAGGTATATAATAAAGGAATATAGAAAAGTACAAAACCAACTTCCTCACCTCCAAAAACCATGCCACTATAACCCCACTACCACTACCATGCCACACACAAAGCAAATGGTATGGAACGGTTTTAATAATAATTCCCCCGAGTCGAGTAGAGATAAGGTAATTGCGGTACTTGGTGGTGAGAGACGGTTAATTATATGTTGGCAGCGTCAGTTCAGTCAGCACCAAGAGTTTCCACCAGCTAACAAAAATAAAGTCCGGTAGTTGGTCCAGTAGCAAGTGGTGGTGCGGTGGTATGACGGTAGACATGGAGATATTCCATTTTCGAATGCACTAAATGGATAATGCAGTGCTTGGCTGACTCGCTGAAAGTGTCGCACTCGCCTATATACCTATACCAACCTATGGCTTGCTTAATGGATATAAGGATATTTATGTAGCTGTACAAGTGTATATGTATGTTATATGTATACATATACCTTACTTTTTCATTTGACAATATCATTAAAGTTGGGTTAATTTGCATTGGACGAGAGTTTAATTGTGCGATTCGAAATGGTTGAGGCTTTAAGAACAATGGCTAATTGGATTACTACATTTTGAGTAGTACAAGAATAGACATTTTGTTGCATCAAGCGCAACTTAGAAAAAAAGTTTTTTGCATTAATTAATAAAAGAAAAAAAAAAGAAAAACAGAATTAATTAGAAATTTTCATACACCAAACTGCAGGCAGCTCTAATGAGCTAACTTCTAACATAGCTTACAGGGTTTGAAATGGCTCTTGTTGAAATCTTTTTTAATTCAAAATTAGCTTTAATCGAAAACATAATACCTATACTTAGCTAACAAGTTTGTTATAAGAGTTATAGTTAAAGAATCTGTTGACAGGAAATAAAGAAAAACAGGGAAGTCATTGGTTGATATTTTTTACATTTCCCGCATCATTTTTAAAAAACCGGAATTTGTATTATTCTTATATTTCCTGGTTTGCAATTTACACTATTAGAATTAAAAAAATTTAACAACCTGCAATTTTGAATACAAAATGACATAGATGCAAGATTAATTATAGAAATTTTTAGAGCACACCAGAGGGCGTTTAAGAAGACTTTAGTGTTTGAAATGAAATAAATTATGAGTAGAGAAGAATTCTAAGCTAAATTTGTGTAGACAAAAAAAAATGTTGTTTCAGATTTCTATATAAAAAAAATCCCTCCATCTTACCGAAATAAGGAAATCACAACAGTGATGCCAGACGTGATTTTTAAAATCCAAAAAAAAATCCACCATATTTTGTACTGAAAGATAAAAAATTTCCAGATTTTTTCTGGATAATGCATATATGAAAACTGAGAAGTGTGAATGAATATACATACCTAGGCTATAAGAACACTTTTGGGATTTCGATCACGCGACTATTCAATCGCAAAAAATGGAACACATGAGTATCAATGTGAGTGAATACACATGACACCAATAATTCGCCATGTGTAAAAGACAAAAATTTTGTTTATTGCTCTGGCGACGCGAAAATCGCAAGTTAAAGTTGATCAAATACATTGATACGTTCGTGCACGACTACTTAAAAATCGTAGTCGCAACAAAAAAACAAACATATTCGCACGTCTTGTGTTTTTCAATCCCATGATTTTTTAGTCGCAGGAAATGGTTTCAAATGTTAATACTCATTGTACTTAGGTATGTATAGGCAACTGACAAATCGCAACGATGAAAAAAAATTTTTGGGCGTTTTTATATTTGCAAAAGTTCAAATTGCATTTGTGATTTTAATGAATGCTTTGTCATATTATCTTTAACTTTTTGGCACTGAAAAGTCGCGCGATTGAAATCGGATGTGCGTTTTTGCTTTAACTTTTCCTTTGTAAGAGCACTGACATAACATCACTGAAAATAAATCAGTAGTGTGACCTTTATCTCTAGAGTGACCTTTTGACCATGCTTTAAAAAAATAAGAATTCAATACGAATTTCAAAATATTAAGAGGTGCAAACTATACGCTTATAAAGACTCGATTGAACAAGATCAAACTGCCCACGCACCGTGAACTTTTGCAGCCCGAAAATAAAAGTATTGGTGCAAAATTTCAAATAGCATAGCATAACCCGATACAGTTTCACCTAAACGAACCCCACTTAAGAAAAAAAAAATTTTACTAAGCAGCAATTAAAAGCTAGAAAAAAAATTGAATGGAGTTGCCTAGAACAAATTAAATTATTTTTTTTTCTCTTAAGAGTGTTTTTTCAATGCAAAATATTAAATTTAATTGAAAATATGTTTCAGGTATCTAGGTTTTTCACTTAAGCATGTCTCGCTTACAGGTAGAACTATAATAGTCGGAAGATGTCGGAAGAAAATTCTCTCAGTTCACTTACGCATGGAGCGTACGGTTAACGAAAATTGGTCGAAACGAAGAAAACCTCAATTATGGACACGTCATATGAATTCTTTTTATTTGTTTCGTTTCGTACGACCACTTACGTCGGCATCCGACTATTATATTTCTACCTTAAGCGGAGTGTTTTATAGGTAATTGGTCAAAAAAAAAAAAAATACTCGGGGATGAAAAAAGTGTTTCAGATAAGCGGGTTTTTCTCTCAAGCGGCTTTCTCTTGAGCGGGTTTTACTGTACTTTGTTTTTAACATATTTCTAACTTTAAAGCACTTTACTAAAATGTTCTTAGTTTTAAACATAATTTAACTAGTACGAGCAGTAATCTATTTTCTTTATATGTTCGAGCTTAACACGCCTAATACAATGACAATTCATGCAAAAAAGTAAGCAAACATATAGAAGAGAAGAGGGAGACGTGTTCACTCCTCTATATCACCAAATCCAAAATAGTTAAAAATACTCATTTGGCTCTATTAACAAGTGCCTTTAAAATTATATCAATCCGTCTATACAACAAGTCATAATTCAACTTAGAAAGAGATAGTGAGAGAGAGAGAGAGATAGAGAGAGAGAGAGAGATAGAGATAGATAGAGAGAGAGAGAGAGAGAGAGAGAGAGAGTGACAGTTTCTAGATTTTTGTTAGTTCGTAAATTATGTATTATTTGCGGTTTTATATAGATTCTGTCTGTGCTGTTGTTTTTTGCTGTAAATACCACAAATTATTTTTTTGTGTTCCCAATTCTCTTATGATGAACTAAAGTTAAATTATATGTGCCAAAAATAAATTGTAATAATTTTTTTTCAATTTATCCAAGCTGTGAGACTGAGATCCCCACGATCATGTCGGAGACTTTATCCCGAGATATCAACGAAGTTTTTAAACTTGATGTCATTAAAAAAGTGGAAAATCCAATTTTTAAGGGATACAGCAACGGTGTGGGATTTTTTTTCCCCAAAATCAAAGCGATTATACCCAATCAAATAGTTTAATGTTCTTATTTAAATAGATTTTTCTTTTGTAGCAAATGTTTCGGGAGACTTCGTTTCTCCCTATGGAAGACTTGTTCCTTTTGACCCTTTTCACTTTTTTAAAAACAGCATCTTAATTATTTACAATTAAGTGTTGTTTTGTACGCAAAAAGGAAATTTATACCTAAATGTGTCTTTATTTAAACATATGGAACGGGTCTTCTAGAAATCGTAAATCAAAAGTTTTGATACAAAAACTGCAAAAGGGATCAAGTCTCCCTATTCTACCCTACCATTTTCACATTTTTTTTTGTTTTGTAATTGTCATTTTGTAACTGACATTTTGAGTCATTATAGTAATTAAAAGATAAATTAGGAATAGGCATTTGGTGATTTTTACTTTAATAAAATATTTAAAAGATTGTACCTACCTATACGATGCTAACTCATCTAAAATTCTGCGTAATCATATTGCTCCTAGTTACGCCTATATGGAATTATATAGGTATCAACAATTTTATAGGAACATTATTTAAAAACACGATACGTTTCGTCCTACCTATATTTTTTCGGTAGAGCTTTACATCACAATTTTATCACCAGATTTTTTATACGACTTAATTAATTTCGAAAGTTAATTTGTCACGATGCATCCACAAAAATGTATATATACAAGCCGCATTTGCAATAATGTGCGTGTAACTGAAATTCTAATTTAGATCATTTAACAGTCAAATTTTGCGGCTTGGTTAGATATGAGGCTTTGGTATTGATTTTAAGCCCACCATAGTGATACACATAGGTATATATGTAATTTAAATTTTAAACCACGTCCTTTTATTATATCTATTTATATGTACATATATATATGAATATTATTAGAGCATTGTTCTATTTCTCTATACTATGTTGTTTATTTGGGCTTCTGTCTCAAATTACTTAAAATATAAATAACAAGTATTGGAAATTATTTCAAGGGGAAAACCTAATGAGCAATAATAGCTTATTCAATACATATAGGTATACGGTTCATACACACTCGATAAATTGATATTTAGAGAGGATGCATGGAGAGTTTTGAATTATTTTGTAGATGACTTCAAATAAGTTGCACAATAATTATTGTATCAAATGAATTCTATAGGTTTATATGAGGTAAAATAAATAATATATTTTGGGGTGTGGAGTATAGAGTCGATAGAGTGTACACTGTACGTACCTCATGGTATAGATAATACGTATTCGTACATCGTTGTTGTTTTTCAGATAATCGTTTTAAATCAACTACGTGCGATAATTAGGTATGAGTGATAATTCAGCTATAACATTATCCAAAATGCGCATGGGTATTGCTAATGCCTAATGACAGATATTATTTAAGGAATACTTATTTGAGATCTGTTAAATATTCATGGGCCAACTGGAAATCATATGTTTTGATATGATAACAAATGAGTATATCAATAATTGTATATAGATTCAAAATCGTTTCTATATCTAAAGATAGTCTGAAATGGACACTTAAGCTATATCAGTGTTGGAATAAACTAATTTGATATGACAGTCCAATTTGATGACCTTCTTTGTAGAATTTTTTTTTTTTTTACTTTGTCTTAACTTTATAAGAAATAATTTTACATAACGGGTGATTTTTTAAGAGGTTTAGAACTTTAAAAAAAAAAAAAACACAAAAAATTCGAAAAAATGAATGAAATATTTATTTGAATCGATAGTTTGAACCTTGCAATTTAATGTTTAAAGATAATTTCATGCAAATGTTGACCGCAGCTGCGTCTCAGGTAGCCCATCCGCTGAGTCCAATTTTGGCATACTCTTTCACACATATCGGCCGGTATCTCACGAATGAATGCATGGATGTTGGCTTCCAGTGCGTCAATCGAAGCGGGCTTGTCCCTATAGACATTAGCCTTGACATACCCCCACAAAAAATAGTCTAATGGTGTCAAATCGCACGATCTAGGCGGCCAATTGCCCGGCCCGAAACGTGAAATTAACTGTTCACCAAACTCGCCTCGCAATTGCGCCATTGTTTCGCGTGCTGTGTGGCATGTGGCACCGTCTTGTTGAAACCACATATCATGCAAGTCAAGAACTTCCATTTCGGGCAAAAAAAAGTTTGTTATCATCGCTCGGTAGCGTTCACCATTGACAGTAACGCTGCGATTCGCATCATCTTTGAAGAAATATGGCCCAATAATGCCGCCGGCCCATAAACCGCACCAAACAGTGGCTTTTTCGGGATGCATTGGTAGCTGTTGCAATGCTTCTGGCTGATCTTTACTCCAAATGCGGCAATTGTGCTTATTTACGTACCCATTCAACCAAAAATGAGCCTCATCGCTGAACACAATTTTTCGATAAAAAAGCGGATCCTCGGCCAGCTTTCCAAGAGCCCATTCACCAAAAATTCGGCGTTGTGGTAGGTCGGCTGGCTTTAGTTCTTGCACCAGCTGTATCTTAAAAGGCTTTACGCCCAAATCCTTCCGCAAAATTTTCCACGTAGTGCTGTAACAAAGGCCTAACTGCTGGGAACGGCGCCGAATCGACATTTCGCGGTCTTCTGTCACACTAGCTGATACGGCCGCAATATTTTCTTCACTACGCACAGTACGTAAACGTGTTGGTGGTTTAATGTCCAACAAAGTAAATTTGGTGCGAAATTTGGTCACAATCTTCCGAATAGACTGCTCAGAAGGTCGAGAATGCCGACCATAAAATGGAAGCAGCGCGCGATGAACATTTCGAACCGAGCACGAATTTTGATAGTAAAATTCAATAATTTGCAAGCGTTGTTCATTTGTAAGACGATCCATGGTTAAATTGCAAACCAAACTGAAGCTGTTTGACAGTGACACAAGGTACTAAACACACGTCAGCTGTCAAAACCAGTGTTGCCAAAACCAAACCAGCTAAAAAATCACCCGTTATAAAATGAGTTTAAATATATTTCTGATGTTTATATAGGTAGTATGCGCAAGATGGCGTACCCTATATCGGAAGATGTTATAATTTTTGAAAATCGCGTGCGTCGTACGTCAATCATATTTGACATTTGTGAATTACTAGACAACTACAGACCATGCAGTATAAAAAAAAGACAAGCAATGGAGCGCTATACTCAGCAAGAGCTTGGAATAATTGTGGCGATTTTTATATAATAAAATCGCTCGCGGTTTTAGCGCAGCATGAATTTCCACGTCGATTTTCTAATCGTTTCGTGTCAACTAGGTAAACACTCTGGCGTGTGAATTACTGTCAAGCCATCTTCAATTTCAACAACGAAGAGGACGATTTTGTGTCGAAAATCATCATGAAGAGGCGCATTTCCACTTAAGCGGTTACGTCAATAAGCAAAATCTTCGTTTCAAAATCCACAGTAAATATATTTAAGGTAATACCATTAGCGTCTTCAGTTTTGTTCAGTTCAGCCCATCTGTCAAAATCGAGGTATTATTGTGGTAAAATGGTGGATTTACTTGTCTTATTTCAATATTTTGTTGTTGTTTCTAATGTTGCGCGCTGAGTTCCTGTGGGAACTCAAACAGCCATTTTAATTTTTTTGACACTTTCAACTTTGACAACCTGTGCAATATATTACCTTAGATTTGTGTACTGTTCTCAAAATCCACGTGTGATGCACGAAGAGCCATTAAATCCACTCAAAGCCACTGTGTTGTGTGGCGTTCCCGCGGGAAGAGTAATTGGGGGGTATTTTTTTTAGGACGCCATCGGCAATGTGGTCACTGTTACTGGCAAACGCTACAGGGTCATGATAAACGGCTTCTTACTGCCGCAATTGGATGAGCAGGGCTTGGTAATTATATGGTTTCAATGAGATGGTGCAACCACACACACAGCAAGAGCCACAATGGATACTGTGACGGAAGCGTTTCCTGGCCGTGTAATCTCCCATTTGGCGATTTGGTATAGCCAGACTTTTTTCTTTGGGGCTACTTGAAATCGCGGATTTACGTTTATACCAACAAGAATCAGACAATGGCAACCCTTAAGGAAAATATTCGACAGGGATGCGAACAATTATCAATTTAGGTTGTCAATGGCATTCCGCCCAAAATACGAATGTTCACAATAATGGGAATTTTTCGAACATGACATTCCGGATGAAACTCACAATAGGCGAAAAGTGAAATGTCAAATTTTCCGGGTGAAATGTTGTTCGAAATTTGGGTCGCAATTAATTTTTTTACGAGAGTAATTACTCAAGTCATATAAAAACTTTATTTTGAGATAAAAATAATTCTAGTTTTACTTTAAATTAAAAACTGGCCCCTAAAGATGAATGTTGATTATTTTCGCTAGAAATATCAGCAGATTTACAAACCTACATAACGATTGCCAATTGATAGTTGATAAATAATTAAATTTGGTACATAAAAACTCAATTTATAAAAAAGCTGATAAATATTATTCTGAAATTGTTATCAATTTTCTTTTAGTTCACAATGGTCTGCACCATTCGCAATAATTAAAATGTTTATCAATTGCGCTTTGTTATTTATCGACTGCAAATATTTATCATCTGTCAATTGATAATTGACAAGGGTTAAAGGGGTGTTAGTCTCAGGTGTTTTACCCTCCAAAAGCTAATATCATGAATAAAAGATGCTCACATTCAAGTTTTACACTCAAAACAAATCTGTCCTTGTCCGAAAAGTAAATTTTAAAGTATTTTTTTGTTCTGAAATGCATTTAAATATTATAAAGCCTAAGTCTATACTGTGAAGGAGACATATATAATATTTAAATGCATTTTAGTCGAAGTATCTGAAAAAAAAATATTTGAAAAGTTCTCTAGAAAACTTCGATTCAGAGGATCAATTTTGAAATAATTTTTTACCACCTTTATCTTCTTTTTTTTTTGCCAAATTATATAGGTATACCTACCTAATTGTTTGCCACAATTGGCAATGACAAAATTTTCTCGCATTCTTCCACACAAATCATAGAATGCACACTTGATGCTGATGCACAAATCATTCTTTGTGATTTCACTGACCATTTTCAATTTGCCACATAACGAGCCACAAAGGCAAACCTCTTATTACCCGGATGCTGGATAGCATGGATGGAGTCTCTATATGCAGCACTTCCCATCATCATCATCAGAGCATTCGATTTAGACAGAGGCGAAATCAGGAGCTTGCGAACTACATATTATGTATACTGAACTGTATGCGAGGTTGAGGTCTCCACCTGCTTTTCGTTCTATCCAAAGTCGAAGGATGATATATATTTTGAAAATCCTTTGAATGTTTTCTCGGACAAGAAGTAAAAAAATATAAAAAAAAAAATAAAAAAATACGACCAATCTTTTGCCTGTTCGTAGACAGGAACCAGAATGAATCCAATTGAAACTGAATTGGAAGCCATGAATGCATGAACACATTTGTGGTGTCTGTCTGGGGTTTTTTTTTTTAATTTTTTTTTTAAGTTTCAACTCCCATATCCCAATCCCAACTCCAATTATCTCTCTCGCTCTTTCAATTTGATTTGAAGTCCATTCCATGTACATATAGTGAAGCATTCAGAGAGAACACTACATTGCGCCGTGGTCATTTTCATACTATCCCTATACCATATACCATATATAGAGAAGAGGTCCTTATAGTCCTTTGGGTGAAGCAAGCAATATAGTATCAACGCATCGCATTGCATCACATTTCGACTGACCAAACACGGACAGCCAACTGTAAATCATTCAAATGATGCTCGTTCATTCCATACACAGGCCAATTATTTCTAATTAGTCAAGTTCCATTGCAACGAAGTGAACCGTGAGAGAGTATAGGTGGAACGTACGTCGTACATATTTATGGAATGATCGTATATTGGGCTGCAAATAAGCTCCTGATGATTTTGAAGTTTTCCTTTTGAATTTAAAAGAATATGAATACGACTGAATCATCGGACGAAATTGCTCTTACGGTTAAAAACACATTAATATGGTTCAATAATGTAATGATATCTTTAACAAAAATTGTTAAGAGAGTCAAAAGTATTAAACAAAATTGATTTTTCAATACCCTTTTTGTTAATTGTTCTAAAAAAATTTAAAATGCAATATTATTTGAAATTTTTAGAAGAACCATATAGCAAAATTAAATTTTTATCGGTTAAGCGATTAAAAAGTTATGATTAAGTGATTCACGTATCACTTAAAAATAAGGCAATTTTCTAGAATAAAAATAAAAATATTTCCGTATTTCGAATTTGTCGGCAAAAACCTTAAACGGAATTTTGTCATTACACGTAAGAAGTTTAATCAAAATCGTAAGAGTCGTTTTTGAGTAAATTTGAAAAAAAAAACAAATTTGTTTATGTGAGCTACCCGTTCTAGATAGGTACGCTAAAATAAAAATTCACTGCACTGCAACGAAACTGCACCGTTGCACACGACGCACAGTGGGACACATTGACTTTTTTGGTTGCAAAAATTATAGCTCTTAAACGAATAAAGATATCGTGATTAATTTTTTTTTCTGCTTGAAGGCTATAAAGTTTATGAAAATAAGGAAACAAAATATTTACAGGGTGTTTCAGAATCTTCTGCTGAAATACGACTTTCTTCCCATAGGAAATGGACTTAATATTTTACCTCAAAAGGCAGTTACATTAACTAGATTTTTGAGTAGTTAGACAGTGGGTTGATACTCAAAAATAGTTGCATATATGCTTTATTTTGATTAAATAAAATTTTACATTAACCAAGGTTAAAAACGCCGCGCCCGTTGTGTTAATTAGGGAACTCTTAAACAACAAACTAAAATAAGTATTTTACTTTAAAATAAAACTCAAATGTTAATGTTTGCATAGTAACTGCAGAATATTTCAAAGATTAATCAAGCAAAACAATGAGCCTTTGAATAAAAAAAAAAGGTAAAGCTAAAACTTGGATTTTTAGTGAATAAAAATAAGTTTAGGGCCAGTTTTACAGTGAAGTAAGTGTCACTTAAGTGCCGAATATGGAAAATTAATTCCGAATTTCACAGTGTAAACTTATCGGAATAAGTGACACTTAAGTCTCCGATGTTGGCGACTTAAGTTCCACTTACTCAGGTAGTAAAACTGCGGCTTAAGTGCCAAAATGGGTAAATTAAGTGCCACTTATTTTGTTAAGTGAGCACTGTGAAACTGGCCCTTAAGCTCGCTAGATGTTTTCTAATCATAGTTATTTTAAATCAGACAATGCTAAATTCAACAAGCTAAAGTTTTCCCAGCCTAAGCTTCAATTTGTGTGAATACAACCCAAGTAAAATTTTGCCTCTCATAAGATGCTCCAAGAGCTTAGCAAGACTATAGTTAGGGAGCTAAAAGTAATATTTGAGAATACTACTAGATTGTTATAAGACTGTTAAAAGCGTTAAATGGCCTAGTTATAGGAGGCTCTCACGTTAATTTAGTCTTGCTATGAGAATGCGTCTCTTCTAATGAGAATCGCTCTCACCTCAACTAAGTCTTGCTATGAGAATGCGTCTCTTCCAATAAGATTCGCTCAAAAGAGAACTGTACTCTGTTTTGTTTTGTAAACTTCTAAAAATTATATACATCTTCTCATATAATATTTTCTCAGAGAGAAACAAACTATTTTTATTTGTGTGTGTGTTTCTTATGTCAAAAAACTGAAAGGCTTGTGTGAGAATATTTATTTTGTAAGTTAATCAATTATTATTATGCATTATAATGGCGATACTTTATATTTATTTATTGTTTTTTCATACAATGTGAACCAAAAAACATATGCGGTTGAAAACGTATCGACTAATTTGGACTTTTACTTCGAAAAACAACAACGCTTGAAGGCGTTGATGATGGATATTTTAATTATTTTATTATTTATCAATGATCTCATAAGGCTCCTATTGCAATAAATTTGATATTTAAACTTCAGATACTCTTGATAAATGAGGTAGATCCTGTAAGGGTTTAGATAGAAGTACAAAAAGACTAAAACTCTTATATAAGTCTTGTTATGGGATTATAAAGACTACGAACATCTGTTTAGAGCTGAATTTTCACAAAAGGATTCTTATAAGACTGTTAGTTTATATAATTATATATAATTATTCCAAGAAGAAAAATTTATTTAGCTATAAGATTAAAGTATTCTGTAGAGAGAAAAAGAGAGAAAAGTATCCAGCTCTTAAAATAAAAATGCTATGAGACTTATTTATGTTTCATAACAAGACAATAATTTTTAAGTATAACAATGGGATATAAAAGAGTCTTATGGAAGTTTTTTTTACATTTCAAGAGCTTATAGCTCTGGAGAGTTTGTTAGTTGGGAAATAACTTAAACTATAGAATATTACAGCAAAATCTACAAAAATATCAATAATCTTTCGCCCTGCCTAGAAAGCTTATAGTTATATGATGTGAATGTGGTCAAGTATATACGCGTAGTAATTAATTAAATAGTATGGAATAACCGAAAGACAATTTTATTAAAAACAATCAACACTATATTTCCGTTATGTTTTATTGCACCTACGAAGATTAATTGAAATCATTTGGATCCTTTTCGTGTATACTAAAAAAAACTTAACTTTAACTGGCTGTACTATAAATCATACCCAAATTTAATAATTTTTTAAGCCTCAAATGTTACCCTAGATGTTTTTTTTATAAAGTCGATCATTGCCAAAATATTCACTTAAAACATCATGACTCATCCTTTACGAAAACGTTCTTGTTTCAAGTAGCCGCTCGCCCCGATTTTTGAAGATGACCTCTTCTTAAATATACCAAAATAAATTTCAAATTTTTAGTTTTATTATAAAGGACATTGAAACTATGGACTTTGAGCTATTTCCTAAAATTAAAATTCACACAGCAATGCAACATGCAAAAGTTGAATAAAAAACAAATTAAAATTAATAACAATATTGTATACCTATATTTGGTATATAAAACCAACACGCATATGCTTTGTTTTCACAATTAAAACTTAATAAATGACTTCTTTTTTTTTTTTAATTGATTGCATGTGTTGGTTTTCATTCTATGTTTTTTTTTTAATATTTTCATGTAGATAGCATTACCATTGTCATATAAGTCCTCATTTCATGCAGAACCTACCTCTACTCTTTCTCTCATATTTTATGCATTTTTCTCTGTGTATTTATTGCCGTAATTTCAACACGTTGTCATATACTCATATTATAGTCGTTCGTCCTCCGTTTGTTGTCCTCGAATTCATAAATATTAATAATGAAAATCGTGCTACGCAAAAAAATAAAAAAAAAAAATACAGAATAAAATAATAACGTTTAAGTCCCTGCTCCTCCTTTTGCTCTATATATTTATATGTTTTATGTCTTCTTTTTTTTTTTGTTGTATTTTACTGGCTCTCACTATGGTCCTCAATCATTCAAGGACACATTTAAAATCTGAACCAAAGACAAAACTAACAGCCTCTTTGTAGTACCTACTCATATAATATATTCCCATTTCAACAATGAATAGGTATAAGCAAAATGACAGAAATAAAAAGGGATATTACAAAAATGTACAAATTTTGTCTGTTACTCCAAGTCTTTTTTTTTTGCTTATTCATATAGTGGGGCATATAGTGCTATAAAACATAATTGAAATAAATTGTAAATGTTTAAATTAAAATTTGTGTTTTGGGAAATTCCAAAAGCTATAGTTACTGCTAAGTATAACTTTTTTTTGTGACAAGTATTGGTTGATGCTTAATTTACGAGTGACTAATCGTCATATTTTCAGCCATTTTGTATAACCTTTTTTTCTCATGAAGCACGAATATGGCAATAAATGGTAGACATATAGGCATAAGTAGGAAAAAAGAGCCAGTTTTTGATCAAATCAAAACTGACATTGTAAGGTTACTGCAATTTTTGTTGCAAAATCCATTGCTCGTATCAAAAAAAGTGGCCCAATTTGTGTTTTTTTTAGCTTGGTTTTCAATTCCTCACTGTAGAAACTGTACAAAATATTTATTTAAATATGTACCTACAAAAGCCTGGCTTTATATCTGCTCAATTTGTCGTTTGTAAATAACATTCAATGTTTTTGATTTCATTCCAAGAGTTTTCACATATTGCCCCACTGTGTGTCAGATATATCACAAGAAAATTAATATATTCCTTTGATTTTTTTTTTGTTACACTTTTTTTATGATTTTCTGTGATTTGTATGGCCTTGTCTTTATCCCGGAGGAACGACACAGCACTCATCTCTATTTTTCTACCACGTGATGCTGCTATATACGCAATGGTAGTGTACCTATAGGAGGTACCTTCATGCTGTACACGCTTTCGTTTATTCGTACTTTCTCCAGGAATATTATGCAAAGAGTTTTCCCGTTTGATTTATATGCTTTAGCCTTATTTGTAATTTCATTATCCTCAACGGTATACCTACTATAGTAGCTGTATAAAGTTACAGAACAAAAGCATCAAATATTTTGATTTATATGTCAGTTGTATTGGTAGATATAATCGTATAGCTGGGTTGATGTTGAAGGTTTGTAGATTTTGGAGAAGAGAAAGCAAATAAACGATCAAAGCAGCTAGCTTTATTAGAATATTTCTTCACTTTTGTATTTCTATGTACATACATACATATGTATGTGTATGTATGTTAAATGTTTTCGAGAAAAAAGAAAAAGATTTCTTTTGAACTGCAGAGCTTGTTCAATGAAAAATTGCTGCCTTTGAATATGAGACTTTGCATAAAATTTAAATGACATTTCATTGTCCAACATTTTTTTTTTGTATCGTTGTTTTCCTAAAATCAATTTAAATTCCAGGGACCCAAGTTTGAAGAGCTAGACAGTCAGTCAATATAGGTACCTATACCTATTCCAGTGAGTGATGAAAAAAAAAGACATATTATGCCCAACAAAATTTTGAATAAGTTTAATAAGATCGACGTAATTTTTAATAGAAACTTAGGACTGGAATTTTGTATGATTTACGATTTAAGTACATTCTTGTTTTTATTAAATTTAGAAACGATTTAAAAAAAATCAAAAAAAAAATTAAATTATATTAGTAAACATATTATATATACTTATACATATTATATAAATATAGCTATTTATAACACATAATATGTATATACTATACTTAATACTATAAAATATAGCTATTTATAACACAAAAGCTAACCATTATTTTTTTCTTCTTTATTTTCAGGTGAGTTCAAAAAACTAGATGACAAAAATATCGATAAGTATAAAATGAATACATATTTTAATAGAAAAACTCTGCTATTCTTCGCAGCCTCACCTCTTGAAAATTTGTCAAACTACAAAATTTTAATTTTTAAAGAAAACTTTATAAATATAAGGAAAAAACTCAAAAATATGAAATATATGTGCGGCAATACGTGGACTTTAAAAAAAATTGCACATGTGATGCTTTCGATCAGTGGCGGATCCACGGGGGGTTTTTTCGGGTCCGGACCCCCCCCATGAGCCTTTAAACCAAATATTTTTATATTAATTTATTTATTTATTAAATATTTATTTCTCTTCGACCTAAATTTGGTCTACGTGTAACCTACTTAATTCGAGAAAGCTCATCTTTTTATAAAATTTCTATTAAAAATTTCTTTAAGTGCGTAATGATTAGGTATACCTCCAAAACTTCAAATGAATCTTATTGGAAATAGGGATATACATGCTTACATTAGATTGTGACTGCATAATAGTTTTATGAAGGAAACTTAGTTCAAGGGCTTAAGGTATGTTATTGTGCTGCGATGTGCCGTAAATATTTTTAAAAACTTCACAAATTTGAAAATTTTTAAGATTAAATTTTTCCAAAGTTAAGTTTTTCTAAAATGGTATAACCGACGAGATAAAAAAAATCGCATACTATTTGTAACTTTGCGAAGGAACTTAGCGTGAAATTAGCACCATCATTTTCGATTTTCAAACAAAAAAGTTGTGCTGTAGGCACTGATCTCTATATACACTGGAGTGTATTCATACAAAATTTTTGAGGCAAAAATATAGTCGTGGCCGGTACCCTCATATAACATTATAACAGCACCGCCAGCGGAATGGACGCTACTGGACCTGCATTTTCTTATATTTTTTTCAATATTTACAGCCGCAATGCTTGTTGACATCAACTGATATCAAATAAATGCTCAATTTCGGCAAATATCTTCAATCTCTTTCTTCGTTTGTATAGAGCGAGATAAGAGGTCGAGGCCGGTGCCCTTTAAAAAACTTGCCTCACAAAAACTGTTATACACTATAGGCTATTCACTATCCAGTGTATTATAGAGATCAGTGGCTGTAGGTATTGTAATCAACTTGTGTTGTCATGTGCCTTATATATTTTTTTTAAATTCGCAAATTTTAGGGATGAGTTTTTTTGGAAAATTACGATTTTCAAAAAATCAAAGTTGTGCTGTATTTTGCTCAAAAAATGATTCGCATATTTACAGCTTTTATGGCCAAAATTAATATTGCAAAGCGTGAGGTTAGCAGCGCCTTTTTCGATTTTCAAAAATAAAGTTGCGCTGTATTGTGCTCAACTTGTGCTGCAGCCATTGTGCCGTAAATATTTTTTTAAATTCGCAAATTTGCAATTTTTTTTTTCAAAATTACTTTTTTTTAAATAGTTATACATCATGCGCTGTTTTAAGCTTAGTTTGTGCTTGCTTGTGTTTTTTTTTTCTGAAAATAGAAATTGGCGGTGCTAACTTCACGCACATAATGTAGCACAAATCGCACACAAGTTTTACTTGCCTTTAAGTTTTCTATTTGTAGTTGGACCCCCCCATGACCAAATCCTGAATCCGCCACTGCTTTCGATTCATGAGGTTTAAATTACAAATTTTCAACTTTGTAAGTATGTTGGTAGTATAGTAGCCGAATTTCCAAAAAAAATTATGTACTAACCATGTCATGATTTTGGCTCAATAAAGGTTTAATATAGGGGAGAGGAGGTACATTGATACAGTGGGTGCATTGATACAGTGGTTGTATTTTTCGACTGGAAGTATTTCACATATATTCTTATGTATGAACTCACGCATCTTTATTACTTTTCATCGAGCTGTTCTTGTATATTTATACAGGGTGTCCCGAAATCACCGCCTCAGAAGAAAACCATGAGTTCCTGAGGTAATTTCAAGTCGAAAAACATAAGAGGTAATTTTCTCGTTTTCGCTTTGTATTCGACTTTTAACGGTCCTTTGATTGGCTCTAGCTTTGCCAAACTACAACCGATTTTTGAATTTTTTTTCTATTTCAACAAGAACAGTTAGAAATTTGTATCTACTATACAACTTTTTTCTGTGTGAATAACGGTTTTCCTGAAAATTATTTTCAAGCACAATTTTTAAACATTTTTAGGTTGTTTTTTTGACTTCGATATGATTTTTTTTCACAAAAACACATTATTAAGTATACCTATAATTTTTTTTTCACTAGCCCAATATGTGTTCTTAAAAATACTTAATATTTTTGTACCAAAAATACATTTAAAATTATTAAAAAAATAAAAAAATAAAAAATAAAGGAAAAAAAAAAGTGGGCGTGGAATTGGCGGATTTTACTCAAGCCACTCTCTAAACAATCTAGCTGCTTAGTATAACCAAATTAGTTTAAGCCCAGTCGGAATAAACATTTAACCGAGAAAAAATGTAACTGTTCAATTTTCTTCTTTTTTTTGTATTGAGTTTGAAAATTAATTTTCCAAAAAGTATTCACTTAAATAATTTGATTTAAAAACAAAATTGAATAATAGATTTCTGGCTTTAAAAAAGATATAACATGACATTGTTAGTATTGCCGTTGTTTAAATTTATTGTTGTTATTTTAAGTAAATCTTGTTTGAAAATTCCGAGATGGCGGCTTAACCTCCAGCCCATTCACTTAGGGTATTAGCAAAAATGGAGCAATACATGAGAGTACAACGTGTTTTCATTGTTAAACAATAGATATTTCCAAAATAATGAACGTTTGGCGGTCACAGTTGGAAATTCCGATAATCCTAGACTTTTACCAACACTTTTACCAAAACACTGTTTCGATATTGACATTAGCAGCACCTAAAATTAATGCAGTTTCTATGAATTTTTAAATTACCTTCTCTCTTCACATATTTTAATTAAGTTCTGTGTATACAGCAATATTCAGAGTAATGGATCTCTAAGAAATTTCGAAATATGAAAATGAAATTTTTCCCAAATTCGAAGACTTGTATAAGTCTATAATGTGCGGACAATATATAAGCATGGGATCCGGAGTGTGAACGAGCATTCAGTTATTAAGCGCTATAGCTGAGCAAGGTATGTACATATTATTTGCAACAAGTTTTCAGTGATGCATTACCTCTTAAACGGTTGAGAAAGACAACTTAATTCATGTCAAAAAGTACAAACTGATTATGCATACCTATATATCCCTTTTGAAAAGCCTCTCTTCAAACGTTAAATTCAATCAATTTTAGGTGAACAAAAATAACACAATAGCAAAGTTCAACCAAAAATCAACATTAACAAGAAAAATACCTATTATATTGCACAATAAGGGATATCTGTTAAAACATACCATAGTTACAGCTTTAATTCTTACCCAATACTCATACCAGTTACTTTAAACACATACTCGCACATCACACGTATACACACATACACAAACATACACTATAGTCAAATGTATAATTTTTGCATATCAGACTGTAATTCCATTTGACGACAATTGCCTTGGTGTGAATAACCAACCAAGCTCCTGACTCTGGAGCGCTGCTGGCTGGACTCTCTGCCACAAAAAGTTGTTATAATATGTAAGTATATGTATAGCCGATGCTAGGTATAGCTACACTCCTTTGTGCAAAAAGCAAATGAATAATTCATTAATTCGTGCAACGGACTTTCGAATAATCTCCTTCAGTTTAAGGACCAAGTTGTTGTCCTTTGGTGGTTCTCTTCTTATATGTGTGTGTGTGTGTAATGTGTATGTGTGCTGATGTTCTGGATGAAAAATTATAATTTGTTGCCACTTCATAGAGAATCTCATTTGCAAGGAGCTGAAAATGTTTCGCTTACACGACCACAACATGCAATGCAAGTATAGTTAGGTATATTGCTGTGGCTGTATCAGCAACATTCAGCGTATATACGATCATGACATAGCCGGCTAATGTGCAGCATCCTGTTTCCTGTATTCGTTTATTTTACACTCCGATTCACTTGTTTAGACACAATTCTTAAATTTTTTTTTTAGGTAGGTAGTTGGTAGGTACGTATATTTGCATTGGACTATCAAGTTCGATTTCGAGCTTCTTTTCTATCTTAAAAAAAAAGTACATGCCTCTTGCGACGAAGTGATAAATTCCCCAAGAGTATCTCTTGTCATAAAAAAATGCTTCTCATCTTGGCCATTCAGATTTGGCAAGAAAATTATAGGTCTCCTCCATTCCTACCACATGCGACATGCCCACAGGAATGGTTGAGAGTTTTCACTATAAGCACTGGTTCTCCACGAGCTGTCATGCCACCAAATTTATTTTTATTTTACATATAAACGAATTTTAAAGACTCTTTTCACATATGAAACAAAATGAATAATGGAGTGCCATAAGGCTCCGTCGTATCTACATTGTCTTTTTTTTATTTTTATAAAAAAACAATTTTTTTTAATAACGTTGAATGAAGTTGGTAAGTAAACTGCTTTACAGATCTTTGACTTAAAATTGAAGATAGATACCTAAGCCCAAGTACAAAATCAACGTGCAATGAAGGTTCATTCAAGAAGCCTTAGGTCTTAAAGGAAAATCTTTATTATAATTTTTTTTTAAAGAATCATAAAACTAAAAATTAAACTGCCACTAAGCAATTGAAACGGAGTGTACGGATGAAATTACTTTTTTTATGGTCCTTACTGCATTTGGCATTTGTGCTTTTATCCTTTTTTATTTCATTTATGACTTATTTTCTGTATATACATATATGTATATTTTTTATTTTTCAAAGCTTAGTGGTTATAATTTGTTAATTATTAATGGCATAAGGTATATCGTTGGTAGGTATATATGTATACGTTATTGTAACCTGTTCGTATTTGCTAAGGCCAAAGAACTCCCAAGTGATACAACATCCATAAGAGGGCCGCCGTATAAAGTTATGAATTGCATCACCACAATGAAAATCAAAACAAACAAAAATTCAAAAACATTATTATTTGAAAGAAGGCAATCCTTAAAACCCCTTTCCTCCCACATTTCAACCAGCCTGTCGTATCTCTTTGACTGATATATATGTATGTATTACGAAAATAGGGTTATATCGGATATTATTATGACTGTGCACTCGATTGTGTAAAAGTATAAGTACCTATGGACTATGGTACTTTAGACTCGTTCTCTCTATTTATAGCTTTAGAACTGTTCTAGCCTGGTGAGTGGATCCTTTGATATGTTTGGTTTGCTTTGAGTGGATGTGGATGGATGGAATGGAATCATTGGTGCAATTTAATGGTTGGAAAAGCTGTGCTTTAGAGATGCGACGATGATGATGATGGTGGGCAGTAATGTTGATTGCGTATAATATTGAAGTCGATGAAGTGATTCCACTAAATGAAGGACCGTATATATACTGACTGCTAAGGTTCAAAATAGGAAAGAAAAAAAAAAACATAGTTTTGGAATTTTTTTGTTTGTTTTGTTTTTTACTATATGAGAATGGTTTTGATTTGTTAGCAGTTAACATAAAATATTGAAGCAAAAAATTAGTTTAGGTACAGATATACATATGTATAGTAGCAGGAAATTTTTCAAAGCATAGTAGGTAGGTACCTCTTACCAACCTATTTATTTTTTTTTATTTTTCAAATAGGAAATATAGGTAGCCTTATAAAATAATACAAATTGAAAGGTATATGGTACTTGTAACTTGGTAATTAAAATTTGCAGACTTTTTCATTTGCGATATAATTGGTACCTACCTTTAACCTGCTATATATAGTACATATATAAACCTATGCCAATTTATGAATTCGTAAAAAAAAACTTGAGATTTTGATCATATTTGATATGCTGTAGGCAATGACGATATTCCGCAAATTTTGTTTTTGTATTTTTTAGGTCTATAAATATGTTACTGTACCTTGCATATAGATTTTCAATCCGTTGAGGAATATTTGATTTTTCTCAAAAACGGTTTAGACGGTTTTACTATAATGGGTAAAAATAAATTATTAATGGCACATATCATAGAACTATTTTTTTGATATTCACTTTTTCCATAAACGGAACATCTTAAAAAAAAATGTATAAATAAATAGGTAAGGCCCTAAATAGCTGTCCTGTGGTATTATTTAATTTATTTAAAACTTATAGTCTAATGCTAAAAACGTTTTCGAAAAAGCATATATACAGTCATGATTTTTTCATATGTTCTCCCTCTCACTAGATAGATAGATAGATAGATAAATTCTTTATTTCATCAACAAGTTTTACAAAATAATTGTTTTATTATTAAGAATAAGGACTTGGAAATCCTGCCGTCTGCCTGATATGACATTTCATATAAACTACATTGAATAAAATATAAAGAAAAGTATAAAATTAAAACCCATTTTTTTATGATATAAAAAGAAAAAAAAAGTACAAAGATAAATTTTCTATTTTTTTAAAAAAGTTTTCAATACAATTTTAACAAACCAAGGCAATTATAATTTTGACGTTAAATTACACTGTTAAATGATTTGAAACATATAGAGAAAGTATATTAAATACAGTAGGTACCAATTTTAAGTGATTTGAACAACAAAAGAAAATAAGCAATTTTGAATTATTTGCAAAATAAAATAAGACCAGTTTAAACCGCAATAACTGAATAAATTATAGGCTGTATTATAAAAAACTGTTTCTGTACGTAAGAGCATGTTGACAATTTTTATAGAGATTAAGCCATCCGGACGCTCCAATTAAAATGCAATACAAGACCGTGATTAAGGTGTCTGTAGATATTTCTGGATGTGGATGAAGTTGCTCTAGAAAGATTATTCGCAAAAATTTTTTCATCAACTTTGGAAATGACATTTGCAAACTGGGCTGGCCATTCGTCCACATTTGACACTGACAGAGACAGAACAGAGTCATGGCCTAGAGCGAGCTGATTCCATTCTTTAAAAGGCGTTAGTTTGGAGGAGTTTTTTCATTATGCACTTATGAAGACAGTTATTATTTCTTTTCATAATTTTAGTGATATAATCCACATTTGCTTTTAAACTTAGTATATAAATAGGTGGTATACCTGACTCCACGTAAATGGCATAATCGAAACAAGAGCTTAAAGAAATGCTGCACGAGCACGCTTTCAAAGGCTTCGAGAGGCATATAACCGAAAAGTTGCTGCACTCCATAAGACATACATGAATTAATTGTTGCATTGAATACTCTGTATTTAGAAGCAAGGTCAATATCAAGGATAGAAAAAAACTTCGGACACATCACATTTCTCTCAATATATCGATTGAAATTTTGAAAGTCTGGCTGGTGAGATGTGTTGCGTTTTCCTGTAGGTACGCGTTAATTTTAAACGATACAAAATTGATTTTTATAAATTCATTTTAACAGTTTGGGTTTCTTCTCCATTCTGTTCTATAAACTGTTTTGCAATTAGAAGCTCTGACAGGTGTCAGATGTTGTAAAATACGTTTGGAAAGGTGTTTTTTAATATAAAAAGTTAATTGACTATGACCATTTTAAATCGGAAAAAATTATTAAAAAAACAACGATAACACTTACAATATTGTACTTTAACTTTTTAAAAACTTAAGAATCTATTCACATTTAAAATTACTAAAACAGTAAACTCTCTCATACCTGGACACAGATGGTACCCAGAAATTTGTCCGGTTATTAAAGGTGTCCGCTTATTAGAAAACAAAACAAACTAAATTTAAAACCTTTTAAAAAAGACATATAAGCATATTCATGTTTTAGAATTTTCCTATTCTAGTCTGAGTGCGTTCTCGTATTATAAAAATTGGAATGTACTCGCGAGAAACAACAAAATTTCGTATGAATGAATTTCTGTCAAGGAAAATTTTTTGTTCTTTTTTTTTCTTGCGAGGATTTCACCACTTTAATCTTCATATTTCTACGAGTTATGTAATTTGCTATCAAAAAATACGGAAATGAACTTTATAAAAGCTGTGTTTGGTAACGTAAAATTTCTTGCAAAATTGCACAAATTTTTACAAATTGTCACTAATTCCTGTTTGTTACCTCAAAAAAAATGCAACGAGAGAGCACTATGAGAGAGGAAATTATTTTCCCTCCATTGGATAACTTGCAGTTTTCTGCTCCACAAATTTCTCTGTGCAAGGAGTGTAAAAACTGTCAAATACTAGCTGTCAGTGTCTGTTACTTGATGTCGGCTAGGAATTTACAAAATATTGGTTCAGATTGTCTTTATTCACTTGATGAAGAATCAGATAAGTCCATCAAAACCGGTGTTACATTTTCCTTCGATATTTTTCAGTATAAAAATTATTTTACAATTTAAAAATTACAGGGTTCAAAATGATTTGTCAATGTTTTAAGCCTTGTACACAAAAGTGACATTTTATACGAAAAATAGTTCAGTGCGTTTGACTTTTGGACAAGTTCTCCCTCTCTGAGAGTATTTTCTCCTTCTTTCAAAGTTTGACAGGTTTTACACTTTTTTCTTAAAAAAAGAAACCAAACAGACCTAAAAATTGGAAAATAGTACTCCACATGCACTTGTCCGCTTATGAGAGAGCCAAATTCTATTGCGGCTATTAAATTTGGTGTCGGCGTCTGATTATTAGAGAGTCCGCTTATGGGAGAGTTATTACTATGAAAAATCATGAATTTAATTGATTTAATGTTCTTTGAAATCTGTCCGATTATGAGAGGTCTCAGTTTGCGAGTATACTGTATTCAATTGAATATTCATTCATTCATTTCGAAATTAAAATCAACAAAAAAAAAAATGTTTAACTTAGGTAGGTACTGTTTTTTTTTTTTTTTATTGATGTAATTAAGTACCTGTGTATCTTTTAGTAATTAATATCTACTCTTTTCTATTTTTAGTCGATCACTAAAAATTAGATGGTTCTATGTATTTAAGTTTTCGAGAAAATTGAAAATTACAAAAACAAACTTGGACAAAATATGTGTCCAGCAATGTCCACAAATGTGTAAGCCGAAATCAATTTATGTCCTTTTAAAAAGTCTTATTTTTTATCTCATTGGGTTTTACAAGCATCTTTCAATATCTGGCAGGTATGACTTTGCTAAAAACGTGATACTACAGATACAGATACTACATATTTTGTAACTTAAAGAAAAATATAATATGATGTGGTTCAACTATCAAAGAATATACAGGATGTTTTGCATATGTTGCTGGGGTCTATTGCCCCCTATTCAGGCGGAAGGGGAAATTATCTGATTTTTTAAAAAAATTAAAAAAGTTATTAAAAATCAACGGCAACACATTTATACATTTTAAAGCCACAAATCAATTTTTCATTCTATTTTAAAATAAAATTGTTTTAGTGAATTGTTTTGAAAAACTAAATTTTCAAACGCAAAATTTTGAAAAAAAATGTACGTTGTTAAGTTCTTATAGATTTTTAGTATCAAGCACTAAAATCCAGATGCTTAAATGCTTTCTATAGTTTTTGAGTAAACCGAAATACATAGGTACTTTGACAAAAGAAAGCAAAAAATAGTTTTGGCATATACAGGGTGTCCCGAAATCACCGCCTCAGAAGAAAACCCTGAGTTCCTGAGGTCATTTCAAGTCGAAAAACTTAAGAAGTAATTTTCTCGTTTTCGCTTCGTTTTCGACGGTTTTTATGATTTTTATTTTTTTTTCCTTTGACTGGCTATAACTTTGGCAAACTACAACCGACTTTTAAATTTTTTTTTCATTTAAACAAAAACAGTTAAAATTTTTTATCTGCCATACCTACAACTTTTTTCTGTGTGGATAACGGTTTTCCCGCAGTTTATTATCAAACACTTTTTTTAAGCTGTTTTTTTTTACTTTGACATGATTTTTTTCTAAAAAACACGTTATTAAGTATATTTTTTTCCTTTTTATTGTGTAAGTCCAATATGTGTTCTTAAAAATGTTTAACATTTTTTACTTAAAAATACATTTAAAATTATTAAAAAAATAGAAAACAAAAAATAAAGGAAAATCAAGAAAGTATCAAGTATACATCAAAAATCGGTTGTAGTTTGGCAAAGTTAGAGCCAGTCAAAGGAAAAAGGAATAAAAATCATAAAAACCGTTATAAGTCGAAAACGAAGCGAAAACGAGAAAATTACCTCTTAAGTTTATAGTACATACTTTTACTGTCATATAATTCACTCGCTTATTACAGATTAAAACATTGAATTTATATTAATTTACACCCGGATATAAGTTTTTAACTGGATAAATCGAGTTATTTTTTAATATGGCGGTTAAACAAGAATTATGAATTTCCAAAAATATTTCGGACTTATTTTAAAATCTCTTTGAACATTGTTTAAGAATGCCAAACATCAGGCAACACACCCTAATCGAAAATCAAGAACATCATATTTTTTATATACATATTTTATATATTTTTTTTATATATACACATATTTAACTTTCAATTGCTCTATTTTCCTACTTACATTTTGTATATACATACTTACTTGCACTTGCAACTAACCGGTTTTGCTTTTACAAACATAATACTGGTTTTTTGCATATTCTCTTTTATGTCGTTTTCCTACCTAAGTTGAATAATTCTGTAAGCTTAACATATCATAAATTTAATCATTGTAAATTCAATCGCCAACGACATCGGTTGGTTCTAGTTAATACATACATAAATCACATACATTTAAATCACAATCTCACACTTAGTACAGTCATACATAGATTTATTATCACAAATGAAAACTTACATTTAGTTAAATAAAATAACATTTATAACGTTGTTTAAAACAGGGCTTTTATTCACACAACAACACAACACAGAAGAGGCACACAATACACAATTATATACATTTGGAACGTGGTAATAGTATTTAAAAATTACTAACAAATTAAAATCATACAATTACACTTACTAACTAAATTTATACATTACATAAATTTACAAATCACACAAATCATAAATCTACATATAATCCAAAACAAACATTAATAAGATAATTTAGATATTTTTAAAATGTTAAATAGGCCTTAAAGACCTGAAAATATAAGTGAAAGCTATATAAGAAGGTTTTTTTAATAACACAAATTCTATATACTACTGAAATACATCAGCCAAGTAGAAGACTTAGCACAATTTTATATTATATTTAATATAAAGACATGGTAAGACGGAACCACATCGATAGCTTTTAGAGATATTATATAAATAACATACTGTCTCCATTGAAGCTCGTCATATTGTGGCTAACCTAAACAAAAACCTTATATTCTTATTTAATCAATTAAAATATAAACATTTTGAAATTTGTATGACTATAGAAAATTATCCCTAAAGAAGACCTAGTTTAAATACCTACATAGTTCTCTTTTGAGAAATCAATTATGTGTAGGTAGATATATGTACCTAGATGTGTTACAAAATCTTGGTTTTCCTTTATGAATGACGTATCGAAATATTCTGAACAAGTATAATATAGCCCTGAATAAAATTGTATGCGTATTCAAATCCATTGAAGCTTTAAGATATTGATATTATTAAGATATCAAAATGCACTAAAGTATCAATACTGATTATCCTGATGTTAAGTTAATTTCGGATAAAGAGACATATATATGAGATTATACCAATATCACCCTTGCACTTTTCGGTTCATTTAAATTTCATTATTTTTGTTGATTGAATTAAATGTTGCTGTAAAAAGGGAAGATACATATGTGGGGATAGATAGATCCTTAATATATGTAAAACAATTTCAATTGAAATGTGATAGGTACTTTATTTAGAGAGGAAGAGACAGAGAGAGAGAGAGATACGAAACATTTTGCGGGGTTTCTTAACATCGTTGTTTTACATTGTTCGAATTAATATTTAAATGAATTTATTTCTTATAGCTCACTTATTTGAATACGTACATATCTAATCACTTAACTCAGACGAAGTCTTAGTTTAATAGTCTATGTATACAGAACTCTGTCCATTCCTTGTTTAAACAGCTGACCAAAGGAATCCTCTTAAAGTCCCCATATAATCTAAAATCTTTTTATTTTATTTATAATTCAAATGCAGAAAATAATTTGTTTTGATAATTATACCGTTAATATACAAGTTCATTAATGAAAACACTTCCATCAGCAAAACCCATTCAAGAACATCACTTATACTTTTATTTTCCGCAACTCTAATCCATTTCGCTTTTCTCATTTTCTATATTTCTATTTTTGGTTTTGATTATAAAATTTCAATCAATCCAAAGGATAAATATACATTCCCAACAGTATCCTTATTTTCATTAGTATGTATGTATAATATACATATTTCAAGACCAGCATAATCATGCTTTGAATTAATTAAAAATTACACTTTAATGATAATTGCCCTTTAACAACCCTCTTGAATAAAGGGATTTATTCTTGATGCACAAACCCATTAGTAATTATCTTTAACCATAAAAGACATTTGAAACATTTTAAAATAAAATTAAGAAAAAAATAAATGTTAATGGATATAAGATCGAAATTAACTTTTAAGCAATTTGTATCTTAGAGGATATACTCATTTGTATATAGAAATTGCTTTAATAGTCGTGTTTTTTTTTGGGAAAGTTATTCACAGTAGAGTAGGATTTTATATAAGTTACAAATACAAGATCCACAGTAGAATTACTGCCAATAAAAGCAGAAGTAGAATCCTACTGCGAATGGGTAGGCTTCTGCGGACGGTTTTTTTTGGGAATTTCTACTTACGTACATACATGTATATAAAATCTCAAAAAAATACGGCTAATATAATTGCCTTCTTTATTGTGTTTTTGTTTTCTTGTATAAGATCTGAGTTGTCCCCTCATTTGATTGTATTTCAAGTCTTATGAGTTTTGATTTGTAGGGAAACTAAGATAGTTAAGAAAGATTAATTGTTATTACATACCAGAATTGAAATTGATTCTTTTGTACTGGATTTTGATCTTTTGACTTGCGCTTGAAAATCGTAGTGAATTTATAGCCTGGAAGTTAAAAGTGTTTGTTTTACCGACACATAAATTTATCAATTTGGAATCTTTTCTACAGAAATATTTTTCCTTTCTTCTTCTTGAACAGTAAGATTTGCTTCATTACTTTCTTCATCTAATGCTTTGTCTCCTTCTTCTTCATTTCTTCATATTCATCTTCTGCTCCTTCCTCTTGTTCTTGTTCCTATATTCTTGTTGTTGTTGCCTTCTTCATTAATTTTTCATTATTTTCTCTTCTTTTTCTTGTTCCACTTCAGCTGTCATTTTAACTTATTCTCCATTTTCATCATCTTCATCTTCATCTTCTGCTCATCAATCTCATTCTCATTTTTATTTTTCTTCTTCTTGAACTTCTTTATTTTGTATGAAAAAGAATCCTAAGGATTTTCGTACTTATCTTCTTCTTCAACTGAAAGACTTTCTTCATTATTTTATTCTTCTTTAGCTTTGTTTTTCTTTCTTCATTGTCTTCATCTAAATCTTCAAAAAGACTGTCTTCATTATTTTTGTCTTCTTTTAATTTTACTTTGACTTCTTTTTCTTTCTTACTTCTTCTTCATTTCTCTATATTCATATTTTGCTCATTCTTTTTCTCATGATAATTCTTCGTTGTACGTAGGTACATACGTTCTTCTTCAACTTTCGTTTTATTTTCTTTCTTCTTCCTTTTTACTTCAAATAATAAACATTTTCTTCTTTATCTTCTTCTTCAACAAAAAGATTATTTCCCATTCTTCTTTTCTTCTTTTTCTTTAGCTTCCTCTTCTTCATTCGATATTTTAAAATCATGCTATTTCTTCTTCATATTCTTCTTCTTCTTCTTCTTCTTCTTCTTCTTCTTCTTCTCTTTGTTCTTGTTCTTCTACTACCCATTTTTATCTTTTCTTGGAGCCAAGATTTGAGGCTCTGTTAAACTAGACTACAGGATTCTCCAAGACACCATTGGTTGTTTAGTGCGTTATTCTAATTCATCAAAATTCCACAAAGTTCTTGCTTGCCCCCTCCCCATTTTAATTAGGTATTCTTGCAAAATTAAGGAAAAATATATTTTTAACCTCATAATGATTATTTGAATTCTTAATAACACACATTTATTTCTTTTTCTATTTCTAGGTAAGTGTTGCACTATGACGTTTAAATTTAAAACAAATCTAAACTTATGTCGTTAAAGTACTTTGTTACGAGTATACCCAGGTAAGACTAGTCTGCAAAATTATACATATTTACCCCTAAATGCCGCATACCTACTGCATTCAAAATGCAAGTATATAAGTGGACTTATGTAGAATACAGTGGTACTTCAGCAATATAAAGTAGATTCCTATCCAAATTTATATTGAAAACTGCTGACAATGACAAACCTCTCAGCTTTTCATTTTCGACCTACCTGTACTAAAAATATCATCACAAGGCATAATGTTCATACAAAATGTGCGTCAATTCAATTTACCCACGTGATACCTTTTACTTTTACCCTGACCATCAAGGATTAAACTATATCATTATACACACGAGTTGTAATATGACACGAATAAAGAAATTGAATATTGCAATTTATTGCCACAATCGATGTGAACAAAAAAAAAAAAGAAACCATAATCGATGTGAATCTGGGGATAAAACAAACGAAAGCGTTTCTGCTACAATATAATGGCAAAGGTCAGATGTCAAGGCATGCGACTTGACTTAAAATAGAAATATTTTTGAGCACCTTTTATAGGAGTAGGTATGTATAAAATGCCTCTTATGCAGACGTATAATAATATAATGTACGTGTTCATATATAAATGTGGTTTTATCCTTCGTGTTCGAATAAGTGAAGTGCCAATGAACGAGTCCTGGTTAAAAGACCCACCAACCGAACGACGATGTAAAGTGAGAGAAAAGTACCATTTTTGGTATAATAGGTATATATATATATGTATGTGTGGCTTCTCTAACAAAAAGGAAAAGGACATACGTACAAACATATAATAAAAGGATCAAGGGCTATGGTTAAGTTTATTACTAAGTTGCGGAGGATTATTATTAAGGCCAGACAAACACACATTTTGTACGCTTTCAACTTAAACCTGTGTACCTATACTTATATAAAAAAACTCTATAATGGCAGGTTTTTGCATGTGTGTGGGTTTTTTAGGGTATAAATGACTAATTTATGTACATATGTAGGTGTACCCTTCGTTCATTATTTTTATGTATGCGTATTTGGCTATATATATGCAGTTAAAATGGGTTAAATTCGGTTGGATTGCTTTCGGCTGAATAGTTTTATTTAAATGGCTGTGATTTATATTAAAAGGAAGTGAAAATGCTTAACTTTCAATTAAGTCAAGTAGCTTTATGATTTAAATAGGTCATTTTTCTTGTGAACTTTTAAATTTAGTAAATAGGTATAATAGGTATGTACACAAAAAATGATTTAAGCCGATTACTGGAATTTACATTTTGGTAACAAATTGTTATAGAAAAAAGTATACCTAAAATTTTCCAGCAGTACCCCGTGGTATCAAAACGGCGCACTCTAGCGCTAATTGGGTCAATGAGCTAGGTCTGGTGGCTCGTGACCGCCATTTCTACCTACCTACCTACCCCGTGGTGGCGTAATGGTTAGTGACTAGGAATGTTACGCCGAAGGTCTTGGGTTCGATTCCCAGCCTATGGGACCTAAAAACAGAAATATTTTTCACGGATTACTGCCGCTTGCGAGAAATTGACAAATCCTCCAAGAGTATCTCTTAGCATAAAAAAATGCTGCTCTTCGTAGACGTTCCTATTCGGTAAAAAATTGGATGTCCCCTCCATTCCTGTCACTACTCACTAGGCCCTGGTTCTACACAAGCTGTCGGGCCACCCCGACATTTATTTATAGGAATAATTGGGAGTTGTAACTATTTGAAAGCCACTATAGGCACTGTGTCTATATGAGCTGTCGAGCCACCTAATTTATTTTTTATAAAATCGCACATTAAGGATAGCTCTCTTAGACTGACAGATATCGTTTAGGTGTGTACCCAGTTTGACAATGTGAGATCAATCTTAAAGTTAAACCCCCAGTAAACTCCTGAAATATGTGTTTCAGGGTCAGTTGCACAAACATTTAAACCGTGATTCAAACATTTTAAGCCACTGATTTCGGTAGATTAACTTAAGGTTAACCGTAATTTAGTGTTCAAAAGTATATAGAAACCAACGTTGAACCTCAGTTTTTCCGTCATTATCGGTGGGTTCAAATTTTGAACCAAAGCTAGCCAAAGCTAAAATCCCATGACTGCATATTCCACAATGTCTCTGCGTAACTGCCGGCTTGTTTATAGTTTTTAAATAAGAAATTTTCTTTCTTACATAATTTTTTATATAAGAAAACAAGGATATATTGAATAGTAATTCTTTGGATTTTTGACTTTCTAATATCAGTCAACTGCTACCAAACATCAATCTGATCCAATTGTAAATTATTTCTTAAACGTAGTCGTTTTCTAATTTTAAAAGTTCATATCTTGATTCTTAGTTTTCTCCTTAATATGTCTATGATTTGAAAAGTCCAGCGTACAAAATTTCTGTTGTTTAAAAAATAGCGAAAATCTTAACTCTTTAAATCAAGATGGCGGAAAACTGTCTAAACGATAAAAAAAAATGCCTTCCTTATTGAAATTTCCTTGACTAAATAGGAAACAAAATTTATAAAGCTTAACTTGACGATAAGTCTTGATTTGCATTTTAAATTTCACAGTCATCTCTACTCTAGACACAAACAAAGATAAAAGAAAGTCGTTTTTGTATTATGTGTATGGTTTGCTGTTTTGTTTTAATTTTTTTTTGTTCACAAGCAAAAAGCAAAATGAAGGAACTTTGAACACATTTTTAGTAAGAAAGTGAAAAAATACATTTCCTTAAAAGAGTATTTTTTTTTACAATTACTCAAACACTTCTAAACAATAATTAAATCCTTTAAAGTTTTTTTTTATGTTTTTTTTGTTGGATAGATTATTTTTTCTGGTGTCGTAAAAAATACCTTTTAAATGTAACTTTGTTTACTTCTAATTGTTTTGTTATTATGAAAAAAAAAATGAGATACTTTTTTTTACTTCATCGTTGTGTTGTTTTTTTTTGTTTTGTTTTGTTTATGGTTCGCCTTCTTGATAAAACATTCCTTAATATTGTATAGTATAGAAGAAAAGTTCTTGGTTATAAGTGTAGTAATTTTGTTTTTCAGCTTCCGGTCTTAAAAGAAAAATAATAATACAAAAAAAAATGCAAATCCCTACCAGATGGCATGATGGCGAGAATACTATATTTCTTGTCTTCTTTTGTGGCTTTTGTTAAGCATTTAAAACATTATTCATTAAACAGTAAAACAGTAATACACTGAAAAAAAAGTGTTAAAAGTATAATATTTTTAGCAATAACTTTAAGGAACAAATTTTGTAAGGTAAGATTGTATCTTATACTTAATAAAGTGTGTGTCCATTTGAGAGTAATTTAACAAAAAAAACCGTTTAGAGTTATATTTACCCTAGGCGAGCATTGAGTCATGGCTGTATGCATTTGCGAGATCCACCAGTGTTGCCTTAGAACTGCTCAGTGTTCATATGCTCTCAAATTAACAAGCATACCTCTAAGTTTGCTAAATACATTGGTAGACCAGTATAACGAATGCCAATATAAAGTATTATCGATATTAGGAATACGTCCCTAGTTATATTTCATAACGAACTACGAACGAATTTTTGACTTGGACACAAAATGGAAAAAAAAATATTGGGCAAGTTTATACAAACTTACAAATTACTCATGTTCTTTAACAAACACGAATTCAGAAAAGAATTTTAAGTAAAACAACTATTGTCATAATTTTCTCTATCAGGAATTTTGATTGCAATTTATCTATACAAGTAATTTGTTGTTGTTTCGTTTTCATGAAATCAAACAGTGCTGAAATTTACATTGTTTTGTATATCTGTTGAAGTTACACAAAAAATTCAAGAATCCTTGAAATAGAGATCCACTAAAATTCTTAATGACTTATGCAAAATAAAAAGATATTACGATACAATGGTGTGGTATTTAATGACGTAAGCAAACCAAATTTCCCACGCCACTGTACCCCAATACCTATAATAGCATTAATGTTCTATAGCATTTAGAATTTCGGTCTTTATGGAATTTCTTTAAAATGTCTTGTAAACGTCTTTTAATGTATACATAAACGAAAAATCTTCAAATAAACAACATTTCTATTATTAAATTTCAATTTTTCTAAATATTTGTATTAGAGCAAAATATGCGATATGACGAAATTTCGATATAACGAATGTACTTATAGGACATTATTTCATTCGATTTACTGGACTACTTCTGAAGTTATCCAAACTTAACTGTTAAAAAAAATTTATTATTGTTGCTCATAGCTGACGAAAATAAGTCCTTCACTTTGAAATAGTTCCGACAATCTGAGTTTTGATGGAGATCTAAATTTTGTGTGTTAAGCATTTTTTTTCTCAAAAAGTTCCCTAAATTTGAGCCGGTACTTTTGGTTATTTGGAAAAAATTACTTTTTGTAAATTGCTTGAAAACTATCAATATTTTTGAAAAGTTGCAAAGAAAAAATTGAAGCTTATGTAAATATGCGCAAATAAGATTGCGTCACTTTTTTCGTAGGAGCAATCATTTTCGAAAATGTGTTGAAAAAATGAATTTAAATCTTTTTGTGTAGAATTTCATATCCTTAAAACTTTAACTTCGATCCAAATTTAGGATACATTTTAGGAAACGCTTAGAAATTTAAAATACAAAAAAAAATGGACTTTTTTGTGTAATTTTTCTTCAATCGATTGATTTTTGACAATCGAAATGAAATTAATATAAGTTGTGTTTTATTGGTATCTACATATATTTATCCCAGCAATACAAGAACCAATAAAATGCGTTCGCCAATTTTATGTACACTGTAAATTTCCGTGGTTGTATTCGCAAAGTATTTTTGTTTCCATGTCTCCACTATGCATAATTTTATGTCTTGATTATATCGCTCAGGAAATGTTTGGTAGCTATGATATCTCAGCAATCCTCCGGTGTATTTTATTGCTTGACAGTTATGCAACGCACTATATTTTTATGTATACACAGAATATTTAGAGCAAAATTTCACCGAAGAATAAAAAAATAATTTCCAGATTTTTAAATTGAACATGCCAATGTCTGGTGGGGACCAGCTTTGCCGCTAAAAAAAAAATTTTTGTGCCACACTCTTTGAAAAAACCTGCCATTTGTGACATTTTCGTGCCATATGAATAAAACCCAAGTTTTTCTTTAAAAACAAATTTTAATTCAATACTATTACAAACAAAAAATCACTTCCTTTATTCGTGTAGGAATTTTCCAGAAACAGGAGTTTTTGGCAAGTTCATAATAAATTTTGTTTTATTTATTTAAATGGAATGTATCTGATGGAAGCCATAACTTGCAAACCGACAGAAATATGTCCACCTCTTGGGTCCCCATTTAGGTTATTGTCAACAACCGCAATGAGTTTCCTCATATTTTCCTTGGAAAATCTACATATATTTCTTCCTGAAATCCACTTCACTTAGCACGATCATATACATTTATTTTTGTATAGTTTTCTTTTTATGGTGGTTGATGGCCGATTGTCCAATAATTAGAATCAAAAGTTTAAAAACTCGATAAATCTAGCAGACATTATTAATTTTATTCAAAGTTAAATTAGCAATCTTTACTTAGGTATTTTTTATTTTTGAATAAATTTGACACATCTGCTTCTTATTCCTTCGCTAAACCACCTTCTCCGGTGGTTTAACTTGGTACACGCCACAGAATAAGACCTAACCCTTCGCTTTTCCACGTTTATTAATTTGGCTGTATGAGTTTAAATTTAGGTAAAATAATGAAAAAAATCGTGCCATATTGAAACTTTTCGTGCCACCGTGCCACGAGAAAATTTCCGTGTCAAAATGGCACGATCGTGCCACATCGGCAACGCTGGTGGGGACGCGCTTAAATTTATTTAAACTACAAATACCATAGAAAACATCCCTTTTGTGAGTGAAAATAGGCCTTAAGGTTCATTTCCTGAATATCTCTCCATTTTTATTTCCACTAATTTGCTGACTTATTTATCGATACTTTTTGATTTTGTTTATCGAGGGAAATTTTACTGAGTTAAGCAAAGGACAATGCTGATGCGAAACGAAATTTTTCTGTGATTCATAACCAGACAACGAAACTCTTGCGAAAACACAATGGAAATTATTTTTGGAGAGTTTCACTTATTCCAAAAACAAAATAAAACATAAACGCAAAAAATAATAAAATAATAATAAAAAAAAAAAAACAAATAAAACTCAAATGTCATTTTCCCGCATACAATAAATTGTCTATATAATTAATTCATTGCGAAAAAGGAGCGGATACTTCTCCAAATAATCTGCTACAATTATAAATTTCGCTCTTCGAACAGCGTTATACTGAAAAACGAAAAGCAGAACGAAATTTTCCGTTTATGATTTCGTTGTGTAATTTTTGTATGAGATTTTTTCGTTTCAAATCAGCAGCGTACTAGGTTTTAGCAATAAATTGACTAAAAAAATGCACCTATAATAAGTCTTTAATGTAAGTAAAAGTCTACCCAGATTTGTTTTCCAATATCAACAGTTTAACCCTCGACCGCATGAATTTATTGTTTAAAGAGGAAAAAATAAAATACGCTTAAAATTCTTTGCGTTGTTGGCGACTTTTATTAAAAAAAAAATTTTTTTGTTTAAATAAAAACTCTACTAAATATGTATATTTTCAACCCCTTACTGCATACGAGTCCAAATATGGCTTGTAAACTTACCTGTCAAACGAGCAAGATAATAATATTTTTTATAAAAATGTATTCAATTCAATTAGAATTCAAGGAATTAGACAGATCAGAAATATATTTTTATGACCACTTAACTCACCTAACACAAAAGTTATTATTACTTGAAATAACAAAATTTTTCACACTTCCGTTTTCAATGGCAACAATTATTGTAACCGACTGACCAGCAAACATGAATATCTTCGTTCTTGTTTGGTGCACGTGTGCAAAAGCCCAGCTATTTGTTTTTATAAATGCACAGAAGATGATCGTGTTGTGTTTTGATCATTTTTTTTATTGAAGTCAGGAGAAAAAGGGACATAACCGTAGAAAGCCATATTTGGCTTCGTATGCGGTAGAGGGCGGTTGGTTGTTAGGAAAGAAAAAAACACATGTTTTTGTTACGGTTGTGACACTTCTCACTTAATCAATTATTAACGACTCGAATATAACTCAATTTGTATTTACTACAATATAACTAAAATGTTCTATAAGTATAAAAGATAATTTAAACAAAATAACGGTTATCAAATGGACAAAACAATTAAATTGCATATGCACGGGTTACTAATTTATGCTTACAAAAATGATTTCTAAAAGCAGTATTTTTCCAAGTGGTTCCGACTAAAAAATAAGTGAAACCAAAGTAATTTAATCATATTAGTTATGCCAAAGACTTAATTTGTTAAAAAACATGTATAAATTAAACACTTCTAAGTTTAAAAACATTGTTAATTTTTTATTTTAAAGGTAATTGTTTTAATAAAAAAAAAATAATTATGTTCCAAATGAATAATTTTTTTCTACGTGTAAGGGCAAAGGTAACTTTTTATTATAGAGGATATGACATTCAAGGTTTCAGTATTTAAATACATGTATATACCTATAGAACTCCACGCCAAAAATATTTTCAAAACAAAAACATTAAGATTTAAAATTTTCTTAGTGAAATAAAATAATGATTTAGAAGGAGCACTTCGTTTGAGCTTTTGTGTAATGTGGTTGAAAGAACTTGTGAGTTGTGATTCTCATTTTTGGTTTAAGGTTTTGCACAAGTTTTACTTTTTCGCCTTTCCTCTTTGACTTTTGTAAATACATATATATGAAATCAACACAAAATTCTGAATGAGGAAAAGGAAGAATAAAATTAAAAAGTAAACAAAACAAAAAAAAAAAAAAAAAAAAAAACGTACTAAGCTTAGAAAGTGCTTCGCTGTTTAATTAAAAAATTCTTTCACAAAACTTTTACTCATTTCTTGTGGGTATTTTTTTTCTACTTTTTTGGGGGGAGGGGGGACGGGGTTTGTTTTTCGTTTTCCTCAAGGATGCAAAGAAATCTCAGACAGGCTTCATTTTATAACTTTATTTTTTTTTTTTACCAAATTAAGTTTTTTTTTTTGGAGATCTTAAGTGGATTCCAGTGACTTTCGACGAGAGTTGAATGCACTTGGACTGATTTTTTTTACATTAATTTCCAAGCTGTATGTATATTGTATAATGTATATCATCGACCAAAAAAAATGCAGTTGGCTCTTTTGGTAATGGGTATCAGGCAATTGATGCTTAATTAGGGTTCTTTTAGTATAGTTTAATTAATGAGGTACTTCTAAACGGAGCGGAAACAAAAAATCTGAAAATGTAATGGTGGGGAGAAGTATTTAAAATAAATTATTTTTTTTTTACTTCAAATAAATCGATAGAGAACGAGTTTGGTTTTTTTTTATTGGCATTTAGAATCTGTTTGTGTTGGTAAAAGGGCTTGAAAATAAGCTGTAAAAGAGAGAAGACTTAGTTTCTATATTTAAAATTTTAAAAGGTCTCACATGGTAAAGGGAATAAGTAGGAGTATTCATATTCGGTAGCTTACCACAATGTCTGCAGGATAAACCACATTGTGATCGTACATAAGAGCAAGTTCGTGCAACTCAGTTGGGCATTTTTTTTTTGTTATCTAGGTTATGATCTATAAAAATATACTTACCTAAATTTTTGTCAATCAATTCCAAGAAGCACTTCAAAAGACATCACGAAATAAGGGTATATATGCTGCTCTTGAAGGACTCTCTTTTATCTTTGAAATTCAACGTTCATCAGAAATTCTCAAACGACTGCCTCCCATAATAATAATCCTTGAATATTTTTTTAAATATTCATAACATTATTTTTTCAATATTCATAGTCAAATTTTATTAAACATATCATTTCTCAGAATTTTTAACTGAAAGACAGACCCATTTCTCGCTATCTTTATTCTCAACTTTTTGTCTCATATTTCCATATATCTTGTTCCTTTTCCTGCATGAAACATAGGTATAGATACTCTTCAGAAAAACTTTTTCGAAAGATTTCTGGTGTTAAACTTTTTTCTTTTAAAAAGCCATTTTGCTTCTTCCATCTGATAGTTCATTCAATTCAAAACAAAATCCTATATAGTCCTTGATAAATTCATTGAAGCTTAAAAAAAAAAAAAAAAACTGTTTCCCATTTAGGTCCTTATGGTAGCATATAACAGTGTCATTTTATAATATCCACAATCTTATCTTATATACCTACCTAAGTCCTTCGAAGTTTATTTGGTATGCAGAAACACGTCTCGAGTGGGAACTTCTTTTTGAAATCACCAGGTTATAGTCGAAAAATTTATATAAGGATAATAATACAAAAAAAGGACTATATAATATTATAATCCCCTTCGTCCATTAATACCGCATATATTCAAACAAAACAGACAAGAAAAAAAAAATGAAGTATGAAAATCATTTCTTTTTAAGAACTTAATCCCTTACACAAATTTCAGTAAATTAGATTTTTGTAAAAATATTATTTTGCCAAGACAAACATCCTTTTTAGCTTGAGCAAAAGATAAAGGGTCATTCATTTCGTGGTTGCAAGTTGGAAGCGCTGGTATTTGACACGTCATATCAAACTCAGCTGTCATTTGAAGTGTCATATAATATTAGTTGAATGTTTGCCATTTACGATAATGGATCGCTTAACAATCGAACAAAGCGTTAAACTACAAAAGTGTTGATTCAAATGTAGCCACTTTTCGCGCATTACGCGATGATTATGGTCGTCATAATCGACCAACTACGCAAGCAATCGGAAAAATTGTGAAGAAATTTGAAGAAAGTGAAAGCGTTTTCGATGTCGTAAGGCCTGTGCATCATCGTAATGCACGCTCAGTTGAAAATATTGCTGCTGCAAGTGCAAGTGTTGCCGATAATCCGAATTTATCGATTTCCAGGCGTTCGCAGCAATTTAACGTGTCGTACCGATTTTTTTGGCCGTCGGCGATTGAAGATCATGTCTTCGACGATATGTTGTTCCAACAATACGGGGCACACACAACACTACCAATTATGGCTTTATTTCGTGTGAAGTTTCCTGGTCGCGTATAATTTCACATTTTGGCGACGTCAATTGGCCACCAAGATCATGCAATTTGACACCGTTAGATTTTTGTCTGTTTGGGGCTACGAAACAGACCGCATTTACGTGAACTCTAGAATTCTAGACGCATTAAAAACCAACATTACTCAAGTTATGGCCGAGATATAGCCCAAAATGTGCGAAAAAGTGGTTAAAAATGACCTCAAAAGAATCGCATGCTGCGAATCTTCCCGAGGCGGCCATTTGAATGATATTGTTTTTCACACTTAATGGCAAAGTCCAAACTTTAAAATGAAATAAAATTTTCAAGAAAAATGTATCGCTGTGTGTGTTTTATTTAGTTTTACTTTCGAAATCGAAAAATGAATGACCTTTTATAAGCAGTGTAAATACTCACTTTGTATAGGTAGAAAATACACTTTCTGTCTCGACTTATCTATTTGTATAATTTTTGTCTTAAGAAAAGCCTTCGTGCGTAGTTCCTTTTTGTACACAAAATTGACTGAAGAGTCAAGACCCGAAGGTGATTTCTTTTGACAGCAAGAGGAATATCCTTAAAGACAAAGCTGCCACATAAGAAGATACCAAGGGCCTTTCTTATTCTTGTTAGGGAAATATTAGTAAGTAAACTAATTTACCGTTATTTTAGACAAAACTTTACAAAACTACCAACATATGGGGGTGATGATGAGAAGCACCTAAATTAAATAGACAGAAGAAAGGGCAATAAGCCTAAACACATCTATATTAACATTATCTACATATGTGGCTTTAATAAGGTTCAAACTTTTCAAACTTAATAATCCTTTTGTGCTCTCGCCTCTTGAATCAACCAATTTCCCGGGTGAACGCACACATTTCCATTTTTGCTATATGAGTATTTATTGTTTTTCTGTATAGTTTAGCATCACATCCTTTTGTACCAGTACTACAATTCTTTATAAGCAGTCCGTGCCGTGTTGCTGGTGGTATAAGAGGTATGAGTTCTTATATAAGAAAAAGGATGTTGCGATGTTTTGCATCCGTTCATCCTGTATTAAGTTTCCTTTTTCTTTCATTGCTTCATGCAGTTGAGCTTGAGTATATACATAAGTTTGTTATTCACAGAAAAGAAAAATAAGGGAGAGGAAATAAAGGACCTCCGCCGCCGCCTGGAGGAAAATAAAAATCTAACAAAAAAAAAAAGGAAAAAAGGATAAAATCTAGCCTTATGTTATGCTAATCTATTTCTTGTTGTAGTTAGAGTATATATACCGACGCAGACATTTCCTGCTTCTGTATAATATTCTCTATACTATATTTGTATCCTTATCCTTATTCTAAGATAAAAATCATATCTTATGAACGCAACAAGGCAAACGATGTCCATTTTGGTTTGTGAAAGTTTTTGTGTTTTATCCTTGTTATGCCTTTGGCGTTTTGTCTGATATGGATTGGTGCTGCTGCAGTCAAGGCGGGCGGTATAGGTGGAGCTGGGGATATGAACGCATCCTGGTGCACATTCTTTGTGCCATACCATGCCGATAGATCTAAGTAAAGATAAATTTACCACTGCGGTGGTCGATCAGAATATACAGGGTGTCCCGTTACTCAAAGTCAAGCGGGTAACGGGTGATAGGGTAGGTTGTACCTGTTCTGAAAAAAATAAGAAAAAAAATCTATCTTGCTTGGTTAAGTAATAATAGTAATATTTAGAAAAATAGTGAAAATCGGTACCCTAGATTACATTTTTAGCTACTGTGGTCACAAATTTCCGAATTTTGACGTGTTTATTTTTTTTATGTATTCCTAAATAACCATGCTATTGATTTCAATCACAAATTTAAAAATAAATATTGTAAGTTTCGTAAGAAAAATAAAGTTTGACTGAGTCATGTTTCAAAAAAAATTTTTAAGCGAACTTTGACACTTCATATTTAAAAAAAAATGTACTACACTACCTTGGCAAGTTTTTTACAAAATTGGCGCGTTTCGTCAAGATTTCAAAATGGTACAACACTTGCTGCTTATTCATTCGTAAAAAAAATTTTTCATTTTTTATTTGCAAAAAACACCTCAGTTCACTTCAATCACTTTTACCAGAATAATGCGTTTTTGTACTCAAAAATCCATTTTACCAAGGTGTACGTGACATAAACAGAGGCACTAGAATCAGACACTGTTTGCCGTCAATAAGAGTGAGACAGATCGACATTATACAATATGGTACGCTACAATCTACGTTCGGTACGCTACGTTCCTTGTTTTAGTCGCAACATCTCACAATCGTGCGCTTTTGTTACCCTGGACTCGAATAGTGTTGTGGAAATTATGTCAGTTATTATCTAGTAATAGGTACTAAAAACTTCACAAATTTTTGCCAACATTGTTCAGCAAATATCAACACTGGGAGCGTATAGTTACGAGAGAGCAAACTTCGTATACACGTTGCATATGGTTCGGGTCACGGGTGGTAGTTGTTTTGATTTAAAATTCGATGAGCAATGCTTTTCGGTATTCCAGTAGATCTTTCAATCGCACTGATCAAGCGCTGGAATCACATTCAATTCAATTTAATTTAAAACTACTTCGTTGTTATGTCCTTGGAGTCTCCCTTCTGCAGCGCCGCCATACGAGTACTAAGGCAATCGTCCTTGCGAGTATGATAGGTGTGCATAGATGAACACCCGGTGGTCATGGGTGATGCCCCACATTTGGGTACCTTTCGATCCACTGGAATACCGAAAAGCATTGCTCATCGAATTTTAAAACAGAACTACTTCAGCCCGTACTATGTGCAACGTGTACAAAGTTTGCTACCTCGTGACTAAACGCTCCCAGAGTCGATATCTGCAGAACAATGTTGGCGAAAAATATGGAAGTTTTTAGTTCCTATTTCTAGATAATAACTGACAAAATTTTTACAACAATAATCGAGTCCAGGGTATCACAAAAACGCACGATTGTGAGAAGTTGCGAGTAAACCAAGGAACGTACCATATTGTGTAATGTAGATCTGTCTCACTCTTATTGACGGCAAACAGTGTCTGATTCTAGTGCCTCTGTTTATGTCACGTACACCTTGGTAAAATGGATTTTTGAGTACAAAAACGCATTATTCTGGTAAAAGTGATTGAAGTGAACTGAGGTGTTTTTTGCAAATAAAAAATGAAAAATATTTTTTACGAATGAATAAGTAGCAAGTGTTGTACCATTTTGAAATCTTGACGAAACGCGCCAATTTTTTAAAAAACTTGCCAAGGTAGTGTAGTAAATTTTTTTTTAAATATGAAGTGTCAAAGTTCGCTTAAAAAATTTTTTTTAAACATGACTCAGTCAAACTTTATTTTTCTTACGAAACTTACAATATTTATTTTTAAATTTGTGATTGAAATCAATAGCATGGTTATTTAGGATTACGTTAAAAAAATAAACACGTCAAAATTCGGAAATTTGTGACCACAGTACCTAAAAATGTGGTCTAGGGTATCGATTTTCACTATTTTTCTAAATATTGCTATTATTACTTAACCAAGCGAGATAGATTTTTGTTCTTATTTTTTCCAGAACAGGTACAACCTACCCTATCACCCGTTACCCGCTTGACTTTGAGTTACGGGACACCCTGTATACTCGAACACATACACACACAAACAGAACGACCAATCCAATTTGTTGGTTCGTTATTCATGTTCGAAAATGAGTGAAGTTTGAAAAAGTTTTTCTTCAGTTTTTTTTTTATTTACATTTTTTTTTTTTACTTTGAATTTTGTACATTTATTTCTTCGTTTTAGTTTTGCTTCCTTGAAATTTATGAACAAAACCGTTGTTTTATATGTATGGAAACTTTTTAACAGAGGAAAAGTTTATTCGTTTTTTGTGACTGCAGTTGATGGGAATTAAGGATTGTTTTTTCTTTTTTTCTGGGATTTGAATGAGTTGAAAATTGTCGACGGACATTGCCTGTTTATCGTTATTTGCATAAATCTTTTTATATAAGTCGGTATAAAAAGATCGAACGAAATGAAGAAATATTTTAATTTTAAGATTTTATGTAGAAATGAATGATGTTTCTTTTCATTTGCATATGATTGCAGTTGAAGTTTATTTTTATGGTATGGTAAATTGTATCATACAGTGGATGTCGTGCTTCACTGGAAACTATATAAAGAGTTTTATTCTGAAATGGATAACCTCCCTTCAATTAATTTAAGCCCAAGTTTAGATTTGAGATTATATAGAGTTTTGTAGCTTATTAATATGCTTTAGAAGTTCAATGAAAAATAATTAAATCTGCATATTTAGAAGCCCGACACGTCACAACAATATTTACACCGTTTGTTCTTCTCTTTTCTTTTTATCCTTTTCTCTTCAAATTTTATATGCATGGACTGTGCCGTTGTTAAACCCACGGATAATTTTTCAATGGTTTTGAATTAATGGTACTATCCCAATTGACATAGATCAGCTGGGAATTTAAACCGGATCCACACATGTCTCCTGGCGTTAGGCAATAACGCATAACGCATAACGCCCAAATCGATTTGGAAATATCGCCCAAAAAAATTCAAAACAATTTTGGTTTTTTTTTCTCGATTTGGGCGTTATTTCCAATTTTATAATTTATTTTAGGAAAGGCCCAAAATAAAAATTTTAAAAGTCAAATGGGAAATAACGCCCAAAATTTAAAATATCGCAAAAAAAAAAAAAAACAGAAAAAGGAAATAACGCCCAAATCTTAGGAAATAACGCCATGTCTCCTCGTGTGGTGTATTGTGTCGGTGAGTGTGTTCACAGTAATCAAAGTAAATGTCATTATTTTTTGCTTTCGCTATTTACTTATTCTCTTCCCCAAGCACTGTCTTCTCTTTCCCTTTATTTGTATTCTCCTTCTCTGCTCTGCTAATTCGAAAACATTGAAGTTTGTTCCCAGGAATTTCATGTTGTTTGTGGCTGACAGCAGGGGAAGGGTGGTTTTGGTGTTCCTTCAGCTTGTGGCTGAACGTCCTCTTCCACTGAGTCACTTGGTCGTTTAAAACAGATCAGTAAGGATTTGCAAGAGTTGAGTTTGGAGCTCAAGCGCTGGTAGTACTCACAGAGTCGTCCGATGTGGGCTTCAACTCTTCTGGCAGCAAATATAAGTGACATGGACTTGGCATACTTAAGGGAGTCTTCGACAAACAGGAGATACTGTCCGTATGCGGGGTGTGGTTGGTCTGAGGTGTATACACGTTGAAGAGAAATGTTCCCAGTTTAGATCCTTGTGCAACTCTGGCTCTGGTTGTCCTTGTTGCTGATTGGCAGCTTCCCATTTGACCGAAGAATGATCTGGAATGAAAAAAATTGTAAATGGAAATCTGAGTTGGAAAAGTTTAGGAACAAGTTCCTGTATCGATACACTGTCAAATGCTTTTTCGATATCAAGAAATCATCCAACAGTGACTTGGTGACAATTTATGGAGAAGACGTTATCGATCTGGAATCTGGTTTATATGTCTTAGATGATGATGTGCGGTTCTGATCGGGAGTCGAATGGTCGGTAATTCAATTAAATCAATAAAAAGAAGTGTGAATTGAGGTGGGGGTTCAAAGTAGAATGCTTCGCAATAACTAATACATATAAAAAATAATTTTTTTCGTCTAAGGTCAATTCGTTTTTTCCGGTTTTTCTACAATTCCCGTTGGATTTTAAAATGTTAATCTGCAGTTAAAGTATCCATCTCCATTTAGCCTGGGCTATTTAGGGTATTTAGTGTCAATCCGACTGACGAACATATTTGTTACCATACCTACAAGACTAAAAGTACCGCATAAAGAGTCTAAATGGTAAATTTAAAAGTAAAATTAATAATTTCTGACTTCTCATAACTCATTAATTCTCCTCAATGTCCTACGAAGGCAACCCATACCCGCCAACATGTGGTTGTGGAATGCTTTCTCAAAATCAATATGCAAATACAAATCGAAAGCATCTGCCGAATTGTCTCTCATTCTGTATATCACTTGATCCCTTTGAACCGCAGTAACACTCAATAACAATGTCTGACACATAAAAGTGTTCCCATATAAAATACATTCCCCCTTCTCTAATTTTCTCATGCTTCAACTCAATCCTAAAGGCTTTTATTCGTTATTTAGTGATAAATATCAAGCTTCATATAGCTCAGCCATCAAAATGTTGCTCTTCGTTTGGTATACATACATATATCAGCTCTCTATCTTCGCCTTGTTTCATGAAAATGAAGAACAATAACAATAAATTATAATTATCCTTATAGGATGACAACCGATATTCCCTATGCCTATATACCATCAGATGATATAAACGCATAAAAAAAAAGAAACACCGAAAATTGCCTCTTAACATTAGGCTGGGCGGGTTAAAACCCTTTGAGTCGAACACTCTTACCAGTCCACTTCATAACATTGTCACTCGACATTCCGCCACATACATATACCTATAGTACCTACCCTACCAACATTCACTCCTCCTCTTCCCAAACAGCTGGCTTAATTCTTATAAGAGTTTGCCTGCCTGACTAGGGCAAAGTAAAGGAGTACGCGGGCTAGAACACCCATATTCGCTCTCCAATTTCCTGCCACTCTACTTCATTGTCACATTTTGTTATCCTTGAAACAAAAGTGGCTGCCTAGCTTTTCCTGGCTACTTGCCTGTCTGCTTGCCAGCCTAGTTGCCTCTGTTAACTGAGAATTGGGATGTTGATGGTGTAGAACTTGAACGACGACAAACTGGGAAGTGAAACCCTTTTTTCCAACCCTTTCCCTTAAATTATACACTATACCAGCTCCAGCATGTACCTTCCCTCATTTAAAATGTTTGCGGGAGTATATACGATTGTATACAGGCTCGGCGGTAGTGGTGTGGAGGCAGTGGCGGCTAACAGACGAGAAAGACGACAATGACAAACGTACACATCCGTTAAAAAGATAGATAGAAGAAAATCAGGAAGCAGGCTTCACTGCGTATATGCAAATTATTCAAGTGCTGGGTTAATTCAGAAAAGGACCTTAAGGACAAAGCGGGATAAAATTAATTCGTTTTTATTGGATGGGTGGACGAAGAAGGACTTTTGGAAGATAAACAAAAGCAGTTTGCGTAAATGTGTAAATTTTTGAAGGACTAGTGTTTAGGTAGGTATGTATATATAGTTTGGTGTTCTTTGGTATTTCCGATTAAGCAACTTTAGGAAGAGTTCATGCCTGAGGAGTGTCGTGATTGTATACAATGTATATACATACATATAATAACGACCAAACGACAAACCAACTGACACAACAACGAATTGATAGAACCTTTGGGATGTTTCCTTTTTTTTAAAGTTTTTATTTTAATGTCCTTCGATGGCTTTAATGGTTTTAATTGTGTTTTAAGGATGTGTCCCTTTTCGAAAATAAGAACACACAGAATCCAGAAGGTTATTTCAATTTTGGAAATTTGTAGCCCCCTATACATATTATTGTTTTAGTTGTAGTTATAGTCTTTGGAGATTTCTGTAAGGGTATAGAAGGACTATTTAAGGTCGGCAAGAACGTTTTACTATGGAAAATTAGGAAACTTGTTTTAAGTAGTTGTTGTTGTTTTTGTTTGGCAAGTCTAAATGTAATGAGTTTAAAATTATCAGTTATTCAAAGTGAGTTTAAAGTTTTTAAAAAGAATTTGCAAATTCTCGTTGTATATATATAGGCCAATTCTAATCTACCTAATGATTGGATGGGTACAGTAATATTATTGCTGGGATTAAATTAGTTAAGAAGATATTAAATGGAACTTTATAATTGAAGATAAAAGGATACACATTAATTATTGGATTAAAATTCCGAAATTATTTTGAAAGGACAAATTATGTAAAAATGAGTTTTCTTCCTCTTAAAGGAGATTTTTGTAGTAAATTTCACCCAAGATTCGTATAGTAAAGCTTCTTTTTTGTGTTCTAATTTAATAAATGAGCTTACGTGGGTACTGTGTAAACCTAAATTCTACAGTGTTCATGTATATAAGAGATGGACACTAACCGCACTAACTCACCAAAGAATCTAAGAACTATTCAAAAATATTTAAACTTTCTGGAAGGTTCTTCATCAATTTTGTTTGTACAAAATCAAGTGAATTGTTTTGAGAAAGTCTAAAATCAAAACAAACGGTACTATGTATAAGAGATAGGTAAAGGCACACAGTAGTGCATATTGACTTATTTGCTTACGAAAATCATAATTCTTAAATGGGTGATTCTCTGCCAACTGTGATTTTTTAAATAAGAATTTTGCTAAAACTAAAAGTCATTGAAAATTAATTTTTTTTGTTTTATTTGTCTTTAAATAGATATTAAATCTGTAAGAGCATTTTACTAAAACTTTAAAGGAACAAAAAATATGGTAAAAAGTACTTAATCTCGAAGACCTGGTGCTGACACTGATTTTTTATTTTTGAATTTTTATATACGTTCTAACTCTTTTTGAAAATATTTTTCTTGAGTTTCTAAATTCTCTCTTACGTTTTAACGTTTTCAACTTTAAAAGCCAATATCTTATTCAAAATTGTATGTTTTTTAGTTTTTCAAATCTCTTCTTTGAGGTTGGAGTCTTTATTTTTATGCTAGGTTATATAACTCAACATTTATTTGTTTTAATATGTTTGTCCTAAGTAGTGGTACCATTCTTAATAAAAAAAATAACAAGATTTTTAGCAAAATTGCTTGAAATAATTTAATTTAAGTTCATCATAAATAAATATACCCAGTACTGACACCCACGGTACTGAAATTTAGGCTTTAATAGAACCTCATATCTCAAAGCTTCTGAGAAAAATAAAATCCATTATAATTTTAACTTATATGACTTAAAAAGAAATACAATATTCTAAAAATCACCCCAACAAATTTCATAATACGCTTAGATAACACTAACACGGTACTGACAGGTAATTTTGTGACACACGATTTTAGAATAAAAACAATTCACTCTTACAGCAAAATTACGTAAATAAAATAAATTGACTTTCGTTAACAATAAATAAATAGTGCCTCTTTCAAACGGCACCACACAAATGCCATAAAACTAAAAACAAAATGGCGGTTCAGCGGTAAATCTCTTGAATTCAAAAAGAAAATGAAATCCGTGGACAACATTCAATTATTATTATTTAATTAGAGAGCAAAGATTTTGACTTGATATTTTCAAAATATAATCAAGCATTGTACTCAAACTTTTCTGAGAACAACATTTTTATTCAATGATGTATTTTAATAGAAAGTTGTAGATTTAATTGGAAAAACAAGGATGGTTCATGCCATGGTACTGACATTTTGCGTATACTTTTTAAAGTCAAGGGCAAAGGGTGGCAAATTTTTAAACAATCTGTAATGTAAATTGTAGTACCAACTTATTTCCACAATTCAAACCAGAAATTCATAAGAAATTTTTACATTAAGCCGCAAATAAAGCCCTGGACACAAAGAATCACCCAAATATAGACAATTTCTGACAATTTTTTTTTCAGCTTATAGGATTTTTTTGAAGATTGTAAAACTAATGACTTTGAAGAAAAATACTTAAAAGGGTAAATGTAGGTGAGTTGGTCAATATTTTCCAGTTGAGATGGAATTTAAGTGCTCTTAGCAGCTTAGGCTAAGCTATAAGCAAGCAAAATTATTCTACATCAAGACCAACGCAAACGTATATTTCTATGCATACCTAGATTATATATCCAAATAAACTTCTCCCCTTATAATTGTTTCAATTCTTTTATTAACGATCAGTTTTTGATTAATATCCTTTTTATTATTCTCAATCACAGTTAATGAGATATCGGCAAACATCAATTAATGTCACTTTCATATGTTTTGGTTTTGTTTAGCACAACCACTTCAAATTGACCAAACACCATGCATGAACGATATAATACATAATACCCACTACAGTTCATGATAACTATACTCTGCCTATACTTCGTATATTTGTATATCCTTTTCCTTAAACCTTAAGCGTTTTCCACATAAGAAAAAAAAAATAAAAAAAAATCAAACGATAGAAATATATCGAAATCCTTATAATTGTGTAAAACACATATATTAAAGCAAACAATATTTCTAGGTCGATATAGAGACATGTTGTGTGGTGCATGTTGTGTACTATACATACACTCTGAATCACTTTATTATTGAGTAGCTGCATAAAAGATTTCTTTTCGCAGAAAATATTGAGGAAGGTGTAAAAAAAATTTGTTTATTCTTTTAAAAAATTAATTTATATTAAGCAGAAATTGTGGAGTATTGAGTTCTAAATTGTGAAAAGATCAAAAATTTAAATTTACTAATTGAAAAAAAAAAAAAAAAAATTAAAAAACTGATTGTAGCTATATAAATTTTTAAATTTTCTGTCGATATTTTAATATCGACTATAGAGACATAAGAATCACAAACTTCATGCTTTGTGTTCTTTACTACACTGATTCAAGAAAACAAAAACTAGGTATATTTTTTTTTTGGATCGCACCAATTCTAAGGCCAGTTAAATTTTGTTGTCATTGCATTTTTTCCTTGTAGCAGTATAATCTTGTTTAGGCCTGTTTCTCCTTCTACCGTTGAAATTTTCCTTTGTACTTTTATATTTTTGTACAGCTAAAACCTGACTTCTGGTATTCAGATGATGTGACGTGAAGACTTCCTTATACAACCTTTGAGGAGTATCAATCAATCGGAAAAATTCTTCCCTATTTTCCACAAGTGTCGGGCGCCATTTTTAGGAAAATTAAGGATTTAGGAAAGTATCAGAAGGAAAACAGCCTCAACGCAATGTTTCATGACTTCTTCTAAGCTTTTGGTTTGCTATTGATCATATAGGCTATGTTTTCAGGAAATCGGTAAATTGAAAATAGGATTATCAAACACTAGAACTGCACCCCCTCCTCTCATTTTCCAAACAAGTGCTGGGCGCCATTCTATGAATTTTAAGGATGGAGAAAATTATCAAATGGAAAATAGAAATAAATATTTGCTTTAGGTATTAATCACCAGAACATTCCTCCTTCATTTTCCATAAGTGTTGGGCGCTCTTTTATTAATTTTAAGGATAAAGAAATTATCAGAAAGAAAAACAGCCAAAAAGCGATTTTTGATGTTATATTTTCTAAATCATTGGTTTGCTATTGATCATATGAGCTAGGTTTGCATTAAATGGGTAAATTTGCAGATAGGAGTATCAGTCATCAAAACACTCCCCCTCATTTTCCAAACTAGTGTTGGGCGCCATTTTATGAATTTTAAGGATGGAGAAAATTACCAGATAAATATTGATGTAATTTTTTTGTATCTACCATTCGTTGATCCGAAGTTATAAGGGTCTATACTTGCCTGTATTTCCTTTTAAATTTCATGCTCAAAAAAAGCTCAATAAAAAAAATAAAAAAAAAAAAAAATAAGGAACATCGCCCCTTGAGAAACGTATGCTCTACATAGTGCAGTTTTTTTGTTTTATAAATCATTTATTATGGCCAAGCTGCACGTCTAAAAAAAATATAACTTAAAAAGTTTAGAAACTCAGTTAAAAAAAATATAAAGAGGTTCAATTCAAAAAAAGTAACGGACATCGCCCTGGAAAAACTTGCCCTCAACATTTTGGTGTATAAATTTTTTCAATACCATTGATACTTATCGAGAGCTGCAAGTCTAAAGAAAAAAAAAACTTCGGATGCAGTGATCTTCAACTTCATGAATCAAGAGGGAAAAGGAATCATATATACAGTATCGACTTAAGTTTAAAAATTTAACTACTCATAACCTAATTTTTGAGAAAAAATATATTCAACAATAATAGGTATATTTTTCGAAGAAAGAAAAAATATCCACACATACTTTTTTGACGTATATTTAACGAATCTATTACAAAAAATCCCATTTACAAATTGACCTCAATCATTTGATGCGAAGTGTATAAAATGGTAATGTACGTACATATATTTTTGTTTCTACTCGCCACATGGAATTATTTCTAAGAAAGGAAAAATAAATTAATTTCTATGGCATAGAATGCGTCTTCAATTGCAAAAATACGCATATACATATACCTAGTCCAAATATAAAAGCTTCGCCCCATCTAAACCATCAAAATCAGATGTCAAGCAGTGGTACTTTATTGATCATGTTCATGGCCCAAAGATTTTCAAGCAATTTCTGAATTAGAGAGGGTGAGTTTCGCTCACTATATATCTAGATATAATATAAAGATTTAGGGTGAATCGTGAATATGAACTAAAACTAAAAGAAGCCCATCACCTTGTTTGGCAGGAAAACTTTCAATAGAAAACGAAAATGAGAGCAAACTTTTGTGATGTTTTTTTTTTTTTTATATTTTCTTCTATTTTTTGTGTGTTGAGTGTAAGAAATTCACAACACGCACTGGTAACCAAAAAAAAAAACATCGACCCCAAAATTGTGTGTGCTGCACACTCATTCATGCACACAAGCACGCACGCACGCACGAATAGTCCCGTTATATTACTTTTACCCAAAACAACCATAGCTTTTAGGTATATAGCTTGACTGAATATCAGAAACACTCATCGAGGCGTTCAAAAAACCAGGACATCGGAATAAGAGGGCCCTTTATTACCATCTTAAATTCACATTTCAACGGCGGCGGTGGTGTCGTATAGTTTTTCCTTCTTGACTCCTGATTCTCCTTTTTATGCGTCGATCTTTAAAGGATGGTTTCGTTTCGGGCTTTCCGCGAATCAGGTGAAACCTTTGTATCCAGGGGTGTATTTATATATTTCTACAGCGCCTTAAATATAAGAACTTGTAACATGTTCTTAATTTTTTTGCTAAAAAAAAGGAAAAATATGTGTTTGGCGATATTGCCACATAGGCTAGAGTCGCAAATATAAAACCTGCAATTTTGTAGGTGTAATTTAGTCTCATTAATTCTTTGGTTATTTTTCTCACTGGTATTTAGCCTCTTGAATCAGAAGTAAGTCTCGTCAATAAACACAAATTAAGAGTCTGCTTCAAGCACATCAATTGTTTGATACACAATCCCACTTCTGAGACCATGTAGTTGAAGTGTTTTGATATTTAGAACTCCATCCACATCCTCTTCTTGCATCTTCTCATCTATTCGCCTTACTTGTATGCAAGGTCAAATAACCATCGAAGTATTTTTATAAAAGACCGTCGCGCATCGATAAAATATGTCGAGAGAAGATGAAAATTGAAACAAATCGTATGAGTTTTTTGTTCCATTTTTCAACGTTATTCAATTCAATTCAATTTTACTGATACAAGATTAGAGTTACAGAACGAAGGTACAAGTTTCAGCTCACCCCTTTTGCCATTAAAGACGATAGTTTTCTCTATTGGTCCGCCGCTAAGCAGGCGCCAATGTCAACAGTTTTCTTGGACAATAATATCTTGGGTGGTCACATGAAAACAAATTAAGGCCAAATTTTCCCAATTTCGTTTTGTCAAGCCAAATAAAAAATTTGGTGTTATTTACACATTAAAAACGAAATAGTCCCTAATTTTGTATCTATTTGTGTCTTTATTTACTTGGGCCTTATTTCACATCACGTAATGGGATCACTTAAAATAATTGTTGGTGACTCAGGTGATTCTGGCAACTCAATTTCTGTTAAGTTAATCTAATGCCTAATTTCTACGTCTAGCTATGAATTTTTCCATATAAAGGAGAAGTCCAAAGACGACGTTTTGTCCCTCAAAAGGTCTAAGATAAGGAATTTTATATACGGTCTATGATAAGAGGTTTTGAATTCTGTTTTTTCTGTAAAATGTTCAGAACAGCATTGTTATTATAGCCCCCTATTGCACGTGTATACCTGTACTTTTATTTACACGTGTATTTAGAACCTACCTACACGTGTCAATTTTATTTTACTACACGTGTAGTGTGTACACTTGACATGAATACACGTGTAATTAGAAACACGCTTAAAATAGAAAGCTCTAATTGTTACGCTGAAATTGCCAAAAGATGGATCTGTTTTTCCTGTTTTTTTTACATTAATAATTTTTTTTTGGAATCTTTCGACTTATACTTTAACTGTCGATATGTTGGATAGGTACATTCCGTTCGTCATTCAGAACTTAGTGGATCATTTGGCCTATAGTCAACGTGCCATACTAAATGCGCTCCTGTCATTCTAACTGCTAACAAGCATATAACAATGGAATTTTTATAAATTCCATGTCTCCCTTGGTTGTGTCTCCTGGTGAATCATTTTTGCCCTGCCATTTCTGATAAGAGAGATTGCTGACTTTGGTAATGGCTATGGGAATACATATATATACATAGGGAAAGATGTATTTCTATAATGGCACCTTTCATGGTTACCGCTAGGAATGACAAAACTTTCGTTTTCCTGTATTTTTGTGGGCTTCTGTGTGGAGATATAAAAAAAAGGTAGGGCTTTCTGTGATTTCTGGGTGGATATGGAAGTTTATTTTCGTGTGGATATTTGTCACTCCCCAGATGGATAGATGGTGTGACAAAATTACTTTGAACTTAACTTGTGAAATAAATTGGCAATGGTTGGTTGGTAGGTATAGGTGCCTTTATACCTATATAGTCGAAGTTGTTCTTATATATAGGTCTGTGGTTGTATATATTATGTAAATGTAGGTAATGTAAAACATTTCTTCTTTTTGTTTTACAAAAGTAATAAATTGGACTGATTGTGTAGATAGGTAAACAAGGAAAATGAAAGACTAGAGGTAATGAAAGGAACATCTTGGTCTTGCTTGCATTTGTTAGAGACGTAAAATACCTACAGCAGAAAGTTATTAATATTCAAGAGATTTCAGTGGCATGGCGGTGGCCTAGGCATGAGGATGAGGTATTATTGTAGGTAATATAGGTATAGCAACCATTATCTTCTCATAACCAACAGATGAAGAAGAACTCAATTATAAGAACTTGAGCGTGAGTTGTTTTACTCCCCTATAATTTGCTTACATTTATAATTCACTCTCCGGAATGAGATAGATACACTTCATCTAGGTTTTTGTGTGGTATATGATATACAATATACAATATACATACATACATACGTACGTAGGTATCTAGTAGTTGATGTTTGTTGCTTTTAGATGGGTCACCATCTTACTGTTTTGCTCGTTTATATGTACATTTTATACATCAGTTTCAAGAAAATACAAAATTATTGTGAGAGAGAGATAGAAAATTTTGTATGTTGAAAAGGAAAGATTGAATCAAAAGCAAAGAACTGATGCTTGATGGAAGATAGTTGAAATATAATATTCGTTTCTGAAATGTATATCTATAGGAGGTACCCATCTATAAACCCATAGATTTTCACAGGAACAAAGTTGAAAGTATAAAATTGAAGAGATTTGGTATCTGATCGGTAAGAAGGCTGGTCATCAAATTTGTCTCAAGTTGATTGATTTACATGAGTGTATGTCCAAATGATTATCTTTTTTAAATTTTTTAAATTGAACTTTAGTTCCTGACCTATAGCGATATAGATTGAGGTAGTTGAATGTTGGATCAGTAAATGGGTTGCGTTGGAGTTTGGACAAAAGCTTCATTACGGATAAAAACTTAATTTGATCCCAAAACAAAAACTTTATTCAAAACATAATTAAAGAATTGTAACAGAAAATTCTTCAATAACATAGTAACATAGAATTCAGACGCGGCTTCTCTCAATGAATTTTCTTTAAATGAAACAGTTCCTGAGACGTCCCACCTCTATAAGGTTTTACTTGCGATATATAGGAACTATGTATGTACATACATATGGCAAGTTGTGCATTCGTAAAAAAAAATCGAACTCATGATTTTGATCAAAGTTGACATTATGATGAAAGCGAAGTCGAAAAAAGTGGGTCTCGCAAATCTGTCTACCTGCTTGATAAAAATTATTCTTTTAACCAAAAATAACGGCACCTCCCATACAAGTGCTTAAAAACCGGTAAGGAAAATCTCATTTTTCTCAAAAACGGCTCCTACAATTTTGATTAAAATTATTGTGTCAGCTTATATCAGACCCATCTACCATTTTCTTGGAAACAAAATTGTATCTATCGATTAAAAATGTTATATCTCGTAGAACGCATTTTCATCATTATCTGTTGAACCGATTTAAATAAAATTTTGTAGGTACACAATTTTCTAATGACTTTGAATAATTTTGCAAATCGAAATTTTGGGTTTCTAAAAAAATTTTCAAAATATTTTTTTTGAAAATTCGATATTTCGAAAATGGATAGGTAAATGATTTTTTGTAATTAATTTTTTAACTCCAGATAAATAAATTTTAAAAATTCCTTAAAAATTTTCTTTCTTAAAAATGTTTACAAAATTTTGTGTGTAAAAAATTAATTTTTTTTAAAGCCACCAAATTAAGATTTTTTTTAAATAATCAGATGGCATATATATAACGTTGGTGTCAACAAATTTCAGAGGTTGTTTGATCAATTTATACGTATTTCTATAATTATATCGATTTTTTAATAATTTTCAGTCTTAACTGTATCATATAAATTATATAATAATACTGGTGATTGTGCCTACATTTGTCGAAGCCTTTTTCTTTTATTTTTTTCTTTGCCCAAGCCAGCAACATTCTAAAAATTTCTTTTATCTCCAATCTCGATTAATTTACTTAACTGGTTTAAATCTCTTTTTTCCTAAAAGTAAATAAAATTGTTAAAACTTAAAACTAGTTAAAAAAATAAAATTGTACAAACTGCGCCTGGATTCCTCTTATCATTTGGAGAACTATTGGTTGCTTGTTGCTGTGGAGGGTTTCCCTTTTTTTTTTTTGTTTCTCGGTTGTTGTTGACTGGTGAAAAAGGTGCTATAACGTACATTTTTGGCCAATTTGTGCCAGAACTTTCTTATTTTTCAATTTTATTTACATATATTTTTCTTACATTATTACACTTTTCATCATACAAACAATTATTCCGTTACTCTAAAAAAAAAAACTTAAAATTGTTTTATTTCACTAACAGATGAATAAATTCAATAAACGGACTCACAAAAATATTTTACCTTGTTGGATGTTTTCACCGCAATAACACAAAAATCAAAAAAATCGTTTTTTTTTTTTAAATAATGTTTTTTTTACCCAAAAAGCACATTTCTAGTGCGTTCTCTTTCGGCCGATAAAATTTGGGAAGTATATAATCGTGTTCATTTAAAACTCGTGGTTTCTTAGTTATTGGTGTGGTCCATGGTTCAACTTGCCCTGTTGTCGGAGAAAATTTCCAAAATACGCTAAATATCAACTTTAAATATCGAAATATCCGTTTCGTCTGTAGCCGACAGACAGACGTAAAGAATTGCGAGACCTACTTTTTTCGTCTTCCCTATCATCGTTTCAAGACTGTTTTTTTAATAATCCATAACCAAGCATGTAGTAGGTACCTATCGCAAATAAAAATAAAAATCGAAATACAATATCCGACATAAGCCTGCAAAGTTAAAGGCTCTGCTTTATGATCCATTTAAAATAAATGTTATTTCTTATTTAATTGAGAGTCTTATTGATTTTTAAGTTAAATGATCTTTTTATGGGTGTTTGTTTCTTTTTGATGTGAATCATGGTGAATACCATTTATCAGGATAATGTTTGGTTGTAAAAAATAGCAAATGCACAGAGTTTCAAATTATCCATACTATTTTTATAGAACTTTCATTTCATGTAATTGTCTTGTTCTATTGAAGTCTTACTGTAAACTTATTATGTATTATAAATATGTCATTTTAATTATTGTTTTTATTGTTTCTCTTAGGGCCATTTGCTGAAACGAGTCATAAATCTGGATTTTAACTATTATCAACTTAGATCTATGTGGAACTTAGTTCTTAAGATTAACTTTACTAATTATTTTACGTTGCTAACAAAAATAAAATTTCATCTTAGCTATGTATGAATTAATTGAGTGTCAAACTCAATAATTATTTTCATCAAAACTGAAAAAAAAAAATATTATTTATACCTACATTTTTATAATACGTTCATTAAATTTACATCATTTGAAATGGCCCAAAAAAGGCAGAGAAATAAAAAAAATGGACGGGGCCACTTGGAAGGAGAAGGAATTAGCCTGGTGTAGAATCACCGACAGCTTCAACTCCCAATCTGGGGTTACATGCTACAGAAGCTGCGAAGCATCAAAAAAATTGTACAACCTTTATAAGAATGAAGTAAGAAAGGAAGCTGCTGCTGAAAAATATGCAGCATATCAAACAGGAGGTGGCAATCCATACACCTTCAAGGATCCGGGGCGTTCTATTAACTCGAGGACTTCAACATCATCCTCAATTACGTCCAGCAGCGTTTCGAAATTCATTTTCAATTTAAAAATTTGTTTCTTGTTCTGACAAATTTAAATCAAAATTGACAACAAAATTATTTTTTGCTTTATGTACTACTTAGGAAAATTAGGTTCTACTTTTTCTTCCCCCTAAGTTATGTTCTACATAGCAACTTTTAAGTTTAAGATTTTTGTTGGTGCAAACAAATAAGAGGAACTTAAGCCAGTATGTAGAACTTAAATATTTAAGTTTCGTTTCAGCAAATGGCCCTTAATCATATTATGTAATTTTCTCTATTCCTTATTTTTTCTTGTACTTTGTTTTACCTTCTTTTAATTTGTCTTGATTTAGTGTCTACTAAGCGCTCGCTGAAGATGAGCACACAATTATGTGCTCGAAATGCATAGGATAAAAATTTGTTAATAAATTCACACTTTAATGTTAAAATTTGTGAGTGTTTTTATTAATTTATCGATAACTTGCGGTCTATAAAGAACCAATATCTATAAAATATTTTGAAAATTAGACCACAAATAAACCACGTTTCGTTCAGTGATTAAATATTGAACACATAAACTCTAATAAGTTTGAAATAAATTATTCCTCAATATAAAGCTGGAAAAGACATAATTTTTCTAGTATTTTATTTGAGCGTTGCAATAAAGTTGATTTTTTAACACAACAGAATTTTATAAATAAACAAAAAAACCATTTAAATTTAAATCTAGTGTTTTTTAAATTTTTTCTTAAGTGTGAATAAAATAAAATTGTAAGAGATGTTAGAAAATTGGTAATTAAAAACTTTGAGTGGATGAAATGACATAGGTTCTTAGTATTTTTAAATGGCATTATTAATAAATCTTTGCCGAGTGAATAGAAATATTTTTGTTTTTCCTCAAAATGTTAGAAGACAAAATAGCAAATATTTTAATACCTTAATGTACTTTATAACATCTATCGTTTGTTTTCATATTATGTGCTTTAAACTCGTTCAAGCTTTGCAAACTCAATTAAATGGAAAATTAATTAAAATCGAAAACATTCTCAGAATAACTTGTCCTAATTAATTTGTATTTACCTAATGTATCTTTATAAAAAGTTTATTAAGACTTGTTATTTTTAACTTTGCATGAGGCTATATGCAGACTCGAATCATATATACCTACTTTTAAAGTCACTTCCTAGTTCTTATATATACGTGATTTAACCTTAAATAGGTATACCTTATCTTATTTTGAATAATTTTCTTTTGTAAATTTTTGTCAATTAAGCCGAAGGCATTTTGTGAGATATGCGTCTTTTGAGATGATTTTAAATTAATTTTTGTATACAAAAAAACTTTGATGTTCTTTTGTTTTTGTTGGTTTTATTTTTTTGTTTATATGGCTTAAGGTTATGGGCAATTAATTATCTTTATCTTCAAATGAAAACAACGCAGCTAAATGTCCTTTTTAAAGACAAATTTAAAATGATTAGGTATGCTTTTATTTTTTTTATTTAGGGAAGGTAATTTTCAACAAATTGACATCATGAGCATTAGAAAGGTTGCAACTGACGATAATTCTGTTTGTTGCTTTTTTAAACAGTGCATGGAGTTAAACAAAAAAATGTATGATTATTGTGTAAACATTCGTTTTGTCTTAGGGAACGAATAGATCGCTATTGCAAAAATTAGGAATCCCCATCCCATATAATCAACTCTGAATCAGGGTTGGGAGTTTATGAATTAAAAAAATATGTAGCCTGCATAAGCTATTTTAGATTTTTGAATTGAAAAATATTCAATTCACAAGCTTTTTGGAATTTGTAAATTGAAAAAAAAATTAAATCATAAGCTAGTTGGGATTTTCGAATTGTTAAAAATTTATTTCATAAGCTAGAGATTTATGAGTAGGAAATGGTAGCTTATGAATTGAAAATTTTCCTACTCATAAATCACTAACTAACATATGAATTAAAATTTTTTCAATTCACAAAATCCCAACTAGCTTAATGAATTAAATTTTTGTAGTTATTTCGTGTCACGTTTTTTAGTATAAGTATTATGTGAGAATACAAAAAATAAGAATGTAGCACCGCGGTGCGGATATGCATCAGCATGCCTGAAACTTACAGTTTAAATTGAAAAATTGGTAAAAAAATTGATTTATAATAAGAAATAAATTAATTAAACAAAATCTTAAATTGTTTTGACACCAATTCTATGCACGGCCATCTGATTTATTAAACAAATCTTAATTTATGAGAAAAAAATTTCAAAAATTGTTGGAGTTGTTTTTTTAAAAAAAATAATATTTTATAGAATAATACAATTTTGAAAACATTTTTAAGACAAAAATTGGCATGAAATTTTTTAGTGTTTAATAATGTGGAGTTAAAAAATAATGTGGAATTAAACAAAAAAAATCATCCACCATTTTTCGAAATATCGAATTTTCAAAAAATAATTTTGAAATTTTTTTATTATTTTTTTTAATTTTTTAAAAATCAATAAAAGATTGAAAATTTTGGTATACAATTCTTTTAAATCTCTATAAAAAAATTCATCAAAATTAATTGGACGGTTTTTGAGGAAATCGAAAAAAATGGGTTAATGGGAAGTGCCATTTATGACCAGTTTTCGTAAATTTTTTTATAAAATGGTACCTAGTCGTTTTGTAAAGAAAAATTGCCAAGTTTAAAAAAAAAATTTATGGGCACGTTTTTGAGAAAAATAAAATTTTCATTATTTGCTAGAAAAAAATGTACGACAGCTTCTGTTATTTTTGGTCCGAATTTTGGGGAATGCCCAAAAAATTCTATGAACCAAGTTTAAAGAAAATCGACCCATCCGTTTAGGCTGCAGCCGAAAGGATAAACGGACAGAATTTCGACACCCACTTTTCATCATCGTAATGTCAAGTTTGATCAAAATCTCGAGCTCGATTTTTTTACGAATGCATAACTTGCCATACCTATAGTACTTAATTATCGCAAGTAAAAAAACTGACAATTTTCATTCGATTTCACACATTTTTGCAATGTTGCTTAGTGTTCGATATTTTACCAAAATGTTAAATACTTGAAACTGTACGCTTTGTGACTGACACAGCTGTATATACTCCTGGTGATTAACTTGTTTGCTATGACGGCAGCTTATTCCTCGTATGGGGTTGTCCCTTAAAACAAGCGTAAGGCTCCATGTTGAGGCAGTTCGTGTGCAGAAGTTCTGATATAACTTCCTATAGCTTTTAAAATATATCTATGTTTTTAGAAAACATGACTTAGGGCCAGTTTCACAGTGCATACTTAACTAAATAAGTGGCACTTAATTTTTCCATTCATGGACTTTAGACGTTGTTTTAAGGTCTGAGTAAGGGGAACTTAAGTGGCCAATATGGGAGACTTAAGTGTCACTTATTCCGATAATTTTACACTGTGAAATTGGGCATTAGTTTTCCATATCTGGAACTTAAGTGACACTTACTTTACTGTGAAACTGGCCCTTAGAGTTCTTAATTTTTAAAATATAAAATTGATTTAATACCGAAAAAACTTGTTTAAAATTTTGCACCCAAATCCGCAACTGTCTGGAATTTTTTTTATAATTTTCTAAAAATATCTTGAACTTTGAATTCTTTCCATTTAAAAACGATAAATAAAAAAACATGTCACGAAAACACGAGTCACTAAAAAAAAAAAAATATGACAAAAAAAAAAAATAAAAAAAAATAAGATTCCCCTTTTTTCTATTATTTTCTTGCTGATTCATCATGATTCTGCAAAATACCAAATATTTTATCTGTGCAACCGAATTGTCTTGCAATTTCCTGTCACATATATGACACCACACACCTCTACACCTATACACTAATGTACGTACATATCCATGAACCATAAATGATATACCTATACCTTTCTTGTAGAATTAAACCTGTTGTTTTTGTGTCACATATACATATATAAATGTGTACAAATGTATATAAAATATATTTAAGTCAATTAATATACAACCTAAGTTATTAAAACTTTTTTGGGGTACTAAAACTAATACATCCCTTATTTACCACTCCCCTTAAATTATATACAAACAAACATAACAAAACAAAAAAATAAAGAACTTTTTCTTTTTGTCACAGTTAAGGGGATAAACCTTTAGAAATAAAAACAAACATTTTGTCAAAAAAAAAAAAAAAAAAAAAAGAATAATGACAATAAATCAATACCTATACTTTCCGTAAAATGCCAGAGCTAACAAAATTACATGTTTTAGCTAAAATCTCCTCAAAAAATCTCATCTGTTGTCGCATGTCGTCCGCATGGTGTGTATCCTCCTCCTTCCAAAATGCTGTGCGTCGTCCACTGGGTATCCACTTCCTTACGGTCTAAGCCAAATTAATGTCTAAATTGACACAAGAGAAAATAGTCCTTTTAGTTTTTTTTTCTTTTGTTAGCTCCTTCTTCTTGTTTTTTTTTTTCCTCCCTTTTTCTAAGGAATAGGTATTGATTTTTTTTTTATTCTTCGGGTATAAAGCAGATAGATAGGTATATAGGACACACTAATACATAAGATCTTGGTTAGTGCGATTATCCTTATTGTTATGACGAGGCAATTGATTGCATTAGGTACCTACTTCTCTTTGGTTCGGAAAGCACACTGGCTATTTTTATAAGGTGCTGATTATATAGTGCCCAAGATGATGTGCTACTATACTGCTTTCCGGCGACAAATTGCCCTGTGATTTGAGCCGCATTATATTTACCAAGTGAGAAAACTAAATAAAATAAAATAGATGAACACAAGACGAAAGTTATATAGAGAGAAAATAAATAAATAAAAAAAAATAAAAACAAAAAGAAAAAGAAAACACAAAATCAGACAGGTATAAGGTAACTGCTATCTAATTATTTAGGTTTAATTAAGGCACGCACAAAGGAGCAATCAAACAATCCGTCTCATAAGCTTTGTTCCAATGATTTATATTATACGATGATGATTAATGATTTTTTTTAGGACGTGAAAGTATCATTTTACTTGATATCGATATAAGACTAAAATATTAATTGGACAAGCAGTAACATAATCTGAGGATGAATGTTTGGTTGTCATAAAGTCTTGGAGGACCGGTGCTTAATCTCTAGGTTCTAGGATGTACCTCAACTCAAGTGGCGCTCGGGGAAGGTATAAAAAATATGCTAAATTTACTGAATGCTCCAACCCAATGAGAGAAGTATCTTTCGTAAAAACAAGGGTGGATCACGTGTAAGTCGGTTAGAAGTTCAAGGTGAAAGCCATACAGATTCAAATTAAAAATAAATTAATAAAAAGGCAAAATATAAAATTTTAAAATACTTGTGTGGGTGGGTGCCTACATTTGAAAACATATAGGTCATTTTTTTTAATATGACTTTTTATGAAAATATGAGTAAGTGCACCGTGGAACATGGTTTAGTACCACATTTAGGTAAAACAAAAATATATTCGAATATAATAATGTAATATACCTATTTAACCGCCATTTTATCATAAGACACAAAATCAACAAATTTCTATGTCTTTAAATTAGATCTGACAATATTGTGAGATCTTTCAGTAAAAATATATGTTCCAGATGTCTTTAAACCGATCACACTTACAAATTTTGTCTGACAATAGGTTCGTTCCCGTTCTTTAGTCCAAAATTACCCAAAACTACTTTTTTTATCAGCTTTAGTCCGGACAGAAGAGATCGATCCTGGACAGAATATTAATATTTTATTTTCCCTTTTTTTATAATTTTTGCCGAAGCAATTTCATCTGGTAGAAACTTTCTTGAAGTTCTTGAAATCAAAGAAATGTTTCAAAAAATACAAATAGATATCGTCGGCTAGATACGTAAACATAAGTCCACTTTTTGCCGAAATTGAGATTTTGATGCTATTTTCTTAAGAAAGACATTCTGGCGGGTAGATGGCTCTTCTGTGGGTAGTGTGAGAAAAAGTCGTAACAGTATCTATGTAAATGAAAAATAAAGAAACATAAGAGAAAAAGAGATAAGCATACAACACTGTTTTTATTTGGATCCGTATCATTTTATTATATCGGGGTGAACCATAATAGCCGCGTTTTATTATCGCCAATAACCCATATGGTTCACCCCGATATAATAAAACGATACGGATCCTAATGAAAATACTGTTGTATGCTCATCTCTTTTTGTCTCATGTTTGTTTATTTTTCATGGAGATACTGTCTTTTTTCCTCGCACTGCATTTTGTACTCTCTACCGACTGAAGAGCCGTCTACCCGCAAGAGTAAGAACTTCTTTCTGGTTCCATAAAGCAAACCCCAATAGAAACCTAGATCCAAATTTGTTTTTGTATTCCGTGTTAAAAGATAACCCCGACCCAGACCCGTAGATAATAAAACGCGGCTAATATGGGTTATTGGCGATAATAAAACGCGGCTACCTACTTTTTTCCTTACACTACAGGTTGTAGTCCCTACCGCCTGAAGAGCCGTCTGCCCGCCAGAGTAAAAACTTATTTGCGGATCTTTAAAATAGATCCAGATACAGACCAGGATCCAAATTTGTTGTTGTATTACGTGGTAAAAGATGATTTCGTTTCATATCCGTAGATAATAAAATGTAGCTACTGTTGTCATTAGGATCCGTATCGCTATATTTTTATGGAATGATCCACATGGATGTTCTTGGATAATAAAATGCGGCTAATGTGTCTATACTCGGTGAAAAAATGTTGAAGAACTATGAAAATCCTGTCAATTATTCTTTGGTAACATTTAAAAGAGTATGCACTATAACTGTTGAAGAAAGTCTTCAGTTTCTTATGAGGAAAGGAAAGCTTCTTTTGTTAGTTTATTAAATTAGCTTCCATTTCCATATATCTACTTTCATTCCAAAAATGTTTCAAATTTCTACCTTTGTATATAAACACAATTTTTTTTTCCAACCAAGCCAATTACTTACGATACACATTTCATTGTGAATTTACCACAAAAGCTTAAAGTATACACTTCGAAAATCAAACTTCGAAAAAGCTCCTTTCTAGTTCCACAAAATTCTACACTCAATATTATTTTAGGTTTGTGACTTTGATTTGGATTATAAACATTTTTCGTTATACAAACACCTTTTCTTCTCTCCGTTGCTAGCGCCAAACGACTAATATTTGTAACAATATCAGGTTTGGATTTTGGATAGTGGTGAGTTAAAAGAACGTTATTTTTTGTCAAATTCATCTAGTTACTTTATTTTTGTAAAATAAATACATTACTCAAAAGGTAAAATCGATTTTTAGCATTTTTGGGAAACCAGTTTGAAGATTATTTTGAATATGAGAACTTCAACCAAATGTCAATTATTAATCACAAGCCGATTACACAGAAATCTATGTAATTTGCCATTTATTTTAAATACATACGTACATATACATATATGTATAAAAAAAATAAGTTTCTGTCGAATTAAACCACTTAACCTTTTGAGTAAAGAATATAGATTTTTAATCCTCACAAACTGAAGTAAAATTTAAAATTAGGGGGATAAATAGGCGGTGGAAATAAACTAACTAACTTTAATAAAATAAAAATCGCAAAATTTTAAATAGCCTAAACTTTAGTTAAATGTTCTTAGTTTATAATATTTTTTACTAGAAACATATTAAACCTGTATATTCTTAAAAATCTCCAATATCAAATCAATAAACTCCAGTTGAATGCCCCCAAAACAGGGACATTTCAGGCTAAAAAGTAAACAACATACCATTTTCATATTTGTAATTGTCAAAGTGACATTTGAAGTTAGTATGATACTAAAAAGATAAAATAGGTATTTGGTAATTTTAGTTTTGGTTTAATATTTAAAAATATTAAAATGCTAACTCGTTTAAAATTAAAAAAAAAATCCTAACCTAGAATTATACTAAAAATGCTTTAACATCGTACTAAATTCTTCGTTTTTTTTCCACAAACTCAAATTTAAATTCAAACTTTTTAAATGGAATATGTAGATACTTTGATTTGTTTTGTCACTCTTAATCTCAAATCATTCGAATTATTCCGAAACTTTACGGTTCCTATCTACAGGTATTTTTACAAAAAAAAAAAAAAAAAACTTTACCAAAACAAGCATTCATTGCCGATAATTTAATTTAAAATTTCCCAGGGGGGAATCATCCAATTCGAATCCTCGACCCTTCCGATAAAGGTTTTCGTTACAAAATAAAAAAAAAAACAAACAAGCTTTCACTATGTAGATTAGCTGTAGTATAGGTACCGTATACAAACATATGTATCTATGAAATGGAAAAAAAACCTCCAAGAAGTATCAGTTTTGACTGCATCATATCGACAAAAAAAAAATCTAATAAAAAGAAAAACCCAAAACTTAAAAATTCCAAGCGACTTTCACATCAACAACCGCAGTCATTGTCACCTTCATCGAAAAGGACACAAATCATAATAGATATATAGTCGGTATTATAGGTAGTATATAGAAATGAAATAACAAGAACATTTTTCCTTTACAGTTCTATAAAAAGGACAATGGCCAAATTGAATCTGAAAAAGTGAAGAAAAAACATAAGAAGAACAAACTCTATAGGACAAAGAAAAACTCCACTAAAGGATATTGAAAGAAAACAGCATCAGAGACGACGACCAACGTCAAAAAAAAATATCCGTAATCAAGTTTCAGGATATAGACATGGAATAGGTATACTTTAGCTATTAGCACAACAAACACCAATCAGATTGTATATATCTCATAGGATCTTGTTTCCCTGGGCCCTAGTTTTGCCTATAATATCTTTTTTCTTCGTTCGTCCTTCGTCCTTCTATATATCGAAAGGCGAACAAAAAAAAAAGTCAAAGCAAACACTAAACAAACCTTCACCGGAATAGACGTGGCCAAAAAGAATTGAGTGACAGACACCACTATTCGTCCAGAGGATATATATCCACATGGAAACCCTAGTTTACCTGTAGAATTTTTTACCTGGGAACATTTTTGTGTTATTTTGCTTTGGAAAAAAAAAAAAAAAAAAAATAAAACACAACACAACAGAGTTTCTGTTTTCCGGTGATTGGTTCGTCCTGAAGGAAATCATGTAGAGAAATAGTGTACCTACGTTTTATTTTTTTTTTTTTAAATTGGTAAGCGTGATTCGAGAGTATTGTAGGGTAAAAAGAACACAAGTTAAAGCCCTTTGAATGTTTTGGTATTCCTTTTTGCTTCATCACAATTGTATATGGAAAAGTTAAAGTCGGATGGCCTTGAAACCCTCAAGTATTTTAAAACCTGTATATCGTTCTTCATTCAAAATATGCATATAGGATAAAGGCACTATTAACGTCGTCCTTTGAAAAGCTGCAAATCAAAATGGTTACGTTTTTTTTATTAATATCAAAATATTCATCAAAGATGAATGCTATTTTTGATATATTGAAATGAAAAAGCAGTAAAAGTCGGTTTTTTTCTTTATTCAAACGTAAGGAGAAAATAAAAAATGTTTTTTTTTTTCAAAACGAAAATTCCTCACAACAAAAATGACTCACAAGGCTGCGGAGTGTTGTTTTAATGTTCCAATCCTACGTAGAGATGAAAACACAGTGGTAATTTAAGGATTTGTAAATAAAATAAATTTTAAAAACATATCTGCAGTAAAATATTATTTTTCAATACTACGAGCAAGTAGTAAAGGTGCATACATAAGTGTAGGTATTTTATACTGAAGTGAGAGATTTCGGTGAAATTTTGTATGATTTTTTGAAAGTTGAATTTATAAAACTATGAAATTCCTACTAGGATTTTTTCATATCGAAGTCAAAAAAAACACAGAAAAAAGTTGTGTGGCAGATACAAATCTATAACTGTTTTTGTTTAAACAAAAAAAACATTTTTAAATCGGTTGTAGTTTGGCAAAGTTAGAGTCAGTCAAAGGAAAAAAGAATAAAAGACATAAAAACCGTTATAAGTCGAAAAGGAAGCGAAAACGAGAAAATTACCTCTTAAGTTTTTTGACTTGAAATAACATCAGGAACTCATGGTTTTCTTCTGAGGCGGTGATTTCGGGACACCCTGTGTATCAATTTTGATACCTTCATTTTGATGTTTTGTAAAAAAAACTTGAAAAAAATCGATATGAGAGGTGCTTAGAATTTAATTTAATTTAATGGGCGATCAAAGACCCCCTGAACACTTTTTGAAGCAATATAATAAGATTTACTTTGAGGACCGGAAAAAATAATCAATATATGCAATAAATTGAAAAACCATTTTATTTCACCTCCATTTTGATTTGTGGAAGGCAGATTTAAAGCAGAAGAAATATGAGAACAATATTTGTAATAAAAAATTTCATATTGAAAAATAACTTCGATGTAAAATTGAAATAAATGAAAAAAAATTATAATAAAAAAGTAAGTATACGCCTGAGTGAACTTTAATATTAGGTATTCTTTTGGTTTTGTAACTATTTTTCTAAACTTTTTCTACTAAAAGGTTTTTATTTATTATAAATTGGAGTTCATATTGATCCTTTAAAGTAGCTCAACTGCTTTATCATTATCTGTAATAGGTACACTAAGTTCATATTTTTCTCTACAGTTAATATATTTATTTTAAGTAAGAAAGTAAGTAATTCAATTTATTTACATTCATATTTTTTACAATTTTGTATAAAGTTTTGAATTTATTAGCTATGGCTATGCCGTCAGCCAATTATTTTATATTCAATGCACTACATTTAATGTGAGATTATTTTTGTTTATCGATAATCTTTCAATTTTTAAATAAATTACATAATATGTTTTTAGAAAAAAAACTAGACCTATTATCAACATGATGAGAAAATGATTTATTGTAAAACATCTTAAGTCGAATATCGTAATCGAGTTTTTGTTTTTATTGAATATTATTTTCTTTTTAAAAAATGTGGTTAAATATCTCGACTGAAAAGGTAAAACATCTTAAGTCGACTTAAGGCGATTTGCTTTTTTTAGTGAAATCTGTTACCAATACAGATGTGAACAGTTCTGTCTTATCCTCATTCTTCTATCTCACTCTTTTTTCTTTTTATTAAGGAAAAAAAAAATCATCTTATATACACAAATGTCATGATGACAGAAGTAAACATATCTGAAGTGATTTTTGATTTGTGACACAAGGAAAAATATCTTAAGTCCATATAAGATGCTGTATTCAATCGAATAAAAAAAATTTAAGTAGACTTAAGATTATTTAATCATGAGAGTTTTTAATAATTTTAAAAAGGTAAAACATATATTGTTGACTTAAGATACTTTACCACTTGCAAACCCAAACAAATGAATCACCATTAAGTCGACTTAAGATAAAATACCTCAAAAAAATCTAAAAAAGAGAAAAAGGCATTATGTTGATATAAGATGTTTTCATACAAAGAAAATTAAAAACTGGCAAACTGTTTGCTCTATAACTCCCAAAATATTAACGATATCTTTTTTAATAAATAACAAAAACAAAAATCATCAAATGTTACCTTTAAAAAGATTATTGTAAGAAGTCTTTGGTATAATAAATGTTTTTCTGGAAAGTTTCTTTTAAGAGTTATTGCTATCCTGAAAAACGTTAAAAATGGACTTAAGATAATTTACCTTTTCAGTAGAGATAATTTAAATTTTAAAAAATCATAATCGGGAAAGTTTTGCTAGTAAAACATCTAAGCTTGACATATCGCCGTTTCTACATTAATTTTAGTAAAATCGGACAAAAAATATAACTTAAGACATTTTACCAAACATTTTATCTTTTTTGTATTGAAAAACTTAAAGAAATTGATACTTGAGATGTTTTGTTGTACTTAAGTCGTTTTATTTTTTACAAAAATCATACAAAGTAAACTATTTTAAGAAGGTTTTTTTAATAATTAATACAAATTCTATATACTACTGAAATGCATCAGCCAAGTAGAAGTTTGGCCAAGTAGCACTGTTTTATTTGGACTTTGTTGAATTATTAAGCTATTTTGCCAACCATCAATTTTTCCTATTTTTAAAGTTTTTCCTGCAGTGGGGAAGGAGGGGTATAGTTTCTAGCTCGACAATTTTAGAAAAATGATACAAAAAGCCAAAACCATGTTAACCACTACTTGCAACACAGTCGTGCCCTTTATTGTTATTTTTGAAATGAGGAAGAGCATATAAGCATGTGAAAACAAAAGAAACAAAAGAAAAAGAAAAGAGAAACAAATGTATAAGTTAGGTATACCTCTATAGAATAAGGCAAAGTTAAATGAATTGGAGCAAATGATGTTGCCCAATGGCGCGAAACAAGATGAAAACATACGAACCATTAATGCGATACTCTATGCCTCGGTTATTTGCCTCCAGCTTCAAATACAAGTCAATATTTTTTTTTTTTTTTGATAAAATGTATATCTTCATATACCTATACATTTTGTAGGTACAATATGTGTATAGGTATATTGTGCATAGTATACGTAAGAAATTTATATTCGTCTGAATTCGGAGCGAATGTATAAAGGATGTTGTAGTATATATATGCAAACATTTACTTCCTTTTACACCAAAGGAATGTTTGGAATGTAATATACCAATTTTAATTGGGATATGAGTGGGAGACTATAAGAAGAGTTTCTTTTGATTTTTCACCTCTTGCTATTTTTTTGGAATCAATTTTCAAAGAATATAATATTATAGATGTATGTATATGAAGGAAAAGGATATAAGCTTAAGTACTTAACCTATTTTTTTTTTTTTTTTTTTTTGTCGGTACCTAATCAATTTTTCTGCCTCTTTTATTTGTTCATCTTGATGTTAATTCCACATGGAATAACAAATACGGGGAATATATAGATATTTATAATTTTCTCTTTAAAGGTGAACGAAGGTTAACTTTTAAGATCTTAAAATATCAAGTGACTTGGAAACTAAGAAAATTAGGAGCAAATTTTCTTAAAATAAGATTTATTTGGAAGATTTAAAACAGTCGCGCAGAAAAATAGTGTCCCAAGTCAACCAAAGTTTTAAGAGAGTGCTAGTGCTAGTTAACCTGCGCATATATCTTCCTTTAAAATCCAACTTTTCTAAAACTATTCACTTAAATAATTTGATTTAAAAACAGAACCGAAGAAAAGATTTCTGGATTTGAAAAAAATATAACGTGACATAATAAGTTTTGCCGTTGATTTTAAATATTTGATTTTCTATTGTAAGTAATATTTTTGAGAAAATTCCAAGATGGCGGCCTAAGCAACACCCTGATTTCCCCGAAAAAACTACTGATATGCTTCAAATAACCCTTTTATAACCTCCCTAAGAATAATGAAAAAAAGTGTATTATTAAATTTTTTCCTGGTATGATAGGTATATTCAGACTGGGCTATAGCTCCAATTTTTAATTTTCATAACACAAATTGATTTTACTGCTATTTTTCGAGTACGCTTTATACAATATTATAATATAATACTAGGGGGTTGAAGTCCCCCAGAATGTTTTCTTGGGTATATCTCCCAAATGGTTAGTTGTACAGAAAAAATTGTATAATTTGTACCTAAGAAAATTGCTTACAAAAAACTTGTTGATACTATTCTTCAAAAAATAAACATTTTCGAAATAAACCAATCGGTAGAGTTATAGTTTTTATTTTGTACTTTCGATATACATTACATTTACTATATAGGTACTTTATTGCAAATTTTGGATTCTTAAAAAAAATCGAACTCGAGATTTTGATCAAACTTGACATTATGATTAAACGGGTGGGTCGATTTTCTTTAAACTTAGTACATAGCGTTTTTTGTATATTCCTCCGACCGATTTTTTTAAAATTTTTTAGGGCCAAAAATAATAGCTGCCATACAATTTTTTTTAGCAAAAAGTTAAAATCATATTTTTCGCAAAAACTTGTCCACAAAATTCAGTTATTTGTTTTACAAAACGGCTACCCTTCTATAAAAACAAAAATTCAGAAAACTGGTTACAAATGTCCCATACAACCATTTTTTTTTAATTTCGATTCCCCTAAAAACGGTGCAACTGATTTTGATCAGATCGGTGGAGAATGTTCCAAATTGTATACCAAAATTTTCAAAATTTTTTTTTGATTTTTAAAAAAAGTTTAAATTTTTTTTGTTGAGAACTTAAAAATTCGAAGACAACTTGATCGATTTTTTTAATTTAGCAACCAGCAGTTTTTTAATATTATATAACAGATTTAAAATAAAAAATATTCTTATAACCAAAAATAACGATACCTTCCATACAAAAATTAACCGGTTAGGAAAATTTCACTTTTCTCAAGAACAAGTCCTACGATTTTGATTAAAAATCGTATGAAAGCTAAAATAAGTACTGTCTACCATTAAATTTTGTACAAACAAAATTCTAATAAGTTTGAATAATATTGCATGTCAAAATTTTCAAAAAAAAAAAACAAATTTTGGATTTTTAAAAAAATGTTCAAAATTATTTTTTTTTAAATTCGATACATATTTCGAAAATGGATAAATGATTTTTTTTAAATACTTTTTTAACTCCGCATTAATAAATACTACAAAATTGTTTAGCAATTTTAGTCTTAAAAGTGCTTACAAAATTTTGTATATAAAAAATTAAAAAAAAAAAAACAGCTCCAACGATTTTCAAATTAATTTATTCCTAATTAAATTAATTTTTTAATATTTTTGTGGTTTATGTATACATACATATATATAACACGGTGCTATATTAATCATTTGTATAAACTTACATACATTTTACCTTAAACTTAACTACGTTTTTAGAAGGTGGCATAAAATAAAGGCTCTAATAACTCATTTATTTCTTTTGAAATAAAATGAATAGATCTTAAATCTATTCAGGATTTAAAATTACAGTGTAATCGCACCTAAAAGCAGTCGTACTAATTTCTAAAAAAGTGAGGCGGCTTAGTTAAAAAAAATGTGCCTTCTATGATAAAAGCATCAATTTTTTAATTGTTGGTACTTTTATTATATGAACATGATTTTAATATATTAAGCCACTTTATTTGTACACCCCTTTAGGTGGGAAGAGAAAATAAAAAAAAAAAATAGAAAATTAATTTTATAAAAAAACAACGGAAAAACTTACAATATTTTTTGGAAGCCAGAAAATCATTCTTAAATTTTGTTTTAAAATTAAGTTATTTTAGTGCTTAGTTTTTCAATAAATTGTTTTCAAACATCAAAACTTTGAAAATAAAATTAAAAAAAAAAAACTCTATCTAATAATTTTACGTTATGAAGTATTAATTTGGGTTATAATTTTCGAAGCCCTTATTAATTTTCAGTCGAATGCTAAAAACTTTTAATTTAAAAAAAAAATTTTAAAATTTCTAAACTGATTTATTCTGAGAAATACTCAAACCGTAATTTTTGAAAAAAACATCTATCGATTTTGACTTTCTTATCTTTAAAATTAATCCAATTAAAAGAGAAGTTTTACCCTAAAAAGGTCGAGTAGTTTTAAATTGTTGATGCTATTTAATACGGTTGACAAATGGAAAAAAAAAGAAACAAATTACAGTAAAACTAGGTAATTTTATATCATAAAACAATTAAATTGGCAGAGGGGGCGTGGTTTTGGATCTCAATGTTTTTTCCATCTACCAACATTATCGAGATCGTACGTAAAACTAATAGAAATCCTTATTCCTTGTTTAAAAAGGAATTTTTTAATTGTAAAATTCATATCTATTGAATGGGTGTCATAACTCCCGCGTAGAACCATATAACCTACCTTTTACCTACCCTATGAAAAAAATTAAAATTTTTTTTATAAATATGCGCTCCAAAAACTAAATTAGTCTCTTTCTTTATCGCATAGGTAGTATATATAGCATACATAAATAAACTTAATAAAAGGATAGTTATTTAAATTAATTTAACTAAAGCAAATATGATTGCTTAATAAATTTTATAAAATTTCTCTGCCTCAATCTGGAGCTGCATAACAATTTTACTTATCTGGAATATACCAGGCACTTCCTAATATGCTTAAAAGAGCTATGTTTTAGCATATTCAGTATTTTTGTTCTTGTTGTTTTTCATTTAACAAAAATCCATTCGTGTTAGACAAATTAATCATACCCTATACCAGCTATATTTATACCACTATAATATTAGACTAAAAACTGCCTCAATCAACATCCGGTTCACTGGACAAAATGTTTCCTATTCTATTATCCTCTGTATACGTCTCTTGTCTCTCCTATATAACAAGCTAACCAGTATGGGACACAGAGAGTAGCTGTAGCAGGGAGTAGAAGCATGCGGAGCAGTGGTAGCGTATGTTTATAGAAAACATGTGGCAATTGCATGCACCTGCGGCAACATGCCAACACAAATCACAATGACGCACTAACCAATGAATTTCACCAGATCGCCCTAACACAATCTTGTTTGGAAAAGTTCCTCAATTAATTTTAACAAGGATGCTGTGTCGGTGCACATATTCATACATACCTATACATATGTAGGGATATTTGTATAAACCAAAAAAGTTTTTCCTTGTTTTATATTATTTTCATCTCTTTTTTTCTCTCTCTTTCTCTCTCTCTCTATAACTCGTCTTGTCTCATCTCGTCCTTGCTATAACAACGCCTGCCTTCGACGTCGCAGTTATTGTGTCGGTTTTTCAAAGCTGCCACGTGCAGGGCAAGGCAAGGCTTCTTCTTATTTTTCCCTACATATTTTATTATACCTTCTTGTACTATATAGAGGAACCTATATAATGTATAGTTAAAAAAAAACATCTCCTGAGTCCTGAGTTCGTTCTGACAAAACACAGAGCTCAGCACGAAATTCGCACATTTAACAATGCCATTCATGCGAAGGATACGTGTTCATCTATAAAGTGAAGCAAAAGAAAAAAAAACGAAGAAAAATAAATCCTAGAGCAACTTGACATTTTTCCAATCTCATAATTCAAGAAAGCTATATTTTTCTCCAAATAGGTAGGTAGGTGTAGATATGGTACGAGGATCCTGCGAGTATAACGAAGAGTTTTAAATACAAAACAAATAAATTTTCACAGCAAAAAAAAAGAATTTTTTCTTTTAAGGAAGTATCCTTTAACCTGGGAAAGAGAATGACAAGCCAAAAAAAAAAAACAATGCCACTGGAGATGGCTTGACCACAGAACGATTCCGGTTATATTGAGAAATATAGTACCAACGAACATTTAAAGCCTCTATATACTGGCCAAACATCGGAAACAAACAACACCTTTCTCTGGCAAGTCCTGATAAACTGCCATGATGCCAATCCTGCTTCCGGTTGGCATGACATACATTTCAATCGTTTCTGGTGGAGACAAGACTTAATAAACAAAGTCAGAAATAATGATGATGGTTGTGGGCTATATATCTACTAGATACAGCCAGTACGAGCTATAAGCCGTTGCTTGCTGGCATCGGTTTGGTTGATGGACGAGAAACTGCGAGACAAGGCAACCACATCATTGAAGGATATTTACCAGAAACAGGGTTTAAATGAAGTTAAGACGAGAAAAATATCTCCCGGCTATAAACAAGGATACTCTATCTATCTCCTTGTTTACAAGATTCTTGTTTGTGAACAAAAAAATAATAAAAAAAAAAACAAGGAGGAAGCTTAAAGTGTATCTATTTTTTTTTTTTTTATTTCACAAACATTTCATTGCAGTTCATTCCACTGCAGTTATCCTGAAGATGGCAGGAGCAATAGCCCAACAAAAAACACAAAAAAAGACAACAAAGTACAACGAAATCTGTGACATAGTTTGAAATTGCTCATAGAGCGCTATATCTCATCTCTTAAAGAGCCAAACGAGTACGTATATATATGGTGTTGTTGTTGTCGGCAATAAAGTGATGGATGCATCTTATATTTCACATAAGGATAAATCTAAATTATGTTGAAACGATGAAGATGATTTGATAATACCTACCTATAGAGATACACAGTCTCAAAAAAAAAAAAATGCACTTAACCTAAACTAAACGGTGGACTGCGACTGATGTGTGTATGTGTGTGTATGTCCTGAAATTGGACAGAAGTCTATATAAGTTTATTTTTTTTTATTTTTAGTTCTTCTCAAGATACATATTATACACTTTCCAAAGAGATGTATATACATATATTACTTCTTCTCTGACAAGATGACAGCATTGGGATTATTTTGATGCTTTTGTAGAGATTCTTTTTAAGATACTCCCTTGTTCTCAGGATAATTGAGGACTTTTCTTGTTGACATAGAGAGTAACTTCGAGATTATTATAGGAAAATAAATAGGATTGTAAGTAAGTTAGTTTTTTTGTTGTTGTTTTTGTTTCAAATCTGATATAACATGGATTTAGTTGGAATGAAGTGCTGGAGAAGTTTTTGCTGCTGCTTTGTGTATATGGCATCCATCAGAATAGCATAAGAGATTGTTTCTACTTAATTTGTATCTACTTCTTTTAATTTGGTATGGAGATATTAATTATAATTTTTGCCCATATTGGCGGCCCTTCATATATTAATTTCTGAAATAAAATTTCTATTACGTCACAATTCGTAGGAAGACCGAACAAAAACTTTTACTTGGTGTAGGTAAAGGGCAAATAGGACGGGTGACCATTTTTTTTTTTTAACTTAATTTTATTGAAAACTGCTTAACGATTTTGATTAAACTTCGCACGACTTCGCACCAGTAATGACCAAATTAAATGTAAGAAAACTGCGTTTAAGATTTTTTGCAAAAAAATTCACATATGCAACGGAAATCCAGGTTCATGATTCGTTTCAGCAAATGGCCCTAAGTGATAAAGAATGAAGTTTTTATTTTTGTAAGAAATTTTAGTTTTCGAGCAATTTTCATTTTGTTATATTTTCAAAATATGTTGAGATTATTGAGGGTAATTTAAAGATTTGGTTGTTTTGGCAAAAGAAAATATGTATTTATCGGGGATATCCCCATGGGGATTTTGTGGGATTGAGATTGTAGTTTTTTTGGTATATCGTATTTTTTTTCCTAAATATCCAACAAAAATTTAATTTTGTTTGTATGTAAAATTTTCTAAAAAAACGAATAGACTTGAAATTAAAAATAAAATTTATTTACAAAACAACGGCAACACCAACAATAAAATGATAAGGCATTTTTAAGGAGCCAGTTATAGCTTAAATAATTGTAAATTTTTATTTCTTATTTTGAGACAGGAAAATCCGTGATTATTTTGTAGCCAATAATAAATAAGCTGAATTATTATTCTTAGTCAAAAAAATATTTAATTTTTGGTTAACATTTCACATGAAATGATCAACTTTAAGATATTTCAATCATTAAAGACTACGTTCTTGGTTTTTGTCTCAGCATATGCGAGTCAAACTGTCTAAGCCCCAAACCTAGGTTTGGCTGATTAAACTTAGGATTTGCAAACTATAATGCTATTGCAAATAATAGTTCATTTTGAACTTTTAAGACGCATTTACTGGTAAAATAGTCTATATAGTCGTTAATTTCACCGTAATTTACGTACAAGAGAGTGCCCTGGACAGACACTTAATTGCGGTCCATTTAACCAGTGTCATCGGCTTTGAAAGCATTAATAAAGTATGTTTTTAAACCTGCGCATATAGGGTATTGAACATAAGTTGCCGAAGTGATGATGAATTTAGAGTCTAAAAATTAAAAATTATCCCACTTTTTTTTTTTAATTTTTACGTGCATTTGAAATTTTCGCGTGAATTTTTAAGGGAAATATACGTAATCACCAAAAACCAAAATCTCAATTGGAATCTCCAAAAAAATCCATTCCAGAAAGACAAAATCCCATGAAGATAGGTGCTCTATATGTACAAAATCCCCAATACATATTTTCTTTTGCTAAAATCCAATAATCCCCAACATAATATTAAGTAAAATATTAACATATTCGTGTCGATTATGAAATCCGCAATACTTGATTCGCTAGGATTCTCAGTACAGTGTTCTCTTTTCACGACAAATGGGTAAAGATCCAATATTGCGGATTCTATATTCGACATGAATATAACAAAATATTTTATTTTTTTAAATAACAAGGAACCAGTTCAGATCCATAGATAATAAAACGAGGCACCTTTTATGTTTCTGATGAAATATTTTGCATTATTGTTTAATTTATTTGTTTGAGTTTATGTTGATTTTTGGGATTTTGTCTTTGGGAATTTTCTTTTTGGGATTATATTTTTGTTGGCAAACATGACTAACCCAATTTCAAATTTTCGCGTGAATATTTAATTTTCGTGTGAATTTTTAATTTCCGCCAGAGTTTTTTATTTCCCCCAGAATGTTTAATTTTCGCGTGAATTTTTTATTTTCACACTCCAAATTTTTAATTGATAATTAATTTACCAATATTGTTTATTTTTACACCTCAAATTTATTTCGCTCCGCCAAATTTTTGTTTCCCTACGTTTTGCTCAAATAAAAAAAAAAAACATTACTTTAGTATTAGTATTATTTCCGACGCCCGCCGCCGATATAGCACTGTCAATGGCAAAATGGACATCTTGGGACCGTATTCTAGCATATGCCACCTAAAAGCAAAAAAAGTTTCACAAGTAGGTACCTACACTATTTACTACCTCTCGGCTCTCGCGATGACTTAACAAATCCTATAAAAAATCCTATATAAAAACGTTTTCATGAAAAAGTGCTTCTTTTTCCATATAAAACTGACGAAAAAACTCACACAGGAATTGTAAAGAATTGTAGTTTTACTAGGCCTTGGTTCTCCACGAGCTATGCGCCACGAAATTCATACTTATTCATTTATTTAATGCAAAAGCTGTTTTGGATCAAAGGTTCAACAATTTCAAATAATAGTCTAATATTTTAACTATTGGGTGATTTACCTATTTTAGTAGCAGGATTAAGAACACCTTAAATTGTATGAAATTATTAAAAAAAAGCATTTAATAAGATAAAGCTCACTTTGAACTCTTTATAAAAGGTGAAACCTGAAGGAAATTGAAGATTATACTCAGCAAGAACCAATAACTCAAATGTAAGTTCTGTATTGATTTTATTTAACTGTGAAATAATAATAAATCTCAAATGTTAGAAGGTTTTTTTTCAGATGAATTTAGTTCAGATTATTTTGATCATATAAGTTGGTATTTAATTTCGATATCTGCGATCTCTGAAAACTCAATAAATAAACTAAGAATTTTATTAGGTAGAACTCTGTTACAAATTATTGAAAAATGTAAATTTTAATAATTTTCAAGAAAATTCCTTTCAAAGAAGTCGCTGGTCAAAGGAACCACATAATATATATTTTCTATAATAGACTCTAATAAACTCAGATTGATTTAAGTTGTTTAAATTTTGTATTTTAAATCCCATTTACAAAATATTTTAATTCAGCATCGTTATTAGCTACTTTCTATTTTTCCTGCCAAATATAATGAACGTGCATTGTGTATTAAATAAATTCATATAGAAACATTCACTTTTACAACAACTTCTTACTTATTAAGCCAATCAGTACTGTCGAATAAAAGATACCCTCTTACCTGCAAATTCAAACGCACATTTTCATATGGATAATAATCACATCTGTATTCCAAGTAGAAGAAAAATACTCAATAGATTGCCAATTACTATAATATGAGAAGATGCAAGTACTCAAAGTACGTGCATAAAATCAACAATGACCATGACAAATCAACTCTAACATTCACTTTTGATACAAATTTGCTGATGAAAACATACCCATAGTATTGCGAAACAAAAACACACTTAAAAATTTTTTTTTCTCTTTTTTTTCTTCAAGAAAAAGGATTTTTTTTAATAAATTTTGTACAAAAAGTTTTTATAACATTAACAATTATTCATTAGACAACTAAAATTCTTCGTTAAAGAAAATTGATATAACTCCTAATTCCTTCCAATTTGATCGACTTGCGCTTGTAAATTGTTAATCACTTCTGATGGCACTTGATCACCAAGAATTTCAAAAAGATTGATCTTTTGATTTCCGGGAATTTGTTCGTAGGCTCCTAGTTCGATTCCTTCTTGCACTTGTTGAATTTGTGCATCTTTTGGTATGAGGAATGTCTGTTGTGCTTGGCGGATGGCTTCATTTGTATAAGCAGCTCCTTCACGTTGTGGATAGCAAGCAACAACGGTGATAACAGCAAGTAAACAAATTACAGATTTCATTTTAAAAAAATATAACAGTTTAAAATTTAAATTAAAAAAAATTCACAGAGCAACGCGCACACGTTTAAGGTAGGTTTTGCAGTTTGACTTAAAGTCTTCAACTGTTCGGTTACCGGTTGAGAATAAGCTTATAACTGTCTCCCACTACAAAAATCTTCAACTATATAGAAAGTCAATGATCATTTCTCCTATATACTGGAAACCCTAGAAACTTTGGCCCCAAGTAGGGATCGCACGTTAACGAATTAATTGACTTTCTTTGACGAACTCTACTATATACATGCGCTCTCGTCGAGATAGTTGGCAGGTAGGTTTTATATCTTTTGCTTTCCCTGGGGTTATATAGGTAGGTATACTTATTTTTTTTTTTTGCACGAATACAAAAGTTGCAACCACCAACAATATACATAGGTACACCGTCACGCTATGTCTGATTGTGTATATGTCATCAGTGTTGTTGTTTATCGTGAACTTTCAATTGTATCTTTAAGATTATGTTATGTTCAACAATTCAACTTCTTCTGTTGGCTTGTGGTTTGTATATTGATGATATAGATAGTCCGGGGGTAATTGTCCAGTTTGAAGAAGCTACCACATATACGTACATATATGTACGGAAAAAAAATCAAACAAGTTGCGTAATGAATAATATATACGCGATGTGACGTCGACCTTATGTGATGGTAATAATAAATAAAAATAAAAATGGGTGAAAATTAACGAATATTTTGTTATGCAAGTTTTGTAATTGCATCTCGAGGTGATTGTTAATGAATTTATGAACAAGCAAAATAGTTTGTTGTTTTGAAGAATTTTATACCTGCGCTGAAGTTTTATGGAGCATGCTCTTGGATAAAACTGAAATTGGACATAATTGCATGAAAATTGGGGTATGACTTAGTATAAAAGATCACGTACATAAATGTTATATGTGAGCTTTTATAAAACATGTGTTAAGTAAATGTGGATAAAGAAATCAGTTTTTTTTAATTTAATTAGAAAACAAAAGAAGGTAATGTATATGTACTATACAAAAAAATATTTGTTTAGGTATTTGTCTCTATGTTTAGCTGCAAGTTGAATGGATGGGTTGATTTTCTTTAATTTTGGTACCTAGGGTTTTTTTGACATTTCCTTGAGAAGTGTTTTTTTTTCATTTTTTTGACGAAAAATTACGGCATCTGACAAATAAATTCTTCAAAACTTTTCTGAAAATCTTATTTTTTTTTTTCAAAAATGTCATATATTTAACATCCCATTGGAAGTTATCGTAATTGGTCCGATTTGTCTAATCGAAAATTTCGACATATCTCTACGTTTCAAGGTCCCAAGAATCTGAAAACATCATTTTTAGAGAGATGTCAGTATGAGTGTGTGTACGTACGTTCGTACGTTCGTGATACATTTTTTCGTCCACCGTATCTTGACAGCAAACAGAGATATCGACTTCAAACAAATTTTATTTTACAGATAATAACGTCATTAAGCGTAGAAAAGCTTTTCAAAAAAATTAAATTGGCAGTATTCTTACTACAGCAATTTAAAAGAATAACTGAAAAATTTCATTAGTCTCGAATATGTCGAGAACAAAAAATTCCCTCGACTTTATGTTAATTTTATTCTACACATAATGACTTAATGAAAAAAAAACTGAAAAGAATTAAAAAAAATCAATAGACAGTTTTTTTTAAGAGCAAAAAAAACTACAAGAATATATTAAAAATTTTTGAAAAATGTTTTCCGTCTGTAATATCTCGACAGTGAAAACTGATTTCGACGCCAGGCTAATTTTATACTAAAGAATATGACGTTGTCAACAACAAAAGTTTGTAAAATCAATCAATTGACAGTTTTGTTAAAAAAAAAACAAAACCAATAACATTTGTTCAAAAATGTGTTTCGTTTTGAATATCTCGAAAACAAACAGACCTTTTTTGGCCTTCATTTAATTGCATATTGAAAACTCTGATAAAGTCTTCGAAGATCTTGAATTGTGATTTTGTTTTATTATAAAACAACGATGTGTCTCTAGTTGCCAAGTGCACCAATGGGAAGTTACCATTGTGGGTCGCACTCAGCCTCTTTTTTTTTAATTCATTTAATTTTGGTCAAGATGGATAAGGAAGTTTCAGGTTGATTAAAGAGGGAAATTCTCCGGGTGATTTTTTGTTACATTGATGGTGATTGAAGGAAGAGATACAACCATGAAATATGTGGTAAGATAGAGTGAACCGAAACCAAAAGTTCGGCTCGAAAAATGTTTGAGGCTGCAACTGAAGGAAGCCGGGTTTTTTTTCCTTTATGCTAAGACGGGAGAAATTTTGTATGCACCATACAATGAAGTCCTCCTGACTTGGTAGTTAATTCATTTTTTATTTTGATATAGAATTTAAAATTTGTCTATGAGTCCTTAAATACACATTTTCTACTTTCATTATAGTCAAAACAAGACATTAAATTTATTCTTAGATGTAGAATATTTACTTATCCAATAAATTTCAACTCATTACTTCCAATACATTAACTTTGTCTATACACATAATAATATACAATACACGCCTCTTTACTCAAGGCTATGTCACGTACCAAGGCTTAGGTATATATATAACCAACCAACGCCTTCTTATTTTTATGTCTATAATTTATTTGTTTTTCATATTATGTATTTGTAAACATTTATAGAGACTAAAATATAAAAAAAAAAATAATAAAAAAAAAAACATATCAAAGCAATGACCATAAATATTAGAAGAAAACAAAAAAACAAGAGTGAAATTAAGTCCCTGTAATGTTGTTTTATTTTTACTCTATACTCAGTCTATATAGGTATACCATTCAACAATTTATTTACTATAACGACTATTGGATTAGCTAATTGCCATCATTAGGCTTTGGTCTTCGAAAGCTTTACACCACAAACAAAATATCTGTGTATAAAAAAACATAAAATTAACCTTAAAAAAAAAACAGTAATTAAATTTTCTTCTTCCTCACAGGGTGTTGTAATATGAACTTGAAAGGGAATGTGTATTTTTATAGGGGATGATTATTATTTTATAATGTTCTTAGAGCAACGTCTTTTATATGAAACGTGTGAACATCAAAGAGGCAAAGAAGTCATAAGATATTAAAATAATTGTGTACTGAAAAATGCCGACCATATGGCCTCGATTTTACTCTGTACATATACCTACGTCTATATGTTTGCACTTACTCGTATTTGGTACAACTGAAAAAGATCGCTTTTATGAAAGTAAATGCAAGAGCCATCGACTGAAATACTGAACTTATCTTATAAATAATCTATAAACTTAAAATAACATCTTCTGCAGTTGCATTTTAAAGCCATCATCATTCTTCAGGCAGCTGTTCAAAATAAAAAAAAATCGAAAGTTGTCTTAGATATAGCTCTGGTAAAGTGATGGCATTGAGGAATCTCTCAATTAAGCGTTTATAATATGTACATCAAACAAGTTAAAGTGGACAGCAGAAAATTTGCAGCACAAAATGGAAATATAAAATTAAATCTATCATAATATATGTACTATGTAGTTTTGAACTAGCATATCCATTAAAATATATTTATTTTAGATTTTTTATTTTTTTTTCATTTCTGCACATTTTTAGCACAAGTAATGGTGTATTGTAATAAACAAATGTTGAAGTTTTAAACAAGGCTTATTATACATTTGTACCTTTTTATTTAAAAAAAGTGATTTTCGTCTAACTGTCGCAAGCGCCAGTCAGTCCGTTTTTAATCATATATGTGCATCTCTACGTTCATCTAGGTATACTTTAAGACAAGAGTTCATACCAATGATGCACGAGTTCGGTTTTAATTTTTGTACGGAGCAATTTATTTGATCTACAGTCGCCACCTTCCATGTAACGATTTTAATTTTTTTTGTCTTTAATTTTTGTAGTTATTTAATTATTTAATTATTTATATTTTTATTTATTAAATTAAATTATAAAATTTTTTGTAAGAGCAGGAGCAGCAAAGGCTTTCGGCTCTTCCATTTAATTTACGGAAAACGTTGTAACGATTTTGATTGAATGAACGCCTTGTTTTTTTCTTTTAGTTTTCTAGTTATGTTCGAAATTCACATGTCGGGAATAATGTTTTTTTTTCAAAAAAGATACATTTCCTTACTTAATTATTAGTACTCCTAACTTGTTTGGCCGATTTTGGTAGATTTTTGTAAATCAGGATGAAAGTAAAACATTTTTAAAATAATTTTTTTTTACTTTTGATTTTTTCAAAACTTTTCAAAAATGTATCGAAAAATTTAATTAAACTTTCTGATTAGAATTATTGTAATAAGTGATACTGGATGAAATTATAATAATTCCTTAGATTTAGAGAAAAATTTCCCAAATTTCCCACTAGAAGAAAAAAACTCCTTTTTTTATTGAAATATTAGTAGAAAATCTAAAAGACAAAGTAAAAAATGAGCACGCATACTTTCTCTTTATTACTTTATGCAGTTTATAAAACAAATTGATAATAATCCTTAAATAAAAAAGAAATACAACTTAAATTTTAGAAAAATAATTTTCAAAATTAGGAGTTTAGCTTTTGTTTTCTCGAAAGGCTAAAAAATGTGGAAATTTTAGATTTTAGATTATTAAGATTATTTTCTGTTGTTGGAAAGAAGAACGAAAGATTCTTATGCACTTTTGCCCAACATAATCTGAGAACATACATAAGAACTGGCATTAAAGTTGTGTATACATAGGTGAGGTTTATTAAATCGTTTTAAAAAAAATGTATCGGGAAATAAGTGGTTCGAAAATATATTTATATACGATTCAATGAGATTTTAAATTTTTATAATTCATAAGAAAATAAAACAATATTTGTCCAACAATTTTGGAGGCAAACAAAAGATCACCTGAGAACTGTTTATAAAAATATTTCAGATTCATACATAAAACTTAAATATCTAAAATATGACGTTATAAAGTTCTTGCAAAGGAGGAAATATTGTTTGATTGCGATAGATTTTGCACTTTCAAGTGGGTCGATTTTGTTTAATTTTTAAAAAGCTCAAAAAACAAAAGATTTGAACATTCTTTTTTACTTTGGAAATTGTTTCTTTTTTGGTGTAGATTCTATCGATACACTTTCACAGCTGACATCGAAAAGATGTATTGCCATATCTAGATAGTAGAATAGGATAAATATTATTATCAACTTGTTTTATGGAGGAATAATTCTAAGGATCTACAACCTAATATCCGGCTTGAAGGACCAAATGTTGGTGTAATAGCTTGTAAATTATTTAAAAAAGAAACTTTCAATAAAATATAAAATTAAAATACATACAACACAATTTTATTTTTAACTAAACACTGTATTGCAGCCGAAAGTATTATTCTTGAGAAAAGAATAGATATGCCAAAGAGTCTCGATATTTCAAGTTTTTGATGGGCTCTTTTTTTTGACTCTTTGAGACCTTTGTCTCTGACTTTGTATTTAATTGCATTAAAAAACCCACGCATTACATCTTTAATGCTCAACTACTTATATAGCCTTAAACCACAAGAGCATCTATATATACGGTCGACCCAGTCATGAATTTAGTTTCTCTCAAAAGAAAATGTGGAATAACTATAACTAAATATACATATATAAATGTATAAATAAATAATTTGTAGCAAAGCAGAATGTAAGCAAATTCAACAAGATGTTAACTTACGTGCAAATAAAACCATCATAACAAACTACATTCATAGGTACATAAAGATTCAAATAAATTTTAAAAATATTTTTCTATCTCTATATATGGTGAACTTAAAACCATTAAAATATTTTTTGAATTTTTAAATATTTATGATTACATATATGTAGGTATAAGCAATGATCCACTAACTCAAATAAATTTGCAAACACATTTTTCTATCAGTTATCACTTATGCACTGCAAAGCACAATCACTTGTGATATAATACAACTTTTTGGCATGCGTACAAACATTAACTTTGGGAGCAGTAACATATTAAAAAAAAAAAAAAAATGCAATGAGAATATGAATTTTATTTTCATTTCCCTATATGCACAAAATTGACTTGTCTTTTTTTCGAAAATGTCCATGAAAATTTTCATACAATTTTCTCAAGTGAGTCACTTTTCTGTTCCTTTATTTGAATTATTTCTTAGGTTAGTTTCACCTCAAGTTCATTTCGTTAAATTTTATTTTGAAAATAAATTGAATTTTAAAATATTCAGAAGTAGATCTGAAAATAAAATAAACTCAAAAAAATCTTCTTCAAAAAATGTTTGGATTGAAAACTTGAAATAACTTGAGTTACCGACTTTTTGTAATGTAAATTACCATGTATTTCATTAATTATAAATAAAATATTGTTTTAGTAATTAAAAGTTTCTTTTAAATCTTCCATTTATTTTATTTTATTGTTTTTATTTTATTTTATTTTATTTTATTTTATTTTATTTTATTTTATTTTATTTTATTTTATTTTATTTTATTTTATCTTATTTTATTTTATTTTATTTTATTTTATTTTATTTTATTTCATTTAGTATTTATAACGCAGTGTTTCCAATAATCATGGTTCACAATATTTTTTCTCTTAGAATAACTAACGCGGTATTTTGATAATACAATATTTAGCGACTTAAATAATTAACATGGTATTTCAGGTACAGTGTTGACATGCAAATTTTCCATGCAACATTTTCTGAAAAACTCTGCCAATTTCGTGCCGTGAAAAACAAAGAAAATTCGTTAATTTTGTTCAAAAATAACTAAATATAGTTCAATATTATTACGAGGTCTAATACAACAAAAAATTAAAAGAAATATAATTTTATCTATTCGTGTATTGTCTGTGAAAAAATACGAATTTCTGTTAATTTTTTTTACCCCATTTAGAGAAATGTTCATTCAATTTTGTCAAAATTCACTTTCTTTTAAAAATATGAAATATTTCCAAGTGAGATCGCCAATTTTTGTAGGACTTAAAAGCTGTTAAAAGCTAAATTGGTATATTATTCATCAAAGTTTTTTATATTCTAAACTCTTACTGCCACATTATTCACTTGATTAATTCAGATGTAAATTGATATTAATAATTTTTTTTAAAGTTTTAATCTGGATGAATCGTGTTAATAATATGACAGTTAATAAATCGAAAGCTGTTTAATAATTTTGACACGGAATAACGTATTCTCTGGGTTTACTAATCATTCCCACCTAAAAAATAGTGAGGGTTTTTGGTCTCAACGAGTATATTCCAAATAAAACAAATTTTAATGCATTCCGTCTAAGCCGCTAAGTTTGGTCATGAAATTATTTAAATTAAAAAACAAAAAAGATTGCAGCAATACAAACAATAAGAATACCTTAACTTTTCGAGAAAAAGTGCAGAAATTTCTTCAGTTTGTTAGTGTATTTTAACGATCCGCAATGCTTTTGTCAAATAAAAATCATCTTATAGTGCGACAAAACTTATTTTTATTTAACGAATTTGATTATTAATTAAAGAACAATATAGGAACATATTTGTCGAGATTTAATAAAATAAAATTGTTACCTTTTTCAAGTGGACTGTAGTGTACTTTTCTTATTTTTCATTAGTTATACCCAAAGTCGTCAGAAATGTTCATTTTTCCAAAAGCCACATAAAAATAACAAAAATAAAAACAATTAAATGTGTACGTATCCAATTTAAAAAATGAATTCTCGACGAAGTGAAGTGAGTAAAGTAATCTTGTTGTGAAGATGTGAAGTCTGAATGTTCATATATTTATTTAATTTGAAAGATTTGAAAGTTAACCTTCTCAAACATTTAAAAATAGGCCAAAAAGTACTGAAAATTGAGAAGTGGTACTTGCGTATTTCGTAATGGAAAAAAATACTGAATTCAGTGCAATAGAAATCCTTTGTGCAACTATGAGTAGGAACATATATAATAAAATGTATATGAAGGAGTTGTAATTCCTTGATTATACTATAGTAGGTATGACTAGAGCATATTATAGTTGGGCATGAAACATTTTTTTTTCCAGCGTTTCAGTACAATAAATAAAGCTTAAATTGAAATTGTCGACCATCAATCCCGTTAAGAGTTGCCACCATCTTAAATTAAGGAGTAAACTAGTTGTGCCATTAAATTTGCAGAATTTGCAAAATTTAACAACAATTAATATTTTAAACATGATATTGTTCCATATTTAAAATATTAATTGTTGTTAAATTTTTCCTGAGCAAGTAATTATAGTATAGATACAATTACACAGCCGCATTGATTTAATTTGGTTATTACTATTAAATAGTTAATTTTTTCTGTATACTCAGAAAATGATCGGTTAAAAACAATGATCTGTTAAAAACAATTTTTGTAAGTTAAATGACAAACATGGTTAATATTTAACCTGCAAAACTCACCAAATTAAATTACATGATTCAACTCAATTAAAAAAAAATTATTTAAATCTACACACTGATTGGGTTGAAGCTTGCTAAATTTAATTAAACTACTTCTGAGTTAGTTTATTCAGGTTTAATAACCAATTAAGTTATTTAATGAAATATATTAAAACACTCGCAGTAACCAATCTACTCAGAGTTCATGTGAAATTAACTAAATTTAATTATTTGATTTAAATAAGCTACTCGTTTAACATAAATGATCTTCAAATTTTTCGAATCTTAACCAAGTTTCTCCATAAATATAACTTTCTTATATAACTTTTGACTACGTTGACTACGTTAGATTTAAAATTATAGTGAACTATGTAATTTTTACCTTTGACTACGTAATATTTAATACATTTTGATTAAACCACATTCATTCCCTAAAAAAATGATTAAGAACGTTTTTTCGATTAAAACGAAAATGGCGGATGTCTTTCCAAAAAACTAGCAGTGCACTATGCAATTGAAAATGTATAGTCTACAAACTTCCCTTAAGAAAAAGAGAAAACTTCTTATCATTTTAGTTTCTCAAAAAAACACCCTGTGATTGTTAACAACGAACTCCAATGGGTATATACATTTTTCCAAATCGTTAATTTGTTTTTTTTTTGTCTTATACCTACCTATACCTTATGGTACCTAGTTATATGTCCTTATACTGTAATTGCTCAACAAACAATCGCCCAGTATAATTATCCTGAAATATATGTAAAAGTTGCCAACTCTCCAAACCTTATGCATACTCTATGATACTGAAATAAAACTAACACTAAGAAAAAAACAATTTATTGTACTAAACAATCACTATAATTTTTTGTTTGCTAAATATACCAAACCTCCCTCCATATATACGGCCTTCATAAAATCCTAATGATTCGCTTGGTATTAATGGTCTCCAAAAACAAAAACAGCAATAATACCAACAATAGGAGAGAGAGAAAAAAGAACAATAACGAATAATAGGCACTAGAACCTATTTGAAAAAGAAATTTTATCTTTTTTAAGTCAAAAGAACAGTTACACATTTAACAAAATATCAACAACGACGACAGTAAAAAAAAAATCAAAATTAAACCCAAAGAGAAGAGAAAGAAAAAAAAATAAATATAAAATGGAGGCACAGTGCGGGCAACCATTGTAAAAGTAACTGCAACGATCCGAATTGTTATTTTCCATCTGTAACAGGATAACAATAACCAGCACGGTCCATTATACCGCTATTTTGTTCTGACTGTTGAATTTTTCTTTATAGGCAAATATCCAGAACTTGTATGTTATGCCTCGTCTCTATAAATGTTCATTGTGTGGGGGGGCATGCCACAAACGTGGCTGTCTAAGAGACAGGTTAGACTGTTAGGGCGCTGCTCGCCCCGCCGACGCACGGGGATTTTGTCTGCGAAAGAATTCTGATAACATTTTATGAATGAATTTGTTAACCTTAACGGTCCGTGAATATTCTTACCGACAAGTAATGGCGTGAGCTGGTTACTGATAAATTTGAAAATACCTTTCTTTTAAGTGTAAACCCGGACTGGGACACGTTTAGCTTATGCACGTGAACGCAACACCTCGACAATTCCTCGAATCTATACTCGAAGACCCCAACTTAAAAACGACCTCCACTAATTTATTCTGCATTTCTGCAGGCATTTAGCTGGCGATCGGGATGGCTGGAAAGTGGAAGGTCTTGTTGTGAGGTCGTGATCCATCCTAAAAAAGAATGTGATCCCCTGACAATTTGTTCATAAAATAAATAATTTAAGCCCAGTGTGCTCAGACAAAATGACAATAATATTTATGTATTGAAAATGTATGTATACAATGTACCTAAAACTTTAAGTAGTAGTGCGTAGGACTGTTTTGCAGAAAGTCTTGGGTTTGATTCCCAGCCACCTAAAAAAATACAGCTTCTCACATAAGCCTTTCAGATTCGGCAGAAAATTGTAGGTCCTCTCCGTCCCTTCCAACAACACGCTCATAATAATGGTTGACTCAAGCTGTCAAGGAAACCAATTTATTTATTTTTAAAATTAAACTTTAAACCCTGTTTTTTATGTATTGAGTTGAGTTATATCGACGTTAAGTGAGGTGAGCAGAAAATGAAAAAAAAAATGTATGAAGCGTCATCGTAGATTGATTCTAATTCTGCTGATTTAGGTAAAGTCTTTAAATTCAAAAAATGAGGAAGAAGACTGAACGGTTCGAGATGCCTTATATTTAGCATCACTATATGTGTCTTAATAATTAATTCCTGGCCCTCCCGTTCCTTCTACAACTTTATAAATTTGACTTTTTGATATTGGGTCAAAAAATCAAAAGTTTCAAGTCCTTGTTTCTATTAAGAAAAGTTTTGATTCACTGCAGTACATTTGTACACATTTTGAAAATCAGGCCTTTTAAATCATAAATCCAACCCTCACAGAACACCCATTCTGTTTCCTCAAATAAAGTGAGGTTATATAGGCATCGTCGACGTCGTTGGCCGTCGTGGAACGGAGAAGAAAGATCAAGATTTAAATTTCTTCTTTTTAATTTGTTTTCTTTTCTGCTGTGGTTTCTATGTCTAACAATTTGACTTCCTATTTTTTTTTATTTTTTTTTCAAATTTGTATTTTAAACTTCAGTCGCACAGTTGCTGGTTATGACGTTTATAGGACGACATTCTCGTCGTCGTCGTCGTCGTGCATCATAAGTCAGCTGGAGTTGTCATCGTCCTCGTACTCGTTGCTTTGTTTGTCGTCAACGTCGTCGTACTCGTCTTTCACTGTCGTGCATCCTTATGGCAACTGAAAATGGAAACAAAGGGATTTCCCGCTCATTTTCTGCTCAGTTGGGGCAGAATTGTACATTGTATTCTTCTGCATACTGCAACCCCAAGCTGTGAGTTATGTAATTTTAAATTTAGTTATTTGCATTTGTTTTTGGCTTTCTTTTCATTTTTTCTTTTAGTATTCTCTGCCTGGCTAGAGATTATTTATATGAGTTAATAACAGGAAGATACACTAAAGGAACTGCGCTAAGATTTTCTTTCATATTTTATATTTTATATATTTTTTTTTTATTTAATTGTCTTACAGAATTGTGCATAATAATTTTTGAAAAAAAATAAAAAAAAATATATAAAAGAATAGAAAAACTTATGTTGTTGAAAGCAAACTACTTGTATATGATATGACGAGGGCAGGGGTTAGAATTTAGATCAAGGACGGCAATTAAATGTACTCGTATATATAAAATTTCAACATCCTGTCAAAATTTTAAGCATTTCACAGATGAACTGGTTATAGAAGAACTACATATGTGTACATATTTGTGAGGACGAGAATGGTTGGTCTAGTTTTTGTTTTTTTTGCGATATAAATGTAAATTATGGGTATATTAGGGGCATTTTGCATTCGTAAAACTAATTTCTATCTATGCTCATATGAGAAGATTTTATTTCTTGATCAAGAGTTCTTGGATTTGTTCATGTTTGAGCTGCGATGAACGATTCCAGCAACGATCTTTATAGAAAAAACTATGTAAGAATTTCTTAGCTCTCATATCGCCGCTCGAATTGTTTACCGAAACTCCACAAGAACATTGAACACAACTTAGAAGAGAAGCATAAAAACAGGACCTTTCTTCTTGAACTACTTTATCTCCCACTGAAATCTACAAAAAGACAAAATCTACTCGTCGGAAAGAAGTCTAAGTGAATTTATATTTTTGTCAAGATTTTGTTGATTAAGACAAAAAAGTAACGCATCACTTGAAAAATCAGTTATTTTCGAAACGTTTTCTGAAATTTTGAGATTCAATAGAAGATAAACTGCATCTTTTATATCTTTGTTCCCTGAAAATAACTTTCATCTGCTTACGACCATATTAATAAACCCGAGTAAGCGACGAATTATGTTTAAGTTATGGATTAAATGTATAATATTTTCAACAAAAAATATTTCACATGCTAACTGCTTTATATTAAATTCGTGTGAGTTAAATCATCGAAGAAATAAGAAAAAGAGTTTGTCTTATTTCTCAAAAAACTTGGCTGAACCTAGTATTTTGGACAGGACAAGATTGTTTATTTATTATGTATGTGATAGCTGTGAGGTGTGGAAAGGAGGGTCAGTTAGACCATACAAAAGCATTTTGGAAGCTGAAATCCTTTCTATTTGCCTGCCATTTTGGAAAAGGGGTATAAAATCATATTAGTAAATAAATCATGTTTTGTATATCTTCTTTTACTTTTTACCGAGAAATTTAAAATACAAATTTGTAATCAAAAATAAATGACGTAAGTAAAGAACTCCTTGATTAATATATTTTTATTGAAAGTGTACTTCTATTTTTAACTATAACTTTTTTGTTTTCAATTTATCGTTGAAAAGTGTGTTATCTAAAATTGTAGGAAATTCAATCTTCTTCAAAAAGAAGCCAAGATTTTGTTTTTCAGATTTATGGTTCTTAAGCTATCACTAAAAAAAACTGTTTACACCTTTTCTAAAATGGCGACCAACTGAGTTTTGTATACTCACATTGACCCCTAAATACAAAAAAAGAAATCTTGTGATCAAAATGCGAGGTCAATGTAACATTTCAATGAAATAGAATTTCTACTTATAATGTAGTAGATTTTCTTAAAGGATCTTCAATAGCCGTCAGATTGCTATTCCTCGAATGTTTTGTTTTTATTAATAGGAAATTTTAACTCGCGAGTTAGCTCATATTCCGGAGGTAAACTCGTGAATAAGAAGTGAGTTTTTATTAATAGGACTTTACTATATGTGTGTTTTTTTTTTGCAATGCCACACGGTTAAAAATTCTGGGGTATTTTTTAATACAGCTCTTGTATTACAGCCGTATGCAATACAGCAAATATTACATTTTAATACTAGGGAAATATTAAAAAAAAATTCTAATCAATTCTTATTACATTCTAATATTTTTGTATTAAAATATCATTTGTAATACAAAAAAGAGTCGATTTTAACCCAAAAGAATAAAACATATCCCTTGTAGAGAGGGAAAATTTCTCTCTCAGTTGCCATTTCAAATATGAGATTTTTTCTAATAATTTTTGATTACATTCTAATACCTCCTCGCCTTTTTTTTTTTCTTCGATGCTCTTTTTTGTCAGCCATATTGAATATGAACATTTTGAACAGACTGCGTCACTTTTTAATACACCCAAGATTAAAATTTATTAATATTGTATTAAAAAGCAAGAATAATAAAAATAAAAAAATTTAAATATGCATTATTTTGAAGGCGCTTTGTAGTTTTTCGAGGCACAATATGTTAATTAGTAGACAAAATTTCAATCGCAATAAGATTTCTATTCTCATTTCTGAAAAACGATGGAGAAAAGAATGTTATTTTTCTAATAAAAATAATAAGAATAATTATTCCCAAATGGAAATAAATTGACATACAAAGATAAATAGGTACTCTTGCAAAAATACACATTCATTATTATAGCTATTACGAATTACGAGTATGTATTCATAATATTTTCTGTGTTGCATTAATTCTCAAAAGAAATATCCTTTTGAGAGAAAATTTTCTTATGAGAAATTTCTTTGTGAGAAATTTCCTCAATTTATTTCCTCTCTTTTTCTAATAAAGTTCTATTAAAAATGTAATAATTTTTGTATTAAAAGTAAAAATGTAATATTTGCGATGTATTAAACTTTAATACATTTTTGGTGTTGTCATATATACAACCCTGAAAATATTAAAATTAATGCCAGAATTTTTAACCGTGCAGGATAATAATGGTTGAAAAAAACAACAACGAAGATTAGTGATGCCATCACAGAAACAAATGAAATTTTCATACAAACTATCGATAACAAGGCAAGCATGTAATTTACGCCCGTAACATAGTTTTTCTGCGCGCTTAAGTTAAGCTCCGAGAATTATATTCCCTTTTTAAATAAAAATTTATTTATTTTTTTTTTAGTTTCTATTAGTTGGAACAAAAAAAATGTATACAAAAATGTTAAGCTTGAAATTCTGAAAATTTTCTTCAACAAATTGAACTTACTGATGCTGTATGTGTCTAAAAAGATAGTGAGCGGTTGAGTTTAAAAAAAAATCATCCTCTTTTCTCAAAAAAATAAAGATAAATCAAATCTCTATGTTTTAGATCTTAAACAAAAATTTCTTTTTATAGCCTCTTTATGTTCCCTATCAGCCACAAATCCAAACCTAAATCACCCCTATACTCAACATGTCCATCCTCGCTGTTGAACATTTTGTTTTATTTTTTTTCATTTTTTTGTCAAAACGAATTTTAATCAGTAAATATAAAAATAGGGATGAAATGGGGGAAGGATGAGGAAGGGGTTGCAAAAATTAAATATATTTTTTGCTTCACAGTTTAAATTTTGAATGTATTAGCCAAAACCTACAGTAATTCCAATCATAAGATCTCAGCGTTGATAAAAAATTAATTCATGAATTAAAATATTTATTTATGAACAATTAACTGCTTATTCACGCTAAGTTGCAAATCTTCACAAAAATCTACTACATTCAATAGGAACTCTGACTGTTGCCAAAAAGGACTATTAAATCTTCATAAATACAATTATGCATAATTTTTCTCACAAAGTGTGAATTTTTGCCCTCGCATTTTTCTATATGAGCTTATACCTCTATAACTTATGTTTTACTATAGTTTTCACTTTTCTTCTTATTAATGGTCGGTGGAAAAAATGAAAATATCTTGGGTGAATTAGCTAATTAAATTAATTAATTTTTGTTTATTGATAAGATTTCGCACTTACTTTTTTGATTAAAAATAATTAAAGTTTGGTTCGAGTTTATTAATAGGGATGTACATTTTTAAGTATATAAGACATATTTTATTTATGATGATATATGATTTCGTAAAAAGTTAACACAACAAAAAACATAAATGTTAAAAAAATCTGCCAAGTTCTTCTATATAAAAATCTGTATATTTAACAACTCAGCCGTGAAAAGCAGTGAGATCTAAAAGTATGCCAAGTTCTAACTTTATGAAGGTTTAATATCAAATGTTTTAAGAAGAGTAATATTGAAACAACACCAAGTTATGAGTGAAATTTATTATTTAATGATTACTGACTAAAATTTGGGGGTTCACATTGTCAAGTTTTCAAAACGTTTTGAATTGTGAGTAATTAAAAGAAAACTTGCCAAGTAACCCCCAAATTTTAGTCAGTAATTATTAAATAATAAATTTATCTGATAACTTTTTTTTCTTTTTCATTTTTTCCTTCGTATGCACCACCAGGCCTACCGCTGTGCGAAATAACAAGTTTCTGCTGTGTCGGGAAGTGCTCCATAATTTTGATCATCTGTCAGTGAGTGAGTCAGTTACGGTTTTCGCGATTTTTGACGTCTTATATCTCGGGAACCACTTACGCTAAGGAGTTGAAATTTGGTGTGGTGCTTGTGCTTGGCTAGCCTACCAAATGTTCCGAATTTAAAGTTCCTGACTTTATTGGTACTGAAGTTATAGGGGGGTCGAAAATCGCCTGAGTTTGTTCCTGTAAAAAGGGTGTAGTGCCAGAACTTGGCTGGGCACTACCGTGCCCTTTGATTTTGATCCTTCTGCTTCTCTTTGAATATTCAAATTAGATATATAAACGCATTGTTTTGTTATTTATTTAATTAATAGAAATACGAAGAATAAGAACAAAATAATAGAAAATGAACCTATTGTTTTTGTTGTTAAGTTAAGGTGACATAGGTCTAAATTACGTGGAAATCAGATCTTTGAGAAAAAACTAAATTAAAAAATGTAATATATATATACCAGCACGCAAGCACACCTTTTCTGTAGAAAACAAAACCCTAAACTTATATTACAAGAACATAACAAACAAATTGAATAACAAAATGGACGAGAAGAAAGTATATTAAAAAAAAAAAAAAAAAAAAAAAAAAAAAAAACACACAAATAATACCAAAACGATTTGAATAAAATAAACATTCCACACTGCAATGTTTGTGGAATTGAAATTCCCCAAAGGACACATAAGGAAAAAGCGATGAAATGCTACCGTACGTACACTGAGAGAATTATTCTTGTAAAATTAACTTCAAATCTCCAACACGTCATCATGTTAATAATTTTTTAAAGATATTTAAAAAAAAAAATAATTTCCCTTTCAAAGAATTTTGCGAAACAAAATTCGCACGTTCTCTGTTGGTTTTTCCTTGAAATCAGTTCTCTAATCTCTTATACCGTTCTGATAAATGTCGACCATATTTTTGAAGTGATTGGTTGGTCAATGAGGTAGTTGTAGCTCTAGGAAAAATTTGAAGCTAAACTAACCAACAAATTAAGCCCGATGATGGTTATTCAGAACCCAAACGCGTCGCTCATCCATAAAAATATGTTGTGATGTAATTGCATATTAGTAAAATTTAATAAATTAAATATGTTTTTTAAAAATTCAAAAAAAAATTTTAAATCATTTTATTTTTTTATTTTTATTGTTTTCATATGTATATATCCATATCAAACACAACATGGAGACCACACCACAAAGAAAAAAACAACTTAGATTATATTTGATATGATTTATGTATATCTTTTAAAAATTAATGTTAAAAGCTTAAATTTTGTAAATAAGTTTTTAAGATCATGAAGTCAGCCATGTGTTTTATTCGATAGTTTTTTTTTGTTATTAACTGAAACCCGATGTTTTTTTTTCTTTCAGTGTACAACAAGGTGTCTGTTCTATTATAAGAATAGTATATTTTGTTTCTTTGAGATATTTGCATTTATTTTCTTTTCCTTATATATCTACGCATACATTGGGAATGTTAAATTTAAATAAATTTAAATGAAAAAAAAGAAAAAAAAAAACGAACTGGAAAATAAGTTAGGGAAATAAAATATACCTTGTAGGGAGGAATGTATACCTAGCAACTAGCTAGTACATACCCTTAAAGTCCTTTGTCGCTAAACAAAAAAAGAAATGACTTTTCGCACCATTTCTATTTCAATTCGACCTTTTGTATGCCTTATTTAACAAAGGGTTGTTTTTGTGGGTTCAGTTTGTTTTTTGTTGTTTTGTTTTATTTTGTTAAATAGAGGGAGGTTTTGAAAAAAAAAAAAATAGAGGGATGCTTCAATGAATTGAATAATCTGCATTATAGAAGATGTTTCTGCGGGTCACGGTCCATATTTTGGGAATTGTTTTATTTTATAAAGAACAGATTGGATAGATTATTGTTTTATTGGTTTTTTTTCTTGTTCAAAATTTTATAATAATTCAACCTTTTTGAAATAACTTTATATACATATGTAGGTACATAATATTCTATTTAAATTAACCTAATATTTTGTTTCTCTTTTTTTTCTTTACAGGTAAGTGGAATATCTAATTTATTGGTCTAATGGGATAGATTCAAATGGTAAATGTGTTCAATTAAAAAAATATATTGGTAAATAAAATTATACCTATTGTTGCTTTTATCTTCAAGTATTTTTTTAAACTTATTAATCTTAGCAATGTTCAAGTTGGTGTTTTAATATGTCTATAGGCTGTCAAGCCAATTGTTGGGGTGTAAATAAGGAGTTTAAATTATTATTTTCGAAATTCCAGCCCATTTGGGTCGGGCGCCATTTTTATTTTATACTTTTTTTTTATTTTATAAGTCAATTATTTCCAACTGAAGATTTAAAACGCATTTGGGAATAGTTGTTGAAAATTTTATTCTCTACAACTTTGATCCTGATAATAAATTTTACCATTAATATTTTTCGATTAAATTGAAAAAAAAAACCAAGATTATTATCATATTATGTCGTTTATTTTGAATTTATCTCCTCTTGAAATAATACTGAACCAATTTCACAAATATTAACAGTTTTTTTTCATATTAAGAAACTTTGAAAAGATATTTAATTAAAATTTTGTTAAACTCCTACTGCTTCGCCCACTTTTTTTAAATTTCAATGTTTTTTTTATTTAAAATTCCGGATGGAATGCTGACATTTAGTCACATAGCTCTCTTAAACCTTAGGCATGGCGTTAGAGCTTTTATCTCCAATTTCCTGCCCGACTTACAAACCTATTTTACTTACATTCAAGATTTCTCTATTTAACGTCCATAAAAGTCAAATTTTAATATTTATAACCAGGGCTCGGATTTGTAGGTGCTAAAAAACAGAAAATATGTGCATAAAATATGCTCTTAAAATAAGAAAATATTCGCTTAAAAAATGAAAATATGTTCTAAGTTAGAAGTGAATAAGAAGTAAAGAAAAATCATTGAAAATTTAAAAATAAATCAGTCTTTTATTTAACAGTAACAAAAAGTACAAATTATTTAAATAAGTACACATAAATAAACATAAACTATGTACGCTTCTCTGAACTTAAAAAAAATAAAAAATTGTATTCAAAATCTGATTTGAATTAGGAACTATAATTTTCCAAATTACCGAAATAAGTCTTGTTAGCATATACTATTAATTTTTTTTTAAGTTTTCAAAAACAAAACTTTGTCTGTTAGTTCTGAAAAAACTCTTATATACATTATAGAAAATGAACGTTGAACTTCGACGGATGCAAGTGGAGCGTTTTTGAAGGAGAGAATTTCACTAATTGAAATTCATGATCTCTTCTTCGTGGCAGTTATCTGTCAATATGTTTGAGATTTTTTTTCATTTCTAGGAACCCCTCATTTTTTGAGGACAACTAAAATTATTGTATTAAACGTTTACCGTTTCTCATTCAAATTTGCAATTTGTTTTGATCGAATAGAGCAAAGAAAACGAGAATGACATTAGAAATACTTGACAGCTGGAATTGAAGTTGGAATTAAAATTTTTAAGGTGCGTGTGCACTTTCGGAATAGTATAAAAAATTAACTCTAATATCCATTTATTACTTAAATATTCTTATCATTATATAGTAAAATATGTAAAATATGATGTAACGATTAAATGTCATTTTAAGTGAACTCCCTGATTCGACTATCTTATTCGTTTTCTTCTAAGTTTATCGGAAAAAATATGTATTTACATAGAAATCCGAGCCCTGTTTATAACTCTGTACAAAAAATTGATGACAAATATTCAAAATCTGGTATAAATAAATGTTACTGATAGTGTTGATTTTACAATGAAATATGTTGATTTGACACTATAAATTGTTGATTTGCAAGAAAAATCTGTAGATTTACTAAGTAAAATGCTGATTTTCCAGAGAAATCAGCCGATTTGCAAGAGTTGTTGATCTTCCAAATTCAATGTAGATTTTTTTTTTAATTTAAATTAAGCAGCGTAACTTTTTGATTTTACAACAAAATTTGTTAATTTGACAGTGTATATCTATTTGTTTGTTACAAAAATCTGGAAAATTAACAGCGTTGACAGGCTTAAGCTTTCATACTATTAAAAATAAAAAAATACAACTGCTTTCATCAATGATGAAAAAAGTAATAAAAGGCACATTGATTTTGGTGAGATTTTAGACTCTTTATACATATTTTAGATATTGATTTAATGTATTAAAAAAAAAACCTTTACAAAATAAAGTTCAATGTTATCTGGGTAATGATAGATGATGTATACTGATCCCTTTTTCTACCATCTCTCAAATATATTTCGCCTCTAAAATTCTGTTTTTGTGTCGTTGTGAATTATTTATAATAATCCCCGAAATTGTTAGGTAGTTTTTTTTTTTCAACTATCTCTGAATTAAGTTCAAGCTTATTAATTTCACTGCCAATGGTATTATACAAAAAAAAAAAACCACAACTAAGCTTTTTGTAATCCTCAAAACAGGACAGGTAACAGCGCCATTTTTTGATTTTTCAAATGAAATAGAGCAAAACATTTAAAAAAAAAAAGTTTTTTTTCTTTTTTATCCTTTAAGTTATCCTTTTAAATCTATCTACGTATTCTATAATCAACTTACATATAGAAAAAAAAACTATTTCAAAAGTATGATGATGAAATTTGTATATAGATATTTGTTTACGTATGAGCACGAAACATATCCACAAAACCCTTAAAAGTTCATAATAAAACCAAAAATATTATTAATAGGAAAATATTATGGAGAAAAAGAAAAGTTTTCTTACCTGCGCGATAGAACAAAAGATTTTATTTTTGTTTGAAAAAATATATTATCTTCATCCTTGAATATGTATGTATAAGGATCACTGATAGATGAGGCAAACATATGAAGTTCATTTTATTTCCAAATGAATTCCATATATGAAATTCATGTGAATTCTAACTTTTGTTTCATTTTCATCGCAACATGACTTCACCATTTTGTCTTCGACAATGAGTAGGTATATAGAGTAGGTTGTGGAATTTAAGTGAATCTATTTTCATTGTTTGATTTCCACCCATGCACAATCTATTCTTGTCATTGTGCATTTTATACTTTGCTAAGGTACCTCCTACATATAAGCTGAATAATTTTCACCTGTATCTGAAGTCCAACAGTTGAAGCTGATGGATTCATCTCGATTATTTTTATGAGATACGGAAAGACGTGGGAGGTAGGTATATGGTTCAAATGTCTTAGGCGTCAATAAAATTAAACAAAAAAAGTATGGAATATCATTTTCTATTAATAGAAATAATTTGAAGAATATGTATATCGAGCTTAAAAAAATATTTTTAAAGAACAAACAGGAATTTTAAGAAAAAGAAATTGAAGAAATATTACAGGCATTGAGGTCATGCTACTTGGAAAATTATATAGGAGTACCCATTTTTTTGTTAAATTTACCTTTCAGCACTTATAGAACTTCATAACGCCTTCAAATAATCTCGTTCAGTAAAATTTTAAAGAAAAAGAAGCGCAACGAATTCCATAATTTAAAGCTTACGGTAAAAAGAAAATTTTATGTTGAAAATGGTAACTGAGAAAATTTGTTTCAAATAAAAGACTCTCGACTTCTTTGCGCATAAACTACCATTTTTTAAGTAGTTTTTTTAGCCAGTGCTAAATTTAATTTTAAAACAAAACCACTTGAAATTTCATAGAGTAGCTATATTCTGCAATATATTTTTATAATGTACATTGTACGCGCATTCAAGGGTTTATAACTACTCTGTAAAATCACAGTGAGAGAAATAAGTGGCACTTAATTTTCCCATTTTGGCATTTTAGCCGCAGTTTTACTACCTGAGTTAGGGGAACTTAAGTGGCCAACATCGGAGACTTAAGTGTCATTTATTCCGATAAGTTTACACTGTGAAATTGGGATTTAGTTTTCCATATTTGGCTCTTACTTCACTGTGAAACTGGTCCTTAGAAAAATAGAATAGGGTTTAAAAAGAGATACTTATATTCACAATGGTTTTGAATTCCTGAATATCACAGTGAGAGGGAATAACAGGGTAAGGTAAAGCATTCCACATTCGTGTAGTGCGGTTAAAGAAATAATCTCTGTTCTTCACAGTACCTACGTTCGAAATTGGGCTCAAGGGTAAAATGTTGGGTATATCTGGAAGCGCGAGTATTACGGTTAAATTGTTTCAGAGGAAGAATTGATATAGCTATTTCATTGAAAATTGTTTAATTTTAGCGACGTCGAATATGTGGTCATTTTACAGAAGGTGGCTATAGAAATACACAAACCGAAAGCTGTTCAGTTTCCTACATCCAAGTGACACTCATAGATAGTGACATATTGAGTGGGTTTCGCTTGAACAACAGGAGACAGCATTGATTTTTTAAAGCATTGAATTCTACATGGTTTTTAATTCCCCACTGGACAATGCTGTCGACGTAAGAATTTATCTGACAGCAGCTTATCATACGCTGCCTTGAAGTTCCACAACCTAAGAGCAGGGATGGGGTTCTTAAAACGAATATGAAAAGCTAAGGGTACTGTCGTCTGCAACACATTTTAAAGGATCATTTAAAGGATCAGAAGTTTCAGACAAAAGATCATTTATTAATATAAAGAAGAACACCGGAGATAAAACGGAGCCCTGTGGCACACCAGCATAAAATTTCGGACTTGAAACCGCCCAATACCACTTGTATTGAGCAGCTCAAAAGGTTACTTCTAATCCAGTGAAGAAGATATTCGTCGATAAGAGAGCTTGATGCCAAACTCTATCAAAAACTTTTGAAATATAAATACAAATAAATTGGAAAGCGTGACAGCTCATATAGAATTACGGCCTAGTGGGCTACAACTTTCAACCATTTCTGCGTGCGTGTTGTTGTTGTTGTTGTGTTATTTTCTGCCAAATCTGAACGGTTAGGGTGAGAAGCACTTTTCCATGATGACAATTGACAATTCCTCGAAAAAGGCAGTAGCCCGTGAAAAACCTTTCTGTTTTAAGGCATTCCCAGTATAGGCTGAGAATCGAACCCTAGACCTTCGGCAAAATAGTCCTACGCACTAATCATTAACTATAAGCCACGGACTACACACTATTAAGTACAATAATATTATTTCCACCAAGACGATGCGTGTAAAGATTTGTTCCACTGTTCGGAGAGATATACCATCAGAGCACCAGTGAATCTACTGCCGATCTTCAAGAAGATTTTGTTCTTCATGATATTTTTTAAGCTGATGATTAATCAGCTTAATGACCTTGGGAAGTATAGGGACCTAAGTGTAATTGGTTGATATTTTGTTGGGGAAGATGCGACCTTTTTAGGGACAGACTGAAAAAAAAATGCTGCTTTTCACACACTCGGAATAACACACATGAAAAAGCATATATGCAGTGGTTTTTTCCAACCTCTTCAGAACAATGGGTAGGATACTATCATATCAAGGTCTATAATTACTCTTGCAATCTTACGAATGCGAAAGAAGATTTGTCCCTCTCAAGTACAGAAAGGTTCATGACAATTCTGTAGTCGAATTGACAGCGATTAAAGTTGCAAGCAAATTGATTTTCTTTTATTTAGCTAACAATTAAAGGGTGTAATTGAAAACGGGCGTTGGAACCCAAGACGAAGTGGTGGTTTTTACAAACGACAACTGGGACATTGTAGCATTTTTTGCCTGATAATGCAAACATATAGTTCGTCGAATATGATCATTAAAGTATTTTCCAGCTTGTTTGTAACATGGGAAACTTTCAAACACAACTTCGTGCATATGTTCAAGACTGCTGGATCCGATGAATGTCATCCAGCGTTGGTGATTGGTTGTTCTGAATAATACGAATATTGTTGGGTTCCAATGTGTCGATTCTTGTTGATGGTTTGCGACTGTACATAAAATATGTCGCCAAGAAAAATAATCAAGAGGCATCAAATCACAAGTTCTGGTGCCCAATTATTTACATTTCCATTATAACTTTTAATCTGAAGTTTCCTTCATTTAGATGCTTTTTTTTTATTGAATGTACGTAGAGCTATCTTTCTGGAACCAAATCTCTTCTACATTTATATGTCACTCAATCGGGGAATAAAAAAAATCATTAATTATGATTCTATAGCGAATGCCATTGACACACTGATTAGCCTCATTTCTACAAAAAAGTATTATCCGATAAATTTTCCAGTCCACAGACCTTTACGAAAGTATTTTTTTCAGGATCTTGGGTTCGATTCCCGGTCTATGTCATCTAAAAATAGAAATATTTTTAACGGGTTGGTGGGTAAGTAGATTTGTTTCTTTGCTTTCAGAAGAGCACTCACCATGGACATAGAGACACACAGCTTCTTGCGAGGAATTGACAAATTGTCCAAGAATGTAATGCAAAAGTTCTTCTCACCTCAGTCGTTCGGATTTAGCAGAAAATTGTATTTCTGCTTCTGCGCTGTCGCGTATTATTATAATTTTATAATTATTATTTTATAATAATTATCATTTAGATGATATCGACGCTCCTTATGCGATAATAATAATTTTGCTCTGCTGAAATACTCATTGATACAAGATTTGCGAAACGTCTTCGCAAATGATGGTCATTTGACTTCAATTCACTTGCACAAATACTCATTGATACAAGATTTGCGAAACTTCTTCGCAAATGATGGTCATTTGACTTCAATTCACTTGCACGAGCTGGATCTGGTAATCCTTCAAACCTCTATATTTGCTTAAGAACTGTCTTTAACAGTCTCTTAAAGGTATGCAGTAGTATCTTCAGTTCAGTTGGTTCGCACTTGTCGTACGTGTTTCGGTTTTACTGCTGTTTTACTGCTACCAAGCTATTAAAAATTAAATAAATTTCTAGTTGAGCTGATGGACAGCTGTTATTTAATTTTTTTCCTCCTTTTTTGTTAACTTTTGAACTTCCGGAAAAAAATATTTCCATATCGTTTTCACGTCGTCGTCGTCGGAAACAATTTTGTGTGTCTACTTTGCGATAGGCTACTTCATAAAAAAAAATAAATAAATTCCTAAAATGCCTTGCATACTTTGTGTGAAATCAAAGAAAACTTTTAAATAAGTTAAGTATGGAATTCTTTTTTTTTCTCTTGAAACCATAAAAAGCATTCCAAGTCACTTAATTTTATATTTTATTCTATAGGCAAATTTCGAAAGAAAACTTTAAAGAAGACTCTTGATCCGATACTCTATACCTTTATAAGTATCTACCTACTTACCATTGAAGTTCGGCATACATACTTTACCTTCTATACCAGTTATGATGATATTTTTTTTTTTTATTTTCATTATAAGATTATGTCCCGTTGATAAAGGAGGAAAGGTATGCTGGAAACTCTTTTTTTTTTTTTTTTTTTTTTGTTTGATCCTTTGCCAACTTTCTATACTTTCTGGAATATGTACTTTGTAAACATCCTTGCTGGAAGAATTATGCATATTTTGCAAATATATACTTCCTCATGGGATGTGAATCAATTTTTCCTACAATTCTCTCGTTTCTATATATGTCCATGAAGAGTGCTCTTTTCAAAGCAAAGGAAAAACCTACTTACCCACCTACCTGGTGCCTTAGAATACATACATATCTGTACCATTTCATTTTCACTCATATAGGGGTGGGTGTAGGTATCTATACAGAAAAAAATGGCGCCCAACAAAAAGTGATAAATCAAATAATAACAGAAAAAAATAAATAGAATTTATTATTTGCTTTCGATTAGGGGTTTCTTTCAAGAACACACCTATACAAACTTTGTGTGTGGGTGTGTATGTGTGTAAGTCGATACACAAACCACTTAAGATAACAATAGACTTTTGAGACTCAAGACTCTGGCAAAGCCGAGGTGAACGAACACATTGAATATACACAATGGCTTTGATCTGACACCTTTTTACTTCCATTTTTTTTACCGTTTCAAATAATATTTTTTTTATACATTCATGTGTACATTATATATAATACATACATGTAAAATTGATTAAAACAGGTTTACTGTTATCGTTTCCTATACCATTACACTTCTCTAGAGTTTAATATTTTTTTTGGTCTGTAAAAAAGTAGGCACAAGGATAAGCCAATACAAAGGATGTACCCAATGTTCCATCTTACAAACATATATATAAAATATGACATAATATAATAGATGTCAAGTGGAAATAAATATAAATGCGGAAATTCAATTGGAGAACAGCTCACTTGACTAGGTCATGTTTGAGTGTTGTTGCTACTGACGCTTATAATGCTGCTGGGGCAAAGGTTGGGTTATATGAGAAGAGGGCACTTTAAAATGTGTCAACAAAAATGAGAGATGGAGGTTCTTTTTTTTTTTTTCTTTTTGTCATACATAAGTGTGCTACGCCGCACCAACCAGTTTAAAGCCGACAACACTTTGGCAAAGTCAAATGGGATTTTTGATACTTTTAATGGAAAATTTTGATTTTACTTTTTGTTGTTGTTGTTCTTATTCTTGTTGTTTACTTAGGTACCTTCCTACCAACATTTTTGCTTCAGGGAAATTATTCGTCATAAGTTATTTTCCAAGTGGTCTGAGTTTGTAGAATTTTCAAATACTTTTGAATGTAAAATGAGGAACACAAGTTTGCAAAGTATTATAATATGTATGTATATACGGTAGGACTTGAACATTGATTAGATTTGATTCAGTTTTTTTTTTTTTTTTTTTTTCTGTTTAACTTTTTGAAAGAACAGCTTTTTGGGGGTGGCATACAATATAGACATATTTATGTACATTCTTAAGAGTGAGAAATTTATATTTAAAAGTTTTAAAATATTCGTTATCAAATTGTTTTTGCTAAAATTTTGCGAAATGTAAAGTAAATATATATTTAAGCAAAGAAAATCTGATTACTGTTTTTTAATAAACCTTTTATTTAAAACTTTCAACTATAATTTATGAGAAAAAGACGTAAATCTTTCTGGGAAATTCGATTTTCTTCCACTTTGGGCTTGATAATTTGTTGACAGAAGAAGAATGGGGTTATGACGACTTCTATAATACATTTAATTTGTTTGGAGATTTTAAACAAAATTTTGAAGGCACCGAAGAAATGTATGGTGGTTAATTAATGAACATTAATCCCTCATTCATCATTATTATCGGCTTAACAATTGGCAGTCGGTCCTGACCAATGAAATCAAATTGCACAGTTCAAGGCGTGGGCGCCCAATATACTTCCCAATCTCTTCAACGTAAGCGTTGTCTTCTATAAAATGCACTACTTAACTTTTTACATCTTGGTGGGGTCTACCAAGCTATATTAAAACGGATAAATGATGCGGAGCTGGTACAAACAAGGCCACCAAAATAAATTGTTTAAAGTAAAAACCGGAAAAGGTTATATTAATGGAGAAACTTGGTTAGGATTTCCAATTTTGAAGATCGTTTATGTTAAACGAGTAGTTTTCTTAAATCAAAAAATTTTTCTGCGTCAAAAGCTACGCGCAAACCGACGCGATGGCGGTGTCGATCATGATAAAAATGTGGATGCCGCACATGCGAATCAATGGAGGGGCATACATCTAAGTGATTGATGTGTGCCTCTCTTTTCATTGATATGTGAGGCATACACATTTTTATTGTGATCGACGCCGCAATCACTTCGGTTTGCGGGTAGCTCAATGCAGCCTATAAAGCTAAAACGTGCAGTTTCGGTTGAAAAAATAAATAAATCTTATGAGTTGAGTATATTTCCCCCCGCTTTGGTTGTAGGGAATATCTTCAAAAATTCATTCTATAATTTTAGTTTTAGATCTTTCGAACATCAAAATTTAAAAAGAAAATATTCTAAATGGTACTTAAAAAAACTTGATTTACAAAATCAATTTGATCAAATCTTAAGTTGAAAAAAATCTTTGGAGCAATTGAAACAATGAATTGTCAGTCAAATAAAAAAATAATTTCTTTATTTTCTTACAAAATGACCAAGTTTAATATTTAAAAACAAAAATAGTACTAAAAACGATAATTAAAAAAAGTGACTTTTAAAATAATTTTAAAATTTTTGGTTTACAAATTTATTTTAAACAAACTATTTAAAAGGCCGTTGAAAGTTATTTTGAATATTAATAATTCAACAAGTCCAATTAAAATAGTGCTTAGTCTGCTACTTGGCTGAATTATTTCAGAAGTACATATGTAGGTATATATATTAGTTTTTTTTTATGTCATAAGGAAACTTGTTGTGTTCCGCGCATTTTCTACATATTCTGAATATTCCTACGTGCAGAAATTCCTTCAGAATTCAAATAATCGAATATAATCATAATGTCGAAAGTCAGCATTTTACGCACTAAGGTTCTTCTTGAGAAATTTGGAAAATGTGACTTAGACTAGTTCTGCATTGTAGCGACGAATTGTTTTAATTATAATTTTATTTTTATTTTTTTAGTGGTCGAAATGTTTTAACGAGCTCTATATATGACTCTGTTACACATAATTTTCTCAATCATTTGATAAAATTAGCCGATTTTTGTGCTGTGCTGGTATATGATTTAATAGTATTTTTATGTTTAGTTAGGATATTTTTTTTAATTTTAAAATTTATGTATGAAAACTTTTTTAACCATTTGTATAAAATCAATTCAACCAATGTCTTTGCCGTCTTCTCCTAGGTTCATTCATATCCTTTATAATTTCATATTTCCAATAAACCTCATTTTCTAGTGGTTAAGCTTCATAAAAGTCAAATCTATGTATATACATAGCTGCTATCGAAACATTTATTTCTGTATATTCCTTAAGGCTTTTCTGATATAGCGTTTATAGAGAAAAAAATTCATGGTAAAATTAATTCTTTTTATTTCTGTAATTTCTGTTTTACTGATTCATCATATTACCCCCAGATATAAATATACAAAAAACAGTCATGTAAAACACAAATAAACAACAATATCCTAAGGCAATGGCGCACATCCGGTTCTGTTATGTATGCCTATATAATCAATTACATTTATTCCTTCATCATTGACTGCAGATGGATGAAAAATAGTATGAAGCATCATCTGCTTTTTTTCACGATTATTTTCTGTTTCCTCTTCGTTTCTTTGAAAAAAAAATTATATCATTTATTTTTATTTCCTGCTTCATCCTCTCTTTACATATTTTTTTATTTTTTTAAGTATAATTCCATGAATTGTGTTTTCTAGAATTTTCAGACTTACAGCCAACCACTAAATATCATTTATAGTTTCGGAAAACAGAAACTAACCCTTTAAATCTTGGTTAATTCCTAGAACTTCAAACCTTGGAATTGTACGATTGGCACCTTAAATCCTAATAAATTCATGTTGTAGATACATGAATATATTTTTTTAAAGAATCCTTTTCTATGTATTTCTGACAAAAACCTGACCTAATTTGTACCCAAATTCAATTAAAAAATATTTTATGCGTATGGAAAAAATTACAAAATTTGCATTTCCATTAGAGGATTTATATATAATTTAGGTCAATCAATGTTTTATCCTTAAAATTTCAATTGCCATTGAATATTCATAGGATTTCCCATTTTAGATGTGAGCGACCCGATAAATGCTCGTGATACTGATAAACTTTGATGAATACAAATGTATCGTCCCTATTTAAAAAATTTAATGAAACTCAAATCAGCAACTGTGTATACTTTTTGTAGAAAAGTACAAAAAAAAAATTTAAAAAAAAATTTAAAAAAAAACTTAAAAAAAAAAAAAATGGGACAAATATAAAACGCAGAAATGTCAACACGTAATATTATCATGATTGAATATTTTTTTACGCCTAGGTATATGCATGTATATGTTATAAGCAAATCCTTTTTTTTCTCCTATTTTTAAAGTCAACCCTTCTTGATGTGATAATAAAATTGATTCTTTTGAATATAAATCCAAAAAAAAGTGACTTTCCCTTTCCAATTTGAGTGATTGAATGACAGATTGTGAATAATGTCATTTACACCTCAATTTAAGTTTCGATACAGTTTTAATAAAATATAAGAACATCACCGAACAGCACGAACTCTTTTTGAAGACATCACTTTTATCCAAACAAATTTGTCAAGAAACTTGCTTGTATATCACTCTTCCCATAACTTAAAAAAAAACAATAATCAAACAGAGCTATACATACATGTACACGGAAGGGTAGTATAAACTCATCGTAGGGAATATATTGTGTATACATTGTTTGTCATCGGTGTTGTCCTTGAAAAAGGATCAATACAATATATAATCTATATAACTATATAGGCTTACAGAGATAATAATGGAGAATGTGTGTGCGGTTATTGTGTGGTTTTTTGCAAAGTCATAGAGAGAGGATGAAGAATAAACACACATACGTAAAGAGAAAAAATAGTAACCCAAAACTTTAACCATAACCCTTTAACCCAGATAAATTGTACCCGATTCTTGTCTCGATATATGTATATTATTGTTAAGCAAACCTTTACCCAGCTTTTAAACAATACACACCTGTTCAGACTTCACTTTTATCACAGATGAGTTGGTAAAAAAAAAAACAAAATAAAAAAAAAAAAACACCCAAATGGGTCAAGTATAATTACTAAAGTTTTGTTGTGTTATAGTTTGAAAGGACAGCAAAATAAATAAATGGGTTTAATAAAGAACCGACACTCGGTGAGACAAGAAAGAAGACATTTGATTAAAAAGAGAAGCACAGAGCAAACAAAAAATTTTTGACATTATACATTGAGTTGTAATGATATCTGACATCATGACCCTTTAGAATTATTAAAATTTGGCGTGTTCAGAAAATTCAGATCTCAGAGATTTTTCTCACTCAAAAAGTGAGTACCTACCTATGTATTCTTTTATGAGATTTTTTTTCTTTAGAATTTTGACAGCTAAGCTGAGAAATTTTGCTAAGGAATCTTGTTAATGTAACTGAGATCTCCGAGATTTCTATTTTTAAATAAAATATAATTTTTGAGGAGGAGGAAATGGGGTAATTTTAGATAATATGTGTTTTTCACAGTGGTTTCTTTTAATTTTTGAAAAAAAAAAAATTAAAAACAAAATATTTTTTAGGGTCGGTCAACAAAAGTTAGAGCGTGTTCAATAATGTTTATAAGATGTGAGTGCTATAGAATTTTTTTAAAGAGGTTTCATATACAGCTTTATTCCACTCTCTTAAAAAATTTTGTAACACTTCAAAATGCACATGCGCATCATGAGGTATTTTATGCAAATAATAGTAATTCAACTCTACAGTCGCTTTTTGTGTAGCTATTTTTTGACATTTCAGAAGATCATGCATTATTATTTTGGACGTGTGTTATAAGCAGCTCTACAATGTCTATAAATTTTCTGATATTGAGAGTTATACTCACTAGTAGATGTATGAAGTGTTTTATGCAGCATATTTTTAAATCTTGAAGTGTTACAAAGTTAATACAGCTAAAAGTGTTCTTGAATTTCAATTATAGAACATAATTTTTAAATCAAATGTAGGGAGCTATGAAATAATCTTTTACAGAGCTATTACTTTGCATTTCATCACCTTAGAGCTTTAGAAGAACAATTTTGCTTCTAATAGCTCCAACGATGTTACTTGGGAAGGGACCCATCGAAAGAATTAATCAAATTTCAAAAAATCGATTTTTTAGAGGTAGTGTTTTTTTGAACCCCAATTTTCAAAAATCGATTTTTCGGTTACTGTTAGTGCTCAAAAAAAGTTAATATGTTGATCGAAAATGGTCATTCGATTGGACATACACAAATTTGAAAAATTTTTAGGGCATAAAGATCACAGCTGGGTTCTTGCGTACAATTTTCCAAACTATTTCGAACGATAAATGTTTGTCATTCAGAACAAATTTCTTGAACAAATTGTTTGCAAATTTTTTGATCACAAATTAAAATTTTTTAAAATAATAAGAGGATTTTTTGATCAGAAATTAAAAATTATAAAAAAAAATAAAGAATCTATTTGCTTAAGAAAACACAAAATTTTTTGTCCTTCAGAACTTATTTCTAGCAAAAACAAGTTACCAATTTTTTTTTTTGATCAGAATTAAAAAATTATTTACAAAAAATTAGAGATCTGATCTCAAATGTGATCAGAAACTGAAAATTATTTTTAGAAAAATAAGGCAATCTGTTTGCTTAAGAAGAAATAATTTTTTTGTGGTCATTTAAGTATAACAAATGTTTTTCAGAAAATAGTAACGAATTTTTTTGAGCAGAAATTAAAAATTATTTTTAAAAAGCAAAAGAATTTGTTTGCTCTTACCAAATAAATTTTATATACATTGAGTCGCACTATATACTTGTTCTTATGTGGTTCACAGGAGTGGCTTAGAGTTTTAAGCAATTCATATCTTGTTTCTAATATTTCTAAATATTTGTTTGTCAGAAAAATAGTTAAAAAATTTAATTCTATCTAATTTTTTAAAAAAAATTTCAGAAAAATCACAATAATTTGTATCAAACTGGACTTTGCATTTTATTTTTTGTTCGTTGTGTATTGTTTATTGTTTTAAGTCTACAGCATTAAATAAAATTTTTGAATAGAATTGTTGTAACAAATTTATTTTAAGTAAGGATTAAGATTCTATAAATATCTTTGTTCAAAGTCAAAATGAATATATGAATATATTTATAATATTAATTAAAAAAACAATAAATACAAAGTTTATTTAAAACTCAATTTAATAACACCAATGATTTTAAGCAAAGTGTTTGTTGGCCCTTTTAAATCTATTTATTTCAATAGATTTTGGTCTGAGAATTTTGAACATTTTTTTGCCGATTTTCTGTTGTTCTTGCTTAAAAAGATAGAGAGTGCGAATGTTTATAAAAATCAATTTCTTAATGTTTTGATCTTAAAGAGTTTAGGAAACTTTGATAATCTCTATCCTTTTTAGCAAAAAGTTAAGAAATTCGTGAATTTAAGGAGACATTAAATGTTCAATATTTTTTTTCCAAATTAAACTTTTTCTCTCGGTTTAAAAAATAAAAACTGAGGAAGGGTGGGGCAGGTAATAAGAGAGAAAGGCTAGGAAGAAGATTTTGCAAAAATTTTATTTAATCCTGAGACTTTAAGTACCTCCATTTTTTGTCCTTACAAATTGCACTTTAGAGCGGTCATCTTAAAAAATTACTAAAATTTATTTCTCATACAAAAAAAAAAAACGAAAATATACATTCTCTGGTGCAAGGTAGAAAGTGGTTAAGTCAAAAACTGGCTTTTAGGAGAGAAGTCGTCAGAGAATAGGTAAGGACTGAAATTTTTTGGTCAGGAGCCTGATTTTATTACTTATGATCATTTTAGCAATTATTTTGTATGATTAATTTTTCGAAAAATGAATATTTGAATTTATAGAAAAATTCCAAATTTTGGAAAAAATACTGACTTATCTCCTTTCTATACCTGGCCCCAGAGCATTTTAAGTACTTAAGTATTAAAAAAATTCTACAACCTTATGAAAAATTAAAAAAAAATTATATTTATTTAAAAAAAAAAATATTTTTGTAAACCAAAAAGTTTTCTAATATTACCAAAAAAAAAAACATTTATATTTTATATGCAATATTATTTCGACTATAAAAATCGCTTAATCCGTTAACCAGAAAGCCGAAAATAAAAAATGAAACATTTCTATAGGAAATATTGTTAGTAAAAGATGTTGGTACATTTTGTTCTACCTAAATTCAGACGATATGACAATGGTAAACGTTTTTGTATTAAATTCGTAAAAGCCGTTTCTCAGATAAATACCATTTTACATAATGGCCAGGTGCCGAAAATTTTATAAGAAAATCGCTTCAGTGGTTTAGGTTGTAGGTTAAAGTAGAGACAGACAGACCGACCGAATTGCGGGGCCCACTATAAATTTATCACCATTTTTAGAGCTATTTTTGAGATAAATAAGATAATGCAACATTTTTACGGTGAAATATTTTAAATGAAATGGCGGTGAGAGAAATTATACGTTAGCATCAAAATACAGTAGAATCTCAAAAAGATGAACAGATATAATACAGGGCCCGTTCATCTTTTCAAATTGTTCATCTTTTCGAGCAACAACATTTGGTTGAGGAAGAAGATATGGTTATAAAAAAAAACATTAAAAATTGTTTACATAACAAGTTAAAATAAGCCCCAAAACACTGTTCAGGAGGAAGTAAATGCAAAGAAAAAGAACATAATTATGTTTGGAATAAAGTGTTCATCTTTTCGAGTACAAAATTTCAACCCGTACATCTTTCATCCTTCATATTTCCGAGATTCTACTGTAAGTTTGACAAAAAAACTCTATGGGTGAAGTTAGCATCGCGCCATTTTTGTAAAAAAAAATAGTTGTGCTGCGATGTGCCGTAAATATTTTTGAAAATTTCGAAAATTTCCAAATTTTAAGAATGACATTTTATTTATTTAAAAGTAAGTTTTTTTAAAAACTTAAAGTTGTACTGCTTTGTGCTCAAAAAATTATACTAAGAACCGAAAAAAATCGCATATTTGGAATTTTTACGACTGAACGTAAATTTTGCGTGAAGTTAGCACTGATCTTTTCCCTTCATAACTCCAAGAGGAATGTTGAAGTTTTTCCTATAAGTGAACTATGAAGAGCTGAACTTTGCCTTGCCAGTTCATCAGCTTGCTCGTTTCCCTATATGCCACAATGACTCGTAACCCAGTAAGTGTGACCTTGAGGTTCACATTCAAGCTAGCGACCTCATCACGGCATTTCTGAACCAGTTTCAAGAAATATGATAGCTGAACTAATGGCTTTAACAGCTGCCTGACTGGTCTGTCAGAATAGCGATTCTGACAGATTCCTGTTTGAATATCTTGCATATAGTTCCCTAACTGCCAGTAATTCAGCTTGAAAAACATTAGCATGAATTGTGTTCTGAAAAAGAATTTTTTCAAAATCTCTAAATATCTAGATATTCTGAAAAAAATTCGTAAGCCAACACTACACTCGACTCATCTTTGAATAGTTGTGTCGAAGTCCCACGTCATGACGTCGTCTTGCCAGTCTTTTCTGGATGGAAAGATAACTTTAAAATGCTCACTTTTTTGTTTGCTACAAGCTTAATCCACACCTACACCATTGTATTTAACCAGTAACGCAGAGTTTGAGAATTTTTCACGGAATAAGTTCTTATATTATGAGCAAGAAATGGAATAATCCCGTGAAGAAGCCGACAGATATGAGCAGAGCATTAATTATAAATATCATGTTGAACACGTGTATATGCCCATAAGGGTGTTTTGCTGTAAATTAAATTCTTAAAACTTCCTTTTTAACTATACCCCATGTCATTTGCATCTACATTAATTAACAAATTTCTTAGATCTTCAGAGCTTATAACTAATTTAATAGCCTTAAAACATACAAGAACAAGTATATTAATTAAATTCCTTTTAGTTAAAATTTACCTTACAATTTTACTTATACATAATTTTAATATTTGAATCTAACAAACATACTTATAAATTATTAAGTTAATCAATATTAATCCAATGAATTACTCTTCTTGCTAGCATAACTGTTTAGCAAATTTACATGTAGGTATACGTACATCGAAACAAATTCCAGTCATGTGTATATTATCATCTGCTTTACAAGCTGAAGTGTGTACACAACCACATATTCCATATACGGACAAATAAACTCAACTGTGATTTGCAGATTTTTGTGGTTTCCTACAAGGATTTTCGGGAGGTTTAAGAATGCTAAATATTTTGGTCATAACTTTGACGTACGTGTATATGTACCATGAACTATGTGAGTATGTGTGCTTTGGTATTCTTTTTGCCATACTTTGACCATGTTAGTCCTTCACCCAATTTACCAAATTAACATTGAAGTCCATCACAGCCTTAAGTGAAATTTTGGTTTGTTTATGTAGGTACATCAATGTTATCCTTGTTTAAGATAGAAAATATATATAAAAAAAGAATATTTTGTCCCCTGATGTATCTGAGTTTTTTTTTTTTTTTTTATTTAAAGGACATTTTCGGATAATGATGTTTTTTTTTTTTTTTGTATTCACGCATGAAGCATCCTTAGAAATTACATATTTGTATGTATTTTTTGTTCATTTAATTTGTTACAACAAAATATTCAACCATCATTTCGGGTGGGTGTTGGTATGGAGTTCCTAATTAATATGCTATCCCTTGGTTCTTTTTTTTTTGTTCCCCGCGCTGTTAAGGGTCGAAACTATAAAATAATTTTATCTGAATTTGTATATTTTGATTACTTAATTTTGCATACTTACCCACTTGCTTCATCCTTTGCCAAAGGTCTATATACATTTTTCGGTTTGAAAGGATAAGGGTTTGTGTAATGCACGCTGCTATGAATACCTGATGATCCTCTGTTTTGGTCCTTCATTATATACATCATAAAAGGAAAATAATATTTAGATATAGAGAGAGAGTAATGGAGGGATATCATGAGAAACAGAATATAAGTAATTAACAATTAAGTGATTAACTGTTAATGATAATTGGGCGGTATTCTTAATGAAGACAGGTGATGTGGTGTGACTGTGATAGTCCTGTGAAATTTGAAGGGAATTTATTTTACGAGTCATAATGATACTTCGTTTATTTTGATTGCTACTTAAGTTGAGGAAACATTTAGGTGTGGAATACAATTATATTAACTAGAGAGATGAAAATAAGGTGAGATAATAATATTTTATATATGTATGTATCTACATCAAATAGACGTGCACAGTACATATACATTATAGTCGAAGGGCCTCAAATCAAAAAAAAGTACATCTTGTTGTGGTTTTATTTTTCTCTTTCAAATATTTTTTTTTGCGCTTTTATTGATTGAACAAACGTCGGTTGGTCGCTGGCAAAAATGCTTATCAAAAAAGCAAAATTTAATCTTTAAGAACTTCTTATAATATTATTTATCTAAATTATATTTTTTTTTGACGTCGCTGGTGGCACAGGGTGTAAGTGCAAAATTATAATTTTTTGTCGAAAAAGTCAAATGTATCAAAAAGTGTTTTAAAACAATGACACTTGAGCACACAGATATTGTACCACCAAGAGTCAAAAACTGAAGAGTTGGTAGTACGGAGAAGAGTTTTTGGACGATCAGTGAATTTAGCACCACCAATTGGTCCTGAAGTTTTAAATTACTCTTTTCATAAATAACGAAGTAAAATCACTATCCCTTTCTACGAAATCGAACTGTGACCGATAAACATTCATTTTTTTTGAAATATGAATCCCCAACACAAATGGCGACAAATTCAAATCTTCCGTTAATTTTGGGACACCCTTTGGTTAATGCTTGGTAGGCGACCGCATAAGATTTTCATAAAAAAACAATGTCAGCAATAAATGGCCATTATAACATAAACTTTGTGTTAAAAATTACAAATTCTTAGATCCAGGTTTAAAGAAAGACCCTCTAATTATTTTGTAACCTTTGATAAATAAAAAGGGTTCAGATAGACATAATGTACTTCACTTCGTCATGAAAATTTTCATTGATTGATTTTAATCCTAATCGAACTTTATATATACCTACATACCATCTGCTGGAATTCCTGGACTTGATTAATATATGTGTCTGTTAGAAGAAGTGAATTTAATAATAAACCCATGATAATGATTTCCTCTAAAAATTTTAATTGCAATTTAGTTCGCCTTTTCTATCGCAATGAATTAAGTTACACATATATTTCCTTCCCATTTCTATGTAGATGGAGTTGAGTACAAATTGTTATAGTAGGTACATAGGTACTCATACAGTCCTATAACCTATATAATTATTTGTTTAATCAAGATGATAGAAGAAGCTGCTGGAAGTAATACCCATAAATTCTAAACACTTTCTTCTTTTCTATGTCTTGGTATCTAAAATATAGTGGACTGTTTTAGCAAAAAGCCCAAACCAAAATTATGTGTATTCAAAATCAAATGATTTGGTTGGCTAAATAAAATTTAATTATATTTATATACATATAGGTACAATTTAATAAAAACAGTACAAAAAAATTAAATTTTTAAAAAGACAAACATTTTGAAAAATTTTAATATGAATTTTTTAGAAGTATTTGCACTCAGATTGTTTTCAATAAATATAGGTTCGGCCAACAGTAACTAATCTGGTATAATAGATGGCCTTTCTACAAAAAAAACTGCAAATTGTTTAACTAAAAAATTAGACCGATCAGTAAAGTTTTGTTTCTAGAATCATATACTTTATGTACTTACATATCTATGTATATACATTATATACATATATGTATATGATAAAGTCAGTGTCACAACCGTAATAGTTTGGCATTTCAAATCATTATACATATTTCCTATTTTCATTTTTTTTTTTTTTTTTTTTTGTAGATACTTAATATATATACGGTGCAGAAATATAATTCTAAAGGAATCTGTTACCAAATAAATCTACATTAAGTTTGTATTTTTCCCATCTTTAAATTAATTGCCTTGGAGTAAAACATATAACTTCACCTTAAAGTAAGAAAAACTTCATTCATTCAAGAAAAACTTCACAGACCGGGAGGCGCAATACAAAAGTCCCACCTGTATTACCGCTTCCCGCTCTATCACTTCTTGTGGGAAATGATTACAATTCTACGAGTTAAACATAATAATATCGTTTTTGTTTCTATTCATACAAAAAATTCAAACTTGGTCACAGTATGTAACATTAGAGGTAGTACCGTAACATTTTCAAACAAATTTTTTGTATTTTAGGATCAGAAATAACGGTACCTGCCGAACAATTTTTTTGAGCAATTATAATGGAAATCTTGTTTTTCTCAAAAAACTTACCCACAACTTATTATTAAATATTTAAGATAAGGGCAACCATTTTATAAAAATGAAACTCTTCGAAAAATGGTTTTAAATGGTACCTCCCATGGAAACATTTTTTTTTCGATATTATGTAGGTACAAATATATATACTAAATGAGAAGTTATGGATTCTTAAAAAAAAATCGAACTTTCGATTTTGATCAAATTTGACATAACGATGATAGCGAAGTCAGTCGAAAATAGTGGGTCTCGCTATTCTGTCCATCTGTCTATCTGTCGGTACTGTCCTTTCGGCTGCAGCCTAAACTGGTAGGTCGATTTTCTTTTAACTAGGTACCTATAGCTAATACCGACACATTTTTAATTTTTTTTACCGTACAAATTTTTGTAGCAAAATAAAACGTATCCCCAATTTAAAAAAAAAAATCTGTAATTTTTTTTACAAAATGGCTACCATTTTATAAAAAAGAAAATCGGAAAAATGGTTATAAATTTAACCTTTTTTTTATTTTCGATTTTCCTAAAAATGGTTCAACTAATTTCGATAATTTTTTTTGAAAGAGAATGTTTCAAAAAGTTTCAAAAGAATTACCAAAATTTTTTTTGATTAGATTTTTAAAAAAAAGTCTCAAAATTGTTTTTCAGAACTTAATAATTCGAAAACGACTTCATCGATTTTTATTAAACCCAACAGTTTTTTAAGATTATCCATATCAGATTTTGAATTAAAATTATTCGAATAACCAAAATAAACGGCCCCTACGATTTTGATTAAAATTTTTATAAGAGCTTATATTAGTACGAGCTACTATATCAGCACGATCTACCATTTTATTGGAAAAAAATGTCTATCGATTAAATATGGTGCAATAGTAGAATCATTTTTACGGTTTTCGAAAATCTCATCTGTTGAACCGATTTTTACACGAAAGCTTCTAATAAGTTTGTATAATATTGTTTATTAAAGTTTGCAAAAAAAAAAAAACAAATTTTAGATTTTGAATTGAACTTAATATTTTTTAAAATAATTCTTTAAAATTTTTATATTTCAAAAATGGGAATATCGTTGGTCCCATGCAAGACTATACTAAGTCAACTTAGTACAGTTTTCAGTTATTTATGTCATTAAAACCGCCGCATCGACTCAAAAAATTTGAACCTCTTTCCTGAAAAATAGCATATTTGCACTTAGTATAGTTTTGCATGGGGCCATCGATATGGTTTTTTTTCAAAATTAATTTTTTAACTTCGCATTAAATTAAGGAAAAATGTTTTATTCTTAAAAATGTTTACAAAATTTTATGTATACAAAATTAATTTTTTAAAAAAACGGCTCAAAGATTTTCAAAATTTTTTTCTCATAAATCGATATTTGTTTAAGTAAACACGCTGGTGTAAAATATATTTCAGAGGTTGTTTAATCAATTTATTTCTAATTTCAGTCTGAACTGTAAGTTCCATGCATAAGTTTTTATCAGGTGGCATAAAATATAGGCTTCGATAACTAATTTATTTCTATTAAAATCAGGAATAGGTTTACAACATTAAGACTTTAAAACCACATTGTGATCGCACGTAAGAGCAAGTTCGTGCGATCCAGTCGTGCATTTTATTTAAGGTCACAACGTAACTACGCATGAATCGGATCTTGTTTACTAATTTATTCAAAGGGCAACATGCGTTCCATAAAATAATTAAGTTGTTTTGATGATTAGGAAAGATCTGTGAGTAGTTTTTTCAGTTCATTAGTGCCACGACCGTAACAATGCAAAGATAGGTACATTATATGTGATTTTCAGTCAAAAAACATAAATGCAGATTAACTCATACTGTTTTGGATACAAAAATTATAAAGTTTTTTTTAAATCTTATAATAATAATAATTAATTTCATTTATTTTATTTTATTTTATTCATTTTCAAAGCAAATGCTCCCATGTTTATCATTGGAACTACTATATAATAGTCATGCATTTTTGCCCCAAACCAAAGCAATTCGTTTGATTGAATATTTAAGTGAAATTTTATGTCAATGCTCCCTTTCACTTTAATCTCGATTTAATTAGAATTGCGAAAGGACACAAGGGCCAGGTATGTATCTTTTTAACTGGAAAATACATTTATACCTATACATACATACATACATACACATCTATTTCTACCTACTCCTACAGTTACATAGAACAACATAAGAAGAAGGATGTTACTAATACTATTTCTATTCTGCCTCTTATAAATTCATAGTAAGTTCTTATTGCCTTTATTAATCACAATGTGAATGTGTTTGTTTGTCTGTGTTTCTGAGTTTTGTGAGCGTGACTATAATTTTCTTATCCTTTGCCGAAAAGTGAATTTCTCTCTCTCTAATGGCTTTACAATTAAGACAGCCCATGGATGCACAATAAACTTTACGCTGGACGACCTCTTTAGCTTTTCTGCTGTTGTTCTTTTTACATCACATGAATATAAGAATATACATATTAAACATTACAAGACCGTAGTCAGAATTTAAATTTCGGGGGAAATATGATGATAAATAAAAATTTAAATTTTTCGCCATTTTGCTTTTATTAATATTTAACTTCGGTTATGAATTTAAAAATTAAAACTATAGGCTCAAGGTTAATGATGACCACTAAATGTAAATTAATTACCAATTGATAGTTGGTAAGTACTAAAAATCGAAATCTATACAACCCGATTAACAGAAGTTTTGATCACTGAAAATGGTGCAGATATAAATAATAATCTGCAATAAATAATTATTAGGAAATAGTTTATGAGTGTTTAACTAAATTGAGTTTTAATGCACCAAATTTAAAAATTTATCAAAAATCAATTGATAATTAAGATGATCGTTACATTGTTAAAATTAAAAGTATCTTATTCATTAGGCTCCTTCACTCATCTGACTGCCGTTTTTCTTGTTTTATTGCCAAAAGAATATTTAAGAATTAGCGACCCAGAACCCAACAATAAGTCTCAATAAACTTTCACTTCGAAATTATTAAATTATAAAGGTTATAGTTTGAGGCAAGTTATGTATTGAATTTTGGACTTAAAATCCATTCCATCAGAACATTTGTCTCCAAATTCCCAAATTTAAAGCAATTTGAGTAGAGACAGTGACAACAGACACAACTTTTGGACTTATGCCCCTATGTGGTGAGATTTGGAACTTCTGTCTCAACTAAAGTGGGTAAATAGTATGCGTACTCTTTGTTTGTGAAAATTCAAACTACCATAGTCAAATACAAACATATATTTAAAATCAAACTTTATTCATTAATTGACAGAACCTTGAAGCCCCTTGTGTATGCAACATTGGCTCACGGACGGTCCTTGGAATAATAAAAAGAAATGGAAGGTGGAGACAAACAAACGCCCTCTATTTATATATTTTATCTCTCTAAATATGTATGTGTGTATGTAATGTACCCATTGAATCTTTCCCTTGAAAGTTTATTGACGTGAATTGAAAGAATTAGTGTAATACTTAAACATCAACGTACAATAAAGCACAGGAAAGAGAAGTTGAGATAAAATTGAAATTCGTCTGGGATTAAAGTTTTTTTTTTTTTCGTATAAAAGTAACTTTTGTTGGTTTATTGTTGTGACCGATTTTTATTTGTATTTGTATTTTTTTATTTTCAATGTTGTCCTATCCATTTATCCAATAATATTCTTACTTAATCAATTTTCAAATGACATACGAAAAGGATTGTTAATTCTTCAAGGCATACAATATGTCTGAGTTTAAAAATAACATCTTATAAAATTTTGATTAAAATTTAATCTTCCATTTTCAAATTGAAGCAAAACCTTGTTTCTTTATGTTCTTTCTTTTTTTCTTTTTGTTAAATTTAATTTAAAGATTAAAATTGAAAATTATATTCTCAGAAAATTTCACATTGAAAAAGATTAAACGACATTTCATTGCAGTCTTAAAATTTAATTGATTGGCAAGGTGACGTGGGGTATATTCGTATATATAAGATGCTACTTGATGCTAAATCAGTCTTAATTTATTCTTGTAAGGTAAAGGATCGCAAACCATTGATGGAATGCGAGAAGGGAATAAATTCAGTTGTCTTATTAAAAGACGAAGAATAAAATAAATTAATTAAATTCTTTAAAGCAATTTTTAGATTTATAAAACTAGACCATATCTTAAGATGTTGATCAAAAAACTGTGAAGAACTTGTATAGCATAGATGCAATGTAAGAATATCGTCACCATTGCGATGAGTAATTCTTACGATAGATGGTATATACCAATCAATTCCTTGTCGACTTCAGAAAAGTTGATATAAATAATACGCATGACTGAGTCGCACGAACTTAATTATAATGATGACAATCACAATGTAGTTTTTAAGTCTGAATATCGTAAACATATATTTATCTGATTGTAAAAGAAATAAATTAGCTAATGGGAGCCATTTTATGCAACCTGGAAAAAATTTTATATTATGTGGGTACACAAAAAAAAGAAATAAACATGCTTACAGTTTAAACATAAAAATGTTGAAAAATCAACATATTTAAAAATAGATTGATTAAACATCTGCTGAAAAAATTGTTTACGCACCAACGCGATGTACATACATTTTCTAATTTCTTTAATAAATCTTTATTTAAAAGAAAAAAAGTCAAAAATCGTTGTTTAAAAAATTTTTTTAAGAAAAGTAATTGGTATTTATTAATGCAGAGTACCTACCCATTTTGTAAACATCGAATTTAAACAAAATAATATTTTTAAATTTTTTAAAAAATTATTTTTTTTTAAATTTTGAGTTATACCTATTAGAATCTTTTGTTTCAAAATAGAATTTAATTCCGTTAAACAGATATTGAGGTAGTTGAAAATATAATAAAATAGTAGTGTTTGAGAATATAGGTATTTAGGGTAGACGAGGGTGCATTTGCCAGGATTTAGGAAATTTTACCTTGCGCATATCTTTTTCCGTGTTTTAAATATTCTTGATATCAAATATGTTCCTTTCTTTATTTATCTTTACTTTAAAGTATGCATTTTATCTTGATATCTAAATGATTTCTATTTTTATTAATTAATTAAAAAAAAAAAAAAGTTATATGATAAACCCTCTCTTACAAGGATGATTTGCCAAGGAGATGGGGGGAGGGATTTTCAGGAACCTATCAAAGTTAAAACAAATAAAAACACTTAGTCATTGTTAAAACTCAACAAATCAAATTTAATAATTCAATATAGTAAAATGGTTATAGTTCAGACTTTTGTTTAATTTTCAGTCGATATTTAATTTAATATTAAATATTTAAAAAATAATTTAAATTAATTTGAACATGTAAAGTAATTTGGAAAGTGAAAGCATTTGGAAAGTCGCTTCTTCTGAGCTGAAGAAAATTGTTTATTTTTAAGTTTTACTATATAAGACACTTCCTGAAGTGGATTTGCCATCCTCATTAAAAGGGACTCGCCTGTGGTAAAAGTACCCCTAACGTGGTTTTATCATTGGTCAGTGGAATCCATGGCGTGAGTTTACCATTGGAAAAAGTAGGTTTACCATTGGATGTTGGCTTGTGCGTTTTAGTTCACTTCAAAGAGCGCTCAGTTTAGTTCACAATTATTAACTGAACTAGTTCACTCTTCTATTTCACTAGTTCAATACAATCTACCACTTAAAAAATTAAAATTTGGATTTTTGCAAAGGCAATGGATTTTGAACAAAATATTCTCTATGCTTAAAAAAAATCCAGTATCTGTCAAATTCCATCACTAGGATGGCTACGATGGCGATAGATTAAAAAAACCCCTGAAAAATACGAAAAACTTAGAATTTTATTTTCTGCTCCGGAAAATGCTCTTTTAGAGCGTTGCGCTCTCATTTGGAACGAAATATTCGCTCACTCAAAGTATCTATAGTTTGTCTTTATGTCAAGCTAGAAACTGCCAAATTCCATCAAGGGATTGCTACGACGACGATGGATTAAAAAATCTCTGAAAAATACGAAAAAATTAGAATTTTATTTTCTGCTCCGGAAAAATGTGCTCAACGTTCTCTATTCAGGCAATTAGATAAACCCTCTCCATTATCTGGCTCACCAGTCACCATCCACCACTTACCACTCACGTGCAGCTTCCTAAAATTTTGTTGGCCTTCGATTTATAAGAAAAAATCAGTAGAAAAATTCCTTAAAAAGGATGTTATAGATGTTATAAGGACAAATACACCTTCGGGCCGACACACGGTGCTTGGCTGGGCCCATATGTAATTTGATGCATTTTGAACATTTTAAGTTGTGTTTCTTCCAGAGGAAAACATCACGTTATCAAAAAGAGTGGAGTGAATTGTGCGATATGAAATGGAACTTCATCTCCCACCTCGAATGAATTCTTCTAGGCTGGAATCGGATTTCTCCCAAAAAATAATTAATCCCTCGTACACTTGAAGTAAAGCACGAAACCGGTTTTCCGCCCGAAGAATTAATCCTGTATGCGCAGGTCTGGTAGATAATTAGCTTTACAAGAAAAATAAAAAGACGTACCGGATAAACTCTTCCATCTAGGAAAGGAAGACTGTATTAGACATTGTTCACAAGAAGGCGAAAAGCTGCTTCGAAAAATTAATTTTTGTTTTGTTCGAGGTGCATAAATTCAACAACACTTCAAAATTAAATATATTTGTTTAAATTTTTTTGAAATAGTTAAAAAATTAATAGTAACGGGTGATTTTTTAGCTGGTTTGGTTTTGGCAACACTGGTTTTGACAGCTGACGTGTGTTTAGTACCTTGTGTCACTGTCAAACAGCTTCAGTTTGGTTTGCAATTTAACCATGGATCGTCTTACAAATGAACAACGCTTGCAAATTATTGAATTTTACTATCAAAATTCGTGCTCGGTTCGAAATGTTCATCGCGCGCTGCTTCCATTTTATGGTCGGCATTCTCGACCTTCTGAGCAGTCTATTCGGAAGATTGTGACCAAATTTCGCATCAAATTTACTTTGTTGGACATTAAACCACCAACACGTTTACGTTCTGTGCGTAGTGAAGAAAATATTGCGGCCGTATCAGCTAGTGTGACAGAAGACCGCGAAATGTCGATTCGGTGCCGTTCCCAGCAGTTAGGCCTTTGTTACAGCACTACGTGGAAAATTTTGCGGAAGGATTTGGGCGTAAAGCCTTTTAAGATACAGCTGGTGCAAGAACTAAAGCCAGCCGACCTACCACAACGCCGAATTTTTGGTGAATGGGCTCTTGGAAAGCTGGCCGAGGATCCGCTTTTTTATCGAAAAATTGTGTTCAGCGATGAGGCTCATTTTTGGTTGAATGGGTACGTAAATAAGCACAATTGCCGCATTTGGAGTGAAGATCAGCCAGAAGCATTGCAACAGCTACCAATGCATCCCGAAAAAGCCACTGTTTGGTGCGGTTTATGGGCCGGCGGCATTATTGGGCCATATTTCTTCAAAGATGATGCGAATCGCAGCGTTACTGTCAATGGTGAACGCTACCGAGCGATGATAACAAACTTTTTTTTGCCCGAAATGGAAGTTCTTGACTTGCATGATATGTGGTTTCATCAAGACGGTGCCACATGCCACACAGCACGCGAAACAATGGCGCAATTGCGAGGCGAGTTTGGTGAACAGTTAATTTCACGTTTTGGGCTGGTCAATTGGCCGCCTAGATTGTGCGATTTGACACCATTAGACTATTTTTTGTGAGGGTATGTCAAGGCTAATGTCTATAGGGACAAGCCCGCTTCGATTGACGCACTGGAAGCCAACATCCATGCATTCATTCGTGAGATACCGGCCGATATGTGTGAAAGAGTATGCCAAAATTGGACTCAGCGGATGGGCTACCTGAGACGCAGCCGCGGTCAACATTTGCATGAAATTATCTTTAAACATTAAATTGCAAGGTTCAAACTATCGATTCAAATAAATATTTCATTCATTTTTTCGAATTTTTTGTGTTTTTTTTTTAAAAAAAAGTTCTAAACCTCTTAAAAAATCACCCGTTATAATATATAATTTTAAGTAAAAAACTAATTTGTATGTAACACAGATTTGCAAAAAAAATGCATGCATGAAGGGTCAGATAAAGGGTTAACAATTTTTTGTTCGCCTAAAAAATGGATTAGCAGATGTTTCACATTTCCAAGTAATACCCCGTCTACCCTACTATTAATAATAGCTTGTAAAATTAGTTTCTAATTTTAATTATACCTAGAGACAAAATTTTATAAAAATCGTAGGCGTCCTTTTCGAGAAAAATAAGTTTATTCTAACGGTTTTTAAACAGTATCATCGAAAGTTCGCTTAATTTCGAAATATATCTATTTTTCTGCAAAACAATTGAAAATTTTTTAAAAAATCAAAGAAATATTTGTATAAAATCTTTATCACTCAATATACTTTTCAAAACATTCTCAATAAAAAAATTATAAAAATCAGTTGAACCATATTTTTCAAGAAAATCACTAAATGGTTCTATGCAAGGACCCATTGATAATAATTTTTTATTGTTTCTTTTAAAATTACCTGATTTTTTTATCTGTCGGGAAAATTTTTGAGCAAAATTAGATTTTCTTAAACTGCTTAAAAAAGAATGAGTGGCAGGTTCCGTTATTTTTGATCCATAAAAAATGTATTGAGGGAACGTCCAAAAAATGTAAGGTACCAAGTTTAAAAAAAATTCGGAATCTTAGGCTGTAGCCTAATCAGACAATTTTCTGCTTTTTTTCTAAAAAAAACATAACTGCAAAATAATAAAGAATCATCCAAAGGAGAAAAGTCAAATTCTTCTTCCTTTCCTGAGGGTACGCAAATCCGAGATAAAATAAGTTTTTTTATTCTACCGAAAGAAGTACATACGATTTTTCTTCGTATATGAATTTTTCTGTTCGAACGATGTTGTTTAGGCATTATTTTCAAATAAAATTGGATATTGTTGTATTTGATGTTATTTCCCAGTGCCTTACATTTCCTTATTAAAAGATTTAAATATAAATCATTATGAACGAAATGGTTCATTTACGTGTCTTCTTAAGAAAATTAATGTAACTGTTCAAAACAAGACATATTTACCTAACTTCTTTTCTTTTATATATTTATAAGATTTCATAACAAATTGCTAACCAATTTTATTTTTATTTTCTCATTTTAGGTAAGTCCAATTCCAAAACTATAACATAGAACCATTCTCTATAAAAGTCGTAAGTATAATTAATCTGCATTATTAAAATACCGGAAATGTGTTGGCCAACCATAACCTTGAAAAACCCTCAAAAAGGCCACATATTCATCCCCTTTGTTATCCTAAACTAACGTTTTATATACATAAATTAAGCAAAGGAACAAAAACAATATATAAATACCGTTGCGGAAGGTTTATTTTCATTATTCCAATGGGTTAATTAAGACTGACCTTAATGTTGGAAATATATATAGTACCTACTGACAAATTTTTACTGGTGGTTGAACCTCAAGGATATTATACCCTATTGCAGAACTGACAGATAGATATATACATCCCCTTGACCTAGTATATTTTAAGCATTCTCAATTTACCAACAAATTGTCACTTAAAATAGTATTTTAGTTTTTCGTTTTAAATTTTGTGTATTATTTGACTTTAATCAGAAAGGTTTTTTTTTTTTTTGTTTGTATATTATAGTGCTGATGGCTTTACTATGGGGAATTTTTATTATGATTGGAATTTTGTGATTTATTTTGTATCTGATTGAAATATCTGTTAGTATAGAAAAAAAAATTATGCAGAATGATGGTAATTAAAATGTGGATTTTGGTTAATTCCCACAAAAGCTTCAGGGAAATAATATGTATGTGGTTATTGAAGCTTAAACTATTTTGAAATATGTGTATATGTATGTTATATTTAATGGATGTAAAAAGGTTTTTTTTTTCTTTTTTGGTTGGTTCTTAGAAAAAAACATAATTAAAATAATATTAAATTGAATAAAATTAATTATATTGGAAAAATTGCATGCAAAAAGGATATGAATTTTTTTTTTGTAAATAGTCACATGGGTATACAAAAAATAATGAAATTTTTTTCGTTGTTAAATTAATGAGAGTGACATTTTTTTAATTATTTTTCTTCCACTAAATTTGTTTGCTCATATTTTAAATAAATTAAATAAATTTATGTAATTTACTGTGAATTAAATAGTTATTTTATGAAATATTGATTTATATAATATTCAGGTGATTAAATTTATTATGTTAAAAAAAAAATTTAATTGCATGGTATCCATAACAAAAATGTCAAGAAGAAAAAATAGTATACTCATACTTTTGTTGCACTTAATTAATATTAAAAGTACACACTACTTGTCTGTACTTATTTGAAAAAATGTTAAATTTTATAAAAGTGTTATCTAAGCATTGCTTTAATCTAAGTTTTAAGTTCATAAGAAAAAAATTTCGGGATTTATAATCAACTCTTCAGGATATTGTAGAGTTTTTAGCCTGTTGATACTTAAATGACCCTTATGATCGTGAATTTTTATTTTTTGGATTTGCACCATTCTATAAAAATGGTAGTTTTGCTTGTTTAAAATTTCATATAGTGAAAATCATTACAAAAAAAATACCATTGTTTAATTTTCTATACGTTTTAAGCATTAGAGACTTATTTTTGCAAGTATATATGTATTTCTGATAATTTTTTGAAACCAAAACCAAATCAAAAAAAATCATAAAAAGTCGAGAAAAATCGAGAAACGATAACCTATGGTTATTTTCTGCGGCGTTGACTGATGTGTTTACACCATGTTTAAAAAATTTTCTATTAAGTTTGTTTTATTCTATAATTAACGTTTATTAAAAAAAGAAATTTATTTTGAGTTTCTCAGTCCCTTTCTTTGATGGCGTAGCTTGAATTTTGCCTTCTTTAAAATGTCAAATACCAAACAAATATCAAAGACAAAAAAAAATAAAACATTTAATCGACGAAATCACAGCATTGTACTCCAAATTATTTTCCAATTTTTCTTTTCAAATTTAACCCACCCTTGAACGTGAAATTTTATTTCTTGATTTGAATAATCGGAAAAAGTTGAACTTGGATTTGAACCAAAAAAAACCTTTCTATAACCATATTATAAATTGCACTGCCTATAACTTTTCTCATAACTAATTACTAGGTCCGATTGATGATTTCATTATAAAGTCTTTTCCATTTTTGAAAGCTCATAACTTTATAAATACCACAGAAATTTAATAAAAAAAACTTTACACAAAGCTGTTGAACGTATTTTTCTATAACCAATTTTTATCGAGATAATTTACTACCCTCTTAAATTTCATAAACATCAAAATGCTGTATTAATATTTGTTCAAAATTAAAGATGAAAATAATACTTGCATTGCAGTGTTCTGGTGATGCACCCCGTACCATTCATTCAAGTTTAAATATAATCTGAAGCCCAAAGCTAAGTACAGACGTTTGTCAGATCAGTGACAAAACTATTCCAAATGTCTTACAATTGTCTGAACACACAATTTTGTCTGACAATATTGTCAAACGACAACCTGACAAAAAATTGTCAGGTATCTTACAATCGTCTGAACACACAATTTGTATCATTGTCAGTCAATAAAGACAGTGTCAGACTCATTGGTCATTGTCTATTTCTTCATTTTCTGCAATGTCAATGAGTTGGTTAAAGAGAGATAAAAAAAAGAGCTATGACAGTCAAACTGTCAGATTTTTGGAAGAAATCTACCAACCGTGTGAACGGACAATTTTTCATTGTAAGAAATATTATGTCAATTGTAAGCTACTGCCAGTGGTCTATTTCACCACTTTACAATTTACAACTACAAATTTGTAATAATCCTGTATTAAATTCAAGTAATTTTATTTAATTCTGACGCTCAAAAACGCTTCAGACAAATTTAAAAGCATACAAAATTGTAGAAAATTTTACAGATCAACTTTCACCTGCAAAATTTTCTTACAAAATTCAACAAATTTGTAAAATAACTAACTTATAATGTATGAAATTACTTTTATTTGAATGCAAGGTCAGTACTAATTTGTAATTGTAAATTGTAAAATGGTGAAATAGACCACAGACCATTGACAGTTCCGACAATATTGTAAGGTCTGACAATCGTCTGTACTTAGCTTCTTCTCCAGTAAAGCTGGCTACATAATCCACACGTATGTTCCTGCTCGTATTTTGTGTGCATTTACTACGAACATCGATGGTTAGTATGATCATCGTGAGAAAAAAAAGATCTGTGGCTCTCTGATTTTTTTTATCTCGGCAACATATTATACTAAAAGAAAAATTTGTTTATATAAGTTTTTTGTGCTGTTCACCATCGTTTGTAATTATAATTAATATAATTAATATTGATATAATAATTATAATTAGTATTGAAGACCCATTGTATCATTTACCTGTTTTTTCCGATGTTCACGGTTCGTTCCAATTTTATTGACGGATTGGTTTTTTGCGCTCCTTATATGCTACGTGTTAAATCCAAACTTCACACTTCAAATCCTAGTTTAAAACTTCCATCATTCGTTAAAATATTTCAGATTTTTAAACTCATCCCCTAAAGGAATTGAAAAAAAAAAAAAACTATTTAAACTTGATCTCGAAAATTGTGTGTTTTTCAAAAATTATCCACTTAAAAAGTAAATTAAGTAATCTTTAAATAAATAAAAGATATTATTTTAAATAACTTAAAAACACTTATTTTATTTATTTATTTACTTAAATGCATTTCGGAAGCTATGCTTCCATCGTCAGTAAGTTTTATATATATTATATTTATTTCATGAAAAAACACGTTAAAAATCTCCAATATCAAATCAATATTTAAATATTTTTTTCTACATTACTTTTCGAAAAAAAAATAATTTCCTATAATAAAACATAATCCTTATTTGTCCCATATTATTTCTTGAACGTCTCATTTCTCATTTTTGACTTTTAAAAGTTCATATCTTCATTTTCACATTTTTCGGATTTTTTTGTTATATAGAATGCCTATACGACTTTCTTATGTATTTCAAAAATTTGTCGAAATCTAAACAAAAATCAGGAACTGTTGAATTTAGGGTTAAATTATTGATGGTTACGTCTTACCCATACTCTTGGTGTTTAAAAAAAAATATAAACTAGCTGTAGGTTTCACAATTTTTATGATTCCGAAAGTCTAGCTTCCAGTAGAAATTTGTAAATTTAAAATTCTACAGCTTCCTCACTCTATTCCTCTATCAATTAATTAATTATAATTAATATATTTACCGCTGAAAAAGCTATAATTCTTTCAACTACTCCCATCGATTCAGGCCACCTTTACATTACCTGCGGAATACTTTTTCATTTCTAATATATATTATATATTCATTTAGCTTATTGAAATTTTTATTACACAAATTGTTTTGAGCTTATTTAATTTCTCTTCATATAACATATATCAATGAAGGACAATAGAAAAAAAAAACAACCAAATTACAATCCTTCCAAATTCAACAATTTTCCAAATAATATTTCTTATTTTCTTCTCTGAATAAAATTTGTATTCAAATTATGCCATTTATATACCATATCCCTAAAATTATGTAAATTAAAACCAAAGCAAACAAAAAAAAAAAAACAAAAAATAAACACATCCCCATAAACTACAATTTTGCCAACACACAAATAGAGTAAAACCATTTCAGCCAAATAATGAGAGTTGAATTGCATGTAATTTACTTTCAACATCCATTTCCTGTTAAAATATTACAAAATCAGAATTTCACTCGCTGTGTTGTAGTTATGTGTAGGATGTATGTATATATGTACCTACTTATTAGCAACACCCCTTCTGTTATTTTGAACACACAAATACGTTAGCTTGTTGTTCGAGCGAGCTTCCTTTTGGTGCGAAATAAACCCACATGTTAGAGAATGAGAGGGAGAGTATATATATATCCTCCTATCAAACATACCTACAGACTATCAAAAAAAAAAAAAAAAAAACCGAAATCCTTCAAACCCCTTCCCGTAGACTCTCAACCACAAAAACATGTTGTCTTATTTTTGCGCGCCCCATATATTCCCCCCAAAAACCACGTGAAGTACTCCGCACTCATGGCACAACCACTGAACTTTGGTAAGAGCTTCTGTAGTTCATTAGCGACTTACTGAAGTGCCAATTGGGGGGCGGCGGCTCGGCATGGCGGATGGATTTAGGCCTTACTTTAATGTTAACCATTAAAACCATCTAATGCATATGTATATTGCTTTAACAATTTGTTAGAAAATTCCTTATCCTTATATTCCCATAGCAACATACATAACCCCCACTTCCCTCTTCCTCCACAAGACGGAAAATGAAGGAAAAAGGATATTACTATCATCCACTGCCACTTCTGTCGCTGCCGCTGCCACCGTCCGTATATATTTATTAATCCCATCTTGATAAAGTGTCCTCTTTTTTTTGTTGTTGTTATTGTCTTCTTCTTTGTGTATTTGTGACAATTTGCATGAAACTTACATAAACAACTTAGGTCAGAAAGTAATCTTTTAGGAAATCCCTTTGTCGAACCTTTTCCTTATTTATGTATATCCTTTAAAGTGAATCGTAGTAAAAAAGAAACAAAACACAAGAAAACTACAAAAAATCCACACTGATCCCTTTTGTTTCGTTCTTGCATAGAAATGTTAGGTCCTTTGAACAACACTATGAGTATATACGAACAAATTTGTAAGTAACCCAACTTTTTGCTATCAAAAATATAATCATAATGTCGCAATCTTTTTGATATATAACTATTTTACTGTTTGTTGTGAGGTTAAAATACAGGACACTGGACATACCAAAAAAAAAAAAAAAAAAACAACTTAGAGAAGTTCTTCCAATAAATTTAGGAGAAAGCGCATGTCCTGGAAGAACTGTCTACCTTATTTTTCTGTTTGTTCCGATATTTTTTTTTTTGCTTTGCAACTCATCAACTATTCACTGATAAGGAGCTACCAGAAAATCATATAAGATGGCGCCACATGTCATTGTTGATGCTGTGGCAAGGTGGCATTGCGTGGTGAATTTCGTCAGATTTTGCGTATATCCAGCATCACTCTCTCTCAAATTGAGGAAGGATATATTCTGAAGAGAATTGAATATACTTACTCTTAAAAAAGGATAAATGCTGGTTTTGTTTTTTTTTCGTTGCAAACAAAAACCTAGGCATCCTATTGTACTTTGAGTGATAACGAAAATAGAATAATTTTTCGCTTATTCCAAGGATATACCTACATAGTGTAGTGACGAATCTCACCACAGCATCAAACGTAGATATTCTCTGATATTCTCTTCTTTAAAGTTTTTTTTTTTTTTTTTTTTTGTCTGTCCGTCAGACTCGCACAGGAGGACACATCCTAGTTTTTAGAGAGTCAACATTCCAGATGCTCGGTGCTTTTTTACGGTTAACTTTAAGGGATAAACCCTTGATTTTCATCAGTTCAACTTGTATACGGGCGTCATACGGTCGTGGTTGTTTGCGATAATATCCTTCGGAAAATTTACCCTGACAAAAGCAGTTTTTTTTTTCTATTTTTGCAAAATTAAGAAGAAGAAAAAAAAGGAGCTATACCATCCTTTTTTCGTTTTATTCTTTTATAGTTTTTTTAGTTTTCCAATTCGGAATGGCGGTTAAACGGTATTCGATCTGATGTGTGTCCTTTTTTTTTTATTTATGTGTAATGGAAAATGATATCAATCTCGGTTAAGATTTAAAGTGTATATAGATATGGTGTGTCGTTTTCGGGGGTGAAATAACAAAAATATCCTCACGTCATCACCGTGTTGTGTGTATCGGTATAAAAAGGATGTTTTTATGTCAATAATTGAAAATTAAATTTTTTGTTAAATAAAATCTATGCAATAAATTGGTGACTTTTAAAGTGGCCATATATTAAATAATATATTTTGTGTCTAACAGAATAAAATAAATTGTTTTCAAAAAGGATAACAGTGCAAAATAATAAAAAAACAGCAAATATCTTCGTCATCATCATATTATCTCCTTGAAAATCGATCTAAGAGGCAAACTTTTCTAGGACTCAAGGTGTGTGTGGTTTTTTTTAACATGAATTCTTTTATATTTTGATAGTTTTTTGTTTGTAATTTTTATACTTTTCAAACACTGCGAATATTCTGCCTTCAAGATTCTGCTACGCTGATAATATAGTGATGCTTCAAAAAAAAAAAAAAAATACTAAAGAAATTAGAGAGTAAAAAAAAGAAATGAAAATTTTTGTTTTTATTTTTTTGTTATCATGCATCATGATAGTTTTCACATATGAATTCTTATCTTTCACTTTCACTTTCACCTCAAATCACTAAAATAAGGAAATTTTTTTCTGAAAATCACAAAGAAATTGGCGCCCGAGCTGAAACGCATCTCTCGTTGCATATACTCACAAATAAAATATTCACACACCAGTTCACCATAATGTTTGTGTTTTTAATTCTCTATCACTGCAACTTTTTAAGAATATTAATCTATATGTTTTGGAGGTTTTAAAAAATATATATTTAAAAGTATACTTATGGGGTTTATAAGGAATTTAAAAACGTGTGGCTTTAAAATTATAAAAAAAATTTAAAAATTGTGAACACACATTTTATGCAAAACTTTTAATACATGGTTTATGGAAAAAAATAATTCACTTATCAATTTTTGGTGTAGGTGTAAGGGTTATAATAGTTTATCAATTTGTTTGAATGTCGAGTTAAATGTTTATATACACATGTACATGGTTATTATAGGATACTTTATGACAAAGCCACATTGTAAATCGTTTTTATTAAAACGAAATCCTCTATACAAGAAGCACGTGGTTACCACAAGATATCATCTGAAATGGAAATTTATTTTGATTTGTAATTCAATTATATTTTGTTAATTTAGTTATATTTTTATAATATTTTATTTAAAATGTATTTTTTTTTCTTATTTTTTCACATCTATTTATTTATTTTAATTTGTTTTATTTGTATTTTAATATTATTTATTTTTAGGTATTTTATTTTTTTAATTTTAATATGTATTTTGTTTTACTTTTTTTTATTTCATTCTATTTTTTTTAATATTATTGATAAGAACCTTTAAAAAAATAAAGAAACACCATGAATTTTTTGAGAAATATTTTGTTTTTAATTTTCTGTGAAGGTGTTAAAGATTTATTCAACATAAAATGATCATTTCAAATTGCTTAAGTAAAATACTTAAATAATTTGGAACATATACAAAAATGTTGTATCTGATTGCTCTTTACATATGTGAAAAAACAATTTTAAGGGAGATTTGTTTTTATAAATTTTAATGTTGTTCAACAAAACTTAAACAAATAAATTTGTATCATCATCATTATTTATGTATAAAAATGGACAAAAGCTTTTCGGCTTTTTTTTAAAGTTTAAAATAAGCAGGGTGGTGATAATATGTACCGTTAGAAAGGTTCCAATGATATTTTCACAAACAAAATATTATGTGGGTTTGTTGTCAGTAAGTAATGCAACGATTATTTGGTTTTTTTGAAGTTTTTAAATTTGTATCTTTTTAAGGAGTGGATCTAAAAGCATTTATGCATACTTTTTTGAAGGACAATTGTTATTATTAATTTAGAGTTTTAGTAAAAAAATTGTCTTTGTTGATGGTAATGCAGGTAACGGTGATATAGATTTTTGTGATTTTATACGGTCGAGTTATGACCTTTGGGTAAACACTAGATACATATTATTCAATTGAACATTTTATTCTTTTATATTTCTGGTACACATTATAATAAGTGTTTCTTAAAAAAATCGAAAAATTTTTTTTAATGTTTAAATGTTTAACGAGAAAGTGTTAAGAAAAACGGCCACAAACGGGTACCAATAATGACCGTAATTGGCAATGAATATTATTTTTTTTAAATAATACAAATTCTCTATATTATATGCAAATAAATCAGCCAAGTAGAAAACTTAATACTTCTTAATTGGGCTTACTGAGTTATAAATTTAAAATAGTTTTTAACTTCCTCTATTCCACACAAATTGGCATTTCGTCACTTAAGCTCATGCTTATTATTAAAGCAGGAAATGTTAAAAGGAAAATTTGTTGACAAGTCCGGTATTTTTTAGAATTAAAAACATTCAATTTATCTATCTAATGTCTCGATAAAAGTCGAAGCTTGTTTAAATTTAGAACAAAATATATAGCTTTCCATTTAAAAAAATCGGTAAAAAAAAAATTTCACATACAAATTTCATGTTCATTTATTTTTAGAGGACTATTAATTGATTTCCTGGGCTGTACTGAATTATTTGTTTAGAAAATGTGAGATTGCCTTTATGGCATATAAATGAAAACTCTTTACTTTGTAAAAGAAAAGCTATCTTGAAATGCACTTAGTTTCGTTTTTGCTTTCTAGACTCACGGTATATACTTCCACGTAAAACCGAATTAAATGTTATCCAAATTCTTTGTCGTCCCCATCACCCATAATGTTTGACTAAAATTGCGAACTTAATTTAAAAAAAAAAAATTTTAATCATGAGTAAAAATTACTTAAAATGAATTCAGTTCAAACTTCATTATGACTTACTGGTTAACTGATAAGTCCAAGTGAGATTGCCGGGACGAAACGCTAATTTGTATGCAAATAAATGCCGTTAATAGTCTGGTTTTTTGGAAATAATAAATTATTAAAATAAAAATGTCTCATTAAAAAGTTTTAATTAGGGCCGCATAACCAGATTTGTGCTAACTTGCGAAAAATATATTTTTTAATGTTGAAAAATTAAAATGATGTTAATGAAGTCGTGCATTTAGACTCTCATACACCTTTTTTAACCAGTTTATATGACCGAAATACCTCCTACGTTGTCAAATACAAATCAATAATAATATTGACGGAGATAAGACCAAAAGGGAGTTATTTTTTCTTAATTTCCTCTTTTGAGCGTTTATTGAAGTGAACATTCATTTAGTATTAACAAATCAATATTGTTTGTTACATCAGACTCGTAACGGAAAAGTGTGAAAAAGTCAAAACTACAACACAAAAACTTATCTTGCTTGTACATATTGTTCTATTCAGAAATATTTGTGTGAAAATTTGATCAAAATTGATCAGTAAAATAAACTCATATAAATATAACCATAAAAAAAGAAATAGTTTTCTATAAAACAAAATTCAAAACTCTATTTGAGACTTGTGTTATGTGAATTTTTCGCTATAACATGAAACATAATTTTTTTACAATTATATCTTTAAAAATTCCCGATGTAATCAAAATAATTGAAACTTAATTTTGAGAAAATTTGATTTGAATAAACCAAAGGTTTTGTTATGAAAGCTACCCGTTCTTGATGAACTTAGAAAATATTGAATTCCTCCTCTAAGGCTAAACTCATACTGGAGCTGCGAGCAGAGCGGAAATGCGAGTAGTGAGCAGAGCGACAAAAACAAAAAAGTCTGTTCTTATGAGAGCTCTCATACTGAGGCGTCTAGCAACGAGGTATCAGTTTTCGTAAGAAAGCATGTGTTTGTTTTTAACGCTCTGCGCACCTCACGCATCGCCGCTCTGATCGCAGCTCCAGAATGAGTTTAGCCTAAGAAAGAACATACATATGCTTCGTACCAAATTTGAAGTAAATGGAACTATTAGTTTAGGTTCCACCTCGATATACATATAGTGGAAACACTAGCGCATCGATGCGATGTACAGAATAGGGCACAGATTTTCCATCATTGTAATGTTATATTTGTTTAAAACCTCAAATTTCCTACCTGAAACCAATAGTTTTCCTATAGAGCAAATTCAAAATTGTCTAGAAATCAAATAATGGACATTTTTTGTTTAATTACCTACCTTTTAATTCATGGGTAACTGTGGCGTATACGTACTTTTTTCGATATGAATAGTTTTTATTTGACATTTTTTAATTTTTTAAGCTTCGTTTCATAATTACACATTCTCTAATGTCTTACAAATAAATGTCAATATTCAATATTTCCCTCACATTTTATCTGTTTTATTTAAACTTAGTAGCTAGTGCCAGTTTTTTTTTTCTTGCTGTATCTATTGTACTATAAGAAAATTATTATCTATCTAATGTTTCGATATTTCAATCAAACGTAGTATTAAAGAAGTCGAAGAAGGTGGTTTTTGCGATACCGTCATCACTCTGTGGACGTTTATGTAGATATATCGAGTAGAAATATAGCCTAAATGACACATTTTTTTCAAATTTGGTAAAGTCTTTTAATCAATTCCATAGAGTAGAAATTCAATTTTTTTTAAATTAATCTCATCTAGAATTGGTAAATGCAATGTCCCTTATGTCCATGTATATATTTCATTTTTGTTGTTTCTTATTTTCTTTTGAATATAACACTTGTGATTAAACTTCGTACCTTTAATTTTCTGAAATAATAAAATTTCTCTCAAGGTTAAGGGAAAACAAAATTCAAACAACAGAAATACATATAATATAGTGTAAAATTTAAGATATTCCTAAACTAGAAAATTGCTTGCTTATAGGTATGTATCACAAAACTATATAAGACCTTTTATATTAAAAATTACAATTAAATTGACTACAAAATCCATTTGTTAGTGACAATAATTGATAAAAAAAATATGGATCATATTTAACAACGGTTTTTAAATCTATGTTACATTCTTGGTAATTTTATTTTTATAACAAAATATTAATTTATTTTTATTCACATTAAATTTCTTATTTCATCTGGTTCTAAATAGAAAAAATTAATATTGAAAAATTACAATTATTCAGAACATTTTGAAAAGAAAACTTATAAAGATGTCTTAAGTTTGACCATTGGAGCTGTGAGAATATGCCAGAATATAAGAAGGACAAGTTTTTATTTTTAAACGTTTTAATATGTGAAGCTTAAAACTATTAACAATATCAAAACTAGATATTAAAGAAATTTTAAGTTCAAAACGAGACTAATTAAGCATTTCAAACATTTTTCTCAATAATTAAAGTTTTCTGAAATTATAAAAAATAATCTTTCAAGTAAGGATCGATAAAATTTTAAACCATTCAGAACGATGTTTGAGCATTTTTAGTATGAAAATAATAATAATTTAACATCGTACTAAATCGTTTAAAATTTTTTCGCTACTATTTTCAAAAACTTGTACTTAAAAAAAAATAATACAAATACATTCTTATAGAGAAAACTTAAAACCATATCAGCAAGATTTTGTGACCCAGTTTTGAACTTTATTTTTTGTATTGAAGGTTTCCTGAATTTAATTACTAAGAGCAACACATATAAGATTTTGTTTCTACGGGCGAATAGATTTTGTGATGATAATAGTAAATGTCTGCAGGGGCTAGACCCGGTCATGCAGAAGAACAAACGAAAATTTATACAATGACATTATATATAGAATGAAGATGTATTGGAGAAAATATACATTATAATATGTAATATGACAACAGTGATTGACATAATCAGAAATGTCATTCAGAAGTGGGATTTACATTTTTTTATTATTTGTTATATAGAAATTAATAGATGAAATTATTATCATTTTGTTTTGCTAATATAAGATTTCTTGTGACATGTATAACATTATTGAAACCTTATCCCTGTAATCATTGTGATTTAATCAATTATGTTGTCCTTTTGATGATTTATATTAAAATATACGGGTGGATAGATAGCCTTGTTAAAGCTAGGTATATCACTTATGTTATGTATATACTCAATTATACGGTAGTGATTATAATTTTTGAAAATCTTGAGTGTGATTAAAATTGTTTTAATTTTTTTCCTCAGAATACTTAGTTAGAAATAAAATTTAAATTAAATTAATCAAAAATAAAAACAGTGAAAAATCAAAATTATGGACTTCCGGAATTTAAAATAAATTTTTTATATTGATAAAAAAAGTACAAAATATTTTTATATTTAAATTTTATACAGAACGCGAACTTTCATTTCTTTGTTTAACCTTTTTAGAGGAGTTTGGTTTCTCGTAAAAAAAAAAAATTCTAGGAATGATCGAAGAAGTCCGAAAAAGTAGATTTCGTCGTGCGTTCTTGTGTCCAGACTCTGCAGTGTAATTTGATCTACAGCTTAAACGAGTAGACCGATTTGCTTAAAATTTATAACAAAGCATTTGTATGTGGTTTCCTAAAGATACAATTTAAATTTTGGTTTAAGCTCATCTAGGACAGGTTAAGCTGCCTAAAATCAAATTTTATTTAATTTTTTAAATTTTCTCATAATTCGTACTTGAAATGAGCAAAATTATTGTAATGAAAATGCTTATCAGATTTTTGACAAACAAATTACTTAGCGGGAATAAAGTTACAATACTTTTTTGAGGAAAATGACTTTTCTTTGGTTATTGCCTTATAAAGGGTACTGGCACATAAGTAACGTTATGATTTATTTGATAAATAATATTTTTCTTTCTGATTTTATTTAACCTTGGCATTTATTAAAATTTAGATTATGGTTTGGAAATATGTCCACATTATAATGTTTTATAGATAAATATATATCTTTCAAATAGTGCCCATTGTTTGCTTCGACCTGGCGTACTCTTTCCAGAGCATTTTCCATTACTTTACTTAGAATTTTAGGTTCCAGCGCCCTAACTTCTTTTATGTTATTGGCCTTAAGCTAATGCATGGTTCTTGGCTTATTAGCATATGTACACCTTACTTTTAGGTAGCCCTAAAGAAAGAAAAGCTGTTTAATCGGGGGAACGCGGTGAACAGCTAAAATCAGAAAAAGGCGATATTATCCGATCACCAAAAATTTCCCTCAGGATCAGAGACATAGTTGGACAAGCTATATGAGCTGTGGCTCGTGCAAACAATTGAATATTTATGAAAGAAGGCGTAACTGTCTAGACATCACCAATTGCTTAGAACACCGAGTGCGTTGGCTGGTGGAAGTTTCCTTCCTTGTTTGCACCGGAACAATGTTTACATCATTTCGAATTGCACGAGGTCTTCCAGCTCGCGGAAGATCATAGACAGCCTCTTCTTGCTAAAAACGCCTGGACCAATCGATAAATTGTTGGAGCACTAGGTGAATTTCGAACATGAAATAAATTTCGATATGATCTTTGTGCCTGAAAAATTTAATGTCGAATTTAAAAATAAAATTTAACAGCTTTAGTTCTTTGTTCTGTCTGAGTCTTTCCATCATGAATTTCGCAAGTTTTCAAAAATAATTCTGAAAAAATACGTAAGAAAAATTAATTATTATTTCATCAAAAAATCAACAGTTAAACCGTTTACCCCACTATGTACATATACTATCTGTATGAATGCAGTAAAACATCAATTTCAGTAAAAAAAAAAATTAAATGTTTATCATTGCGCCTTTAGCTATGCTACAACTCATTTTATTTCCTCTCATATTTTCCTGAATCGGTCAACCATCCGAACAAAGACTCAAAATAAAATATTTTTTTCGTAAAGTAAAAACACTTTATTTCACTTCAACAAACTATCTCTTTTTAAAAGATTAAACTGTTTTGACAAAACAAACTTTTAAAATAATAATTCACCCAAGAGGGAACACAAAGGCCATTAACCCAGCCGAGTCCACAACATCAGCATCGAGTAAAGATGTTTCCTCGACAAATAAACTCGACTCCATCTCTTCAAGACACAACAACAATACAAGAAAAAAACTAAAAACAAATAAACAAATAGAAACAAACTAAGAAAATTATATTAGCAATCCTCCCTCCTCGCCACGAAACCCCCTCAAAAAAAAAAAAAAATAAAATAAAAAAGTGGACACAAATCCTTGTTGGAGTGTTATTCTTTATCCTTCTTCCTTTTCAAAAGCAAATACAAAACCATCAACGAGCAGAGATAGAGAAGAAGAAAATGAATCAGGCACAACATTTTCGTTTGAGCTAAGCTCAATCACAGAATTCTGTGTGTGTGCTCAGAATTTCAACCCACTTTTCCTCTTACTAAGATGAAAATAAATAAAATAAAAATGTTAGTTTTCCCTGAAAAAAAAATAAAAAAAAAAAAAAAAAACAAATCAAAAAAGAAAAATCCTTGTCGCTGTAGCAATGTGGCACTACCAATAGCTGTGTGACTGACAGTTGTGATAAACGAACGTGTTTGTGATTTTCACTGACTGATAAGGATATGTGCAAAATGTTCTCTCTCTATTTCTCTCAATCAAATGTCTTAGCCATTCATGGCTCCTTGTGAATGTCCTGAATTGATTTTATCCATTTCCTCTTTGCTTTCAAATACACATACATTCTCAAATATATTTTTACTTATTTGCTTGAGCATCAGCGTTTGTATTGAAATGGAATAAATAATAATATTAAAAAAAAAAAAAAAAAAAAAACCAAATGGTTGTTGGACGATAGGGCCAGAAGAGATGGCCGATAAGTACAGTTTTAGACATTGATTTTGATGACAACGACACAAGATGATGTGCAAAGATATTTTTTCGTTTTAGGAAAATATAGTTTCTCATCAGATTTGTTGTGTCAATTTAGGCGTTTGGTGTTCATTTTTTTTTTGTTCGGTTTGTTCAAATGACATAAAATAAATTACATCTTTTTTTTTGTTGTTGGGGCGCACTTTTTTTGTAAAAGCTTTAAGAGTCATGTGAGGGGTGTTTAACAAAGTGAAAGACTTGTAATAACAAGCTAATGCAATGCCAAATAAAATTGTTTTTATTGGAAGAAGTCCAATGATTGTTATAATATTTCAGACGACACTGCTGCAGCAGGGAATACACCTAAAGCCAATGGTTGTGAACCAAAAACAAAAATTTGGCAGAGAATCTTGTTTTGCAATTTGGTAAAAGTACATTTTTTTTTTTATTTTGAAGTTGAGCCGCATTATAAAAAAAGAAGAATAGAGAAAAAAATATGCACAAAACTATCAGTTTTAAGTTCCAATTACAATTGTTTTTTGGAATTCAGAGCGTGTGTTAATAACATGCTATGGCAATGCAATTGTATACTTTAATTTCAAAAGGACCAAAAACACATTGCAAAGATATTTTATTGCATATCCTTTACTTAAAAAAAATGTATGATGATTAAGATTCCCTGTAAAAACAGTAAGTTATTTCCTACATAGATTATTTATTATATAGGTTCAATAAGGCAATGCAGAAGTAGCCCGTTGCGTAATGGTAAGTGCGTAAGACTGTTACGCCGAAGGTCTTGGGTTTGATTCTCAGCCTATGTCACCTAAAAAGGAAATAGAAATTTGTTTCACAGGTCCTCTAGAGAGAAATTACCAAATTTTCCAAGAGTATCTCTTGTCTATGTCGTGTCTTGACTTCTTAGGAATTCCACAGAAAATTTTAGGTTCCCTCAGTTACTGATAATAACACGCATACAGGAATGGTTGAGAGGTGTAAGTCACTAAGCTCTGGCTCTACACGAGCCGAGTCTAATAAGAAAATGAGAAATAAGTTTTTGTTCTGTATAAAGTTTCGGAAAAATGTCAAATGCGAAAGAAAGGTAAGCGTTACCGAAACTGATATTTTTTTGTATATATTTAAACAAAATTTTAATAAGGTTAAAAATACAAAACATTTTACTTCACAGAATAACTCTGGAAGTAATGCTATTTAAACATTATGAGAAACTTATGAAAGATTTATTTTCTGTTCTGAAGCAGTTTAATTTTAATAAAATTGGTTTAATTGGTTATCAAAGGGCACGGTAGTGCCCAGCCAAGTTCTGGCACCACACGCTTTTTACAGGAACAAACTCAGACGATTTTCACAATATGTAAACACATACTTTTTAAATTAATATTTTTTGAGTACTTCACTTTGGCTAAAATAAAAATATTGTTCAAAACAGAAGCTTTATAGAGCTTTTAACTTCCAAAAGAACTGTATAAAATGTTTTCTACAATTTCAACTTTTCAGAACAGTACCTTAACACTTTTTTTAGAGCAGTACCTTAACATTTTTTCTATTATTTTGAATACTTTTGAAGAAATATAAAGAAATGGGTTTTCCCGTAAGGCTATAACAATCAATGATATTCGACGTGAAGCTTTAGTACGATCGTACATGCACTAAAAATACAACATCACCAGTAGGATTTGGGACGATAAAAGCTAAAGTAGATTCCTTCTGTTGATAAATTTTTTTTAATCTAAAATTATTATGACAGGACCAAATTTGAAACAAAAGAACAAGGGTGCCTATACTGCCGATGCGTTTTTTGTTGGGAATTTTTTACTATACTATATACATATAGATTCCCAAAAAACACCCCTATTTATAGCATATAAAACGTTTGTAAGCTTTATAATGAACTTCTTTAAAATTCTGAATAGAGATTTTATAGAATTTTTAAGATTTTTTTCCTTTTTAAAATGAAAATAACTAGTAATTGATAATAATTCGATATTTAAATTACTACAGCTTCTCTAAGATTAGTAAAATAAATTAATAAAATTAAAATAAATTTAGTGGCTAATTTAGTTTTAATATCTTTAAAAGATATTGTCGCAAAATTTTAGGCGATTTATTACGATTTTAAAGTATTTTTTAATTACTTTGACAATTAAAAACGTTAAAATGGTATTTTTGCTTACTTTTTTGCTCGAGCTTTCAATTTTTTAGGTGGGTTCAGCTGAATTTTATTAAGAAAATATGTTAAGTTAAAAAATATTTAAAACTAAGAAAATTTTTGAAGAGACCTTTGAAATTAGTAAATTTTTAAGTAGTATCATGCCAATACCTTAAAATTAGGCTGCTTAGGCTTGGCGCCATTAATTTTAGTACGTATGTAGGTTAATGGCTTCTCTTATACAGGGTGATTCGCAAAAGGTGTAACCAAAAGCTAAAGTCGAGACAAGAAACAAATCGAATAAGAGGGGTGTCTGTTCCCCCCGGTTTATTTGAGAGAGGCAATTTTCTAAAAAAATTGACTTAACACAAAACAAAATTATTAAAAAAACAATATTTAAATAACATTTACAATAACATGCTATACCTTTTTGTAAAGCCAGAAATCTCTTTTTTTATTTTATTTTTTAAATAAAGTTGTTTCAGTGTTGTATAGTTTTAAAAAAATTAATTTTAGAACTCAAAATTAAAAAAAAAAAAAATTTAATTTTGTGTTCAAACTCAATTTTATGAACATTTAACGTTACTATTTTTCTTAATATATTCAGTTGGGTAAGTCTATTCCCCTGACTTAAGCCGGCAGGGCCAATTTTCTAAACAAATCGACTTGAATTAAAAAAAAAAGACCCTTTTGAAAGCTCTTATCAATTTTTAGTCAAACACTAAAAACTAGATGCAAAAGAATCTTCTAGTTCTTGAGAAAATTGAAAATAACAATAGTTGTTTAAGTTGCTTGAAAGATGTTATTTAACTAAGAGACTATAGTTAAGTAAAGTAAAAAGTTATTTTCAATTTTATCAAAACCTAGAAGACGTTTAAGCATCTGGTTTTTAGTTTTTGTCTAAAAATTTATAAGATCTTTCAATATTAAAAACAAAAATAGTACTTAATAGCGTAAAATTTTGAACAAAATTAGTTTGAACAACATTTTTTTATTTTTTTTTCCAAAATTTTGAGTTTAAAAATTTATTTTTCAAAAACTGTTCACTAAATCAATTTATTTTAAAAACTGGATTAATTTATGGATTTCTGACCTAAAAAAAAAGTATATCATGTTATTGTTCGTGCTTTCGTTGATTTTTGTTTCTTTTTTAAATTCAATTAGATTTGCCAAGAAAATTAGCCTTGCAAGCTTAAGTCAGGGGAATAGACATACACCTCCCATACGATTTTTGCCTTCTATCAACCCATCCTACATTCTCGAGCCTTCTGTCAAACCTTATACGAATCACCCTGTATAACAATTTTTAATTTTCGATTTTCTCGAAGACAATCCATCTGTTTTTGATGAATTTATTTCACTAAGTTAAAAGTACTTAAATATTACCTATAACCGAAAATACCTATTTTACTTATTGTTTGTCTTCAATCTTATTAAAAAAGCAACTTAAATTCAAATCCCACACTGCAGACAGAGAAAATATGCCAAGGACTTCAATTTACCGCTATATATGTAGGTACCTGGCAAAAGAAAGACTATTACTTTTTTCTAAAGCACGTACCAAAGTTTTTGAAATCTATATAATATTATTTTTTGTTTTGGGACAAAACCTCATTCTTATCCTCTTTGAATGGAAATCAATTATCTAGTGTGAAAGTGTATCTGTTTCTGTGTGTGTGTGTCAACAGTAGATGTTTCAAGCTGTTGTCATTGTTGTCGCATCCCCAAGGACAACTCCAAACAAAAAAATAAAATAACACAAAAAAAAAAATTCAGTCTTCTAAAATTTGAAATGTGCATTGTTTTTTCATCCCTCCTCCGAATCCTTGTGTTGCCAAAACAATCACAAACTCGTTAAAGAAAAATGCTTATTCTATACTACTACCCTGTTTTTGGTTTTTGATGATTGTTTTCAATTTGCATTTATGCCAGAGGTGTCATTCACGTATGCGTTATTTAAGATTATATTTCAAAAAATGAATATACCTACATAACATATGTATTCATGTGGGAGTATAAAGAGTAAACAAAAAAAAATAACAACAATCCATTTGTCACATGCATGAAAGACGATGTCCATTTATGTACAAGATCCTTTATCCTTTCTATAGCCATTGTCTGATGGAATTATTCCAATCTTACACAGTGTATAGGTATACTTTGAAGAACACACACATACTCATACCATTCATTTTTCAATAGAAACATATATTACCAAAAATGTAAGAATATTCATCAATCTACAGCCTCTTTTCATAGGTAAATGGGGGTAAGGCTATAATATAGCTCCTGTGTTCTGCTACCCGTGTAACGTCTGTTCAAAAATTCATTTATTTTTATTTTTTTTTTGAAAAATTCATTCTCTGAGGGCGTTTTTAGATGAGTGAATTGAATTTTCGGTACTTGCGATGCTGGATGTGAGTGACGTATTATTTGAGAATGTGAAAATTATGTCAGTTTAAATAGACGTTAAGAATGAGAGCTGAGACGTGAAAAAAACATTAAAAAATGAAAAATGAATCAAATACATAAAACGAGTTTACACACAGAGAATGTCCTTATAAGTGTTTGTATATGTGTGTATATTTTTGATGAATGTATATGGCAGTTTTGGTATAGATTGAAAATTATAAAACAATTTTGTATGAAAATTAAATAAAATCAACTGCTCACGTGTCTGCCTTAGGATTTTTGAAAAATTTTTAAAAAATAAATAAGAACACAAACTCATGATGTTACTCATGATTGAAAAGCAATTGATAACGTCAACAATATTTTGCTACATATTAATATTTTTTTTTTATTTACTAGGCCATCGATCATAATAAACCTTCAATTTTAGTATCTTGCATAAATCAAATATTAAATCGAAAATAAATATAAGAATATAAATTCTGGAGTATAGAACAAATAAAGCACATACACCCACCTTTGAGATACATATAATTATACCAATTGACATTTTTGATGAAATTTCCAAAAGAGGATTACATCTAAAATAAATAATTTTACAAGGAAATTTTACTTAGATTTAAAATAATTTGGAAACTGTTTTTATGGAAATAATCATGACCTTGAGAAATCTGAGTCAATTTTAAATACCTTTAGTTGTTTTCTGTGCATTGGAATAATGAGTCTACAAATTGTGTACGTGATGCCTGAGTTAAGGTGGTTTCATAGGATCACTTTGGGCTCCAGCAGTTGTGTAGTTCTACAAAGCATCGGCTAAAGATGCAAACCTCATAAATCCACTTTTTTTTTTTTTTTTTCAAAAATGAGATTTGAATGCAGAAATTAAGTTGGCATTGAACTTTACATCTCTATTTAATAAAAAATGTGAAAATGTCTTTTAAAATTACAAAAAAAAAAAAAAAAAAAACAAAAAAGAAAACCTTTTACATATATCCAATAAGCAAAATTTTGAAAGTTATAAATCACTCTCCTGTAAAATTTTCAAAAATGGAGTTAAGAGGTTTGCATCTTTAGCCGACGAAAGTTAAAAATCATAATTCATAAGCCTTCACTCAAACTGCAGCAAATCGAAATTTATTCATAAATAAAAATAATGGATGATACTAGAGAAATGCAAATTTTGGATGGTTATAACAGTTTTTAGCCATTAAAAGTGTTTATGCATTTACCACCTTTGCGTTGAAAAAAGTCTGGGTGCCACCATCGTGCGTCTATGGTCGTCGGAAAAATATTAATTTTACTAACAAAACTGTTACATATTGTCATATGTCTAAGAGTCACTTCCAAAAATAAAATCTAATATCGCAAGTGTGAGATTTCTCAACAGATATACAATTTTTCGATGTTACTAGATTGAGATATTTCATTTATAATTCAGTAACTAATATACAAGTCTTTACGGAAAATTGTTCATGTTTGCACAATTGTGCCACAGCAATAAAAAAGCGATATTTACCTTAAATTTGAGAAAAAAAAAACTTAGTCTCACGTTGGGCGCCAGTTAATTTTTTTTTTTATTTGAATAAATTTTCAATTTTCCGCTGGATTGACTAAAAAAAAACTAAGGTTTGAAAAAAAACTCGTAAGTCGGAAATTAAATTTTTTTCGGCAGACATAAAAGAGGTTGGAAGATACTGCAGAGTAATCATAATACAATATTTGAATTCAGTGATATTTTTTCTGAAATATATTCATGTATATTGGATTTCCGAGGTTTTGAAAGAAAATTCACGATATAAACTAAATAAATAAATTTGGAGACTCGACAGCACCTGAAGAACCAAGGCTTATAGTGACTACTCTCAACTATTTCTGAGTTCGAGAAGCATTATTTCATAACAATATATACTCTTTCTTCTTTCTTAGCAGGTACCTATAATTTGCTTAATGTATGTAGATACATATTTAAAAAAGTTTTCTTTACTAACAAATAATTCAAAAAATTAGTAAAAAAGATTATTGTCATTTAAACAAAGAGGTATATATTATCATTAAAAAAAATCTCCATAGTCCATGCGTCAACGACCAGACTTAAAAACGATAAAAGAAAAATTATGTCTAGTATAGTTTGCGAGCATCCATAAAACTACAACTACTAAAAAAGTTAAATCTATATTCCCATCATAACTGATATGCAATTAAATAAAAAAGCTATTAAACATAATATGAGAACATAACTCCATCGTTCATCTTGCCCAAGGTATCAAATTCAAGCCAGAAAGGATCCAACATTTATAAGATTGTATTACATAAAATCTTTTTTATTGCTTTCCACATTAAAAGAAAAAAAAAAACGAAACGAAAAAAAAACACCCAAAGCAATAAAGCACCAAAGTATAAAATGGATGCATCTAGAACTAGAATGACAACATCATAACAATAAATTTTGGAGAACAATAATTTTAGTTCCATTTTTTTTTTTTTTTTTTTTTTATTTGGAGGTCACTGCGTCAAAACAATCAACGTTAAGCAATCGTAATGCATTGTATCCGATTTTTTTTGTATTTCTGCTCACCTAGTTTCCTCCTTTTTTTTTATTAAATTTTTTTTAAAGTCGTTATACTAAATGTGTTTCACTGTCATTTTTTTTTTGTATGATCGTCCTTGTTTTGTGTCTTTTTTAAAGATATTATTTTGATTGCTAGCAGAGTAGTGCTGGAACCAAAAAAAAACTCTAACCTTCACCTTGCTCCTTAGCCAAAGGCACTGTTGAGATGTGGATTCAAGAGTAGATATATACACGAACACTGAGAGTGTTGCTATATACTAGTGAACAGAGACAGTACATAAAACTAGGGCGCACGTAATGAAAATGACAATTTAAAGCAATATGCATCCTGCTTCAGTTATGACACCAATCCATGGAATACTATATATATGTATGTACTCCTATAGCACGTACATATATCGAGTGTGTTGCAAATGGCGCCCAACACAAAACACACATATACATACATATATACAAAACAAACAACACCGCAGCGCACCGACCGTTTCAGCCATAACAATAAACTTTAAATTTAATTTCAAATCGATAATACAATCAAATTGAATTTCTTGTCTTTTCCATGTATCTCCTCTCCATTTATTTTATATTATATACACATAAAGAAGTTCATAGATATAATACAAATTATTTCCATCTGGAGAGACTCTCCCTTGGCAATGATTTAAAGGATGAAAAAAAGCATTTTTTTGTTGTTGTTGTGTATGAATGTATATTTGAATATATCGTAGTATATGTAAATGTGTGAAGCTGGAATTGACAATTATTCGATGAAATAAACAAAAATCTATCTAAATTATTGTTATTGTTTTGTTATCTGATCAAAAGTTTTTGGAATTACTTCCGCTTCCTTGAAGCGAGGTAAGTAAATAAATTGTTGTATATGTACTTTGACACTTTGTTTGTTCGGGAAAATAGGCTTTTTTTTGTATTTTGTGTATAAATTTCGATGGAAACGGAAAAGATATTTTGCATCCACAATTTCTAGAATTCGAATGAAATTTTGTTTCTATACATAGGTACAGAAATTGTTTCAAATAACATTTTTAATTTTTTCTCTTATGGTGGGAAAAATATTGGAAAAAAACCAACAGGAAAATTAAAATCAATTGAAACAAGCTTCTTTTCGTTGAAATATATTTTTTCTTTGTATAAATTTCTATATAAATTTATAAATCGATTATAGTTTTAAATATAAAGGAACAATTTTTTTTTTAGTTTAAAAAAGAAATAATACAAATTGAAAAGCCATTTGGGAAAAGTTTTTATCATACAAATAGAAAGTTATTTTGCAGAATTTAAAATGGCACACCTGTATTTTTTTGTACGTCCTTTTTTTATACATAGCTATACATTTTTGTATTCCATAAAACTTTAATGAATCATAATAAAGCAGTGGACGTTCTATTTGAAATGTTTTTATCAATACCAATATGCATGCATATTTTTTAGTGAATGCAAATGGAATTTTTTATTAAAAAAAAATACATCCAATTGATAAAGTTTAATCAACGAAAAAAAAAAATTTTATATGACAAACTATTCAATCCGTTTTCATACAAAAGAAGAAGTGTTCCTCCATTTTTTTTGTTCGATATCCATATTTAATATATATACACATGTATGTATTTTAAAGTTAAAGCCTGTGAGCTGTTGGGTAATAATTGAAATAGCTGAAGTTAGTTATTTAATTTTATTTTTCAGTTCATTTATTATTTCGAAAAATGTACACAAGATACTTAATCCTATATTGTTCAATATTGCAAGGTTAAGCCTAGACAAGAAATAGACATTTATTTATTGGATTCAAAAATATCAAAATTTAAATTAAAGTTTTTAATAGTATCTAGATGCTTATATAAATCAAATAAAATATTAAATATTGATTAAATTAAACTATTTAATTTTTCTCTAATATTTTTAATTATATATAAACAAGTAAATTAAGAAAAAAGATCGAAATAAATATTTTAATTAAGTAATTGTATAAAAGTACAGTAGAATCAGAAAAAATGAGCACATATGAAATAGGACTCGTTTTTCTTTTTAAATTGTTCATATTTTCGAGCATCAACATTTAGTTAAAAAAAATGTAAAATTATAAACAAAAACAATAAATATTTAGTATATTCATCCAATGTTGTAAAATACTAGATAAAGTTTACCATTTGGCTAACTTTACGATTTGGTTAGTGAACTTTCAAATTTTATATTATGAGAATCCTTAATAATTTTTCTGCGGAAAATTAACCAATTTTGTTTGATAAACTTAATCGAACGTTATTGTGACTTTTAGAATTATGCGTCTTCAGAAATATGATATACCTATAAGACATCTCAGAGAACTGGCCGTTTTCTGTAACTTACGCGTTAAGATTATTTGACGATAAAAGTTGTGAAATAAAACTAGTTTATACAAAAAAACCTCAACCTTTTCTGACTATTGTGGATCAGCATTGTTAATTTAGAAAAATCCACATAATGGGCCATATAGGTAAACAAAAGTATGTAAATGCTTCTACTTGTATTTGTTATATGCTTTCCAAATTGTCATGGGATTTATAGTCATTTATTTATTAATATTTGGCACATAAAATATTAGCACAATAATTCTACTCCGTTCTTCATTCTTTAATCGTGATCTGTGAGACTTTTTTGTATCTTATGTGATTTTAACCTAATCGTGATTCAAAGTTCGTAAAATAAATCACCCATCACCATCAGCTGTACATCATACGTGATTTTTGTGAGTCGATTCTCTTCGTTATGATTTTTAAATTGTGGTTGTGAGTTCTGATTTTAATCACAGAATTTGAAATGCACATAGCCAAACATTAAAATCACACTTAAGGCACCGACGCAATAAACTAATTTTGTAAAAGATAAATAAATTAACCCTTAAACCATAAACGGGTTCAATAAACTTTTGTTTGTATCAATAAACCTTTATTTGGCCAATTAATCGCTTTTTATTTAGCCATTAACCCAGTTTACTAGGACGAAAATGATAAAACAAAATTGCCGCAATAAACTTTTTAATTGTATCTACGTACCTTTGTTGGTCAGTGAGGCATTGCAGCTTGCTCAGTATCTAGCTAGATACCTCTGGCTACACACACTAAATTGTTTGAAGTCAGGGGCCAGACAGAACATCAGGGATGTAGATTCAAAGTCTCGTCAGACTGGTATATTGGTTTCATTACACTCCAACGTGTCCCTGTGTCATCTCATCCACGGTTTTTTCAGCTTTTTCATACTAGGTTGACTTTTCTGTAAATCTTATAAAGCTCTTTGAACCTTCCTTCAGAATCCTTCGATACAAATCAGTCTAAAAAATCTCCTTCCTCGATATAAACGGAATTAAAAATCATAAGAAGATTCTTCCTTTCAATTGGCACTCAGGCAAATTTTTACCCGTTTTTGAAAAAGTTCATACTTCTTCCGCTCCTCCACAGCAGGACAGCATGGCCGATAATCAACATCCTGTATAAAGAGATAATAAATATTTTTTTTAATTTCTTGTTCATAGGAATTGAAAGCTTAAGATTGTTTTTTCTCCAATTGTTTCTCAAAGCTATGAATTTTTTTTTATCAAAAACACAATATTGGAATTCTATAAAAAAATGTGGAAAAAATAATGTCAAATTGTTTAAATAAATTTCTCAACGTCATCCATTAATTAAATAATTTTTCATTTGATATTATATATTATGATGCCTATATACACTTTAAAATAATAAAACTAAAGATTCCTCTGCCTGAAAAACCACCCAATCATACAATCACAAAATGTTATGCCCTTATAAACAGAGAAGAAAAAAAAAAAAAAACAAAATAAAAATTTTCAGTTCATTTAAAAAATAATTACTCGCATAAACACCCATTTAAAATCCTTAACATAGCCTTGAAACAACAACATTTTCCTCTGTCAATCTTACAACAACAAACAAAAACCTTCACACCACCAACAACACTATACGTACTTTATATATATATATACCTACTCGAGAACTCTTCACAATCATCATCTTAACCTCATTGGACACCATTTAAATTCAATGCAAAACAAAGTGTTACACCATAAAATTTTATATAAAAATTTAACAAAAAAAAAAACAGAGCTCTCCCTTCAAGCTACAAGAGAAAAAAATAAATGAAAAAAAAAAAATAAAACATCTTCAACATGAAACGAATACAAAATTAACAAAAAGCGTTAATGAAAACCTGAAAGTCCATTACAACAGAAAATTATAATCCTCCAACTCCTTAACCCTAGAAAAGCAAGGTCCTCCCTTGTTATGTTAATATACGTATATAGTGAGTGGAAAGGACGAAGAACAAAAAAAAAAAATATAAAAAACAAACCAAGAAGAACTCAAAAAAGACATCCACATTGAAATTACTTTTGATTACGAATATACACACAGGTTGTGTCAGGTTACGGTTCCAGGCACTCACAGGACCAAGAAATATATTATAAGGGCTATTTGTCATAGCAAATTATATGCCTCTGTATAGAGAAACAGAGTTGGATTTAATTATACAGAGGCCTATATAATTTATTGGTAACAGAATCATTTTACTGACAAATTGTAATTTTTAGAAGCGTTTCATTCTGAGGTGTAAATAACCCTTCCATGTATTTTTGTGTTAGCTTAATTTTTGTAAGTTGGTCTCATATGGTTTAATTATCTATTTAGTGTATTTAATTTCTTGTACATAAAAACTGATCCCGAAGAATAAAAATCTTTTTGACTCCTTTTGAAGAATTTCTTTTCCTACCCTCATTTATTGAAAATCCAGCACTGGTGTTATGGAGGGGCCTATGTAGCTATTCCCCAGGGTGAGATTCTTTAATTTTATCTTTATATCCAAGTCTTTTTAACGAAGAAGAATAGTTAAACAAACACTCTGTAAGTAGGTACATTCAATTTTGCCACAGGACTTTTACCAAATATTCCAATTAAATTTTCATATTCACCTTAATGCTGTTTTCGACAATCCACCATGACGACGAGAACAACGACGAAGACAAGGACGACTATGATGACGATTACAATGAAAGGAGGGCCAACCAAATTTTCCTGTTCCCCTAAGTTTGAAAATTTTCAAATTTTCTACATGCAAATGCAAAATGACGATCGATGGCTTAAGGCAAGAATTCATTAAGTACAGAAATATTCCTCAAATACTTTATGCGATGAACAGTGAAATATTCACACAACAATCAAACAGGAGCGCAGCCCTACAGCGATATAGGAGTAGACATAGAAGGACTATGCTTCGATTCTTATATATGTATTTATGTACATTGACTACAACGTGCAGTCCCTGTCCATATAACTTCAACTTTTGAAAATGATTATAAAGTGAATTTGAAAATGTCGGAATATTGAACTCAATTATAAATGGTCTTAGATTTTATTTTTAATATTCGTTTCAATTTGTGGAATTTTCTGGCGCTAGAGGACCACCTCAAACTTTATCTCAGCTTTTTCCTCTTATTTTCGTACTCGTAGATTTTCGAATAACCTATAAATGCGATCTCTCGCCTTTGGCTCTACTGATTGTGGTGGGGGGGTGGTGGGTTGGGTGGGAATGGGGAAGGGAGGGTGGGTAGATTGAAATTATTTTGAAAGGAATTCATTGGTGATGGTTTTATCTGATACGATATAGGTATACGGTGCGGTCTCTTATGCCTTCAATTCAATTTTGGTATGAGCGACAATCTCATAGTAATTATGTGTCAGTCAAATTTTGCAGTAAAGCAACTTAATTCCACATCCTTTTCCTTTTGCTCTCTTCTATATACATATATGGATGGATCTAACAGAATTGAATAACTCATCCTGAATGTCATTTCCTGCTTTGCAGCAAAATAGAATTTTGCAAGGACGATATACCTACACATATAAAACAGAAGAATTTTCCCCCAACAAATTTTGAACTATTTTGCAGGATAGATAGAGAAAGAAAAAGAGAGTATGATAGAGGAGAAGAGAGAAATGATTTTATTTTTTTTTATCGATGACAAACAAAATCTATAGTTTTTCGAAAAAAGGTTTTGTTATATAGAAAAGCAGGATGTACTTTATGAAGTCTTGAATCTTATTTTATCTTAGAGCTTTTGAGAATGACTAAACGATTCAAAATAAATCAGACTTGTCTTTTTGTCTCTAAAGCAAGAAAATGTATTCATAATTTTACCTTCATAATGTTTTTATTAATCCTTACTAAAGAACTCATATAAGAGGATCTATGAATTATAACTAAAGTCAGTTGAGGGTAAAGTGTGTGTGTATATGTTGTGGTGTTTTCATAGTACGAAGTTTCTTGTATTGAAACTTTAGCTTTTTCTCAAACGAATATTTTTGTTGGAATTCTAATCTCATATCCCATGGTTGAGAGGTAGATATTTTTGTGAGTAAATATACACAAAATTCAATTGAATGTGTGTATATCTTAACAAGCATCATGCTTATTGCTTATATTTAAAGATCCTTTTGACAATTCGTTAATATAAGAAACTTGATGTTTATTAAGCTATATGAATCCGATTAGAAGTTTGATTGTTAAAGCTACAAGTTGTTTGGATGATGGTATAGTGGTTCTGCCTTCTTCATTTTCGCCAAAAAAAAAATATTTATTAAAGCTTTTATAACATTAATGAATTCTGCTTTCACAATTCTATTCGTTTTATTTCTTTAAGAAACTTCTTAACCCGCAAACATCAATATAACTTAATAAAATGGCACAATTTGGTAGGAAAACTTTAGCCACACGGTGATTTAGAGTTGTATAAGGTTTAAGTTTTGTATCTAATAAGAGTTTTACTTTAAGAAATTTCCTATAAAATTTGGGGACATGAAAAATACATTGTCTCATTTTAATTTTAAAATTTACAGTGAAAAGAAACCATGTCGATTCCTTTTTTTTAATTGACTAAACAAAATTACAACAATCAAGCCTACTACCAATTAAACAAAATATATCAGCCACACACGCAGTATTAATTACTTTGACATTCGGCAGTAATTTTTGTAATAAATTTTACTAGACTAATTATTTATTTTGTATTATTTAGCCTTTTTTTTCTATTTAATTATTTTATTTTATTTTACTTTATTTTTTATTTTATTTTATATTTTGAATTTTATATTTAAATATTTTATTTTATTTTAATTTAACTTATTAATTTAATTTAAATTTATTTATTTTTATTTTATTTTATTTTATTTTATTTTATTTTATTTTATTTTATTTTATTTTATTTTATTTTATTTTATTTTATTTTATTTTAATTTAACTTATTTAATTTAATTTAATTTTATTATATTTTATTTTATTTTATTTTATTTTATTTTATTTTATTTTATTTTATTTTATTTTATTTTATTTTATTTTATTTTATTTAGTTTAATCTTATTATATTTTAATTTATTTTATTAATTTTGTTTTTTATTTTATTTTATTTTATTTCATTTTATTATATTTTAGTTAGTTTTATTTATTTTTAAAATGTATAAATACATTTTTGAGTTTTTTCCTTGCCATCCTGAGGTTAATATTTGTTCCGTCCGTGCCACACCCAAGCAACCCCTTTCGTTTTGATAAACTTCTCCAAAAAACATTAACCCAAAATGACCGCTTTTGAGGGTAAAAGTTACCACTACCCTAACAGACCAAGCGATTCGGTTGATACCAGTTTATCGATCAGTTCAAAAACCCAGACTGTGTTAAAAATAACTCTTTAACTTTGTTATGATATGCCTTCCAGACCTACATGCAAATGAACATAGGTTAGGAAACAATTTTTATTTTTTCAACTGATGGGTGAGTGTGGTATTTACAATTAATAATGTAGCTATATATGTTGGTTCTCTGCTTCCATTTGGTTTTCTATTCCTCTTACCACTTGAATTGGCCACAAGCACGACCACCAGGAAACTCTGGTTATACCATATCATATTATGTTCACCTGGGTTGTTACAACTTTCTGGTTTACCATCAGTAACACTGTTTTTTTTTCTTTATACCATAACCTAGATATACATATTATATATCATATTTCGTGTTATATTTAAACTTTTGGCTCGGATGACAAAAGAGGAAAGAGACATGTTGTCCCATAATGTGATATAACCCATCACGGGAAAAGGGTCGTCCACGTGTGTTTCATTCAGTTAACGGACGACGACGACGATGGTGTACGAGTATCTAATTAATGTAAATAAATACAGACTGCGGATACGGTATCAGGTTGGTCTCTGGCGAATATTGTATCTTTTTTGAGTTCTTAGCTATTTGGCCAACACCAACACAACCAATATGGCATCAAGTTCGCCTACGGTATATAGGTACCTATACGTCCTATTCATGAATACGATAATGAATGTGGGTTGATGCTGCTGTTGCTGTTGGGGTTTTAGTCTGCCTCTAGTTAAAAATAATCTCTTGTTTAAGGTGAGCCTGCATCGGTTGATTTAGTGTTATAAATAGACCGTTAGGCATCATCGTGACTACATAACTAGTTAAGGAGCTTTAAAGGGATGAAAAACAAGATTTTAAGTGCTAAAAGGGTAAACCGAACTATGTTTCTCCGCAATCGGGTCAGAAGAGGGATGAATAATTAATATGGTTCTGAAATCATATATGAGAGATAGGTATTATAGTAGATGGCCTATAACATTTGAAAATGCTCCCTAAAATTTCTTGTTAATCTTTTCAATATTATTTAACTTAAATCAAAATAGGGCTATAGGTATATATGTAAATTAATGGTTGGTGAGATTTTCTAATTTGATTTAATAAATATTTTAAACAAGAAATTATTTGAATATCCTGGATCCCTGAATTTCAAATACCTATGATATTTATAGAGATATAGGATTAAGTAGGTAAGTAAATAATTTTTGGACCATACCTAAAACTTCAAGGCGATTATGCTTGGTATGTATATAGCACCACTGTCGAATGTCCATGTTCAAATTAAAGTGTTTCTTAATGACAACAGGAATTTCTATATTTGACAATCTTATATAATTCATAATGTTTTTAGATATTTCAGGCATATTGGATATACCTCTGCTTCAGATTCTGAAGGAGCGCAGTCTTTCTTAGATAGGCCGTTTTCGAAAACGTCAAATCAACGTTATTTTAATCGTCAATTAATATGCAATCTTCCTGCTTACACACAATCTGTTTGGTCAAACGTATAGTCAACTTGACTTTTCTCTTGTATATATGTACCTTAACTCTAAGCTCTGGCTATTAAATATTTGTGTTGCTATTTCGAATTTTGTACTGCAGAGTTCCGCAGGAAATTATATTTAATCGAAAATAATGTTTTTGTATAAAAATTTCGTTTTTGAACAGTTGTGGTTTGCGTTTAAGAACATCTTGAAGAATTCACACTGCTTCTTGTGTTAATAGTTGGAAGCTGATTTACAAATAGTTTCAACATAAAACAATTAAATGACCATAAAAATATGAAAAACGAAAGATTGGGAAACTTTGCCGCTCTCTATATTTTTGGACATTAAACCACAGAAATTTAGAACAGTTAGAGAAAATGTTCTGCGATTTGGCATTTTATACAGTCGGAGACCAATAGGATCTGAAATAAATTAACTTAAGGAAAAGTGTATATAATTAATCTCCAAACGCTGAAAGCAGAAATATATCAAATTTTTTAAGTGAAACTTATTTGGGCGCGTTGAGAGTGAAATTTCGAGGACTAATTTCATTGAAATAAAAAAAAACAAATCGCTTACATCATTATGTAACTTAGCGAAAAGAGTAGTGAATTATAAGTACATTTTTATTTATAACCATAATGTTTTACTGTGCATCAATAACTATTTCGTTAATAAATATGTAATTTTAGGAGATACAAGGGGAAATTTTCCCTATTTATAGATCGATTTAATCATTTTGATTTGCGATATGTACGATGGGTCAAGACAAAAAAACAATAATAGAAGTGCCCTATTTCATCTTGTTTGGACGAAAGGGCCATTTTTCAAAGAAATCATTTTTAGAAAAAAAAATTATTTAAAATCAACGGCAAATCAAATGGTTTTTGTTAAAAATTTTGGGAAAATTAATTATCAAACCCAAAATTAAAAAAAAAAAAAAAATTAAATAAATTTGTTCAAACTAGTTTTGTTAAAAATGTTACGTTATTAAGAAATGTTTTTGTTTTTATATTCAATGCTCTTATCAATTTTTAGTCAAGTACTAAATAACAAATGCTAACATTTTTTAACAAGTTTGAAAAAAATGTTTCCAAATTTTGAGTATGAAAATTAATTTTTCCAAAATTATTCGCTAAATTATTTTAAGAAAATTAAAAAAAAAGTAGGTATAACATTTTTTTTTTCTAAAGCCATTTTTTTTAATAAAATTATCCCTCCCAACTCTCTCATAACCGGACACTCAACTTTCACTTACCTACTTAACACATGGCAAGTTATGAATTCGTAGAAAAAATCTTACTCAAAATTTTGGTAAAACTAGGCAGCAAGAAAAAAGTGGATCTTGGATCTTGTCTGTTTTTTCGGTTACAGTCTTACAAAAGGTCAATTTTCTTTAAATTTGGTTACGTTTTTAGGACACGTTAGGTTTTTTTTTCAATTATTTCTTATAACTGAAATAACGGTGTTCGCTTTACTAGTCAAATAAAATATTGAAACATTTCACGGCTGAACGGAATTATATTTTTGTACCAAAATTTTCAGAAAAATACATTTTGGATTAAAAAAAAAATTTTTTTTAATTACATTTTTCGAAAACACTTGATCGATTTTTTTTAAACTTGATATCAAACGATATTTTTATAGGCAAAATTAATGGTAAGTGGCATACAACTATTTTCAAACCGTTAAAGAAAATTAAATTTTTCTCGAAAATATGATTTTTAAGATTTTGATTCAAATTTGTCTGTGTGCTTTTATTATTACTATAATATATCAATATTTAACGGTTCCTCTCAAAGACCAGTTTTTGTTTCTCGTTAACTAAACTAAATAATAATGCATATATTAATATTTTCGTTTATGTATATTTAAAAAAAAATTAAATAATTTTTTGAAAATTCAATATTTATAGTTTTGATATTGATTTGTTAAGTCCACAATAATAAGGCTCTGTTTCACAGTGTCTGAGTAAGTTCTAATTAGTTACTCGATACATTAAATATTGACACAGGGTCATAATTTCACAAGAGAAAAACATACAAAATGTATTTTGACGATTTGAATAGGTTGTAAATGCAAACGAAATTATATTTGGTTTGTGGACTTATGCCCCTGTTCCGATATTTATGTGTCAAGTTACTAATCAGAACCTTACTTAGACATTGTGAAACAAGCCCTAAATCTTTAAAATGGCGTATACAAATGTTTTTCTTAAAAAAAATTAAAAAAAAATTATATACATTTACTTAAATTAGTCATTTAAAAAATTGTGAGGCTAACAAGTTGTGAGGGTGCTACCCGAATACGAAAACCCCAAAAATCAATTTTTCCTCATCTTGTGAGGTTGTTGAGGCTTGTGAGGTATATCAGTGAGGTTTGCCACAAAAGGGCTTTAAATGATATTAAGTGTTAAAGTGGATGAAAGTCACTTTTTTAAAATAAATGTATGTCTCGTGAATTAATCTTTATTTTGTTATTCAAGAGAGTTAAAAGTCACAATTTTTTGTAAGTCTTCACTATTTAGAAATCTAGAATGCATTTTTAGATTTGATTTTTTTAATTTAAAAAAAAAAACATAAAAGTATAGATTTAACAACAAACTACAATTGGTAACACCCCACAATATTTGCACCCACATCCTCATTATTTGGAAGTTGAAAAAGTATCAAAAACCATCTCGTCATCATAAACAGACAAATGATAGATTTGCATTCAAAAATGTTCTCATATTTTTATTAATTAATAAAATGTTAATATGATTAATCACGGCCACAATTTTTTTCCATTAAGAACATGAATGCAGCAGCTTTAGATTTGGGTCAGAGAAATAAATTAAAATAAACCGTTAAACATGTTTTTTTCTTTCATTTTTAAATTCATTCCATCTGAATTAATTTGTATTTTTTTTTTAATTCAAAAGCATTTATTATTGCTTTATTTTCTTTATAAAATAATAATATATGTACGAAATGTTGTTTTATGTAGCTATATGTACGTAGATACATGTGTTATTTAAAACTCTTATTTTGTAAATTAAATCCACAATTTGTTTGTTCATTTCACATATTCAACAAGCAAATCAAATTCAATTTAACTTGGTGGATATGTACAATATATACAGATGTATGTATGTACGAGTATGTTAAAATCATATACATATTTGTGCATTAATAAATTTTAATTGTTTTCTTATTGTCCTGGCCACATATTGTAAAATATGTAAAATAAAAAAAATTCTTGGTCCGTATATATATATGGTATCTACGAGTACCTACACATATGTACAATGTACATCCTTCTATATGTATAGGTATGTGAAATTCGTTAAATTAAAATCGAATCATTTTTTTTTCATATACATATTTATGAATGGCTGTGTGTGTATTTTTATTTATGCCTTTTAACCAAAGATTATTGTATTTGTAACAATATTTATAAAAAAAAATAAAATTTAATAACCCACGAGCGAGGAGAATTCACTTCATGTAACAGAAAATGTCCTGTGGCTATAATCTGACCGCTTTATGAAAAAAAGGATGTGGGCTTATGATTTAACAACTTTTGGTTTTGCAACGAAACAATTTTAAATGGATACAAATTGAAAAAAAGTATCTACTCGTTGAGATTTTTGCTGCAAGGGATGTTTTTTTTTTTTTTTAAATTTCAAACTGAGGGTTTATCAGAAAAATAATTTTTATTTTATTTATTATTTTACATATTTCCAAGGAAAGCTCTTTGCGGTTAATTTATTTATGTAAAATTCGAGGTTTCAAGCATACAAAATGTTTTGCATGTATACAAATAGCTAAATTCAATGGTTTGTAATAAAGCGATAAAGTCCAAATGCGATTCGAATTTTTTTTCACTCTCAAGAGTATAAATATAGCCCTTGGACGTTATTTTATCTCATATACGTGTTTACTACATAGTTTCAGGGTGATTCTTATAAACATAATGTTTGGTATGAGATTTAATTACATATTACTCTAAGATGGAAGTGAATCGATGTAGATTGCGTGTTAACACTAACAAAATTGAAGTTATATATTCTTCCCCGATGAAATACAAAATTATGCATTTGTTATCATCCTTCTATCATAAGGGTTTTCAGATGAAGATACGTAATGAAATAACTAATAAGAAACTTAATAAAAATGAAGAGCACAATTTGAACATGCAAGAAATTTGAATTTTTTTTTTTTAACACAAAAATATATTTCTTGATTGAAATGGTAAATCATCTTAAGTTTATTTTAAAAATTTTCCAGGAAAGCAAAAACACTATTAAAAAAAGCTTCCCAAAAAATCCATCATAAATAGATTTCTAACAATAAAGGAAAAAGTGCGGGTTTGGTAGAAGGTGAATTTCTAAATAAAAACATATTATGGTTTTGGCTCAGTATAATCTACAGATTTTCTTTCTTATAAATATAAAATTCAAATAAACTAAATTTGGGCGTGGTAGTGGGTGGACAAAATAACACATATAATGCTTTAGATTCAGGAGTTTTCAATTTAAAAAATTCATCTTTCTAGGTACCTTAAGTAGGAAGTGGGTATGGTAGAAGGCGGATTTCTAAATAAATTACACATATAAGATCTTGTCTCAATAGAGATTTAATATAAATTTACAACCTTTTAAAGAGATATTAGGATAAAATTCGAATATATGAAAAAGGGGCGTGGTAGTGGGCGGGAAACATAACACATGTCATGCTTTAGACCAAATAGATTTCAATTAAAAACATCAATTTTCTAGGGAAGTAAAGTAGGGAGAAATCTCAAATAGAATAAAAAAATTGGGCGTGGTAAAAGGTGTTTTTCTAAATAAACCACACATATCATGATGTTAGCTCAATAGAGATTTGTTATAAATTTTCAAATTATATTAGGATAAAATTCGAATATACGAAAAAAGGCCTTGTAGTGGGTGGAAAAAAAAAAAAAACATGTCATGATTTAGATTCGGGAGATTTCAATTAAATAATTTTAACTTTCTAAGAATGTAATATAGGAAGAAATTTAAAATATGTAAAAGTGGGCGTAGTAGAAGGCGGATTTCTAAACAATCCACACATACCATGGTTTTACATGGTTTTTTGGCTGAATACAGAATTACTATAAATTTTCAGTCTTCTAAAGACTAAAAAATACGATAAGTGGGCGTGGTAGTGGGCGGAAAAAATAACACATGCCATGCTGAAGGTATAAGGTAAAAAATTTTAACGTTGTAAGTTTGTTCAATAAAGATAAAATTAAAATTTTGTAAAAGTGGGCGTAGCAGTGGGCTGATTTTACTCATACCACTTCCTAAGCCATTTCGCTGTTAAAAGGTGATTTTATTCACCATTATCTTAGAAGACTTACAAAAATATTGTGGTGCGAATTTTATTTTAATCATTTCTGTCTAAATTCTCTCAAACATGATTCATCAAGTTCGAGTAAAATCAAATCAATTTTGTTAATGAAGAAAGTATTCCAACGAAGTTATACATATCAAGCGTCTTGAAGGCAGAATTTGTGGTTAATTAAAAAATTTAAATAGAAAATCAATTCAACATGATTTTTTTTCTTTCTTATTTCTGTTTCAGGACACAACTATAAAATCGTTTTCCACATTTGCAATAAAAAAAATTGTTTATTTTTTTTATTTTTGAATTTATTTATTTTCTTTCGACGAAAAAAACTTAGTTTTTTTTTTTAAATAATGCCGAAATTCTTATGATGGAGACATTCATTGTCCTGGGACTATGTTTTATCCTATATGAAGCATTGGATTTTTTTCAAGGATGCATGCATAGTACACAACCAGCAACGTCCGATCGAATAGAATCATATCGTCGTCAAATAACTGAAGAAAAAATTCGAGCACTCCAGCCGACAAGTCCGACATCGAGTTTATCTGCATCACCGATAATAGGTAGTGTCGGAGGTGGTGGTGGTGGTAGTAGTGTGACTGTTGGTAATAACATTGACAATCCTTTGAAATCACCAAAATCAACGCATTTCACTCGTTTTCCCGAATCATCAATTGATCAACGCTACAACCATATTAACAATTATCAACTCAACCATCAAAGACAACAGCCACCTCAACATCAGAACTTGAATCACTCGGTATTGTCGTCCTCGGCCTCGTTGCCACAACAACATCAGGGATCCATTCCGACTGTACTCCTTCCATCATCGAACAATACAACGAATTTCTCTTCGCTTCCACGTGACTATTATTACTTGCAACAACAGAAACATAAAAATACCGCAAACTTTCTTACGAAATTCTCCTCGTCTCTGTCGGATAATCGAATATTTCCCGAAGTGGGTAGTATTATTGGAGCACCTGGTGGAACAGCTCCGGCTGCAACTTTTGACATAGTTCCACCAACAGCGGCAGCCGCTCCTCTTGTCTTGGATCTGAAAAGGGCAATTTTCAGCGGAAAGAAGTCATCATCGCTCAATGAGCCTCGAAGTGCGAGACTAAATTTTTGCGAAAGTAATGAGGAATATTTGTCATCGAGTGACGACGACGATGCTGATGATGATGACGCCGATGAAGGTGATTACAGCTGTAGCAGTGATAACGACGAGCACGTGAAACGAATTTATAGCATTTCGGAGAAATTTTAAAACTCCATTCGCGCGTGTAAGCCTACAATTTTATTTTATAAATAAACTCAAGGCTTTTGGTTTTCTTATTTTTGCATTTATTTTTAAAATGAAAAAAAACTGTCTCTTCGGACAATAAAGGTAAATAAAGTGCTAAAGGCGGAAGTGTGATTTCTTGTGATTTCTTGTGTTTTTTTTTATTTTTTGTTTATTTTTTTTTTACTGGCGAAAGTGTGATGGAGAATGATTTTAAAATTTAAATTAACTTTCATTTTAAAGTTTTGTTTTAAAATTTATTTTTACTTTAGGATTTCTTTAAATAGTCAACTCATAATGTTTAAAAAACATCAACAAAAACAATTGCTTTGCTATACTCAATTGCCTCTTTAGCTTGAAGAAGCAGCGATTGAAAAGAGCTATTCTCCGTTTGATCTCAGCGCTGGCATCGTTTTCTGAGTTAAAGCGGAACCTAGGTAGAAAAATCATTAACTACCTCAATGTTTTTTCTGTCATATGGTGATGTTTTAGTCCAAGACGTGCGTCGCTTCGATGTTTGGAGTCCTCTTTTGACGATAGCATACACTTCGTCAGTGGTCTTGGTCTCATTGACCGTCTAACCCATTTTCTTCGCCTCCGATTTAATACTCACAAAAGCGCTATTGACATCACGCTTTGTTCTTCCTATTATGTCAATATGCGAGTAACTTTGTTCGGACCTTTGAAAGATTGTGCCTCTAGTGTTGAGGGCAGAGTATTCCATTATTCTTTCAAGAATGTTTTGACATCAAGGGTATAGGTGAGTTCTTTGCCATCCTTTATGGTGCAGCGTGCATTCTCCATCGCAATCCTGCACAAACGAACTAGTTTGGCAGAGATAAAGTTAATGTCTATAGATGTTGTTATACGCGGTCTTGAAATCGATAAAAAGTTGGTGGGTATAGATTTTAAGCTCATGGATTTTTTCAAAGATCTTCGGTAATTAAATTTTGTTGTCGTTGGTAGACTTTCCTGGTCTAAAGCCACATTGATTTGGACCAATCAGGTCAGGCTTTGGGCGTTCACATAATACTTCAGAAAAGATCTTATAGGCGTTGTTAAGGAGACTGATGCCTCTGTAGCTGGCGCAGTTCGAAGGGTCTCCTTTCTTGAGGATCGGGCAAACAATGCTGAGGTTCCATTTATCGAACATGCTTTCCTGCAACCATATTTTTCAGACGAGGTGGCCAGGTCATCACCAGCCACTTTGTATACAGCTCAGCAGCAAGGCCGTCAGCTCCAGCAGTGTTAGTGGTGTTTAGTTTGGATATGGCTATTTTCACTTCGTCAAGATCGGTTGGACGGAATTGTTGGTCTATGTCGCGACGGTCGTCTAAGTTGAATGGTTCAATCTGCCTGACAGCGGAATTCGATTCATCACCGGCGTTATATACAGTTTGTAGAAATTATTTTTCCTGTGTCTTCAGCAATCAGTATCGACTGCGATTCTACCACGATGTTCCATTCATAATCTTCGGTTCGGGGTTTGTAGTCTTGAGGGGTCCTTTTCATCTTCTCGTTAAACTTCCCAACCCTATTCCTGCTATTATGACATCCCTCTATTTCGTCGATAGCCCGCTTCTCATATTCCTTCTTTTTCCTTATAAGAAGCTCTCATACCTCATTTTTGACTCACTTCCTTAAAATAACTTTTAGAAGGGGTTAGTTAGTCTTATTGGAATGGTTTTGGACCAAAATTTTATTAAAAATTGTAAAAATGTCACAACAGCTGTTGACTATTTATTAGTATTCGAACTCATAAATTTTTTTGTAAACTTTTTCGGACAGTGGAAAATATTTTGCAACCAAGTAAATGAAACTCTAAACGAAATCAAATGGCATTGATTTGTTAATAGTTTTTATAGCCTTTTATAACTTTTACACTTTTTAAGCTTTTCTACTTTCGTTTTTTTTTGTAATTTTTCAAGGAATTATTTAATAAATTAAGGTATGTTTTGTAATTCAAAGCACCATGATGATCAAAAGACCAACCTAGTAGGTATTGTTTTGGTTCAAACTGATTACTTTGAACTTTATTATTAATTATTTATACATACCTATACTTTAAATTCTCATTTTCTAAAATCAATTTTTCAATCCTTAACAAATTTATTTCGATTCTTTGAATTGAAATATTTCGTATTAATTATATTCTGAATTTTATAATGAATTCCAAAACTAAATCAATTGCAATTCAATTAACAAATCCACACAATTTATATATATGTACCTCTTGAATTTCTTCAATTTCCTCGATTTGATTGAAGAGCTCCTTTTCTCTTTTATTCTTCATTCCTCCTTATATGTATGTGTGACGTAATTATTTCTTTGCCTATCTATACATCCTCGGGCATGGTGAAGTAATTTTCCAATATCCTTTCTCTGTTTTTATTTTTTTGTATATATAAATTTAACAAAGACGAATAGAATCGCGACGCGACACAATCTTCTCATTTAAGTCTTATCAGTATAAATTCAATTTCATTAGTTCATCCGTTTGCGTCATTGTCGAAGTTCTCCTTATTGTCGTTTTTTTTTTTTTTTTTTTTTTTTTTTTAAGCAATGCGATTCAATAAAGAGCCTTTTTTCTCATTTCATTGTTGTTGTTGTTCTTATATAGGTAGGTTGTATTGACTCTTATGCCAGTACATGTGTACCTCCATATATCTATATCTATCTGTATATTCCTTCCTCTTTTTTTTCGTTGTTGTTGATTGTGTGAAAAATGGTATATTTACTCAGAGCGAACTATAGCAACTATCATTGATGATGCTTCCCAAGAGATAGTAAATTGAAAAAGGATTTCATCCTTCAGTTTGTCAATCATATAAAAACTATCTGCAATGCGGGAACAAAAAAATCTATCTCTGTTGGTCTGACAAAAAAAAATTGAAACAAATTGACATGCAACTTTGCGCAAAAAGTTTTAAACGTTTTGTCAAAAATTTAATCTATGATGCATTCAATTTATATACTTGCACATATAAGAATTTGGTAAATTACGCCATACGATTTGTATAGATTATCTATAAAAGTACTTAGCGCAGTCAATTTAAAGTTTGCAAAATTACCTACCTTCAAAATATTTATCGAAAAATTAAAATAATTATCAAGCCAGATGTCAAAGTAATATATTGACCTCAATATTCGGGTCATTTCTATTCTTAACTTATAAGTTCATCAATACAATTAATTTCAAAAAAGAAATGCTTGCTGAATTTTTATGACCATGCATGAAATGAATTACCTACTTATTTATTGTTGAAAATCAACAAAGCTAGAAATAAATTGTTTTAACAGCTTTTGAAATTTTTTTGACACCAATGCGATCAACACTTTCTGATTTTTTTAACTTTAAAAATTATAATTTTGTGAGTAATTTTGTATAAAATTTTGTAAGCATTAAAAAATTGATACACCATTTTTTAGTATTTATTAGTGTGGAGTTAAAAAAATTTGTATTCATTTTCGAAAAATAATTTTGAATTTTTTTTCAAGAAATAATAAGAAAGTAGGTATGAAAATATTCTCAAAAATCCATTTTTTTTTTTGAAAATTTATGTATACATTATTACATACATACATATATCTATGTACATACCTACAACGTTTTTTAAACTCATTTGAATTTCTTGTATACAAAATTAAATTAAAATCGGTTGAACAGAAAATGAGATGTCGAAAAAATAGTTCTATGAGAGATATATATAAAAATATATTGATTAAAATCAGTTGAAACGTTTTTGAGAAAACCGAAAATGGTTCTAAGGGAGGTCCCTATATACCCTTTATATCCACTTTTATGGATTTATTTTTGCAAAAAAAAATCATTGAATTAAAAAAAAAAAAGTTGTGAGCAACTTTTTGAGAAAAATAGTCAGCCCTATCACGAATTCCATCGTAATCGGAAACTTGTTACGAATCCCAAAAAAAAACTATCACAGATTCCATCGTAGTGGAAAATCTCTTACAAATAGTCATTACTCATTACGAACGGATTCGGTGATAGTTTTGTGGGATTCGGAAAATTTTCCGATTACGATGGAAGTCATGATAGGGCCGAATATTTGGTACCGTTATTTATATGATCTTAAAAAAATGAAAGGAACGTGTGGGGCGGAATGACAGACGGATAGAACTTCGAGATCCACTTTTTTAGATTGCGATATCTTCGTATTGTCAAGTTTGCAAAAAAAATTCCCAAGTTCGAGTTTTTTACGAATCAATAACTAACCATTAAGTACCTTGTTTATATCGAAAGTAAAAATTCTGGAATCAAAATGATAAATTCGAATTGCAATGCTTACTCCATAAAGGTATAAAATAACCCGTATTTATAAACACAAAATTTGCTAAAATTAGGCTAAGCAAACACTTCCCAAATGCAGACGTAAACATCCCTGCGATTTTCTAATCAGCTTGTTCCTAAATGTAGTAGATTTTTTTGGTGCAAATGCAAATTTATTTGTTCAAATGTTAAAAATATTGAGCGCTCTTCATTTGAATTAATTGTTTGGTTTCTTGGGATTTATTTATTTGTTTTTAATGGGTGAACAAAATGAAGAAAAGTAAGTAAAATTTATTAAAAGACTCAATCAACATTACTTGTAATATGTAACAATTTTTGAATTTTGAAAAACTAGACCCATCAGGAGGTGAAGTTGGTGTCAACATTCAATTGGTGCAAGAAGAAAAATCTTGCCCGGGAAAAAAGCCAAAATCGAGTACCTATTGTGTATTTAGTATAGGTACTCAAGGAAATATTAGAAATTTATAAATACCTTATGTTTTTTTTGTACATTCACCTTCTTCTTTTGGTAAAAAATAATGTTATTGCGGTGCACTAATTGAGCAAAACCCTTATTTTTTTTTTGAGAGTCCATTATTAATTCCAGAAGAACTAACAGTTAAGCAAACATTCGTTCCGAAATGGCATATGCATGCAATGCAAAATATGCTTTTGATATTTCAATTTGCTTTGCATTTGTTTTGTTTTGCAAATATTGCGTTCAGGAATTTGGCCATGTTCCTGCTTCATTTTTTGTTTTATTTGATTTCGAACATTTTAAATATTAAAAATGCAATATATACATATTAGTAAAGTAGCTTTCTATTTAGAGATTCATAAAATGTTTCGAAAGAAGAAAATTACGGGACAGACTGGTTGTATTGCTTGACTTCCACTCCGTTGGTTAACAATTTTTATAGTCGTTTTTGGAGTTACTCCTTTTTCGCTCCTTCTACTATCATTTTACTTTAAAAGGCCTATTTATTTAAAATCCCGGAAGGCCCTTTGACTCCAACTCCGCCCCTGTTCCCTATCTTGAATTCTGTTTTTTAAGGTATCCACAACCTTGAAAAAATAAAAATCACAAAAAATCATAATTCCAAAAAATTTCCACTTGGAAATGTATTAAATTACATGTTTTTTTTTTTTGCTTTATTTTTATTGCATTTGTGTAAATTTTTCAAAAATTGATAAACTGATAAAATAATTTTTAAACTACATAAGTATAACTTTATAAATTTGGCTTCTAATCAATATATTTAATATTAAAACAACTTCTACAAAAACAGCAAAATAAAAAGAAAAAGAAAACTTTACCTTCATCAAACAAAAATGTGTTACGTGATTCATATAGATTCAAAAACAAAAAAAAAACCCTACAAGAACTCTATGGAACTTATTTTTTTGTTTGTAAGTCAGACATGCAACCTGAAACACGCATTGCAGAGAATAATGTTGTCATAATATCTTCACCATACATACATACACCACCAAAATAAGAAAAACAAAAAAAAAAAACTTTCTCCATCATCATCCTAAACTCTGATGCAAAAGGATAAAACGTGCACAGAGTAAATTTCAAATAGTTACTGCTATGGGTACTGCCAAAAACTTGGAATATTTAAACTTAACCCTTGAGTAAAATCAATAAGGAACGATTTACAAAAACAACAACAAAAAAACACAAATAAAAACAAAAAAAAACAAGGATTTTGAGTGTGCCAAATTTTATATTGCAAAAGTTTTCAATTTGCAACGTCTTTTAATAGTAAAAAACATACAATATACTACACAAAAAAAAATTTATAAGAAAAGGATGATAAATTCAAAGGAAACAATTCTAAAAAAAAAAAATAAGAAAAACAGATAGTTTGTTAGTTTAAGTTTTTTAGTTGCAAATGTAACTATGCTTGCCCGAATAAACACGTACCTATATTTCTTGTAACTAGAACTTTTACTGTGTAGCTAAGCTAGATAGGTATATTCTGGTTCAAAGATTTAGTCTAGAAATATGATTTCACGTTTCATCTGATAGTTAAACTACCTCTCTATGCATTATTTGTACGATTATATTATAAATTCACGAATGCTATGATTTCCTGATTAAGGAAAATATGCACTCGAATAGGCTATATTATCTTTTTGTTAATTTTAAGTTATAAATCCAAATACAGAAAGATGAACGGTTCTAAAAGATGAACAGCTCGGAAAGATGATCACTTTTCAGTGTTCAAAAAGATTAACGGGTTAAAATTTTGTACTCGAAAAGATGAATACGTTATTCCCAACATAATTTTTTACTTCTTCTTTGCCTTTAGTTTCTCCTGAACAATACTTTTGAGCTTGTTTTAATTTGTTATATAAATAATTTTTAATGTTTACTATATCTTCTTCCTTAAACATACGTTGATGCTCGAAAAGATGAACAATTTGAAAAGATGAACGGGCCCTGTTTTATATCTGTTCATCTTTTCGAGACTCTATTGTATATGTTTAATGTAGGTAACTAGATTAACTTTGCAAAGCGAATTCTTAAAAGTCATTTAAATACATTTTTCTCTTCAATCTACTTATCATCTATGCTTCTTCCCTATGGACTAGGGGAATAAAAGATATTCTGTGGGTAAATTGTTCAATAAGGACTACTTTAAGACTCCACTTTCATGCTCATATAGCTCATATACCCAACTTCAAACTAACAACCATTTATTTTCAAGATGTATAATGTATAGTCTAGAATCTCCATTGCGCTGCCATCACCGCCATAGCAGCAATCGATATTATATCAGCAAACAGGGACGTACTTAGTGAGTTTAATGACCAGAATATTCTTTTTAGTCATCCTATCATCTACATTAATATAAAAAAGAATGTTATAGAATATAATAGTCCGAATGAAGCTTAGAGGCTTAAAACAAAACTAGATTTGCGTTGAAATTTTTAAAGTTTGTTTTGCTTGTATAGCAAAGAAAGTTGTTTGAATAAATTCCCACTTTATTTATCATATTTTTGTTTTCTCCTTATTGAACGTCCTTAGTAAGTTAAAACTTTGAAACGATGCTCTCTTTAATCTAAAGTATACGACATGAGTTAATTATCTCACCCACTACCACGCCCACTTTTCTTACATTAGGATTTTTTCCTTATAAAACATTAAGAAGGCTGAAAATTTATAGAAAAATCTGTCTTGAGACTGTCTTGAGACAGAACAATGATATGATACAAAGGCCCTCACTATAGTCAACTGATGAGTTCAAGTGAGATCGCCGGGACGAAACGTCAATTTTTGTAGGACTTAAAGGCCGTTAAAAGCTTTTTTGAATAATATGTATAATTGTTTTGAAAATTCGCCTACTACCACGCCCACTTATTCTTATACATATTCGACATATCTCCTTACTTTACATCACTTAGAAGTTGTAATTTTTTTTAAATCTATTTAACTTAAAGCATGACATGTGTAATTTTTTTTAAAGTCTCCTATACTGTCACACCTTTTGTTTTTTTCCTTGTAGGTACATAAATAAAGAAAAAAAATTTAATTTTATGTATAATTTTTGATTGATTAAGAATTAAAATTGTAAAATAAAGATAAGTTTGTAGTTTTAAGGGGTTTTTGTGTGATAACACACTTCCAGTTAGGCTGCCAAGCTTTCGCACCATCATATTAATGTACAACAACAACTTGTGTGTGGATTATAGTAAAAATGCTGGTTGCAATTGTCAAAACAAGAAAACTTAAAATTGGACCGACTTGATCAAGTGACCTCGGTGGCGCAATGCGTATGCATATGGCTCGGAGGGACCTTGGTTCGAGTTCGAGTCCTACCTGGGCATGGAAAGTTTTTTTCAATTAAAATTGAACAAAGACCAGGCACCACTTAAAGGAGTCTGATGATCGGTGTGGCAGTCGCGAAATAGCTATAACTCCAGCCTATAAAAACTTGGTGGTAGCTCCCTCAAGTGTTGTTGTTCATTCAAACCTTCAACTAAAGACAAGTTTGTTTGTTTTTTAAATAAACTTATTTTATTTTATCAAAACAAAAATGCAACGCAAGTACAGATTCGCTAGTGTTTTTAAAAAAAAAAAAAAAATAGGATGGTTTTTCGAATAATTATTGTAAAGTTTTAGTTATAAGTAGGTACAATTTTATTTTAACTTCTTAGTCTAAATCTGTACTCTGTTTCGGATTTAAAATAAATACCTCAATCCTTGGCTTAACAACAACATATGTGCAGAGGATTATATCGATTTATACTTTATCGAATATTTTCAAAAAACAAATTGCCTAACAACTTGCGCAATGCGCATCCGTGTGCTCAGACAACTTAGCGCAACTCAGAAGTATAAAATATAGAAAGGTGGCATATTACCAACCTGGCACATTCGCCTGAAATACCCTATGTTAAGTTTGACTAACAAGTCGATCTTTTTTCCACGAAATAAATATATTCGCCTAAAACAGAGCAATGAAAAGAAGGTTTATAGCTGTGATCCAAATGTGATTCGTAGGTCATTTAGTTAATTTTGTTTAAATATTTAAATTGCCTTTAAATGATGTTACATAAATTCTTATCTATATAGTCGTTTTCCCATTGATACTTAACTTAACAACGATTGTGTCATGTATTCTACGAATTGCATACTTTTAGGCTGTTTTTAAAAGCTTCGAAAAAAATCAAACAAAAAACAAGCTCAATAGCAAATAAAAGAGAAAGAGAAGCAACTGGAGGTATGTAGCTAGTCCAAAGCAAAAGAAATGAAACCAGACTCCATTTTGTTTTATGACGTGTTTTTATTTTCACAAATGTCTTTGGTTTTTTTTCAGCCGTTTGATATAAAATATATCTTTTTTATAATTATTATTTATACCTACTTTAATTAGAACACAAAACTGAAAATTCTACCTACAATCTACAATCTACATACATACAGAATATTATGTACATATGTACATATTTCTCTAATAAATACACAAACAAAATTCGCAGATGTCAAAATATATTTTAAATGGCTTTAAGTAACCTCTAAACGCCGTGATTGTCGTTTAAGTTAAGAGGTCTTTAAGTAATGGTGCTTAAATGTGAAAATATATTATAGATACCGATTTCGCACTTAAGAGCTATTTACAGGTATTTTAAAGTTAAGATGGCTTTAAAATTTCTTTATAGATACGGCTGTTAGCATTTTTGCTCCCAAAAACTTAAGCAATGTCAACGAAGATCAAGAATCAGAATCATTTTATCCTATTATTACCCGCCGCAATTTAAAAACAATTATAATAAATCCACTCCTGAATTAAATGAACATAAAAGGATGCAGAAAAGGGAGTAGGTATTCAAACTAAGAAATAAATATTTTATTCTTTCAAACTAGGGAGAGTATAGGTAATGGGATTTTTTCGATAAAAATATATAAACACCTAAAGAAACCCATAATATTCAGTTTTGCTATTTGTTGCCCCCCCCCCCCCCACGTTCTTATTCTTCCATGTTGCACCATATAGTATGCAATCATATATGTATGTATGTATGTACATTATATAGGGATTCTCTATTTTAAACAAACACAAACATGGATACACACATCATATTATACTGTAAACGGAATATTATAGAACTAGGTACCTATATGTGCCAATGAATATCTAGTTATAGTTAGGAAGAATTTATAACTTTATACACTGCAGAAACCACAACATACTTTAAGGTGTTCTCTCTCTCTAGCCCTTCTCTATCCTACTATTTCTCTTCTTCACAACAAAGTGAAAAATGTTTGCAAGTGACTCGTGGACAAAAATAACTTGAATTTATTTGTGTGGTATTTTAAGTATAGAGAAGTATACACAGAAAAAAGAAGGAGAATTTCTCAGTTTGGGATACATATAGGTTATAAGGTACGCAGGAATATCAAAAATGTGAAACGTAATTATAACGAAAACTGCATAATTCATGTTGTTTATAGGAAATGTTGATATTTAAAGTTCAAAATACTTCAGCTTTTCTTGGAAACGAAAGCTCATTAATCTCTATCCTGGTACAATTTTGACCTTTACCAGAGTAATTCTCTCTTCAAAATAAATACTTTTGTTAAACTTTTATACAAAATTGAACGAAACAAAAAATTGTGATTTATACAATAAATAGTTATAACCAAGTAATGCTTAACATTGCATTTTTTACCACAACATTGATTTGCTATATTTTTTCACAAAAAATTCCATTCAATATGACAAACTACTCTAAAGTAGCATTTTTCAATATTCCTTTAATTGTTTTACAAGAATGTGATTATTCGTTACGGAAAAACAGGTCAATGGATCAATTTGAAATTTTTACAAGAATATTGGTGGCTAATTATTTTTAACCTGAAAAACCTCATACTTACATTAGTCTTGGGATTAATATTTGTAAAGCAGTGAAAGATATACAAAAAGTATATTAATAGTGGTTACTTTTGTCTTAAACTAAAGCTACGATTAAACGGTCAACGCAAATGGTCAACGCGTTGACTCTCTGACGTAAAAATGACGTCAAATTTTGTCCCAAAGTTGTCAAGGCGGGTGATCGTCAACGTGGATCACTGTCTATGCGTTGACATGACTTTTGGGGTCAATGTATTGACTATTTTGTGTGACCGTGTAATCGCCCTGTCAACGGAATTGGGACACATTGACAGAAAAATCGTCTGCGCGTTGACTGAATTTCAACGTTGGCACATCAGAATTTTTTTACTGGGTCAACGTAGCCTGCGTTTACCTCCATCTCAATTTCAAAAATTTCTGATTTTGTAGAGGTTTATTAATCCATTGAATTCGTAGATGTTCTTCAATGGAACTGGACAGTTTGTAGCTATGACAGATAGATAACAAGGTACATTTTGTGATACATCGAATATTTTGATCCAAATGTGACCCGAAAGAACTAAAATCTCATTTTCCAAGAGTACAAAGTAAAATTTATGATTTTTTAGAGGTTTTTTAATCCATCGACATCGTAGCAATTCTTAAAAAGAATTTAACAATTTATAGCTTGATAGATAGGTAACAAACTATATTTGGACGCATATTGAATATTTCAATCCAAATATCATTCAAAAGCTCTAAAATACCTTTTTCCGCGGAGCAAAAAATGTAATCTAAAAATTTTGATTTTTTTAGTGGTTTTTTTAATCCTTCAACTGAATTTTACAGTTTATAGCTTGACTTGATTGATTGAATATTTTAACGTGCGTCGTGTGATCGTCCACGCGAAAAATGGTTGATTTTTGCTCTTGTCAACTCGGCATCAACGCTCAAAGTTTTCGAATGTGGCCAAGTCGTTTGATCGTCATAGTTTAACATGTCAAAGCGATGACATCAATGTATAAAAAATGCGTTGACACAGACAACACGTCAATGCATTTTGGGACAACATTGACCGACTGCTGTCACTTGTATAAACGTCAACGTTTGATGCATTTACACGGTCTACGTTGACTATAAAATGATGATATTTTTGGTGACGTAAAGCAGTTAACGCAATGAACATTTACGTTGACCATCTAATCATAGCTTAAACAGTAAAGGCAAACAATTATAATTGTTGTAAATCTTTAACACGATCTTATATAGGAAATTAAATTTGAATTTTTTTTTTTTCAAAACTGCACTTAAATTTTCTGTGGCATTTTTTTTCGCCGACATATAGGAACCAAAGTCCAAAGTCTATTTTTTCATTCAAATTTAAAAGTATTTATACAAGATGACAATACCATTGTTCTAAGCCCTATTTGGGTTTCAGGTTAATTTATTTTTTTTTTTTTATCTCTGAAAAAAATATTTTTTGCTCTGTTCTTGTAAATTTGAATTATAAACTTGTGTCTTAGATTAGGAATTAGTATAGATATATTAAAGACTTTCTTTATTTCAAAAAAAAAAAAAATAATTTATGGAAATTAACCAAAGAGAATGAATAATATATAACAAAACCTTTGATGCTAGCTATAATAATAGAAGACTATCCTCGGGGCCAAAGGTTCCTGATGCAATCTTCTTTGAAATTTATTTTACTGTTGTAACTTATTATATATACCATTGACCGACTATTAACTAGTATCCTAGGGCATAAGATGAATATAAAAAAAGAGAGATGTAATTCGTCTTGAACAAAATTAAACCCATTAAATTTATCTTGCTATATATACTATAAGGTATATCTTATGAAACATCACCATTAAGTTCATAATATATGAATACAAAGACTATAAGTAGATACAAAAAAAACTCACCACTCCTCTTGAATTTTGTTTAAAAAGATAAATAAAATAAATTGGGGAAAATGTATTAATATTGTAAAAAAAACTTTCATTTAAGAATATTATTTTTTAGACCACTGCCGCCCCGAGGAATTAATTTAGATTTAAAGACCTAATACAAATTTTTCTTCCAAAATTTATCTAAAGATCTAAAGAAACTTTTCAATTTCACACAAAGTTTCAATGAAAAATTTTCCCAATTAAAATAAATAATTTCTAATGATGATGAAAAATATATAATCGAATTAGTCCAATGACAGCGTTAAAACAATTTATACATAATCGGCTTTGAACCGGAAGATATAAATTAAATGTGAAATTATATTGCAAAGTTTTGTATATCCATGGTGATAAATAGCCTTTTACTATCAGGAAGTCCCAGAAATATACATATACAAACTAAATAAACAAACTGAATAAATGAATAGCTATTTATCTTGTTTATATAGATGAGATTTTATTTTTTTTTATTAAACTATGTATACAGTAATGTTGTCTCGTGGTAGTGACGCACTAAGACACTTTAGCAGGACGCACAAGAAGTTGCCATGTTGTATAGATATAAAAGTATTTGGTCTTGTTTGTCAAAAAGATTAGCGATTAAGTGTTATTGATAGTTTTCGTTATTTTGTGTCATGTAAGACTAATTTCTGTTTTAAATTTAAAAACAAATAAAACATACAAAATAAAGTCATTGTCCCTAAGGTTTAGACTGGAAAGAAAATTATCCAAAAAAATGGTTATAAATGTGAGCTTTTTTAGAACCATACATTTTTAAACAAGGATGGGACATGCCACTTTACATTGAGAATACTGTCCAAGTCAAAGGCAAAGGGAAGAACAATTTCAGACAATCTCTAATGTAAATTGTAGCAAAAACTTATTTCCGCAATTCAAACCAGAAATTCATGAGAAAATTTTACATAAGGTTACAAATAAAGCACTGGACAAAAAGAATTACCAGTTGGCAGAGAATCATAGCATTTCTTTTCGGCTATGTATCTCATAATCTGTTCAACCGTTTTATTGAAATTTTGTACACACAAGAACTCTTACAAATTTTAAATAATATTGCATATAAATTTTTTGTAAAAACTCAAATTTTGGATTTCTAAAAATTGAAAATTCGATAGATCATCTTTTCTTATATTAATTTTTTAACTCCTTATACTAATAAATACTAAGAAGTGGCGTACCAATTTTTTTTCTTCAAAATGTTTTTAAAATTTAAAATATAGGTAATTAAACAAAATTATTTTTTTAAAAACCCCTGCAACGATTTTTTTAAATTTTGATCTCATAAATTAAGATTTGTTAAAGAATTCAGTTGGTGTACCTCGTTTTCGTATTTCAGAAATTATTAAGTCAATTTGTATTTCTAATTATAATTTATTTCTTTTTAAATAAAAAAATATTCAGACTTTAAAACCACAATGTGATTATTGATCACTTTTATATAACCTATATACATTGAAAATCGAAGAAGGGCCAAATGATGTCTCCCTCTGAATATCTAAATGCTTTTAATAATGATGACAAATGTACATACAAACGAAAAGTTAATCATTTCTTCAAATAAAGTCCTTTTGAAGCAAGCCAGCAAGCAAAGCGTATAGAATGTTGGAAGTATAAATGCAAGCTAAGAGTAATAAATAACTTGGTAGCATCATTTAAATTTATACGAGTGTCGTCTGGGTTCTGAAAATGGAAAATGGGCATAAATATAAGGCTTAATGTTTGAGATGTAATACGTACCTATATATATATATTTTTCATTTTGAAAATAGCTATATACGTATCACATAGAACAAAGTCTATATGCCTTTTAAACTATACCATTAAAATATGTATGTTAGTTGAGTCCATCCTCGAATATTATAGGTTTTTTGTTTTATTTAGCTGAAAGGGTCTTAATGAGCAAATAAAAAGAAGTATGACTGACAGCTATAGCTTACATAAGATTGATAATTTTTTTTGTATTTAGGTCTCAATAATTTTTTATATATGTAGGGTTCAGTTAGTTATTCAATATTTAAGGGGTTCAAAAGAAAAGATTCGACAGCCAAGGGTTATCTTAAGGTTTTTCTTATACAGGGTGTCCCGAAATCACCGCCTCAGAAGAAAACCATGAGTTCCTAAGGTCATTTCAAGTCGAAAAACTTAAGAAGTTATTTTCTCGTTTTCGCTTCGTTTTCAACTTATAACGGTTTTTATGATTTTTATACTTTTTTCCTTTGACTGGCTCTAACTTTGCCAAACTACAACCGATATCCGAAATTTTTTTTTATTTAAACAAGAACAGTTAGAAATTTGTATCTACCATATAACTTTTTTCTGTGTGGATAACGGTTTTCCCGCAAAATATTTGCAAGTACATTTTTTAAACATTTTTAGGTTGTTCTTTTGACTTCGATATGATTTTTTTCACAAAAACACGTTATTAAGTATAATTTTTTTTTCATTATTATGAAAACCCAATACGTGTTCTTAAAAATACTTAACATTATTTACCTAAAAATAGACATAAAATTATTAAAAAAATAAAAAACAAAAAATAAAGGAAAATTAAGAAAATATGAATATTTGAATAAAACACTTCTAAAGGTCTTACTCTTACTTTACTGTTTCTAATATTCAACACTAAACGCTCAGCGTAGTTTTTTATTCGTTTTAATTCGTTTTCATCAAATATCATACTTTTTTATTTTCCTTTATTTTTATTTTTTATTTTGTTAATAATTTTAAATGTATTTTTAAGTACAAAAATGTTAAGTATTTTTAAGAACACATATTGGGCTTTCATAATAATGAAAAAAAAATTATATTTAATAACGTGTTTTTGTGAAAAAAATCATATCGAAGTCAAAAAAACAACCTAAAAATGCTTAAAAAATGTGCTTGAAAATATTTTGCGGGAAAACTGTTATCCTCACAGAAAAAAGTTGTATGGAAAATACAAATTTTTAACTGTTCTTGTTTAAATTAAACAAAAATTTTGGAAATCGGTTGTAGTTTGGCAAAGTTAGAGCCAGTCAAAAGTAAAAAAAAATACAAATCATAAAAACCGTTATAAGTCGAAAACGAAGCGAAAACGAGAAAATTACTTCTTAAGTGTTTCGACTTGAAATGACCCCAGGAACTCATGGTTTTCTTCTGAGGCGGTGATTTCTGGACACCATGTATATGATACACAATAATTAATATTGTAAAGGGTGTTTTTTTAGACGTGTGGTTTTCAATCTGGCAATACTTTTTTCGGAGTTGGTCTTTTTGACAGCTGTCACTTGATTTATGCTCGGCCACTTGCCCGAAATCATTTTTAAAATATAATGATAAACCCTTATCTTTATAATAAAGCTATTAATTCTTAGCCATAACATTAAATTATATTCGTTTTATTTCTTCTTGAAAACCACATGTTTAAAAAACACCCTTTAGTTAAAGTCTCACCGACAACGTCGAGAAAAAAAAAATAAAAATAATTTTCCATCCCCTCATAGGTTTTGGGCTTTGGAGGTCACAGTAACAATGATGACAATATTCTTCAAAAATAAACCACACCTGATGTCTAGTCTATATACAGGGAAAATTACTCTACACGGGAAATTTGAGGTTAAAAATTCCCTCATCCGAAAAAAAAAACTTTCCAAAATTTTTCGATCTTGCTTAAAGTTAGAAGAAGAGTTCTAACCATATGTATCAACTTTTTGATTCAAAATAGTTCTAAAAGGCCTTTAGTCCACACAAATGTTCGTTCCATGAAGGCAATTGAAATCTATCTACCTAGTACCTATTTATATAGAATCTATGAATTTCAAAAAGTCAAATGAAAGTCTTCCCCCTAGCTGGCTTATTTATTTTTCTCATTCTCGTCCAATATCAAATTACCTACATTTTTTTCAAAAATCAATTCCACGCATAATTAAAAATTTATTTAAGGATCCTTTATAAGTAATTAACTCTAATGAAATAAAATTATTTTCTATTTGATTATTTTCATTAAAATTGCAAAAAAAAAAAAATACGGCAATCAAACACTATAATATAGGTACGAGTATTATACGTTCCTTGAAGCTTGGTGAAGACCTTTTGCTGTCCCGTTTTTATTATGTGCTTCAACACCCATCACAAGTCACAACACAAGTTTTCTTTTAAACTAATTTTTGTTTTAAAGAAAAAACTCAAAGTAACGTAAACAGTCAACATAAGTTTTTTTTTTATTATTATTAAACATCAAAGCGCTATAAAGGTGCACTTTAAAGTTTTCTCAAAAATTTCTCCCCAACTGTTAGTGAATATTTATTTTCTTTCAATGTTATGTCATCAGTGCATATATAAATGTGTGTTCTTATAAGGCGCCCTGTTTTTGTATAAGAAGTCCTTTAAATAGAATCTGTGAATTAAAATTGTTCTTAAGGGCAAAACGGTAAAAAAAAAATAATAAAAAAAAAATAAAACAACAGTTTAAGAAAAAAAAAAAAAAAAACTTTTCTTACTTGTCAACTTGAGAAATGAGGACAAGCAGGAAGTTTAAGGAGATATTGTTGTGATTTTTTTTTAGTGAACAAAAACAAAATAAGCTAGAAATGGTAAACAAGGGCAGATATGCCATTCATGTCATTTTGGTGTATATATATCTACTCTGAAGCCACTGGCATGTTAGCCATGTAGATAAACTATAAAGTGTCTTTTCCAACGCTATTGGTGTTTTTTTTGTTTTTCATTTAAATGATAACATTTCATTTCCAAGGCCAAGATACACAGGTAGGTAGGTTAGGTATACCCGATTAGATTAACACAAAAAGGACGATTTTCTGAATAAATGCGTGGAGACAAAAAAAAAACAAAAATTGAAAAGACAAAAAATCCAACAACAAAAAACAAAAAATAAAATAGGTATAACGATTTTTTTCAGATACCAAAATAATTATAATTTAGTTGAAAAAAAAGAATAAATGAGGAGACAAGTTAGAAATGTATATCTAATTAAATTTTTCAAGCACATTTAAGAAAATGCTATCAGAAATGATGATGCGATGGCTGCTCGAGGTTGTTCATTCATTTTTTTTTTTATTATATGATGGGGAGAAAATTTTGCTTTTATATTTTTTTTGTCTATTTTATGAAGTGCGAAATGGAAATATAATTTAAATTTTTGATGGATGGTGACTCTTAAAGGTATCGAGATCAAAATTGTATTCTATATGTATACCTAATGAAGTTAAATGAATATTTTTTGTTTTTTTTTTCGAGAAGACATTTTCATTTTATAGGTAGGTTGATACTTATTAAATATAAAAAAAAAAGAAAAAAAAAAAAAACAAATTACCTACACCTTTTAAATTGAGAGTGATGTGAATTTTAATTTTTGTTTTTTAGAATATCATAGCTACCCACTTTAATTTATAAAGTGCCACTCAAAAAATTTTAAAATTTAGATTCAGGGCGAATACAAATTATAACGATACCTTCTCCTATTTTGTATATACCTTCTCCTATTTTTTTTTGTGAAATTATTACAAAACGATAAATGAATGGAATTCTACTTTCTTCTGAACAAATTTTTTAAACAAATAGGTACACCTACTTTAATTTTCTTTAATCTCATCAAGTTTTGTAAAAATTTGCTGATCTGGCTATGTACATTTTTTAGAAAGCACGGTTAATATGAAGTAGAATTAGTAGGAAAAGAATTTATTCACATGTAACAATTTCAAGTTAAAAGTGAAAGAAACTTGGCGTTTTGACAGTTCTAGCACTGCCTGTCCACAGAAATATTATATAATTTAGATTTTTAATAAAACATGGCATTTTATGCATTCGTAAAAAATAGAATTCAAGATTTTGGTCAAACTTGAAATTACGATAGCGAAGTCGAAAAAAGTAGGTTTCGCAGTTCTGTCTGTCTGTCCTGTCTTTTCGACAGCAGCTTTTAAACGGGATGATCGATTTTCTTTAAACTTTTGTGTTTAGCGTTTTTTGGGAACTCCCCCGACACGTTTTTTATTTTGTTTAAAACCAAAAATAACAGTCATTTCTCAAAAACGGGCACAAATTTTGAGAACTTAATTATTCGAATACGATCTGGTCGATTTTTATCACATTTAGCACCCAGCTTTCTTTTAACATTATACCTATAGAAGATTTGAAATAGAAAATATTTTTATAACCAATGATAACAAGTCAACGAAATAAGCCCGAAGATCGATGATTGATACCCGAAACGCGAAGCTTGAAAAATTAAAATTTATGTGGCGACAGTATTAAATAATAACAAATAAATTATAAAAATTTAAATTAAATGCTGAATTTTTTTTTAATTTTGTATATTTTTACATTAAAAATCGATCAATAATAACGGTAGGTACCTCCTATTTACAAACCGGTGAGGAAAATCACATTTTTCTCAAAAATGACTCCAACGATTTTTATTAAGTTATCATCTACCATATTTTTGGAAAATATATTTAATATATTTTATCTATCTATTAAAAATATTATATCTCGTATGAACCATTTTTTGGTTTTCGACTATCTCATTATCTGATGAACCAATTTAAATGAAATTTTTTACACAAGAGCTCCTAATAACTTTGAATAATATTGAATAACAAAATTTTCAAAAAATAAATTTTCGATTAAAAAAAAATACAAAATTATTTTTTGAAATCGGGGTTATTTTCTTCATTTAAAAAAACTATGTTTTCTGAAGGTTAATAGTCACTACTAAATACAAACAAAAATGGAATTATATTTTGGAAAATATGAAATCCTAAAGCCCTCCGAAAGTTTAAGTTTTATATTACAATAACAAATATTTATACACTTAATTATTTTTAAAATGAAATACTTAAAAATTTATTATGTTCGTTTTCACTCCGATTCACCATATAAAAAGTTAAATTTTTGGAAATATATCCATCCATTAAATGGTCCTTGAAGATCATTCTTTTAATATTATCTTCCAAATGCAAAATAGTTTTTAAAATCGGGTCAAATTTTTTTGTGTTTTCCCCAATTTACCCTATACTTATGTATGCACCTACAGTACATATAAATATGTAGCTAAATTTTTAAAAATATCTAGCACTTAAATAATGTAAATCCTCCAATAAATACTATCCAAACCAAAAGGGTATTTTTCTTTCCTTTTCACTCTATATAAATACATAACTTAATTTTAAATCCATTGTTTTTCCTCAGTCAAAATTATAACAAAACTGAGAAATTTAGCTGAAGAATCTAGTTCATGTAACTTAGAATTATAAATCGGATGCTATTTTATTGTTTTTCCCTATTTCACCCTATATATAGCTAAATAAAATAAATAAATTAAAAATATTACAGTAAATTCTGTACACTTTCAAAAATAGTGTTTAAAATCTGAAGTTATTTTATTGTTAAAATCCCATTTCACTCTAAAAATGGCTAAATTTTGAAAAATATTTTAAGCAAAAAGTATATCCTTTGAGTAAAACCTTTTAAACACAAAAGAACTATAATTAAGAAATATGAAAGCAAAATTCTGAGGAAGAGCTTAAAAAATTTGTTTTCCTCAGCATTTGACAAAAAAACTGAAGAATCCTGTCCTTTGAGATTTTACAGATCTGAATATAGCGTGTGTTGCTTTAACGTCCAACAGATGGCACTGTTTTTAAAAAAGGAGATATATTAAAACTCTAGTGTATTCGAATGCAACGTATAGTTTTAAAATGAAGAATTTTAATTTTCGGAGATTTTAGATTTACATCTTTATTTATTGAAAAGAGTTTTACTTGTTTTTTTTGTGTGTGTGTAAAAATAAAATTGCAATTAACTCTAAAATTAAGATAATGAAGAAGTTCGCAAAAGTTTTGTTCATCATAAAGTCGGTTGGAGATGCACAGGTGTGCGCCCAACTAGAGAATGATACTTCTTGCTAAATTATAATTTGCATTAAAATACTTTTATTTTATTTCATTTATTTTATTCAATTTTTCAAATATTGCTGAAGAGAAAACACAAACATTTTGCATGAATAATTACTTTGAATGCCAAAATATTTATTTATTTTATGATATTTTTTGGTATGAAATATTGATTTTATAGTTGATTTCTTAATTAAAAAAAAATTAAACCATCACAAATTTGACCAGTAAAAAAAAAATCAAAAATTTGTCAATTTTTGAAAATGTTTGAAAATTCAAGCCGTTTTAATTTTTCCAGAAACCCAATAAATTTATATCTTGAAGAATAACAGTGAATGAAAAAATAAATAATAATTTAAAAACAAAAAAAATCAATTTAATAATTAATAAAACAAAATACTTAAAGTGAAATTAAAACAAACGAAAAATCTCATAAAGTGATTTTTTTTAAAATAATATCAGTGTGAGCAAAGTGCAATTTTCTACTCTCGTATAAGATAATCGGAATTAAAATTGAAAAAAGTAAAAAGAAAAAAATAAATTCATAAGAATAAAAGCTAACAGGAAAAATAAAAAACTAATTTAACTTAAAAAAAAAAAAAAAAACTTACGTAAAGCATCCTTCATCCTTTATATGTATAATACTCGTCTGTCGTTTTAGATAGTGCAGCTGCATTCTCATTACATTCATTAATCCGAATGTCCTTCATAGCAGATTCACCCCCATTCGGGGTGAATGAATCGGATAGCTTTATTATAAAGTTAGCAAAATCAAATGTTCAGTGAAATATAGAATTGCAGCGGCAAAATCTTAATATTAAAGAAAAAAAAATAATAATAAAAAAAAAATAAAAATTTATATTTATGAAAAAAACTCAACTAACTATGGATTCTCTTGAGAGGCTTATGCGTGCTGCGCCTCTTCCTCGAGCTTTGCCCGGTACCAAGGGTCAACAACGTGCCTTGGTACATGCTTCTCTGGCGGCCGCAACTGTCGGACGAAAAGGACGTCACTTGACGGGGACCTTTTGTCTGACCGGGGACACAATGGAAGGCATTATACAATGTTTGGTGTTCCTTAAAGCTTTTTCGGTAAGTCTAAACGAATTGGTACCTATTTGGAAGTCCTTTTCTTTTCATTTTTTCTTTTAGAAACAAGCTTATTTAGCATACCTACATAAATTATAATAAAATCTACGACCTATTACGTATTCTTTACTTGCGTTCGCTTTAAAATACAATATAATCAGGGAGAAAGGATCGACTAAGAAGAAAAATTCACCATGTCGTTGAACTAACTGTCCTGAGCCTGAGACTGAGAGTATCGAGGAGTAAAAAAGGATTTATTTAAAAATATTCCCCATATTTTTTCTGTTTTTTTTTTGAATTTTTTTTTTTGTAGCTTAGCATGTTGACCTAAAAATCATGTAAAATCATCAACAGAAGGCAGAAGGGGCTCGAATAGCTACCAAAGAAAAATGAGGAATTGGGATGAGTTTTAGTTAGATTCAGTGAACCATGGCGAATTGCTTCATCCCTTTTGCTGTCACAGTTTGGGCCCTTTATCGTATAACAGATACCAGAGTGTGTTGTATATATAAATATACATACATCCCTGTATTGTAGACAGTTCTATAGAACTTAAGAGATGAATTGTGATTTCATTCTTTATAGGTATATATGTATATATTTTTTGATTTGGTATTCCTCCCACTTTCAAAGAATAAGGTTTACTTACATTCATTTTTGAAAAAAAAAAAAAAAAAAAATGGAAAAATACTTGAGAGGAGGGTTTAATGTAATGGAATACGAGATATTTGTATCTTTTTTGTTAATGATGGTTGAAAGGGATATTGCTTGTATCATTTTGAACAACAACAACAACAAAATAAATAAGCTGGAGAAATTATTGATGTGTTCACATTTAAAAGTGAAAAGGGATGATGCTAGACCTATATTAAGTTTGAAAATCGTAAACACATTTTTTGTTGTTGTTTGTTGTTGTTGTTTTTATTCTTTTTCAGCATATTCCATACGTTACCCACAGCTGAGAAGTTAATGGAGTAAAAGAAAGCGCAATTTTTAACGTTAGATGCGATTTAATTTTTTCATTAGAAAATTTGTCTTTACACATCAACAGTTAAAGCGTTGGAGTAGCTATATACCTTTAAAAAAAAACACATACACACACAAGAAAAATGACGTAAAATCAAGATAAATAAATTTAAATCAATAGTTTTTAGTTAGGTTTTTGTTGTAAAAATGTTTCGAGTTACATATATTTTAATTTTTATTTCTTATAACATCACGTAAAAAAAAAGAATTTCATGTAAAAGTAACATTTAATCTTTCAAGATCGTATGGTATTTTTCTTGACTAATTTTTTATTTTTTTAAAATTTAATCATATTGATGTTAAAATTATATACGATTCATATGGAATTGAATTATCCCTCTAGTTAAAACAACATGACAGTTTCTGTTAAAGCCTAGTATGCTGATTTGAAACGAAAAATCCCATAAAAAAATGATACAACGAAATCATAAACGAAAAATTTCGGAAGGATTGGATTGGAGAAGTCTCCACTCCTTTTTCGCACTGAATTAATTATACAGACTATTTATTGTGTTAAAAAAATGACATTTTAGTTTTATTACTGTTTTTTTTTATTCTCTTAAATCATGGAATTTCTGTGATTGTTTGCGTTTATGTTTTGTTTTTGAAATTGGTGAAACTCTCCACGGATATTTGTCCGTTCTTTTTTCGCAAACATTTCATTGTCTTGCTTGGAGATCCCAGAAAAAGTTCTTTTCGCATCAGCATTGTACTATGCTTAAATCAATTAATTGGCATATTAAAATAACACAATAATTCTTATAAGATAATATTTTAAATACTTTAAATAATCTAGAAACATACTTGTTTAGCAATTTCTGGAGAGATAACATTCAGGCGCGGTTCAATTTCGCGTCAAACTTTTGAACAATTTAGGCCCTAAGTTACAAATAACGCACATGTGCATTTTGGTCCGGCATAAAAATTTCGGATTTTATTATCTGTGGTCTCCAAATCCAATAGCGACAACGCGGCTACGGAAAAAAATAATGTCACCAATTGACAATGTCACCAAAAACAAAACAAAAAAAACACAGAAACCTATGCTGTAATCAAAGAAAAAAACAAATAAAACTCGACTTTCATTTTTCCACACACAATTAATATGGTTCATGAAAATAATTCAGTGCGAAAAAGAGTGGAGACTTCTACAAATAATTTGCTGTAATTACCAATTTCTCTAGTTGAAGAGCGTAATGCATAACAAAAATGAGAACGAAATTTTTCGTTGTTATAATTTTTTGTATGGAAATTTTCTTCGCTTCAGTTTCGTATTATGCTTAAATTCTAAAATTTTCACACGCCATGTCGACATTTTACAGTAACACATATACATAAGTACCAAATTTATAAAGCAAGGTCAGAATGTTGTGCAATTTTTCCAAGGGATTACCTACAACCAATTTTTGTGCTAAAGTTTTGATATTTTTTTTTTTGAAAAATTTGATTAATTCTGACAAAATTTTGACAATTTTGACATTAAATAAATTTTGTGTGAACGAATTCGCAAACTAAACTAAAACGCTTTAATATGTTGTTATTTTTTTCTGGCAGCTTTATTTAAATCTGAAGTCAGACGAAAATTTTGACAGCGTTGAAAGTACATAATATGATGTTAGGATTTATGTAAATAGGCATGTTCAGGAAAATGAGATCTCGGAGATCTCAGCAATTTCATTTAAATGAACAGTATTCCTCAGCAAAATTTCTCAGCTCTGCCATCGAAATTCTGAGAAAAAAAAAATCTTGGATTTGCTTGCTCACTTCTTGAGTGAGCAAAATCTCTGAGATCTAATTTTTTTTAACGCGCCAATTAATAAATTGTTCTTTTATAACAGTCAACAATTTTAATCTGACGTTTTTTCGTAGATAAACAGTCAAAATTGTAAAATTTTGTATCATAAATTTTAAAATTTTCCCAAAATTTGGAACATACATATAGTTCAAAACCAATATATATATGGTTCTACAAAAGCCCGCTCTATATTGTTATTTTTTTAACGGAACTAGCTGAAAATTATTTTGACTCGTTAAATAATAAAAAAGTAGATTTGTTTTTATAGATTTTTGTAAAGACTAAAGCGTTCGACAAACTTTCGCAACGCATTTTTCTATTTAAATTAAGGAAACTGGGATTTAGTAAACAGTTTGTATAATGCAACTTCAATCATATTTATTCGATAGTTTTTACTTGCAACTAGAGGTGTGCCAATCGTTCATTTTAAAAGATCAAATCAATCAATGATTTATTGGTTCAAAGATTCGATCTTTTCAATCAATCCTTATTCCAATCATTTTGTTCAAAGTGACGTAACTGGTCAATTTAGACTGAAAAAAGTTACAGTCGTAGATTTTTACTCCGTACCTATGTATATTCAAGAAAAAAATATTTTCTTTTAAAGTTTGTTTTAAACTTATTAAAAATTTAACTCAATTTTATACCTACATATGTACATATAAAGCGCAATCTATCTGAATAATAGTCCTCAAATGTACAGTCACACCCTCAAAACTTTCGGCAAAAGTTTTTTTTGTCTAATTGTACCCACAATTACCTTAAATTGATTTTTTTTTATCGATATATAACGCACTTTTTTATGCACAAAGTCGAATCGTTCACTTCGTCAATCAGATTGACTCGGTCTTTGTGATTGTGACCGTGCCATGCTTGAATGGATCCCAATTCAATCCTATCGTTCAAATGAACGATACATGTTTCGTTCTTTCAGGTCATTCTCAATCAATTGATATATACAAGACAGGCACTGAACATTTCCCATGGTCATAGAAGGCACAGAGAGCAAACACAAAATATTAAATAATAAAAGAGAAAGAAACAGATGCATGCATCATTGTGTAGGACATGAGAATTGAACTGAGAACAAATTGTGTGTTGCTGTAGTGGTGAGTTTTTGTTTTATTCATTGTGTTTGCTTTTATGTGAGATATTGCAGACGCCTTTTTTGAGAGCCACTGCTGGACTCCTCACTCATTTGGAATGTTTGGATAAGTGCTGTGCCTCTCTTTGGATCGAGCTTGGCTGCTTGTTGTAAACGATCTATGTTTGAAGTAAAAATCGCCTTGAATTCGTTGTATGCGGCCTTGACCACATCGTAATATGCCTTCTCGAAATATGGATGATTGGCTTGTTGTGGATGTAGTTTCTGGATGTCACTGTCTGTGATATCAAAGGTGTTCCAGTATGCCTCTAGTCTTCGGAGGCGTTCTTGATAATAGTCGAGTGTTTTTCGACTTGCTGAATCTTTTTTGTAATTGTCGATGAGACGCTGGATGTCATCTCCGGTTGTTTGCTGGAGAGATGCAAGTTGATCCATAGTAATTAACAGCAGAAACTCTTATTGAACACAAGATCAATCACGTCGGGGTCACCAAAAAATGTACGAATACTCGTATTGTCAGTCAGAGTGATGCACCCTGATGACGAGAGATAGTTCTGGTGCTTGTACCAGAATATCTCCAAGTATTGTTCTTTTTTGACCTTGTGTTGATCTATGAGTCTGCTTGAGGTTTCGTTTGAGTTAGATTCGTCCCCTTACCACTGGTGGGGGGAAGTCGTAATAAAAACAATACACTCTTTTTGACGTTGAGAATTCAAGTGTCTTTTATTTTGAATTTAACTTTCTTATATACTAACAATTTTATCAACAAAAAAAAAATGTGTAAACAATAAATCCTAAAAGTAAATTCAGCAGTACAAAAAAAATGAAGTATACAAATTAATAACTGTGTCATTTAACCCAGCGCAATATGATTGTGTAATAAAGTACAATGTGCATAATATGCAATTAATTGTAAAAGGTGAATGAAATGCATAATATGCAATTGATTGTAAAAGGTGAATGAAATTAAAGTGCAGTGTCAGTTAGATGAGTTTAGTGTGCTACTTATCGCTAAAGGTGTTTTGTGTTCTGGTTGCGCTAGGTCAGTTAGGTGTTTTTTTGTGTAAATGTAAACAATGTGTCTTTCTTTCTTTGTGTGATTTGATGGAGATTGAAACTGAAACGATTGATATTGGGATTGATTGTTTCGGTTTACTGTGCTTGCAATCAATCGTTCTATTTGGTGAACGGGTCATGAAGACCGAATCAATCACTATTGACACAGCTCTACTTGCAACTTTTCAACGGTTGCGCATTGAATAAGTTTAAGGTAAACTCTGGACTACCACAAGGTGGCCATTTAAGCCCTATCCTTTTTATTTTATTTATTAATGACAATTACTGTTTGTGTTGAAGTATCCAAACTACTTTATTTATGCGGACGATGTAAAAATCTTCAAAACTATTTCAAATTCCCGTGACTTTGAAAAGTTATAGTGTCACTTTCATTCATTTTTTGACTTGTGTGTTCGTAATTATTTTATTCTTAACATCGATTGGTAAATATAAAACTATTAGTACTGAGTACTAAGAAGGTTACTGAGAAATTGAATTCCTTTGAGCTCTCTCCTTTCAACAACAGACTAAAACTTATTAATGTGCCCAGTCTTGAGAGCAGATGTTCGTATTTATCTTTTGTATTAATTTTTAAACTTATATAAACAGGCATAAAGACTCCTTGCACCTTTTGTCACAAATTAACTATAATATTTCTTAAAGAAGCTTCAGGAATTTGCCTGTTTAAAACTTATTCTAAACTATCGTACGATTTTTTTCCTTTCAATAAAATGTTTAATTTTTTGTCAACTATGGATCCAATAATTTTTTTTAACCAGACTGTACGTTTTCTTTTTTTCAATTATAAATACATATAAATAAGCTGGGGGTGGCCCCGGCGCAGTGGAAGTTGTGCTTGACTGCTAAATTGGATGAGTGGGTTCGATCCCCAGTCTAAGCAGAATTCTTTTCTATATTCCCTCAACTGAACGACACCCCTGGGATTAAATGAGATAATCAAAACCTAATTTCTCAATCTACTGTGTCAACAAAAATCTATACTATCCTTCTATTCCTTCTAACATTGCCTAATTTATAAGACCCTAGGTCTTACCAGCATTATATATGTTTGTGTTGTTTTTTTTTTTTTAGCCAGCAATTAGCTTTGTAAATAAATAAATTAGTAAATCTGATTTTTTTAAGTTCGTTTTAAGAGTCCCTCACGGTTCCATATTAGGTCCAATTTTGTTCATTAAAATGACCTTAACATTGTTTGCCAATGATTTTCATTTGTTTTATTTTTGTTAAATAAATAAAATAAAATGAATTTGGATTTAAACAGAAATAAAACTCAATCAAATACTATTATACTATTAATATACTTTTTTTATCTTTAATTCAATACTAATGATTATTTTTCTTTTTTACAGGTAAGTTACCAGAAAACTTGATGATTTTTAATAAATCAATTATTCTGTAAGTACATACATATGTATATATATCTAAACATTTCTTTCCAAACTAAATTAAAATTGAAATATTAAAAAATAAAAAATGGATCGTATTGGTTAGTTCAGTGCTTTAAAAACAATTTCAATACAGTACCTACATTTCTGAACAAATCATTCAAATTTCAGAAATACGTTTTTGTTAATTTTATAACCAATTAAGAATAAAATTTTTAGTTTCGAATTTAGTTTGTGAGCTTTCCCAATTTAGGTAAAATGAATGGCTTATATGTGAAAACCTTTTCACTTGAATTTACTGAATTCCATCTAAAAACCACTTTACATATATTAGTATAAACAATACTTTTACACATTCTATCACATCGTATATACATTTAAAATTACATATGTAGGTATATAGTTGTATGATGTATAAAACTAAACCAACATATAGAATTGCATTCGATGCCAAAATCGAAAACCAAACCCAACCAACTAAATAAAAATAAAAATAAAATATTTCAATATCCAAAGTGAGTGCAGCATAAATGATTTTAATTGAATTTGTTTCAATCCACGAAAACCGAACTCAAACTCATTTCGTGGTTTTATAGATAAATTTATATGTAAATGTTTTTTTATTTAGCTTGTATAATGTATATATATGTATAGGCCAAAGGATTTTATGGCCTATAGATGATTTATTATAGCAATTTAGTTGTAGTAGTAAGTTTTATTGCTTTATTCAATATTTGTGTAAATATATAATCGGGTTCATCTGAAATATTTTTAGAAATAAATTCATGGAATTGGGGCAAATTTAAGCTCACTTTACAAGGTAATTTGAATAAATAATAAAAAACCAACAAAAAAAGGCAAAGGGAAAAGAGATTTTTTGAAAAAAAAAAACGTCGGTAAAACTATAGCTATATAATTTCTCTTTTTGTATCCCTAAGTATTACTATAAGGACTTTAGGTACACTGCCCTGGAGGAAGGTCATGATTCGACAAAAAAAGTAAAGCGTTGATTAATCAGTAAAGGTACATTTAGCAAACAATTTATTAAAAATGTGATTTGATTTTTTTGGCATTTGAGAATTAAAAATGAAAACATATTCAAAAAAAAATTATAACTAATTTAAAAAAAAAAAAACATTTTTGACAAAATTCAAAATTCTTATTGAGTGGGTTGCATTTAGTATAAATGTTAATAAATATAGCAACTAAAGAAATAATAATGAAAGGATTTTAAATAATTTTTACAATTACATAATACTTTTTATATTTATATTGCCAGACAAGTGCTTTTCAGTTTCTTTGTCTTTTTCTCTCGATTGACATTTTAATATGATTTAATGATCGAAAAACTAATAAAAAAAAAAGGTAGTACCATACGGGTTTTATCCTTAAAATCCAACATGATTATTATAAGAACTTTCAGCGTTTGTAAAGTTTACAGATGGTGGTGTGGGGTGGCGTATGTGGAACATTTTGGTGATATATATTTCTACTATTTCACATATGTTCCAATCGGTCATCCATCTTTTTTCACAAATTCAACAATTTCCAGAATTTTAAATTGTAAAATAATTTTTTGCCAATCATGCTGACGGCAACGCCTCCTTCATTTGTATCATTATTTTGTAGTTTCATTGAAAAATTATCAATAAATGAAATTACTTACTTAGGTACTTACTTATTACTTCTCCAAGCTAGCTTTTCCCAGCTTTAATTGGTGTCACTCATCCGGTTGATGGGTTAACAAAAACGTGGAACTCGTTTAAGTTAAATGACAAACATGCTTAATATACAACCTGCAAACTCACCAGGTTAAGATACAATATGAGTAAACTCGATTAAAACAAATTATTTAAATCTACTCACTAATTCGGTTAGTTTGTTCGGTTTCATTAATCAATGAAGTTAGTTAATGAAATATACTAAATCGCTCATAGTAAACAATCCACTCAAATATATGTGATATAAAATAAATACAGTCGACTCTCCCTAAGTCGAATTTTCACGGGATACCAAGATTTGTTCGAGTTGGAGAGAGTTTTGAAAAATTCTAGTTAAAGGGAGAAACTATTTTTTGTTTTAAAAGGTTTATTTAATAAAAAAGGTTGATATGTGTATGTAATGAAACCAACAACTCAAAATAAAAGGATAACAATGTTTTTGTTTTTTTTTGCGTTGCAACTTTTTAAAAACTGTATCTTTTTATGGAAGTACCAGGGATATGAATAGGAAGAAACGCGAAGAGCTGACGCTGTTGGCACACGCGATGCTATACATACAGCCTAAAAGCATAAGCCTGATGATGGATTATTAAATCCGAAACGCGTCGCTTTTATAAAAATAAATGTTGGGAAAATTCTAAATATGTATATGTATTTTGAAAATAAAAAAAACAAAGTTTTTCAGTATTTTTTTTCAGAATTTCCATTTTTTTTATTTTCATTTTTACAATTATTTCATTATTCTTACACATAGATTTTAAGTTTATTGAAGTGTGTATCAGTATACCAATTGATGGTTCGTAGTGATATACCCAAATAAAAATTCCGAAGGGATAATGTTTATTTTATATTGTTTTGATTTTTGTAATGATAAAATATGGCGAAAAAATTCGAGTTACAGAGAAATTTGGCTTAGAAAGAGCACGAGTTAAGGAGAGTTGACTGTATAATTATTTGATTTAAGCAGACTAAACTCGTTTAACATAAACGATATTCAAAATCGCAAATTCTGACCAAGTTTCTTTATTGTTTATTATCTTTTAGTTTTTATTTTAAACAATTTATTTTAATCGAGTTGACTTCGTTAGAAATAACATATAGAACTCTGTAATTTTTACCTTTGACTACGTAATATTTAACACTTTTTTTTAACTCAATGAAAAACGCTCTTGGTTATTAATTAATTACATATTTTTCTGCTGCGTGTGCATGTGGTTTTATGTAAGTTCTTTTCTTTATTGCTTATACCTATTTGAAAATGTTATTTTTAAACCTCAATCATTTGAGTGAAAAAAATCATAATTTCTTAAATTTACCCTCTTAACACTTCATATACGCATATCTATGTATCTTCTAAAGAAATTCTCTAACGAGTTACAAATCTGTAGAAAAGATTATCAAGTGAAAAAACCGCATGTCATCAATCATATATATACCTACATATGAATCATAAAAAGGTTACTCAGCAGATAGTCCCAATAATGAGCCAAAAGAAATAAAAAAAAAAAAACTGCCAAAGGCAACAGAATCCAATCTGAGAATTTCATTTTATCATCATGACTCTTTCTTATATATACTGATGTCCTATATATGTAAGTGATCCCAATTTTGTTTTTTAGAAGAAAGAAAAAAAAAATCGGAGGAAATTACATTTCAAGCCGTAAGGTTTTGCTTTGCTTTCACAAAGAAAGTGATTTTGCTTCTTTTTTTTTTCTCTTCTCCTGCCAGCCACAGATACCTCCGTACTGAGTACCGACTGTTTTTATATTGCTCATCTTTTTTTTTTTTTTTTGTCTATTTATCCTTTTTTGCATCTCTAAGTTCTAAGAAAGAGGAGACAGTGATGACGAGTAGAGAAGAACCGACAAAAAAGGGCAAAGCAATCAATTCAACAAGCGAGCTGTGACACTTTGAGCTCAAAAAAAACACCAACCGCAACCAAATGCTGTGACATCGCTCCAATCTTATGGCACAAATATGTATATCAGTATATACAGTGTATCGCTAACATTTTTTAATCGTTATCCTTGTGAAAGTCCTTATTTCCTGCCTTTTTTTTTTGTTCCTTTCAGTGCTGCAAGGCATTAAGTGATTTTTGTGTATTTCTTCGTCTCTTGTTATTTCTTATTCTCATTTTCACAGCTATTGTAATGCAATCTGTGATATAAAACATCGAAAAGATGATATACAAGCCACGAGTGACGAGTTCTAAAATACTACGTATATGTGTTTATCCTTCTTTTCATTGACTTGACATTATACCTGCGAGGCTGTTCACATATGTCAACACAGTCTGGCAATGGTGGCGGTAATCTAGTTTGAGAATCTTCTTCTTTTTGTCACATCTAGTCAATGTAGAGATTTGCTGTCACCTCCTCAAGTATACGAAGGATCTGGCGGAGGTGAGTAAAATTTGTGTGCAGATGACATATGAAGTTTTACCACATTCAGCAGACAAGAGAGACTTCTTTTCCTTTTTTTTTTAAATTTTGAAGCAAGATGACAAAAGTTAGTCTTCTGTTGTTCGAAAGTTGAAAGTTTTAATATTGTGTCAGTTTTTGATGGCTCCGTTTAAAGTTTATAAAGTCTGTTGAAGTTGAATATTTAATGGATATACCTCTATATACAACCTTGATGGTATTTACCTATAAGGAGTATAAAAAGTGAGTGTAAAATGTATAAGAAGAAGAAGAAGTCCATCATCAATAATTCACAAAGTTTTTCAATGTTATATGATGTTTGCAAGTTGAAAAGTGTCAAAATAGTTTTTGCTGAACAAATTGAAGTCAAATTACTATTCACGTTCGGATTTAAAGTAAAATGCGACCTTATTTGTTGATCTCATTTGGTGTACTTATTCGATGTAATGTAACTACGCTATATACTTTATATGGTGGATTATGTGTGGAAAAGTTTTACTTAGGTTTTTTTTTTCTTAAAATGCGTTATGAGGATGACATATGCACCATGGAGGCTTTGAATCAATTTTAGAAAGAAGTGAAATAAAAAAAAAAAAAAAAACATTAAACTTTTCAGGAAATACCTAGATACTCTCACTGCAGTAAACCCGAGAGAATTAAGTCGAATTAAGTGTTCTGCGTTGACGATAACATACCTTGACAAATTAGGAACAAAATTTGACGCGATACACTTTGACCGCATTTGCATTGACCGTCTAATCGTAGGTTAAGGCTCGTATGAATTAGAAATCAGGTATAGGTTCTCAATCATGATGCCTACCTATATGTACATTATTTCGAAATATTTAAATGATATTTGTATATAATTTGGTACTATTTTTCGTTGATTTAAACCAACATAATTATTATAACCAAATATAATTTTTTTTTTATTTTGACTCTATAAAACTATAAGGTATACTAAACCAGAAATCAATGAGTGGTTTTAATTCAGTGGTTAAATAGCAAAATATATACAAAACAAATTAACAAAATTAAATAATTTATTTTCAATTTACAAAATGAAAATAGCTATACATATAATTTATGCGCCACATATTTGATGGCAAATAACGAAAAATTCAATAATAAATCATTTTGACAAAATCAATTGTGTTTGCTAATTAAACCTAATTTATTGACTAAAATTCTATCAAGCTATGTGTTTATTATCAACAAACTCATATCTGATTTACCTGATGTTGAAAATTATATTTTATTTTTTTATTGATTTTCATTCACTCAAAGCCTCATAGCGCATAAATAATTATTAGAATGATAGGTATCAATGCAAATATAGATTTTATATCAATGGTGCTATGTAAACGAAAGCTTACATACAGGGTGATTCGCATATGATGGCGATACACATTTGTAGGCGTATTTATTAGATTTTTTTGCTTATTAGACAGATGTCCAGGTAGTTCAAAATAATTGGAAATATGCTTTGATTGATTAAATAAAATATTATATTAGCCAAGGTTTGATAACGGAATTCGTTGTCTAAGTGAAATAGCTCTAAGCATCAAATACAAAAGATAATAGGTTAGGTACATAAAGGGAAAGTGTCTAGGTAAGCTTTGAGTGGTCATAAAATATTTTTTTGAAATCGGAGGATTGTCACAGAAGAAATCCGATTTAATCAGAGAATCACTTTTTTTTAAGAATTATTATTTTTTGTATTTAAATTTAAATTATTTTTTAAAACTAAAACCTATAAATGTTCGGTTTGAACAGATAAGGTAAACCTTAAAAAAATAAAAATTTGTCTTCCAATAATAGGTATAACTGTGACTGGAATTTATCAATCAACGTGAGTTTAACCTGTGATTTTGATTAATTAAATTTGAAATATTTTTGGAGTTGAAAAAAAACAAAATTTTCTCAGTAAAATAAAAAGTAATTAAATGAGGACAACAAATAAGTTACCTCGAATAAAATAATGCTAAAAATCTCGAGTCCCGAATTCCAAATTATCGAACAGCCAAATCTCGAATCTCTAAAATATCGAATGCCCAAAATTTCAGTTTTCTGAATTTTAATAAAAGGTGGCGTGGCATGGATGCGAATCCGAAAGTATGAACTTAATGCTTTAGGGAGTTCAAGTACAAAATTATATAGCTTTCTAGCGCCTTTGAATGAAGAGGACTTAATTTTAATAAAAGTGGGCGTGACAAGAAGCAGATTCAAAAGTATCAAATTAATGCTTTAGAAAGTTTATATATAAAATTTAAGTTTTCTAGCGTCTATGAATAAAGAAAAAATTGAATTTTCATAAAAAAAGTGGGCGTGGCAGGAGGTGGATTCAAAAGTACCTACCCAATGCTTTAGAAAGTTCATATACAAAATTTCGGCTTTCTAGCGACTTTGAATAAAGAGAAAACTTAATTCCCTTTTCTTTGTTCTTGTGTTAAAAATCACGACCAGTGAATTGGACCTCAGTTCACAATTTACTTCAACCTTCTAGCTCCTAAACTAGAAATTAAAGAACTATATGTAAATAAATCACGTATACAAATCTTGTCCTGAGTCATTTTACTCATTGTTGTGACTTTTCTCTGGTCGTGATTTTGTTCACATGTTCATAAAGTATATTTACGTACACAGTTCATTGTCCAACTGTCGTGATTTGTGAATCGTTTCTGTTTGTTTTGATTTTGAAACCCCGGTTGTGAAGTTGTGATTTTCAATCACATTTAAGGCACTCAGTGGTTATTAGTGAGTCGCTTACAGGTAGTGATTGTGATTTTTGGCTCACAGGTCCAAAATCATAAGTCGTGATTTTTTCCTCGTCTATAAAAATTTTAAACAATTGTTAAAAGGTCTCCCAAAATTCACACAAAAAATAATATTGATAGAGAACATAGGTGCAAAATTTTAAACAACCTGATATTAAAGGTATTAGCGTGATACCTATTACTTGACAGTGTACTAATTTTAAAGTTCGTTATTAAATTAGTAGTTTTAAATCCTAAGTTAAAATATAATTTAAAAACTTATCATTATTTTTAAAAATTGTTCTTCATAAGTCAAAAAAACGATGTCTCTCATCATCAGATAGGAGATATTGTGTCATCGAAAATCACATACATATACCTACTCATATACAGTAACACCCGCTTAACTGAAACACCTTTTTCATCCCCGTGCATTTGTCCACCAATTACCTATAAAACACACCGCTTATAAGCAAAACTTGCTAAAGTAAGAAACCCTGAAAAATATTTTCAGTAAAAAATTTTATTTTTCATAGAAAAAAAAAAACTCTTAAGTGAAAAGTGAATTTGTTATTCAACAAATTATGTTGTGTCATTAAATAGTTGCTGGATATTCAAACTATTCTATTTAAATTTTTTTCTAGACAACTCCAAAAGATAAATTCAATTTTTTCTAGTTTTAAATTTCATACTTAATGGAATTTTTAAATCCACTTATGTATACGAATTTTTTCACTTATCCAGACTCTGCTTAAGTAAATTTTTGTTTGCACTTAAGCAGTGTTTGTTTGAGTGAAAAAACCAACTGTATGCTGTACCACACAGTTGTGCACTTTATTTTTGACAATGTGATGCTTTGTTTTACATTTAAACCTCAGAAAATACATAAAACGCCATGATAAATAATAGTTTGAAGAAAAATCGGGTTTTAAAACTGTTTGCACCAACAATCCATATTGTAATTTCGAATAAAAGTCCCGCAGAAATATTTAAGAGAAAAGTCCTTCTTTGCACTCTCCCTTGACTAATTTTGATTATTCTTTTTAAGAAAAGGGATTCAAATCAATTTGCGGAAAATTATTTTTTCTCGATGGGACATTTTGACGAGCCTATTTCGCATAGACCTTTAGCCTATATCTTCTGATAGCAACCTATATACATTATAATTATTTTGTTACTATTATGCTTTGCTTCACCACGGGCTTCTCGATAAAATTTATAAGAAAATTTGACGAGTTCCCAAAACCACATAACTTTCGATTGTTATTTTTTTAGATTTTTACCTTCAACTTCATTTAGAATGATTATAGATATTTTTAATATTTGAGTCAAAATGTGTACCTAACTACGGCTACTCAACTTGTGAGCAAAAACCTTATATTCTTGCATTCATTACCTTTCTAGATTCTATAGTCTTAGAAGTCAAAGCTTTGCAATATGTTTATAAACAAATCGTCATTCAAAATTTAGTTTTTGTTTAAATCCAAGAGGACAAAATTTGCTGTATAGATAATAATATCTTCCGCGAAAATCTTTTTAACATAAATTCAGTCTACAGATTGTGTATATAAAAAAAATCTAAAAAAACTTACTGTATACCCACCCCTTTGTTTTCTTGTCTCATTGTATACAGTCTAAACGAATACTTTCCCACCCTACTGTGTGATAAATAGCATTCCTACATATAGATACACAATTCCAAGTGTACACCATAATCTGGGGCAATGTTTACTCAACAACGCTTGCCTCATTACTCTAAGGATCAAGTGTGCTCAATTGAAATTTATACGTTGCCTCCCATCAGAGTACATCAGAAGACTTTGCAGTTCTCTACATCTCATTGAATAAATACATAAGCTGATGGCTGTTGAAGGAGGCTGCTCAAGAGATGGCAATGGTTAGACAACAAAAACAACTATACTATATAATACTAACTTAACTGTAGTATACGACGATGACGACAACGACGACTGCCACTGCAAATGCATTCAGCACTAAAAGAAAAGAAAGGGGAGCAATGTCGTAAAAAAAAAAATATAATAATAATCATAACATAGGCTCTGCTCTGCGTGCCTACATATAATACTTGGCTTGGCTTGGCTTAGAGTAGAGTCCTTATACACCTACTAGGTATATAGAGTCGGCCAACATTCCTGCTAATGCATTCATAAGTTAAAGAGTGGTGTGGATGTTCTGCTTCTGCTGCTATACTCTTGTGTTTGCCTTTGGTTTTGTTTGAAAAGTGTGAGCATAATTACAGTTTACCCAAAGGCTGGAGATGCGTAGATACGACGCACGGTGGTTGTATACGTATTTAGTTCAAAGAACACCAGGCATAATAAGAATTAGAACCATTACCACACTCATCATCATGAACACCATGTACCATCATGACGGCGCGGACGATGACGATAATGATAATGATGATCATCATCGTCATTATCCTTGTTGTGTCTTTGTTTTTTTTTTCACTGAAAACAGAATTTGAAAACAAAACAACCAGGAAGGATATTCATGTTCATTATATCTTACATAGGACTATTATACAACACGAATAATAAAATGGCCGGGGGAACACGCATCGTCTCTCCAACCCCACCGCAAATAGCATCATATACAGCCTTGGTCAAAAGTATTAGCCCCGCATATTATTTTTAATTTTTTCTACATGATATGAATTAATTCGATGTAGAAACAAAAATAGTTAAATTAAAGAAAAATAGACCAAGAACAACAAAAAGGCTTCATGAAATAATATAACACCAAAGGGCCGATTCTGGTTCTGTGAAAAAGTGAATCGAAAAAATGTTCACCCTTTCACACTAAATCCGATCTTCGTTCTGTGAAACCAAACGTAAAAAAACATTCATATGAATAATTTGTGAAAAGAAAGGGTGAATAATGAATATACGAACAAACAAAGCTCAAAAAGCTCATATCAAACATATGTCCCTCTCTGTCCTTTTTTTATAAAGAAATAATCTTACTATCTCATTCGTTTCTCTTCAAAAATTGAGAGAATTGCGGTTTTTGCGTTTGCGCTTCAAGGGAAATGATAAGGAGGTTCGGGATCGGTATAGTAGGCGTTTTTCTTTTTTATGTCAGAGCAGAGCCTGAACTGCCAAACAAAAAATTGTGTTTCTTTTTTACCTCTGAACGTTCAGAGCTTCAAATTTGTGTTTCTTTTTTCGTTCTGAACATGTTCTGAGCTTGTTCAGAGCGCGCTCTATGAGCTCAGAATAAAATAACTGAGCAGACCGAGTTGAATGCTGAACACAAGCCTTTGACAGGTGTAATTGAAAAAAAAGCTAATTGTTCAGGTGTATTTCAAAAATAGTTCAGAGCGCTCAGAAGTCAGAACACGTCGCTTTGTTCAGAGGATATTCAGAGCATGCTCGATATGCTCGGACTCTGTTCTTTTTTAGATCAGAATAGAGATTCTGACCTAAAAAAGAAAAACGCCTATACTCTGTTCAATTTATATTTGCAGTACAGGCCTTTCAAAGACACTGGTGCCTGCTGCTGCTTGCACGGCACCTTAACTTAAGAAATTGCCACTGAAATAAGAAACAGAATCACTGAGTTACATTTAAATTTATTGTGTAATCTTCTTTGAGCTCATGTACATCCCACCATGACCTATCTGCTCCCCGGGTGAAAGGAGTTAGGAGACTGATCGTAAATTTGCAACCAACCCTTGTTGACATTGTTTCTACTAAAAAAAAAAAAAACACTTTGAATCAGAGTTACCATTGCCCAGTTGATGGAAATTCATATGGCATATTCTTTGGTTTTTGCAATGTAACTTTCAGGATTTAAGATTTCTTAGAGCTTTTGGTAGCAAATATTTCTACTTTAGAGAAAAAAGTGTTGACGCTTGGTGTTTTTCTGTTTTTCTGTTTTCATGTTTTAGGATTTCCTTTTATGTATGCAGAAAAACAGTTAAAAATTAAAATGCAGTTATACAAATTGTTAGCTATTGTCTTTCAGAGAGGTGTGGAAAAAGATAGATTAAATTTATTTAGGATATCATTGTTTTTGATTATAAAATATGCGTATGTTAATAAATAGTTGGTAACTCTATCGATATTTTTGTGACATTTGTGGCAATTTTAAATGCTCACTACTGCAACCCTGTAAGAGATTTAAAATGAAGATAGCTGATTGAATTCCATAATGGTGAGACTGAAAGGCAAATAGCCTATCTTCCCTGTACTGCAAATATAAATTGAACAGAGTATAGAATAGTATAGTTCATCGAAGAATTTTATTCACTGAACCCGAATCGGTTATTTGTATAAAGTGAATCGAAAAAGTGAAAGCAATTTAGTCGATTCACTTTTTCACAGAACCACAATCAGCCCCCAGGGGGCATACGCAGTCAGTTCAATTATCTCATTTGTCTTATTTTTTCAAGAGACAAAAGAAACGCATGAGATACATAAATTTTTGTCTTCATGAATTTAGCATTGTTTGTTCGTATTCACCCAGATTCTTATTTCTATTCACAGATTTACTTCCAAATGCCAAATTATTCTTATGAATGTTTTTGACATTTAGTTTCACATTTTCGCAGAGCGAGAATCGGCCCTCAGGTGCTTCTAAAAAGTTCAAACAATTTTGAAGATATTTTAATGAAACAGCAACAACAAAATGAAAAAAGTTTTGATTTTTTTTTCAAATTTTTTGTAAAAGATTTTATATGTAGCCATAATTTAGTCTTTTTCTACACGTGAAGCCAACACGTCATCTCTATTTTAAAATATATGTAGGTACTTAGTTGTTCTTATATTTTTGGTCAAGGCTGTACCTATATAGTGAATAGGGTGGATGATGATGTTGATGATGATGATGATGATGATGGTGGGTATAATGTTGATTATTGGTGAAGGCTTTTATGCTTCAGGAAACTACCTGGCAGTATCAAAACACCACCAGACATCATGATTAATGATCACGATTCGGTTCGAAAGATGCAGTCCATCTTCCAATGGTTGTATAGATTCTGGTGGTGGTGGTTGTGGAAGATACATCTGGGAGACAGGTGATTAAGCTAGTACATGGCTGGTGGACACATTACTACACAGATAGTAGAAATTATATAAAACTGGGAGCGAGAGAAAATTGAAATATAGTGGAAACTGTCTGGGATTAAGGAAGATTTAAGTTTATCCACTGGATGGTACATAAAGCCGATTCTGCGGTACATGTATATAAATACATATATATTGTAAAAACGATGTTATACCCAGAGTCTGTATCTACCTTTATAAATTCCTGGACGAATAAGATAAACCGCATCATGCAGGGTTAAGTGATTAATGAACTAGGCCATCAGAATATAAGAAGCGAATATAAACTATAACTACATAACTTGTATATCCTTTTCTCTATAAAATTATTGAAACATTATATCCATGGCAAAATGTTACATTCATCATTTTTGTAAGAACAAAATGGATTCTTAATTGAAAGTAAATATTTTAAATGAAAAAGTTAGATTAAGAGCTTTAAGTGTTTTAAGGATTAACATTGTAAAATGAACATAGTCTCTATATACAGTAGAATCTCGGAAAGATGAACGAAATATTTTCATTTTTCAGTGTTCAAAAAGATGAATGGGTTGAAATTTTGTACTCGAAAAGATGAACACTTTATTTTCAACATAATTGTTTACTTTTTCTTTGCCTTCAGTTCCTCCTGAACAATACTTTTGGGCTTGTTTTAACTTGGTATGTAAATAATAACTAATATTTTTATTTATAACTATATCTTCTTCCCCAACCAAATATTGATGATCGAAAGATGAATGTTTTATATCTGTCCATCTTTTCGATATTCTACTGTACATATATTTGTAGAGCCTATACTGCACCAATTTAATATAACTTGAGGTAAATATATAGGAGTAAAATTAAATGAATAATTCTCTTCTGAAAGGATAGATGAATCAAAGCACTACATATATTGGCTCATATGTTTCTATGAATATAAATTTTGTTTTTTCAAAATTTATGTTTCTGAGAAAACTTATTTTTTGAATTTCCTTAAGCAATTATATCGATTTTCCTGAGCATTGTGATGTCTATCACAGGATTTGCATATTGTGTCGTTTAATTTTGAAGAAGTTATTGAATGCAACCTATAACATGAGCATATTGAGCAGTTTTCTGAACGTATAACTAATCGCCTTATATCTATTGTAAAATTATAGGAAGAAATTGGAAAACACAACAAAAGTCGCATATTTCTCAGAAATATCAATTAGATGGACAGGATTCTTCCGTAAAATTTCAATTTTCAAAATACTGCAGAAACTCTTTATTTTTAAAAGAAAATAATTAGAGAATGGGTTTCGAGATTCCCTTCTTTCATTTTAATTTTTTCATATCAGGAGAAAAATCGTTAAAAAGCCAAAAACTACTTCAAAATTTTAAGCTTTATATGACATTTTTAATTTTGAAATGTTGTAGGTACCTATACCAATAATTTTTAGCGTTATGAAATATCTTTGAATTTGTGGAGATGTATTTCATAAGGCCCAAATTCGAAAACTGGTAAGTTTTTTGGGCGAAAAAAGAATTTTCATTTTAGGAGTTATGACATTTGGAAATAATTTGGGATGTTATGACATCGGTGTATTGGCCCAATAAACTATTAAATGTCACAATTAAGTATTTAAGGTTAAGCTAAAGGCTTTTTTTTCAAATTACTGTCGATCCTTATAAAATTCACAGCCTGTTCATGCTGTGGTTTTTATAAGAGCAGGTAAGCATTGACAATAATTTGCCAATATTTGGAATTGAGGTCACTTGAATTGAATTTAAAAGTTCAAGTGACCTCAACTCCAAAAAGCATTTTGTAAGATGCTTTCGCACTAAAACTAAAACGTAAATTATGGGCGATGTTTACCGACTCTTATAAAAATCAAAGCATGAACTAACAGTAAATTCTTTAACAGTCAACTATAAATAATTTGAAAAAAAAAAAAAAAATTAATAAACAATTTCTTGTATCAACCACTTTTAGGACACATCAACAGACTGTACGTGAGTGCATTGAAGGTATTCCAACTTTGACCAAGCTGAATTTTGTACCGTGTCATCGTAACCTGAGTTGACTTCACCTAAATTCCAATCATTTCAGATTTTTTTGAGTTTTTTTTTAATCCATCGACATACGACTGTGCAAACGCATGAAATGTTGACAGCCAAAAGAATGACGCCTGCAGTCGTCACAAAATGCGTTGACGTTGATTACGATGGCTCCGATCCATCTGTAAAACTCTATTTTGATTTATATCGAATATTTTGATCCAAATGTCATCCAAACGGCTTAGAAAACGAATATTTCCGAAGCACAAAAAATTAAAATGATTGATTTTGATGTTGGCACTACGCTTCAACGCGCAGAAAATTAAAATACAGTACGTTCTCGATTAACGCAACTCTCGATTCACGCAACTCCTCGATTTTCGCAACAGCTGAATTTATATCATCGTTGACGCAACTTTTGTTTTTATATGCATATCTTTATTTACTCAGGTTCTTAGCTATGTCTGCGTTTTTGTCGGTTGCGTTACATTTTGTCTCGGCAGTTATTTTACCGCTACTTTTGAGTGATGGTACGATTAAGTTGTATGAATGTACATCATATGTATCTATACAATTCAAGATTTTCTTTTTAGTTCAGCCCCTATTGAACAAATGTTGAGCCTTCAAAAACTGCGAGAAATAGCGATTTTAAAAAATTTAAAAAATCTAAAAATCCAAAAAATCGAAACAAAAATGTCCAATTTTTTCCAAAGAAAATAATTATAGCTATATAGAGAACTAAACGTATGTATGCATTTATGTACTTATATCTTAAAGAATGAACTTATTTTTGTTTTGTTTCTTATTATTTATGTGTTATTGAATAAAAATTTGTTGCATTATTATATAAGTGCTGGTTTTCTGATTTTCGCTTTGAATCTCGAATTGAGCCTAAACAAATATTTACTCGGTTATTGCAACAACCTCGGTCATTGCAACCACTCTTCTTTTAATTAGTTGCGATAATCGAGAATGCACTGTATATGGTTTTGTTTTCTCCAACAAAACGTTTACAAAGTGTTGCTACAGATAAAACTGCGCGCATTTTGGATAAAAAAGCTTTTCACATTTGTGTAGTCCGGTTAAAGAAAAATTTCATAACTACATTGAGCTCAAAGATAATTTTATGGGCCTCCTTAGAAGGGTAAGTAATTCGGTAAAACTATTTCAAAAGGACGAAACCAGATTTGTCACTGGAAATTTTTTTTATATAAAATCAGCGATAAAATGTGGAAATATTATTAAAAATTTCAACACTAACGGAGCTCAAAAGTCACAAAAAAAAATAAATATGGTTTTATTGAAATTCATTCAAGTATCCAGAGTTTGACTTTTGGCTTAAAATGTAGGGTTTAATTATATGTGAATATATTATGCGACTAAGACTTATTCAAAATTTTTATTTTTTATTTTATAGCCTTGAACACCAAGAGCAAGTTCATTCGATCCCATGTCGTATATACCTACATTTTACTAACATGACGTTTAGTTAAGTTTGAATTTAATTTATATGCTGAAAGATGTCTAGTTTTCTTGTCTAGCCGTCATTTCACTAAAAAATATTATTCGTCCCTAAAGCTTTGTATTAGAAGAAAATGAAAAAAAAAAAATATATATAAATACATTTTAATCCATAAAATATCCCAGTAGAAAAACTACATTTATAATAAATTTGCACAAAAAGTTCTAGACCTTCATTTGAAAAAATTCTTCTCAAGGACATTTCCAGATGAATGAAATATTGCGTTATTTTTTTTATTTTTCTTCTGTAAGAACAGACACACTCACCCCCTCTTGGGATAAAGCTAAGGAAATATACATATAGTAAAAAATAAAAAAAAAAAACAATAATAAAAGTTAGCACAATGCCTTTAGAATATTCTTGTTAATGTGTTGGTTGGAGGGTGGAATAATAATTTATTTCTGTTCGTAAGAGTTAAATTAGTAATTAATTTTTTTTCTCCATGCTTCATCTTTAGAGATCTACGTATATCTTTATCCCATAGTCAGTGTGCCAGCATTAGAGCTTTTGTTTGTTTAGTTTTTTTTTTTGAATTTTTTTTATATTTGTTTTTGCTTTTTATGGTTTTCTTTTCTAAAAAAAAAAAATTCTTTCTTTGATGCACATCCTTTTAACACATTCTACTGGTTCTGGGTTATCTATATATATATTATATTTTATTTTTTTGTATGATTTTTTTTTTCTTCTCTGGAGAGGAAAAGAAAAATAATACAAGCTTGAAAGAGTAAAATTTATTCAGCCGTTTAATGTTAAAACTTGTTATCCTTTATGCTCGTATATCTGGCATAATTAGCGCCCAAGGGAATCATTATTATCATCATCATTTTGCCAGTGCATTTACGCGCAATGCTAGAATAAATTTTTCCCATATAGCTTCAGCCTCATTAACGGTACCGACCGCCACGCCCGTCAACGTCATCATCATCATCGTCATCGACATCGACATTTCAACATTATTGTATAGCTATGTATCTATATGAAATTGTTGTCAGCTTCTGGTGTGGGAGTGGGTATATCCTGGCAGATGTGTAAATCTATGTATGTTGTATACCCCCGCAGGTATACATTTATAGACCATTTTTAACATCAACTCTTTTGTCCATATATATTTTCCAACATGAGGAATTAATGTTTGAAAATATGCTTCTCGAATAACAATTGTTCTATAGTTTAGGTATGAATAAAGTTGAATAATCCTTTAGGGCATAACTAGGTAGGTACTAGGAACATAATATTTTTCCATTTATAGAGACAAAATCAAAGATGGAAACAGAATTAATTTTAAAAATTACTTTAAAAATATTAAGCTATTGTTTGGCATTATATCTAAATGAATGTATGATATCTATATCAGCAATGAAAACGTAGTCATTCGAAAAATAAAATCGAACTCGAAAATATAGTCAAATTTAGATGACAAAAATGATGACAAAAAAGCTGGAAAATTGGCCCCTCTGCATTTATGCGTATATGTCTATAATGCCTTTTTTTATTTGAGTCTTAGTTTACTTCAACTTATATTTTATATAGGCAAATAATTCTGAAGCAATTTTTTCAAACTTGGAACTTATGTAAATTTGAAGAAATTCCCTATAGGAAAATAACAATTAAAGGTAGATATGGATTTTACAGTTTAAACTGACGAAAAAAATAATGTGTTTATACACAACAAAAAATTTAGTTTTAAAAAAGCGCGGCACCTCCCGCAATTACCCAATTTCGAAAGTAAAAATAACCGTACCTTGTGTACTAGACGAAGAACTATTAGAAGATACAATTTTTGTGTGTAAACTAATATAATTTTTTTTAATTTAGATACATTTTATTGACAAGATATTTTACGTGTTTAGTGCAGAAATTTAAATATTTGATGTTCTACTGCAGCATTACATATACATTTAATCAAAGTAAATTTATTTTGATTTTCATAGGATTTTGTTCTTTCTTTTCCTTTAATTCTCTGACGACATGTGTGTGTGTGTGTTGTGTATGTTTACATTTAAAAAGGAAGCACCAATAGATTCAAAGTAAATAAACCGTCTTCATCTCTCCTTCCCTTCAATTGTAGGTATAGGTAGGGTGCTATAGGTAGGTACTATTGTACCCGCACCACAGATAGATTCAAAGAAAGAAAAAAAAAAGTATAGAATCATCCCAGATCATTAATAATGTAGGACGTACTACACTACGTGGGTTGTTTACACTTTTATTTACCATTCAGGACTTTTCTGTTTGTACATTTGTAGCTTTCCCATCATCAAAAGTTGGAGCGTGTGTATGTCGTGGGGGGTCAAATAAGAAAATTTTCGATCGAATGTTTCTTCTTTTTTTTTTTTTTCTTGTATTTTTCATTGAGTTGGCAGAAAATTTCATTCAAATTCGTGTCGAAAATATATACATATATTCTTGAAGCTGTTGAAATATTCTATGTTTGTATATGGGAATATAAAGAACTCCCCAATTCCACTCCAACTGATGTAACATTGTTGTACGTACATACGCAAGGATATGAAATGAAAATTGAATTTTTATCTTTCTTTTGGTTGTGTGCGTTTTTTCTGTTTTTGTTTCCTTTTTTTATTTTTATCTATTTCGATATATATACAAGGATATATAGGGAATGTATGTCTTCAATTTTATTTAACGATTTCTTTGGATCAGTGAAATTTTCGCTTTGTCGTTTTTCAGTTACTCTTCACAGGACAAGTATTGGTTTCGATGTAAAACAAAATTCGAGGTTTTAATCAAAATTAACATAAAAAATAATGGAGAAGTTCATAAAAGTGAAGTTCTTCATACCGTCGTCCGTAGACTGTATGATCGTGCGTCCAAAAAAGGTGGGACTATTGCTCCAAATTTTTCTTAGCGGAAAAGTTCGAATTTTTGTTTAATTTAATTTTTTAATTTTCTTAAAAACGGCTATACACCTACTTTTTTAACAACATAAATGCACTGTAACTTTTAAGCAATAGAAATAGCGAAAAAAAGTACGATACATATATTTTTTATGAAATTAGATTTGCTACAAATTTGTTATAGATAACTTTTTTTCTAGGATTATTAATAGATTAGTATAGTTGCGTGTGAAAATCAAAAGAATAGTTAAAAACAACATGGCGGCTTAATGACACTAGATGCAGTTGTGTACAATTTGGTTTGAGGTTCATGTACTGATATTCTTTCGAATACTGGACGCACAATTCGGCTCGGATTTCTTTTTTCGAGCTAAAGTCTAAATGTCCTGGTCTTCTATGCGATTCAAGTTTCTGACAAAAATTCACATATGTACCTATAAGAAATAGGGTTAAGACGTTTTTTTGAGAAAGTAATTTTACTATGGCGCAGGGACATAAGGCCCAAATTTTATTTTTGGGGTTTACGTCCCACTTGAGTGGGACATAAAGCCCAAGTTGGATGTATGCAAAGTTTCTGTTTTTCTATTGTTGTTGAATTTTTTGTTTAGTCCTGGGCTTTATTTCCCTGGACCTTATATCCCTGCGCCTTTTATTCTTGGGTTATATCCGTATATTCTCATAAATCGTTAATGACTGAATTAATTTTAATTGAATTTCAGACACAGGTGTTTTTCAAAGTTCAAAAACTATTATTTTTATAAACAAAGAAATCAAAAAAGATATTTTTTTCGTTCAGTAATTTTGATATTCTTCACAAATTTCGTCAACATTGTGATTTTATTCTTTATGAGTATAAATACCTATATTTATCGCTTATGCACGTTATAGCTTTGAACCATATAAGAGCAAGTTCATGCGATCCATTAGTGCATTTTATGTTCAGTTAAAATAAAGTTGGTGAGGTTGCGGCTCAACAGCAACATCATTTTCTGGATATTTCTAGTAATTGAGTAAGACAGATTATGTGACAGATCTTAGAGAGTATTTTTTTGAGATTTAATGTGTCTATACGGATACCTACCTATATTTATATAATTTTTGTTTTTTTTTTTTGTTTCTTATATAATGGGAAAATTGAATCCCCCATATCATCAGTTGTTCGATCAAAGGACCTTCTTGTTTTTTTTTTGTTTTTTTTTGTTTCTTTTTCTATGGAATGAGAGCGCACTCAATCACCCACTTATTCATACTTTATAGAACATTTGTGAAAAAATAAAACGTGGAATATTTAATTTTGTATTTTTTTTTTTTTACTCTTACCACACAATTCAATAGGAGAAGGACTAGTAGGAGGGGGGATTGTTGTCTGTTATATTCGGATGTATTGGTACTTTATTATGCGAATGGGAGTTTATTTTTTTTATATGTGTAAGGATGTTCATTGGTTGTGTATACAACAAAATAAAAACACATAAATACAATGAATAGATAATAGACTCGTTTAGGCAGTTTATCGATTTTTAATGAGTCAATTGAACATTGGTATTAGGTGTATCCATATTATTGAAAGAGAGCACAAATCTGGAAAAAAAAAATTAAGCACACACATCCAAAAGTAGGTCTTTATACAGAACAGATAGAAACAATGTTGTTGACATATAAAACAAAATTTAAAATTCCCTCAAAAACACAATAATGTTTTTTTTAAGACAAAATGTGCAAATGTACCTACAACATGGGCAATGAAACGAAATTTTCATCGAAATTGTATTTTTAAAATTAAATTAAAGTTAGCAGTTACCCTTAAATTTAGAAAGCAATAGTATAAGGATATGATTTCAAAATGAATTTCATTGAGTTGGTCGTGTATTTTTTCTTTAATGAGTTGGTACAATGACCCAAATGAAATATACAATGCAGAAATGTTAAGATAATAGAACCTATGAACAAACAAAACTTGGCAGCATACCATATGGTATGCTACACTGTTTTTGAAACACAGACTCGTAGATTCGTAAGTAAACAATGAGCCTATATAGGTACCGCTGATAGATTCAGTAGTGGGGCTGACCACGAGACAAGACCCGGTGAAACTTTGGTAAGTCTCGGTATCGGTCTCTTATCGGTCTCTTATCGGAGCCTTAACTAAAAAAGTGAATTAAGCATTTAAGTATATTATGTTATGATTTTAATTTTTGATAACGACATAAAAAGTTATTTTAAGCTTTTTCTTGAACAACGTTCAAAAGTCCAAATAAGGACATAAAATTAAATTGCTTATAGGTTGATAAACTAAGGATAGGATTTTTTTTAAATAAGGACTTCAAAATATGGGCCGATCTTTTTTCTGGAACAAAAATTGATTTTATGACACAGAAATGAGATTTGAGACGGAAATTATGCTTTTTGTATGCCACCTAAAATGTTTCTACCAAACACAGCAGAAATCTTTCTTTAGCAATAAGATTTTTCATTTTTCTGATTTAAATACGTATAATAAATATTAACGTTGTCAAAAAATGGGAAATTGTCATATTTTTTTTATTTTTTCATCAAGCTATAGTTGATGAGATAATGGAGATAAATTATTTAATTTATTCATTCATGGTATGCATTTTTTTGCGAAATTCCACAAATGAGGTGCTAAAAGTCTTATATTAGTGACCTTGAATTTTTTTTTTATTCATAACAAAAAATCTATAGCTGACCAATTTGTGAAACTAGCTGACCTTTAATGAGAATTGAGTTACCTTTCAGATGGTATATTTTTTATTCGAATATCCCAAAATGAGGTGCTAAAGGTACACGTGACCTTGTATGACCTTAAAAAATTAAAAATCTTATAAAAAAAAATCTATATAGCTGAACAATTTCTGAAACTGCCTGACCTTTTATAAGGATTAAGTAACCTTTCAGATGGTATATACTTTTTTCGAATATCCCATAAATGAGGTGCTAAAAATCGCTATATGACCTTGAAAAATTTACAAGATTATTATTATCTTAAGATGCAAGTATGCAATGAAATAAATAAATAAATAAATAAATAAAAAAATTAAAAAAAAGTATTATTAAATTATTAAAATATTTATTATTATTTTATATATTAAAATATATGCCTTACCAATTACTGAAACTATCTGACCTTTTATGACCTTTTACGGACCTTTTAAATTGCATACTTGTTTTTATAAATTGTACTAATGAGGTGCTAAAAGTCTTATACTGTGACCTTGAATTTTTTTTTTTTAATTGATAAAAGAAACCTATGCCTGACCAATTACTGAAACTAGCTGACTTTTTATCACGATCCGGTGGCCTTTCAAATGGTATACTGACCAATTTCTGACCAATTTCTGCAAATAGCTAACCTTTTATGACCAATTAGTAACCTTTTAGATGGCATACTTTTTTTGCGAATATCACATATATGAGGTGCTATAAGATCCCGGAGCCCTTAATATGTTCGTTAAAAAAATAGAACATCAGTCGAAAGGCAGGTAATACCCTCTGTATTTTGAATACACAAACTGTTCTTACCCTAATGCTGTATTAATACATTTTTAAAGCACTGTCAGTCGTTACATCAGGATGGATTAAAAGGAATTCGGTTATGTAACAAGGATTGATAAGAAAGTTAATGTGTTTTCATTTTAGATAAAAAGTCAATCTACTATAAATCGATCATTTTTTTTTATCCATCTGATTGGGTAAAAAAAAAAAAACCAAAAACGGTTTGCTTGAGATTTTTCTTTCACACTACACTTAGCTAATCAATCAATTTTATTTTTTTTTTCTGTTCAAAATTATTTCTGTTTTGTGGAAAGCCACCCTTGAAAAGCAAAGAATTGATGATAAATTAATGAAGCTCTTATAGCTTTGGTTTCCAATAAAAAAAAAAAATATCCATACAAAAAAAAAAAATGTAAAAGGAAGTTACATTATATACGAGGAAATGATGTATTATAGGGGAATGTTCAAATAGTGATTAGGAAGTGTTTAGCGAACTGCGAGTTATTTGATTTGGACTTATGTATTTAATGTAAGCGAAAAATTAGGTCACCTTATAATTTGTTTAAGCAGCATTACTAAGATAAAATACATATTTAATTATAATTGTATGAATTTAAATTTAATAATTATATTTAACCATTTTTGTGCTTTGTTTTATTATAATTTAGCCAGTACATATTTCTCAGATCTCCCCGCTCAACTAACAAACTTTTCAGTGCTAAACTCTCGAAATCTGAAAAAAACTACCATAAGACTCTTTTATATCCCGTTGCTATATACTTGAGAGTTGAACACTTTTGCAGCTTTAAAATAGGTACTCAAATCTTAAAAATAAATCAATTTTTCTTCTTGTAATATAGGATTATATAAACTTAGTCTTAGTCTTATAAAGGCTTAACTACATAAGCCAAAAAGTACTGAAGTACAAAAGTAAAAATATTTTTTTTACCGCTGGCGCCGTTGTTTTGTGAAAAATAATACACAAATTTGTTTTTAAACCAAAATTTAAGCTTTCTGCATCATTTTTATAAGTTTTCTAGTCAGAAAAACTATCACAAAATCAATTTAAAAATTTTCACTTTTGCACTTTTTCACTTTTTTGGCTTATGTAGTTGCAGAGGCTTAAGAATCTTTTTTGTGAATATTCTAAACGCAGTTCCGTAGTCGTAGAGTTTTTGTCATTTTATATTGCTATATGAAAACCCTTACATGAATCTGAGTTTAGTACCTCATTCATATATATCTCCAATTTAAATAACAAAAGATTTGCAATAGGATGCTAAAGAGATCATTAATGTTTGAAAGCAAAATATAGGATTAGAATATTATAAATAAAATAATTTAAAGATACATTATTTTGAAGGCACATTATTTTTTTTTTTGAGATAAAAGTTCAAATTAGTAGATACATTTTTAACAGCTTCGTATAACTAGGCCATTTAACGCTTTTAAAGGTCTTATAACAATCTGGTAGTATTCTTCAAGATTATTTTTAGCTCTTTAACATTAGTCTAGTTTTAAGCTATTGAGAGGAAAAATGTTATTTGGGCAGCGACAAGGCAGCACATTGGTTTTGAATCTATCCAGAACTTTTTTTTCATTTTGTCTGCACAAGCATTTGAGTTTAGATCAGTTGGCAGTTTTAGGCCGTATGTGCATTAGATGAAAATTTCGATTTAATTTTATCATAGATAAAATTTTGACGTTTTCACGTATATACATATATTCACCTCATTACTATCAAAAGTTAAACTTTGGATAAAATTTAACATAATTATAATATACTTCCCAAACGACGGACTAAGTTGCGAAAATGGAGTGTTCCACTGAGCAGCGAAGCGAAGCAGTGAAAATAAGCGTTGTTCCGAAACTTAAACGTAATTTTTTCGACGAATGTATTGATTTAATATTTAAAAATACAATATCTCTTATTACTTTAAACGAGCTATTCTTGTATATTTATATATTTATATATTTATATATATTTGGTTTCTCGGAAATGGCTCCAACGATTTTGATAAAATTTTCAGAGTTTATTACGATGAACGAGAAAAAAAATAAAAAATTAAATTTAGTAAAATCCGCCCACCCCGCGCCCACTTTTCTTACTTTTAAGTATGACGGAATCGGTCTGAAATATCTTTATTACTCGGAAACGGCTCAAGCGATTTGAATAAAATTTTCAGAGTTTACTTTCATGGGTAAGAAAAAAATTAAAAAAATAAAATCAGTAAAATACGCCTACTACCACGCCCACTGTTATTAGTTATTGGCTATTCGAAAACGGCTCCAACGATTCGGATGAAATTTTCAGTGTTTATTGTTATGATCAAGAAAAAAAATAAAAAAATATATTTAGTAAAATTCTATGACTGCCATGCCCACTTTTATCATTTCTTAGTTTCTCTTAAACAATTTAAACGATTTCAATGAGGTTATAAGAGTTTATTCTTATAACAAAAAATTGGAAAATTCTTTTACTAAAGTCCACCCACTGCCACGCCCACTTTTATTATTGCTTGCTTTCTCGGAAACGAAGCTAGCCATTTTAATACATTTTTCCGAGTTTTTTTCTCCTCAATAAGAAGAAAAATTTAAAGAAAAATTTAGTGAAATCCGCCCACAGCAACGCCCACTGCACCGCCCACTTATTTCGTTTTTAGTTTATCGGAAACGGGTCCGACAACTTAGATACAATTTTATGAGAGCGTTCTCTTTTATAGGTAGGAACAAAATTTAAAAAGAAATAAGTAGAATCCACCTACTGCCACGCCCACTTTTATTATTTCTTAGTGTCTCGAAAACAATTCAAACGATTTAAATGAGGTTATGAGGTTATAAGAGTTTATTCTTATAACAAAAATTGAAAAATTATTTTACTAAAATCCACCCACTGCCACGCCCACTTTTATTATTGCTAGGTTTCTCGGAAACGGAACTAGCCATTTTAATGAATTTTTCAGAGTTTTTTCTCCTCAATAAGAAGAAAAAAGTTAAGAAAAGTAATAGTGAAATCCGCCCACTGCTCCGTCCACTTATTTCGTTTTTAGTTTATCGGAAACGGCTCCGACAATTTGTATAAAATTTTCAGTGAGCGTTCTCTTTTATAAATATGAACAAAATTTTAAAAGAAATATGTAGAATTCGCCTATTGGCACACCCACTTTTATAAGTTTTTGGTTTCTCGAACACAATTCGAAATTTTCAGTTTATCTTTAGATATGAACAAGAAATAAATTGAAAATTGATTTTAATAAAATCCGCCAATGTCACGACTACTTTTATTATTTCTATTTCTCGGAAGCTACTCAAACTATTTGAGTAAAAGTTTTAGAGTTCATTCTTATGAGTGAGAAAAATTGAAAAACAAAAAATATCCGAAACGGATCCCACGATTTGCATGAAATTTTTTACTTCTTAGGTTTTTCGGGAACGGTCAGATTTGAATGAAATTTGCAGTTTGCATAGCTTAACGAGAATTTTTTTTGGAATTTAGCGTTATTTAAATCCGCCACCTCCATGCCCACTTTTGTTATATATTGGAATCTTGTAAATGGCTTCAGCGATTTGGATAAAATTATCAGGAAGTGTACTGATAAGCAAGAACAAAAAAAAAAAAAAATTGGAAAAACCGCCCACGCCCTTCCACGCCCACTTTTATTGTATCACCAAGGCCCTTAACTAAAGGGGCGCTAAAGCAACAGTTCTAACTATCTGGAGGAAATTTTGTATTTAAATAATGATTTATCTTTCAAAGCTAATAAAAATAAGTATCATCCAGACCTTACAAGGAGGTGCCAAAGGATGGTGAATTCTATTTTAAGTCTAACGATGCAATTTTATTCTTAAAAGAGGAGCTAAGCTTTAGTTTTTTCAATTTTGATGATTTTGTTTTCGACTTAAAATGACCTCAGAAACTCTTGGTTTTCTTCTGAGGCGGTGATTTCGGGACACCCTGTATATGGGAAAGGAAGAATTATTGTATAATTTTCGAAGAAAATGTATTTTATTATGGGTCACTTAGACGTATGTGGAACATTTTTTTGTTCGACAAAATTATAAAATTTGTATGGGTAAGTGAAAAGTGCTTGGAATCGATTTTAGTTCGAAAAAATAATTAATTGTCTATGGGTTACTGTCAATTAGCTATGTGACATATTTTTATTTTCAGAGGAAACACTATAATTTGTGTGTAGGTGTAATTGTGATGCATTTGGAATTGCTTCTTATTGATTGTTATCTTAAATTATTGTTGCAAATATATTTCACTGCGAAGTACCTATGTCCTATATTTCTACAGAAAAACGACCCGTGGTTTCACCTCCGCCTTAGCTCGTAGAGGAATCTCCGCATGTATCTCCACATATGTATGCAAGTGGAGGAATCTCCAAATGTAACTCCACATATTTATCTCCACCAAATTTATCCAAACATATGTCGATGCATCAATGTATCTACACATGTGTGCAGGTATTTCCACATGTATCTCCACATTATGTCAAACTTTCTACACATTTATCTCCACGTACATAATATGGAAGCATCTCCTTCTCCATTGAACGCATTTATAAAGTGAACAAATTTAATGGATGACATATGTTGTTTTCTATTAACTGCCATGTCTATATTTCTCATACATATTTCACTTTGTTCAATTAGAAAAAGCCAAGCGAAGCTCGGTCTCCCAGGTACTGTGTTATTTAAGTGAAAAGGCTTCATCAAAGACTTTTTCACTTGAAACGCTTTAAGATTAGGGAAGATCAGTTCTTACTTTTTGATAACGGTCATGCAAACTTTAGAACGCTACTTAAACAATTTTTTTCTTTCCGACTATGAAATGCAGTGGCGTAAGGGTTAAGGGTGCCGATGGTCTTGAGATGGATTCCCAAAAAAACAACAGAAATATTTTTCCTAGGCAACTGCCTCTTGCGAAGAATTAACAAATCCTCCTACTGCCTACACAGAAAAGGGGTTGAGAGTTTCAAGTCACTAGGCCCTTGTTTTACACGAGCTATAGCCAATTTTTGTTTAATTTTGTTTGTTTAAGAAATGGAGCTTGAGAACGTATTTTTCCAATGCCAACTACCAAGGGTTTGGATGTAATTTTAGACCCAAAGATTCCCCGGTCATTTTATCTCGAGGCGATCTCAATTGGCTCTCCTATATGATTTGACCTCGTGTGATTTTTTCCTGAAAGGCTACTTAAACCCCCAGCAGAACGAGTGAAGTTGTTTATTCATCGTTTTATAGTCATGTTTTTTAACTAGCCTAGTTTATGATTTAAATGTTAATCTATATATTTTTTCTTCATATCAGATCTCTGAGTTAAGTATATCCAAAAGCCGATTATTTATAGATATGTTTGTTGACGTTTCGCTTTGTAATTAAAACAGTTTTTCTCTTATTCAAGGTATAGATACTAGGTAAATAATTATTATCCTAGTTAAAATCCCATGCTAAACACCACTAATCTCTCGTAACCATATATACCTACTCTATATATAAGCTTAGCAATGATATATTTTTACAGATGCACACGACAAAAGCTGTTATAACAGACGAACCGACTCATCTAACACACGAACACACACTCATTAAATCTGAGAATTTATTCACAAAATAACGTCCATTGTCATTGTGTTCTAAAATTGCATTTAATATTCTACACAAAACCTACTGCGTGATGCATCCTCTCTTTATATACATAACACTTATATAGGTGAGGTACCTACTATAAAAGGTAGTTACCGTTTATATATTTTCTAAATCCACACAACAAGGACATTCAATCTGCAGTGCACAAGTTCTGGGTTTGCTTTCATTTTAGGTAAATCTACAACCTCATAAAATTCAATGTAGCAATATAGCAAACAGCACCCGTCCTTGGTGCTGCTCAACTTTGCACACATGGCTTTGCTGTAGTTTCATGCGTCTACGTTTATACGTCGGTCGTCGTCATTTCAACGAACTGAGCAAAGCCGAGTAGAATCGAGCCGAGCCGCCAAGGCGGATTAGTTATCTAATGTTCAGCAAAAATTCCAGCTTAAGCACAAAGGACTTTCTAAAAACTCTACCACACTTACACGTCATACATCTATATCTAATACTAACTATGCTCAGATTTTGCGAAAAAGGATACATTTATTGGATGCTATGTTAGTATGACTAGTGATACTTTTGAAGCTAAGTTAAAAACACACGGTTTTGTACCTACTTGTAGACATATACATAAATATAGATATGCAATTCAAGTCCTTTTTATATTTTAACGTAATTGCATTGCTTTCACCAAAAACGTAAACATAAAAGGGTGTTTCAAGAGAGAAGAGAACGCGAAAATAAATTTATACAAAGATAATCCTACAAAAAATTAAATAAAACTTGGCCATCGTTGGGCGCCATTGTTAGGAGCATTTGACCTTCGTAAAAATTAAATTAAATTAAATTGGATGGCTTGACAGCTCGTGTAGAACTAGGGACTAATGATTTACAACTCTCACCCATTCCTGTGTGCGTGTTATTGGGGGAATGGAGGGGACCTACAATTTTCTGCTGAATCCAAACGGCTAAGATGAGAAGCACTTTTCATGACAAGAGATTCTCTTAGTTACAATTCCTCGGAAGAAGCAATAGCCCCTGAAAAACATTTCTGTTTTAAGGTGGCATAGGCTGGGAATCGAACCCAAGACCTTCGGTATAATAGTCCTACCACCATTAACCATTACGGCACGAGCTACTAGTCTTAAAATTAATTACTATTTTAAAATAAAAGAGTTAAAGTTGAAGTTCATTGTATTGATAAATCTCTTTTTCGACGGATTAGATTTAACGTTTCGGATACAAGTCAATACAAGTCTTATTGGATGATTTCAAATCTGATATTCATCATTTAAAATAAATGCTGGCGTACCCCAGGAATCCATTTTGTCTCCGACTCTATATATGATATTCATCAATTATCTTTTGTCTTAAACTTCTAATCCATAAAATTATTTTGCTGCCGAAAATACCTTCAGATTTTCATATTCGTTCCAAGATTCACATCCTTGTCCTTTGGAAGTGAAACTTGAGCTGGTGCTTCAAAATTGATAGCTGAAAGAAGTGTAACCGAAAAACAGTGTAGCGAAATATCCAATTACATTCCTCCCTTAAAAAATTTCAACCATAATTACTAGTGCTTTTACGAATGCTCATCAGTTTACCCTTGAGCTCAACTTCGGCTGTACTCTTAAGTATAGAGATTCTTTTTTAAGCTGCACAACACGAATGTGGAATAAACGAAAATTAATGTTACTTTGTATGTCGCGAATAAACTCGAAAAGTACTGAACCAATTTTGTTGACATTCTTAGAGTTTTGTCCCATTAGTAGCGGGAAGGTTTAGAAAGTGATTGGAATAAAATGCGCCTACTTTTACGCCCACTTTTACTATACGTAATTTAATTTTTTTTTTTGAAAAACTGTATTAATTTTACCAATTTTCATTAGAATACACAAAAAGCGCTTTCGTAGCAAAATCTATTCTTCCCTAAAATTTCGCATGAAACAATTTAGTGAACATTTTGGAAAAAGTGTTAAGTGTATATTTCAATTTTATTTTTCAGCCTATATGTTTTGGAACACCTTACATCTAAAAACCCTTCAATGAGAAGCATTGTTTTTTTAATTAAAAAAAAACTTAAGAGAACATCGTTTCCGAAAAAAAAATAGCGGCTTATTTTTGTTTTTCTTCTTTATAAAGCTAACTTCCCTTTGCCCTTCTTCATATATATTATGCTCTTACTTTCTCACCCATCTCCATCAAGCCTATATATAGCTAGCCGCAAAGTGCAAAGTGAGCGTATTGCAAGAACATTTTCATGCTTCGTTTAGATCAGAGGAGCATTATGGAGCAGACACTTGGCAGTTTTGTGGCAGGCAGTAGCGCACTATAGTACCTATAGAAGCAAAAACCATCTCCGGTTTCATGTCGTTGTCGTATAGTCGTTGTTGTTTGCTCTAACGATATGCATGCATTATATACACAAACATATACAATACCTATATGTCGGGAAGCGTAATTGAGCATAAACAAGTACTTAGGTGTAGGCAAAGTAAGAAGGGAGTAATTTCCTTCCATAGACCTAAAAATGTTTAAGCCAGCTCCTAGAATAATATTCCCATATATAGAGCAAGTTTGGTTCGTGTATACATATCCCAAAATGTACTACAAGGATAATATTTAAGGAGAGTGAGAGCAAGAACGGAAAAATGTTTATCGGCCAACACTATGAAACATCGTTATATAGGCATGTGGCATATAATATAAGCAAACAGCAGCAAGCCGGCATAATGTGCCACACAAAATGTTGCTGTTAACTTTTTTAATGAAACGAAAGTAAGTAGTCGACTAAACCACTACTACTACTTTGGTAACCTCCCTTCTAACGGAATTTTCATATCATTCACCCTTGCAATTCTTACTTCTTTAGGGCTAAAAATTGTTTTTTTGTTTGTTTTTTTTTTTTTTTTTTTTGCATTGCTATTTCGTTTGCCATCTTCCACTGAGTTTGTTTGGTAGGATGTTAAGAACTAGACTTGAATGCATAAACTCATTATGCGGTTTGAAAACTTTTAAAAGACCGAGGAATGGTTGGAGTTGTTTTCATATAATGTTTATTATAAACTTTTTTAAATTTTCTTTTCGCGTTTGGATACAAAAAAAACTTGAAATTGATACAAAAATTTGTATGCGTCTTGGTCGTGGATTCTTACTTCAACCATACAACTTTCAAAGCTTCATTTTCAAATTATCATAAATGGCGCCCAATGTGAAACTGTTTAAACAACCAAATTCAATGTGAAGTTAGAATTTGCATAGCACTTGTATTCTATGAATGATGGTTATTCATCAAGAAAAACTGAACGCAAATGTCCACTGTCTGTATTCTCTATACTATATCGGGCTTTATTTTTGGCAAGCAGCTGTAAGTTAAACAGTATCAAATTCAGTCGGTCGTCCTTATTATAACACGGGTATCAGTATAAGCAGTCGAGGCATTTAAGGTTGTTGGTAAAATGCTTGAATAAATTTTGAAACTTGTAATTGCCAGGCACTGGTTTCGTGAGTATCAATGGTGGTCCGAATAACTATTCCAAATTTAATGTCTTTGACAAAACCTAGCCTGGAACATCTAGACTATAGAATATCAAGGACTAAAAAAAATACCATAATCTCATTTTAATATTCGACCATAAACTTTGCAGAAATTCGAAGGTAAATTTTTAAACTGGCGCCCAATGTAAGCATGGATTTGAGAAAAAAAATTATATACAATGAAATGAAATATTTTAAATGAAACAATAAAATAAAATAAAAAAAATAAAATAAAATAAAATAAAATAAAAATAAAATATTAAATGACACTGACACCGTTAAAATTTTAATTTATTTTTTCGACTTCATTTAAACTCTCATTTATTTGTCCGAATAACAAAAATTGTCTAAATTTCGTTAATCTTAGTGTATTATGTAGCTTAAAACAACTTTACTTAAACCAATACTTATCCCCTAAGAAGACCAACAATTTACATTTAAAATTCATAAAAAAAGCAAACAAGGATAGTCATTAAATTTTCTTGAATGCCATTTTCTAACACTAAAAGCATCTGAACAAACACTAAGGGCGGATGTGATTAATGAAAGTGCCTGGCGGCAGTATATAGTGTGGCATTTTCTGGTTATACCAGCTTTTTGAGGTGTTTTTTTGTTTCATTTTTGTTTTATATTTTTCTTTTGCTCTTTGAAACGGGTCAACCTATTTAATGCTTAATGAATCTTACACAAGAAAAAAGATAAACAAAAAAAGAAGCTGGCAAAATGTATAAGGAAGAGTAATGTATCCGTTTACTTTTTTTTGTAAAGTTTGCAGAATTTTTTATTTTTTTTGTAGGTATATGGGGAGAAAATGTTTGCTGGTGATATAAAATGAAAAATTACGAAATAAAAATTTAGATCCGTGTTCCTGTATTTTTAACCATAGGTTATTTTTAGTTGCAGAATTATTAAAGAAAAACTTTAAAAAACTTTGTTTATTATTATTTCTATGCTATACAGCATAACAGCAATTAGTTGAAATACAACCTACAATAAAACAAATCCTTTCTTAGGCTTAGTTAATTTTTAATTTAAACCCAATTGATGATGAGATTCCTTGGCTTAAAGTATAGTTCTCCCTATACATAAATTAAGACATATATACTAAAAAACGAATATTTTATTGAGTCAATGAATTTATTTTATTAATTAACGTAAAGTGAATTTCTGATTAATTATATTATAGTCAACGAATATTGTTGTTGAATAAATATTTATTCGCCCAATTTGAATGATTTTATTTTGTTGTTATTATTTTATAATTATTTTGTTATTTGGGTGAGTTTTTTCCCTTGTAAAGGCTCTATAAATGAGTAACCAAAAAAACTAATATTCCCTCTTGACAAGGTGCCTACTAAGAATTCATCAACTTGTGAGGCACGTTTGCAAAACAAATATTTTCATTTTTGTTTCATTCGTTCATAAATTCCTTATTCAGAATCAATGGTGAAATTAAATCAACCATATTTTACCAGATTGAATTCCATTTCTATTATTTTATGATTTTTTGTATGTTTAGTAAATAATTTACAATAAACCACAAAAAGTTTTCATTAAATCAATCGTGATTTAGTGAAAAATTTTAGCAACTAAGGAAAATATTTACACGCAAACATAATAACAAATGAATTTGCTTTGTTTTGTGTTCAAACAATAACAATGTATTTATAATCACTTTTTTTTATCATTGTTATCATTTTGCGGAGCTGGCTACACACTTTCGCCAAAACTCGGCTGTGATAACCATAATTTTTTTTATATAATTATGAAAGGTTTCACAAAAAAAAAGGAAAAGTTTATAAATGCGTTTTCATTGAAACAATTAAACCTTCATCAAATAGCGTATTTTTTAATGGAATTTTCATTGGGCCAAAGAAATTTTCGTTGATTCACGAAAACCTAATGCCTATGTAAGAAACTTTACATTTAATAATTTTTAAAAAATATTTGGATACATAAGTAAATTTTTTTAAACAAATATGTACAATAATAAAAAAATTTTCCATTCACCTTTTCTAATAATATTTTTCTTTTTTTTTCAGGTAAGTCATCTAGAATGAATTATGGGTTGGAAAAAAAGGAACATGACAACTAAGATGATCCCGATCTCTGTCTGAAAAGAAAAGTATCTTCTGTTTAAATTATAAAAATAACTTTGTATTTTTATAAAATATCCTGAAATATCTATATTTTATACATTTTAATAAAAAAATTTGATAACTTCGACAAACGACACAAAATAATTAACTAACTACCAAAGGTAGGTAGAAATGGCAGCCACGAGCGAGCAACCTAGCTCACTGCGGCTAGAATGCGGCGTTTTGATACCATAACTCGTTATACCTGTGGCTCAGAGACGTTTGTATATGATTTGATCATCTAGAAGGATCATTCAGTCCTAGGAAGGACATGGTACTGTAGCTAATAAGGTATGCCATAGAGTCAATGCGGCTTGTTGAGAAAAGTTATTAAGATCGTTGAAAAAGGCCCTACCAAATGATTTTTTTCCCAAAGCGGGCATTTACAGAGGATATGAACGACGCGACGGTTTCCTTTTCCTATACTGGTCGCCCGGAACTACAACAGTGAGTATATATTGCAAGGATTCCCTAGCTTTTCCCCATACCCTATGGGCTGTGTCTTGCTTGGGTCAGCATAATAAGTCATTTGTAGGGGATTTACTATAGGTGGGCCAAATCTAGAAATAATGCAATTTGTTAATTTTCCCCATGCGATTAGATTCATTTATAAAAATTGAGAATATATTGCCCTTCAAATCTCCAAGAGGAATGTTGATTCTTTCCACAAGTTAACTTTGACGGACTGAACCTTGCCTGACCAGCTCATCAGCCGTCTAGTTTCCCTCAATTCCACAATGACCCGGAACCCTCGTTGGGTGATATGGTGTTAGAAAACACCATCCTTGGCCTCGATAAAGTTCCACACAGTTAGCAGACCTCTAGTTTGTATAGAGACCTATAATGAACAACCGATACCTGGAGGTCATTTCTGACAACCTCACTTAGAGTACGCGGTTGCGCTGCTTTCAAAGATGACGATTCCTTTGTCTTTTTCGGACCATCAGGCTTCTTCTTTGAAGGTTGTTTGACCTCGTCTCGAGATCTGTTACGCTTGACGACATTCTCTTGAGTATAGCTAGAAGATTGTTGTCTTCCTAAAAACATTTATGGTACTTTAATTTATCGACGTGGTCTCTCTGAAGAACAGTTACAGCCTCCTCATTTTTGGCAATCTTGCGTCAAGAATGATGGACTGTGTCTTCAGAAGAACACAACATCTGGACTATAGAATATCAAAGACTATACAAACACTTCCCACAGTCTCATTTTAAAATTTGAATTTTTTAACTGGCGCCCAATGTAAGAACGAATATAAGAAAACAAAATTTTCTTAATGGTACCACGTGAAGCGCTCCTATGTCTGGGATTGCTACAAGAGGGTTTGTGTATTTGTTCTTACGGTCAGAGCATAGGGGTACTATGGCTAATACTGTCTATATGCTCCGTTGATTAGCTGGTGCCCAAGAGCATCGGAGTTTTCAGATACTCGAGGGGTTACCTATACCGGTCTCCTGGCTGGAGGTCAAAAGTTTATTTTGGTAGTCGGTGGATGGTTCAAAGTCTTTTATGTCTATATAGTTCGTCCATGTTGATTGAAAGCTTAAATAAGGTCCCACGAGTAAAACAGAAAGAAAGGTCAGCCCCGGCAGAGCCATTATAACGGGGTAGGTCCGAATGAACTTGTTAGTGACTGGTTTACCCCCCAGCCTTCATTTCTATTTCTTCGGCACAGTTTTTGAAAAACAAAACCGCTCATACCACTATTGAGGAGTAAAGAAACATTTCAACAATTCGAACTAACCTTAGCTGATAACCATCTTGACATCGTAAAAGATAAAAACTGTGGTGATCATTACGGCCCGTCACCCACTGGGAAGGGATTGATATACGAACATTTTTATCGGGCAGCTGTCAAACTTAATTTTCTAAATTTAGATGAAAATGTCATTACTAGCAAAATTTTGAAGTATACTAATTTCGGCTATGACGAAAATATTTTATTTAAAAACAATTCTTTAGTCAAATTTTAAAAGTAGGTACTAATGTTAATAACCAAGTACAGTTTTTAATGTCACACAAAACCTCTCGGGACTTACATAGGTATAGGTACTCATAGAAAATAAGATGATACACAAAATATAATTAAATGTCAAATTCAGTTGATCAAAATTCTGTTTATATATCCTCCTGAAAGGACATAACAATGATCCATCTTTTTTTTCGAACTTATTAAGGTTAGGTACTTATAGGGAAACTCACCTTTAACCACGCCCATAAAAAACGAAATATTTATAAATGTTGAAGTGTTTGTTCTTGTCCATCGTGCGAATATAATTGGATACCAATACCAATATTTGATACTCATCATCATCATCATCATCATCATCATCAGTAAAAAAAAAGTATAGACAAAAAATTTTTTTGTCTGATGTACTCAATTTATTTTCCAGTCAAACACTACCGCAGCACATAATACATTAATAATGACAGCGTGAAAAAAAAATACTCAGAATTTCTCCCTAACCCTCATAACTGAGTTATCTCCCGAACCCTTATAATACCTATTGCATATAGGTATACCTATATATAGAGAAAAAGGTGCCATAAAAACACTTTTAGCAGGATCAACAAAAAAATATGAAACCCCTAGTCGATAAATCACAATACGTTGCCTTGAAACTTGAATCGGAAGTTGACAATATTTTCATCCTAATATAATAAAAAAAAACATACGTATACATACATACATCGGTAGATACAATATAGTATACACGATGAATAAAAAAATCACAGGACGGACAGGACAAAAAAAAAAAAAATAGCCCAACATCTCCATATCCCTTGGCACCACCAGGGACTGATTGTATGTAGAATTTGTTGTGTTCCGCAAACACCATTGCGGGATATGGCCACAAACAACATAGGTATTCACATTCACACAAACAGTTTGTATTCTATATTGACAGCAACAAAAATAGACAAAATGAAACACATCGCACTGATGTCGTTGTATAGAAAGTCCTAGTGGGGTTTCTATTTTCTGTAGGTGGATACCATATAAGATTTGACTGATGAACGCGACGGGTGGCAATGACGCCACCAGCCATGTGATGCTAACGCGTGTATCCTATATTTTCTAAAAAAAAAAAAATGCTGCAAAAGCATTGAATTCAATTGAAAATTAATATAAGTTTGTTTGGCGATACAGGGGTTCCGGATCCGGACTTATAGGGAGGTTAAAATATAGAAAAATCAAAACACCATAGCTTTTCATAGAACGTTAACAAAAAAAAAAAATCATAATAACGATGAGCATAGCAAAAATAATCCACAAACATTGAGAGGGATGAAAATAAACAGGAACACGACTAAGTATAGAAAAAAAAAATGAAATAAAAAAAAAATTCAAAATGGAAATAAAAATAAATTAGGATATTTACGGGATATTTATCATCATAAGTCAAGTGGTGGGATATATTCTTATAAATATACAAATATAATATAGCTATATATAGGTTACCTACGTCAAGCTAGGAAATTTGCAATTTTGTTGCTCATTTTATTTTTGTTGTATAAATTTTCTATATAACGTTTGCGGTTCAGTCGGTGGTGGTGATGTTGTGATGTCAAAGCTTATTTATCTATATTAACAACAAAATGACAGGAAATGGAAAGGAATGCTGCTTGATGAGGATGACATTAATCTTAGGTGGCTCTATATCTATATATACCTACCTATAGGTACTACGTCTGTAAATATATACAAAAATATTAAAGAATTTGGATGAACTTTTTTTTAGCAAGCTGATGGGGAATCATAGGATTGGATTTCATCTGGAAATTGATTTAAAGAAATTCATCTGTTTTTGTTAGAAGCTAAGAATATGGCTTGGATTTTTTTTTTTAATGTCGAACGATAGAGTTGCACTTAGGATCATACCTTGCGTGTACCAATCCCTATTCCAAATTTTGTAAAAAAAAATACAATTGTTATAGTCAAATTATAATTTTTTATGACCTTCTTTTGGGTCCTAAAAAATTTGAGATCATGTTTAAAATATTTTGTCTGGCTTTATTTTTGGCATAAGTTTCCAAAAACGATTCCGCAGGTTTTTAAACAAAAATTCAGTTCATGTTGTTCAAAGATTCAAAAAAATTCAGTTCATTTTTGCGTTAAAGCCTAAAGGTTAACTTTATTTTTTTTTTTTTTTTCGAAAAAGATTTTGTCAATTTTTTGACAAGACAAACAAAAATTCTCTAAACTGATAAACATTTAACCATCGATTTCAAGCTATAAGTAAAGCTAGGTTTGCCAGAAATGTTTTGACGCAAGAATTTGGATTTTCCGGATAAAAAAATTACAAAACTATGACAAGAACACGAATTAATTTTTTCTACGAATAAATATCAAAAACATTAATTACTAATAAAGAACACATATCCAACTGATAACGTATAGCAACGTTGCTGAAGTGACACGATCGTCCTTTTTTGACACAAAAATTTCATCCTGGCATCCTGACACGAAAAAATTCAATATGGCGTGCTTTTTTTACTTTTTTTTTAGGAAAATTTCTCCAAATGAAGTACAAACTGGCATAAACTCTTATTCTTTGACAATACACGAATAGAGCAAATTATATCTTTTAATTTTTTTGTTGTTGTAATTCAAGTTTCAACCCACAATTGTATTATATTTGTTTAATATAAGAGTTTGCGATTTTTTCATATGACACAGATTTTTTGAAAGTGTGGCACTAATTTTTTTTTATTGGACGGCAACGATGTAACGTATAGTGATGTAAATTTCATTTGATTTTATTCGATTCGGTTCTTTTCTTTGATATGAGTTGTCAGGTTTTCATTTTAATAAACGACAATAAATTAGGGATATTAAACACGATTTCTTTAAATATCAATAGAGGACAACTCCGGATAATTCAGAAATATTGTATCACTGAAATTTCGGACAGATTTATTTATTATTGATTTAAAGACAAAAAAATTAACATAATAGATACAATATACGTATAGCAACTGAGGTACTGCATCACAACAACCAAGAGGAAGATCATTGATAAAATGTGAGAAAAGAAGTGGTCCCAATACAGAACCCTGTGGTACTCCTGTGTTTACGAAATACGAGGAAGAGGTAAGGCTTTCAACTTCTATCGATTGCGATCTATTTTTTAAATAGTTATATAGTAGACGAAGACATGCTTTCGATAACTTGAAAATCTTTTGAAATTCAGAAACAAGAATATAGTGATCAATACAATCGAAAGCCTTTTAGAAGTCCAACAGAATTAAAAGACAGAACCAAATGTTGTCAGCATCTAAAACAAAAAGATGATCGGATGTTACTTTTATGACTGCTAAATCACAGCTATGTAAACTCCTTAAACCTCATTTAGAGAGCTTAAGGATGTTTATCATTTGGTTTCACATGAGTTTTCCAAATACTTTCGAAAAATATAATAGGGACGCTAATGGGTCTGAAATCATCTGGCAATTGGCATATATAGTTTTTTTAATGAATTGGAACTATTTTTGGTGCTTTCCATTCTGAAGAAAATTGGGAGCTCTATACCTATATACAAAAATTAACGATACGAACAACTAACGGCAAAATAATTTTAATGATCACAGCCAACAGCATTTGATTTAATTGAGCGAGTTGCTTCAGTAACATCACGTCCATTTACACATTAAAATTAGAAAGTCTCAAAATTATAAATGTTTTTCGCTTAGTTTGTTTAGAACGAACTGTCTTTAGGATTTTATTAAAATTAAATAGGTTAAGTACAATACAATTCGTATAGAATGAGGGCCTATAGAGACTTAATCCCAACTAGGGTTACCAGCTCTAAAATCAGAAAAGCCTGACAGTAAAGAAAGAAAAGCCTGATTTTTGAGAAAAAAAGCCTGACAAATAAAAAAAACATTTTTTTAAGAAAAAAACACCTTTCTCGAAATTCAACAGGGACCGGGCGAAATTATGAAGCATATAGATTGAAAACAAAAAATTAAGACCAAAAAATTAAAAATCTTACAGCATTTAGCGGTCGCTACCAGCGCTTTTTCAGTAACTTTGCTTGAAAATCTTTGAAAATCGTAAATTTTCTCAAATGTTAAAAGCTGCATAACTTTTCGAGTTTTGGTGCGAAAAGCATGAAATTTCAGGGATTTCATAATTTTGCCAACAGCTAAATGACAACTAATAAATGAAAAAATTAATGTGTTCACTGCGATTTACAAGTATTTCGATTTGAAAGCATTCAGGGATTATATTTTGTGCCATAATTATAAAAAAGCCTGACATAGGACGAAACCTGGCCAAAGCCTGATTGCACATTAAAAGCCTGACGTGTCAGGCGAAATCCTGACGGATGGTAAGCCTAATCCCAACCATTTTCGTATGGTCCGTGATGCATGTTTGCAAAAATGAAAGGGACCCGCAATTTTCTACCGAATCAAACTGGTTATTAAAATTATTTCTAATTGGAATAGAATACAAATTCGAACACCCTGATCTCCAGCATGAGTCTCTGACAGTTCCCCACGGGGAAATAGCTATATATGTAGGTACATACTTTTCATGTGAATATTGTTGGTTCATTTAAGTGAACTTTTAATATTCATATCAAATGTGAAAAGATTTTCAATCAATTTATACATGTATTTCTTAGTGTTTCAAAACTCTTCGTTTGAAGTACTTTTAAAAATTTGTTAGATTCTTAGACAAATTAAATAAACACCAAAACATTTTGTTTGAAACTAGCAGACATTATTGTATTTATTTTTTTTTTCAAACAATGGTGTGATTAGCGTAGCCTTAAATCATTCTGTTGAAAAAGAATGGAGCCTTCCAATTTTGCATAAAACAAAAGTCTAGATCATTTCTTAAGAATATGACCTATAAACCTTTATTTTGCCTCTTGTTTATATTATACAATGTATATGTCCAAGAAAATATCTATATAGACAGAACTGTCATGTTGATCCACTTCGTCACTTGATATTTCAGTTAAAATCGTTTCCATCCGTTTAATAGGTTTGTTTTTTTTTTTTTTTTTGTTGAACAATCAAAAACAACCATCATCAACGTTATAATCCTATAGAATTCTATAGGAATGATTCCGATATATAGCAACGAAGGGATGGCGTCCATCTGGAATGAAACACAAAAATACATAACAGCAAAAAAAAAAAAAAAAAAAAACTCAGTGGAAATCCAATACAAAACCACCAAGATCTACAAGACAAATTCAAACTCCATTCAAAACCATTTGGATGATGTTGGTTTTAGTTCCCATTGTTTCCATTTAGAGCGGGAAAACCGAAAGAAAGTGGCAAAAAGAACATATATCTTCTTCGTGGGGGCTTTTGTCCTAATGGTTATTTTTGCTGACTCGCAACAAAACATTTATCCTTTGAAATCCGCATCCTTATCTTAGTTTTTATTTTTTTTTTTTTTTTACCCAAAAGGAGGGATCCTTCCCTAAGCCAGAACGACACACAAAATGGAAGCAATATTAGAGCGTAAAAAAAGGGTGGTGTCCTATATATTATTTTCCTTTTTGTTGTTGTTGTTATATCGCTTTAATCGCTGACTCTATAGAACGACAAAAACCACGTGTTAGTCATAGTTTTTCGAATGATTTAAGAGCAGAATTGGTTTGTTTTTTTATTTTGTCTTCAAACAAAAAAGCTATAAAGTTGAATGTCCTTTTTTGATGACACACACGAAGAAGGATTATCATCGAGATACAAACTGGGTATAAGCAGAACGCACGTTCTTCCAAAAGGAGGATATCCAAAAAAAAAAAAAAAAACTTATTAGTCATGTAGACATCTACCGTGTATAGTGTCAACTTTAAATGTCAATTCAACACTTGTGGTAAGGGAATATTTCCAAACCACAATTTGTTTCTATACTTTCTCTCTTTGACCTCCTAAAGGATCTAAATTGCACTTAAACCGTATGATACCTCTTCCTACAAAAATATAGAAGAGAATTCGCTTTGTTTATTACCACACGTCGAATATAGTCGGTGGCAGCAAAAAAACAATGAAAACGCCCTCATGAGAGCAATTTGTACCACAAACGTGAGTTTTGCATATACACGCACACATGAAAGGACATATAAAAAAAAAAGTAAGAAAAATGGCAGGCAAAGTCAAATGAAAAATTGACAGATTCAATGACTAGCATACATTATTAGACTCATGAAAACCCGTCAAGAGGACTCGTTAGGTTTTTTAGTCTTTAAAAAAAAATAATAAATTTAAAAAAATTAAATACGGATTTTTGATGTTTGCTTCAGCGTAGGATGGCATATCCTTTTTTTCAAGTGGGCAGATATAGAATATTTTCTCTTTTAATGTAGGATCAATCAATTAGTTGTCGTATTTATGGTTTAAAAGAACTTTTAAATGTGCCTATTTAATTTAAAAGTAAATCAATTTTGAGAGATTTAAAGACAAAATCTATTCAAACGATATATAGATGGACACCATTCCAATTGAAAAACCGGAAGGATTTTATGTTGAATGTTAAATCTCAGGATTTCAATGAAAATAAAAAAAAAACTTCTTCATTGAAAAGTATATAGGTACTTAATCTGGAATCATTAAATTTTTGGTATATTTTTAGAAATTAACTCCACTACTGTATGATACACTTACACGATTTAAGACGAGCTAGAGATACCTATACCAAACAGTACCTACCTATAAAAGATTAAAACGATTAAAACAATTATAAACAATAGAAGATGAAAAATATTTATCTCTTAAGTGTTCGTCGAAATCCGTCCTCTAAATATAATCTTTTAAATATGTATTATTTAAAGTCGGATGCTATTTCTTTCGTTTTTTTCACCTTATAAATAATTCAATTTAAAAAACATCCAATTGATTAAAGAGATCCTTGAAATACATCATCAAAATATAATAGTTATAAACTTCCAAAAACAAAAAGGAATATTCAAATTCTGATAATATTTTTATTTATTTATTTTATAGTTAAATTTTGAGCTAAAAATTTCTTTTCTCAGTATTTTGACGGTAAAATTGAAACTTTTTGGTGAAAAACTTTCGAAGATTCAAGGTTTTAGGTAAACGAACGTTTACATTTTTATTTATTTAGAGATTTAGCTTGTTGTTTTTTTCTTATTTCTGAACATTCTAACTATGAGAATTGAATTATAAAATTTTAACTGAAAGCATATTGACTTTTTTGTAGGTTTTAATTTTTTTTTCTCCACAATTTCAATAACTTAGCTCTGAAGATCCGACTGTTCAAAGTCAATTTTAAGGTTTAAAAATTATCTCACCGTGCGTCGGTCGGTCGCTTTAGTGTCGGTACTCTCTTTTATTGACCTTTAAATATATTTTGACAGGCAAACGTTTCGCCCACGCGTCGCGTGCGTCGCGGTCGTTCCGAATGTTTTACTATTGAGATATTTTATTTGGAAAAATTAAAGGCTTTTCGATCAAAATTAAACAATGACCTTAAAGAAGAAAAAATTCTAAAAAAAAAATTAATGAAATAGCGATATTGAATTTTGAAAAATATATAATCCTTCGAAATTGGTTCAAGAGTTTTCGACACAATTGGCGCATAGCTGCGGTTTACGTCGTCGAATTTTTAAAGAGCTGCAACTTTGTACTTTCATCTTAAAAATAAGTAAAAATGTTGGAAACTTTTGCTTTACCTTTTAGATATTGGTAACAATATAACAATTATTTTACGTTAGCTTCTTTAAGAAATGCGAAAACGAAACTAAAAATTAAAACATTACCAGCGCAAAGACATATAAAATGTACAACAGGGTCACATGAACTTAGCCCTCATGAATAATCACATGGTGGTTTAAAAGTCTTAATACATATTTTAAAAACTATTAATCTAATAAATCAAATAAATAAGTTATGGGAGCCTATGTCTTATGCCACCTGCCAAAAACGTATAGTTTAGTTTAAACTTTAAGGTTGTATTTTGTGAGTGCACAAATAACGGGTGATTTTTTAAGAGGTTTAGAACTTTTTAAAAAAAAAAAACACAAAAAATTCGAAAAAATGAATGAAATATTTATTTGAATCGATAGTTTGAACCTTGCAATTTAATGTTTAAAGATAATTTCATGCAAATATTGACCGCGGCTGCGTCTCAGGTAGCCCATCCGCTGAGTCCAATTTTGGCATACTCTTTCACACAAATCGGCCGGTATCTCACGAATGAATGCATGGATGTTGGCTTCCAGTGCGTCAATCGAAGCGGGTTTGTCCCTATAGACATTAGCCTTGACATACCCCCACAAAAAATAGTCTAATGGTGTCAAATCGCACGATCTAGGCGGCCAATTGACCGGCCCGAAACGTGAAATTAACTGTTCACCAAACTCGCCTCGCAATTGCGCCATTGTTTCGCGTGCTGTGTGGCATGTGGCACCGTCTTGTTGAAACCACATATCATGCAAGTCAAGAACTTCTATTTCGGGCAAAAAAAAGTTTGTTATCATCGCTCGGTAGCGTTCACCATTGACAGTAACGCTGCGATTCGCATCATCTTTGAAGAAATATGGCCCAATAATGCCGCCGGCCCATAAACCGCACCAAACAGTGGCTTTTTCGGGATGCATTGGCAGCTGTTGCAATGCTTCTGGCTGATCTTCACTCCAAATGCGGCAATTGTGCTTATTTACGTACCCATTCAACCAAAAATGAGCCTCATCGCTGAACACAATTTTTCGATAAAAAAGCGGATCCTCGGCCAGCTTTCCAAGAGCCCATTCACCAAAAATTCGGCGTTGTGGTAGGTCGGCTGGCTTTAGTTCTTGCACCAGCTGTATCTTAAAAGGCTTTACGCCCAAATCCTTCCGCAAAATTTTCCACGTAGTTCTGAAACAAAGGCCTAACTGCTGGGAACGGCGCCGAATCGACATTTCGCGGTCTTCTGTCAGACTAGCTGATACGGCCGCAATATTTTCTTCACTACGCACAGTACGTAAACGTGTTGGTGGTTTAATGTCCAACAAAGTAAATTTGGTGCGAAATTTGGTCACAATCTTCCGAATAGACTGCTCAGAAGGTCGAGAATGCCGACCATAAAATGGAAGCAGCGCGCGGTGAACATTTCGAACCGAGCACGAATTTTGATAGTAAAATTCAATAATTTGCAAGCGTTGTTCATTTGTAAGACGATCCATGGTTAAATTGCAAACCAAACTGAAGCTGTTTGACAGTGACACAAGGTACTAAACACACGTCAGCTGTCAAAACCAGTGTTGCCAAAACCAAACCAGCTAAAAAATCACCCGTTATGAATAGCAGCGGTGTTGCACATATTTTTGGAGCTTACAGTGTTTTCTGAAAAATTGTTAAAAAATCAATATAAATAGAAATAAACAGGCAAATTTATTAGATTTTTTACTAGTTCGATAGATACTAGTTCAAAATAGTTGGAAATATGCTTTATTTCATTAAATAAAATGTTAAATTGAGCAAGGTTTAGACAAAGGATAGCTTAAACATCAAATTTTTATCTTTATATAATGGCTGTCCACAGTTATTCAACGTTTATAAATATGACCGAAAAAGATTAAACAATTGAAATTGTTTTGACATCAACGGAATCAAAAAAACAACCTAAAATTGCTTAAAAAATGTGTTTGATAATAAATTTCTGGAAAACCGGTCTCCACACAAAAGTTGTATGGTAGATACAAATTTCTAACTGTTCTTGTTTAAATAAATAAAATTCAAAAATCGGTTGTAGTTTGACAAAGTTAGAGCCAGTCAAAGTAAAAAAGAAAACAAATCATAAAAACCGTTATAAGTCGAAAACGCAAAGAAAACGAGAAAACTACCTCTTAAATTTTTCGACTCTAAATTGCCTCAGGAACTCATATGGTTTTCTTCTGTGGTGGTGATTTTGCGACACCCTGTATATTTATTGCAGGGTTATAAAAATTAATTTAGAAACAAAAAAATTATTGAAATATTGAATTTTCAAAAAATAACATTGAAAATTGTTTCAATGTTATGGGACGTAAGAATAATCTTTATTTTACGTTAAAAACTTGATGAAAGCCAAGAAATTCGGCGGAGTCATTTTCGAACTATTAAATTTTCAAAAACAAAATTTTTCTAAAAATCCGAAAAAATTTTGAGAAAATTGAAAATAAAAAAAAAGGTTCAATGGGAGGTACCATTTATATCTACCAAACTATTTTGCGGAAAATACAATTTTTTTTTTAAGTTTTAGGCACATTTTTGAGAAAAATTAGATTTTCATTATACAGTCGACTATCCCTAAGTCGAATTTTCACGGGATACGAAGATTTGTTCGAGTTAGAGAGTTTTGGAAAAATTCGAGTTATAGAGAGAAACATTTTTTTTTTATTTTAAAAGGTTTATTTAATAAATAAAGGTTAATGTATGTATATAAAGCAAGCAACAACATAAATAAAGGGATAACAATCCTTTTTTTTTTTGTTTTTGCGCTGTAACTTTTTAAAAACTGTATCTTTTTATAGAGGTAGGTACCAGGGTTATGAATAGGAAGAAATGCGTAGAGCTGACGATGATGGTAGACGCGATGCTAAACATAGGTTTTGATGGTTCGTAGTTATACTATACCTACCCAAATACGAATTCCGAAGGGGTAATGTTTTTTTATTTTATTTTGTGCTAATCAAAATTCGACTTAAGGGATGAAAAAAGATGCCAATAACTGAGAAAATTTGTTCGAGTTAGAGAGAGTTCGATTAGAGGGAGTTCGACTTAGAGAATGGTTTTTGTATGGAAAATTGAAGGGAATGATAAAATATGGCTAAAAAATTCGAGTTAGAGAGAAATTCGACTTAGAGAGAGTACGACTTAGGGAGAGTCGACTGTATTTGCTAAAAAAACCTACATTCTGCAAATGCAAATGCAATTTTTTTTTTTTTTTTTTTCGTAATAATATTTTCAAAAAAGTCTCTGACCGTACATTTTACAATTTAGAGATTGGATACATTATCTTACTACTGAAACATTTTCTTGAATTAAAAAAAAATTACAACAAAGAAATTAAAAGAACAATCGAAGAAATATACGAAAAAAACCTCCATTCAAAATTTAAGAAATATATATATTTTATTTATTCAACTAATTTCGTTTCTTTTTGTTTCTACCTTACTGTCCCGAAAAAGAGCCGACTTTCTTATTGAATGGACATATCCTTTTTAAAGCGTCCAACTCGATGAAAGCTGCAGCCGAATTCGTCAAGTATTTCTTTTCCTCATTCTTCTCCACTTGCTGAGTTTTCAATTTATATTTATATGTAAATTGTTTCCACCAGTCCTCTGAGTGGCAAAGATATTGCATTGCTGATTTTCACAAAATTTGACATTTTGCAAGAATATGGTGTTCTACAAATTAGAAAGTTTTGCAATGCCCATATACGGCCGGGCTTAATTTTTTGTAAAAGCCGTTATTTTAAGTTAGGTATTCCACGAAAAAGTCTATTTCTTTTGATCGAAATCTTGAGATCGATTTTTCATGAACAAAAAAAAAACATATCTTTGGAAAATTTCGTAATATTAAAATATTAACACTTTCCTCCTCAGGAGAACTTCATTCTCAGAGTAGTTTAAAAAATCTTCAACCAGCTTAATATGGAGTTAAAAACTTGTGAAATCCCTTTCTACAATCAGTTTAATTTTTACATATTTTAAGATTTAATCCTAACATGATTATAGGCTGTTTCACTGGGCACAGTTTAAGTATCCAAAGATTCTAAAAAGAACTCCATCAAAATGTACTTCCTCCATAAATTTTTTTTTCAAAAATGTTTTTGTAGACATTCCAAATTTAAAAAGAAATTTTTTTTTATATACTTACATGTCATATAACAATTAAAATGTTCTCAATTTCTATAGGATTACACACGTTTCATTCAAGCATACAAAAAAAAACTTCCATTTTATTTCTTATCGATTTAGTTCATAAGATAAGATCCATTTGGCATGATGTACAAACCAAAAAAAAAAAATAGAATAACAGCCGTTATCAAAAAAAAAAAATATTTTAAACACGGATGCTTAGTCTGGTTCATACACATATATATATAAAAAAGGAGGTTTCCTTAATATACCTACAGAGTATGCTTATTTAGATTCCACAGATATTTAGAAAAAAAAATGATTGTTTTCTTCGTACGTATCGTTTTTTTTTGCTTTTGGGATGGTTTCTACTTATTATATGCCTTCCTTCCTACGCCATAGGTGCAGGTGTTTCCTTTGATTGAATTTCTTGTAAGGATTTTGTAGACCCTAATTTAATTTGCATAATTTGTGCGGATAAGGCTTTTGAAATGTGGCCATATATTTCCCTGTCTTTTGTTATACTTTTTTTTGTAGGTATGTTTTTTTTATTTTTTTCGTTAAAAGTAGACTTTATTTAAACTTGTTGACCTCATCAGGTGTTACTTCGAAGAAATCTTGTTTTTATATTTTCATAACAATAGAACACTTGGATTTAAAATTTTTAATAAGTAGGTACATAAGGTATTTATATAGGTAGGTAGGTACTATATATTTTCATACTTTATTTGCACCTCTTCGAAGAAGTTGTTTGTTTGATATAATTTCGGTTGGTTTTAATCATTCAAATAACAAAATTCATTCTTATTCTCTTGGTGAACCTCTAAAAGTTTTTTCTATTTTGTTTGAAAATATTCTTAACTTCAAGTTCTTTTGCTATAGACTTATCACATTTTATAATATTTTATTTACTATACATAGAAACTCTCCCCAGGCTTTAAGTATATCCACAAAAAACATAATAATATATTCTGTATTGTTTGAGTTCTTTTTTTGTTTTCAAATTTTAATGTATACCTATCCACCTACCCCACTTTCTATAGGTACCTATACATACATCCTACATTTACTCATACTGCATATTATTATTCTTTTTTTTTTTTTTTTTCTTTCAAGCGGAAAACATAAAACCGGAAGAATTGGAACGATCTTCAAAACTTTTCAACTTCATTACCCTCAAAAATAAGAAACAAAATCGTCCTCCTTCCTTTTTTTTGCACATAAACATTACTCTCGCGCGGCGTAAAACTCACCATCTTTCACATGAACAATTTAAGTATATTCCTATGCTCCACAATCCCCAACCATTAACATGAAGTACATATATACGCATCAAATTGATTTTAAAAATGACAACAAAAAATAATTTCAATATAAAGCGAAATTAAGTGTACTGTAGGGGTAGAATGTTTTTGCTCTTAGAATAAGTTTGAAAAATTGAATCATCATTATATATTTTTGTGTTCTATTTCAGTAAATTCTAAAAATTTTAATAAATTAAGCATCATGTAACAAATTTGTATCAAATTTTTAAAATGGTAAGTTATTGGAGATTTTCCTCCGCCATTTTGAAAATGTTCTGATTGAATAACTCGTTTAACTCTCATCTTCATACAAAATGGCCAATAAAAAAAGAGAAAATTAAGAGAATCAAAATATCTAAAAATGACCCGGGTAGAATTTGCCACTCGATATTGCCAAGCCCCTAGCTAGTTTTGCCTAGTTTATATGATGTGGCCTATCGAGCAGTATCTAGCTTGGCCCTCGCTAATTTGTTAATGCTCTGTATATTGTGGGCCTTGCCAGTGGTTCCCATATAGGCCCTATAGATAGATCTTCCAAATCAGGCTGTGGATAGCTAAAAATTGAGACATTTTTAGGCACTTATAGCTAGGGGCCTAGGTAGATTTTTACTGAAACCCATATAAGCCCCTCCCCCCTCAAATTAGGGTGGTTTGGGACCGCTTTTCTCTTTATCTGAAATTGTGTTGAATTTAATTTAAATTTAAAAAAACTTCACTTTTACCTACTTCTCCGAGATTTGAACTCGCGTTCTTCCAATCTGCAAAGATCCAGCACGCTACCCACCAGGCTAATTTGCGATACAGAATAAGGATGTAAAAATGTTTATGAGTTGATACTTCACGTGTTTGCTATAAGGACCCTACACAAGTTAAATTGTTCGTTGGGAATGCCAATAAATAGGCGACACTATCTACGACCAATATAATACCAAGAAAAAGTTCCATATCTAGACAACATCAAGTCTAAACTATCTAGGCCCAGTTTTAGCTACATCTGATAACGCCAATAAAGAGGCGACACTGTCTAACGCCAAAAAACGCCGAGATACAATTTCTTATCCAGGCTACACCAAAAAAAACTATTTGGATCCCTTCCTGTTTTTATGAGACAACGCCAATAAGGTGGCGACACTAGCTAAGGCCAAAATGACACCAACAAAAGTTATGTCAAGTTAAAACTATCTAGGCCCAGTCTAAGTTACATCTGCAGTAAAGCCAATAAATAGGCAGTTCTATAGCTAGGGCCAAGATAAAGCCAGAATAAGCATAAATTAGTCAAGATCGGCCAGACACGCCTGTCTAGGCCCAGCATAGGATTTACTATATTATAATGGCCAATCTAGTTAGGGCCACGTTTATAAATAGTTTTTCCTAGATAATATTCTACCCGGGGAGATATTCACACTTATTCCATAAGGCGTTTTACAAAGACGACAGAAAAACGAAACGGTTCCAAAAGCTTTAATTGACGTTTAATTAAAACTAAAACTTAACTTTTCTCTTCTTTTCCAAGTGTCTGAACTCAAATTCCCTTAGAAATATAAAATTCACAGTATATATTCATGCTGTGAGTTTTATAAGAGTCGGTAATCATCGACCATAATTTGCGAATTGGAAGGGTATGACAGCATCTGACTGATGAGCCCAACCTGGGCGAGACGCACTTTTGCAGTTGAGGTCATTTGAACTTATAATTTGAATTATGTTCTCTTCTTTCTTCACCCTTCTAACCATTAAAACGATGTTCGTTTTACTGAAATTCCAATTTCCGACGTGTCGTTTAACTAAATAACGCCTTACGGAATAAGGGTGAACAAAATCTATAAGTTACCAGTTGATTCGTTTCAAAGTTATAGTATGACAAAGTTTAACTGTGCCATATCGACGGTTAATCTGTTTAGTGTAGGACTACGTAAGTCAAAAAAAAAAAAATCCTAACAAATCTGCAGAATCAGAGCCACCTTTTGGCAATGTAAGCGTAACAATGTTGTCAGGAACATTTTACAATTATCAAAGGCAGAATTGAAAACCTCTTACTATAGATCACCATGCAAAATTTGTCAGATTTTTTGTGATTTCTGGAAAACATGCAAAAACGACTTACGAGTTTCTGCACTTAAACCGTCGATATGTGTTTGTGCGCTATCGGTGTGTTTATTAGCAATCATGGGGGGAATTGGATGAAAAAAACGACGTCGGAGCTTAACAACCACTATAACAACAAAAACTAATTACCCTGCGGGTTTAGCTAAACCCAGAGAATTCTCGGAGCCTAAATTTAGCGAGAAAAAAACTGGTAATACAGTTTTTCTGGTAACACAGTTTTTTCTAAAAATATTTCCTCAACTACAATACCTGGCTTTTGAAGAAATTTGCATCTAGATAAGTGCAAATTTGCACCCCGAACGCATTTTTCAATATTTTAGAATTTTAAGTTTTTAGTTCAAACTAAGAGCTTTATATTTATTATTAATATTATTTCCAACAGAGTACTCTAAGAAATGTATATCAACAAATAATAAGTGAGCAATTGACTTTGGCAACAAAAAAATAAAGTACTGTAAGATACAAAATTAGAAAAAAGATATAGGTGCATATACATTCAAGAACAATGAGCAGATGAAAATGAAAATGTAAAGTATAGGGAAGGTGTCAGATGAGAGAGTCCTTGTGTATAACATTCATTTGCACTTTGAATGGCAAAATGCACTTAGCAAGCAATTCAAGTAATTGTTGCAGCTCAGCATTGATAGAGAGAGAGAGAGAGATAACGAACGGAAACATCCTTGTTAAGTTGCTCTCGAGCTCAGGACGTATTTATCATCCATTGCGAGGGGGGGAAAACTTCACTTCATTTTTAGGTTGGTACCTCCTACATACCTACCTCTCTCTTTGCCTATGTGTACATAAATATTAAACTTTTGTTCCTTTATCTCATTTGGAGGAAACAAGAAATGACGCCCCGGTATATAAATGTAAGTTTCAAGATGGATTTAAAAAACAACAAAAAAAAAAGGAAAAATTAATTTACTAACAATACCAAGTCGGCTTTTCATGTTGTGAAACATTCATTTCATTCATTCATTCGCCGCATATGCAAGCTGCAGGCACATCAGGTATATTATAACGCAGCCTGAGAACGTTTTCAAATTAGATGTAATGAATAGCATGTTCGTTGTTCCGGAGCTACATTACAAGCAACGGAATAGTAATTTGAATTTTCTTGCTTTTTTGTTTTACAATATTTCCACAGGATAATGCTGAAAGGTAACCACATAAGTTTTATCATCATCAGCAGCTACAAAAACACCAACACCACTTACTTCATCGTGGGATAGGAGAGAGCTAGCTGATATGATTTTCTTGCTTCACCACCATTATATGTGTAGTAACAGTATATGTATACAAATATGACAGACTGTGGAATCTTTGCTTCATTACCTAACTACTATGATACCATGAACAATATGTGACATCCTTTTAGGGAAAATTAATATTCAGCAGATTCACTCAGATTCTTTGTGGCTGTAAGATGGTTTTTGTTAATACTAAGTAAGCGACGCATAAATAAGAAACTTTTTGTTGTTAGATAAGATAGATGTTTTTTCGTCATTATACGAGTCGAATAGATTCATTAAAATTTTCATATAAAACTTCCGGTAGTTTCTTGATTTTCTTATCTTATACGACTAACTAATGAGTACATTTTCTTCTAAATGAAAATATATATGTACGTACTCGAAAGTAGGATAAATCTGTTATCTGTATCTAAGCTTAAGGCTGTTATTAGTATATATGTAATCATTAGCAGTATAATGACATACAACGAATTTCTATTGAAATTTTAGTTTTTAATGTAAAGCATTAGATTTGAAGTCTAAGGCCCAATTTGTTCACTCTTCATTAAATTTAAAGTCCTCACAATATTCCTATTTAAATACAAAATTTTGTTTTGCTTCTTTGTTTTCTTATCTCAAAGTGAGATATGTTTTCAAGTTTAAGGCCCGGTTTCACAATTAAATTAAGTGTCACTTAAATGCCAAATATGGAAAAATAATGTTGTGTAAACTTATCAGAAGAAGTGCCACTTACATAAGTCTCCCATATTGGACTTAAAGTGGCAACTACAGTATAACTGCACATAAAGTCCCAAAATGGTAAATTTAAATGCCATTTGATATTCTTACGTGCACTGTTATTTTTAGGGCTTATTCCTTCAGCTAATTTTGGTCCTAAAAAGCGGAAGTAAAAGTGTCGCGGTAATGTCCAAAAAAACGTTTTCTTATGGAAACCATTTACTTATCGATTTTAGTAAGAAGGAAAAATATTCAGTTTTTTAAAAAAGAGTGAATAAATTGGCCCTTAGTAATAAAGGACTTCTGAACTTTGACAGTTGATAACGGCCACATTGAAGAAGTTGCATCTGTATTCTGCGTCGTGACTTGGGCCTCTACCCGTACAAAATCCAATGGTCATTGAGCTGAAGCTGAATGACCATAGATAACGGCGTGTGTTTGCTCAATGGACTCTGGGGCAGTTGGAATCTGACCTTTATTTTCATCGAAAAATCATCTTCTACGATGAGGCCCATTTCTGGATGAATGTGTACGTCAACTTCGTCGAATTTGGGAAGATACCAAATACCAATCCATATGAGTTACAAAAGCGTCCAATGCATTACAAATAAAACTATTCAGAAAGGCCATCAAGTTGACTGTATCTAAACTGACTTTAGTAAGGCCTTCGACAAGTTGTCTCATAGTATTATTTTATTCAATCTTCCATCAGCTTTCGTTCAATGGGTTAGTTATCTTATCTGAAGGGGATGATAATTAACGCAAACTCTGGTGTACCTCAAGGTAGTCACCTAGGTCCACTACTCTTTATAGTTTCTATCAATGATGTTATTTCAATGGTAAAATCCTTTAGGGTGCTTATCTTATTCAAAATAATTAGAAACCAGTCTGATTCTCCATCTCTTCAGAATTACCTTAATATCTTTTCTGATTGGTGTACACAGAACAATCTTTTCTCCATCTATGTTTCCCGTATTTGGAGCTGGATGAGGATTCTCAATATTATAGCTCTTCCTCTAAACCTATTTCTCTAAGGAATTTAATTATTTGGGGTATTCTCAGGGTGGAAAGATTGCATTCCTCCACCTGGTAGCGTCCCAGGTGTTTCTTTCTTTAGTGCACGAGTGCATCGCAACTGCTAATATGTACTATGGTGTTTCCTCTAGAATATTGCAGAATCTACATTTGGCACTTTTTACTAGACCTAAAATGTTTAGGTGCCTTTTTAGTTTGCAATGGCCGGTGAGGAGGCCCGTTATGATTCTGAAGTTGTTCCTGCTTAAGCTGATGCAGTCATTAAAACGTTCTTGGTTATATAGTTCCCAAGTGGGAGTTTGGCTTGCCTCAGCTTGGGGAGTTCCTTCTAATTTTTTGATTTTTTGATTTTGTTTTTGATAACATTTTCTCGTAAGCCACAATAGGGCTCAGGTCCCGTTAAGGTAGTCTTTGCTCCTATTTTTGCTAGGGAGTTTGCTTCTTCATTACCCTGAACACCAACGTGTCCAGGTACCCAATGAAGTGTGACATTGTTGTTTTTGCCAAGTTCATTTAGCCTGCCTATGCATTCTCATACTATTTTGGAGTTAATGGAATAAGAGCTGAGTGCCTTGAGCGCTGCTTGGCTATCTGACATGATAGCAATGTCTTGGTTTCGGTAATTCCTTTCAAGGTTACGATCTGCACATTTGCCTATGGCCTCGTTACATCTTCCCTATAAAATTCTTTTGTTCGTTGCAAGTGTCGTATGGTCACCTCACATACATACATAATGGCATCGATAGGCCATTCAAACGAATACAAAATTTCGGTAATATCTCACTAGTGTTTTGAGCCTTGAACACTCCTGAGATGTTCTTCTCTTTTTACCTTAAGTCCCGTTGAAATTTGTTCTTTGGTTTCGAAGATTATCCCGATCCCCAAACAAGCAGACAGACAAAAATTTAAAAAATGATAGATTTGCATGCAAATAACCGCATGCTCGCCTAAAAATATGCAATATGTAAATTAAAGACAGATACTCCAATTCTGTTTATACATATATATATATATATATATATAACATGACTGCAATTAATTCTGTAATAATATTTTCTTCAATTTCCATGACTAAAAAAAATTATGTACCTTTTTAATCTAAAGTATCTCAATACTAAAATTAAAAATTGGGTATTTGGTAATTGGCAACAATTTAAAAACACTAAATCCTATTATTTATTTTCTCTATATAGATGAACCTTCCTTCAATCATGATATACCATGATTTTAAAATCAAAGCGCAAACTTCAAATTATAAATTATTGTTATAATCATCATCAGTGATTACACGGAACCAATTTTAAAGTTTAAACAGCACTTCAAAGTGGAAGTAAATTTAAAAATTCCTTCTGTTCGCATTAATACGTTTACGTGTTTGGCGCACCCTCCTATATATCTATATACTTACAATATACCTTTTTTTTTCAATTTCTACAAGCACTTTTCAGCAAGCTTGGTTAAACAGGGAAGCTGAGGCAGCTTAAGTACTATATGAAAATAAAAAAAAAAGAATTTATATCATAAAAGATTGTATGTAGGTGGTAGAGTTTTTTTTTTTATTTTGTCAGCACAAGTATGATATCATAAAAAAAAAAACAAAAAAAAAGAATGTTCTGCTCAATCCATTGAAATAACTTTTAAACAAGCAAGCATATATAAAGTAAAAAGAAAAAAAAATAGGGACCAACGACATAATAATATAATCTTCTCTCTCTTTCTCTTGTCATTGCCTACGTTTTGGTGTTTTGTTGTGTCTTCTTTTTTGCTCTGAATTGTTGCTGTTATTTTTTTTTGTTGGTCGTTGGTTCTCTAAAGTGGAATTCCTTAATCAGTTTCTCAAACTTTTTTATTTCTTATTTGTCTACTTAAGTATAATTTCAAACTCCCTTGCTAACTTTTAGGCTGAAATTGGGGTTGATTTTGGTTGAACATTTTCCATTAGAGCATATTTTTAGGCGTAGTAAAACCCAAATTAAATGCTATTACCACAAAAAGAAACATCATACAAATTGTTGTAAAATGTTTATATATACGTTATGTATTTTTTTTTAACGATCAATAAAGTTTTTGTAAAGAATATTAATGAAATCCTTCAATTAATTTGACTGCATTAAATTTTCTTGCACATAAAGTAAAGACCAAAATGGTAGGTGTATGAGCATAAAATGTGGATTATTAAACCCAACATCATCAGTGTTTTAAAAGTTTATAAGTGCTTGGGACTTATTTATAAGAGTGAAATAAAGTAGATCATTTTAAAATATTTGGGGGGAGGGAGGGTGTTCATTAAACTTTTTTTTATGTTCTTTGAGTTTGTATTTAAATTCGGTGCATCCCGTGTGTCAAATTGTACAAAGCATTTTCCAAATTACATTTAAAATGGTGCATTACACATCTTATGTCCCGCCACCGTTTATCACATTGCAATTAAAACAATCCCGCATTAAGCTGTTACCGATGACTCTAGGAAGAACCAATCGTTTTGTATAAAGTCCAAAACCCATCAACACTGCATACATCCCTGTTTAAAACACTTCGACTATCACTGGTGAATGCATTAAAATATCTATATTAGTTTTTTTTTGTGAAATTATAGTTCACACTCGGTTTGAACCGAAATAAATTATTTTAGTTCATTGACTTCAAAATATACATTATTTGAAATTCTATAAAAGTATGACATAATCTTCCGATGGTTTAGCCGAAGGGCGTCTACCAGAATGACATTTGAGTTATTTTTATGCATATAAGAAAACACAGTAATATACAAACATTTTTAAATTGTAACGAATTTTTGTAGTAAAGATTATGCAAAGTAGCAATTAAAAAATTTTCTTGTATAATATAGGTTCTGTAACGAAGACCGTTTACAGTTGTTTAACCGGGGTCCCAACCTCGTTCTCCATTCAAAATGTTGATCATTTCCGTTAGATCCAGAACTTCTACTCCAAAGTAATGCCCGCGAAACTCCTTTAAAATTGCAGATGTTGCAAGGAAGTGAAACACGTCTTCTCGAACTTTAAGTTTCCATAGATCACACAACAGTGGTAGTTGAAGTCGATGAACCGAAATATATATAACAGACCGTGAAGAAACAGAAGAAAATCGAGCTTTGACATTGTTCCAATCAACAGTACTTGGTGAATCTCCTTTTTGAAAGACTGTCGGTTACAGAATCCTAAAAGGAGGCTCAGTTTTAACGTACGCAGTTAGTTAGCAATTATAAGTGGCGTCTGCTTTCTCAAACTGTGATTTAGTGACGTTTGCAATCTCAGACTGTAATTTAGTGACGTCTGAAAATTTGGACTGTAAATTAGTGACGTCCGCTATTTCAGACTGTAAATTAGTGGCGTCTGCTATCTCAGACTCGGATTTAGTGACATCTGCAATCTCCTGACTCTGATTTAGAGATCTCTGCTATCTCAGACGTCTACTATCTCTGACTGTAAATTAGTAATGTCTGCTATCTCAGATTTTTATTTAGTGACGTCTGCTGTCTCATATTGTGATTTAGTGACGTCTGCTATCTGAGACTGTAATTTAGTGATGTCTTATCCCACATTTCTTATATTCTTGAGTCTCAATTAAAAAAAAAGATATTTGTTCAGTGACTAAATTTTAAATTCAAAACTGAGCATTATAAATTATGTATACTGCATTTACTTGGCTGAGGAAGAAATATTTCAGATGAATTAAACCATTCAGCATTACGACTATATACCTATAGCAAAATTGTAATTCCTTCTCCCTATACATAATTCCAATAATTTCATGAAAAACAAGTGCACCGGAAATATTATATTCAAACCCTTGGCAGAGTTCTTTTTGCAATTAGCGTATTATTCTTCAAAAACAAAAAAAAACAAAAACACTCGAAAAGTAATTTATTCGCTTTTCCTTTAATTCGAATGATTTATCTCTCTGCTTGCCAGGAATATTTCTTTGTGTGCCACAAAGAGACATCAGAGAACTTGCTTTAAATGCAGATTGCGCGGCGTTCTCCAATCAACTACTACGGAAAACGATCTCAATGCTGATTTTGTACAATTCTTTCTTCACCACCGAGAGCGCCAGCATTATATATAGGATGAACTCTCGTTGCTATAAGAACACAGGATTACAAAAGGAAACCCTCATTAAAATTTTTTTTTCTTTTTTCTTTTTGGGTGTTACTTTTGCGTTTCCAATATTCCAATAGAATTTCAAAATGGCGAAAACGAAATTTATTTAAAGTTTTCGTATGCAAAACTTTAAGCTCAATTACTTTTGAAATGATTTTGCAAGGACAAAGATTGTAACAGCACGAAAATAAAAAAAAAAAAGACAAACCAAAGTAGTGTACTCCTAATATAATATAGCTGAACTACTGAGGTTCTACTATATATAAGGCAATATAACTTTGAAGTGGTCTCCTTCCTTTTTGAGTTGCAAAATGAAGAGCAATGCTCTTGCAAGGATATGTATATATTATGAAGAACATCAACACCGCAAGCTATATCAGTGCAAAAATATCCTCTACTTCTCTTTCGAAAAAAAGAAAAAAAAAATAGGGCGTAAATACCACTCAAAGGAAGTCCTCTTTATACAAAATGGGCAAAATCTACAAATACAAAACGATATCAAGGATTCAAATATAAAAAAAGAAGATGAAGATGGTATGTACTTGCTTTGAAATGGGGCAACTTAATATAGGCAAAGCAGAATCGTTTTCGGGGTAAAGTAATAGTTTTTGGTTGTTTGTTTATATTTGATGGAGGAGACAAAAGTTTTTGGCTTATACTATAGGATCAAAGATTCTGCGGTCCTTGATGCGCGGTTATTTCTTCTGAAAATAAGTTTTAGTACCTAAACGGAGTGAAATGTGTTTTTTGTTTGGATCCTTATTCTATAGCTATAGACCAAGTCCTTCTGTCTATTTGTGGTTATTTTACTTGAAAAGTAGTAAATAGGTAATTTGGATTGAAAGATTGTGGTTGTTTTTATTTCTACTGAAGAAAAACTACAAACTCAAATGTTGATGAAATCATTTTTGGGCACCATATTGGACATGTATAAAGGATTGGAATATGAAAAACTGATATGATAACAAAAAGTTTATGCGAATCCTGTTTCAAAGGAAAAAGCCAAAAATATTGTATCAAAACTTTGACCATTTTCTAAAGTATCGGATTATAATATTATTTTTGTCATGTATACATTTCTATATCTATTTTACAAAGTCTTCACTTTAAAGGTATTTTATGAAATCATTAACAAATGGCTACACTAGTCAGAAGGTAAATAAAAATTTAGTCAAAAGTAGGCAATTCAGTTGAGTTACAAAATCTGACAGACGGGTCCGGGAGATGCATTATACAAAAGTCGTGATTTTATTGAGTAGGGATCTAGAAATCTTGAAACTTATGGAACACAATTTATGGACGACACCATGCCACTTTTAGATGTACTTCAAGCTCATATAAGCCTATTGGTAGTGACTTTAGAAACCAAACATTTGTGAATCTAAAACTTGCATGCGCGCTCCTAGTTGTACAGTATGAAATTGCACAATTTCGACACCACAATTTACACAAACTACTGGCGAACGATGGCAAACCTTTTTTCGAATATCCCACGTGAGGTGGTAAAATCTCGAATATAAATCCTTAAGGTATGCGAATATAAATCCTGAAGGTATGCTTTTTATAATAGGCTGAGGTATGCTCATCAGGTCCAAGGTTTTACCAAAGAAGCAACACATTTTAGTGTAATCGAAGTTATCTTCATTTACCAATTACTGGTTCTTAAAATTCTACTACAATGGTAATATTTACTTATATTTTAAATAATCATTTTATATGAACACAAATTCATAAATAAGACTGACTGAGATAGCAGTATCCACTAAATTACAGTCTGAAATAGCAGACGCCACTAAATAACAGTCTGAGATAGTAGACGCCCCTAAATTACAATCTGAGACAGCAGACGCCACTTAATTACAGTCTAAGATAGCAGGCGCCACTAAATATAACTACCTTAACTTGGGCTTCCACTGTCACTTCTGGACAGGGTGGTGAGTTTATGAATTAAAAAAACAGTAAGCCATAAGCTGTTTTTGATTTTTGAATTGAAAAATATTTATTTCATAAGCTAATTGGGGTTTGTGAATTGTAAAAAAAATTCAATTCATAAGCTAGTTGGAATGCTAAACAAAAAAAAACGAAAAACGGCGAAATGAACCCCCGCGAAACGTTAGTTTGGCAGACAATTCATGCGAAACATCCCATACCCTTCAGAATATGATGATACATGTATGTCTTGTTGCATATGAATTTCATTTTTTTCAATTCGCTGACTTGTGAATTGAACGAGGGCTTCAGCTAAGAAAGCGCTTTAGCCTTTGCAACCCTTCTTCTGGAGCCTAAGCTTTTCAAAAGTGAGACTCATCAAGTACTCTTGATTAAGTTGCTACTATATTCAAACCATGGCAAAGCTCAATTTTTTTGTATTTTTTATCCACAATGCCTTATACATATTTGGGTTCGAAGTGAGTGTAAACTATAATATGGCAAACAAAATAATATTCATATTTTCGTATACTTTACCAGAGATGGTTTAGCTGGTTGGTATATGGTGAGTGGTGTCGGCGGTGTTGAAGGTTCTTTGCTTTTATATCTACAGTATGGGCCGTTCGGTGGTTGAGGAGACGCAGTGTAAATCATCATTTGACTACCTACTTAAAAAAATTGCTAAAAAATCTCAAAAAAAACAATATTTTTTTCCTATTAAGACCATTTTTATCTAAGATACAGCTCTTCAAAAAACACTAAAAACCAATGTTCGTTTCCTTAATTTCTATATCCAGCAGTGTATTATAGAACAAAAGTTTTGATTGGAAACTCAACTGGATAACATGAAAATTGTTTAAGTTTATTATTTCTCTTCAGAATTTCCACATTAACTCAAAGTGTTCATTTAAATTCGTATCCAAGGTCTTAATGTATAAGGCATTATTTTCAAACAACTCGCAAAGTTTTAACGTTTGTAAAACAAACAAGACCTTTCCCATTATAATTTCGATATTATAGGTACAGCATGAAAATAATTGAAAAAATCTTTTTATTTTCTCAACATCAACATAAGGTACCTATGCCTATATTTTATATTTGGGTATTGAAAGTTTAATTATTGATAAAAACAATTTTAATATTTTATAAAATTCAATTTCCATGCGAATTCATATCGCCCCTGTTACTATACTATATATTATTTAATATTACGGCATTTAAGAGAGGGACAATCTTGATCAATGTTTAATCAGTGCCCGTTTTCAATTTTATATACAAAATGTCACATTCATGCTGTGCTTCACACATGCGACCCTATTCAATGATGGGTCATCTAATGAAATTTCACCCCATTATACCTATATATATACCATTATACCTCTATACTGGACTGACAGGCCTATCCTAACCGTCATCGTTGTGTCCGTCGTCAACGCCATGATTCTTATTTTTTTTTTTTTTATTAAAAAAAAAGGTTAAATTTACAACAACAATTTCCACTCATCACCCTCCTGGCATTTTGAAATTTCAATAAAGCCCCACGACGATGTTATGACATAATATAACCATCTCTATAATGGGGGCCTCCATCCACGGCTGGCCATGGCCACCCTCATTTTAAAATTGCGTATCTAAAATATTCATTCTAGTGGGATAATATTACGTACTCCAAAGAGTATAGATATAACGAGTAGGATATACAAAATGAATTTTCAAATCAGGCCGCCACTGACCCCCTTCTGTTGCTACTGCTATATTAGAGGGAGTGGTCACCACAAACCAAAAAAAAAAAAATATTCAGGACTCTTTTTATGAGATGCATAGAAGTGGATCCAGAGATACCTATACATATCGACATCAATAATCAAACCCGTTTTTATCCGAGGTAATCATCATTGGTATACATTCGTAGGGATTTGTAATTTTTTTTTTTTGTCGATTAAGATGGAGCGTGTCCTTCTCGATGTCGCTGGGGATGTGAATGGGACGTGCATCGTATATATGAATGTTTATATGTGATTCTCATTAAATTTGATGGTTACTTTATTTTTATGATGACAGCCCTGGTCTACATATATCTTGTTGTTAGTTGTTTTTGTTGTTGTTATACTGGTGAATCGGTGACCCACATACATTCTTAACCAATGGACAGGCACAGGACAGCCATTATATAAACTGGGCTATTACGAAATGCTTAAATCTAGGAACAGGACATGGCTATTAAGGCGTAGATCCTTCGCATAATCAAAAAGAAGCAAATGCTATTTCCTTAAGTATCGAGTATAGGCACACAAAATTGAGGATTTCTTTTTTTGTTCGAGAACAGGAAACACATTTTCTTTTTTAGGTATTTTTTTTTCTTTGTTGTGAGTGAGTGTGTGTGTGTGATTTTTATAAGGATTTGTTTTATTTTTGTATTCCCAAGTACATATATAAGAAATTCTTCCAAAATCTTAGAAAATATTAAAACACCAAATCAACTTGAATGGCTATAGAGTTACAGCTAGCTATGATGATGTATATTATATGGTGTTTTTGTAAGGATTATTAACTTATACAATCTTCGACCCAAAATCTATTTCACCATCAGAGCTATATATGAATGCAATATAAGAGGATAAATAATTTTGTTCCAGGATTATTTATTTATGCTCCATAGATTTATAGGAAATTCGTGTTATTTGTCTTGAAATTGAAGATTATGGAAATGTGGAAAAAAAGAACATTATTATATAGAAGGAACAAAATTATTAGATGCCAATTGGGAGGCAGAATATATATATGACGACTTAGAGGTTTGTTTTCATTACGATAGTCAATTTTATGAGTATAGGTATAGGTAGGTATAGATACTATTGGGCAAGTTTTTTATTGGTAAAATAATGAAGTGAAGATTTTAATCAAATTTGACATTTTTATTATAATATGTAAGTAGGTCCTACCTACATAGGTAAATTATGTTGGAAACATGAAAATTGTTGGTCTTAAAAACCCTTTCTTACTCTTTTTGTTCAAAACGCAGAACCGATTTTGATTAAATCTTCAACTTTTATTTTATTTCATTTTATATTTTATTTCATTTTTTTTTATTTTATTTTATTTCATTTTAATTTTATTTTATTTTATCTTATTTTATTTTATTTTATTTTATTTTATTTTATTTTATTTTATTTTATTTTATTTTATTTTATTTTATTTTATTTTATTTTATTTTATTTTATTTTATTTTATTTTACTTTATTTTATTTTATTTTATTTTATTTTATTTTATTTTATTTTATTTTATTTTATTTTATTTTACTTTATTTTATTTTATTTTATTATATTTTATTTTATTTTATTTTATTTTATTTTATTTTATTTTATTTTATTTTATTTTATTTTATTTTAATTTATTTTATTTTATTTTATTTTATTTTATTTTATTCAATTTATTGTCCGTTTAAATTAACCCTTTTTGTATTCTTTCTTACTTATTTAAAGGGTGTACTTATCTTCTTTACATTATAAAAAAAATCAATTTTTATTTTCACCAAAACTTTCTTGCCAGATAAAATTGATTGGATTCTTAAAAATTTTACACATCATTTCATTTTGCATGAATTACAATTTAATTAAATTCATCTACACTCTCGTTTCCTCCTTTTACCACACACACAAACACATCGTTCTGCAAAACTAAAACTTGCACATTTCACAAACAAATGTCGTCCAGTAAATTGCATTACATCCCTTGTGGCGTTGTTTTTCATCACTACGATAATTTTATTAATTAAAATTGGTCGAGCATATTCATGAAAGCTTAAACATATGCACGTATATATGTTATGTTCTAACCACTGGGGTGCTTTTTGGCGTTTCTTATATATTAGCTCCATCTTATTATCCCTTTTGGGAAAACTGATGAATATTCAATAAAGCACTTTGGGAATTTTCGTCACAAAAGTTTTAAATTTTCATCGAATAAAATAAAAAAAATACAGAATAAATCAAATTTCTTTTGCCTTTAATAAAAGTTGTTTTGCATCAGGGCAATTTATTTTTTGTTGTTTTGTTTGTCAAGAGTCATCGGAAACAGTTAGGAATTATATTATATTGTTGTCGTTAATGAAAAACCAAACAAAAATAATTCTCAAATCAAAACCAGCGACTTCAAATTTTGCTAATAATAAACTATGTAAAAAATGAAAAACGGCATGTTGTATTCTATCGCGACGTGGGGTCGATAATTAAAACCCAAAAATATGCTTTCGAATCCTTCGCAAAAAGAAAAAATAAGCAATAAGGCAAACATTTGTTTACGATTTAAAATAGCAAGTAAGGAAACCAAAAAGTAAATTGATTTTTTATTTGCATCCCTAGTGAGTAGGAGTGGTCAACAAAGACCTTGTTAAGAATATACAACTTTTATAAAAATATAATAAACGACTGAGTTGCCCTTACATACTTCCTCTCAAAGTTCAAACACCAAGGGGATTGACTAAGTATTGGGGAATACAATTAAGAAAAATATTATGCGTATTTGAATTGCATAACATAAAAATTGATGTGAGTTGAAAAATGAATACCATTAATTTCCTTAAACTTAGAAGTTACTGATATTTATAAGATTTAAGTACACATTTGAGAGTGTTTTTTTATGGTTTTTTATGAGTCAAAAAATTAAATTGGAAACAAATAAACATTTGAATCTCTTGGAAGGCCGATTCCCTTAACCAAAAAATTGTCTGTCTGGTTAATGGAGCTTCAACTGTAACTGGAATTTCAACTGTAGTGGTTATAGTTCCTTTAGGTTTAACTCAACCGACGTTCTTCAAGATTTTAATTTTATAAATTAAAATCGGCTTTTCTTGGTAATCGATCAATTTTTTTTAAATTTTGTTTTGTTTAGTTTGTGGAATGACTGTAAATAAAGTTTGTGAAATAAATATAAATGATAAAATCTTAATTCTTATATGAAACAAATCCCCAAAAATTCATTCTTCAAATCAGTCCCCACCAAAGCTTCTGTTGTCCAAGGAAACTGTTTATATTGGTATCTGTCTGTGGACCAAACATACCCTAAGCGGAAAGCAATGAATTTGGTTGAGTGGATCAGAAAACTCTAGATCCTTTGTACCCGCTAAGTGGGTCGCCCACAAAATTAGAAATAAAAAAAAATCCTAAAATTTGGGGATCTATTTCATAGTTGAGTTTTGAAACATTATAATTTTGCAATACTAGGAGCAATTGGTGAAAAAAAAAACAACAGTAGGGATTACCGACGCCTTCACAGAAACTAAATATAGTTTTCATACAAACTTAAGTTAAGCCCCGAAAATTCTCTGCGTGTTTAGCTAATCCCACAAGGGATAAGTTGTTGTTGCATTACACTTGTAAATTGTTTAGCAGCATCTCGGTTGTCGGATTTTGCATTGAATTAGAACTTCCCCCGGGCTTGCAAAAAAACACACGTATTATTACACAAAGAAAAAATAAAAAAAAAACTCTGTGAGTGTTAGGAATTTACCTAACTTCCTCTACATAACGGTGAATAAGAATTTTTTTTTACAAAACGCACGTCTAAATGAAACCCCTAAAAGGATTAAAACCAAAAACCAGAAAAATTCAAACCCAATCAGGTTTACGAAGCCTTTCGATATGATTAAATTAATTAAATTAAAATTTTTATCAAAATTTCAGCCTTGAAAACTATTAAAAATTCAATTGAACAGTAAGTGCCTATAGTTATATTTTTTTATCGACTGACTTAAATAACCATAAAACTTAGCTTATCTACCAACACTTTAAATTCATGAATTTTTTTTAAATTATTCTTAATTTATAAAACTCTCAAAAAAACAGTATAATATGATAAAAAAAATAATTTGTTAAATATATGTAATAATAAAACATGAAAACTTCATCAAACAAGAGATAATTATATTTTGAAAATTTGAAATGCACTATAAATACCTACTGTGTCCGTATCAGTTATCCTATATACACTCAGAAAAAATATTTTCAGCTTTTTTTATAAAAATTAATTAATTTTATGAAAACTGTCCACAAAGATTTATAGAAATTTTGAATAATTTCTTAAAATGTTGTATTTATTTTGTTAAATAAAACAGTTATATAGGTATGCGTATCAATTCTGCAAAAAGAGATGGGATGCGAGAAACGATTCCATAATCGATACAGAAAGTAGTATAGAAAATGTCGTATGTCAGATGCGGGATGCAATATGCTATGAAATGTCACAGTTTAAGCATTATGAAGGTATTCTGCTTCAGTTTGAGATACATTTTTGGGTACAAATTTACATTTCAAACTTATCTTGCACAAAAATAGAATTAAAATGCACGAAATTAATTTAAAAACAAAAACTCTAAAAAATTCCTCGCCGAAAAGAAAGTTTTTATCAAATATTAGCTTTCAAGTAAAATGGGAATTTAAACCCTAGACAATTTCAATTGCCTTTTGAACGTCATTAACATCTCTAATAATGTCCTAAATATTTGACTTTCCATTTATTTGAGCATTTTTTTCGCTCAGTGTAAAATTGTTGTTTTTAGTTAAATCCATTGTGCCATTGTCATGATTTCCCCAGCCAGTATTTTGATGTAGTTTCATAATTACTTTATGTTAATTACGTTCTTCGTATATACTATAATATAACCCCCGTCTCATTCTATAACAACAAAAAAATTGCCCGCGGAGAAAAATAAAAAAAAAATAAAAAAAATAAACACAACCATCGCACCCAAACTAAATTTCTATGCAAAGTGTTCTGATGTCCTTATACCGCTTTTAACTTTCTCTCTGTGTTATGGACATTATTCCGTTATACTCTGTGTTGGACAATGTAAATATTTTCTTGTAAACACTTTACAAATTCATTTTATTTAAACTTCATGACAAGAGCTTTAGGTTAAAAAAAAAAAAAAACAACAAAATAAAAAATGTGGTCACGTCTTTGGCTCGTATGATAATTAGTTATGAAAAAAAAGGAAGCATCGCTTTCCTAAGTCTTGTTACTGCGATGCTTCTTTAAGTTTTCATTTAAACTTTGTCTTCAGATTATACTTACTAACTGTTTGAAGAACTGTACTTTTTTTATATACATATATTCTCAAGAGAAAGAGAGAGAGAGAGGAAGAAAAGTGGGAGTAGGAGATATTCCACTGGAGAATAGAAATGTTAGGCGTGGGTGATGATGATGTAGTTATAACAAGAACACCGGGAGATGGAATGAGTTGATGATGTTTTTCATCATGACCTGGATACGTGGTTAACATTATTTTTCTTTTCCTTGTCGTCCTGGAAGTTGTAACAGAAGTATCTTAATGAGAAATTCCTTTAAAAAAAAACACACAACGATAACTAGGTACCTACCTAGTACCTACCTGCCTATACAACTTATACAATCCTTACTTATAAGGAACACTTCTTTTATTATATATTCACAAACTACACAAACTATATACTGTGTCGCATGTTGCGTAAGGATCTGGAGGGTAATAGTCAGTCCCCCTCACTATATAGCTGCAGGCTTATACATTTTCACTATCAGTGTCTAGTTAATGCGTTGTCTATACATATTATATGGATGGGAGAAAATTATGAGTTGCCCCATTGATGTATTACAAAGATGTTTTTATGAAGTTTGTTATGTTGTTAAGTATGTTTTTTTTTTTCTCCTCATAATGAATTAATTGAGGCAAGTATTTTGTCGTTTCCTTAAGATAAGTGGGAGAAAATATTCAATTTACCTGACGATAAAAAGTATAACACGGGCTCATAATAATATAATAATATATTGTTGAGAAAAATTGAAGTAAATTTGAATATTTGCCTACAAACTGTTTATGCCACGAGGGGACTTTCCTCATTAAAAAATATGTTCACATATAATTAATTTCTTATAATATATGGATACATTATGTAATTCATATAAAGAAGTGATAAAAAGATAAAATGTGATTTTTGTTCAAAACGTTGGGTATAGCTTAATTTGTTTAAATAAATATGTATCTGCTTTAAATAAAAATTAAATATCCTAAATAATAAATAAGCTATTCTTCAATATTCTGCTACACTTAATTTTCTGTGCAAAATCTTTTACCCCATTTTAATACTAAGTGTCTTTAACTTACAGATAATTTATTTTTGAGAAGATGAAATTCACAAGTTAGAGAAAATTTGCAAAAAAAAATTCAATTATTAGTTTAATTTTTTGCAATACCTACGTTAAATATTATTTTTATGTCGTGTATGGTTTTTGAAATCATACAAAACTGAAAAAAATATACCTACATAAAGCTTTATATTACTTTATATTTACAATATATAAAATTTCCGTAAATTCCCAAACCTAATAATTAAAATTTCTCTTAAACTCATCGTGGTGCAGGGGGGCGTATGTGGAACATTTTTGTATTAAAAAACACTTCTCGTATACATATTTTTCTTATCTTGAATCTAACTGCAAGCTTTAGCTTTTTGACGCTTCTTATGCGAATTACTTTCTTAACTTGGCACTTTAATTGGTTCAATTTTAAGCTTTCGCCCCAAATTAAGAACAAGTTTCGGCAATTTCCGGTCTAGTCAGACAATATTATTCCATAAAAAAATGTCATGTTTTTTTTTACCCATTTTTTTTTAAAGCAATTCTTTTGTTTTCATTGTCATATTTATGAAAACTATTCTACAATTGGTGACTGACTTTGAACGGCTGAAGCACCTGTTATAACTGTTTAGTTACACATTTCAAAATTCCAAAACCACACAAAATCAGATTTTATTCATGGCATTTGGTGCTTAAGGGAAGAAAAACCCTTTTTTTTATTTTATCTGCTGTCGGTTTTCCCCAGTATCTTAAAATTTTTGGGTTTTTACACGATCTTGTGATTGATTTTTATTTTTATTATTGTTACGTTCGCAAGAAAAGAATAGTAAAAGGTTATGTTTATTATGAATTTTCTCGATAAGATCGACTTCAAAGTCAAAAAATTAGCATGGGCTGGAAAAATGGAACAGACTAAAAACTGGATATCTTAAGACTGAGACAAGATATCAACTTTATTTAAACGCAGTTTTAAAGTTTGATGTTTCTTTTAAAAATAAAGTCCTAAACTAAGTTTCTAGAATTAGCCAACCAATTTATGTTTACACGGGACAGGGTACACCAAAGTAAGCGTTTTCTTAAATCTACGATAAATGATGTTAAAATTGGAGATACACCTTTATTGTAAAACGATTTTTTCTTAAATTATATGCAATAACCACACCCTAAAATAATTAACACCAGGTCCTGGACACTCTGTACAACTAAAGATATTATTAACTTTCAAATACAAAAGTGAATTTTAAAATCTGATGCTATTACTTTTGTTTTTCCTTTTTCACCTACACATTTCTCATTATAAACAGTTAAATTTCAAAAATATGTAATAAGGATTTCTTTGTGTTTTTAAAGTTGGTTAGAAAATTTTTATTTCTTTTACAATTTCCATTTATTTTATTTTATTTTATTTTATTTTATTTTATTTTATTTTATTTTATTTTATTTTATTTTATTTTATTTTATTTTATTTTATTTTATTTTATTTTTGTCGAATTTCAAACACGACCCACGGATATTTCATATAATCGTGATTCACAATATTTGTTAAATAACACCGTATGTATTTCATATAATAAAATTTGTTTCCTCTTAAAATAATAAATAACACAATTCTTCATATAAAGTTTCGCCAGAACACAAATTTGGGAGCAAAACGGCTTAAAAAAAGAAAGTACAAAATTTTATGGAATTTTATAAATTTCAATTTTGATGAATAATTTTCTGGTCCATTTAACCATTTTGAACATCATTCTTGTTTTTAAAAGTGAATCACTTTTAATATTTTTCCAGACTTAATCCTTGTCTACCCAACTTTGTTTTATTTGTTTTTTTTTTTCGCATACTTATCTTTTTATTAGTTAGTGTCTTACAAATATGTATAGGTATACCTAAATTCATTTTAACTCAAATCCTTTACAATATTTTTTAAAATAAGTTGTTCTTCAAAATTGTTAGCTTTGTACATACACTTTAAAAAAAAGGACTTTGTTGGTGTATATATTTATGTACATATATGTATAAAACAAAGTTATGATCTGCTATAAGAAAATTCATGACGTATGGAGCTGGTTGCACGAAACTCCAAGGGAATTTTTTTTATTTCTTTTAAACAAACAGATAAGGAAGCTTGGTATCGTGTCCTTTTCTCTGATGGTTTTCAGAAAAATTTATAAACTTTTCTTAGCAAAGAGCACAGAAATATAGAGTCATATATAACAGACATTTTTTTGTTGAAAAATATTTTTTTTTTTCGGGTAAAGTTTTAGCAAAGTTATTTTACTTTCTCTGGGTGAATCGAGTGTTTTCATCCATTTTTTTTTTTGAGAAAGTCCTTCTTTCAAAAATTTAACTCAGACAAATTGCAACGTGCCTAGGATGTATTTTTATGTACAGTTGTTCTTTTAATCTATATGTATATACTTTGTCTCCGCCTCTGTTAGATGTATTGTTTCGTGGCTCTGTTGTTTTTTTGTTTTTTTTTTTATCTAAAGCCTCTCTGTAGAGTTATGTTGGTATCTCTTTTGTTAACAAAGTTGTGATGATATCTTATTTTTTTCTTCTCCTTTGGATAGACAGAAAAAAAAATAAATTTTATACTTGACTTGTCTCTTAAGAGACCTTTATAGTCTTCGACCAACTCAAGTGGATTGCATCTTTCGATCTTAAAGTATATTATAGAGATATGTATAATATTTTTGCACTTTAGTCGAGAATATAATTTTTGTTTCTTCATCATTCATATATACCTTAAGGATCAGACAAAGTTTAAACGAGTCTATGTCTTTTTAGTTTGTGAAGTGAAATCTGACACAAGAATATTTATATAATTAATTTAAAAGCATCAAAGTTACCTACTTCAAAAGAATACTTGTGAGTGAGAAGTTAAGCTAAATCTTTAGAGTTCGTTTGGTCAGAAAAATAAACTTTTAATACTCTTATCCAAAAACTATGTTTGTTGTTACTTTTAAGAATCAATATAATCTGGTCTACGAGGTTAAGAAATGAATATTAAGAGTATTTCAGGTTAAATACACAAATAATTTGGATGGTATTTCGTTATTTTAGAACTTATATTAGGTACTCTGTACTTGTTTATAAAAATGCTTTAGGGGTCTGAATAGATTTCTTATATATTGACAACTTTTATGAACTTGAATATTTGAAAACGGGATGGAAGGCAGACAGAACAAAGAGAATGGCGAGAGTCAGGCTAGGGAATGAGGTGAGAGAAAGATGGAACTGGAAATATGGTGAAGAGAGAATGGGAAGAGTGTGTTAGAATGAGCCAGAGACGTGGGAACATGTGATAGAAAGATGCAGGTCAGGCGGAGATGAAGGAAGATCAATTAAAGAAAAATTGAGATGTAATGGTCGAAGGAAGAAGGGGGAAAAGGGGAAAAAGGCCCTAGAGGTTATGAGAAGGAGTAAGGAGAGAGGAATGCAAGGAGAGGAGAGTGTGGTGGGAGATTTGTAACCCTTAGGGGAGTCAATACAACACAATACAATACAATATTATTTAGAAGTCAATTTTCACGGTTTGATTCAACTTTAAAGTTGAATCTGCACACCAAAAAAAAACACTTTAAATTCCTGAACAAACTACTTTAAAATTAAAAGCTAACATGTATGAAAGACAACCGTATTGAAAAGTTTTCGATTTGAAAGGTACAATTTTTATTTATTTTAACTTTTCGCTAATCACTTTGAATATAAAATTTAAATTTAAAGTTTTCCAATTTTTAAGCTGCAAAGAAAAGTTTTCCTTTTAAATTCAAAGTAAACACTTTAAATTTAATAACTAACGCTTTAAAAACATTAAGAGTGTTTGTATTAATACTAAAATGGAACACTTTTTGTTGGAAACTGATATTTTTAAAAGTTGTTTGAAAGAATTAAATGATGTAAAATTTAAAGTGTATTTAAAGCTTATATTTTAAAATTTTTCATTTTTCAAAATTTGCTGAAACATATATGTACTTATTTTTCATCTTAACCATTGCTACATATCTAACGGGTGATTTTTTAGCTGGTTTGGTTTTGGCAACACTGGTTTTGACAGCTGACGTGTGTTTAGTACCTTGTGTCACTGTCAAACAGCTTCAGTTTGGTTTGCAATTTAACCATGGATCGTCTTACAAATGAACAACGCTTGCAAATTATTGAATTTTACTATCAAAATTCGTGCTCGGTTCGAAATGTTCATCGCGCGCTGCTTCCATTTTATGGTCGGCATTCTCGACCTTCTGAGCAGTCTATTCGGAAGATTGTGACCAAATTTCGCACCAAATTTACTTTGTTGGACATTAAACCACCAACACGTTTACGTACTGTGCGTAGTGAAGAAAATATTGCGGCCGTATCAGCTAGTGTGACAGAAGACCGCGAAATGTCGATTCGGCGCCGTTCCCAGCAGTTAGGCCTTTGTTACAGCACTACGTGGAAAATTTTGCGGAAGGATTTGGGCGTAAAGCCTTTTAAGATACAGCTGGTGCAAGAACTAAAGCCAGCCGACCTACCACAACGCCGAATTTTTGGTGAATGGGCTCTTGGAAAGCTGGCCGAGGATCCGCTTTTTTATCGAAAAATTGTGTTCGGCGATGAGGCTCATTTTTGGTTGAATGGGTACGTAAATAAGCACAATTGCCGCATTTGGAGTGAAGATCAGCCAGAAGCATTGCAACAGCTACCAATGCATCCCGAAAAAGCCACTGTTTGGTGCGGTTTATGGGCCGGCGGCATTATTGGGCCATATTTCTTCAAAGATGATGCGAATCGCAGCGTTACTGTCAATGGTGAACGCTACCGAGCGATGATAACAAACTTTTTTTTGCCCGAAATGGAAGTTCTTGACTTGCATGATATGTGGTTTCAACAAGACGGTGCCACATGCCACACAGCACGCGAAACAATGGCGCAATTGCGAGGCGAGTTTGGTGAACAGTTAATTTCACGTTTCGGGCCGGTCAATTGGCCGCCTAGATCGTGCGATTTGACACCATTAGACTATTTTTTGTGGGGGTATGTCAAGGCTAATGTCTATAGGGACAAGCCCGCTTCGAGTGACGCACTGGAAGCCAACATCAATGCATTCATTCGTGAGATACCGGCCGATTTGTGTGAAAGAGTATGCCAAAATTGGACTCAGCGGATGGGCTACCTGAGACGCAGCCGCGGTCAACATTTGCATGAAATTATCTTTAAACATTAAATTGCAAGGTTCAAACTATCGATTCAAATAAATATTTCATTCATTTTTTCGAATTTTTTGTGTTTTTTTTTTTAAAAAAGTTCTAAACCTCTTAAAAAATCACACGTTATATATCTTCATAAGCTGAACGGCGAAATTTCATTTAATGTCCACAAACATTTTTCTTTTCAATCTAAATTGAAACTAAACTCATAAATAAAATTAAAAGTAAAAACTTTTAAATTGACTGTTGAAATTTTCAATTCAATGGCTTTTATATTTGAATGCCAAATTTAAATGAACGCTTTCAAATTAAATGTAATTTTTTTCTTGTTTTTTTTTTTTTTTGTTTTTGGTAGTTATTTGGGCTTGAATGATCTCTAAAATGGATGCAATTAATACAAAACTAATTCATCTTCGTTTACCCTACGTTTTGCTGGCTTTTTTCCGGGTTTTTCATTATGTTTTTTTATTTTTATTTTTATTTTACTTTTTATGACAATTGATCAGAATTACATTTTAATAAACAATAAACAAATAAAAATAAATTAAATATTAGTTTTAATTTCTGTTGTTCCAATAGTGTTAAATGTTTATTCATTTTAATTTGTTTATTCATGAAAATCATAAAATATAAATCTGAATAATTTTCATATAAAATAAAATAAAATAAAATAAAATAAAAAAAAATAAAAGACCCCTATGTAAGCCGTTAAAAAAGCCAGCGAAACGTTAAGGTAATTTTAAATCTTCAAACTATAAAATTAAAGGTTTTCATATTAAATTCGAAATTGTTGTGTTTTTAAATACATATTAAACGCATTTTCTCTTAATTTCAAGCTAAACATTTTAAAACGAAAACATTTCCTTATAACTTTGGCAATTTTTTTTCTTATGAAGCATTTTAGATTTGTATTTAAAGTGCACTTTTTTTCTCAGTGTATTATTTAAACATCTTAAATTTATTTTGAACATGCTTAGACAAAGAGAAACTTTTCCATTTGAATGGTGCTATCAGCTATAATGTTTTCATTATTTAACCTAATCCTATACCAAGAACTGAAAACGTAAACCTTTTTTTTTTAATATAATAAAAATCATCGCCACGCCAATTTTCGATTGGATAAAGGATACCCTTCAACCGCATAATTATTACTTGGCTAAATACATAAAATGAAGTAAATACCACAAACCATATTCATTGAATTTTTTTCCAACACAAAAATTTAAGAAAAAAATCGATTTGATTTATTGTTTTCTTTCTTATAGAAAAATTCTCATTTCTTCACAACCTAGTACAATTTATATTCCTTAAACAAGCACAATAAAACCAATGATGGATTTTATGGTATTTGTGTTTTCATTTTATTTGTGATGGTCGGTCGCATGACTCATGAAGTTAGAATGTCCTGATTGGTAATATTTTATTATACACCAATGTTAATGTAAACACCAGTAATTACGTGACCAATCATATACTATATATTCTTAATTTTTGTTTTATTAAGGGATTGTTTTTACGATGTCCTTTTCTCTAATTGTCTAGACCCAAAAATTACAAAAGCTTTAGGTAGATATATATTTTGTTATTTATTTAAATATTATAAGAATTTTAATCTTTTAATGAATTTGTTTTCTACAAACACACACACACACATATATAAAATGTCCTTGTAGAGTTATATGTTTTGCATAAATAATTTTGTGAATCATGGAAGATTGTATTTAAATTATTCTAATGGCCCAAAGGGTTATTCATTGGATTAAAGTTAAAAGAAGGATAATTTATCTTAATTAATAGAAAAAAAAAAAACTTGAATCTTTAGTTGAGATTTATGTTTTTATAAAAGGTTCGTGACCTTAATTAATTCAAAATATTCTAGTTGTTATATGAGTGAATTATGATGTCCTGTCGGTTTTGTCTGGGATTTTTAATTCGCATTTAGTTATTTATATAGCTTAAATCTTTTAATCATTAATAAATCATTTAATATTTACTATATGCCTTATAAATGGTATGAAAAAAGGATTTACCTGCTTAATTTCGCCTTGCTTAATTGATTTTCTCGATTAATTGAACGAAAAATGTTGATTCGAATATTTTGTTTATATATTTAGGTACAATTTGAACACAAGTTGTGATCATAAACAAATTAAGCTAATATATAACTATATAAGAAATTAAGCATCTTAAACTTCTTTTACAATTATCAATTATTATTAACAATTGATAGTTGATAAATCGACGGTTAAAGTATACAAGACCTAATAACTCGTTTTTGCATGTTTTTCAGAAATCCAAAAAAATAAAACATCTCAAAATTTTGTATAGCGACCTATAGCACAAAAATTTGAATTCTTCCTTTTTGTGTAAATTGTAAATTGTTCAGAACAACATTGTAACACTGAAATTTCCAAAAGGTGGATCTGATTTTTTGCAATATTTTTTGTTGTTGATTTTTTCGACTTACGAGGTCCTTCACTTTAGCTGTCGAAGTATTTAAAATCGATATTATAACAACTCCCTTTAAGATATTGAGTTTTACTTAACCAAATTTCGATCAACTATGTACAGTAAAACCCGCTTAAGAGAATAGGCAAAATGTCACAGTCTTGTTGCCACTTAAGCAGATTTTAAACCCCGCTTAAGTGAAAAAAAAATGTACTTAAACTTAAAAAAAAAACGAAAATAAACGGTTGTTTTTTTTTTTTATTATTAAAAAATTAAAAAAAAATTGTAGCAATTCCAAAAAAAGAAACTGAACTTCACAATTTTAGAAGTCTAGGGATCAAGTCCCAATTTTTGTTGGAGTACTTTTTAGGTGCACTTTTAAGGCACATCTCGCAGAGGATTGAAATTCTTTATGAGTATTTATTGTTATGCCTGTTATGCTTTGTCCTCATGCCTCTTATCTTAGTCTCTTCGGATTCGGTAGAAAATTGTAGGTCCAATCCATTCAAGCAAATTAACAAGTAGAGAGTTGTTAATGACTTTAGGTTCTGGCTTTCTCAGAACTGTTGTTCCACCAAATTTAGTTTTACTTGTTCTATGAGGCAAGTATGTAGGCCATTAGTCCAGTCAAATGCTTTCGACTGGAAAAAATTTCAAATTGTAGCAGATTTTTTGCTGTTCCAGAAAATTCATTTATAAGAAGGTTTTTAGGTATATCTTATTCAAATTCCTTATACCTACAACTATATACTGAAATAGATGACCCAAGTAAAAGACCTACAATTTTCGATTGAACTTGTTGAATTATTGATTTTAAAAATAGCTTTCAACGGCCTTTAGTCCTAAAAAGAAAGAAAAAAGAAAAGAAAAGAAGCATTTTAAGTCATAGTAGGTACCTATAGGTACATTTAAAATAGAGAGTGTGTTCATGTCCACGCATACATTTTTTTTCACTATCAACTGAGTAGCTTATCTCATATAAGAAACAATATTTAAATTAGGTCACCTCATAACATTAAACTTTTCCTTCAGTAAAAACAAAAAAAAACAAAACAATAAATTAAAACCGACGAGAAACTTTAGAAAACCTCTCATTTATATGCTTAAACAGAAGGAAAACCTAGCACTTTCTACAATTGCTAACAATTTGTCTTATAAATCTACATAAATATGTAAGGTACCTACCTACCTACCTACCTACCCGCGCATGTAGGTTATCTAAACTATTGTTAAAATGCACAGAGAAAAAGAGAGAGAAAGAGTCTGATTAGTGTCAAGGTCTACAAAGCATTATAATCCCTTTTCTATCCAAATGCTTACCCTAAATCCCAGTTTTCACGCTCTGTTAAACTTTTCGTTGTCCTTACAAGTCATTTACTGCTGCACATCCAAATAATATACGCAAACCTGCAACAATAAGAAAAATAAGTCCATTGTTTTCATATACATACCTACCTACCTACCTATCTATCTATGTAGTGAATGTGTATAACTTTTCTTTTTCAGAGTACACTTTCTCTAGGTTATTGTAAACTAGGTTAGTTAGTTTTTTGTTCGTCCTTATATCTATGTTGTTGTATTGTAAAGTTTACATCTTTTTCTTTAAATTTGTATACAAATTTATAAATTTATATATTACTTTTAATATCCTTTGCAAAAACAAACAACAACAAAAAAGCATGCAAGAATAATCACAAAAGCTAACCAAGTGAGACATTACAAGTAGGTAGGAGACAAGTGCCCTTGTGATTTTATTATTGCTCTATTTCATCTCTCATTCATTCAACTCATTAAGAAATTGCACTTTAAATTTTAAGCAGTTTGGTCGGGTTATTTACCCCATCATCCATCCATCCATCCATTGTATATCCCTTAATATCCACGCCCAACCCCAGTACCAAACAAACATCAGCAACAACCATAACAACCGTTAAGCATATACATATAAACCGATATATATTATATGGATAAGCAAAGGCATCATCAGACAAACTCTTCACAAAACTATTCATCTTTTGGTCTCGATTCAACCCTCTAAGCACCGCTCCGTAATGGGAGGTTAGATACGGTCGGTTGGTTGGTCGTTGCGTCGTCGTATATATACCGTTAATATGGAAAAATTGAAAAGCAATGGGGGTAACGCTAAGAAATTATGTGACGCCAGTCGTCCTGGCGGTATTTTTCATTTTATATAGAATAGAAAAAAAAAACCTCATCTTTTCATTTCCCCGAAGATCTTCCGCCTTCAGCCCTCCTCCGACATAAGATATAGAGTAAGAGGCTTTCTATAAGATAGGTACATAGAAAGGAAAATATCTAAACGCAAACGACACGAAGACTTCGTCGTTGAATAAGAAGACTTCGTCGTTGAATAAGAAGACGTTTTTGAGGTTGTATAGTAGGAACTAAAAGGGCCAACCGTTGTGATTGTCTGAGAACCTTAAAAATATTTTATTTTCTTGAAGCTGTATATACATACATACATATCTACTTATCATTATAATTATATAATGTGATGGAACTTGAAGAAAAATTATATGAATTTTTAACATTAATTTTTTGAAATGTATTATGCGTGTATAGAATAGATCCACGAACAATACGCTCATGTCTGGCTAAAGGTTTTTGAAAAACGAGTATTCTCGTATAGGGGGAGGGGGGTTCATTACAGAAAATTTTAACAAGCTATAGATTTTCACTTAACCGTCAAAAAAAAAAATACCGATAAGTCGTATTTGAAAAATTAACCAAATTCACCTTTATATACTCCCACTGGTTCTGTGTTAAATGGTCCTTCACTGTAACCCTCCTATAACCTGTGGTACACCCAGCTTGACTTCACGCTAGGAATACCGAAAGTTTGAGAGGGAAAGGATTTTAGTTCCAAATCAGGATTACGTTACTAAATAAGCACCTAATTTGCACTTTAATACTGCATCAGAATTTTGAATTTCAATTACCTAGGTATGGTGTTTCTTGCTGTTCTGAAGTTGTTTTCACACTTACCCGCGATGTACACTCTCTGATTTCTTTAATAATTAATCTTAATTTTAAGAAGAAAAATTCAAAAATCTCTTTACAGTGGTTTTTCAAATAACTATAATTGATTATCTAATCTATGCCCATTTTGAGGGTTTATTTATGTAGAGTTTGAAGAAGAATTTTGAAAAAAAAAAATATGAACACTTTTTGAAATATCGAATTTTCCAAAAATAAGTTTGAATTTTTTTCTTACATGCAAAAAATTTTTTTTTCAAATTTGTGTATGAAATATTATTTCGATTTTAAAGCACCCTATGAATACAAGTTCGAAAACATTCATTATGTTTTATGCGGCAGCAACCTTTCATAAAAGTTTTTAATTTTTTTTTAATAAGACTCCGATCTTCAATTGTATTTTATCAAAATCGTCAAAGCTGTGTTCGATGATAAATTACTTCTTTCATTAGGGGGTTGTATTTGTATTTGTATTTATTTTTATTGTAAACATTAGCATTATAAAACATTTATAGTTTTTAAGAAATATTATACTTAGTACAGTGTGTACAAAAGTACAAAGGTACAAAATACAAAGTATACAAAGTAGAAAATTGAAAATTACTAACAATTAAGTTTAAAAATTAGAAAACAATTTAAATATTAAGTGAAAAATTAAGTTTAAGAAATTTATTTACATATTTAAGAATTCATTTATATATTTACCCGGGTAGAATTTGCGACTCGATATTGCCTAGGCCCCAGCTAGTTTTGGCTAGTTTATAACATGGGCCTATCGAGCAGTATCTAGCTTTTCCCTCGCATTATTTGTTAATGCTCTGTATGTTGTGGGCCTTGCTAGTGGTTCCCATATTGGCCCGAGATAGATCTTTCAAAGTCAGGTTTTGGATAGCTTTTTATTGAAACATTTTTAGGCACTATAGATTAAGATAAGCATGTTAAAGCTGGGGCCTAGGTAGATTTTGACTGAAACCCATATAAGCCTTAGATGTGTTGTTTCAAATTAAGAGTTTATATATTTATTTATCTGAATTTGTTTCTCATTTGTTTGGGACCGCTTTTCTCTTTATCTGAAATGTATAGAATTAAATTAAGTTTTCAAAAAACTTCACTTTTACTTTTCCGAGATTTGAACTCGCGTCCTGCCAGATCCAGCACGCTACTCACCAGGCTAATTTGCAATACAGAAGAAGGATGTTAAAATATTTATGAGTTGATACTTATTTGCGAATTATCTAAATGGACCTTACACAAGTTAAATTGTTAGTTGGGAATGCCAATAAAGATGCAACACTATATCTACGGCCAATATAACGCCAAGAAAAAGTTCCATATCTAGGCTACATCGAGTCTAAACTATATAATCTAAGCCCAGTCTTTGTTATACATCTGACAACGCCAATAAAGAGGTGATACTACCTAAGACCAGAGATGTATCCCAGATACAATTACTTATCCAGGCTACACCTAGAAAAAACTATTTGGGTCCCTTCCTGTTTTTATGAGACAACACCAATAAGGTGGCGACACTATCTAAGGCCAAAATGACACCAAGAAAAGTTTTCATATCTTGGCTACGTCAAGTTAAAACTATATATAGGCCTAGTCTAAGTTACATCTGGCAAAGCCAATAAATAGGTAGTTCTAGGTAGGGCACATATAAAGCCAGAATAAACATAAATTAGTCAAGATCAGTCAGACTTACGCCTGGCTAGGCCCATAGCATAGGATTTTCTATATAATGGCCATATCTAGCTAGGGCCACGCTTATAAAAAGTGTTTCCTATAGATAATTTTCTATACCCGGATAGCATTTTAAAATGATCACATTAGGCACTTAAAAATAGTATGGGAGGTGGTGTCTATATATCCTCGCTAAGGTAGGAGGGGAATTTTCTATAAAAAAAAACTGAAAATAGAAAATAAAACAATACAAAAATAACGGCACTATCTGAATTAAAATCCTATAAAGCCGGAAACCCATTCCCATTTTAAAACTCAACATTTTGCAAAAATTCTACTTATTTTAAAATTAAAAATACATAAAGGTATATAAATCAACCCTATAAGTCTATTTTACCATAAATTCTTTCCAAAATTAATTGAATAGCTTTTAAAGAAAACCATATGGTGACCATTTTTATTATATGAAGATATATGTACCTTTCGATATTCTTGATATTATTTTACATCTATGAAACCAAAAATCAAATTAAATTGTTTTATCAAAGCCAATTAAAAATATCTATTACCAAAAATCTTTTATCTAATATACCTACATAATACATATTAATATATAATCTACATTGAAATGAAAAAAAAAAAATTGTTTTTAACATAATATTTTATCTTCTCTTTTCAGCTTGTTGGTGGTGAATTTGATATGGAATTAAATTTTGTGATACAAGACGCACAAAATATCAAACACATGTTAGAACTATTGGACCATTGTCCGCCCAATCTTCAGGTAAGTTATATATTATTATGTTATGAAAAAATTCTTATATACATAAATGGATCATAAATTCATGTACCTTTATATCTAACATGAAAGTAACATAATTCATTAAAATCTCTTACTATAATATCTTCATCATATGTATTGTTTAAAATTAAATATTATTTTCTTGCTTTATTATTGAAAATATTGAACACTCGTCTCGATATATTTTATTTACCTTAGGAAATGGATTAATTTATTAGAATTTTTTCACTTTGAATAGACATTTTGCTCACAGATGTTTTTATGTAGTGTGCATATACAGTACACACTCATATAAAATCAATTTTACTTTATTGATTTTATTTTGAAATATTAAGATATTTCCGATACAATCAATCTCGTATACATACGTCTGTATACATATTTAGAAGTATAATGGTATGCAGAAGATTAATTTGGAATAAACCTTATGATCTGATGTTATATAAATTATATTTCCACTTCAATTAGTATATTGTGCAATTTTGACAAATTCTTCAATATTTTAGAAACTTCAATATTCCTATACCTTACCTATACAATGAGGCCCTTTCGATAGAGCCCAGGGTGTTAAAAAATAAAAAAAAACCTTTAACTAAAAACATATTGAAAAATGAAGCATTGATAAATATTTAGGTTAAAGGTTATAGACCTGTAATAGTAGTACAATGGTATACAATATTTAAATACATTTGAAAATTTGTTAAGTATTCTTTCCTAATAACAAGTTTCAACAGCAACGTTTTTATGTTCAATTAATATTCATAAATTTTACTCAGAATGCGGTTCCCTTTTTTTAGACGTACCATTTTTTGTATAAATCCTTATTAACTGATTTATAATTAGACACGTATGTTTTGGTTTCGCGTCAATAAATTCGATGTTTTATCAAAACTAACATTAGGATGATGACGAAGTCCAATAGAGTCATTTTCCGTATGCCTTCCATCAATATATTTGTCTGCTCATCTGTAGGGCGTCTGATGGTAGAGCTTAGAAAAAGAATGACGGATTTGCTTGAAATTTGGTACATATAACATACATAATAATGTACATACGTATGTACATACATAAAAGTGAAAGTAATTTCCTATAGAGGAAAAATTCGAATTTTTATTCTAGCTCATATAAAGAAAAGGTTAGCTAGATATCTACCTACAAACACTTTAATTTTACCAATTTTTTCAAAATCAACTTCAACAATTTTGATTAAACTTCGTTCATGTTATGTCTAAATCAACTGAAATCGAAATTTGCCAAAAAATTATCAAAACAGAAAAAAGGTTTTGACCGACGTTTTTTTGAAAAAAATTACTTTTCTTAGGTTATTCACGTTCCTTTATCTTTTCAATAACTTTATTTTGTTTTAATTAGCGATTCTATGCTTCTAATCTAAATATTTTCAGTTTTCACAATGGTCATATTTTTTAAGTAGGTATGTGTATGTAGTTTAATTCCACCTTCTTCCAAATTTTTTAAGCTTCTTTCCCAAACTTATTAGGAAGATCGATCCAAAGCTTCGTTTATCAGGAGCAACTGATGCTATGATGTTAAATTTTGCAAATGTTTTCTATTCTTCGGTCGCAACTACCGCTATTTCGGAGCGACTGATGTCGATGATGTTAGATGATGTGCAATGGGAGAACCTCGGCCTTTATAGTTAGTTTATGCTTCATTAATTGACGATTTTGCTGTTGGTATAGGTATAGCGATTCGTTGGTGACAAAGAAACAAAGATTTTGTAGGGTGATATTTAGTTGTTTTACAATAAACAGCCAATGAATATAATTTGTGAGTAGCTATGACAAGTGCATATGGGTAATAGAATATTGTAAATATTTTGATTTAAAACCTTAAAAAGAAATAAAATGTCTGATTTTATTTTCTAACTAACAGATTACCAGTAAAATTATAAAGCTTTTATGTTCTATCCCATTGCAAAAATGGGCAAATATCGGTCAAGCCATTAAACAAAATACTAAATCAATACCTATTATAGGGTGATTAAAAAAAAACCTTTCTCGAAGTTATGAAGCTTAGATTGATAACAAAAAATTAGGTATAAATATTTCAAAATCGAACACAATTTAGGGCGATTTCGTTCAATATTGTTGAACTTGCCGGAAAATCCAAATTTGAACAACTCCGGAGTTGGTTTTAACTCGAGGTTTTATCGGCAAATGTAAAATTGTTTTTTTTCCACTATTTCAACTCTCACTTTAGAAGTTAAGATTAAAAAGTAGGCCAACTTGCAGTTTTGAAAATTTCCCTGGGATATTTGAGAAAGATGTCACCTAAATGGCAGTCTCAACTTTGGATTTGACATTTTTGAATACGGTTATTCTTAATTAATTCTGCTACGTTTTAAATAATAATTTATGTTCTTAAAAAAGTGAAATAAAGATGGACAAATTAATAGAACTTAAGAAAAAAAGTGGAAAAATTATGTACACCAGAAGAAGAAGATTGGCTGGTGAGAATCGTCTTGGACTGCAGTTCAATTATAGAAAATAAAAAGACAGCCGGTGCTACCAATCGCGATAAGGACAAAGCGTGGGAGAAGATTGCAAATGCATTCAATGTTGCAACGCCGGGCAAAGTATGTCGCTTTGCAGGAATTTTTTTTGTTGGTATTTCAATTCTTCTGTCTCCTTAAATTGCAGGAACGAGTTGTAAAATCTCTGTGCGAGAAATACACAAAAATTAAACGGACTTTGAGGGATCGAGCGTTTTATTTTTCCTTATAGAGACACCAAAAAGACTGGTGGTGGTTTGCCCAAAAAGGAGCTACCAGCACTACGCGAACCAATGCAGCAATTGGCGGTGCTTTTCACACCTTTGACTTTGGGTCTTGATTGCTATATCTAGTGATAGCGACCAAAAGAAAGCCAACGAGTCATTAATGCGAGTCGCTAGTCGCAAAATTGCTTCATCTTCAGCTGCACACGGCATTATAAAAAAAACGACAGCAAATATTGAAATTTTATGTTTTTAAAAACATGGATAGAAAAATCAAACACGACACCACTACATTTTAAAAGTTCTTCTAATCACATAGAAAACTGTCTCACTGATGTATATAGAAGTGATTTTTCATTCAAATCCCATTAAAAGGTCGGGGCATATTATAATAGGCTATCATTTCCATTTATTTTTATCTTTCCTTCCAAAACAATAATGTCTTCTTTTTTATATTTATTTTTTTGAAAATACCTATACCACCCATATAAGCACAAAAACATATACATTTATGAACATCATGATCATCATCATGACATCTTATTTAGAAATGGCATCTCGCAACAGAGCAACTTTCTCCATTAACCTTCTTTATATAAGAAAATTTATCATATAAAGTACTCCTATTTGTAGTAATGACACTTCTTAGCAAAAGCAATACAAAACTTTTAAAGGAAAAACTCCACCACATTTCGCATATTAAGCCATATCAATTTATAAAATAACTTCCAAAAAATATTCTAATGGAGACCTATGTATATGTAGGTATATATAAGACTGAAACTGCAGACTCCAAACTTATTCTATTTTTTTGTCTGTTCATTTGTCGATGCTCTTATAGTATATATGAATAGAAAAAGAATGACATCCGGTCAGACAAAAATTTCCATATTATCTTATTTCGTTTTCTTGAATAATATGTAAGTACGGGTATATATAAGTAGTTCCAAGTTCATTATATACCATTAAATAAAACCAAGAGTATCTAAAATGTCTATCTTGTTATCTGCGTCTTATCTCAATTCAAAAACCCCAAAAACACAAACTCCCTATACCTATTACATCAAGGAGAAACATAAAATACAAATCTCTTGTATACAAAGTTAATAAAGACCATGATATAATGATAAGGATGATGATGATAATGATGATGATGGTTAGTTGAACTTTGGGCTCAGATAAATTTTGTAAATGTTGTTTGAGAAAGTTTTGTTCTTTTTTTTTTATTTCTTTTTTTTTTTTTTTTGATAAAAATATTTTCATTGAATATGGAATGTACTTAATGCCTATGTAGTCTGTATATCGTGTATATCTTAAATTAGAAATCGGTATGTTGGTTGTAAGATTTAATATTGAAGAAGTTTGCCTTTATGTTCCAAAGCCGAAATTTCAGTGTGATTAAATTGCTGAAATATCCGGGCTTGAATATTTATTATAAATACATAATACAATGAATAGAAATGATAACACAGATTCGAAAAAGGTGTTAAACTAGTTTTCAGATAGATATGCATTTAGAGGGGTGGACCCAGTTATTCTTAAAAAATCGAACGTTATAGAAAATATCAACTTTAAAGTTCAAGAATCATATAACTTCAATTTTTAACTCAATTTAAAATTATTATGTAAAACCCGCTCAAGAGAAACTCGATTAAGTGAAAAACCCGGATACCTGAAACATATATATTTTCAGTTAAATTTAATATTTTTCGTTGAAAAAAACTCTCTTACGTGAAATAAAAATTTAATATAACAGAAGAAAAAAATTATCTGAACGCTTTTACTTCTTTTTTATTTTTCACCTCCACCAAATTTTCATCACGAAAATGACATTTAAATTTCTGATATGTCACAACCCTTTTTGGAATTTTTAAATCCGCTTCGGTGCAATTTTGTTCACTTATCCGGACTCCGCTTAACTGAAATTTTTGTTCACTTAAGCGGGGTTCGTTTAAGTGAAAAACCCGCTTGAGTGACAGAACGACTATGACATTTTGCAGTTTCTCTTAAGCGGGTTTTACTGTATTTAATAAACTTTAACAATCTTTTCTGAAAATACAGTTAATTCTCTTTTCGAAAATAAACCTTAATACAAATTCTCGATGCTGAACTCAATTAAATTTTCTTTTGTTTTTATCTTTTTGAGAATTCCATGACTAATTTAAACATCCTCTTTCTCCGTATGGAAATGTAAGGTTATCTGAAAAACCTTTATCATTCTTGCTATCTTTTGAAAAGACATCCAATATGTCTTTCCAATTATTTTTCCTACAAGTAGATAATTTCTATTTCTTTCCAAACAGAAACAAAAAGGAAACAAATAAAAAAAAATAGATGCATAGATTGCCTACTAATTTCCATTCAAATTGAAACAATTTCCATTTCGTCGTCGCATCCATTTCTATATATGTATGAACATGTACATATGTATGTGGTATTATATTTATTTCTACATAATTTTGTACTTATTTTCAGCATTAACATTCAACGACTCAATTTATTTTTGAAAAAAAAAATCAAGTTAAAAAAAACACACCAAATACAGATGTAGTTGTTGAAGTTGTTGTTGGTGGCTGTTGTTGATGTTGTCGCGCACTTGTCCCTGCCTCAAATCCTGAGTGTCACTCTTCTTGTCACTGTTGTATATCCCCAACTTGGATGATTTCATGTCATCATCGCACATCTCTACCCACTCATCATCATCAAACTCATCATCATCATCATCGTATGTGTATATGTCTGTATGTATATGTTTATATTTCTCTACTGAATTATCATTTATAGTGGAAATACCAATTTTCCATTTCAATCTTTTTTTTTTTTTTTTTGCCTTGTTTTTGAATTACTCACCAAAGGACATAGATAAGGAAAAATACAAATCCCATGTCATGACATAACATACCACGTCACACCATAGCAAAAACCCATAGACAGTCCTTGTTTTATAGCATTGTGTTTTTCTGTATACAACACATTCGTTGATATATATGTAGGTATACAAATGTATATTAGGTCTGTTAGAGGTTGTATTTTTCTATACTGCACACAAACACACATCAAAATACAATATAAGTTCTATCATGCCCCAGAGAATTAAGTGGCAACGAAATAACAAGCTTCATGTCTCATTTCTAATGTGAATGAGATTGGTATGCTGTTATTATCAAATATGTGTTTTTGTACATTGCATAGTTTTGGGTGTTGTTTGGTATATTGTTCGATTCTAAGCTTGTGAATGCTAGGTCCTTGTTCTCTATTAGACTTCAATGACCATATAAATTTATTATGTACCTATATACGAGTATTGAATAGGATCATAGCCATTTGAGTGTGTTTTTGAGGATTAAATATTTTGTCAATTCAATGGAAATATTTTTCAATTAAATTTATTCTGTGAGCTTCGGAATGAATTGATATCTAATTTCTTCTAACTCTTTCTATGATGAGGACATGTTAAAGTTTGTATAAGTACCTACTAGGTATATGTACTGACTTGAAGTATAATTAGCAGTTTTAAATTTAATCTCAAAAAAACATGGTCAAGGCTCTTGGATTTAAATCATCTATTACTTGTCCCAAAATAGTTCAAAGATCTTCCAACTCAAATAACTGTCAACTTCTTTCCTTCAGGTACATATGAAGAACACTATTTTGTTTTCCAAAATTTACAGGTATTCTGAACCTTTAAAGTAGGAACTTATTATCAAGGCAAAACTATTGCTTAGTTATTGTTTCATCCTGAGAAATTATTTAGTATCTAATTCTCAGTGCATTCAAGTAAACAGTCTAAAAAACGTCTAAGGTACTATTTGTGACTTTTCTTGTCAAGAACCCTTCGAAGACATAACGTATTTCAACTAGCAGCAGTTTTCTGAAAATCTGATGCCTTAGATGGCAATACCAAAATTAAAGATCTCAATATTATTCCAATACTTTAAAGGCACATCATGGTGTTTCAACTGTCAGTATTAGTCCCTATTGAGCCTATTGATTAAAACTAGACGAAAATCATAATCATGATGGCTATTTATTGGAAAACTTAACCAAACATCACTCTATAAATACAATTTTTTTTTTTTTTACCAAATCGCGCCATAGGTATCACATAAGCCCATAGCCAAGGCCATCCTATGCACTTTGCAATAACTTCATCGACATCGTTCGCTCCCAAATAGCGGTAGTTGCGACCGCAAAATAGAAAACATTTGCAAAAGTCAACCTAATCAGCATAGTTCGCTACCGATAAACGGATCTTTGGATCGATCTGCCTAATGTTGCCCTTGAATGGTAATACAATATTCATATTATCATTATCATCGTCCATCGACCGTCATCGATCCCAATTAGTTTGTTGTAGTTGCGACCGATGAAGACAAAACTACGAAAGACTACGTGTCACAATAAAAAGAAAGAAATGGATAGCATAACGACTTAGTCCATTGTAGTTCGTCATCGTATTAGGATCTCATTTAAAATAAAATTTAATAAATTAAAATATTGAATTTTCTCTTTTTTTTTTTGTTAACTTCACTTAATAATCAGCTGAAAAGCTAGCCGCTTAACTGGCTGAACACAATGGATACGGAGCTGCAACTGGAAGCTGCAACTGAATAGCTGTCAAAATATTGAATACACACAAATTCAATGTTACGAACACAACGCAATCGCAACTGCAGTCGGTGCTGCAGACGATGCTGCAAAGGTTAACCAACTTTTAACTTTTTCACGTGCAGCACTTCTGACGTTTCAATTTATATGAAAAAGAAAAGAGCCAGAAAAAAAATATTGAAGTTTTTAGTGCTCATTTGAGTCGCGAAAAAAATATTAATTAAAAGAAAAATATTGGAAATAAAAAAAGTGAATAATAAACTCGTGGTTGTTTTTTTTCCTTTAAAATATATAAAAAGCTGTACAGCTCATTGTGGGCAGATAAAAAAAAAACGACGTACGACATTTTTTTAAAGCAGTTGCAGCTGTAGCTCCGATTCCAGTTGCAGCAGGGCATTGTAATTGCCAGTAATGCCTGAAATTGTTGTATTGATTTCTATTTTCTCGACCAATAGGTACACAAATCCAAAATGGTCCAAAGTCGAGCAGTAAACTAGAACTAACGGGTTTTACTTATTTATTTATTATCTGACCAATAATTGAAGTTTGCGTTTTATAATAATTCTAAAAGACTTCACTCTTGCTAAAAGAAGAAACCTAATATTAAAAAAGTTCTTTATTATTTGATATTGGTAATCTGGTGTTTCATTAAAATTATCTAAATGATTTTTTTAAAATAAGCTTACAGATCAGTATTTTCCGAATGCAAAAAAAACTATTTAATTTTTTTTTTTTTGGAGAATTAGAAAAATTCTGGATTAATTTTTTCATTAGCATTTCAACTTCAGCAATATATTCCAAATTGATAACTGATTGATAAATAGAGAATGACGAAGAAGAAAAAACTAAAACAATAGAAAATATTGTTTTTGTATTTAGTGGACTATATTGAATGAAATTCAATTGGAAGTTTTTTTGCGACCTATAGGTGTTCAAAATATATGCGTTTTGCTCAGGCACGAAAGTTGGGCTCATCAGTTAAATGCTGTCGTAACTTTCTAAGACACATGATATTAGTCGATATTTAGTATTTACCGATGCAAATACATTTTGCAGCAATGATAAGCCGTAAATTGTATTTTTCCTAGAGGTTAGAGAATAAATTTAAAAAAAAACTTCACTTTTGTTACCCAAGTCAAAACGTACATCTTTCAATTAAGTTACCTGCTGAAAAGATATTTAACCAATTAAACTTCTTATATACATATTAGCTACTGCTTTTGGGTTAGCTTTAATAAGGGTACAAGAGGAAGAGTCGAGGAGATAATATAGCTTGACCATGGATCACTAGGTACAAGGAATGAAATTTTTAGTTAAATTAAACTACGTATTTTAAAAATTAAAAAAGTCTACAATTAAATAAATTCGTTAAAAACTGTTTGCAATAAATGTTTTTACAACATCATAACAAAAATATTTTCGAATTAAGTGCAAATATTTTTTTAAAGTTTATTCTCTCGAGCATCATATTCATCATCAAGAATAAATTTATTTTCTCCTCTTTAAGCTTAAGTTTTGAAGTAAACTGTCAGCACAAGAGCCCAGAATAATGCCTCTACATTTTTGTATAGAAAACTTTTGATTTTATTTTCGTTTTCTTTCTTGTTGGTATACGTATATTCCTTCCTTACTTTCTTTTTCGTTTTTCTATTTTTTTTTTCTTTTCTTAAAATAATTAAACTGAGGAAAATAAGTTTTTGAAGAACTTTATTGAAACCTATATACTATATGTAGGTATATTAAGATACTATGGTTATTTTAGGGTGGCTAAAAGTTTGTTTCTTCTCTTTTCTTTTTTTTATTTAACTTAGGGGAAAATAATTTTTTTAGGTATAAATAGAAGACAATTTAAGTATGTTTAATTGAAATTGAAAAATTAATTGGAAGTTTTATGATAAATGATAAAATTATTTAGATAAAAATTTAAAACTTCTAACAATTATTAGGTACATTATTTTGATTATAAATTAATTTGGATAATGTTAAGATGGTTGAATGAAATATTTTTTTCATTGCTTAGGCCAAAGAATTGCCATCTTCGAAATATATAGAAAACAAAACTTCTAAAACAAAAGATTCAATCCGGGGAAAATATTTTTAAATTTTTTATCTCTTTTGAAGTTTAAAGTCTACCCTAATACTGAGTGCAAAAATGCTAAAATCTAAGTAGGTAAAAATGTATCGTGTTTTCAAGATGAGTTTAAAAATTTCCAATTTCTGTAAAACTCGCGACAGTTAAGTAGATAGATTATAAAAAGTATTTAGTTTCAAAAATTTAAATTCACAAAAGTTCAAAGCTATTGAATCGATTGAGATAAATTTTTCTTAAGGGTCATGTGTGATTTAGGCATTGTAAATTTTCGAATTCAATAGAACAAAAAGTCTTTTTTTCCTTCTTCAGGCGGTCTTTTTGTATTTTGTTTTTTGGAAAAAAATTGTCGCACCTCATAAAAAAGCTACAGTACTCGGGCGACAATGGCACAGCGGATGTAGTACTTGACTGCTAACTTAGAGGTGTGGGCAGCATTCTTTTATTTATACCCTCAGTTTCAACTGAACGCTACCCGTGGGATTTCATGAGATAAATATACATTTTATTTATCAGTCCACTGTGTCAACCAAAAATTCTCTCCCATTCTTCTACTCCTTCTAAATATTATAGTGCCGTGCAATTCAGGGGTGGAATCGGCTAAGGTAATAAATGATTGTCACATCAACCATAGTCAAATGTGATTGTCATTTATAGTTTTCCATCTGTGTATAAGGTGATTCAACTCAATTCAATTGAATATTTTCCAATGGCATTTGCCAAAAACATGGTTCATAGAGTGAATGTTTCAAATGTTTGTAATGAGCTATCGAAAATATGATATGCGATATAATTCCTGTGTTTTCTTTATCTTCCGGAATGTAGTAAACTTTTTTGATCACAAGAATGTTTATTTTTGTTTGTAAGAGATGGTAAAAAAATAAGAACTCTGAAAAAGTTGTACAATTTTTAAAGGCTGCTGGTAACTCTAGCGTACTGTGGAAGATATGTCAAATTTGTTGGAAAACGAAACGACAATAACATTTTTGATTTGATAGCTCTTTAACTATCAAATTGTGATATCATCTTGCACAGACTGAATTAGTTGATTGTGACTCTCACTTATCGCAAATCACCTTTCACGATTGCACCCCAGGTTGCAATTAAATGACCTTAGGTCTTGCAGGATAATTTAAATTCATTGCTCTTTAAATTCTTTAACGAACTGTAAGTTAAACAATTGCTAATATTAAAAAAAAAAAACTTTTAAAAAGATTTTTCACAGAAAGTTTAATCGAAATCAGTTGAACCGTTTTCGGAAAAAGTGGAAATCAAAAATTCAAATTAATTCAATTAGTAGGTATCCATTTTTCGGAAATTTTTTTTTCAAAGCAAAAGCTACAAAATTGGAATTTTGCACCCTTCACCCCACAAAGTCAAGCAGTGTCAACACAATTAAGTCTAATCAAAATTCAACTTTCTTTTCCTCAGAAGCGGTGATGTTTCGTAAAAATAGTACCTAAATAAAAATAAAAAAATTATATATATTATAAAGTTTTTCTTAGTTTTTCTTACAATCTTTTTTTTAACGAAAAAAAGTATTGAAAGCTTTTTTGTTCAGAATCGTATTATACACAATTTGTAGATAGGTACCTTAAATTCTTCTCTAGCAAAACTGACAGTTTTCGAGATATTTACGAAACTGCATTTCAATTTACCTATAAGCCATAGTCCTGGTTGAAATGTATAGGAATTGTGCTTTTTCAGAAATGTTTTAAACGTGAGAACAAAGATCTATACCAAAATGGAGAGCTTTCGGAAATTATGTTTAATTTAATTTTCTTAGGCTTATGAGAAATTAGCTATTATTTTTATTAATAACAAATTTTTAGAAGATACTTTCGCTCCTACTTAAGAAAACAATTATAAAAGGATTTTTTTTTTTAAACGTGTGGTTGTCAATCTGGCAAGACTTTTTTCAGAGTTAGTCTTTTTGACAGCTGTCAGTTGATTTATGCTCAGTTTGGTTAGCCATTTCATAGTAAATATACTTACTCCTGAACAACGTTTGCATAATCGTGCAAATTTATTACCAAAATAATGGTTCGGTTCCGCTGCGTCCAATATTCGGTCGATATAATCCCCCAGCAGAGTCGGTAATTCGCCCAGCAGAACCGCACCAAAGACGCTATTACTGCTGTGGAGCAGAGTATCGAAGAAGACCCGAATGAGTCCATCCGCCATCGCACGCAACAATTTTGGAGCTGTGCCCATCCACTTTATGGAAGATTTTGCCAATCGCGGCGGTCACTTGTCCGAAATCATTTTTAAAACAAAATGGCAAACCCTTATCTTTATAATAAAGCTAAACTCTTGGCCATAACATTAAATTATATGTGTTTTATTTCTTCTTCTTGCTGTCAAAAGAGCTTTTCAAAAGCAGTGAAATGAGTAATAAAGTAATTCTGCATATTTACTCGAGAATGCATCTTTTTTTTATGAAAATTTTATTTTTTTAAATTATTCTCTAGATGAATTAGTTTTCGAGTTCATTTTTGGGAAACGTTTGTAGGAATATATATACTAACATAAAATTTCTTTTTCCGAAATTGAAATAAATTTCAATATTACATATTTGAATAAAACTGTAGAGTTCCTCTACAGTATAGGGCTCTCTGAATGTATGGTTCCTTATTGTTCTTACATAGATGTCTCCATGGTCTGGGACTATAGTCTATTTTGTCTCTTCTAATTCTATCTGCGTCAATCTGGTGCCATTTTGTTTTAATTTTTCGTCTCATTGAATCTTTTGTTACTAAATTTGGCTGAGTGATGTTTTAAAATGTAATATTTATCTTAGTCCTTCTCAAAAATTTGTAATACCATGACACTGTATGTACATGAACCTAACTGCGCTTAAAGTATGCTAATCTCTGTTCTTTCAAAATCTATTAAAACACAACACACATACACATCATTGCCACAACCTTGACTTTTCCACTCGTTGACTTCTACTTGTGCCTTCCTTACGCCAGATTTAAAAAAAAAAAAAAAAAACTCTTTTTATATTTATATACCTATACTCTTTGAATAGAAGCTTCAAATTGTCGTTCGTTTTTCATATATAGTATATCTCGTATAAGAAGGCAAAAGCCACTACCTTGTCAAACCCTATTAGTGCAGAGGCACAGACTCACAAATTATCTCAAATATCATTATTTTTGAGGTACCTACCTAATTTCTATGAACATCAAACCGAAGAGATAAGACTTTTTTTTTTTTCTTCTCTATTCATATATAAGGCTCTGTCGTCATGGAGTTTCTGATGTCTCAAGGACTGCTCTATGAACAAAATCCTCATGAAACGAAAAAGAAACAAAAATAAAAATAAAAACCACATCAACCAAGGATACCTACCAATTCTAAACAAAGCCCAAAAAAGTCAAAAAAAAAAAAAAACATAAAAATTATTCCATTAAATACTTTCACAGTTCGCTCACAAGCACAAGACATTTTCTAGTGGCTTGGCTTCTTGATGGTGTATTCAAATCTAGAATAAGTATATATAAACCCATCTCAACTTATCTCAATGATTATACAAATTTATTCCATTAACCTTCGTATACATATAGAGAGGAGTTTTGAGGGGTTGATATAGGCAGGATAATGCTAACCGCCACCTGACATCTCATAATCAAAAGGACTCTATATAACGTGTGCCATCCTGGTAGTGACAACTCTAAGAGTAGGTGGTACCTTCCTCTCGTTCTTTCCTGATTTTAAGCCCAATCTATCCTAACATCATAATCCCATCAAGGATATGTGACAAGGACCCCATCACACAGTTTTACAGATATAGCAGTTGTTGTTGTAGCTTTTGTTTAGACATAGAATTAAATCATCCCCCTCTGACACACTATTTACAATTAGTTTACTCTAAGCATTTACATGTAGGCCTACCTACCATCAGGCAGGATTTATACACGCCAAATCTCTTTTTTTTTCTATATCTACACAATCTTGTGGTTAAAGGTAATTTGTAGTGCTATCCTTTGATTTTTATTTTATTATAGGAAGCTATATCTATCCCTGCTTTGAAAGGGTTTAGCTATCATAAAGATAAAAGGTGAAAACCAAAGTAAGTAAATTTAACTTCGACTATCTTATGCTGCTAGAAGTTGGGTTTCCTAAGCAAAACCTGCGTGTGTTGAAGTGTTGAAAGGAGATAGTAGACGGATCGAAATGATGATGGTCGTGCGTAGGTATAGGTATATAGGTACCTACTCAAGACCTTGCTGTTGTTTTGTCGTAACTCTCAACGTATATATAGGCCAAGGGTTAAAACTGCTTTTCTCCGTGATGAATTTTATGGAAATAGCTGTGCGGAAACATTTAAATATTTTATGCTCTGACCCTAACTCATCTTATGGCGATTTATAGCGGTAAGTGCAAGAATCCGTTTCGAACTATACCTATACAAATAAAGTAAGTGATCCTTGTAGGTCCTTAAAAAAAAAAAACAACAAAATAAAAATTTGATGTTTCTCATGTTTCATGGTTCACGGGGTGATTTTTTGTTTTTGTTTTTCTCAAGAAAAAATGAGAGCCTCCTTTTTTGGAAGCTTATACTTTACTCTATAATGCTGTTCAGAATGTTTAATGAAGTGAATCCTTATGGCGGCAACGGTAGTGGCGTCTTTCTTATCGTTTTTTTGGTGTTTTTTATTTTTATTTGCCTATACCTACCTACCTACATATATAGCTGTTGAGAGCCCATAAAGCATTTAGTACCTACCTTTACGTGACGTAAGGTTTTGGTTACAAGAAAAAAAAAAAACAACGAACATAAATGAAGGGTCTGTTAAATGTTTATCTTATACAAACCTCATGTGAAATAAGATTGAAAATTGTGAGAAAATCGCTTTATTGCTTGAAAAAACAGGAGGCTTTATGGATGTAACATGATGAGAAAATATAATTAAGATGCATAAAAGATTAAGACATATAGTAGCTATAGAACCTTTTTTATTTCTATATAGAGTAAAAAGGGAATACCTACATATACAAAAAAAACAGAGATATATAGGTAAAGTAATATTTCAATTTACACCAAATAAAAGGAGAATTTGAAAATTGCAATTTGAAAAATGGGTTTTACTTGTTTATTTAAATTATTTAAATTACCATAAATTTTATAAAATGATTATAGGTATACTGGGAAATTTTATAAACATTTTTTTTTGACAAAAACTGCAGTATTTCAAACAAAATTTCTTAAATAGCCCCGTGTATTATATTTAGGCTTTCTTTTTAAAATTTTATGGTGAAAGTATTTTTTTTTCGTTTTAAGATATACTATACATAGGCACTGCTTAAATCAGATTCTTTTACCATTAATTTTCCAGGGTTTTGAATTGAAGTTTAAATTATAGTCGAGTCGTACTGTAGTAGCAACTTGAGCGAAACCCATTTTGGAGTCACTTAAACTTTAAAATTTTTAAATTTTTAAATAATATTAAGAAGAGAAGCTGCTTGTGAAGTAGGAGAAAAATTTCAAACATTTCATGAATAAAATTTATAAAAAAAGTAACGTAGATGAAAATAATTAGAAAACTATTTAATACAAATTTAAAAATGAAAAAAAGTAATTAAACTACAAATTTTGAGAGAAAAAAAAACAAAATTTTAAGTGCTTTCAACCCTTTTTCATTGATTTCAGCTTTTTGAATGGTCAATTCTAAAGGAACTGCCTAATTATACTTATGTACGTATATTTTCTTCTTTTTTTTTTCATTTAGGGGAAGTGGGGGCAAGACCGCACATAGGGGCAAGACCGTTTTTGTACTATGTTGTATGAACAAAAATAGAAATGGCAACAGTTAAAATGAAAAACACGTGGCCTTTGGTATTATCGATCATGTCTTGCAGTATGAGCTAATTCGGTTGAGATGGCGAGAAGTTACGGTAGTTTTTGTGATTTTTCGGCAAAACGTTATCGTTTGGGTGTAATTTAATATGCACTCTTACCAGTAAAATACTTAAAATTATTAACTTTTTCTTTTATTTTTACTAGAAAGTGGATGTTGAAAATTATTTGTTGTGAAAGAAAAGAGACATAGAGAAAAAAATCGGCAGAAAAACTGAAGAAACTACCCTTCCGTCACCACAACGGTGTATCCAGATTGGCTTGTTGTTTTGTTTTGAAATCATTAAAAACAGACAAATATACTTATGCGTGCCAAATTCTGTGCCATTTTTTAGTTTCCCCAAATAGAATTATGCAATATTCTCCCCGCCCGTTTCTTCACTTTTTTAGACAAAAAATAACATTTTTTTAGCAAAAAATTAAAATCTCTTTTTTCTCAAAAACACGCGCACAATTTAAAAAAAAAAATTCATTAATTTTTTTTAAAAGGCAACCATTTTATAAAAAAAAAATATATTTTCGATTTTCTCAAAAATGATTCAACCACTTCTGATAATTTTTTTTTATGACGAATGTTTTAAAAAAATTTGTGTAGGTACCTACTAAATTTTTTTTTTTTATTTTTCAAAAAAGTTTCAAATTATTCTTATAACCAAAAATAAAGGTACCTCCCATACAAGTGTTTAAAAAATTGCTAAGGAAAACCTCTTTTTTTTCTCAAAAACAACTCCTACGATTTTGATTAAATTTTTTATGTCAGATTATATATGTATATCATTACCATCTACCATATTTTTGGAAAAAAATTTATCTATCGATTAAAAATAGTATCTCCCATAGAACAACTTGTTTAGTTTTCGACTATCTTATAATTTATTAAACCGATTTTAAAGAAATTTTTTACACAAGAGCTTTTAATAAATTTTAATAAAAATGCATACCAAAATTTAAAATCAAATTAAATTTAGATTTAAAAAAAATTTTAAACATTATTTTTTGAATACATATTTCGATATTTCACAAATGGGTAGATGATTTTTTTTCAAAAATATTTTTTTTAATTTTTTTTTTTCTTAAAAATATTAAATTTTTTTTTAACAATTTTTCAGTCTTAACTGTAAGTTACGTGTGTGTAGCTTGCTATACTGTCCATATAAATTATATGAACTCACATAATACTACGTACCTTAACTACATTTTTGGGAGGTGGTACAAAATATAAGTTCCCTTAGCTAATTTATTTCTTTTAAAATCACAATGTGATGGCACATAAGAGCAAGTTCGTGCGATCCAGTCGTGCATTTTATTTAATTAAGCAAGAAGCTATATTTTTTTGTTTACTTTTCTATGTACATATTAACCGTTTTTTATTAAATAAACCTTTTAAAACAAAACAAAATGTTTTCTCTTTAACTCGAATTTTTTCCAAAACTCTCTCTAAATCGAACAAATCTTGGTATCCCGTGAAAATTCGACTTAGGGAGATCCGACTGTATATGTTTTTCTACTTTGCTGACTTGTAACAAATAAGCATTACAAAAAATTTATAAAGCTGAGTAGGAAATCCTGAATTATAAAGACTGGAATTCTTAATCCCTAATTGTTCTGGTATTGTTCTGTAAGTTCTAAGTTTCATTATTCCAGGCTTCTAAGTTCTAAGACCAATAAAATTTTTTTAAACTCATATCTACATCCCATTTTATTTTATATAGAATACAAAAAAATAAATTTCATTAACAAATCTTGACTTTCTTCAATTTCCTATTAAATAGATACCACAGCAAATTCATTTATTATTTATCGCCCTATTACCTTTTGCGTCTTCTTTTTCTCACAAGGTTAATATATCTGACCTCACCAACCAATAATAATAATGTAAAATAATTATCCAATTGAGAAAAATCACACAGTCATGACATATATGTATAACTTCTTGTAGGATATCACTTATCATTCTAAAGTAATAACAGAAGAAATGACCTTATAATGAATGATAAATTCAGCAATATAGTTTTCCCATAAAGTAGCTATAAAATTTTTATCTATGATGTTAATGCCTTTATATACGAATGTTATTTTTCACAAGAGTGTCTTATTACATTTTTGTCTAGAGAAGAGAAACACATATATAAAATTATTATACGAGTGGGAATTGGATATAATAAAAATTGAGAATTGGGGGAAGACAGAATGGCAACGTGGTTCTGTAGACAAATATAAATATTATGATTTTGAAAACATAAAACTAAAAATTATAAACAAACCACCTTTGAAAATCGATATTTTTTTGTTTTGCTCTTTTATTTTAGTCGCGGTTACTGGCTATCGATTCTTTTAATCAATATCTATAAATAATTAAGGCTGTCGCAAAATTAATACAATTTGAATTTCCCGCCATATGTTAAATAAAGTGTTTGCAACACTAAAACAAACAACAAAATTGACAGCTGACAGTTTGGAATCAGTAAAAATGCTGAAGAATCAGATCTGTGAATTAAATTATTGGCAACCCTAAAAATAAAAATGAAAGCTGACAGCTGACAGTTTAAGATAACCCCTTATTTTTAGGGTTGCCAACAATTTACTACACAAATCTGATTTTTTATTATTTTTACTAACCCCAAACATGTCAGCTGTGAATTTTTTTCTTTGTTTTAAAAATGATGAAGCATCTCACCTATTTGGTAACTTTTTTCTAACAAATTTCCTAAAACTGAGTTTTTTTTTAATGAATTTTGACAGCAAATTATGAAAATTATTGAAACTTTTTCTAAATTCGCAAGAAATTTCACGTTCGAAATCAGACCTAATATTTTAAAAATAATTAAAGTTAGGCAGCGTTCGTCGGCAGTCGGCACCACTTCGAAAAATTCAGTGTTTCTGAACTTTCACCCTCACACTCTCACGAAGTGCTTCAATATTGACATTACCATTTATAAATAACCAATTGATCCAGTATTGCTGAATTTTTGAATTAGGTATTCCCTCTTCACACTTTGAAGAAGTTTAAATCAGTATTTCGAAGACTACATTTTTGAATTTTCGAACTACATATATGAAATCATTTTTTGTTTCGACTTTTTTAATCTTGCGTTAGCAACATTATGCCTGTTCCCGAACTGTACTGCGAGTTTCTACGAATTTTAATCAAAAGTCTGTCAAAGTTCATATGAAAAAAAATAAAATGTGTAAAAATTCAAAGTTTTAGACAGAAAATCTCAGAGTTTCAAAGTAAAGGAACACACGAAAAAATTCACAATTTAATTTTGAAAAATGTATCAGCTAATAAAATATATATAGGTACATAAATGTATGTATATAAATTTAAAAATAAATATTCGTGGAATTTTTTTCCGAAATGTCATTCAAAATAGCAATCCATTTTAATGGATGAAAATCACGTTGGTAATTAATCCATGTGTCATTATAAGCCATCGGGTTAAAACAGATGTCGATTATAAAATGACATACACACATACATACATAGATATATGGATATAGGACTGAACAAAAAATTGTATTTCATTCACTTTCACATACATATGTATACATAGTAACTGTTGAGATTATTATTTTCTGATTTATATTTAAATAAAATGTCTGATCCTGATCGAAGGATATAAAAATACCATGCCATTCGAGTATGTGACTTTCAAGCTATATGCATGCAGTGATTGACAGGTTTATTTTGTTGTTTATTTTCCATATTATATAAACGTAGAATCGAGCATCGACAAAGATAAATTTTGCAGCATTCTTTTGATTGGTTCGTGAATTATGATTTATTGTCAGTAGCGGATTGAAAGGTTCGAAGGCACTCAATTGAGCACCACTAAAGGCGTCTGATGATAGGTTTGTGATTTACGCAGACAAATGACCGATTAAGAACAACGTAAAACTCGGTTAAGTTAAATAACAAACATGGTTAATATACAACCTACAAACTTACCAGGTTAAATTACACGAGTTAACTCGGTTAAAAAAAATATATTTAAAATCTACACACTGATTCGGTTAAAGTATATTTAATTTTATTAATTTACTTCTGGGTTAGTTTGGTCGATTTCAATAACCAATTACGTTAGTTAATTTAACATAATAAATCGCTCATAGTAACCAATCTACTCAGAAAAGTGTTAAATTAACTGAATATAATTATTATTTGATTTAAGCCAGCTACTCGTTTAACATACACGATCTTTAAAATTGTGAGTTCTAACCAAGTTTCTCCATTAATATAACATTTGAAGGTTTGTTTTTTTTTTTTTTATCGAGTTGACTATGTTTATAGAAATAACAGTGAACTATGATATTTTTACTTTTCTAATATTTAACACATTTTTTTAACCCACCGAAAAATGAACTCGGTTAGTATAACTATTGTTCTGCCTTTTCGTGAAAAATCTATAACTAGGTATTAATCAATAATCCAAAAAATTTAAAATTAAAGTTTTCTTCAAATTTGCTAAATAATAAAAAAAAACTAATAAAATAAAAAATTAAAATAAATCAAGTTTGAATAGAAAAAGAGCCCTGAAAGAAAAAGGCCTTAATGACGTGACTAATAATTCTTATATATTAAATATGCCACTGTATTTTGTTGAATTTCTGATAAAAGAAAAAAAATTAACATCAAAGAGGCTGTAGGAGAATAAATGACAAATTGACATAGCATACAACAAAGGACTTTGGATAGTCTGGCCACTCGTTAACCTTGCCAAGGATTTTATTTTTTTGGTTTTCGTGGAATGTATGAGTCTATATGCGTATCCATTTATAAGTATATTGAAACACCAGAATAAACATATGTATGTACATAGGTATATACGAATATGCCTTGGTTTTTTTTATGTTTTTCAATATGAGATTAAGCTTTGAGGGATGGCCTTTCATGGTCAATACAAATAAATTGTGGTCCTTGTAGATCTGACCAAGACAGTTCATGTGTTTTGACCAATGATTATATACTTATATAGGGATTGAAATCTAAATACATACATGTATACAATATTAAAGAGAGCTCTGAGAGAAAATGAAATAACTTTCATGCATTTGATATCTCGTTTATATAGGTATGTACACCATACGACATTTATAGAATTGAATATTTAGTTTTTTTTGTCTTGCTGGGAATTTTCCATTAAAGTGCCTGTCAGTTTTAATAAAAGACGAAATAATTTTCAAGTATACGAACTTAAATATGAGGGTTTGGTCTACGTATATATCACCACACGTGCAGGTTTTCCTATACCTACCTTTATTCAAATAGGATATGAAGAGAGAAAATGTGATGGTCGATAAAAGTTGAGATTTGGTTAACTTACACGTTTTTGATACCTATAATTATTAAAATAATAAATTGATTTTTAACTAAAATATCATTTAAATATATTCATATGGAATGTTTTGTATTTGAAGACTGTTACCCCTTTTACCATTATAATCAATCATCAAAATTATTAATCAATTGATAAAAGTCTTGATCCTTGAGAATGGTGGAGACTTTTTTTAATAACAAAAAAATTCATAATTTATCAGTGATAGAAGATCAGAGAGTAGATTGTGTTTTTATTTACCAAAATCTCAATAATTGATTTACCAAATTTTTATATTTATCAATTATTAATCAATTATAGATAAATTATTGATAAATATTGAGATTTTGTAAATCAAAACTCAGTTTATTATAAAAAGCCTAATCTACTGCCATTGATGATTATGAACTTTCTTATAATTAAAAAAAGTCTACACCATTCTCAATGATTAAAACTTTTATCAATTTGGTTGACAAATATCGATTTTCAACGTTTATCAACTATCAATTTTGACCAATTGGCTTTAAGTAATAAGTGAATACTAATTTTTGAATTTCTTTAAAAGAAAAATATTGACGATGACATTGAAAATCTTCAATTTAGGAACAGAAAAATAAAAAAAATAGAAAATATATCATATTTTAAACCGATTCCTTTTAAGTGAATTACATTATATAATTTACTTTAAAACTAAATTTCAACAAATTTCAATTAATTTTGAAAACTTTGAATTTATAAATTTTTGTTTAGAATAGAACAATTTAGAAACTCCACATGAAAATTTCATGAAAATTGATTTTATAACTCTCTACTACATTTTTGGATTTTTGAAACAAAAATAAAATGATCATGATCCTTATTCCTAAATTCAATATTTAAAAATTCTATACCTATTCCAAAATTCTGAAAATCTGAATTTTTGTTTTCCAAATTGTGTACCTGAACTATAAAAGAAAAATTAAAGGAAAAAGTGCGCACGTTTCAAACAGTTTTTTTTCTATTATATTTACAAGATTTTGAAATTTTGAGCTTTGGAGTACAGAACACCGAAAATTTGCTTACATCTAGGAAAACATCAAGTTAGCATTTTCCAAAAAAAAAAACTGTTCTTATCTCAAGTTTACTAATATTCTTTGACAGCCAATTACACTTACGGATTAGTTTTTTTTTGTCCAAACCTCAATTTTTGAAATTTTCGTCAAAAATGTGTTACAGAATAATTGAACAGAGAATTTTTAATTTATTTACAGAATTTTAGTCATAAATAACAGAATTTTTGGTCACTATTCATTAAATTATTTCTATTTTGGAAAATATAAAGAGATTTAAAAGCATCTAATTCAAATATAGAAATAATTTAATGAATAGTGACGATGGACCAATAAAAGATCCAATTTTCAAAAAAAATTGTGAGAGATCTCAAATTCACTATAAATTTGTTTGTGTAGATTGTTTTTGTTTGTAATGAGTTATTTGTATTTAATATATTAAAAAATTTAGTTTGTATTATTATTTATATAAAACTTACTGACGATGGAAGCATAGCTTCCGAAACGCATTTAAGTATAAATAAATAAATAAATAAAATAAGTGTTTTTAAGTTATTTAAATAATACCTTTTATTTATTTCATGAAAAACCACGTTGAAAATCTCTAATATTAAATGAATTTCGGTCATACGAATTTTTGAAATACAAAACAGAATAACGACTTATTGCCAGAATAATTTGCTTCTTTAAAATTGTGAAATTCAATTTATAAAAATTCTATTTTGAAACTCTTCAAATTCCAATCTGATGAATTTTGAAAAACAGATTAGAGAAATAAAGAGTTTTTATTTTTAAAAAATTTTGTTAGTCAAAATTCAGTATCTATTTGAAAATTCTGCAATAAAAAAAAAAAACAAATCTCGTGTTTGGATGAGCTTCATATATGTAAGCTCAATTTTTGTAAATTAATGGTGAATTCCTTCCAACCAAAGAATCTTTTCTGTTTCGATTTTATTTGTCAAAACAAATCTTGAATAACTATTTAGCACCGAACTGCACACACACTATATACCATAAGATTTGACATATTATTTCTAATAAGACAACTAAAAAGTTGCGGTGTTTCTATAGGAAACAAATAGTTTTATTTTGGTTAAAATGAATTTTCGATTATACAAAATAAAAACGAATTTTGCGTATTGTTACACGGAACGGAAAAAAAATACAATTCTTGATAGAAACACGTCCGAATTGAACCATATTGGTAGAAACGAATTTAATAATAATTTTGCAATTAATAACTAACTGATGAGCCGAACGGTCGTACCTGGGCGAAACGCAATCTTTGGATTTGAGGTCACTTGAACTTATTAATATAATTATATTCAATCGCTCCACTAAAACAGAAGTAGTTTTCTAAATTTCTTCAACTTCGTTATTAATAATAATTTTGGTTTAAATTTAGCAAAAACGTCATATAATATGATTTAACTCATGAAATGAACGTTTTGCATTAAATAGCAGTTGTCAAGTTTCAAATATCACACAAACAATCACAAAATAAAAACAAACATTTTACAAATTTTTTTCAATGACAGAAAAAAAATCAATTCTGTGTAGAAAAAAAAATTGATTCTTTGGTTAGAAAAAATTCGACAAAAATTTCGAAAAATTAATTTTTTTTTCAAAATTTATAATTTTTAAAGTTAAGCAAAAATTGCACTGCAAATAATAAATAAAATCGTACCTTTTTACCAAACTTGGTCTCATTTCCAAGATTCGTTCGAAAGAAGACCCGTTATAGCTGGTGTTGTATTCAAAATTTCATTCACATTTTGCTAAAAATTATCGTTTAAATGGCAGTTTAAAAAATGGAAAATAATACCATTAAATCAGAAAATAAGAATTTTTAATAAATTTTTTCAAAATTGAGTTACACACTTTTCAGGTTTCACCGACGATATACATAGTTTAAAATGTGTTTGCTATTTCGAAGTTTGTTAAACATTGGATTTGGATATTGAATTTTGTTGTCTAAAGCTTTAACGATTAGAAATTCTAATCTTTTTGAATATAGTTCACAAAAGATATTCGTCATGAAATCTATGTAAAATGAAATGAACTTAACAAAAATTGAGTATTGACAAGGCCTTTACTAATCAACTGATGAGTGGTCCAATTGAGATCGTTGTGACGAAACGCTAATTTTTATCAACTAAATGCCGTTAAATTCTATTTGAATCAATAAAGCTTAGCATATCCACCTTTGATCGTCATTTATTTGAACACTTTAAAATATGAATTTGTTTGGATTAAAAAAATGTCATAGATCAACCTCCCTATAGTATAAAGCGACCAAAATTAAATAGAAAACTTAAAGTCTCCAAAAATCATTTTTTTAATGTTTTGATCTCAACAAATATTTCAATTCGATATATATACTTCTAATTGATGATTTAAAAAAAATATTTTTATTAGAGGGTCTATTTTATTTAAATATGTTCGTTAAATTTTATTCAAACAATTTTTTTTTTTCAAAAATAAAAATGGCTTTAAATGACTTGTTGACTTTTCCAAAGTCACCCAATCGAAGAAACTCAGATACCTACATAGCTATTTCTTTTTTTTTTAAATGGCAAACATGTTAAGCAGGTATAACCTCACAATCCATAAACCATATAATGATCTATTTTATTCATGAGAACTATACAATCTACCTTGTCTGTCGCTGTGATATTTACTCTTTTATAAGGCTTAGAAAAAAAGAAATATATTTTTTTTTGGTAATATGTATGTACATACATACATATATATGTTGCATGGCTTTGTTTAAGTATTCTGTTTGAGGGAAAATCCAGACATTTTTAGTTAGATCAACGAAGGATAAAATTAGTAATATAATATTTTCAAAGCAAACAAATTTTAACATTTTGACTTTCTAATCTAATATTATGAATCTATCTCTATACATATCTCCCTTTAAATTTATTTTTGTTTATTTAATTTAAGTTTTGTTGTAAAATACAACAAAAACTAGTTTATTTTTCTGATGTCGTCATATAAAAATAGATTTTAATCGGATTCCTAATAAAATTCTCCATTTTATATAGGGCAACAAAATATCCTCTCAACAAAATCCCTATATTTAATCCCTGCAAAATCCTTATGTATTACAAAAAAAATTACAAATTTTAAACAGAAAGGATTCCACAAAAGCAACTGTATAAATTTTGTCCTCACTTTAGCGGTTGTATATCCTTTCAGTCTGTATAATCTAATGCTTTTTCGTTGCATTTTTGTTGTGTTCTATTTTTACAAACTAACCGCATTTTAAAAGAACGAAGAAGAAAAAAAAAGGATTGTTTCAATAGTGTATTTCCTTATTACCAATGCTTCCGCATTATACCCCTTTTCATATTTTCACTTATTGAATTTGCATCTTCGTCGAGAAGTATACGAGATAAATTGTAACAGGGTTGTTATAGTTTCAAAAACAAAGAGAAATAGTACTAGATAGGTGCGAAAAATGGCGCAGGGTCATAAGTCCACAGGCCAAAAGACCATAAAGGATTTTTGACCCACTCTGGTGGGTTGAAAGTCCACAAATCTACTGTGGATTTTTGACCCACCTTGGTGGGCCAGAAGTCCACAGGAAATTTTTGTGGACTTCTTGCCCATTGATTGCGGATTTTTGACTCACTTTAGTGATTTGAAAAATATTCAGTTTTAAGGGTCCATATAGGAAAAATACGTGTTCTCTTGGACAACCAATATATAAAGTGGGTTCAATGGATTCTAACTCCATTTTTTGGTCCTGTGTACCACTCACGCAATCTTAATACTCGTACCTGCTCACAAATGTTTAACCCTTATAACAGTTTTCAAAACATTAGTTGTATTTTTTAAAAAAGTGTATTATAGCCATCTCACCAAATTTGTACCTAAAAACAACCAGTAACCAAAAAAATGAAGTGCTCATAAAATAATTGTGTATTGTTTGCCTTTTTTTGAAAACGTGAAAAGCAATTTTTACAAATAAATTTATGTTTTGTTTAAACAAAGTACGAGCGTTTGGAAAATAAGGAATGATTTGAAAGAAGAAGTTTTGAATATCAAAATGGGAGGAAAGAATGGCACAGGTTAAACATTTCACATTCGTGTTGTGGGGCTAAATAAAGAATATCTATCCTTAGTATAGTACCTCTGAAGTTGGACTCAAGGGTGAAATGATGAATTGTAGTTAATGTTTGCATGAAAAAAATATTGCTGTGCTGGCTATACACTTTCGAAGAAAACACGGATATTATTTGAAGAATGCACTCAATTACGAGGTATAATTTCCAAAATCTAAAAAATATTGATAAAAAGTTTTAAAGTAAATATTTGAAACTGTAAGGTTAGTACCTACTTTTATACACTAACTTAGTAATAAATTTGTCAGCTCTGGTGAGGTGGTGTAGCACAGAAAATAATAAAAAGCATAATTGAATTGCAAAGACATGCATATATTGTCGTTATATTTTGAATAAATCATAAACCGGTGTTCGGTTCGGATAAGAATAAAATTAAGAAAAAAAGAAACGAACACCTCTCTTCTCTCATTCTTATATAGCAAAGGATATAATTTATTCAATTTTTAATCAAAAGGAAATTCCTTTACTTTGTTTAGTTGTATATATTATGATGTTGGCAAATATCGATAATATTCCTATATTGAATATACAAAAAGAGAAAGAGTGAGAAAGTGTGAGGAATATTAAAATTCTTTCAAAAGAAAATGGAATTGTGCAGAATGCACTGTGTGACTCTATATATATACATTTCCTACTTCAATATTTTTATAAAAAAAAAAAGGATAAAGAGGATTTTCATCCCAATCCTTTAGAGTTAGGTATTCTTAGTATGAAAGCAGCAGGGAAAATGAAGTGAATTCTTTTATAATTTTTTGTATTATTATTATCGATTGTTGATATAATAAATACTTGCTGTGCTTTTGAATATAAAAAAATCAGATTCAGCGTCAAAGCAAATGGGTATACCTATAGATGCAGGAATAGAAAAAGGTTGTGGAGAGAAGTATGCAGTTTGCTCCAAAGGATGCTAGATTCATAATAGGTAAAATTAAAAAAAAGTCTATCTTTAAAGTTTTTTTTATAATCCCTGTGCATTTAGATTGTCCACTAGAGATAAGTAAAAGAGTTTAATTCAAAGAACATGAGTATAGTATAGGTATAGATGAAAATTATTAAGTAGGACTTTAAGTACAGGGATTATTTATGGATTATTATTAAGGAGCTGTTTTTTGATTGAATATAGAAATTTCTAAAACGAATTTGATAAAAATATATAAGAACAAAAAAATAATTAAACGAAGGAGATACGATTATAGACCAGTTATGGTTGTTCACAAATTGAGGATAAGTTAGCGGTGATTCGATGTCTAGTGAAATTATTGCCGTAGATATAGGAGAGTATATAAACAGAACACACCAAGTTATGGCCGCCATTTTTGATAATTTATAACTTTTTAAATATTTGAAAATTATAAAATTGTTTTAAAAGTGCGTTGGTATTAGCGACTTTTATTGTATCTTATCATTTTCCATGTAAAACTAATCCAAAAACACTTTGATTAGGTATAGTAAAATTTACTATCAAAATCAATTTTAATTTAAATTGTTATCCATGGCAAGATTGAGGCTTGCGTCACCGTCGAAGCACTGTGGTCAAAAATGAATTTTTTCGTTAAAATAATCATAATTTTTTGAACGCATAAAGATATCGCTACCTATCTACCTTGGAAATGGCTATACAATTAGTGATTTTTTAAGAAAATTACATGACACGGTTTTTCTAAATCATAAAAGCTGAAGTAAGATTTTCTAAGAAAAGGGATTTTTTTTTCATTTTGTGGCTCATCGACATATCTTTTAAACTATTTCATTGACCAGTTTTATGTGAAACTGCAGTGTGGAAAAAAAGTAAACGGACTTAAATTTTAATAAATAGTCAGCCCTATCACAAATTCCATCGTAATCGAAAATTTGTTGCGAATCACGAAAAATGTATTGCAGAATCCATTCGTAGTGGAATATCTATTAAGAATTTCGAAATTCGGGAAATTTGGTATCAAAAATTCCGAATGAAACGGAAATATGACGTACTTTTCTACGACAACTGATTCTTGTCGTAGCCAAGTGGTAAACGATTGTGTTTCATTAAAAAATAGTTTTTTTTACAAATTGTAAAATTTGCAATGGTTGCAAACGCAAATTAATCAATTTTTATTTTGTTAAAAATTCTTAAACTCTTAAAATAATTGAATACCACGCCGAAACAGTTTACAAAGAAGTCAAAACAAAACTATAATTTTCCTTAAAAAAAAACTAGGAATTAAAAGAACACATCACTTTTAAAACAAGCCGGGCTGAAATTAGTTCATCAGTACATTTGAAACCACATTATTTATAACTTCAATTTATTTTTATGTTGAATCTATTTTCTTGAGAAAAAAATGTTAAAACATTGAATAAATAAACAAATATCAACAACACAACTTTTTTCACGATCTCAATCATTTGACAGCTGTAATAGTGCTCAGGGATTTTGGGATTTGTTTCTGCGATATTTATTAAAACAAAGAGTCTTGCCATACTTAACAAAAATGTTCAGCTTTTTTTGTGTAAAAAAAAGGGAAAAAAAATGGGGCTTTTTAAAAATTTTAAGGGATTTTTTATTTTAAAAGCTGCAAGTATTGCTGTGACATAGGACAGCTGATTTCGAAATTCAGAATTAATTCTTTTAATGAGGCATTGCTTTTTTCGATTCCATTCGGATTTTGTGAATCCTTTTTTTCGGGGTTCGTAGTAGAATAATCCATTCGGGGATTTTCCAAGATGGATTCTGTGATAGGCCTGAATCTTTTTTAATTTTGTTTATATAAAATAAAATGGAACACATAATCCTATGTCCTTTTCAAATTAACTATAGAAAAAACTTTCACTATTAAATTGTTCTATTCTAATTTATTTTATTTTTTTTTTCAAAAAAATAAAATATAAAATTTGAGAACAATCTAATTTGATTATTCCTGTGATCGTAAATTATATTTCTCCCTGGCATTTTACCAATTTTGAAATGCATACAAATATTTTGCCCCCAAACCATATGCAGCTCTCCCATGCAACTGTGCAATATTCAAATTTCGCATTTCTTCAAATTCGTTTTTCTAATATCTCTCCAGAGGCAACAAAATGGAATGTTATAGCTACGACAAAATTTGCGAAAGTAAAGGTATGTAGATATAGTTATCGGTATATAAGCAATAAAATATGAAAACTAAGTATTTCAAGAAAAGAATAAAAAAAGCTATAAACGGAAGGAATAAATCTGCCCGTCACATTCACATTCACCGTTACCGTCACCTTCGCCATATCGTTGCTTTGGGAAATGTCGTCTTGCAAATTCTTTCTTTTTTTATTTTGCCGGCGAATTGAGATTTTGAAATTATATTGGGCTTGCCTGTGTCGTGTGCCGTGTACTTTTACGCCAACCATCAGAATCTTTTGCACATAGAAACTCCTATAAGATGACTATATGGAGGACGTATTCACTATTTTATTTTATTTTCCCGGTTGACATTGCACATGCTACCTTACCTATTCAGGACTCTCAGTAGCTCGCTATAACACATCAGGTGAAATATAATATGCAAATTATGACACGAGGTGTTGTACAACATCTGGCATAACTAATGTCAGATTGTCAGCTAGAATTTGCCTGGTCTTTTTGTTTGGCTCTTTATAAGGTTTTGTAGGGCTTGAAGGTTTGACAGGATGTCTTTGTCAAAGTTTTTGTTCAGATAATTTTTGTTGTTGGTTTGTTTTTTGTTTTTTTATTTTGTTCTGTGACAAAATGGGGAGGACCTAAGGCATTTCTATTTGAAAAATCTAAAATTCAATGCATTGCATATATACTCTCTATTTTTCCCTCAACTAGATAGGTATACCTACGACACCATGATACAAACAACAAAACTTACAGAAACTCACAGGAAATCCGGTTTTTTTTTTGTTGTTGTCTTTTTTTAGGTATAGGGAACACTTGGGGGAAAAGTTAGGAACACTATGACATTCAATGAATTGGTTTGCTGTATGGAAGTGACACATGTCACAGCCACTATAACACGTGTGTGTTATGTAATATAGCAGACGGTCGTTTTGTATCCTCAGTTAAAGTTTTCACAATTGTAATTTGAAATTGTATCACCAAAGGTAATCAAAAAGTTGTTTTTATATACATATACGTACCTTCACTGGAAAATGTTTTAGCTATATGAGAGAGTATTTCTGTTAGTTTTCGATGCAGGAAGTGTGCAAATTGAGTAGCTACCTAGTTAGTTTTTATAATTTTTAATTAAGGTTTATTTTGTTCTTTATAAACAGTCGAAGTCTTAATTATTTGAGTTTTGATATTAAAACCATTGGGGAAAAATTTTATTTAATTTAGTATACGATGCTTAAACTATTACAGTACCTACTAAGGTAAAAAAAATTTTAAATATCCAATAAGCCGGACAGTTTTTAATTTAAACTATGGAAAATAATTTTAATGGCGCCAGAGCACGATAGGGTTTATGGAGGGAAATGGCAATGCAAAGAATTCAAAAGAATACAAGAATGCAAAAGAATACTTGAATTCTCAAAAGATTGCATTCAATTGGTTGTAGTTAAATGAACATTGATTGCAATCATTTTGATTCAAGTGAATGGTAATTGCATTGTCTGTCTGTGTGTCCTTTCATAGCTTAAACGGGTCGGTCGGTTTTTTTTGACTCGATTTGTGGCTATGGCTATGTTTTCTGTTTTCTGTTTGTTTTTTTTTTTTTTTTTGATTAATTTTTTTTTAAGATTTTGTTTGATGTCCGAATTCAAATTGGCAATAAATATTAAGCCCTTATACTTTGAGTCAAAAGTTATCTTTTAATAATTATTTAATGTTATCTTTATTATTTTTTAAATTATTTATTCTTGTTGCTTAAATTATCGTTGTATAAAATTTCAAATTTAAGTCTTTTTTTTATTTAAACAAATTACGAGTCATTTTTAAGTAATCGACATTGTAACTTTATTTTAAATCTGCGACGCTAAATTTGAAACCAGTTGGGGGAGCAACAATGAAATCAAACCTTATTCAAAATGTGACAAGATCTCTTAACAGTTTTCTCTCCTAAAATTTAAACAATGAAATAGTACACACTCTTCTTTAGGTCGCGTCATAGGTAGATAGGTAGAAATGGGACTACGAGCAACCAGCTTTAGAATGCGCCGTTTCGATACCATAACTCGTTCGACCTGTGGGGGAAAAAAGAAGATGGTTTTAAAAAAGTCTGTTTCTCTCTGTAATGTGCCAGGCTGGGCAATTTGCCAGAGACGTATGAGTTTTGATCCCTTAGGAGAAACTTCTTGCCCTAGGAAATACACGGTACAGTAGCTACTGAGGTCTATCCTAGAGCCATAATGCGTTCCGTTGAGGAAGGAGATCAGATATTTGATCTTTGCCTCGGAAAGTTCGTTAGGACCGTTAAAAAAAGTTCTGCCAAATAATTGATCTATTGTTCTGGCCCACGCGGGGCATTTAAAAAGGAGATAAACGACTGTTTCTTTTTGCTGCAGGTCTCCGCAACTACGACAGTGTCTATTGTAGGGAATACCTCATGCTCTCCGATTGCCTAGTGTCCTGAACATTTGTCGCCACTATGCTGGCTATATAACTCGCAAATTAAATCATTTGTTTGAGATTTACTATAATAGGTGGGCAATATCTTCTTAGAAATGATGCAGTTTCGGTTAAACTGCCCCACCTGCGATTGGATTCGGCTAGAAAAATTGAGAATAAGTTTCCCTTCATAACTCCAATTGGAATGTCGACTCTTTCCGCAAGTGAGCTATGAAGGGCTGAATCTTGCCTGGCTAGTTCGTCTTCCCATCATAAGTAAAAAAAAATTTTTTTTTTAAAACGCGACGCACGTGATTACGAGAAATGCTTTGTAATAAATTATTTCATTGTTTTAAGTTTGTCATTATAAAAGAGAGTAAAACGCCCCATGGTCTGATTCACAATGCGACGAGAAAACAAAGTCAGCGTGACAAGATCTCTTCGCAGTAATTGTTCTCTCTTAAAAATGAGTTTTAAACAATGAAATAATATAAAATAATAATAAAGTTTTTTTTCTAGTCATTGCGTTGCGCCTGTTTTTCAATTCTTCGAACTTATGATGTGACGAGAAATGCTTTATATTAGGTGTGTTTTATTCATTGCTGCATAGCCAGCGCTGCAAAATTTCCCTTGTCAAACAAAAACAATTTGATTGCTGGCGAAAAGAAAGTCAGTAAAAAAAAGATGGCTGTGCTGGCGATAGAGCTTTCAATTATTGAAATGAACGTGTAGAGTGAGTGATCGTTTTATTCAGACTTGTGCTGCGCTGGCTATGCAGCAATGAATAAAACACACCTATTGTGTATTCTTTTTCATTGTTTAAAATTTGGTCTTTATATGAGAGGAAAGAGATATCTTCGTTTTTTCGTCGAGTTGTGAATCAGGCTTAATTCAATCTCCTGATCCCTCAAAATCTTTGATAGGCGATAGATTAAATACACCTACTGGCTTCTTAAATTCACATGTTTTGTTCGTCTTTCTGTATTTTTGTTAAGCTACCATAATCTATGAATATTCTTCTCAATTTTAAACTTTGTACAATGCAATATAAATGTAAGTACCATTCTATATTAAATATAAATATAAATATGATGTTCAATTCACTTGAGAATATAAAATTTATCTGTGTACCCACCTATAACATAACAATACAAAAACATACCTAGGTATACGAAGATGAAATAAGAACAATGAATTCTCTTGTGAATCACGTATAACACATCCAGAGTCATGAAAAAGCTCAGGAGACTTAAATATGTATGTATAAATGGAATAGAAGTATGTATAATGTAGGTACGTAACATGTACATAAAGTCAAGTACTATTGATTATTTCCCAATGGTAGATATACCTACCTACATGTATAGGTACTCGTATATCATTTCTTTGAGTTAAAGGGGATTTGAGTATTTTTTTTGTGCAAAATTCCAACGGAGGGAGCTATAAATTGATGTTTTTTGACATCTTATAAATATTCAAAAAAAATAGTAATAATTTTAACAGCAACTTTTGATTTCATTTTGAGCTGAAAGGGAAAGAATTTAATTGTTTGTATAAACATATCGAAAACTATTAGTTTTGTTGAAGAAATATCAGAGCAGCCAATTGTAGTTCATATAAGATTCTAAAAAAAGAATAAGAGTAACAGATTTTGAGATAATCGTGAGTATTGAAAATTTTTTTCTCAAAATCGATTGGTTTCACAATCTTCTTATATTATGTAAAATTGCATAAGCTAAAATTTTTCAAAAATCTTTTAGTTTTCGAGATTTAAAAAAAAAAAACTACCCGGTCAATAAAAGTCTGGTCCTGCAAATTTTGGGTATATGTATTTTATAAATTTCTGAAGACATGAAAACAAATCCCTTCACCAAAATTTTTCGGGTTTACTATACCAACAAAAACGATGATAGCGATGTCGAAAAAACTGGGTCTCGCTATCTGTCCGTCTGTCTGTCTGTTCTCCCGAAATATTTTTTTAAGGCCAAAAATAACCGTACCTGCCGTACAAATTTGCTAAGCAATTAAAAAAAATCTTATTTTTCTCAAAAAACGTGTACACAACTTTTTTTTTAAGAATTCATTAATTTTTTGTACATATAGGCTACCTTTTTGCAGAATTTTTGTTTAGAAAAATGGTACATACCTCCCAACATAACAAACTCTTCAGAGCTAAGCTCTTGAAATGTTAAAAAACCTTCCATAAGACTCTTTTATATTCCATTGCTTTACTTAAATTGTTATGAAACTTAAAAAGGTCTCATAGCTTTTTATTTTAAGAGCTGGGCACTTTTCTCTCTTTTTCTCTCTACAAAATACTTAAATCTTATATTTACTTCAATTTTTCTTCTTGGAATAGGATTATATAAACTTACAGTCTTATAAGAATCCTTTTGTTCGTAGTCTTTATAATCCCATAAAACTCCCTATGAAAACTCTTATAGGATCTGAGATTAATGCCTCCTATATCAAGAGTATCTGGAATTCAAATACCAAAAGTGTTGCAATTCGAGGCTTATGAGATCATTGATAAATAATAAATTAATTAATATATGCATTATTTTGAAGGCGCGTTGTTTTTCGACGTAAAAGTTCAAATTAGTAGATACATTTTCAACTGCATATTATGTTTTTTGGTTCACATTATGTGAAAAACAATAAATAAGTATAAAGTATCGCCTTTATAACGCATAATAATAATTGAATAACTTACCAAATAAATATTCTCACACAAGCCTTTCAGTTTTTTAACATAAAACACACACAAATCTCTGAGAAAATGCTAAATGATAAAGATATATATAATTTTTTTAAGTTTACAAAATAGGTACTCTGTTCTCTTCTGAGCGAATCTCATTGGAAGAGACGCATTCTCATAGCAAGACTAAATTGACTTGAGACCCTCCTATAACTAGGCCATTTAACAGTGTTATAACAATCTAGTAGTATTCTTCAAGGTTGCTTTTAGCTCCCTTACTATAGTCTAGTTAAGCTCTGGAAGCATCTTATGAGAGGCAAAATGTCACTTGGGCTACATACCTTTCCTATATAGACCCATTTTTTGTATTATATTATTCATTATTTTCTCAAAACCGCTTCGACTGATATTGATAATTTTTGTATGGAGATTATTTTAGTTTTTTAGTTTATTATATAAAAATTTTCAATTTTTTTTTTTTGTTTTTTAAAAAATGTTTCAATGTTTTTTTTTTTTTGAAAACTTAACAATTAGAAAACAGCTAAGTCGATTTTCATTAAACTTGGCACTTCTTGTGTAAGTTAATATCGGTAGGTACGATCTTCCATGTTATTGAAACAATTTGTTTGTGATCTGTTATTAACGCTATTTCTTATATAATCATTTTTATTGGTTTTCGACCATCTCGGTATCTGTTGAACCGATTTTAATGAAATTTTTTTACCACAAGAGCTTCTTAAAAGTTTAAAATATTCATGTCAAAATTTTTAATAATCTAAAAAAAAAAGTCAAAATAAATTATAGAATGAAAATGATTTTTTTAAATACATTTTTTTTTAACTTCCCATTAATAAATACACAAAAATGGCGTACCAAATATTTTTCTGAAAAATGTTTTCAGATTTAATATTTATAAAAAAATTATATTAAAAAAAAAAAGATGCTCCAGTGATTTTTAAAATCGAAAAGGGATTTTTTGTGATAAATTTAAAAACAAATTTTGTTCATAAAGATTTGTTTAAGAAATGGAGATATTGTCGTCGCAGGTGGCACAAAATAAAGGCTCCCATTTTTATTTCTGTTATTTAAGATAAATAGTTTTTAAGAAGAAGAAGAAAGACAAATAATAAGAAAATTATTATTTTTGTTTTTGTTTTAGTGGACTAAATTGAATGAAATTCTAAATAAAGTTTTTAAAATATTAAGACTTTAAAACCACATTGTGATCATACATATCAGAGCAAGTTCGTGTGGCCCAGTCGTACATTTTATATTTAATGCTTTAGATTTTGAGAAAGAATAATATGTTAAGTTTTATAGCTTATTCCAATTTTTTGCTATACCTAATAATTATGTGTAGGTTCTTACTTTTTTTGTGTTATTTTTTTTTTATTTACCGTTATTTGATTTTTGTCCTTTATATTAAATAAAAAGCTGTATGTAGATACCATCTCCACTCACGCCTTTCCCATATATGCAACAGGTACCTACCTATAAAACGTTATAATAAGTTTGCTTCACAATAAATAATAAATAATTAATTCTTTTGAAACAAAATCACTTGTCCATAAATTTCTTTGATAACCCATTCTCAATATTTGTTTTATGAAATCACATATACTGATACTCTTAAACACCCATCATTCATTGAATTTTCATTATAATTATATGTAATCATTATATTATAGTCAAGAAGGTATAAGTAATTATAACTTTGTTTGTACCAATTAGTGTGCCTATACCTATACATATACTTACAACGATTAATAGGACTTGATAACTTTTCTAACATCATTATTATAAAATAAAAACAAAAGAAAAAAAAAAAAACTTTGGTATTATATTACCAAATTATTCTTGTTTGTTTGTTGTGTTGACATACACCACTTAATTTATGGTATGTAATTATTTTACTAGAGACAAGTGTGTTCAGGTGTATCTCCTTGTATAGTCCTTTGTATATACATATTTATATGGAGTGTATGATTAATAAATCATAATTATAAGCAAAAGTTTGACTTAAGTATATAAGAAACAAAGTGTTGAGTTGAGACGAAGTAGGTATAGCAAAATATAATAATTATATAATTCTTTAGTTCCACTTTTTTTTTTCAAAGAAACCTAGGAACAGAAATGAAGATGTGTATATTCCTGAAATTTGAGAGCTATACAAACTGGAGGCACGTGTTTGTTCATAGAAAATTATTAAGAGTAAAACTTGAAATAGAAGTATTTTTGTACTATATGTGGGTGTTTCACGTTCCAGACAACATTTCAAGGCTTTTTCTTTAGAGAATTGGAAACCTATATTTCGAAAATACAATTATCTTATATAATACAAACATATTTTTATACTCATCAAAAAAAAAGGTGAAGTGAATCAAGGACCTAATATTCTAAAGATTTTATAATTCTGTAAATAAATGTTTTTCTGGGTAACCATTTCATTGAAGTATATCCTCACCCCATCCAAATCTTTTTTTTTTTTTTATTAAATACGTATCTTGTGAAGTTAAAAATAATGCCTTTCCACATCAACGAAATCAGTTATATAGTATAGATATAATTGAACCAATTTTGATTCACTTTACTTTTGAAAAGGCAAAGATAAATCAATTTTCCCCCTTTTTGAAATCAAATCAAATCCTTTAATGAATTCACCTTTCACTTCACACCTGGAATGTTATATACCTTCACATAACCACCACCACTTTGTCTTTTCCTGAATTGTATTAAGTACATACCTTCCTTCAAACATTTTCTGATAGAATTTGTGCATTGACAGGAATTTTGTGAATCCAACCGACCAAACGACAAACGAACAAGTAATTTTTGTTTTGGCCTAATAAAATTCCAATTCAAATTCCATCAACCGTAAGCATCACGGCAACTTAAAAAAAAAATACAAAGGTAAATATAAAGAACCTCTTTTTTCTATAAGTCGCATTTAACATTAACTTATACCGAGACGATGGTTTTTCGAAATAAACAGATCAGCAGGATGATATCCATTCAACCTTAAAGCATTCAGGTGTCAACCCGGTAAGCAAACTAACTTTTGAATACCATCGTTTGGTCTTCTTCCAAAGATAAACAACGCCACAAAAACTGACCGAGACACACGGAAATATTTCCAAACCAAACTGAGAAAGAAAAATAAAAAAAGAATTCGAAATAGGTATTTATTTAAATTCTATGTATTTTGCAGGATAAATAAAAACAAGCTCCAGAAATGGAGTTACTCGCATCCCCATCAACCTGCTGTTTTTCAACTTGTTTAAGTCACAAAGGCAAAGGCTATCTCTTTCAACTTCGGGGCACGGTTGACGCGTGCCGGCCGCCGATAAATAATTCACATAAAAAAGGGGTGCTCGCTCATTGTCCCTTGGTCTAATTTCGTACAAAAATAAACAACTTAGGTGTAGAATTTTGACAGGGAGACAAAATGAAAATTAAAGAATCTTAAAGGAGAACTCTCAAAGTATACAAAATGTCGTTTATATACTGACCTAGTAATCTAATAGATTCTATAAGCATTCACCGAAAAGAAGATGTGAAGAGAGTTATATTTACTCTCAGAGACTGTCGTACTTATGTATATTATTCGTTTTTGAAGTACAAATTTATTCAGGTGAATTGCTCATAAACCTATATATCGGTTGAAGACTTGTATAGAAGTCGAAATCGAGAAGTGACGCACATAAGAAGAAGTAGAAAGTACAAAAAAAAACATAATGCATCTTATGTGTGTGTGCATTAGATGAGGGTTAAGTTGAGATTGAGGCTTATAGTTCCTTCATGCGTATGCAAATTATTTACATCCTCTTCCTGTTTTCAATATGTGTTACCTATATTTTATGGGTGTGTGTTATCTTATAAGCAATCTAAGTTACATCCTATGGAAGCAATAATGAGGATAGGTATATGTTCTTGGGTGTTAAACTTTTTATGGAGCGTGTAAATAAAGGATCTAATGGATTTTTAACCAGAATAAACATGTACGTGTTATACGTACGTTTACCTAATAATGTACATTATATTTAGGTTGAAGTCAATTCATATGGGAGAAATACATTCTGGAAACAAATATTTTTGATATAAAAATTAAAAACTAGAATTTTGAAAAAAGTTAAACTCAGGTTAACTCAATAAATTTTAAGAGCCGCGTGTTGTAAAATATTTAAATACTGGTTCAGCAATTTTAATACACTGATTTTGGCGGATAAACTGAGGTACAACTTTGTTTCAGGGTTCAAGTATGTGATAATATAGCCAATTAAATGCCTAAACCACCCTAAAACCTCAGTCAATCTACCAAAATCGATGAGTTAAAATCTTAAACGGAGACTGACCCACGTTTTTACAACGGGCCCTAATAGTCCTAATTTTAAAACATTTTTAAAACAAATCAAATCAAAAGAGTTCTTATGAAGATGTTGTTGGAAATTTATAACTTTTCAATAAAGTTATAGGTTAGTCTTTTTCACATTAAAGCTACTTTCGCATCTTATACGCGACTTTATTCTATAAAAGCAGTTGACTTTCTTTTGCTGAAAGATAAAAATAATTGACTTGCCATTGAATTCATTTAATAATAAATAGCAAAAATACCTCACTTGACCTAGTTGATATTTTCATTCATTCACATACCCAAATCAAATGAATGTACATATATCCAAATTTTCCCTAATGCACACCAGTTGCAGGCTTATGTCAGAAGTCCCTTAATGGTGACGTCATATTAAAAATTTCATAAAACGTGGTTCTATCAAAAATTGGGTGATGCCATTTGATTCAGTATTAAAAAATACATTGAAACGATACTCCACTCGACCTTGTTACAAAAGCTGAGTTTTTCATTAATTCGTACCCCTCTTTCTTCTTTCCTACTCGTGGAGCACTCCCCCAAAAAATCGAACCAAGATATTTTTGCATTTGGGGAATTATATAATCTGCATATCTAGTGCCAAATTAATGTTAATCACAATTTTTCCTTAATGCGCACTAGCTGCAGACTTTTTTCATATGTCCTTTATTGATGACGTCATATCTCAAAACTCTCAAGATTATGAGAAGTATACCCAGCATTTTCGGATTCAGCACGCTTTTTTCATATCGAAACCTTGAAAATTTATTGTATATACCGAAATTTTGGGTTAAGGCAGAAAAGTCAATTTTTTCCCCGGACTATAAAGGATAATTCAAGTTCAAATCCGAAATATGGATGACCTCGCATTGAAAAACTGAGCCAGAGAAATCTTATATTTAAAGCATAGCTTATATTATATATTTAGCATATTTAGGATTGAAAGCAGTAGTTGCTATTTCCAAATAATCTGCAGCATTGCATTTTATTTCTTCAAATATTGCTGAGGAGTGAATATTTAAGTATTCGAAAAGTTTTATTACGCTTGCACAGGTGTGAACCAGGATGAATTAACATGTCATGTTGTAACTTTAACAATGCTCAAATGTAAAATTTACATTATATCTTGTAAAATTAAATTATTGGCAGTGCCGCTTGCAAGCGTACCCACGTACCAAGGTGAATGAACGACCCAATGAAGTGATCTGATTACCAGCGGTAGTTTAATATCTAAATCAGGTTAAGTTCATTTGATCAAAATTGTCAAAATAACTATGTGAAACGTTAATTCAAATAGGTTGCTTTTGAAATTAAAAAAAAAAAACTTAAATCAAATTAACATTCTAATTTATAGGCTATGATTATAATATGTACCTAATTTAATTTTAACTTGAAAGCAAAATACTCAACCAATGTTTTTTTTATTTATTCTCTATCTTCCTCGGGATATCAAAACCAAGTCCTTATCAATTAATAATTTTCACTTCAATAAAATATAACTTTTGGAAATTTTTCGACTTATATTGTATCTATACCTTACCTACCTTCATTATCTTATTTATTCATCATATATTTTTATTTTATTTTTCCTTGCAGGCTGAAATCTGGAGTGTATTCATTGCAATCCTGCGAAAAAGTGTGCGAAATCTTCAAGCATGCACGGATGTTGGCTTAATCGAGCACGTTCTCGTCAGACTCCAGCGTTCGGAAACTGTTGTCGCAGGTACGTTATGTTATAATAAATATAGTTACATAAATATGTATACATACATGTGTACTTTTTTTTGTAACTTCTACCATCCTTGGAGGCATTCACCAAGTATATAGAGTAGACATACAATATAATATATTCTGTATTGGTAAAGGTGGAGTTGAATCGTTTCCGATTCTCAACATCCTCTTCATTTTCATCCGGGCGCATGCAATAAAATTGATTTATTCCGGCGGCGTTGAAATTCATGGGGATCCCAGGTATAAAGTATAAGACGAAATATACTCTGCCGTACTTCGGTATATACATAAATGTATGATTGTATGACTTATGCTATATGGGTAGGGTATACACACATATATAAATATATATAAAGGTATATGCATAGGTAACGCATAGAAGATTCATTTGGAATTTTGCAACTGTTTCCAATCTCCTTGTCTTAATGAATAAAATATTATATACACGGATGTGATGCTGGATGTGTATTTTAAGATTGTATAGGTATATATTTTCATCACTGATCTGAAGTAATAAGAGGAAGAAGAAATTATACCAAAGTTGCTTGGGCAAATATGATGAAAATATATAAATATAAAAAAACTCCCTCCACCATTATCATCCGAAATGGAACTCCTGTTCGTGTCTATAATTAACTGTTTTCTCGGTACCTTCTACCTACCTACATATATAAGCATCATGAAAGCATGACTTGATCTTCTTCATCAGCGCTTGATTAAGCTTTGCGAAGCAACAGGAATAAACGAATAAACAACGACATTAGCGGCGGGGTTGGTTTTTGAGGTTTAATTATACAGGATATTCCAATTTATAATCTTCTTCGGCAATCAACGAAAGAAATTAAGATATAAATCTTACACCTATACGAGATGCTGAATTGAGACAAATTAGCCTTTGTGAAGTGAATATAATTTTTCATTTTTTTTTTATTTTTTTTTTTGTCAGAAAATGGATTATGTAATATCTAATTATTAGATGCTAATTGGGATTTAGTATTTATTCATTTTGAAAGTAAAAAGTCTTTTGTATTGATGTTGAAGGATTCAAAATATTTCAAAAGCAACAAGTATCACTATAATGGAAAAATAAATCTTTAATTAGTTGAAATCAATTTATAAGACTGACAAAACAAATTAATTTAAAATAAGAGTTGGATTTGGAACTATATTGACAGAAATTATTTGTTCCATATATTTAGGAGTCTTAAAGAATACATAATAAATTTTTTGAAGCACGGAGAAACTTTACCAAAAATTATTTCGTATAATACAAGTGTTTGATGGGAAAATTACAAATAAATTGTGGAATCAAGCAGAGTTTCAATATGGGACCAGTACTTTTTATTTTGTACTTTACCTGTAGGTACGATTTGTTATAATATTGTGATCAAATGAAGTTATAATAATTTTTTTTATATACCCTCACATTTAAAGTTATAAAGTATGAGTAAATGACAAATCATGTGAGTCTGCAATTCAGCTGATAATATTATGTAAGATACCAGAATATTAAAAAATATGGATATTAGAAGAACTTATAGACTTTGTAGGCAATTCAATTCATTCAATTGTAAAATACATTGCAGTGAATTGGAAATTATTTGCAGTCTTACAACTTGAAATTAAATTACTAGCCACTTTGTGCAAGTGTATCCAATTTTAAGGGAAATATGAAATGAAATACCAATAATTCTGCCATATGAAAAAAAAACGCAAATTCTTCCATTAAAACAAAATATATAATTCAATATTTTTACGGTGTGTAATCAGACTTTTCTGACCCCATCTCTAGAAAAATATATGGAAAAGATAAGTTTCCTTTTTTTTGGAAAAAATCTTCCATTGAAATAACTATTTTCTTTTAACTAACAGCAATCAATGATACCTACCCCACATCACACAGTGCCACTCACACAAAATTTCAATCTGTAAAACGAAATCGAGTTTAATTTTAATGTAATTTGTTCGACTTGATCGTATTCACGATCGCTCTGTTAAGTCGAAACGTGAAAATCCCGCTCGACCTTTCGATTCTGCATATAAACATTGTTATTCACTTAAAGTTTTGTATCCATTATGTTTTCGTAATTTCACCGCTATTACTTTTTAACAAAGTACCTACCCCAATTATTTCTATGTGTGTGTTCCGATTGTGGTGAAATTTAAATAATTGAATTCGTACACAAATGTATCTTTTTGCTATTTTCTTATCTCGTTTCATTCACGATTTACCGTTTTCATTTTTGTTGTCTGTTTTTATTTTTCTAAAACAATATCAACTTAAAATAAGCTAAATATTCTTATTCGTATTATTTCATTTAAATAAAATTGCTCCAAAAAATAAAACGAATTTGTTTGATTTTGCTTATCTACTATTAAAATATTTTAAAAATGCGATTTCTTTTTCTCGTGAACCCTTTTTTTGCGAACTTTTCAAATTTCTCAGCGGCAACACTGGGTGTAATACACCATAAAATTAAAAGACAAACTGTCAAAAAAATATGAGTTTCTGCCAATTTTAACGCCATTTGTAGAAATTTTCATCAAATTTCTTCAATTTTCGGTTAATTTTAGGTAACATAATGGGAATAAGAAAAGCGTCCGATATTTGTTCGTGCAACATAGGCAACGTTGCTGCTTGAATGTATTAAGCTACGCGCAAACGAAAGCGATGGCGGTGGCCTTCACGATAAAAATGTGCATGCCACATATAAAAATCAAAGAAGAGGTACACTTCAATCGCGTAGGTTTGTGGGAACCTTTAAGTGCAGAAATCATAGTAAACTAGAATTTTTTGGCATAAATTAATCTGAAATCAAAAAAAAAAAAATTAAATCGCTTTTTTCAACCTCATTACGATAAAAACTCTCGACATCCGCCTATTCCTCTATTCTTATTAGTTTTTTACAAGGAACATGATGACTGACCAATGAATATACATTTTGTCAAACATATTCCTCCATTACAAAATTTGGGAATAAATTGCAGTAGTGGGGTGTTTTATAGGGGTCCAAGCAGTTGTACGGGAATTTTACACAGAAGCTTTAGGGAAGACGGGGAATCATTTTTGCCAAAGGGGTACCCCTGCCAATCGAATTTTTTAGGAGAATCGAAAATATGGTAAATACCGAAATATCGATTTCCATTGCACATCTCTAAATGCAAAGTTTCCACAAAGTTTGCCAGTTCTCAGCAAGATAACAAAGAAATAATACGAGTGAGTTTTTTTTTTGTCTCCCGGAAACAAAAAAAGGAAGGTAACCTGTCGTCGTAAATCGTAAATTTCTATTTTTTTTATAGGGATAACTTCGTTAAAAATATCATTTGTAAATATATTTCCTGTGCTCTGTACAAGTAAATCAAACTTGTTTTTTTCCAAGGAAAAAAGTTATTATTGGGGCCTTTGCCATTTTTGTGTGGGGAGACTTTGCCTAGAAAAGCTAGTTCGTGGATGCCTTAGCCAATGGCAAACCCACCAAATGGGTTACTTTTACCTACTATTGGTAAAAGTAACACCACGGGTTACACTGACCAATGGTAAAGACACCTTAGGTGAGCCCTTTAAATTTGGATGGCAAATCCACCCCAAAAAGTTACTTCTGTAGTAAGACCTTAAAATAAATCATCCCTATGTGGGTGGCTTTGCCACATCGTTTTTTTTTTAAATTAATTATTAAAAATAGAAATCATTCATATGTATCAAGATGAAATGTACTTTGGAATGAAGATAATAAAGAAAGGAACATATTAGATACCAAGAAAATATAAAACACGGGAAAAGATATGGGCAAGGTCAAATTTCCGAAATCGGTTGGAATTTAATTTTTAAATGGAAGAATTTAACGGCAATAAATGAAACTCGATTGGTTTAAAATCATGACGGATAAATAAGATTTAAAGACATTTTTAAGAGCAATTCAGTACTGACTCTGAAACCTCATCTATTATAGGGACTAGTTTTTTAAAATTAGTTTTGGGCAGTGATTTTTTGACAAGCTTCGGCTGCTTTAAGTACTTTCTTTTCGTATACACTGTCACTGCTACAGCTCTGGACCACGTAAAATAAAGTATAAGGGCCAATATAAGTTTAACTTCAAACGTCATTTTTACGACTAAATACTAATGATAAAGTTGAATGTTCGACAGAGGGCACGCAAAGCGCTTCATTGCAAATAAATGTTTAATATTACCGAACTATATAACTAATCCCACTGTTACACCACACCTATCGCATCCTTCTACCCCATTTCTACCGTATACTGTTTTAAAGGATATAAATAGAAATTTCCCATATGGAAACACTGTATGATTTTCTGAAGCCTTATGTGACTGTGCGTACATTCACATTTAAAATCATGCCTAAGATAACATTACACGGCACGTGTTTCTTGCCCATCCTTTATTTAAGACTATGTATCGAATTGATTATAGGCATCCCTATTAAGCACTTATCATAAAATAGCAGATAGGTATATGTATTTAAATCTTGCCGCAAGCTTATATCCTACCATTAGCTTGATTAAACTATATTGGTACAGAAAATTACTCTACCTACCCCTAGTATAGGTATACTCACATACCTATACGTTTATATGACTTGATACTTCAATTCACCTTACACTAAATTTTCAGTTGAGAATAAAGTTTCCATCAAACTTTTCCAACTTGTCACACGAACGACTGCCTGCGAATTACAATTAACCCACAAAAATCCCATGATCCATTTGCTTCTATCTTCCTGAAAAAAAAAACGGACTGGCTGATTTGGACTATTTGACATATACATATATCTATAGTCTTCTTACTCATTTTTGTTTTTCACCATAAATCTTTCTATGTCAACTAAAAACTATTTTAAAGGTTCATTGGATATTTCTGTTGCCCGAACCCTAACATCTTATGTCTACGCTACCTGACAATAATATGAAGAAGTAGAAGTACGAAGAAGATGCGAAGAAAAAAAAGTGTGGCACTAACTAGTTTTCTATGGTTGAAAGTTTTTGTCGATGTAACTAAATCCACACAAACATCATCCTCGCACGAACCGAAAACATTGTCTTCTTGGTTCTAATATTAAAGTTTTATTTCATTTTCACCCTTAAAATATGTCACGGTATGAGGTATACCTTTTGCAAAAAAGACAGACCATATCGGGGTGAAGACCTTGCAAAACAAAATTTATCCATTCTTGCTTATTCCGAGTGTGTCTTCATTACAGAAGTTTCATTCTGACTGTCAGAGTAAGTTCAGCATCGAGTTTTCCAGTCACGTCTGCAAAATTGTTGAGGTTATAAAGAATAAGGAAAAAAAAAAAAAAAACTTAAATAGAACCTACTAGAAAATACATACCTATACCTACATATTTATACATAATATATACAAATGCACACACATCCATTATTATTATACCTATACAAATGTATATAATATGAGGACAAAACTTTATCCTTTCCCATCACGAACGCACCCGCTTTAAGTTTTAAGGTAGAGGCTAGACAAGACAACACCCTATATACGTACTAAAGGACCAAGACTATACTCAATTCTATCAGCAGGAACGATTCAAGGAGTGCCCAAATCTTATACTCGCATATAGGTAGGTATAGCTATACCTAAAGGTCCTTTAGATATTTCAAAACGATAAAATGTAATCCCATGTTAACTCAAGTGAATATTTAAGAAGTTTTTATTATTTTTTCAGAAATAAAATTGTGTGCGCTCGGATGATGATTCGTTGGAAATTTGATCATGATAAGCCCTATCCTTCGACTTTTGTTGAATTAACTTATAGAAGTATATAGTGTGTTGTGAAAAGAATCACAGATAAGTTCGACGAACCATAAACGAATATAATATATATAGTTATGATTTGAATTTACCAAAAAAAAAATATACATATATAAATTCTACAAAATATTTGTGGTACTAAAGAAAGCCCGAAATGTTAATGTTTTTATGGGTAAGATAACGATTCTCAATGTTTAGGGATTTAGTGTATTAATATCAAAGTTATCGCATAGAAAAATTCATTCAGAAAAATAATCTAAAAAGGAAAAAGGGATTCTTCGGACCTCATAGCATCGATGCCCAGATCGTGGGATTTATCTCTTTTTGTCAGAATTTCACGTCTAAGCTAAAAGGGCAATAGGAATTTTTCGCACGTTATAGTATACAAGAAAAGTTATTTTACCTTAGCACAATGGACTTTTGACCCACCCTCATGAGCCAGAAGTCCACAAAAAAGTGAGTCAATGTTCCATAATTTTATAAAGGAAGTAGGTCAGTTCACATATATTTTCAAGGAACTGTTGACGTGAGCGGTACAAAGCCCCCAAAAAGGGAGTTAAAATCCTTTGAACCCATGTGATATACAGCTTGTCTAAGAGAACGCGTATTTTACGGTGCAGGGAACTAACTTCGCTACCTTTACATGGGAGATAACTTCACCTATGAAATATATGTATATTTTTTTAATTTATTTTTTCAAGGGAGAATTGTGGGTTATTTATATTTACGTAGGAAAAAGGGAATTTTTTAGTATCATTGTGGGAAAACATGCTCTTGGATACCTGGATACTTAAAGAGCAGTTTAAATTCTCAACAATGTCGGAAACGCTAGTTAATTCATACCTTGGCAGTCGTAGTTAATAATCGTGTTTCTGACTCTTTGCTTTTAAATAGGGAGGTTCCGCAGGGCTCAATTTTGGGACCACTACTTTTCATTGTGTACATAAATGAACTTCCCTCGTGTCTGTTAAACTGCTCAATTGATATGTATGCTGATGATGTCCAGCTGCGGAAAAGTTGTCCTTTAAGCTTAGTAGAGAATGGAATATTCGAACAAAATGATGATCTTAATAGAATTTTAGACTGGGCAAAATCCATGGGCTTTGTTGGAACCCAACAAATTCAAAATGCCTATGTAATATCTCGAAATATGAATACATGAATACATCATGCCTCCCTCAAATTGTTCTGGATGATAATCCCATTGAAATAGTCGAATCAGCAACAAATCTAAGCATTATTTTTGACAGGCAGCTTACTTGGGACAACAACATAAAATCAATTCTTGGTAGAACATATAGAGGTCTCCGAATGCTTTACTCCACGCAGAATATAACACCAGTTAGAACTAGGATTATTCTCGCAAAAACGCCGATAATTCCAATATTGCTGTTTGGCTGTGAACTTTTTTCAAACTGCAATCAGCAGAAACGAAAACTAAATGTTCCCTACAACTGTATAGCACGATATGTCTATGGTCTCAAAAGAAGAGAACATGTTTCGCATTTCGCCAAATCAATACACGGCATCACTTTGGAAAGTCTTTTTAAACTGAGGACTGTAACACTTCTTCAGAATATTATGCAAACACACCAACCCTCGTATCTTTATAACCGACTCCGTTTTCCGCGTTCTTCCAGATCCTATGTGATCTCATACCCGAAAGATATTCATTTCTAATATCAGAGCGTCATTTTTTCATAAATGCCATCCGGCAATGGAATTCCCTGCCCCGGTCTGTTAGATTGATAAGTTGCTCAACCCTGTTTAAACTTAAACTTAGACAGTACTTAGGGACACTAAATTGAAACGGTTGGATATTTTTTCTTAGATATTTTTCTTAAATACTCAAATATTAAATTTCTATTTTCTTTTTTGCTTAACTTTATTTAAATTAAAAAATAATTTTTTAATTTTAAATAGTTTTTTTTTTTTCTAACTATTTTCAAAAATTTTGTTTTATAATTTATATTATGTATTTAATTATTGTTTTTGTTTTGTTAGAATCACTCTTTAAAGTAACACATAAATTTGAATGATGTATAAAACTTGCGCTATAAAAGAACTACCTGAAACATATCTAAGTTATATTTTTCATTGAAAAAAAACTTAAAAAAAAAATTGAATCGAACAGAACAAAAAATGTGTCACTTCTTTTTTATTTTTCATCTCCACCAAATTTTCACCGCGATAATGACATTTGAAATTCTGATATATCGCAACCGTTTATTTTGGTTTTTTTTTTTATCCGGAAGTGAAAAACCAGCTTAAGTGAAAGAAAGTCTGTAACATTTTTCCGTTTCTGTATCAATAAACGTTTATTGTGCAAATACAGCTTTTATGAACCTAATAAACCAGTTTATTGGACGAAAATTAATACAAAATGTATTGTCCCATAACTCATTAAACTTTTTTATTGTATGTATCTACGAACCTTTTTGTTAAAGTAAACCTATATGCTTGTCTCTTTTGTTTATCGTTGTTTCCGAGTATATTCCAATTGGGTTTGTTTATGTTGGCAATGCTTTATATTTGACAGCTGCAAATAGAAAATTTTGAGTTTGAAAATTAATTTTTTAAAAAGTATTCACTAAAAAAAATTGATTTAAAAACAAAATTATATGTATATTGGATTTCTGGCAATATTCTAGATTTCTGATAACATGACCCTGTATGTGTTGCCGTTGTTTTTAAATATTTTTGTATTTCAAGTATCTTTTTTTTTGGAAAATTACAAAATGGTGGCTTAAGCTCCAGCCTGATTTTCGATTTTACCAAAACACTACCCATACGCTCCTAATAACCAACTCTATCGAATTGTGAAAGAAAGTGTACAATTTTTTGCAGGTTAAATGTTTATTCCAACTGGGCTATAAGTCACAGTCCTTTCAGTACCATACGCGAAAAATGTAAAGAAATGTCGAGAACTATTATACAGGGTTTTCCAGTAAGAAGTTTTATTTTGATATTAAAAAATAACGAGTATTTTTTAAGAGAAATGCAATGGATGTTTATATTTCATTGTAAATAGGAAGGTATATCATTAATAATGAAAAACGATATCAGCCAAGTGGCGCCACGACTTCGGTTGCATGAAAATTCCCATGACCAATACCTACATTTGCGGCTTTATGTCCTCCAAAATTTCACGAATTCCATCTCGTCTTCTTTAATCGATTGTGGAGCATTGGCATAGACCTTATCTTTCACGTGGCCCCAAAGAAAAAAGTCTAAAGGTGTTAAATCACAAGATCTCGATGGCCAATTGTGATCACCTCTTCGAGAAATAACACGGTTAGGAAATTTTTTTGTGTGGTACGTAGCACGAATTTTAATAATTTCAATGCGTTGATGAAGCCTGTGTCGTTCCTTTTTTAGTAATGGCGTAGTTTTTACTTGTCAAATGTCAAAATATGACAGCTTCAAAAGTGACAGCTGCCGGCTTTTCAAAATGAATCCTCTTATAGGAAAACCTTTTATATACATACATAAAATATATCAAAGGACTGAGGAACTTTCCCTTCCTAACCTATATTATAATGATATTAATTCGAGTTTTCAATTTGTTGGTTCTAATTTTGCTGCCTATTTTAAAAATCAACCAACATTTATTTATAGATTTAATTTCATTAATTCTTTTTATTTTATTTTTTTTTATTTACAGACCTTCTCATCGAAATGCTCGGTGTCCTAGCGAGTTATAGTATCACAGTTAAAGAGTTGAAACTCCTGTTTGGTACGATGAAAGCTGTAAATAGCAAATGGGTAAGGATATTCTTTCTTTTTTTAAAATAATAATATAAAGAACAAGAAATAAAAAAAAAAAATTGTTCTATAAAGTTTTGTTTTCATCATCATCATCAACTTTCAGCCTCGACATTCAGCGAAGTTGTTAAATGTTCTCCGCCAAATGCCACACCGGAACGGTCCTGATGTGTTCTTTAGTTTTCCCGGCCGAAAAGGATCCGTAAGTACACAATTAAAAAATAAAAATCTCCACTTTCAATATGCTTCCAAATTATTATTATTTTATTTTTTTTTTCAATTTAAAACTTCTCTACGAAAGCAATTTTTTTAATACCTATAGTTTGTCAGTGGGCATGATGTACATATACAAACATACAAATGCAGATCTGTACAATATTTTTGCTTAACTTTTTGATTTCAATGAAACTCAAACATGATGTATTTTTATATGTTTACCCATAAATTCTTTTTTAAACAAAAAAACATAATAAAATGAAAAATCGTTAAAAATAAAATATAAGCGAAAAAATATTCATGCAATTCTAGGATACGGCCTGGGCTGTTTATATATTTTTTTTTCTGGTTTTTTTGTATCCCAGAGTCTCACATTTTTTCCCATCAAATCCACGGATGTATGTCCGAATACAATCAACGCTATCCATTTTGCAAAAAAAAACCCTATATTTATGTGTACGAAATACGAATACGATGAGTATCCTGGTTTGGTAAATTTGTTTTAATCCGTAACCGGGGTATAGCATATCGATATGGGGCTCTTTCTCTCTACGGCTGAATTGTAGATCGCGATAAAACGACACTAGCAATACGATGATTCGAAACTTTTTCACTGAAACCGAAAATAAATATGCAAATATTGAAAACTTTATTGCCAGGGAAACATGTTGTTCGGTGGAGAAAAAAACAAAAAAAAACCAACGCAACACAAAATAAAACAAAACGAAAAAAAAAACATCCTTTTTGGAGAAAAAAACAAATGTATAAGGATGCGGGTTGCATGCTTCGTTATTGCATTCCTAACGGAGAAGGATTTTGTGTTTATTTTCCAAAAATTGTAATCTAAAACTACTATATCTATCTATCTGTACCTACGTGAAATCAGTGATTTGTATTGGTTGTAAATTGTGGAGATTTAATGTGACTTGAGAGAGAAAAAGATTCATTTGGATATTTCGGATGAAAAATATATATTGCATCGTAAAAGTATACAAACATTTACACAATAATATTTTGTTTATTGATGAATGTATTTTTGGAAAAATAAAATTAGAAGAATGTGACAGGAATTTGTAAACATTATGAAGATTTATGTTTGTTTTTCGAAAGAATTTTTTTTTGTTTTTTACATTTGGACAATTTTATTGGTGTTGTTAGTTTACATATATGCTTTTTAATGAAAAGTTAAGGAATATTTTGGTTTTGATTCGTTCTTAATTGTTAGTTTTACGGTTGCTACATCGCGAAAAAATTGTAAGAAGCATGCATATGTCGCTTAAACTATATCATGATCTTCACTGAGTGAAATCATAGGGATTATGGCAAAATGTACTTTTACGGACGAAAAAATTCAAGTGAACTAAGCATTTAGCATTCAAATTTATTTTGCCATTAAAAATAATGTTAAAAAGTCTAAGTATTGAAAATATCGATCCAAATATCGCACATAAATAAGAAAAAAACTGGTATTTCTGACATTGACCAATCTCTTTAAATATAGAATTCTTAAAAATTATATTGCTTGATGTTTTTGACTTAATTTTTCGTGTAACTTTTCCACTGTATTTTAGAAAATTGTAGCTAATGCTAATACACGTTAATGCTTTCTTATAAGAGAGTCAAATAATCCACAAATTTTTCAGAAATAAAATCGATAAAATTTACGCGTTAAGAGTTTTATGCGAAAAAACTTTTTCGAAATAGCGCTTATACATAGATCTATGGAAAAAATAGTACAAATATTTTTTTTCACGATCGAATCAAATCTGTTGGGGTATGTAAAATATGGTTCGTTCTTGAATTTATTCAAATAAGAAAATTAATATCAATGTTTAATTTTTTTCAATTTTTTTTACTTTTTCAATTTTGTTTACTTTTTCAAATTTTTTGACTTTTTAATTTTTTGTTTTCTTCAAATTTTTACTTTTCTCAAAATTTTTCACTTTTTTCAAAATTTGTGACTTTCTTCAAAATGTTTGACTTTTCTCGAAATGTATTTAGTTTGTTCGTGAAGGAACTATTTTTTATAGATCGAAAATCTTACCTTTCGCGAACTTTATTTTTTATATGGTTCGTGAGAAAATCGATAAAGAATAATAAAGATCCATATTTCATGATTCGCGAGCAATATTTTACAAATCCTGATTTCAAGTCACTGTACCTAGCCCCGGTTCACCACGAATTGTCGCGGCATTAAATTTATTTATAGGCAGGTATATCTAATCTAATATGAAGATTCTGATACAGTTTGGTTATAATTTTTGTTTAACTTAAAAACCTACCAGGTTCATAAATACCCCATTAACCATGCTTGACAAACATTCATAAAAGAAACCCTCATTACATTAGGTATACCATAAGTTCAAATTGCAGCAAATTAACCAAAATTAACATCCCCATAGCACCATTTGACGCAAACTATCTACTAATTAACAAAAAGTAAATATTTCCCCAAACTCCAATTTATTTTTCATTATTAATAAACTCATTAAAAATTGAATTAAAAATTCATTGAATTAATAATTTTCAACTTAAAATCAAGTCCATCAACAAAACACTTTATAAATCATAGCATCAGCTAAAGGTATATGTATAAAGCTTCAGTCTTCTCTCATAACAATTCAAGTTAAAACTTACTCTTAAAAAAAAAAAAAAAAAAAAAAAAAAATTCCCTTAGTTTGCGTACCTACTGGGCGTGATTGCCCCAAATAACACTGTTGTATTGAATTTATTGGTAGCTATTGTGCTGCCCTAGCCACTTAGGAATTCCAATCAAGCACGTATAGCCCGTTTTGTATATATAGATACATATATTTATGTATTTTTAGCTTAGGTATACGAATTTCTCTTGAAATCGCGGGTTCCTGTATCTACTTCAAATTTACTCGCGTTTCATTTTAATTATACTTACCTTGGAGTCCTGAGAGAATAATAATAATATCATCTTCAAGATGGTATAAGGTAAATTTTCGTCCTTTATATTCTCAAGTAGGTGATATTTTTGATAAATCGATTTCTTGAAGCACTAATTAACTTTTTGGTTAGAAGATTTCAACTCCAACACTTTGAGTGTCATTTCTGGTTTAAGTCTGTAAAAAAAATAAAAAAAATAAAGAAAATCGCCAACGTTTCGTTAATGATCTATTTTCCGCAGAATATTTAACAAGTCCTTTTCACAGACTTAAAAAAAAAATATCTGACCAAAACGAGCTTTGATAATGAAAATACATTGTGGATATTAATAAAAGCATGGTACCACCCTTTTAATCTATATCTATTTATATCTCGATGTTTGCCTCTCCGGAGGCAATAAAACTAATTTTCTATACTATCTTCCACTTTTATATACGTGAGACAAGAACAAGGAGTCGTTTGGTTTTTTTTTTGTTCATTGCATTGGTGAGCAAAACAAAATTAAATAGCAAATACTTAATCAACATCCTTTAATTAATGACCCCCCAAGCAAAAATAAAAGAGAAAGAACTTTCTGGGTGATGAAAAGCAGAAGTAGTATCTAGTAAAAGGGCCGGACTATACCATGTACATAAAGTGATATTTGTTAGGCGACAATTTTTTTTTTTTTTGTGAAAGAAAATATTTTTTTGTCTACCTATATTTTTAAATATTCAGATTTAAAATAAACTTTACAATTTTTAATTTACTCGTAAGTCGTAAGTACTTATTACTGGACTTCTAATTCGCTTTGAAATCTTAATCGTATATTTCGAATAAAAGGTACAATTCGGGTTTCTGCAATCTGAGAAATCTGAACGCAATTTCTTATAACTAATTCATAAAATTCAGGTTTTCCTTCTCGATGGAAATTGATGGAGAAAAATCTCTGAGACCTCTGAAACGTAAAAAAGTTGATTGACCAAAATGTCCAAAATAATAAGAAAGAAGTATGCTACCTAATGCAGATATCAAATCTTCAAGTCGAATGCAATGAAAATTTTTTAAAATTTTTTTTTATTGTATGATTTTGAGACCTTGGAATTTTGTTTGAAAAATTACTTTGAAATTGGATTTCGCGTGCATCAAATCAAAATCCTTCTATTCCTGCGCTGCTTATCACTCTTGATATGGTTTTCTTAGTTCCCATTTCATTTATTTGGATTAAAAAAAAAAATGACGACGCACGTGTGGAAAAAAAAAGCTCAGCTATGAACATGAAATCATAAAAAATTGTTTCCAAAATTTAATTTAAAATCTAAATTGCTGTTCGTACGTGAGCGCATAACTTGGAAACGGAAAAACTGATTTGACCAATTCTAGGGCCTTATTCCGTAAAACGAAAACGATCGAACGATATCGTTTGACAATACCCATCTCTATCACATCTAAAGAGAGAGATAGGGACAGCTATTGTAAAAACGATATCGATTGATCGTTTTCGTTTTACGGAATCAGGCCCCTGTTTTTAAAAAGTTTATAAAAGTCCGATTAACAAATAAAATTAAAATATTCAACTGATTCGATAGGTGGCTCTGAGGTCAAATTATTAAAAACCATGTATATATTTATCAAATTCACTCATATTCACAATAATTATCTGTTGGGTTAATGTCAAAAAATAAAATAACAAAACCCGGACCCAATAGGTGGCGCTGTGGTCGAGTTATAAAAAAATTCCTTATTTATAAAACAAAAAGACCCATCATTAGAATAGGTATTTTTGTTTCTTGCATTCCTCCTATGCTTTATGCACAAAAAGAAGGACTTTTTATCGTTGACCATCCCCGTGTGTCTGACTCCGATTTCTAAAGGGCATACGGGAATAAAACTTCTTCAACCCCTTCGGTTTTTGAACAGCCCACCCGGGACCACTCTTCGCATTACTTGAGGGGGGATGTACATAATCATACACCTTTTTGGGCTCACTCTGTTTCGTGATATTGGTCTTCTTCTCTTTTCTTTTTTCTGGGAATATTTTGGATGTATAGCTAGTTGTAAATTTGGTTCTAATTTTCCTCACTATTCAGAATCTTCTCGGTTATGTTGTTTGGAATTAGAATGCCGATACTTTTCTCCAGTTATCTTCTTTCGGTATGGTTTATTTACTTTTCTCGGCAGTCCCATTACTGAGAGGCTGGACTTTTCGTCTTGCCGATCTTGTGGAGGAAGATATTGAAGTATATGTGTCCGGTGAAGAACTGGGTGAGGTAGTAGTTTACCTCACCGTTTTTCAGGTCATTCCATTTTCCCACGTCCCTGATCAGCCTCGCTGTCCACCTTTCTCTGCCTTCCGAGCTCCAACGCTCTTGCCACTTCTGTTCGATAGCTGGTTTGTCTGCTTGGTTGCTGCTTCCACTGCAATTTCGCCTTTTTTTCGTAGAGTTACTTCTTTTTTGCCGCTAGGAGATCGATGAGAGTTACTCCTGCGACTACAAGGACGGCTGATTCCGACACCGTTCGTTAAGAGCTAAGAGCTCGCGCCTTCGCACTGCTGCCATCTTCTTCCGGTACTTTTCTTGTTGAAAAGCATCCGCTCAAATATCACTTTCGTAGAGGAGAATCACATGCGTTGTCGTCATCAGAAGCTTATGCTTGGTAGCCGACGGACCACCAATGTTTGCCATCAGTCTGCTGAGTGATGTTGGAAATTTAGACACTCGTTTCACTGCACACTATTGCCAGAAAGTTAGCTTTGTATCAATCCTCATTCCAAGATAATATGTACTTCAATGCATCCTTCCTACTTATATGACCTCGGATCCAATTTGGAAGTCAATTTGTGTCGGGATCCTCTTCTTCGTAAAAAGAACTGTCTCTATTTTTTTCTGTGGCCAATGGCCAGCATGAGGTCCAGAAACTAGTTCATTTCATGGCATGGTTAAACTTTCTTTGCTCAATTTCAGTGTCTCTCACCGTTATCACCGCGGCGATGTTGTCTGCGTACCCTACCAGGAAGGTGTCTTCTAGCATCTCCATCCGGAGGATGTCTTCTAGCATCTCCATCCGGAGGATGTCTTCGTAGGAGATTTTCCAGTAATCATGTCCCAAAATGAATCCCTGATCTGCTCCGGAAGAGATCGCCTTCCTCCAAGGGCCTTCATCAGAGTCATATGCCAGCTCATGGTCATTGAGATAGTCTTCCAACATCCGCAAAAGGTAGACTGGAGTGTAAAACTTTGTTTTTAGGACATCTAGCATGTCGCTCCATCTGGCTTAGTTGAAAGCGCTCCGTAAATCCGAGTTGCCAGCACAACGATCCTTCCGTACAGTAGTGGTTTCCCATTTGGGCAATTTAGGTAGCCTTCACTTTTTTTCCAATAGCTCTGATCATAAGCGGTCTTTCCCCAAGCCGTACTGCCTTTTTTAACGGGTCACATGTTCATCGCACTGATGCTGTGAGCCGGAGTTTCACAATGGGTATTGATAACTATGTTAGTTTAGTGTCAAGAAATTAAATTAAAAAATCTAAACCCAATAGATGGTGCTGTAGTCAAGTTTTAAACTGTTATTTTTAATTTATAGAGCAAAATGACTAATATTCGCAACATACCTTTCCCTAGAAAGCTGAAATTCTGTAATAAAGTTCTCTTTAATCTTAAGAAATGACCGTTCGACCACACCAACTTTTCTTAAGTCCTTCTTTCAAGTGATTTTTTTTTAACTCGGGACCAATAAATTTAAAATTTGAGGGTCTAAAAGCTTTCTAAAAAACAGTGGTGATGGTTATATCTTACATAACATAAATTCTTCCATTTTTCATTTCCAACAAATTTTTTATGTCTTCTGAAAACTTTTCTGAAATTTTTAACATTTTCATAAATTTGAATCTTTGAAGTTAGTGCACATGCGAAAAAGGCCATCAAATGCATTGCTTTAGAATATAATGATATTAAACACTCCTTCCAAGGGTTCTCGAACATTTTGAGGCCCATTATTTATCATTAATCCAGCCCTGGAATACCTACAGAACGTATAAAAAAAATGCGAATATTATTATTTTGCTAGGCTTTGATAGAACAAAGATCTCCTCTGCTGGACGGATGGACGGACGAATATCTTGTTCAGATTTTTCCCCCTGCTTTCACTTGTATCCTGTGTGTGTCAGTTTCAGGGCCGTGGTGCCATTTGCTCTTTGCTCTCTATCTCTACTTAGTAACAATTAAGGACATTCATTTGTATCCTTCCTATTTATTTAAACGGAAGAAAAAGAATATGAAAAGAAGACAAAAAAAAAAAAAAAAAAAAACAGACACACTCTTTCATGTCCCTTTTGATTAATTTCCTAGGATACTTTGTGACAGTGACAGTTAAGTTTGATAGAGAGTCGCACAGAATTTCCACAAGCAACCTGGACATTTGTATAGGACTCACACACTTATAACTATGAATGTAACTAAATTATAGGTAGGTAGGTGTATATGTATGTACATATGTATATATTCTCTATGGGCCACTTAATTTTTCAATGAGAGGTCATGTTTCGTTTAGGACTTGGAGCGTTAAGTTTGTGACATGTTGTCAAATTATAGTTTATATCTTGAGAATTGCACGCTATACTATAGATATACGTACACACACGTATATGATGGGTCGAGGAACATATAAAGAGACATCATTTTCAAGTATATGTGTACGAGTAAAACGCCAAGTGCCATATTTAAGTGCAAGGATGTGTCATAGACAAAACTTTTTGGCAAAATTAATAGTGGGGGTATACTTAGTGAGAGAATCATAATTATTAATTTCTTGTTTTTTGATGTGTGAATAATTGGGGGAAATAAAGAAATAGATTTTTTTGTTCATGGTCCTTCCAGTGAAAGTTTTTATTGATTTTCTTCTAAGGGGGTGGCTTAAGATGGAGCTATAGATACATTAAGCAATATAAAAATGAAGGCAGTTGTAGACTGATTTCACTCAGTTGTGGCGAAAATAAATGTCAGGAAATGTCCGTAACAATCTGTATCTTTGTATGTAACTAGATAAGGATACAATAAAATTCAATCAAATACTATGAGGAGCATAGACCCAACAAATCTCAGTCCTAAATGATCAAATTACATATAAGCGGACATGAAGGACGAAAAGAGAATTTTAATGGAAATGTTTTTTTTTTTTGTTAACCTTTCTGAATATATATATTCGCCTTAAGCTCTCTTAGTCATCTCACAATAAAATTTTATATTATTAAAGCCTCTTTTTGTTCATACTTGAATTAAGTAGTTATCCAGGAAATAAATTGTTAACATATATAATAGAACCCCTCTTCAATGAGACACAACAACAACAACAAAAAAATCCTTTGAACTTAACATTTAATCCTTTTAATCTTTCTTTATCTTTATTCCAGGCAATGGTCCTACCACCCCTAGCTAAATGGCCATACGAAAATGGTTTCACATTTACGACGTGGTTCCGTTTAGATCCCATAAATTCTGTAAATATAGAACGTGAGAAACCCTACCTCTATTGGTAAGTCTTTGTGAATTTTTAGTGTATTCTTATATGATTATGATGATGACTATATCCTTATCCGTTTCCTCCATACCTATATATATAAATATATTTTATTTGAATTAATTTTAGTTTTAAAACATCGAAAGGGGTTGGATATACAGCACATTTTGTTGGTAATTGCCTTGTCTTGACATCGATGAAAGTCAAAGGAAAAGGCTTCCAGCATTGTGTCAAATATGAATTCCAACCAAGAAAGGTACATTATTTAACATCCGTTATTTAATAATTATGTCCTTTTAAATCTTCGTTTTTTTTATCTTTTTTCTCTGATGTTTATAGTGGTACATGATTGCCATTGTGTATATATATAATCGTTGGACTAAAAGCGAAATAAAGTGCCTAGTTAATGGACAATTAGCGTCTAGTACGGAAATGGCGTGGTTCGTTTCAACAAATGATGTAAGTTTTTTTTTTTGTTCTTTATTCTTAATACATTTTCCAACAAATGTTGCTTTTATTTTTTTGCTTTGTATAAAGAAACAAAATGAATAAAAATATTTTTTTTTTCTAGCCTTTTGATAAATGTTATATTGGAGCAACGCCGGAACTTGATGAAGAGCGAGTTTTTTGTGGCCAAATGTCAGCTATTTATCTTTTCAGTGAAGCCTTGACAACGCAACAAATTTGTGCGATGCACCGTTTAGGTCCTGGATATAAGGTAAATTATATTGTTAATTTTTTTTTACATATGACTTTTATACAAGTAATTGTTGAATTTCACTTTTAAAATACTGAAGTGAAGTAATAAATTAAAAAAAAAATATACTGCGACTTTTCATATAAAATAAATATTTTTATTATTTTTTTTCGGCGCAATATAAACTTGAATATAAATTCAAAGTTCCACTGGAATTATAATATCAATCAAAAAAATTTCAGTTTATACTTGAGCCCAATTTCGGACGTATATAGGTATATATACATATGCATGAAGTTACTGTCGAACGGGTTGGGGTCATTATTCTGTAAGTGCCAAAATTCGGTTTTCAAATTTCTGAATTCCAAAATTCTGTATTTCAAAATTCTGTAAATCTAAAATTCTTTATTCCTAAATTCTGAAAATCCTAAATCAGTATTCCAAAATTCTGATTTCAAAATTCTGTAGGTATTCCAAAATTCTGTATATTTCAAAATTAAATATAATTTAGAGAATTTTGAAATTCAGCATTTTGAAGTTCAGAATACAAAAAAATGTTTATACCTGCTAAGCTTTCATAAGAGTGAACAGTCCAAATTAATTTGTTTCAAAATTTTTAGAAAAAGTTTGTTCATCTCAAGTTTGTAATTCTTTCAATAATTTGATATTCTTTGCATATACGGATCTGCTGTTTTTTAATTTCCGGTTGAGAACTCAATGCAGTTGTGTTCAAATTTTACTAATTTCCAACCTAATTTTTTGAAAATGTAATTAAATACCTTAGCGTTGCATTTGGAGGTTTTAAACGGTATTATACAGTTACAATTTTTTAATACTTGATTTCGCCTGTAGATAGATAGATTTGTTACTTTCGTAATAATATTTTCAAAAAAGTTTGTGACAAATCGAAGGAAAATACGAAAAAATACCTTTATTTAAAATTTAAAATAAAAAAAAAATTAAATTAAATTGAATTGAACTCGACAAGTTATTTAAATAAATAATTAAACTTATAAATAAACAAAAAAAAAAGAAATAAATAAATTAACAAATAAGTAATTAACAAAAAAGTAAATAAACAAATTAACAAATAAATAAATTAAAAAATAAATTATTTCACAAAAAAATAAATTAGCAAAAAATAAATCAACAAATAAATAAATTAACAAGATAAATTAAAAACAAACGACCGTGACGTTAAGTGAAAACAACCTATTTATTGAAAACAAACCAAAATTAATTTTCAATTATTTATGTAGGTATGTGTGGTTTATAAAATATATTTTCATGGTATCCTATTTATACTTATAGTAATAATGTATGGCAAAATTTGTTGATATAAAAAAAAAAACGGGAAAAAAAATTTGCACATTGGCGGTTATTTTAAAATGTAAGATTAATTGAAAGATAAACATTATTTACTATACAATATTTTAAATTTTCCAGAATTTCGGATTTACAAAATTCCGATATACAGAAATCTGGATTTATAGAATTTTGGAATACAGAATAATAGGTAAATTTACAGAATAATGGAATACAGAATTATGTTCATACAGAATTTTCAATTCATTTAATGAATTGTGGTCATACAGAATTTTTTAATGCAGAATAACGACCCGTTCCCACTGTCGAACACATAGATTTCTTTTTCTACCATTTTTTTGAAAATTTTGAAATGTTCTTTTAATTTGTTCAGAAATTCAAAACCCAATATTTTATTTTTTAATTTTCTGTACGCGATACCTACCGCTATGAGAAAATATCAATATACGGCAAAAAAAAATCCCAAATTTACCTTCTTTAGTCATAAACCTTTAAGTGCGCAATCAAAAGAGCGAAAAATTCAAGCGATCGAATCGCTCATTTTCATAATTTCAGTTTCCGACCCGTAGAAGACTTAATAATACAAAAAAAAAGTCAAACACATTTTCGGTATACATTTTAATTTCAAGAGATAATCTTGAAATTGTTTAATCATAGTTAATTTCACCCTGATAATTTTTCTGAGGATAGACTTGTCTTTAAATAAGAATTCCATATTTCACTTCAGTATTGAATGATTTTATATGTTTTCTACCAAAATAAAACAAATTAGAATTATTAAAAAAGTATATTAATTATTTCTCTTAATTCGTTTCTTCTCTCTTTTCACGCTGCACCATAAAAATTAAAACATCTGTATCTTTGTCGAAAAAAACACACTTTACTGACAAAAACAAAAATATAAAAAAAAACACAAAATCTATTTAATTGCAATTTAATTTTTGTTTTTTATTTTTTTAAATCACATTTTATATTAAAAAAAAAAACATGCAAAAACATAAAAATCAAACAGTCACAATTTCGTTTTGACAACGAATGCTATTTAAATCTGCCGGACAATCATAAACGGGTGAGTTTACATGCCAGAAATAATGATAGCTCCGACGATGATTCTTCAGGTGAAATTGATTTGAATGTGGCTGTTGCCGAAGCATATGCATTAGTTAATGCACGTTTGCAATCTGAAGCTCGGGCAATAGCAGCCTTTCATACATTATCAAATAAGTCAACAACATCAACAACACCATCAGCAATAACAACAACAACAACAATAACACCATCGACAACAATGATATCTTCTGGCAATAGCAAAACTGAAAATGATCCTTCAACTTTGCCATCATCTTCGGCTCAACCTCCTCCGGGAAGCCTTTATTCTGCTTCTACTGGTAGATATTTTTGTTTTGCGATAAATGAATGCAATTGTTTTTTTTGTTCTTTGATTTTTTGCTTTTCATTAATTTTATTGTATTTGTTTTATTTTTTTTGTATTTTAAACTAAAAAAAATTAAATTAATGAAGACTCCCGAACATTGTCCAAATTGCGAAAAATATCAAATACAGATGGTCCTGGATCTTTAGCAGCTGGTGGAACTTTGTCAACTTTCGGTGATGCCGAAGAATTAATTAATTTGAAAACTGTAAGCATGCGTTGTGGTTTTATTTCTTTTATTTTTCTTTATTTTATTCCATTTTATTTTATTTTTCAAAGAGTGTTTGTGTATTTTTAAAAATGTAGATATATTTGTATTTGTCCTAGATTTGATAAGTTTATTTTATGGGGTTGAAATTTTTTTTTTAAACCCATTTTTTTGAAAAATCTTCTCTTCAAAATAATTGTTTTCAGAATCTAATTGCCAGAATTCTGTTTAACAAAATTCTGCAAATAGTAAAAAAATGTTTGTTAAATACGCTGTTATCTAAGCACTGGCTTAACGAATATTTATTACTTGAACTAAATTGTGATTTTGATGAACGTTAAGAAAAAAGCGTTGTAAAAACTTCTTAAAATAAATTAAAATTATTCAATTTCAATACATAAATCTATATTTTTTTTAATTTTAATAATTAAAAATATTCAATTTTAATAATTAAAATTATTTAATTTTAATAATTAAAATCATTTAATTTTAATAATTAAAATTATTTAATTTAAATAATTAAAATTATTTAATTTTAGTAATTAAAATTTCATTTTAATATTTAATTTTTATAATTTTAAGATGTTTTTACAACTTATTTTCACTATTAACTGTATCAGAATATAAGATTTTATAAAATAATAATTTTGAAAAGATGAATTTTTGTGTAAGAAGGCATTTTGAAGAAGGCAACACTAAATTTTACACACAAAGTGTGAATTTAAATTAAAGCTCCTTATTTCACTTAACTTGAGGGATAACCATTTACTTATTTAAAATATTTATTATTATTTATTTAAATACTTATGTATGTACATAGGTACAAAATATTACCAAAAAATAGGTAAATAAATTATTTCAAAAGACGGTTTTCTCGCACCCCCTACAGCACTAGGTCAATATAAATTAATAAGAATTAAATAAAGAAGATATAAGAGAGAAATAATCAGCTGGTGAGAGCGATTTAAATTTTTAGAAAAAACATTTTAAGCATTTTTTATGTAGGTACTCGACATTTTCAGTGTAGGTAATTTCTGTCAGAGTTTTGTAAAATCAGATTAAGAAAAAAGACTAAATGTTAGTGTGGATGCAGAATTTAGACACTCCATCTAATTTATGAATTTAAAAAGATCTTATTTAAATTTTGAAGTTAAACAGTTTTTTAAACTTAATGATTTTTTAATATTTTATATTTGGTTTTAGATTTTCTTTTTAAGTACATATTTTTTTTATTTACCAAAATATTTGTATCGAACAACAAACTTTTTCATCACCATTTTCAAATTTAATGGTTTAATTTATTTTGATTCATTTCCTCGTGTTTTATTTTATTTTGTAGATAATATTTAATTTATTTTTTTTTAACATATTTTATTTTATTTTGTTTAACATATTTTATTTTTGTTTTGTTTTATTTTAGTTCCTTTTATTTTATTTTCTAATAATATTTAAAAAAATTTCAGAACTTTACTGGCGATTTTTCTGTAACTGTTTATACTTCTTTTCTTCAAAAATATTTTTTTCAAAATATTCGCTTGAGGAAATCTGATTTTATTTTCTTCAGGAATAAAATATATGTGATAGCTGGTGTTAATTTAAAAGACACGTTTTTCAGGAATTTTGATTTTATTGAACCGATATTGCAAAATTTGCAGTTTTTCGGTTTGGATCATATATGGGACATTGAGCAGAAAATTAACAAAAATTATCTCAATCAATTATATATTCAAAAAATTATGTATATGTATAGATGAAAATAACCTTAAACACTTTCTTTTCAATCATTTAAAGGTTTACTTTTCATTTTCGGTATTTTTTTTAAAAGATACGTAAATATGTAACAAAAAAAAATACAGATACAAAAATATTTAACTTCTGTTCTCTTGTTCCATGGTGGCTCATATATGGACCAAAGTAGGAGAACCATTACTGCATGGTGTGCCAAATAGGATCCAAATAGAAATATCAACTTAAGTAATAAGTACTTTATAAAACTGAAAGAACTCACATTATCAAAAATAATTATATTATTTTCTTTACTGGTAAATTTTTTTTAAGCGCATCTCTTTTCTTTCTATATTTTTTATACAATTTTGAACTTCTCAAATACGCTTCTATCTAATTAAAACGGTTTGATATGACTTTGACGAAAACATTTGTTCCCGCAACTCGTTCATAGATGGCGCTTATTAATAAAATTTAGAGCGTCTATGGTACTAATTTCGCACTGTATGCACAAAACAACAGAATTTGTCGAAAACTCAAAAATATTCACATTAATATGGTTTGGCTCATATATGAGCCACCATACGGTAAAGGGTTGAACATTTTGTTTATATATGATTAATTAATTAAAATTATTAAGTTCCTTTATGAGTAAGTATACATACCCACTTAGCAATATTTATTACAAGTAATGAGTAATTAAAAATTGAAACCCAAACAACTTCAAGTTTAATCCAATATAGAAAAATGGCACTGGCTACGGATAATTCTAGCCATCACAAAAAGAGACAAAATAAAAATCCTCTTATAATATGTACTATACTTATCTCATTTAAAATCAATTGAAACAAAAAAAGAACTCAGAAAATATGAGGATGGCTTTCATGGCTCAGTTTGTTTGCTTTATAAATAATTTGTAAAATGATGATGATGAAGAAATGGTGGCAACAGATTCATAACTAAGTTTTTCATTGAAATACATGATTGTACCAATTGAAGCGTGAACATTTTCAATCGATTGATTTTTTAAGTGCTAATAATTGATCATTTACAGATCAATGCATTTTCGATTTGTTTTTTTTTTTTACTTAGTTTTTATGTTATTTTATTTTGCATTGCATTTTCGTTTTTACCTTTCGCAGAAATTATGATTTTAAAGTTTCAAATCATGGAAGGAAAAGATAAGTGTATAAATACATTTATATGAATTTTTAAGTCAGAGTCAATGATGCTTAAGGTAGGTATGTTATTACTTAAATTACAAAAAAAATTTACTTGTTTTAAAATTAAATTTAAGTTAAATCTTCAAATGATTTAGAGAGTTTTCTGAAAGCTTAGATTTTGTTATTTGGACTAACGGAGTTTTCATGCAACGACACCAACGCTTCTTTGAAAAAGTCAGTCATCATCAACTAACTTTTGTAAAATGTGGTTGACGAAACGACCGCATCATATGAACCCCTTCGATTTACCCAATTTCATGTAATAATTTTTAGATTGCCTTCTATTCTTCGTTCAATTGTTTAACTTGATTTCATTATGAAAACTCAATTCACACATTCTTCTCACTTCTGACAAAATGTAGAATTTTTTTTTTATTAAAATGTAAGTTTAGTTATAATAAAGGTATTACCGAATCTTTCAAGTTAAGTGAAATACTTTTATTTTGTAATAATATTAACAAAAAACTTTGAATTATTTATTTTCTTAAACAAAAAATATCACAAAAACTAAAAAAAAAAAAAACATAAATTCACATAATTTTTGTTCTTCAAAACTCACAGTATCTATTATTTTCATCCTTTGTGTATTTTGCTTAAAATTTTTCTTTTGCATTAAATATTTATTTCATTTTATTTGTGTTTTGTTTTAATTAAATTGCATTCAGAGCAACAACAAAACAAACAAAAAAAAAAGAAACACAATAAACAAAAATTCAAATCAGCGCAAACGTCTTACATCCAGTTATTGTTTTTGTGTGTTTGTTGTTTAGATAAATAATAATGACAAAATAAACAACCATGTATAACGTCAATTTTTAGTTAAAATCTATAATATTCCATCACAGTTTTCTATAATATCACACCACGTGTGTTTGTTTTTCATATACAATTGATCCTTTATAAATACATAAATATAACAATTTATCGCTAAGAAATGCACTTTTGAAACAGTTTGCCCAGAATTTATACGTATAATATAAAACATCTTACGTTAAGTTTTATGTCATCTTTCATAAATATTAATTATGTCACGTTTCCACTTGTCATTAGTTGGTATACCTAAATGAAAAACATTGACACACGATAATGACAAATCATATGCTCAATAATAAACAAGGTTTTTCGCTATATAGCTATCAGTCAAATCACACCCTGTATACTGTGTAGTATAAAAAATCGCAAACGACAATTCAAAATTTTCTTCGTCAATTAATGACTGAAAAAATAGTGACTGCAGTTGCTGGTGTTAAAAAGTAGGTACCATTACGCAAACTTATGTTTTCGTTTATTGATGAATGTAACAATGAATTGTAATATATAAATTATAACTCCATAAACCGATACCGCGTTGAAATGAATGACGAAAGTAAATTTTTGCCGTCAATTAATGGTTTCAAAAAATGAATGACGCCTCGTTTTTTGTAACTATGGTACCGAAGATTGTCGATTAAAATGATTTTTAAAATATTCATTTGTTGAAAAAGAAATGAACTTTAAAAGATATTCACCTCAATTACTGAATACGATGAATGAGTTGCGGAGGGAATAAGAATCAATTTTGACATTTTTGTTATTAGCGAAATGTCAATATAGAGTATAATTCCCTCGCCAGCTCATCCATCGGATTCTGTAATCGGGGTGATTTCTTTTTTGAAAGTCATTGAAAAGTCCCTTAATAGTGGTGTCACACTATATAAATAGGGCAAGTTAATTTGTAATTTGTCAGTCAATTGAATTGACAACAGATTTAGTGACATTCGATGATATGTCGTTCATTTGAGCATAATTTTAATGACAAGTGCTAACTTGGCATTAGATTTCATAACTCAATATAAATCATGAGTTGAATATTATTTTATAGCTGTTGTAGTATAACAACATTGTGTCCTGTCCAGCTTTCAACAACTATACTATGACTTCTATAATATGCTATAGTATAATGAAAGCTATATTTCACTTTTTATCTTCACTCCCATTTATAGTGCAAAAAATCATTCAGCAACAACAACAACAAAACAAAAAAGGAGCAAATTTTCAAATTTCCTTGCAAACACTGACTTTTAATCTTAATAAACAAACATATATAAATTTATTTTTACAGGTTCTTTACGATGGTAAACTATCGAACGCTATCGTCTTCATGTACAACCCAGTAGCCACGGATGGTCAACTGTGTTTACAATCTTCCCCGAAGGGAAATGTTTCATATTTTGTACATACACCGCATGCTCTTATGTTGCAGGTGAGTTTCATTTCTCAAAAAAAAAAAAAAAAAAAAAAAAAATTATGTACCTATATATAACAATACGAAAGTTATGACCTGACCAAATCCACTATTGGTTTACGTTGAATAATGGTAGAACATAAAGTTCATTTTAGTACTTCTATATTAAAGTTTGTTTTAAAAACAAATTAAAATCGATTAAAAAAAAGTTAAAAAAATTCTCCTGCTATTCTTGAAAATACTATATCGAAGTCAGGTGAAGTCTGATGAATATCACCAGTTGGAATTAATTTCAAAATAATTTATACTATTTAGGCAGCAGTTAAAATGTTTGCAATAATTGATATTTAAATAATATTAAATTGGAAAACTGAGAAAAAAAAAAGAAATTTTCATCATAATTTGTTCTTAATTAATTCAAATGCTGCTTTCTATGTGTATTCGACCAGTTTATACCAGATTTGTATAAAACAAATACTTAATAATCTTCAATGTGTTGAATTACCTACTTTTAACTAAATTACAGCGCTTCATATTTGAAATCAGTTTGACTAATAGCTGCAAAAATATAATTTTTTGGCATCTGTCTGTTAGCAAGCCAGTTTTCGTTTATACCAGTCATACTAAAATTGAAAATAACAGCCTATAATATCTCAATGACTTTCAAGTGTATAAAATTCTATGTAATTATTAAATTTCCACTGCTTCACAAACAGTAATTTATTAATTAAGTTTATTAGACCAGTTTATACCAATCATTAATTAACAAATATTATATGTACAATACTTTATTTATAATATTTAGTAGATTGATTGATTTACCACAAAACGAATCAAACAATAGGTATAAACATTTGAAATTTGTCATTATACCATTTAAATAAATATAGCAGAAAATTTTATAGTCTTACTAAAGTATTCGCTTAAATCTTAATATTAATTGAAAACTTAAAAGAAAATGAAAATTAATGAAATGAAATGAGGGTACTTATATTACATAACAAAATTTAAAAACTTCTTCAAATCAATTAGACCAATTCTTCAAATCAATTAGACCAATTTGTGTTAGCCAACGAATAAAATATGTATATTAATAAAAATACTGTTCCAAATGTTAATGTGAATGAATTGAAAACATAGAAAAGTGAAAACATGTACTTATCATATTGAAAATTTAAGAACTTTTATTCTTCAAATAAATTATACCAGTTTGTTGTAGTCAACGAAATAAATACTTTAATAAAAACAACTTTTGCAAATGTTAGCGTTAAATATTTGACTAATTACCGGGCGGCGTTTGAGTTGTGAAAATAATCAAGATCAATTTTTTTAATCAATTTTATGCCAGTGCCCCAAACCCGAATGGTATAAATAAAAAAATTTTATGTCAAATATATGTACATGGATTTTGTCCTTTTTTTAAATTTTTTTAAAGATCAGGCACTGTTTTTTTACGAATTGTGTATAGAAATAAATATTATCCTTCTTTTTATTCATTCACTGGATTGGTATAAACTAGTGTAAGGTATAATTTGTTTCCTATTATGTGCTGTTTTTCTTCAAAAATTACAATTCTGAAGTCATATTAAGTATGTACGTTTAAAAGGTTTAAATGTATCCTTGATCCTTTACTGGACCTCAGATAGATGGAAAGTTTTAAAACATATCTAAGAATTATTTATTTACCAATTTTATACCAAATTTCTGACTTTTCCTCAGAAAATATTTATTTTTTTCCTGACATATCGAACTGCTGAATTCCACCTTTTCAGAAAACATGGTAGAAATACCATAAAATATTGTTTTCGTTATCCAAAAAAAAAAAAAAAAAACTCACAAAAAGAGTCAAGAAATATGTATTCTACCATTTTATTTATTGATACACGAATGCAGTAATATTCTTAACTGCACCAGAACATGAACGAACAACATCAAATTTATGACACTTTTGCACACTCTGGTGCAAGCCGTATATGCAGTGCAGTAATTCTATTTTTTTTTCTTTTTCTTATATCTCATTTTCTTTATCCATGATCCTGTGTATACTACTGTGTATCCTTTATATCCTTTCTGTTTTGGTATATGAATCCTTGTCTATCTCCATGGAACACCAGGACGTTAAGGCTGTTGTAACACATTCGATACACTGTACGTTGAATTCCATTGGGGGTATTCAAGTACTGTTTCCATTATTCTCACAACTTGATATGGCACATGAAGGATGCAGCGATGTGAAGCGTGATCCCACGTTATGGTAAGTGTTTCTACAGTAGAGTAGAGAATAAATTTTTCTCTTTTTTAGTAGATACAGATATAGATAATATTTTCTTTGTTCTAATTTTATTTTTATATTTTCTTTGCGAAACATCCTTATATTTGCAGTTCAAAACTATTGGGTTTTATATGTGAATTGGTTGAGACATCACAAACTGTACAACAACATATGATACAAAATCGAGGATTTCTAGTTATATCATTTATGTTGCAACGATCCTCGAGGGAACATTTGACGCTGGAGGTGTTGGGTTCATTTTTGAATTTAACAAAATATCTAGTGACGTGTTTGTCGGCGAATAGTGATTTGCTTCTTAAACAGGTAAGTGAAAAGATATCAAATGATGTGACGATGAAAATACATGTCTATATTTTTTTTTTATTATTTATTGCTTGGTTGTAAGGAAATGAGGAAATGGCATGGTATACCACAAGGTAGTGCTTTTAGAACCAAATTATTTTAGATAAGTGAAGTTTCTTTATATTTTGTATTGAATCGAAAGAAGTTAACTTAAAAGAAATAGAGCTAATAGTCTTTGCAGCTAAGCTCATTAATTTTAATATTACCATGTAATTTCAATTACCTGTGAATAAAATATAATAATAATAACTTAAAAGAACGCTTAAATAATAATTTGGTTTCAAATTATAGTAGCCCGTGGCGTAATTGTTTAGTACGTAGGACTGTTATACTGAAGGTCTTGGGTTTGATTCCCAGCCTTTATGATGTGAAATGTTTTTCGGGGGACTTCCTCTTGCGAGGAATTGGCAAATCCTCCAACAGTATCTCTTCGCATTAAAAAGTATCTCCATCTTGGCTGTTCGGATTCAGGAGAAAATTGTTGGTCCGCTCCATTCCTGACATTAACTCTAAAAACATGAATAGTAAATCACTAGGCCCTGGTTCCACACGAGCTGTAAATAATAAAAATGTACATTATTTTTCAAACACAAGTTTTCAAGCTTGTCATTGGTACATCTAATACTTGAAAGCTAACTAAAATTGGTGAGGGTTTGGAAGCCCAATCTGAGAAGCATTTTTTTGTATTCTCAGTTTCACTGGAAACCATTGTTAGCTAGGTTGTTTAACTGTTACGCTAAAGAGGATCAATTGCCAGCTTATTAACTTAAAAACGAAAAGATTTATATACTAGTACCTTTTGCGCGAAAAATGGTAGCTTCTGTTCCAAATCTTTCCAGAGTATCTCAAGACATGAAAAAGTGCCTGTCAATTTAGCCGTTGGTATTCGGCAGAAAATTTTAGTTGCCTCCATTCCTGCTGGCAATCAACACGCAATAAGGAATGGTATAGAGCTTTAAGTCACTGGGCCCTAACTTTAAATGAGGAGTCTTGCCTCAAATTTATTTATTTTATTTAGTTTTTTATATATTCCTCCAAAAATGGAGTTAAAACTGTCTTTTTGACAAATATTTCATGTTTATTTGCAAAATATTTAAAGACATTAAGCCAAAACTAATGACTTCTAATTCAAGTGTAAAACAGACTGCAACAAAGTTGAACAGAAAAATTAAATCAACCTTATATGTGGGTTTCACCCGAACAACATTCCACCGGAAGATTGTCATATCACTTTTCGCCTATTGTGAATTTAACACGAAATTTCATGTTCGAAAAATTCCCCTTATTATGAACTTTCATTTCGCGTGGAATGTAGTGCCATTGACAGTTTAAATTTTCACTTAATTTTAGTAGACGAATGAAATTTCCTTCGGGCGAAACTCACAATTGTTTTTAATTAAGATTAAATTTCGGGCGAACAAAAAATATTAAGGTGAAATATTTTTTTAGGGAAACTTACAATAAGGCTGAATAACAGAAATCCCCTAAAATATAATTCAGAATATTTATTTAAAATTTAAAAAATAAGTAAAATTTTAAATAGAAAAACAAATATTTTCTACGAATTTCGTCTCCTCGTTTTCTTACAATCACTCAAATAATAAATAAATATACAAAAAATTCCACATAATACAAAAAAAAAATGCATGATAATTATGTTAAAAAATATTTAAAAATACCTTTACTTAAAAAAAAAAAAAAATATTTAATGTTAAATGTTAATGATGACAAAAAATTAAATTCAGAATTGAAATGCATGACAATTATTGTTACTGTTAAACTTTTATGAGATGGTTGTTTCATATAATATACTTAAATTTTATTTTATTTTTTTTTAAAGAATGTTAAATCTACATGTATTATTTTTATTTTGTTTATATTTTATTGTATTTTTACAGTTAAACTTGGGCTTTCGCTTGAATTATAAACGAGTAAAGGTTTAACTACAATCTTTTCCTCAATTTGTTTGATAAAAAATATTAAATTATTGCGATATGTTTGAACTTTTTTTTCGTGTATCAAGTGTGATGTTAAAATCAGTTTTTATTTCTCATTCAAATTCATTCATGTTTGTAAATACAAAAAAAAAATTGGTCGAGCGCCGTGACTTACGTTTAAGCTGTCGTAAACATCAATGTTTGTTCAAGTGTAGTAATTTTGTTATTGAACGTAGGTACCGAATTACAACGCAATGTCTGTTACACGCAAGGCTCACGTTTTTAAATTAACTTACCGCCGCCCGCGCCGCGCCGGAATAGATGTTTAAACATCAAAAAACTAAGGTCAATTTGAAGATTTTAATTGAAATGTAATTTAATCACTGGAAAATCAAAGAGATAAAGAAGACCTAGAAAAATATAGGAATTCAACATTTTGGTTGAATCAGTCTTACAACTTTTGGTTTTTTTTTTTTTTTTTAATTCTTTAAGCGAAAGGTTTAAGGAACTCTTAACTGCGTCACAAATATAATTAAGAAATGGCCACAAATTCAATTGAAAATTTAATTTAAATATACAATATGCCTATAAATCGTCGATTTCTTTATATATACCTACTGTCGATCTGGGATTAAAACTGACACAACTCATCAAAATTTAATAAATTCTCCTTTGGGAATGATTTCTATAGGTATAAAATTTCTTTCATTATAATTAGATTCCCATCTTAAGTCCAGAATTAGACGGCCGATCCCAGCGTCAAGTTGTAATTTAGACTACAATAAAAAAATCTTTATTAATTAAGTTTCAAATTCAGTGTTTTAAGAGATGTTTAAAACTATAGACAAGGTTTATAAGTATTATTGACGGATTCTGACATGACTGGCCAATTGTCACAATTTTCCCGTTTTGTTTACAATTTTTCTGTATTTGATATAATGATCTAAAATCTGCATTACTATACCAATAGGTATAAATACGAAACCGAACCTTTACTGTTGTCATTATACCGGCAGCATTCAAATATAGATTGTGTACCAGACGCTATCACAGAATTGATAAAAATACTCTGTTTTTTGGCATCTTTCTAATGTATTTAATTAATTAATTGGAATAAGCAGAAGATAAACACTAGCCGCGAGCTGGTTATTCATTTTTTCAAAAAAACAAGGCTGTTATTATAAATAAATTTTTAACCAATTTTTTGTTGAATAGAGGTAACCAGCCAATCCTGTAAATTCGGCATTAGGTTCTATTCAAAAATTTTAAAAGAGTTAAATATAAAAGGTTTTCAGTAGGTAGGTGGGTACTTTTTTTTTCTTGGAATGTAATTTAAATTTATACATAGTTTTTAGTTTTACTCGATGTTGCATCAAAATGTGTTGTTTTTTTTTTTTGGAGTGTGAGAGTTAATCAATCAGAAGTAGATATTTAAATTTTTGGTTTAAATAAAAAAAAAAAATAACCGTTTTTTTTCCTCTTTCAAACTTTCTTCTTCTCCTTTTTCACTAAAAAAAAAGTTCTACCAGGTGAATAAACTCCCCCTGTTATGGTTGTTATATTTATTTTTGTTTTATATACTTATAAAAAAAAAGTTTTTTTTTATTTAATAAAAAAAAATATACTTTCAAAAATGTTGCTTATTTTCGATATTGTTTTTCTTTTTTTCGTCTTAAAGTTTCAAATGGGCTGATCTCATAATCTAGTTGAAATTTAATATTTATTCGAAATAAATAATGTTGTTAGTATATAAATACATATTATTAAATAGCAGCTTCGTATATACAATGTTTAGTTAAATATGTTAATTCGTTTTTTTTTTAGAAAATACCCATAGATTGTATAGGTACACTTATGAATGAATGTGTCTTGGAAATTAAGAAAAAAAAAATAAAATATTCTTAAAAGAGCTTTAGAAAATTAAATTAAATATTTGATGATTAGGTACCTACTTTGAATTTATGCTCATCTGGCATAAAATAATTTTATTTCATTTTATTCATGTTGCAGTTAGTGTAAACTCATTTCAATGATAAATTCAATGCACTAGCCAATGACTTTTTAAACAAATTATTAAGAAAATAATCCAGAAAAGTTCTAAAATGCCAGTTATATTTTTAATGAAACTTATATTTAAATCAATATTTTTTGAGAACGGAGTTTATGTGTTTGTAATTTTAGATATAATAAGAAGCGACTAACATAAATATTTTATCAACATATGTTCCCTTTAATTGTCATCTGAAAATAAAAAGTATGGGTTCCGTGAAATAAAGCTATAAGAGCAGGGCCGGCCTCAGCCAAACTTGCGCCCAGTGCAAGATTTGTATATTAAGCGCCACTTTTTATATGTGTACACATATGTACATACACATGCCAAATGGTAGTACATAATTGTTTTCGCAAGATCAGATTACATCGGTGTTAGGCATAAACGCAAAAGAAAATAACTCCCAAATCGATTTGGAAATATCGCCCAATTTTTTTTTTTCGCCCGAAAAAAAAATGTATCGCCGAAATTTATATTTTTCCAAATCTTAAGTTGGAAATATCGCCAAATATTTTCAATGTTAATTGTTTTTGTAAATTTTGGGTACTATTTCTTCAATTTTGGGCGATCAAACTTTTTTTTTAATTTGGTCGTTCTTTCCTAAATTTTGGGCGATATTTTCAAAGTGAAATTTCAATGATAAGATAATCTTTAACAAAAATCGCGGCGCATAAACAGTGAGGTTTTTCTGGATTTTTTTTTGGCGATATTTCCAATTCTGGGCGTTATTTTTGACTTTTAAAATTTGTATTTTGTGCGTTCTTTCCTTTAAAAAAATTAAAAAATTGGAAATAACTCCCAAATAGAGCAAAAAAAAAACAAAAACAATTGTTCAGAATTTCTTGGGGCGATATTTCCAAATCAATTTGGGCGTTATTGCTTAACGCCAATTAACTGGTAATGCGCTCCCAGAATTTAGCGCCATTTGCACTTATGGTTGGTCGGGCCCTGTATAAGAGACATTAGGCCCACTATATCTTGAAGTAAAAAATAGTAATATAAGAACAAAAAGTTCCGAACTTAAATAATGTTTTTTATTAAATGATTATTATAAATTTAAGAAATACTTAAAATATAAGCAATTGAACAAAAGCTTAATTGATATGCAATGAACAAAGTATTTCTCAACAAATAGTTTGATGTTTTCGTTAAAACCACGATTGTGTTGCAGCTTTCGTTCTGAACTTCTCGATTTTTAAAAAAACATAGTGGCTTAGTAAGCATATCAGTTATCATTTCTGCACTTGAACAATAAGTTCAATCTACTTGTGCAAATTTTAGTGTCGATGTGCTTGGTCCTGTTGCTTAGTTACTGATCTTAAATTAAACTTATACAGCTCTAATTATCCTCAAATAATATGACTGTTGGTGAATTTAAATATCTTTCAGCATCTAAGGAATCCATATATGTAGCTTCTTTGCATGCATCGGATAATACAATAAAATGGGCTTCTGTGGATGAGAGGGTTTAACATGTTTTCTTTTTACAATTCTAACTTATTGTTCTGCCATTTATCTGAAATATATAAACCAGAATAAGATTTTCTATCTAACCTATACCTTTTGCCAAATTTGCACCACGGTTATCCATCCGATTTATATCTTTTGCCGCCAAAGTTTAGGATAAATATCTATTATTGTGCATTTAGGTATTTTAAAAAACGTTTAATTTCGGTCCAATCTTCATAGTTTGGACAGCTTACTATGCTTGCTAAAATAGAAACTGAAGCAGTGATATCGGGTATTAAATTCACACTCAAATATAAGAGAGATCAGAGAACATTTTAATTTTTGGTATTTTTAATATTTTAAAGGTTTTATGACTGATTTTTTCCATATTCATGGTCAAGAGGGAATTTAGATTCAGTTGAATTTTTAAGACCGAAATCTATTTATAATTTTTTTAATATACTGACTTTGTCGAATGTTAAAATTAAAATTTTGATCTAGAAAAACTTCCATTTCGAGATAACAATGGACATTTCCATGGTTGCTTAATAAAAAATTTTTTTGTGTATAAACTTTCGATTTCTTCAATTTTGTTTTTTGTTTTTTTGAATACAAACAAAATTATACTTAATAGAACGTGGTTTTGTGAAAAAAAAATCATATAAAAGTAAAAAAAAAAAACAACCTAAAAATGCTTAAAAAATGTGTTTGATAATAAATTGCGGAAAAACCGTTCTCCACATTTTAGTTGTATGTAGATACAAATTTCTAACTGTTCTTGTTTAAATGAATAAAAAAACCGGTTGTAGTTTGGCAGACTTAGAGCCAGACAAACGAAAAAAAGAATTAAAATCATAAAACCATTATAAGTCGAAAACAAAGCGAAAACGAGAAAATTACCTCTTAAGTTTTTCGACTTGAAATGACCTCAGGAACTCATGGTTTTCTCCTGAGGCGGTGATTTCGGGACTCCCTATATACAAAACTGAAATAAAAGAAAAGTGAGTTTGGCAGTAGGCGGACTTTAAAAAAATAATTACTTTTGTCATACTTTAGTTTCAAAAAATTAATTAATTTTCAAATGTTATTTAATTTCAAAATGTTAAGTTTAAAGAGAAAGCTAAACACTTTAAATGGGACATAATTCCATTCCATACATTGTTCCTATGGGCTTGGGTCCCTCTTGACTTTGCAATTATTATTTTATAAAAGTCATAAAATGAAACAGTTTGAATTTAAGTTTCCCATTTGAGGTTCTTTATTTATTAAATTTTAAACTTCGAAATAATAAAATTTTAAATTCAACTCATTGATTTCAATTTAATGATTTTCACAAATGAATTGATTTTTTTTACTTTAAAATTCTTTAATATTTTTAATATTTTTGTTATTGTTATAAATTAATTTTTTTAACCTTGTTTTGAGATCAGTCCAAAAACATTTTTTTTAATGCGTGGTGTGCGTGTGTTCTTTATCCAGCTTAATTCATCATAATTATTTAGTCTGTATAGGTATACATAGATATAACAAAAAAAAAAAAAAAAAAAACGGGGTGAATCAACACAATCTGTTATATAAAAAGTGAATCATTATAATCCCTTGTGTCATATATAAATATATAATATGCCAAACATCCTTCATTAACTATATCATCGAAACCTCATCAATTTTTTTTCTTTCATTTTAATTTGCAAACATCATCAGCTATGGCATATTATTATTATTAAGCTTACATATTACGCTTCCATTTATGTATGTATATAATACCTACTATGCATATATTATCTACAGTCTATAATGTACATACATATATACTTTATTTGGCATTTTTATTCGTTTCTGTAATTTATAAATTAAAACAATCAATACGAATAAATGAAAACTCATTACAATATAATTTTCCAAACGTATTGAAATTCGAATATAATATATAAATGAATTATGAACACACCCTACAATGATATCGTCTTCTTTGACTCATGTATTATGGTTGTAAGGATTCTTTTTTTATTTTTTTTAATATAATGCATTTAATTCTGTATAGGTATATTTTTCTTTCCTTAATTATGCATCCCCTGCGCCTCATTTATTGGTATACAATTAACCCCCAGTGTCACGTCGCGACGCACCTTCTCTATCATTATTATGATGGACATTTTTATAGCTTGAAGGACTAAAATATAAATGAATCGTTGATGATGAGGTGTTGATAATAATAATTTATTATTATAATGTAGTAATAGAAGACAGAAAATGATGCTTGTGATAATTATGTTTCAATCAATATTGTGGCTAATTATCTAAAATAAGATCGATTTTTTTTAAATTAAGAGGTGAAAAGGCATTGTGTAAGGTGTAGGTGTAGATGCTTAGCATCGATGGACTATAACCCATACCCAACTAAAAAATTACCTTAAAATTTAAAAGAAAAAAGATGTATAAGAATGGATTGCGTTGTTTAAGATTTTAATTTAATAATTCTCATTACATTTAGACCATTAGATCAAGAGGCTTTCTATATTTAATTTCGATTACTATCTCTTGCATTTAAAACTATGCCTAGTACTTTTAGTACTTCTATCTTTAACCTAATAGGTGGCAATCAAGAGTCTGTGATATAGAGTTAAGGTTCTCGTCCGTCGTCAATAGTGTAAAAAGTTTTAATGTTGTTTTTATTTATTTATTTATTTATTTATTTTTGTTTAAAAAATTATTGTAAACTGCAATTGATAAAATAATTATATTAATGTAAAATCTTAAAACCTAATAAATCAAATACCCTGAAGAAGTTGGAAAAAACCAACGAAACGTCGGGAAAAGGATGAAATAAGTGTTTTATTTGCATTCACAAGATAAAGATCTGTAGGCCCAAATTATTTAAATAATAGAAACAAAATATAAATACATTCAGATCACCAAAAGAAAATACTAATAGGAAGTTATTAGTTCGTATATATCGACCCCTTTTTCTGCAGTACTTTACTCATGTTGAACCCTGAACGGCCATTATCTCAAAAATTCTTAAAGGACATTCACCAAAGCCCGACAGATGTGCAAAGTGTTTTTTCGTGTTTTTGTTTCGATATTCTAATCCATTTTAAGTATTACGGTGTTTTCACTGTCGGAATTTGTAAACACGGTATTTTAAGACTTCCCAGAAGAAGCAGTGAGTTGAAACCTGTGTCGCTCCTAATAAATCTACTTAGTGAATCATTTTTGAAATGATTGATTGAAAAATGAAAAAAAAACATAAAAACACATATTTGACCAGACCAACTCAAAATGGTCATTTTCTTTGAAGAGATAATCCCATAAATAAAACACTCATGTCTTTTTAAACAAACAAAAACACTAGGTGGAATTTTCGATAGGTTCAAGTAAACACAAAAACACACACACACGTTTTAAATTAATGAAAAAGGGTGAGTTGTTGAATTTATGGTTGACGATTATGTTCTGTTTATATACATACATACGTAAATATTTACATTGAGAATGGAGTGAATATTTTATGGTTGAGAAAACCCCTTGGTATTTCCAATTATGTCAAATTATAAGAGCTATTTCCATCGAAATGGAATATGTATATTTAAACCAATGTTGTTTTAATGTTTGAGGTAGAAATCAAAGGTTGTAACTCAGAGTCAATTTATCTCAAAAGGTATATCACTTGTAAATCTGTAACTAAAAAAAAACATAACAGATCTTTAAAAATAAAGGTTCTCTCAAACCAACTCGAATCATTCGGAAAGATAAGGAACCACTTGCCCAACAAAATTATATTTTTGAATTGTACCCACACTAACTCGACGATGCGATTAAGCGAATCTCATGTTAAATACATTTTCAGTCGAAAGTTTCGTCGTGGTCGTTCCGAATGTTTAGCGTTACCTAACTCAAAAAGCTGCAGTTTTTCAGTAGAGAATTCATTCGGCTCCACCTAACAAACTTGCAGGATAAATACCCCAACTAACAACAACTCCAGAGCTAAACTGTGGTGAGAGCCTCCCATGACTAGGTCATTTAACGCTTTTAACAGTGTTATAACAATCTGTTAGTATTCTTAAAGATTACTTTTAGCTACCTTATATTAGACTTGTTAAGCTCTTGGAGCATCTTATGAGAGGAAAAATGTTACTTGGGACTTTTACAGATTTGATTTTCAAATAACCTAAGTAAATCTCAATTTGGGCTTAATTTTTTTTTTTCATTGAACAAATTTTTTGAAGCCAAAGATTATATTTTTTGAACCAAGTCTACCAAAACTTAGACATCTACTTAATATGTACTTTGAAACATATACAACCATATGAACTAAAATATTACTTCAAACGTGGCAAATATTCGCCTTTCATCACACTTTCTTTATCCAATTTGTTGTTCGTGCTACGGGTACTATTTATTTTAGACTTTTAAGTTAATGTCCAACAATCTTCAAAAAAAAAAAATTTAATCAATCTAACTAATTTACCCACATTGGGCGCCAGTTTGCATTTTTTCTCTTATCACCATATTATTCACTCGATTAATACAGATCAAAACATAAATCCGAATATATTTACATTTTATATAAATTAACATCCGGATTTAAATTTCTATCTGGATTAGTCCAGCGAATAATATGGAAGTTAAACACGAATGATTATCCTTCCTTATTGCATAAAACACATTAGTTTATTGACCACTTAGGGACAAAAAAATACATACCTTGTCAATTAAGATATCAATTAAGAATTATTGATAATTTATAAAAATTGATATTCGATTTTAAAAAACCCAATCGATAGAAGTTTTAAAACCAACTATTCTTTTTGTCTAGATCTCATTTCAAGTCCTTTTAGTTTTTAAGTTTAACTAAATTCATTTCAAAGTGTCATGCATTTTAAACAAAATTTATAAATCTCGTTGTAAAAAAATAAAAATTAAAACTTACCTTTTACATTATTTTATTATATCTACCTTCTTTAAAATATACCTATACCTAAATTTTAAATTCTGTGTGAAATTTTTTGTGCATTGATTTTATTTTGTTATATAAATGTTATAATATTGTTCATATAAGAAATTTTGATGTCCGCTTGCTGCATGCCAAATATTATTTTCATTTTTTTTACAAAAAAAAAAATGAAAACAAAACAAAAATAAAAAAAAATATTCAAAATCGGCTTGTGGCAGGACAGAGGTGTTACAAAACTAATGGATAGCTATTCTGTTTCTCATTTCTAACGTGGCAGCTGCTCGACCATGTCCTTTTCAATCCATCACTATGGATCTATACACCAGCAAATGTTCAAGCTCGACTCTATTCGTATTTAGCTACGGAATTTTTGAGTGACACACAAATCTATAGCAATGTACGACGAGTTAGTACTGTTTTACAAACAGTGCACACATTAAAATATTATTACTGGGTTGTGAATCCTCGAGCTAAGAGTGGTATAATTCCAAAAGGATTAGGTAAGATAGATTGGTCAATTGATCAAAAAAAGAATAAAAAAAACTGAAGATAAAAAATGTTATACCTACCTATACTTAGATGGACCACGACCAGCCCAAAAGGATATTCTCGCGATACGTGCTTATATTCTTTTATTTTTAAAACAGCTAATTATGATAGGCAATGGAGTTAAGGAAGATGAGCTACAAAGCATATTAAATTACTTGACGACCATGCATGAGGTAAGTTTGAATATTTTGTTTTTTTTTTTTCCAATTTATTGAATGATGAAATAAAAATATAGGACGAAAATCTACACGATGTCCTGCAAATGTTAATATCTCTTATGTCCGAGCATCCAAGCTCAATGGTACCTGCTTTTGATGTAAAACATGGTGTTAGATCTATATTTAAATTAATGGCTGCTGAGAGTCAATTGATAAGACTACAAGCGTTAAAGTTACTAGGATTCTTTTTATCGCGTAGCACACACAAGTACGTATCCCTTATGTATGTTGATATGGATCGGGTGATCTAGAAAGTTTGAAGAGTTATCTTTTCATTCGAATTATATATAAAAATTAAAACTTTCAATCAGTGAAACAGATGTACATTGTATAAATTTAAATTTAAAACGTTGGGCGCCACTTTATAAATGGAATTAATGTTAAATTAAAGTTTTCTAGTATATTTATTTAGTTTAAGTGTCTAAGTCTTAAATCAACTGATTATGATTTTTATTATTTCTATCAAAACCTTCAAAAACGTAAGAAACAAAAAATATTTTAAGTGTTGGGCGCCACTTAAAGAAAAGTTTCTTAAGAACTTATAAATTATTTATTCAGAGTTAAAAATTTTGTTGCAAAGGTATACAAAGGTGACTTAAAAAATATTTCCTCCCTTCTTCCAAATCATTTTTCCCGTTTCCAACATCTTTCACAACAAACAAAAATACAATATTAAAAGTATATTTTCAATGAAATAAAATTAAAATCTAAGATTTAAACCCAAAAAAAAAAAAAAAAGAATTCAACAATCTTTCTAGGTCACCTATGATCACAATTTTCTCGTACGTATAATGGAATTTTTAAAATATTTCACATTTATCATTGGAGATTAAATTTTTTTTTTATTTCTATTTTTTCTTCTCTTTCCCATCGACATTTCATTTTTCAGACGAAAGTACGATGTTATGTCACCGCACAATTTATATACGCTATTAGCCGAACGCTTATTACTTTATGAGGAGTCATTGTCCCTACCAACATATAATGTCCTTTATGAAATTATGACCGAACATATATCACAGCAAATCCTATACACAAGGCATCCGGAGCCCGAGAGCCATTATCGACTGGAGAATCCAAGTAAGTTTTTTTTTTTTCCATAGATTTTTTCTTCTAAGGATTTTATTTATTTATTTTTTTAAATCAGTAAAAAGGATATTTTCTATTTTAAAATGAATTTATATATTTTCCACTTTTTATTTTTGTGGTATACATCAGTATTTTAGTCTAGGTATAGAGAGAAATAAATATGAGTTCTTAAAAGTTTTTAACCCACAAAAGTGTGGGTATAAATGAAGAAAAATTGCTTTTAGTAAATGAAAAGAAGTACATACCTAGGTTATTTTGTAAGAGAAGATATGGTTGTGTTTTTTTTTACGTTTTTGGTTTTCTAATTTTAAATTGGAAAATGTCGTTGGCGGGTGACTTATGAGCACTTAGAAAAATGAGTTGTATTTCATATATGTGTATGTCTACACTACATACATAGGTGTGTCATATGAAAATATTGTTTCACTTAACGAAATGCGGTTTGGTGTGGAAATAATAATAATTTTTTTTTTGGCTTCTAGCGAAATTGGATTTGAAATACGAAACACATATATATACTCGTTGCTTATAAAGTTTTTTATTATGGATAAAACATTAAACCGAAAAAAATATAAAATTTTGTGATTTGTGAGGCTACAAAGAGAGCAATGACTATTGGACTCAATCCGTCTCAATCGTAGGTCGCATGCGAAATAATTCAATTTTCTTGATTTTAAGAGAACACAGTGGAAGAAACGCTGGGGAAATAGACCAATTTTTTAAATTTATTTGTTTATATGTCTGTAATTTACGACCCTTTCTTAGAATTGACCTCCGTAATATTAATTAATTTTGTTCTTATTTAATTTTCTCCTACAGTGATTCTTAAAGTGGTTGCAACATTAATTCGTCAGTCGAAACAAACAGAATCCCTAATCGAAGTGAAGAAACTCTTCCTCTCCGATATGACTCTGCTATGTAATAGTAATCGGGAGAATCGTCGTACAGTCCTACAAATGTCCGTATGGCAAGAATGGCTCATTGCCATGGCTTACATTCATCCGAAGAATAGCGAAGAACAAAAGATCTCCGATATGGTGTATTCACTGTTTCGAATGTTGCTGCATCATGCAATTAAGCATGAATATGGTGGTTGGCGGGTGTGGGTAGACACACTCGCCATTGTTCATTCGAAAGTTTCCTATGAAGAATTTAAGTTACAATTTGCTCAGATGTATGAGCATTACGAACGACAGAGAACTGATAATATCACAGATCCTGCTTTGAGACAAGCACGTCCCATAAGCACGATTAGTGGTTGGGATCGGGAAGAACAACAGCACCAGCAACAACATGCAATAAGTTCGGAGAGTATTGCAACTACTACAGAAGTAGATGAGAATGAGAAACCAGTGACACCAGTAGCTATTGCTATTGAGCCAATGATAAGCAATGACGAACAAGCTTGTGAGGGAGAAGTTCAACTTGAGAATGTTAAATGTGCCTGTGAAGAAGATGAAGAAGAAGAGGAAGCTAAATCAGATGAAAAAACTGATTCGACAGACCAGAATGCCAATAAAGAATCCGAAAAACCAGTCCAATCCTCAACAGTGTCAAATATCACCGATGTCTATAATGCTCAGCTTAAAAATGAAGCTATCTGCAATGGCAACACCATCACTCCTACAAAAGAAGACAATTTGGAAGAAAGTGAAGATGTGCATGAGGTGCCAAGTTCCGGTGGACAAGAAGCTCTTAAACAAGTGCTAGATCTTGAAACTGAAGATTTAGAAGAAATAAATCTTGCATCAGGAGAACCTAAGTTGGATGAAGAGAAGATTGTCACCGAGGTACTGGACAATTCGGAAAAACTTCTTAATCACTGTAAGGAAGTTTCCGATGAAATTCTTTTGAAAAATGCTGAAGAAGCAGCTTCGTCTGTTATAAAAGACGAAGAAATTGAATTGGCAGTAAATGAAGTTGTACAGGGTGTTTTGAATATTGAAAAGAAGCAACAAAATACAACAACACTCACAGAAACTACAGTCACCCCTACCACCGATGAAGAAGCTGATAAAGTTAGTCTTCTGAACTCGAAAAATCTTAGCAATAACAATAATGAATCCGAGTCCATGATAGAAACAAATGACACCACCACAACTACCATGACTATCGCATCTGCCACAATAGACACATCTTCAAATACAACTACAACAACAACCCTAGAGGATACCATTGATAATCAAAAGACTGATTTATCGTTATCAAGTGCAATACTTATTACAAATAATAATGTAAGTAATAATAATAACAACAACAACAATAACAATGTGGAAACTGATGTAACTCAAAGTAGCAGTACCACTGATACTAATACAACAATAACAAGCGATAGCACTTGTAATAGCTATAGCAGTGAAGAAAGCACCAGCAGTATTCTAGCAACAATCCCTAGCACCACCGCAACAATATCAGAATCATGTGAAAGTCCAGCGAAACAAGAAGATGCCCAGGTAGAGGAACTAGTGCAGGACATAGTCGATGAAGTTATCACGGATTGCCTGGAAGACAATGCGGATAAAGCAGACGAAACAATCAGTACGACAACAACAACAACAAACACAACAACAACAGCAACAACAACTACAACTGGTGAGAAGAATAACAATGAAGTCAAGAACGAAAAGACTGTGGAGGAACTCGAAGACCAAGCTCGGGAAGTCATCGATGAAGTCCTCCACTCAGCTGCAGTGACGGCCAATACAACAACTTCAGTCGAAACAGAGAGTGAAACTAAGAATACCACTGTTGAATCTATTGAAGTTGCAGATGCACAGAATGAATCCGTCATCACATCGTTGCCAAAAATTGGAGATGAATCGTCTTCGTCTATAAAATTAGATGACAAAATACCAACACCAACAGCAAGTCCAACAAAGGTCCTTGATAATGTGGAAGACAAACCATCACAGATGATTGCGGATGCAACAGCGCCAGTAGCAATAGTGACCACAGTCTCCACTTCAACCCAATCGTCACCATTAAAACAAATCTCTGATCCAGCAGTTGTTGTGTCAGGAGAAAATAACGAGGATGTTGAGGAGGAATTAGAGGAAGAAGAAGAAGGAAGTACAGTTGACGAAGAACATGAGGAAACGGTGGAAATTTTGGAACCATCACAAGTAGATAGTGCGAAACCAAACAATGTGGTCGTTAGTTCTGTTTCAGAGGTGGATTCTCAAACGCAAACATCACCATCGGCACAAAATAGTCGCACTAGTGCTGATGGCGGTATAAATGATGAACAGCACCAACAGCAACAACAACAACAACAGTTGCATCAGCAACAACAACAACAGCAGCAACAGCAAGAAGAAGGACGAGAACAGCCACAGAGGCGGTCACAACACAGTACGAGTACACAAGTGGAGAACAATCATTTCGGTGAGTTGCACTTTGTTAAAATTTTCATTCATTTCAACATTCCTATAATACAGCTGCTGCTGCTGTTATCTGTCCTTGTTAGTATTGTGGTTGTTCTTTGGCATGGTAAGTCGAAGGTGGTTATGTTCTTTTAGACACCGATGCAGTGAGTGCCGAGTGGTTGGTTGGTTGGTAGCGCATAGATAAATAATGTGAAGCTAAACACAGGGAAGTGTGAAATATGGATTTTTTGTTTTTAAATGTTCTTATGAGGGTTGAACGTTCTGAAGGGATTTTATTTAATTTTAAAAGGACTTCATTATTTGAAATGCACTCTCGTTTCATTTTTAGATTGAAGAACAACATTGAAAGCGTTAACTTTTAAGAATAATTATCTAATACATATGCGTATAATATATACCTACATAAATAATGTGACAGATAGATTTTTATGACGGCGCGGCGGGGCGGTAGTCTTAATTTCGATGAAAGTGAAGTAATAAGGGTTGAAACAGTGTTCTTTTCGAGGTTTTTACACAGCAGAGTTCAATATGTGTTGACAATTACAAAATTTGTTGTTTGTTTTTATTTGTTATTCTTTTTCTTTTTGTTGTATGGTTGCAATTTTTGTAATCTTCCTTTTTTTTAATAGCAGTTAACTACCATTGAAAGAATTTATGGAACGGGGCGCTATGTATATATATATACTTTTAGGTTTGGGCGTCCTGGTGTAAGCTGTTTTACTAAGTCAACCTCTAATGCGCTATCCAACGGGAATGGATTCAAAGACTTTCTAAGTCGGGGCATTGGTGTCCATCTGTTATTTATTACCCATGCCACCCCATTCGTTGGACGTTTCATTTACCTTCTTAGTTCAAAGATACAAATAAAAATTGACAAGAATATTTTTATGTTTGATCTCTGCGTTAATATCGTTGTCTAAGTTGATAGCGGAGCTCAGGTAGACAAAGACTTCAAAGTTAAAGCTGTTTATAGTAACTTCTCACAAGGCTTCGTTATTGGGTGCCCTTATTTTAAGGACTGCATAACACTTGTTCTTCCCTGACTTCACTGACAGTTGAAACCTCTAGTGTTGTCGAGACAATTTTGTCAAGAAAATAAGTTTAAGAAGTCACATTTTTGTCAATATTGATAAAACGGATGTGTTTGTAGATGTTGCAGCTCCAGCGCGGCGCTTTGCTTTAACGATAGATCAAGTTGACGGTCTACGTTGGTCATCTAGATTTATCGGTTCCTTTTGCCTAACAGTCGAATTCGATTTTTACGAATTTTACGATTTTACTACAATGTTCTCTTGATATTCCTTGCAGGTTTCTGTTCGAGTCAGAGATTCTTTTTACGTTTTTTTTATAAAACTTCCTAAGCACATTCTTGCTTTGACATCTCTTTGTTTCTTCTGCTCATTGACCTTGCGAACAGCACTGGTCCTCTTATGTTTATATATCGCTTTGTATGGCCCTTGTTTATCTACAATTGCACCTGTGGTGGTCGAGAAAGTAAGAGGCGACATTTCTGATGACTTTATAAGCTTTCACTTCATTAATAACGACTTTATTTTCCTTCATGAAGAAGCCAACCAGAGAAAAGAGTAAATAATTTGATTTCATGTCCAGAGCTACGAGGGAAAAATAAGTAGGACCGCTGCATATTTATAAAGTAAGGGGGGATTATGGTTACAATTGTATTAATTAAACAAATATTATTCCAACAACTCACTAAAGCGAGAGAGGATATAACAATACATTCGGGTAGACGAATGAATCAGGAAAATGAATCTGATACCAGCGTTACAATCATACTCCAATCGGAGCAAATTTGCTCCAATTTTAGGAAAGAAAATAAATCTACTCCGCCACTCTGCATTTTTAAAATCTACTCCTTTTTCCCACACTGAATAACTCAAAATTTCTTTACCCAAACCACATGGAAGGAAATGACAGCACTATGTTATTCTATTTTCTAACCAACTCTGATTGTTTGAATCTAAAATTCTATTCTGTTCTGAAACGAATGCAATTTATGTGATTTATGATAAATTTTTTTTTTTTGTTAAAAAATATTAATTTTTGTTAAAAATAAATTAAGGTAGGTATTGCTAAAAATACAGTTTTTGAAATCTTTAGTTTTTCTTTCGTTTTCAAATCTACTCCGGAAATTGTCGATTTACTCCATTTTTTACAAATCGTCGGTTAGCAATTCAATCTAATTCTAACAGGATAATGGGAGCTCAAAGTTTATTTGTGAGTTTAACCCCAAAAACATGCAATGAAAAATTTAGCCTTAGAGCTTCAGTGAAGGTAAATATTTGGCATCAAACTACATATTTTATGCCATTTTATAAACTTTTTTTTTGTTCATAACATCGGTGTTTTGTTATTTTTTCAATTGTTAAAAGCTTAAATTAAGACAGCTTTGAAATAAATAAAAATTAAATAAGAGACTTAAATTAAAATTATTACAAAAAAAAAGAGATAAATAAATTCCTTGGTTGGAAAAATAGTAAGCTATATAATTTTATCACGACTCACGAGATGACCTTTTTAATTTTCTTTTTCTAAAAAAAACTCGATGCCTCCCCACCAGTCTATTTTTTTGTTAACCCAATTATATCAAAACAGTTGATCGTTATATACTTTTTTGGACAAAATTCCTTCCCTCGCGAAGGCAAGGTTATTTAAATTCATAGATGGAAAGCCTCGCACTTTGTCAGTCTTGTCTTGATCCAAATCTTTGATTCCCCATAGTGCAAAATAATTTTTAAAGGCCAAAGTGGGACCGTTTATTGTTTGTCTCGTGTCAGTCAAAGTATGCAGAAATTTTTCTCCGAGAAATTCCCCTTTGCCCCATATTTTCTTTTGCTTATTTGTTTATTTTACTCAATTGTTTCACACTAAAAAAAAAAATAAAAAAAAAATTGTGTGTCTCCCAATGTCTGTTCTTGTAATAAAAATTCTCTTCCAAATAAAAATCTTTTTTGCTAAATCACTTCACGCATCCGTTCATTCTCATTGCCACAAAATCCAACTGGAATTCCTGGTCCAAAATTGATCATTCAATTGTTCCAAACATTTCTGCCTTTTTCCACACAATCATATATACATATACTACCTATACCTTTAACTGCTCAAGAAGTGATGGCTATATAATTAAATCGTGGAGCGTGTAAAAGTACCCCGAAATTTTACTACCGCGTATAAAATTAAACCAAATATATAAAAGAATTTCCTTTGGCTATGTCCTATGCTTGTACAGATAAAACGAAAGGTTATAAAACACAATTATATAGCTTGAATGAAGAACGTACGCAGAAGTATAAGAAACCCGAAGTTATTCAAAGCTCTCACATTTACGACAGTTGCTGTGATTTTATGGTCAAAAGTGATTTTATATATAAAACACGCTCTGGATTAATTTCGGCAGCTGCAAGACAATCAAAAATACATAAATCTGAGTTCACCCACATTATACCAACTACAACAACAAAACAAAAGCTGAAAGAAAACTTAATATCTCTCTTTTGTTTTTATTTTTTTTCTTCCCTTTCAAAAACAAACAAAATTGTAGACAATAAAAGGACGAAATCCGGTTCAACACGTCCCATGTTTAGTCCGGGACCAACACGTCCGCCATTTCGAATACCTGAATTCAAATGGTCGTACATCCATCAACGACTACTCTCAGATGTGCTTTTCTCTCTGGAAACAGATATCCAAGTGTGGCGCAGCCATTCAACTAAGAGTGTCCTGGATTTTGTCAATTCCAGTGAAAATGCAATTTTCGTCGTTAATACTGTCCATCTAATCTCTCAATTAGCTGATAATCTTATAATCGCCTGTGGTGGACTTTTGCCTCTGTTGGCAAGTGCAACATCACCAAATGTAAGTATACGAACTTCAATTCTATCAAATCAGTAAATATACCTACAGGGTGTTAAAGCTATTAATTTTCAAATAATTTTTTTTATTAAAAAATGAGGTCTGGATTCATTTGAAAAAGGGTAATGGTTTTTGTTTTTTTCACTAGTAGTTTCATTTTTTGTTTGTGTACAAGTGAAAATGAAATTTTCATACAAAAGTGACGCTAATATGAAGTTCACAACCAAGGGCCGATTCTGGTTCTGTAAAAAAGTAAATTGAAAAACGTTTCACCCTTTCACACTTATTCTTATTCATTTACTGTGAAAATGTGAAACTTAACGTTAAAAATATTCTTAAGAATAAATTTTTTTCACGCCAGCATTTGGAAGTGAATCTATTAAAAGAAAGAAAGAATACGAACAAACAATGCGGTGTTTCAGGGTATTTTGTCGGAGAGTTTCATTCACTGAATCAAAATCGCTTAATTTGCACCAAGTGCAAATGAAAAAAGTGAAGGGAATGCATAAGAGCGAATGTGAAAACTATCTATTCGATTCACTTTTTCACAGAATCAGAATCGGTCCCAGAAGTGAGTACCAAAATATAAAAGTGAAATATAAACCGGTTCTTCAGCCAATTTCACGCAATAGTTTTCATTTCCCATCGGACGATCACATAGGGAAAAACCTAAGTTGTTGTGGAAAAGTGTGACATTTGTCAATCAATTTGTATATGTTTTGCTCAAAATACAAATTTTGAAATTAAAAACGAAAAAAGAAAAAAAAAATATTTCATATTAAACGATTCTCTTTTATAGCATTTTTGGAATCAAACTTGACTGAAGGAACGTCAGTCAAAAATGACATTTCAATTTTTCAATCAATTCTAATCTCAATCGTGTAAGATTCTGGAACGAATTCAGTTTTAACTTCGCGCAATCTATGTTTTTAATTCTCACGTGAAATGAAAACTAAAAAGTGTCAAAATACACGTGAAAAATAATTAAAATTATAAAATCAACTTTGAATTTTTAATGATTTTGTACGTGTATTTGACAGGTTTTTATATTTCATTTCACGTGAGGTGATTACTAGGCTTTGAATTAAAAACATAGATTGCGTAAAGTGAAAACTGAATTCATTCCAGAATCTTTTCACGCACATACAATAAAAATATTTTGTATTTTTTTCTATTAAAAGAAAAGAATGAAAATATTTCTATACACAACTTCTTTGTTTGTTTAAGTGAAAATGAAGCAATCAAATCAAATATGTACCTACATTTTGTGAAATTTTTTAGCATAAAGAAAATAAAAATGAATGAATGATTTCACATTATTTCTTCAAATTCTTAATTCCTTTTTATGACCACCATAATGTGAAAATTAAAACTATGAAAGAATGTGGAACGTATTTATTTTTCATTTCACTCGAGTAGATCTAACAAGTGGAATGGCAGATTTCAAACTTTTCCACGCTCGTTTTTATTCCGTGCGGTAATATATTTTATATGTCAAAATTTAATAGAACGGGAAAAGAATTGTGGAACGTATTTCCAGTGAGTGAACACCCTGATGAAAAGAAATCGGCGTGATTTTAAGATAATTTGAATTATGTATCTGTCTTCAATAGTTGAAATCTACTAATTTGAAATCAGTTTTTCACACCTGCAACGTTAACAAAACCTTTTCTGTTTTTTAATAACAAATAAATACTTAACACCCTGTGATTAAATACATTAATCCATATTTAAACCAAAAGACGAAATCCTATTATAAAATCTTGTTCTTATTTAATGTATCTTACTATAATAATACTGTTTCTATTTCTATCACATAACACACTTCACTCACATGTGTATATTGTATATATAGTCGGAGTTAGATGTCCTAGAGCCAACACAAGGTATGCCACTAGAGGTGGCTGTGTCTTTTCTGCAACGTTTAGTCAGCATGGCTGACGTGTTAATATTTGCCACATCATTGAATTTCGGTGAATTGGAGGCGGAGAAGAATATGTCAAGTGGTGGTATCCTAAGGCAATGCCTGCGTCTGGTCTGTACATGTGCTGTGCGCAATTGTCTTGAATGTAAGGAACGAACGAGATATAATGCTGGTGGTATAGCTAGAGATGTACCTGGGGCTGCACACTTGCAAGCACTTATTCGGGGAGCACAAGCATCACCAAAGGTGAGTAATATACATATGTATATAGAGGATATAGTATATCTATCTAGGTATATATGTATGGTTTAAATGTTGGTTGGCAATTTTGAAAATTGGTATAGTTTGAAAAATCGAAAAAGAAACGACAGAGAGTTTACTTTGGCCTTGTCACTGTCAGCCATAAATACAATGTATGTACATACATACCTATATACTCGTATGTATGTACCTCTATTGAAGGATAACTAATGAAACTATTGTGAAAATATTCGTTATATTGGATTTGTTTGTGTGTCCTTTCATTTTCTTGCAGAACATTGTTGAGTCGATAACAGGTCAATTATCACCAGTCAAGGATCCAGAGAAGCTGTTACAAGATATGGATGTCAATCGGTTGAGGGCAGTTATATATAGAGATGTGGTAAGTGAACATTGTAGACAATTATTTACCATTTATATATCTATATAAGGTAGTATCTATGTGTGGGTTTGTATTAGTTCATCGTATGAAAAAAAAAATTATATATCATCGTTGGTATTTACAGTAAACCAAAATCATTTTATAAAAAATGCTTTATATACCTTTAAGCTAAGGAAACTCAAGCTAAATAAACACGAAACACTTTAATGCTAAAAGCATTTTAAAAAGAAAATGTATGTTATCTTATGCTCTTATGACAAATGCTCACAAAAATCATGAAAAAACATTTTAGAATCATTAGTTCACCTTTTTAATAATCGGAAAAACAAACATGGTGGTAGGAGCCCGCATGATTTTTTCAAGGGAGGTGGGGGATGGGCAAAGAATATATATATATGATGTTATACAGGGTGTCCCGGAGCTGGTTGGAAGTATTTTAGGGTGTGGTTCTTGAGTATGTTCTGTGGAAAAAATCAGTCTACAGTAAAGGCCTATCTTCAATTTTGGCATCATTTTATCGTGGATTTAAGAAAACGCTTACTTTGGAGTACCTACCCTGACCCGCATGTTAATAAAAAATTCTCTGATAATTCTAGTGGTAGAAACTTCTTTTAGGATTTTATTTCTAAAAGAAATATTAGCGTTTAAATAAAGTGGATGTCAATTGTCTCAGTCTTAAGATATCCTGTTTCTAACCTGTTCCATTTTTCTTGGCCATGCTAATTTTTTGACTGTGACATTTCTTTGTGGTGTAGTCTCCATGTTGTGATATTTATTCTAAAAATAAAGAAAAAACAAATTTTAATTGATTTAAAGAAGAGAAACTTTAATTTTAAAAATAATTCAAATTTATTTTTTTTATAATTTAATTATTTCACAACATTAATTATTTAAATTATAAGCGACGCGTTTCGGTTTTTTATATAACCATCTTCGGGCTTTCACTTGTTGATACGTTAAATTTAAAAAAGGGGTTTTTTGCCTTAAGCTTTGTACTTCATTGAAATTTGATTTTATTTTTATTATGGTACTAATCTTTTTCTTTTATGGTAATAAATAATAATAAATACTTTAATAAAGCTCATTACAAAAAACATTATTGTTTTGAAAACATGCATTGCAATTTTCTTGATTTTGTTTATTAAACCGGTCTATAATTTGGTGAATGTCCTTCATACACATTGCATCAAGCCTTTCAGCGCTCATTGTTGACCTTAATCAAGTTTCTACCTGTCTCAATGTATACTGAAAGATCTCTCTGATGTTGTGGCGGGGATAGGAAGTCCCATAGATAGTGCTGCGAAAACCAAATTTAAGCATTTTTCAACATATCAAATATATACATTATTGTACGTATTGGTATTTGGTATTCTGACTTTGGTCAAATTTCATCTTATTGTGGTTAAACCGCATAACAGACTCGGCAGAAAAATTTTTCAGAAAGGATTCATAATATCAGCTATATTAATGGAGTGCCGTAACATAAGGCCATGTGTCATAAGGCCATATTACAAAATATATGGTCTAATGACGCTTTTTCAAAGTGACATAAGGCCATATTCGAACAAATGGCCTTTTGTCGTTTTGACAAAGTGTCATAGTGCCATATTTTTTGGGACTTAAGGCCATATCTAACTATGGCCTCATAATACTTTCGTAAATAAAAAATTTGATTTTCACTGTTCGAAAACAGTATTTTTGTTTTTATGTTTTTTTTTTTATTAATCTGGATTCTTTAAATGCAAAGGCAAAATGGCTTAGTAAATTCTGGTAAACCCTGTAAAATATTTGCGACTAGTTCAGATATCGACAAGTAATGAGCCATTATGAACAAGCAGACTTAAAAAGTCGAATTCAAACACGAGTAATAAAGTTGAGGAGCTCGTTGTTTTGTAACACGGTTTCCCTCGTCCTTCAGTTTTTACAGTATTTCCATTACTTTTGTATTTACGTTTCCATCTTGCTTCACAGAACATCAATATTTCTCTTTCATCTTCGCAACTAGGATTTCTGATCTCGGACACTTCGTTTACATCATTTATCACTAAAATTTATTTTATATGAGCTATAGTGGAAAAACTTTACCTTTGGATACCAAACTTGTATTCTTTTCCTTACATATTTGATCAGCTCAATCCGAAATTATGTGTTCGATAAAATTATGTTCGCTATGGTATAGCAGCATCCATACTTTCCAGAGTTACAAAACCTAGAAAATATTCCCTTGCTTGAAATTCTCCTGTTGGAATTTTGTGAACAAATCCTAATGACAGATGCTCTGTTACGGATATATCACTTGATTCATTCGCTATTATAGAACAAAAAAATCGGCTTTTGTTGACGACTTAATGTTTTCTCTTAAACTATCATTGCCGATTTCAATTAACTCATTTAGAGTGCTGTGAGAAATTAACGTTGCATTAGCTGGTGAATGGAGCAAATCGTCGTCGTTCTATGAAAACTCCCTGAGTCCAATTTTTAAAAACAGCGATACCGCTTTTTAAATTCGCCATAGTTAATCAAATATCAAGAGTTAAGATTATGTAAGTCTCAACTTTAATGTTGTTTTAATTCTTAATTCAAAATTACTCAAACACAAAAATGTTCGAGTTGTTGTCAGTAAAATATCCATTACTAATTCAAATGTTGCCATATGTTTCAAATGTTTTCATAGAACGACGACGAAATGGTCTTTTAAAATTAAATCTCCGGCATATTTTCTAAGAAGTAAGTTGTTAAAATCTGCCGTTTCATATATCTTGTTAAAAAGTAATTTGAACAATTTTTAATCGCAAAATAATAGGCATATATGGCGTGTAAATTTCTGCATACACATACATCCATGTAATACTACTCTTTAATGGGCCAAAATTAAATTCTTATAATTAACAAACAAAAGATTGAGGAAGAATTTTAAGTCATATGATTTTTTTTTATAAAAATTTGGGTGAGGAGTGAAATAAAAAACGGGTTTGTTTTCTATATTTGTTTGTTTTCTTCTGAAACCCTTTTTAATTAAAAAAAAGGGAATCTACCCTTTTATGACCAAACATAAGTTCATACATTTGTAGTGTGTTTAAGTGGCGTTCCTAATTGTTCTTATTGTTCAAGGTCATGTGCACAGATAAAATTTAAAGCAGCTCATATGTACGGTTTTCCAAAACGTTAAATAAAAAGACATTTGATGCGGTAGCATTACACTATTCATACCCGTCCTGAAACGCATCCAGTTTGATATTTCGGAACGCATTTTATGTAGCTTAAAATTAAAGAGCGATTAGATGTCGTTTTGATGATGATCATTTAAATCGTTAAAATTTTTTTATCTCTTTAGTTCTCAGAACAATTATAATTTACGAAAAGAAAAAGAATAAAAATAGAAAAACAAAATTTCTTTCCCTCGAGACTCCATATTTCTTTTGAAACGTCAAAGCATCCAAAACAAACATGGAAAACCTTTGCTGCTCAGTTCGGTCGTTTCGTCTTTTTGACAGCTTGCAGAAATGTATGGATTTGTTGCTTCATTCCCCTTACATTTCTACACCCCTCACCCGAGCTGTCAAAAAGACGAAAGGAAAAACAACATGAAAAAACGAGTCGTGTAATCAGCGTCTTTATGTGCATCGCTGATGTTTGGGTTTTGAAACTCATGACTTTGTAACCATTTTCTCTTTTGAGTTTCGGAACTGATGACTTTTCATCAAATACGCATTTTGGAACTCAGCCACAACCTTGTACCTGAGGAGGTTGAATAACCCCAGAAGTAACCAAAAAACATTTCTGTCATTTTAATGGTGACTTCATCAAACACCATCGGCTAAGGTGATACACATGTTTGTGTGTGTCTGTTTGTATGGCTGTGTGTGTATATGGGTGTGTGTATGTGTGTGTGTATGTGTGTGTATGTGTGTGTATGTGTGTGTATGTGTGTGTATGTGTGTGTATGTGTCAGCATCATATAATTTCAATATTTTTTTCTCACAAACATTCCATTCTACTTGAAGTGATATATATTGTGCCCTACCAATAATCAAATTTAGTGACGACTTAAATATTTCACTAAAATGGACCATAATAGAATGGGCTCTAGCTAATAAACCATTTATAGTATGATCTTAATATTCAACTGGACTCTTAATAATGAATCATATATGGAATTGACTTCAAAAATTTAAACATTCCATGAATGGTACATTATTTGGGATCACCAGAATTAAAGTTAATTTTACTGAAATATTTAAATCGTCGCTAAATTTGATTATTGGTAAGGCCCATTATATTTTATAGGAAAACAAACATAATTGAAACATTATTTCCATTTTAGTTTAGAAATAAAGACAAACAATATCCATATCGCAACGCAATACGATTATTCAAATAAGTACATGTACATTATGCTTCACCATTTCAATACATATTTTTGTATTTTACAACTGATCTGGTTTTCAATGGAGTCATTTAAATTTCTTTGATTATTTTTTAATTTATTATTTTTAAATTTGTCTGCATTTTTGTTCAATATTTTTTTTTGTATTTTTGTTTATATTTTCCTTCGTTTACTTCTAAAAAGCGTATGAAAAAAAAGCTAGGATCCAATTCTCCCTATGCTTCATTGGTAAGTTAAAAGATTTATATTTTCGTAAGGATTCAGTTATACTAGTTATCATCAAAAGTAATTTAAAAACGTTCATTATAGCTGTATCTCTTAATGAAAAAAATATTCATATCGTCGGCTAAATACGTAGAGCAGCTATATAAGTCCACTTTTAGTCGAAATTAAAATTTTGATGCCATTTTCTTAGGAAACACATTGCGTACAAATTGCTATAATCATTTTTGTCCAATGTATCGTAGTTTTTGCAGAACCACTCAGGGAAAATAATTTTGTTTATGGTGTTTTTTTTTTTGTTTTTTTCATTGGCTCTCCTGTAAAATTTGCCAAAGTGATATTGTTAATTTAACGTATTTAGCCGACGGAATGTTTTTGACATTTAGATTAAATTCCTATAGCTATATTCTTGGCTATTATTATTTATATATTTTTGAATTAAGTTTTTCATAAAAACCTTGCATCAAGACTAAGCTTAAAAATAGAGAAAATATTCTGCAATTCTTTAATTTTAATTTCAAAAATTTAAAATCACAATATTCTGCACCTACAAAATTCTAATATTTTAGAATATATAAAAACATGTGTAGAAATTTCATCGTAAAAATATATTTATTAATTAATATTTGTGATATTTGTTTAAAATCAGCTGAAAAGTAAATAATAATATGAAGTGTTCGGAAAGTGTGACATGTTTTCCTCATAAAATCAGTTGAAAAACGTGATATTTGTTCATAAAATATTTAAAATATTAATATTTATTTGTTATTCCTCACTAAATTTCTATAAGAAATTATTTGTTTCATGTTTTTTTTTTAGATATTAAATAACACATCCATCCTACAGTCAAGTACAAAAAAAAATCTAACAAAAAAATTTGTTCTTTGTAGAATTTAACATCATTTCAACAATTCTGATAACTGACCTAAACTTTCTTCACTTTAAGTTTTCTTGTAGTTTATATGTATGTATAATATAGCTGAGCAACATACACACATACGCATTCATACATTTTTCCATTCCGTTGGTAATATATTATGCCTTCTAGGAATTTCAAGGTTAGTCATACATGATGCCTTAAGAACAGTTTGAATGCTCAAAAATTTAATTAATATATAAACGAATTTTTTTTATAAAAATTGTGAATAAAATGGTCCGTTTCTTTACTTTTGGCACAGACTGTAAAATTTAAAAGGGTATGCAAGAAATTCTCTTAAAAATTTGATCCTGTTATAAAAGTTACTATGGAATATTCCGCACTTTATCTATTTAATACGAAACGGTGTGAAAGTTTACCTATTCTTTTACTCTCATCGTATCTGCTAAAATTTTGCTGAAATGTGAATTTTGTTCACATAACATTTCTTGGACAGAAAATTTGAAGAAATAGATATTACTGCGACTATCTTGCGAAGGCAGTCTTCTGTGAAAACTTACGAATTTTGTATGTATCAAGACTATAAGGTATGGAAAGCCTTGAAATTCACATAATATAATATTATAGGTACACAGAAATCCACATCAGTAACGGAAACAGACTTTAATTAATGGTGAATTAACTCACTATTCGTTCTCATAATAAAAGTATAAAAACCAAATATTTTAAACATAATTTTAGAATAGCACAAAGGATATTTATATTTCCTTAAAATATATTTATTTATTTTTTTTAAATTTTACAGGAAGAAACAAAGCAAGCTCAATTTCTGTCGTTAGCCATTGTCTACTTTATTTCCGTTCTAATGGTCTCCAAATACAGAGATATTCTTGAACCACCAGCTGAGCCCCAAATAACTCGTCAATCACCAATAATGCAACGAGGTACTGCTGCCGGTAAGTTTTAATTTAATTTTTATCTCTTAAAAATAATAAATTTTTTTGTTTAACTTTTTGTTTAATTGAAAACAAAAATAACACACTCTCACAAAAAAAAATCATACAAATATTTTATTCAACTTGAAACAAAATACTGTACCTGAACCTTAAAAAATATCTTATTCTTATTATTATTTGTTTATTTTTTTAATTTTCTCAATCGTGAAATTATATTCTATAAGAAAATAATTATTATTTTTATTTAGTTCTTATAAAAAAACCAACAAAAATTAAAGAAACAAAAAAAAACATTCTTTTAAATCATAAATAAACCTCCCGTATCGCTAATGAGAGTATTTTTTCCCTATTTGTTTCTTTTATTTATTTTCACGCTGCTTTGTTCGGATCTATAAAAAAAATAATTTATCAAAAAAAAAAATTGAAATCGTACTTAAACTAACAACAACACCTTTATTTTCCAAACAATAAATCAAAATACAAAATTAAAAAAAAAAAACATTAAAACCATATACCAATCCAATATAATTGTCAACCATCTTCTTTTTGTATATTTTGTAAATATAAATACAAAATTGTATATATATTTGGCGCGCGATGTATGTCCTGTTATTTGTATTTTTTTCCCATTTTACTTGTTTTGTTTTTATTTTTAATTCGTTTGTCTCTCACAAAACGCACAAAATCATTTATAATATTATCAAACCACAATTTTTGAACCATTAATAAAAAAAAATTATAATTGCCACCACCTTAAATGCACCTTTAATGTTCATCATTTTGCTATATGCGCGCGTTTCAATCATCATCATCATCGCTAGAACCTACATCAAGGCCATTGTTTCCCCAATGGTCACACCATGTGTACCCCCAGTTTTTGCCCGGCTCAAATCAACAATCTGGCCAGCAACAACAGCAGCAACAACAACAACAGCAACAACCTCCCTCCATTAGTAGCAATCCCCCTCAAATGCAACATCAGCAACATAACCATCAGCATTATTATCAGCAGCAACAAGTTGCGCCTGGGTGTCCAGTTGGTGCGCCCCCTATTGCCGGTCATCACACGCATCAACATTACCATCCGGCGGCATATGGTGTGGGCCAAGTTGATCCCTCATCACCGCCATCTGGCGGTGGGGGTTCATCGTCGCTCTCCTCATCCTCACAGCCTGCTTCATCGTCGTCCCTGTCTAGTGTTGCATCTCAGCCCCAGCACCAGCATCAACATCACACGCATCATCATAGCATGAAACAACAACAACAGCAACAACCGCCATCATCACAACATTTCATGATGAATGGTTCATCAACAAAAATGGCGTCGATAAATAGTAATAGCGCCCATCACATTATGCACAACAATCACACTAGCACCAATAAATATTCAAATGACATTCAAAATACAAATAATTATTATCTGCGGGGTGGAGGGGGAGGAGGAGGAGGAGGAGGCGGCGGCGTCGGTGGCATGGTTAACGGTGACAGTCATCACCTACACAATGGCGGCGGCCAACTTCCTGCGCCACCTTCCGTGGGAATAGTTAACTCGATGCGAAATCGCAATGGCATGGGGCCCGGCATCACTGCTGGCGGACAGATAAGCTATAAGACAACCAATGGGATAAACAATAATTACCGTTATCGCAATAACACAGGTAGAGATGCAGCCAGCAAAACCATTTTTGGAACGATTTTCATTTCAAAATAATTTGTTGTAAAATTTGTTGTAATTTTGTTTGTAGTTTTTTTTTTTTCTTCACAAATTGCACGCTGAAAAGTCAAAATTCATTTGAAGCACCCTGTCTCAAACACTACCCACCACAAAACAAACACCACACTTTTTTTTTCTTTTTTTTGTATATATGTTTATTTTTTGAATTTCATTAAATCTTCGATTTTTGTTAGAATGATGATAATTATTATAATAATACCCCCACCTGTTGGCTGGAACACAAGCCGCCCAAAGGTTAAGGGATGTATATTATGATGGGAAGCCGGATTATTGTCAATAGTCATCATCCATATATTATGATTATAATAAAATTATTTATGCATGCAAAATTGATGTTTAAATTAATGCGATGTGATGTGATGTTATTTGACACTTTGTGTGGATAAAGCTATACCTAGGGTTGGTGTTAGGATTAATTATTATTATCGTCCTCATCAGAAGCACACATATTACATATACCTAAATTGCTGCCTGATGGCCTAGCCTGTTCTGTTTTGGTCTGATGCGGTCTAGTCCTTTGTGTTTGTCCTCCTGTGTGTTTGTGTGTTATTTTAAATTTGAGGGGTTTATTTATTTTTGTTTGTTTTTCAAGGGACGATGATAATTATGAATGTTATATCATTAAATTTCATATTTTGTAGGTAGGTACACCTACACTGAAATTTATTTAGGATCGATAAATATTTTAATTATTATACAAGGATATCGAATATGGGATGATGCGGATAAATAGATTAAGAGAATAATGTAACGGTTTTGTTTATAATACCTAACATAATTATGACAGCAACAAAGGCGTCGATGGTTGTGGGTATATTTATTGTAGCGGGTGTGATGTTTTCGTGTAAATTCATTTTAATATCATTTTATATATGAGGTGATAAAGGTTCCTTTTGAACTTGTTATATAGTTTTTAAAAATTACTTTAATTTCAAATTGTTATATCTAGATAGATAGGACTTTGTTATATAATAATATTATCACCATGAATTTAATTAATTATGACATCTTTTCATAAACCTATGCCTATAAATATCTATTAATTATCTTAATTATATGTTAAATAACAACATAGTCACACCTGCCATTGCCTTTGTAATTTTAGCCAATTAGAATTTTTAAAATTGTTTTAAATTGAAAAAGGTATTGTGTTCATTATAGACAAATTTAATAAAGATAATATTAAATTTGCTTTTTAAATTACAATAGAATTTTAAAGTATAGACAATTAAAATCGAAGTTGCAAACTATGCCACATTTTAAATTGATTAGTGGGGAATTAAAAATAAGAGAAACAAATTAAGTAACCCACTAAAATTATTAGAGCAGTTTTTGGAGAAAAATAAGTTTTGTTGAAAGTTTTTATACATATGTATATAGGACAAAAAAAAATATATACAACTTTGAAATTTTTTATCAATATCTACCATCAAACTTCCAAAAATAATTTCCAAAACTTTTTTAAATTAAATTGGCAAATTAGACCAAGTTTCAAAGTTAAACCAAACATATTGAAAAGTCCCCAGAGCGGCCATAAGTATTCCCAGATTGCTGTTTTTTCCAAAATAATGGGTAAAAATCAGTTTGGTAGGAGTTATTGTGATAAAAAATTTTAAACGCTTTTTATGGGAGGGAAATAATGAGCCTAATTACAAAATCCGATAAATAAGCTGCTGAGAGAATCAGACTCAACTTTGACATTTACTTAATCGTAAAAACGTCAAAATTGGGTCTAACTGCCTCCGCAGCCTGGAAATCGGGGTATCAATATATATTTACAGGGTGTTAAATGAGAGTACACAGTACCCACACCTGTATAGCAGTATTGGAATTAATTCAAAAAAAAAATCAAAAGAGCTTTTTTAATGTTTTTCCGTTATAAAATTTTTTAATGCATCTAAACCTCACTTATTTTACTTTGGTACATGAGTTCCGACTCCAAAGCGTGCACTTGAAGTCACCACTTTGTTTATCTTTTAATTGTTATTCAAAAAAGTTGAAAAAAAGTGTGGGGTTTAAATAGCTGTAACTTCCTTTAAAATAAAGGTAAATTATGTTTGAACATGGAATTGACAGCGTCAGGTGTGTTACTTAGTATTTTAATAAAAAATTTAAAATCGTTTGTTCAATTTTGTCCTAATTAAGTTCTTTTTTAAAAGCTTAAGCTTAAAGTTAGTTTCCACACGCTTCCACATCTAGATTTTGGTATTTTTATGTAATTTGACGTATTGTCTATGCAGTTCCCGAAAAAATAGGTGCTCATATGTGCTCCATTTGGTGAAAAATTAATCAAAAAAAAAATGGTTCCTTTTACTTCGATGACAATTCAAAAGGCATAAAAATTCAAGTAAAAGCATTTACTTTTGTTGATTCATATGGCCGATTATGTGGATTTGTGTAAATTAACAATGCTGAAAATGTAGACGGTGTTATTATTTTGTTTTGTATAATTTACATTTTAATTCACAACTTCTATGCCAACTAATCCCACTGCGATAGCTACAGAACAAAGGCAGTTCTCTGAGATATCTAATATAACATATTTCTGAACACACCTTATTCAAGTCACAATAGCGTTTGGTTAAGTTTATCAAACAAATTTGGTTAATTTTCCGCAGCAAAATCTTCGGGGAATTTTAACAAAATCGTGTAAATCATTTCTCATACAAAATTAGACAGTTCATGAACCAAATCGTAAATTTAACCAAATTTATCTAGACCTTTACATCATTGCATAAATATTGAATACCCTTAATAAAAACCCTTGAACGCAATATGTTCCAAACATAAATAATATGATTATCAAGGTCAAAATCAAAATGTTTTAAGAATGTTTTTAAAAAAGGTATCACTTTGTTCTATAAAATTGAGTTTTCTTTAAAGCTTCTTAGTTAGATGCAGTTAGATGGAGAACTTTTCTAAAAAAATTTCTAACTATTTTTATATACAAGTTGAAATATGGCTCAATGTGATTATATTTTATATTGATAAATGGATTGAAAGCATATTGAGATCTAAAAATATCAAATATATCTGCAATGCCAATTATAATCATAAATAAAATATCTATTAACGTCCTCTTCAAATACAAAATGGACCCTCAAAAATCCTTCTCAAAGTAGTTAATTTGTCCTGTCACCAACACAATCCAACCTGTCACTCTTCGGACCACATAAAATCCTTAATTGAATGGTATATGCTTGTGTATAGGTATAGGTATATAAATCTAATAAAAAAAATTAATGAAATTGGGACTCTTCCATCGGCTACTGAAGTTAATACATATACCAGGAAGCCAAATATTTAATTTCATACATATTCCATTTTCAGTTCCATCTGAAAATTGTTCCTTGTATATAAATATAATTGAATGTTTTAACGTTTTGCCACAGCTCAACCCAAGCAAACACACAGAGCAGAACTTTGTTGAATATTTCATTATTGTTAATACATAGGTATGTAATTTATTTTTTTGTTAATTAACCAAAAACCATACGAAAATTTGGAATTGACAAGTTCAATAACTACAAATAAATGATAGACTAAAAGAGTCATTTCACAGTATTCACACTCAATATTGGAATATAAATAATGTGTTGTCTATATAGAATGATTCCTCAGTGACATGTATATTTATTTTTGTCATTTGTAATTTTGTTTTTTCTATCACTTTTGATTAGTTATGTAGAAAACAATTCCATAAAAGGTCGATAGAGTGAAGTTTTGTCATTAACACTGATGTAAAGTTTGGAAAATCCAAATAACTTAATTTAATTGCTTTCAGTTTTGATTTTATTTTAATGACAGAAAACAATTATACTTAAGTCACTAAAGGCAAATTTGCTGAAATAAAACTTAAATATTCAAGTTCAACATAGGAGTTTATGCGACAGTTTACTTCGAGAAAAGAGTATAGAACATAAACGCTAAAGTTGAACATTCATATGTATTTCAGTTTCTTTTTAGTAAATGGTCCTAAATGCTTTAATTCTGCCACCGGAAAATATAATGTTTAGGTATTAGATAGTGTAAATTCAGAAAATAATTTCCAATTCCCATGAAAGACAAACTTTCCTTATTTCAACTTTCTTAGGTCCTGGATTTACAAGCCCGGAAAAATTCAATTATATCATCAATAAAATTTATAGTTATTCATATAGCATCCTCTACGTGTCGTCTACATTTAAGGTTCCCCCACACCAACGCGAATTTTCGTTGGCGACGACGAAAACAATAATAACAACGTGTTGTTTTCATTGACAACCACGTGTCGCTTTGGTGTGGGGGAACCTTTAAACGTAGACAATTGTGTCGGCAATGTCAACAATTCTGTTTAAAATTTAAGCAATTGCTCACATTTGTCTAATAGCAAGTCAATAAAATTCATTCCAGAATAACGCTTGGAGTGGACGCGGAAGGAGCTTTTAAGACAAAGTACCATATTATTTAAAAACAAAAACTGAAATATCGGGAAGGCCGAAGAATAAAACATTCAACGAGGTAGGCGTTATTTGCACCCTCACTTCGACAGTAAAAAGCTTTCCAGTGAGCAAAACGAAACCGTCTGCAAATTTTTGTTTAAACATTAGAATAGAGACGGTATTGAAGACTGGGATAATTTTAATAGAGGAAATGAATTTTTCAAGACCCTTTATTAAAAGGATATTAAAAAACCCATAGTTTTCTGGAACATGGCACCCAAATTTGCCAAATCTAGCCAGAAAACTTTTAAAAATTCATGCTTCTTCCGCACAAATTAGAAGAGTTTTTTCCAGCTGGGGACACGTGCACTCTTCATCAAGGAACCGTCTTACATTTGAACGCTCAAGGGAGCTCCTTCATGTCTACTACTCCCTACGAATAGAAGAACGCAGAGGCTCTCACTCTGAAGAAGACGACTCGAATTAAATTCCAATTAAATTTTTTTTTAAGTCAGAACAAATTGAATTGAAAGTTTTTGTTTTTAAATTATTTTTGAATTTAAAAATAACATACCTACATACAACGTTATTTACTGTTTAAGTAGGTTCTAATACATAATTTCAGGCGCTCAGCGCCAAAACGGCCTAAAACACATTTCAATAAAATTCGAAAAATTAAGAGTTTAAAAATCATTTATCCAAAAACTAAGCACTAAATTAACTTCATTTAGGGTATGTTTCACAATGCCTGAGTAAATTTCTGATTAGTTATTTGACACATAAGTACTGGCACAGGGTCATAAGTCCAAAGGAGAAAAACTTACAATTGTTTTTTGACGACTTGAATAGGTTATAATTTATAAATGAAAAAATATTATTTTTTGGTTTGTGGACTTATGACCCTGTGCCAGTATTTATGTGTCGAGTAACTAATCAGAACTTTACTCAGACATTATCAAAACGGCGCAATCAAGCGCTAATTGGGTCACGGAGCTAGGCGCTCGTGGCCGCCATTTCTACCTACCTTTCTCAGACATTGTGAAACAAGCCTTTAAAAACATAATTAAAGAATAAATGACTGGCTCTTTAAAAAGATCTATATAACATGATATTGTAAGTATTGCCGTTGTGTTCTAATATTCATTTTATATTTTATATTTTATATTTTTTTTTTTTTTTAATTTGCCCCTCCCACCTAAAAGGGTGGACCAATAGAGTGGGGCAATATCTTAAAATCATGTTCATATAATGTACCAACAATACAAAAAATTGATACTTTATCACAAAATGCACAATTTTTTAACTAAGCCACCGCGCGCCGCCGCCGCGCCGCTGCACGACTACATATATGGTTTATTTCGAAAAAGGTTACTTTTATGACAAAAAGTATGTTAATGTAACTACAAATTAGTCTTTGACATTTTTTCTGTACAACTTACCATTTGGGAGTTATTCCTGAAAAACCATTTTGAAAAACCAAATTGTTAGCGGAGCTCATATCGATGAGGACTTTTGACAGTTTCTTAAGAACACTATGAACACTAATTGGGCTGTTCTTATGACTTTTATTGACTGGACTACCAGTACAAAACTAAGAGTTTTTCAGCAATATTGGTAAAGTCAGAAGTGTTCCTAATTTATTCTGGACTTTTAAAACAGTTTTCTTGGGCAAAAGTATTCGTTTTTGGGGAAAGATTATTCCTTTGTTTATGGGTTACGACTAGATAATTCGGCCGCTTTCAAAAACTCCAAATCAACGCCAGTTTTATCGTCAAATTTTTCGAAAATGGTCCATTGAATTAAGTTCAGATTAATTACTTAATTATAATGGCACACCAAAATATGATTAATTTTTGTTTCTGTTTTCTAAAATTAAAATGAAATTTATTTAATTGAGTCAAAAATTTGATTTATTCGCCAAAAAAACCTGTATCCAGAAGTTTTTACTTTAAGGGCCTGTTTCACAGTGAAGTAAGTGACACTTAAGTGCCAAATATGGAAAACTAATTCCTAATTTCACAGTGTAAACTTATCGGAATAAGTGACACTTGAGTCTCTCATGATGGCCACTTAAGTTCCACTTATTCAGGTAGTAAAACTGCGGCTAAAGTGCCAAAATGTCAAAATTAAGTGCCACTTATTTTGTTAAGTGTGCACTGTGAAACTGGCCCTAATTCATCCATATTTAATTGCGCGGTCAAAGTTGAAGGGGAACGTAAAATAAAATTGTCCATTATTTAGAAAACATTATGACTAAACTTCAAAAAATTATATATTTTATTTCTTAAACTTATTATTTATTAACATTGAGTGCCAATTTATTATTACGTGACTTTTAAATTTATTATGAATTTTTAAATAGCTCCAGGGTATATAGGTAATAATTACCAATTGTCATTTGCAGAACATTTAAAAAGTTTCGGTTGAAGTTTTATTTTAATTATTTTTGTCATTTATTTTCAAATAAAATTATTATTTTTAAGAGCATTTATTTTTCCATTCTCTCATACCTATTTATGCTTGTAATTGGAATGTTGATATATATAATATAAATTTTTTCATAATAAATTATAATCTACTCGATATTTTAAGCTGCTCTATATTATTGCATTGCTTTATCGCACAGGCTCAAAAACTATGTAAATATAGGTTTTATTTAGTTATATATTTTATTTCCTGCCATTTTAGATGTTTTGGTTTTAATGTTTTTTTTTTTAACATATCTATATATATATAAACAAAACGTTTACAAATTTTCTTTCACAAAAAAACACAAATGGGTGTGTTTCAATTTCAATTTATGAATTAATTATATGAGTGAAACACTTTTTTCATTGAAACAAAAAAAATTCCAACAACTGCCGGCCTATTTATACAATATCCGTTGCCTCGATTAAGTTTTTAAATGTTTTCTTCATTTCTTTTAAAAATAGCTTATTATTTATATATTATTGTTATATTTTTTTTATAAAAAAAAATAAAACTTTTATGTCTTTATACACTGGAACACTTAATATAAAATTAATAAAATAACCATAAGGACAATAACAGAAATCCTTCTATAGAAAATTTAATTTTTTTATTTATTTTATATTTTAATTGACTGCAAGCATTTGTTACTCCAATTAGTGTTCGGAAGGACAAGGATCCTTTTGTGTTTTTTTTTTTTATGTTTTGCTTTATTTATTTTCAAAAATATATAGATATAATAAAAAGTTTCATATATTTTTACCTATACATATATAAATCTGTATTTTTTTTTTTTTCTTTTTCTTTGCAACGCCTACACTTTTTTTTAGGCTCTCGAACAATTCAAGATGGCGACTATGAAATCATTGTTGTTGATGAGAATAATCCTTCAGTGTTGGCGGATAACGATTCACATTCAAGTGGACCCCCTTCAATTAAGGTAAGTGGATAAATTTTGTTGTTGTTGTTTTTCTATTTTCAAACAAAACCGAAAACTTGAAACAAATGAAAATAATTAAACATAGAAGAGGGGTTGAATAAGGAAAACATAAATAAACATATATAAATAAAAAATGCATTGGTTTTTGTTTGAACTTCTTGCATGATGATGGGCCTGGATTTATGGAGAAAGTTATTTATTAATTTATTTTTGTTTGTTATTTATTTTAATAAATATTAATATTTATTTTTTTTTTAATATTTTTAAATTAAAAAAAAATTAAACTAAAATAAAATTAATAAAATTGCATGTTAGAGTAATATGGGTGTAACGGCGGCGGCGTCCAGTGGCAAGTCGCTACAACAGCAGCCACTTTCACCACCAAAACCTGTAATGCCAAAAAAACTACCAAAGGTAAACAAATTAAAATAAATGAATAAAATGATTTTTTTGTTTGGTTTTTGAAAGGAGGGTCTATATTTGTGTATTTAATTTTAATTTAGTAGATTTTGTCCATGTACAATTTGCTTATTCTTTTTTTTTTGTTTAATTTTAAACTGTACATAGTTAGAAACTATTTATTTTTAATGTAAAAGTACACACCAAAGCACGCATTTAACACACTTTTCTAAGAATTAAAAATGTATACTTAACTAATATTGTATATATGTACACATGCTGATTCTTTACTCAAAATTAATTTAAAATAAATTTGTTGTTGACATACTTAAAAAAATAATTAAGAATTGTTATTTTTATATTGTAGTGGGTACTTACCATTAAAACTCTCATCAGTCGTATGTGTATGTATATAAAACCTTGCTTTTAACTTTAGACAACCGTTCAACTTCAAAAAGTTATCAATTAAGATTTTTCATTGTGACCTTAGAGCTGTCTTATCTATACACACCGGAGATTATAATCGATTGTCTTAACCTTGGCTCCGGGATACTTGTAACTCATGTGGGATATTCGCTTACAAAGTACGGCATCATAAAATTCAGTAATGTTGGTCAAAAAATGTCATCTTTCTTTCAAAAATTGATTATCCTAAGGAAATTAGATGGTTAAAGATTGGGTTGGGTTCGATATCCCGCTTTTAATAATACCGTTTTTTAAATCCCGGTTTTAAAATCCCGCTTTTCATAATCCTGTTTTTCATAATCCCACTTTTTCAAGATCCCGCTTTCTATAATCCCGTTTTTTATAATCCCGTTTTTCATTATCCCGCTTTTGCAATCAAAACTAGTTGTTTAAACTCACACCAAAATTTCGTTTGGATTTAGTTCATAAATTTGGGACTAAGTTCATTATGATTAGGATTTTAAAAAAAGGGATTATAAAGAGCTGGATATAGAAGCCAACCCATTTATTTCCAATATCCCAAAAAAATGAGGTATGGACTTGAAAATCTTTTGTCATTGAATTTCCTTTGGATGACCAATTTCTGACCTTTTTTTGACCAAAATTACTGAATTTTATGATGCCTTACTTTTTTACACCTCCACATATTTTCTTTTATTCGAGTAATTTTTTATTTTTTTGAAATTTACAAACACGTTATAATTTTTCGTTTAGTACCCAAATGAATTATAAAAAACGGGATTGACGGTATTTGACGGGTTTTAATACATTGGGATTATGAATAAGCGGGATTTTAGAAGACGAGATTTAAAAAAAAAAACTGTATTTTAGTAGACGGGATTTTAAAAGTTTTTTTTCGGGATTTTCGAAAATGGGATTTTAAAAACCGGGATTCCGATACGTTCCAGAAAAAATTAAAAAAACGCTTAACTTTGACCTTGAAGAACTCTAAATAATAAATTTAAAAATTTCTATGGCTGCATAGTGTACAATTATTGAAACAAACTGACATTGTATAAGGATTTGTATAAGGCTTTCAAATGGTATACGAATATCCCACAAATGTTTTGCTAAAATACTCTAATAACCTTGAGGATCTTTAACTATTGATTTTAAATTTTCTATGGCTTACCAAAAGTCTGAAAGTATAGTTGATATTTTTTTACCCAATAGCTGAACAATTAAATTGCTTTAGTATTTTTTTTGCGAATATCCCACACATGAACCTTAAAGTTTGCTATAATCCTTAACCCTAGACTTAATAAGAATTTTATATAACTATATTTGCACTAAATGAAAGTGGTAACAAAAATCAAGACATCAAATCGATATTAGAACTTAATTTTTAATTTACGATTCAATTATGAATCTAAGATGTTCAGGAAGTACTCTTGTTAAATCTGAACGTTTAGGTTTCCGAATTGTCGAAGTGTCAGAGACTTTAAAAATTTTACCACTGATTAAAAATGTTCTATGGCTTTTGAATTTCTGAAAGTAGTTGACCTTTTTTGACCAATTACTGACTTTTATAGATGGCATACTTTTCACGTGAATATCCAACACATAGTGTGCTAAGATGCTGGGCCTTTTTTTCTTAATTTTATTAGTATTTTAAATTTATTTAATGATTCAATGCATACAAAAAGTGACACAAAAATCAAGACACCAAACCGAACTTAGTACTTAATTTTTAATGTTTAACGATTCTACTGTGAAACCAGGCTTAATAAAGCTCTTAAGTAACCCTACCTGAAAGTATAGACTTCCGAGGTTTTTAAATTGCCAGAATATTCCCTCAATGCAAAGTACCTATCTTAAGTTTTGTGGTAAACGTCTCATTTCTCAACATACGATGTGAAAATGCTTCGAATTTGTTTCTGTTCGTCATTCTTTTTAAATTCTTTTTTTTTCTAAACAAAAATAAAAACGCTAAAACTATGATTTCACGAGAAAAAAAATGACATGTAAGTAAATATTTGTGCATACTTTTAAAAGTTATAAGCACATATACTCATTAGATTCTAGTACATAGCTATATAGTGTATACATATACGGTGAGTATGTATTTCATTTAGGAAACTGTTAGTAACTTCTCACTGTAAAAATTAACGACTCAGAAAAAACTTGTTATCAAAAGATTACCTCTTTTCTGTTCCACGAAAAAAAAATGGATAAAGGCTAAACAAAAGTTTGAAACATTTTTTCAAACTTAAGAGCATTTTTTTTTTTTCAAATATTTAGTTAAAGGAATTCATGCAAATAACGAGGTTGTTATGGAATGCAGATGCAGTTGAATGTTAAAAAAAAAAAAAAAAACCGACTTATTTCGTAATACCAACCAACCATTTTCATGGAAAATAGTAAACAGCAGGTATTCCATACAAATTGCTTTCCCTTCATGGATATATACTGAAGATAATTGGATGACGAGTAGTCTGGCTCTAGTGCGCTTATCTCTGTATAGTGAGTATACCTTTCGTGTAATATGAAAAAGTGTTCTATAAAATGTATATATATGTTTATTAACCAGTGAAGTTGTTTTTCATATAATATACTTCCGAGTAAGATATGCTGTTTTTTTTTTCATAATTGCTGGTATACAAAATAATACAGATTTTTTGATAAATGTCCAATTATGCATTCCAGTATAACACTCTATGTGGCTCAATTTTGTTTAAGCATAACCGACGCAATTCTTTACCAAAGGCTTTATCGCCTTCAAAATTATTTATAAATCTTTCAAATTTTTTCGTTTCTCTTTTCGAGAAATTTTGGTTTATAGAATGGTTTTAAAATCACGTTGACAATGATTTCTAAAAAATTGTGTTATTTGCCAAGAATTTACACATTTAACTGACATCGAACTTTAAATGAAAGTTCAAATCATAACTTGAAAATGTGTAAATTTTTTTTGTCTCAAAACATAGTTTGGCTATTAATTCGTAATGATTAAAAAGACATAATTGTTAAAAAAATACAAATTTTATAATTTGATTATGATATATACATATGTATTAACGAAAAGATATTAAAAAAATTAGAATTATATAATGAAAAATCATGAAATTTGGCTTAGAAGATTCTTCATTGGCCACAAACAAAAATGTGAAAAATAGTTTATGTAGATATACGAAAAGGTACAACAAGAAATTTCATAATGCAAAATGGTGACATACTTTTAAAACAGGTAATTCGACCATAGGAAAAATGGCAATGATATATTATTATTTTTAAAAAACCACACCCTCCACCCAAAAAAAAAAAAAAATGTTTGCTTAAAAAAATGTTAAAATGTTAAAACCTTCATTTAATATGGATTTCTATAATTTTATTTAGTACAAAAATAAAAAAAAATGACTAGATACAAAAAAAAGTATAAAAATATAGGAAATTACTTGGTTTCTACACATTAAAATCATTAAATTCAAGAAAAAATAAATTAATCACTTAATAACAACTAAACAGAGTTACATCAATTAATTAAGTTTATTAACTTAAAATTTTGAAAAATCTGATTTGATAATCGAACTTAGACAAACATTTTTACGATTTTTCATTAGTAGGTCAAACATTTTGTTAATTTATTATTGTGTGAAGTTTAATTGAAAATTAAAGTGTGGAAAAACTGCCCAAAAATATGATGAAACAATAATCAATTTTTGTTGCTATTTTTTAGTAGGTAATGTAAACATTTTCGGGGCCATTTTCTATATACATATTCTTTTAATTCTTTAAAGGGGTTTTTTCGATCTACCCCAGTCGGAATAAACATTAATTGACCTGGAAAAAAATTACTTGTACTCTTTTCTTTCACAATTCGTTAGGGGAGGTTATTAGGAGAATATGGAAATTTTCTTAAAAAAATGATTTCAAACAGAAAAAAAAAATATTAAAAAACAACGGCGACACTTATAGTGTCATATCATAAGCCAGGAATCCATTCCTTAATTCTGTTTTTAAATCAAACTATTTGAGTAAATACTTTTTGAAAAATTAATTTTTAAACTCAAAATTTTGAGAAAAAAATATTAACTTGATTTTCTGAAATTTTTCATTATTGAGAGTATTTTGATTTTTATTGTTCAATTGTCTAACCAATTTTTAATTAAACGCTAAAAACCAGATTCCTTACAGTCTCTTAGTTTTTGAGAAAATTGAAAATAAAAAAAATGCACTTCACTTTGTACTTTACAGCAAGTATCTATTGAAGCCAAATTAATGGAAATTTATTTCTGATATTTTTTCAAAAACTAGAAGATATATATCTGAGTTTTAGAGCTTGACAAAAAATTGATTGAGCATTGATTACTTAAAATAAAAATACTACTTAAAAATGAAAAATTTTGAAAAAAATTAGTTTTCGAATATTTTTTTTTTTCATTTTCATTTAAAAGTTTTGAAAAATAATGGTTTTATTTATTTTTAATTTGAACTTTGACAGACTTTTTGTGTAGAAATTCACACAAATGCACAAAGTTTCAAGAACTAGACTCTTATTTTTATCAAAAATAGCTCCACAAATTTGAAAAAAAAAATTCTGAAATTCTCCCATTTTATTTTATTTTCGCTTTTCCCAACAACGACTCAAATGGTTTTCATTAATTTTCTATGAAAATGGTACCTATATATTTTTAAAAGTCAAAACAGTATTTTTGTTTAAATCGTGAAAACTTGTACTTATTTAATTCTTTTAAAATAAGATGAATAGGTTTATAATATTCAGACTTTAAAACCACTGCGTTATCGTTATAAGATCAACTTCATGCGACCTACAGTCGTGCATTTTATTTTTGTTGATATTGCTTTTATTATAAATTTTTGGGGTTATTCTTCATTTTTTGTTTGGTGCCATGTTTTATGAGGGCTCATTTCATCTAAGCCATCTAAAGGTTCTACCATAGCCAACAATCATGATTGCATTCACATCTCGACGCATTTCCCTCTCCAGCCAACTATATAGGTATGTAAGTATGTATACCTAAGTATTTTGACAGAATAAAAAAAAAAACAATTTATACTTTATTATTATTATTTATTGTATTATTCATACTAGAATGTCAGTTTATTAGACTTGACCTTTCTTTATTCCGTCAATTTCATAGAATTTTTAAACAACAACAACAACTTAAAGGTGCTACCACCAATTGTTTACAAATTTATTTATAATTCTTTTTTTCTTTGGCTGGAGATACATATAACCATTTCAAGGGGTGCCAAGTCCTATCATCAGTCTCCTTATTCGTGGTAGCACCTTTAAGTTGTTGCTGTTGCGTTGTTCAAAATTTCAAATTTATACTTTACTTTATTTAAATTCAAATCCGTCAAAAACAATTCTCATTTTCCTAAGTGTAAACTTTGTTTTTACTTTTTAATATTCTTAATGGAAAATTAACGACACTACAATGCTACCCGCAACGGGATACAAATACGAAATCACATTTATTCGTTCTCATTCATTAAAAAAAAAGCTATGAAAAAAATTCATCCCATAAAACAAACACGTCGAGTGCATTCATTATTCTGTTTATTCTAAAGTTTCACAAAAATAAAAAAAAAAACAACACATTGCTGTTGATTTTTTCGGTTCAAGTGTTTAACGATTTTTTGCATAAAACTAAATAAATAGTGTTTTATGTTGATGCCCGCTTAAGCTTATATAGTTTGTTTGTTTTTTTTTTTTTTTTTTGTATTCCATCACCAAATAAATACCTATAAGCTCAAAAAAAAAAACCTTTTAAATAAATTTCATTCAACGTGCTGTATATGTATATAGGTACCTACAAACCTAACGAACTCACCTCAAGGGAAATTTATATAAGTACAATACATACAACAACAAATATCTCGTATAACAACCGAATCATATCCTCCTAAGAGCTATTATAACAAAAGGTTTAATTTGAAAATGGGTACATAACTTGAAAAATCAATCGCATGGAAGGCCTATTCCGGGAATCTAAACCATATTTAAACCTTCTCTATTTATCCTTTTAATTAGTCCTCGCAGAATATATATGAGTATGACGGCAAAATATAGGTACAGTGGATCGCTTTGTCATTTTCAATTGCAAAAAAACTTTTAAGAGATTCATATTTTATTATAAATGTGTATATTCAAAAAATAAATCTTTTGTGGACCGAAGTTATTAACAAAAAACTACAAGACGTCATCATACATCATTAGTTAAATTTTGTACAAAAAAAAATGTCTTAAGTCGTTTTTCTCTTGGACTTGACCGCGGTCTAGTATAAATCGAACTATTTATAATAACTTTCTTGATGCAAATTTATTTTGTTCAGTTATATTTTTTTTAAAAACAGTCCATACTATTTCCAGGATATCCTCCCCTAAAAATAACAATCTAGGTATTTCCTAAACAGCCTCACAATGCTTATAAATCAAAAAAATACATGTATATAGGTATGGCTTACCTATCCGTATATATGTATAAGTGCGTCTCTAGAGAACAATAATTTTGCTTTTTCGGTTGTATCTACAAAATATCGGGCTCTATATATAACTAGAAAAAACAAAGGATATTTTGCCAAAATCCATGGTGTTGAACGAAGGATAACAAATGAGTCCGCTTGAATGAATTGGATATATGGATAATCCAAACCACTGCACATAAACTTTATATTCATTGTTCTAGTTCTGGTTTTTCCTTCTATATTTATTATAGTTTTGACTTTTATACATATACAGTCGACTCTCCCTAAGTCGAATTTTCACAGGCTACTTAAGATTTGTTCGAGTTAGAGAGAATTTTGGACAAATTCGAGTTATAGAGAGAAAGATTTTTTTGTTTTAAAAGTTTTATTTAATAAATAAAGGTCAATATATGTATAAAATGCAACCAACAACACAAAGAAAAGGATAAGAATGTTTTTTTGTTTTTGCGTCGCAACTTTTTAAAAACTGTATCTTTTTATAGAGGTACCAGGGATATGAATAGGAAAAAACACAAAGAGCTGACGATGATGGCACACGCGATGCTATCTATACACATATCATATTAAGGGTTTTGAAGTGATGTGAAGGTTCGTAGTTATATACCCAAATACGAATTTTAAAGGGGTAATGTTTTTTTATTTTGTTTTGTGCTAAAGAAAATTCGACTTAAGGGGTGAAAAAAGTGGCCAATAATGGAGAGAATGTGTTCGAGTTAGAGGAGTTTAAGAGAGTACGGCTTAGGGAGAGTCGACTGTATGTACATACATACATAGATACATACGTGTATTGGCATAAAAGTCGGATTCTTTGAAATGCATATCATAATTCATAACACACAAAAAAAAAGACATCCTTTCTCTCTATTCAAACTAATTAATGATCCTTTATAATTTTGATTCTCAATTTTGTGTTTGTTTTTTAGTTCAATTGCGTGTGTGTGTGTTCTTTGCTGTATGTGATAGCAAATTCTTTGTTTATTTTAAGCTTTTTTGTTTTTTTTTTTTTTTCTGTGTTTTCTGTGTTTGCTTTTTGTTTTGTTTGTGAAGCTCAATATATTTAATATTATGCTCATGCACTTTCACAATATCGCCTTTGCTGGTGATATATAAGAAAAGAAATTAAATAAAATATTCACCCGCATATAAAAACCCACTACTATACTTCAAAAAGGTAATTGCCGTAAATTAGCTTAATAAATAAATTTTTCACAGTAAAAAAAAATTCATTCACAACATTTTTAAAGAATACACGGATTGAAAAAAAAGGAGAGAGAGATAGACAGAGGTAATAAATCAGACCTGGAAAACTTTAATAATTTTGTATAAAACTGTTCTTTCTCAAGTTCGGATCTGTCATTTTGCACAAAATGATGGATGTCACTTTCAATGAACAACGTATAAGGCTAGTTTATAGATACGAATTGAAAAGTATAAAAAAGTAAAAAACTAGGACAAAAACACGCAATGAGTACTTTTTTTTGAAAGAAAATAATATATAATTTTATTAAGATATACTTAAGTTGCTTAAAATAATAATAAAATAAAATTGTTTAAAATGAGTACGCAGATTGATACATCATTCCTTCAAATATAATCAAATTAAAAATAAATTAAATTTTTCCACTGCAAATCAAAATTAAAACATTCATTAATGGCGTTTTCGATTGGTCGCCCACAAGCCCACTCCACAAAATGACAGTTCTTCACCTCGATAAAAGAGAAAATACTTTTAAATTATTCAGAATCGAAACCAGAAGCACTCACTTCACGAATTGATAAAACCGGTCGATTGGCATTTCTTCTCCGGATTACCAATCAAAAATGCTATAAGAAAGAACGCAAACCCATAACTGATGTAGTGACGTAAAGATTATTTTGACATTTGACAGTTTGAAAATTCTGTTCGTTTTGAATTTCTCTTTCTCAATTACTGATCCTGTTTGTTTCTTTAATTTGAGAAGGCCTTATTTTGATTTGAATAATTTTTGTGCATTAATGCTATTAAGGGGATTATTGATATTCTTCCTCATTCTAAAAACATCTTTTGTCAATTAAATCGTCATCAGATTCATCAGTCCTATCGAATTTTGAAGAATTTTGTCTCACATATTTTACGCAAGTTCAGTGTCCAGCTCTTTGAATGTTGTCGAACGCTGCATTGAAGGAGTAAAATTTATAATAACTTTATAGGCTCGATTTTTTCCAGGTCTGAAATAAATAGAAAAAAAATTAAATAAAAAATAGTAACTCAAGCTCTCTAATCTGCTACTATATAATCACTGCGTGCTAATCGTGTTTTATTTGATTGCAATTCAACCGTTTGTCCTTCGAAAATCACATACTAACAACACCCAAGTACCTATTTTAGTTATATAGAGGTCTTAATTGTCCCTCTTCACAATAAAACTAACCCCAAATGTATATATGTATTATTTTTTTTTAGAGCGTCGATTCCGATGCAGCCTCATTGAATATGAATTCAACAGAAAATGAAGTTCAAGAAGTTGAGTCTTCGAGTGAAATTATGGTCGATGATAATAAACCTAGCAATTCTAATGACGAAAGTTGGACAGATGTCAATTTGAATGAGGATGGTAATGATAAGATGCGTGATATGGATGGTAACATACACCATCTAGTTCCCAGTGCCGAACGTGGAGATAAACCTGATTCGGAAATTTCGGTTGTACGTGTTCCCCAAGATAGTTTTGGTGGAGGTTCTACGTCTGCATCATCAGGACAGAGATCAAGACCAGAAGAATTACCAATTAAGCCGCCATTAGTTGGTCAGCTGCCAATGACAACACCATCCCGCGAAGCTAGTCTAACGCAAAAACTTGAAATTGCACTTGGTCCCGTTTGTCCATTGCTTCGGGAAATTATGGTGGATTTTGCTCCGTTCCTTTCGAAGACACTAGTCGGTTCCCATGGACAGGAATTGCTGATGGAAGGCAAAGGTTTGACAACATTCAAGAATAGCCAGTCAGTTGTGGAACTTGTAATGCTGTTGTGTTCGCAAGAATGGCAGAACAGCCTTCAGAAACACGCTGGCTTAGCTTTTATTGAATTGATAAATGAGGGCCGTTTGCTCTCACATGCCATGAAAGATCACATTGTACGAGTGGCAAATGAAGCCGAATTCATCCTTAATCGAATGCGTGCAGATGATGTTCTTAAACACGCTGATTTTGAGTCACAGTGTACCCAGACTTTGCTAGAACGAAGAGAAGAAGAACGCATGTGTGACCATCTGATCACTGCTGCTAGACGAAGAGATAATGTGATTGCAAGCAGGCTATTGGAGAAAGTTCGAAATATCATGTGCAATCGACACGGAGCCTGGGGTGAGTCCAGTGGAAGTGTAGTGAAACCAGCCTACTGGAAACTCGATGCGTGGGAAGATGATGCACGTCGACGCAAACGTATGGTTCAAAACCCTCGAGGGTCGAGCCATCCACAGGCAACCCTCAAGGCTGCTCTCGAGAATGGTGGGCCGGAAGATGCAATTATGCAAACTCGAGATGAGTTCCACACACAGATCGCTGTTACACGATCCCATCAGTCATCCCAACATTCTACAGATTTGCTAGATGACGCCGAGCTGCTGATCGAGGATCGCGAACTTGATTTAGATCTGACTGGGCCGGTCAACATTAGCACCAAAGCAAAGTTGATCGCTCCTGGGCTAGTAGCACCAGGAACAGTATCGATCACCAGCACCGAGATGTTCTTCGAAGTTGATGAGGATCATCCCGAGTTCCAGAAGATCGAACAAGAAGTCCTGAAATATTGCGATCATTTGCATGGCAAATGGTACTTCTCCGAAGTTCGAGCAATATTCTCGCGAAGATACCTCTTGCAGAATGTTGCATTGGAAATATTCCTAGCAAGTCGGACGTCGATCTTGTTCGCTTTCCCCGACCAGCACACGGTTAAGAAAGTCATCAAAGCTTTGCCCAGAGTTGGAGTGGGCATTAAATATGGCATTCCACAGACGAGGCGTGCATCGATGATGTCGCCACGTCAGCTAATGCGCAACTCGAATATGACGCAAAAATGGCAGCGACGTGAGATATCCAATTTTGAATACCTGATGTTCCTCAATACGATTGCCGGACGTACCTATAACGACCTCAATCAGTATCCGATATTCCCATGGGTTCTTACTAATTACGATTCGAAAGACTTGGATTTGAGCCAACCTTCGAACTACAGGGATCTATCGAAGCCAATTGGTGCATTGAATCCCAGTCGTCGAGCTTATTTTGAAGAACGGTATGAGAGTTGGGAGAACGATACCATTCCACCATTCCACTATGGCACCCACTATTCGACGTCCAGCTTCACCTTGAATTGGTTGGTGCGTGTGGAGCCTTTCACCACGATGTACTTAGCCCTGCAAGGCGGTAAATTTGACTATCCCGATCGGTTGTTCTCCTCGGTGTCACTATCATGGAAAAACGCCCAGCGTGATACTTCGGATGTAAAGGAACTGATTCCGGAATGGTATTTCCTGCCTGAAATGTTCTACAACTCATCAAACTACCGGTTGGGCCATCGGGAAGATGGAGCCTTGGTCTCTGACGTAGAACTACCACCATGGTCAAAGACTCCCGAGGAGTTTGTTCGCATCAATCGGATGGCATTGGAATCGGAGTTTGTTTCATGCCAACTTCATCAATGGATCGATTTGATCTTTGGCTATAAACAGCGAGGACCTGAAGCTGTGCGAGCAACAAATGTCTTCTACTACCTCACCTATGAGGGAAGCGTCGATCTGGATGCAATCGCAGATCCTGTCATGCGTGAGGCTGTCGAGAATCAAATTCGCAATTTCGGTCAGACCCCTTCACAACTGCTGATGGAACCACATCCTCCACGAAGCTCAGCAATGCACTTGTCACCGATGATGTTCAGTGCGATGCCTGATGATGTTTGCATGTCAATGAAATTTCATCTAAACTCGCCCATCATACACATTTCAGCGAATACCTATCCGCAGTTATCTCTGCCTTCGGTGGTAACAGTTACAGCTGGTCACCAATTCGCCGTCAATCGATGGAACTGCAACTACACTGCATCCGTCCAGAGTCCGAGTTATGCGGAATCAACGCAATCAGCTGGCTCAAATTTACCACTCACTATGGATCCTGTTTTGTGTAAGTGTATTTTTATCAAGCTATATAGGGGATTGAGATGTTTTGAATGTTCTTTATTATGATTTAGCTACGCAAAATACTGGGCACAATAATCCGATGATTCGTCGTCATTTGGGGGATAATTTCAGTCAAATGTTGAAGATCCGATCGAATTGCTTTGTCACCACTGTAGACAGTCGATTCCTAATTGCCTGCGGCTTCTGGGATAACAGTTTCAGGGTTTTCTCTACGGAAGCAGGTAGTTTTTTTTTTTTGGATTATCATCATTTTTTCAAACATAACTAACGATGATGGTCTATTTTTTGACTTAGCGAAAATTGTTCAAATCGTCTTTGGTCACTTCGGTGTTGTCACCTGCCTTTCACGATCCGAATGCAATATCACCTCGGATTGTTATATTGCATCGGGATCATCAGATTGTACTGTACTTTTGTGGCATTGGAATGCAAGAACTCAGAGTATTGTTGGAGAGGGTGATGTTCCGACACCAAGGGCTACCTTGACGGGGCATGAACAAGCTGTGACTTCGGTTGTGATTAGTGCTGAATTAGGACTTGTAGTCTCTGGATCAACAAGTAAGTTGGATGGACGTTTTTGTTGTTATATGCTCTTCATTTTTATTTAAATTTCTTAATTATAGACGGTCCTGTTCTGATTCACACTACTTTTGGTGATCTTTTACGATCACTAGATCCTCCATCGGACTTCTATTCCCCAGAATTGATTGCAATGTCCCGTGAAGGTTTTATTGTTGTCAACTATGATAAGGGTAATGTAGCTGCATTCACAATCAATGGAAAAATGCTACGTCATGAATCGCATAATGATAACTTACAGGTATACATTATTTTAATTTTTTATACAAAATTTTTAATTTAAAAAATGCATTAATCACTGATAATTTTGATTTAATTGTTGTTTGTTTTATTATATTTTTTTAATTAGTGTATGCTTTTGTCACGGGATGGTGAGTATCTGATGACAGCTGGTGATCGTGGTATTGTCGAAGTGTGGAGAACATTCAATTTGGCACCACTGTACGCATTTCCAGCGTGTAATGCCGGAATTCGATCATTGGCACTGACGCACGATCAAAAGTAAGTCAATTTTAGATTTTAAAAATTATCAAACAAATAAAATCGAATAACTTTATTGAAGGCCTATTTCACAATTTCTAAGTAACTTAAGTTCTTATAAGTTACTCTACACATGAATATTGACACAGAGTCATAAGTCCACAGGGTCAAAAAAAAATTATTTTTAGATTTATTACTCATTCGGGTGGGTCACAAGACAACAGTGCTTTTTGCTCCTCCATGGACTTTGAGACTTTAGACTTCAAATTATGCAATCACCATTTTTTTTGCAATCGTTTTACTGCAGTAAAATGAATGGGAAAAAAATTATTGCTATATTTTTGATTCAAGTGAATGGTGATTGCATAGTATGAAGTCTGGAGTCTCAAAGTGAAGTCAATGAAGGCATTCTTTTAATTGTATTCAAAATATCATTTTTGAAGAATGCATTCACAAAAAAATGCATTCTTTAACAAGCCTGAGCTGTGTAGATCTAAAGCATGCCAAAAAATATGATGTTATAATATACCTACCCCTCCCAGTGCACCTCCCCATTCTCCTAATAAAAATCGATTTATATGACGTTTCATATTCATAAAAGAGAAAAGTAAACAGACATATAAAATGTCAAACTTAAAATTCGTATCGCTTGTATAAAGAGGGAGGGGGGAGGATACACCAATTTACTTTTTGGGTTATTACGATATTAAGGACCGCACTTAAACCTAAAATCAAGCCTCTTTAAATTTTTTTAAATCGAATTTTGATCCAAACTCATAAAATTTTGTTTTCATCTTATTACTTCAGATATCTCCTGGCGGGTCTATCAACAGGATCAATTATTGTATTCCACATTGATTTCAATAGATGGCATCACGAATACCAACAGCGATACTAATGTATGTATGGTATATATCACAGACATCCAAGATATCGTTATTACTAAAACAACAAAAAAAATTAGACAATTCGAAAAGTCGACGTAAAAATAATTTTTACACTTTAACACACGAAATAAATTAAAAAATAAATTCAAAACAAAATAACTTCTACATTATGATACATCTCCATAGTGAAGCCAAAACTAAACTTATCACCGAAGTACTTACATATAATATTGCAATTCTCTAGAATTATTTTAATTACACCCTCTCCCCCATTAAAAAAAAAATATGAAATCGTAGCATATATATATAGGTAAACAAAACTATCTATATACAAATTCTTTAATTTAAATTTACATTGAATAATTTTAAGTTTAAAAAAAATTACATACCAACTTATTTTTAATTCCCTACAAAAACAGTGGCCAAAATACTTAAATTAAAACTAAAGGGGAGACGGAGATTGTAAAATTTAAAAAAAAAGTACGTAACTTAGAAACACAAAAAATGAATTAACCATTAAATTTAAAATAAAAAAAAAAAAAAACTTAATTAGTAACAAAAAAAGTTCGTTCGAAAATAAAGATTTTTTTTTGTGACAAATAGACGCTTGGTTAAACAAATAAAAGAAAAGTAAATAACTTAGTGCTTTCTCTCTCCAGGGGAAAAAAAGTATTGCTTAAGTGCGTTTATAGATTTCATTCTGAAAATAAAAAGTAAAAAAAAATTAGAAAATATTTTTCATAAGAAATACAAATAATATATTAAAATAAAATTAAAAATATCAAAAAAAAAAAAAAACAAATCGGAAATGAAAGTGGAAAAAAATAAACATGTTTTTCAGTAAAAACTGCCGAAAACAATGTACTTACTTATGATGTAAATATTGTGCTAAAAATATTTATTTGAATTGTTTTTTTTTTTTTTTTTTAAATAATTAAAGTAAAAGTGATGATTTTTAAAATCATGATTGACTTGCAAATGTAAAACTTTTTTTTTTGTCTTTCGGGAAAAATAAATAAAGGTCAAAATATGAATTGTTATTCAAAATGCAAAAAATTTGATCTTCGAATTTTGTTTGCAAGATGTTACCTCCATTTTACTCCGAGATCTTCGAGACTTTGTATTAACGTTCAAGTAAATAAGTTTGAAATTAAGTATGTTTGAAAAAGGTTCTTGTTAAATAAAAAACCTTAACTATATTTGTACTTAATTTTTGTGTTTTTAACTATTTTTAATAAATTTCTTTCAATTTTAGTCCAATATCAAACTTACGTCCTTTTATTGAACTTGATCAATTTTTTTTTTGTTTAGTAGTTATACTCTTGATCCTTGACTCTGTATATCTCAATTCCTATAATTTTGTTGTATTAATATTAAAGCCATACAAAAAATTTGCTTAAAATATTATTTAGCCATTTTTTGTGTTAGGCTCAACAACAATCATTGAATAATAAAAAAAAAAAAAATGAAATAAAAGACAAACAAAAAAAAACCTTACTGAAATAAATCAATATTTATATACATACATTAAAAAAAATAAATAATATATTTAATAAAAAAATGTGAAAGTAATAAATACCTACACTATTTTTGTGAAAATGTTAACATTCCGCCATCCAATATTATTAAAAATATTAAAAAAAAAAACAAAAAAAAATTAACGCTTAGCTAATAACTAAATATAAATAATATAAGTTTTAAACACGAAATAAATCTAATACTATTTAAGAAAAAAAAAATATAATTAAAATAATTAAATATGGCGCATTTTTTTTTTGTTTTCTAGAAAATAATATTAACGTATTTTAAAAATACGTTTTCGCTATTCTGTCCAAAATTATTAAAAAGAAAAAAAAACATTAGAAAACATGGAAACAAATCATTTGTAATGTTAACTTTAGATCTTAAAGTAAACAACAACAAAAGAAAAAAACAAAAAATGTGAACATGTTAAAACAAAGAAAAAAAAAAGTGTAAATAATTAAACAAACAAAAAATGGTGTAGATCTGTTATGTTGATTCCTTTATAAAAAATTTTTGTTAAATATTAAGAGAAAAAAAAACTAAAATATGCTAAATGGTGGTGGGTTTTTTTGTTGTTTTTGTTTAAATTTACACTCATATATTTTTTTTTTATTTTCCTTGTCAATCTTTTTTTTTTTTCTGTTTGCAATTATAAATGTAAATATAGAGTAAATAAATTTTAAATAAATGCCAAATAAAAATACATAAAAAAAGTAAACTTTCAAAAGCATAGCTGTAGTTTATTCAAAAAGCCAGCAAAAAAAATTTTTATTTTATTTTGCAGTAATTTTTAAAATATCTAAAATGAAAATTTTTTAAATTAGAAAACACAATTTTTGTATGCATCATTAATATAAATATAGTAAATTAAAATTAAAAAAAGAACACAGACATTTTTAAATATATTACACAGACATATTATATTAAAATACTTAAATAATGTGTCCGAAACAAAATTAAAACATTTTTTTTAAGAAGTATAAAAATTCTTTATTGCATTTGCACGATAATATTAAAACTAATATACAATTTTACACAAAAAACACACATTCACACTAAAAACTAAAATTTTTAAGTCCCAAAAAAAAAAAAACAAGAAACATCAAATCATTACTACGCGTGGCTAAAATTAAATTTAACAAGAAAAACAAAGTGAACAAAACTTAGTAATTTTATTGATACAATTATAATATTTATTATATTTTATCAATGATGTTTAAAATAAAATAAAATAAAAGCTAATTTACTTAAATAAATAGAAATGAAAAGAAAATAAAAGCAACAAAAAAGATAAAGATGAAAAAAAAAAATATATGCAGATAACTTAAATTTTAACATACAAAATGAAAAATAATTATTATAAAAATATTGATATGGTGAATAATGAATTATTATTATGTTCAATAAATGAAAAATGATTTAAAAATATATGGATTTGTTTTATTGATGGATGGTAATGCTGATGCTCTCTCCTCCGATGAAAGGATCAACTTGTTTTTTTGGTACATCGCTATAGGTCCTAAAATGCATTAAAAATGAAAGGTAAAGTTTAATGAATATATGTACGATCCCCAGAGATAAAGATAATTGAATGAGAAATTGTAAAAAGAGATAAAATAAATTTATTAATTTTTGAATTGAATTTTTTTCAAAACTAGCCAATCACCCTGCGTGCGTTGATCACCCTGCGTGCGTTGATGGATTTTCATAGGTCTTTCATCATCTAATGAATCATCAATGGAGATTAATGACAAAATTCAAGTTTAAATGAGACATAAGAAAAGTGGGCGTGGTAGTAGGTGGATGCTTAAAAAATTATTAAGTAATATTTCACACTTTAAGTTCAAGAGAGCCTGATTATTAATTTGCAAAACTTTAAATAAATAGAAAATTCAAATATATGCAAGAAATGCGTGAATGGAAGTTAACTGATAATAGCGTTTGAGTTTTTAGATGATACCGAATACCCATCGTGCATTGCTTGGCTTTTGCAAAAACCAAACATATTAGGTGTGTTTTATTCATTGCTGCATAGTCAGCGCAGCAAAATTTCCCTTGGCAAACAAAAACAATTTGATTGCTGGCGAAAAAAAGTCAGTAAAAAAAAGATGGCTGTGCTGGCGATAGAACTTTGAATTATTGAAATGAACGCATAGAGTGAGTAATCGTTTTATTCAGAATTGTGCTTCTCTGGCTATGCAGCAATGAATAAAACACATCTATTCTCTCACTCAAAATATAAAAACTTCACTCTTAGCCAAACATTGAAATTGTCTTAAAATATTTAAGCTCAATCGGTTGAGAAGTTTCAAAAGGCTAGGGCTTCTTCTAAAAATAAAAATGTATCGGAGGGAACCATAAGACCCATTTGGGTGTGAGCAATATTTTATGAAAAAATATAAAAAAAAACTCGAACGGCAACACTCGCAATGTAATGCTATAGCTTCGTCTTACAATGCAAAAGAATGCAAAGAATGCTTGAATTCCCAAAAGATTGCATTCAATTGATTGCTGTAAAATGAATGAGAAAAAAATTATTGCCATCTTTTTGATTGAAATTATTGGTGATTACATAATTTGAAGTCTCAAAGTGAAGTCAATGAATGCAATCTTTTAATTAAATTCAATAAATGATTTTTAAAGACTTCATTCTTTTACAAGCCTGATACTGAGAATAAAATTATAAAATAAGTTGCACCCCCGAATCGAAGGAACTTGCTCTTGAGGTTCGAGTTGTTGAGAAGTTTAAAATATCATACCTATAAGGGTATTCACGCAATGATGTAAAACACTAGATAAGTTTACCATTTGATTAATGAACTGTCAAGTTTTGTATTAGAAATGATTTACACAATTTGGCTAAAATTCTCCAAGGATTTTGCTGAATAAAATTAACCAAATTTTGTTGCTAAACTTAATCAAACGTCATTGTGACTTTTAGAATTAGGCGTGTTCAGAAATATGATATAATGTATCTCGGAGAACTAAAAAAAACTATGCCCTTGTTCTGTAACTATTGCATTGAGATTAGTTGCTGATAAAAGTTGGGAATAAAAACGCAGTTTATAAAAAAAAAATATGGACATCCACATTTTGTGACTATTATTGATCAGCATTGTTTATTTACACAAATCCATAAAATGAGGCATTTGGATATACAAAAGTAAATGCTTTTACTTGTATTTGTTATGCTTTCCGAATTGTAATCGAAGTGAAAGGATCAACCATATATTTTGTTGATTCTTCTTTTATCAAATTTCAGTTGAGTTGAACTCAGGACAACTTTTACTACCGAAAACGAAAGTGAACGAAACTGAAGGAAAAGTAGATATCTACCATTATGGGCGTGCCATATGATTTTTCTTGTATTCGCTCATTTTCGTTCGATCACTATTACAGTTCTATATTTAACCCCGAAATCGTTTTCTCATATAATTCCCGTCAGGTTTAAAAAAAACCTATTTTTTTTCCACGAATCTTTCATTTTTTTCCGTCCCGAGACATTCTGCTCCGATATGAAGTTAGTTTGGGAGAGGTTCTCCATTTAAAAATAACTTCGAAATCTGAACACGCTTATTTTGAAGTTTAATATTTGACGTTTAACGAATAGCTGATTCAATTACACAGCATTTAACCAAACGAATTAAAAGAGCGTTCATGGAAACTTTTGTGTAAACTTATCATTTTACACAATTTGTAAACTTACGACGTTGCGTGACTCACTTTCCGACTCTTATTTATACTAAACCAATTTTGACAATTGAGGTGCATTCGATTTGTTAATTTTCTCAAATGGTGCGTGTATACATATTTGATTTATGAATTTGCGTGAGGGATCTTTTTGAGAGGGTTTTTTTTTGGTAACTTAAAGTGCGGGGTATTTTCTTAACTTTGGGTTATTTCACAGTTCAATCAACGCGAACAATTTTATGTAGGGGAAAAAACAAAACTCAACATAAAGAATCGTAAAAAACTACTTAATATACCTATATATGTATCTACACAGAGAATTTATATTCTAAATTCTAATAAATAAAAAACTTAGACCTTTTTAAGATAGTTTGTTCGTCTCTTATTTTTATGTAATTGCGAGAATTCTCGCACGGATAGGCTAGTGATAATAAAATGACGCACGGTTAAAGTGAAGGATCTTATAAGTCAAAAAGTCACGCCCCTTAATTTGGACCAACTTAATGGGGACCAACTATGTAACTCGATTCTACAATAAAAATGTTCGAATTCGCAAAATCTCAGCTCGCTAATTCTTTAGCAAACGCATATAAACGGAAATAAAACAGCACAAGTTGAAGATTCTGTGGCAAAAAGTCGAAAGCTGCAAAATTTGATCCCACTTTACTTACACTTTACCACTTAAAATAAGCATTGAAAACAACTTTCGAATGGATTCGAAAGTAGAAGCAAGTTACATAGTAGGACCCCTGAATTTTTAGCTAATTAAACGCAAAAAAGTATATAGTGAAAAAATTTTATTCTTAAACAATAGTACGGCTTTTAATGGCAGGGGGTAATTGCTTCGTTTACAAAGAGACAGAAAGAATTGCGGAACCCATTTTTTTTGCATTATTCATCATCGTAAGGTAGATAAGGTCTGATAACATCCCTGCCTTGCTATTTTAAAACCGATATACTGAATAAATATGTAAGTATATATGTATAAATCTGTGAATTACGTCAGCAACATTTGACACTATTAAACAACTCACAAACAGTCAACATTTTAAAATACCTATATCCGAAGAAAAAACAGATAATTTTACAAATACAAATAATATGCGAATTCGTGAAAAAAAATAATAAAATAATGCTTTTATATTGACAACAACAAATCTATGGTACTGCCATAGAGTATATCGCCCACGGAAAAAATGACTATTTATGTTTTGTCATGTCACACGTTTTCATAAATTTCATTATGAATATTTATATATTGTAGGTAGGTACTTCAGGACACATTTGACATTATTTAGGTAGGTAGGTACTATATAATATGTACATTTTTATATATGTATTTTTATTTTTTTGAAATAAAAAAGTTATTAAATTATTCATATTTTTTTGTGCTAAATAAATATGAAAACAGAATTTTAAATCATAAAGTATAATGTGACAGTTTCGTTCTTTTTTCGTATTTTTTCGTATTTTTTCTATCTATACAAAAATTGAAAAATCAATGAAGGACGATATAATTGTTATTTAAAGATAAAATGATATTTTCCAATTTAAGAATTTAATAGGAATCAACAATGTCCAGTGGTAGGCACATACATATATATGTACCTATACTTATTGATCCATATCAATTGTTATATATTTCCTACCTCGAAGTCGAAACTTTCATAATATGGTTTATTAAAGAAAAAATAAATAATGTCAAAATCATTAGATCGACGAGATGGAGTAAAAAGCTGAACCGGGCTCCTTATTTATATCTATAATTTTTCATGTATATTTGACAGATGATTTGTATATTAATCATGGAGAGATCAGTTGTTAATTGGAATTTAAATTAAGCGGAAAATCCCATATAATATGTACTGCACATAATAATTATTGAGTGCTTATGTGTGGAATTCAAGTCTTTCTTGATTATATTTTATTTTTTTTTTTATTTCAAAATTATACGATGCTGAGTACGTTTTTATACGTTTTTATACGTTTTTCTTCAGGTCTCTAAAAAAATCACAATTCAAATTTATTTAGAGACCTCAAGAAGTGCAAACCTCCGAAATGTTGAATTTCTAGAATTTAACGGTAAAATTTAAATTTTTTAGCAACTTTAGCAATAGCCCGAAATGTTCTTAATTCTATCCAGACTTTCGTCAACAATTTTCTTGTACACCTATGGATGGCCCGTGGGTTCCAAGAATTTTAATTCGATCTTTGGCTCCTCTGCCCCCCCCCACACAACTTCGTTGCTCCTGTAAGACTATATTCAGCCACTTACCAGTTGCATGGCGGTAAAAGTCCAGAATGAATTATTCAAAAACAAAAACATTTCGGAACTTTACCAATGTTGCTGAAAAATTCTAAAGTCTACTTCTAAATGTTAAAATCTTCACGTTTAGGGGAATTACTGTCTAAAGATCATCCATTCGTTTTAACTGTGTCCCGATAAAATAATCTAAAAGCATACATATTTCTCTATTGAAAACGAGAGTTTTGCCATGTTTACCCTGTAGATATACTCGAAAAATATACGAACTGTGTTTGCGAGTGACCGTCAAAAAGTTTGAGGGCCAATTTTTTCACAGCTGATGATCATTTAATCAAGGGTTATTGCAACTGGTAAATCATCGAAAATACGCATGGTAACAGATATTTTTATGAAACAATCCATAATTTGAGTTGTTAGTCATGGAAATCACTAATCAGCCGATTGATTTTGGTTGATTAGCCCCATTTAATTAGAACCTGTGAAAGTCATGATAGAACTGTGAACAAACTGGCCCTTAATGTCGACAATTAAAACATAGTTAAGTCATTCAGCTTTCCGCAAATTACTGTGTCCCCTTGCAAATTGGTGCTCTTATTTATTTTTGACTGCTGTACATTGTACAATTTAAAAAAATAACACAATAAAACCAAATCATTTTTTGTCTGCAATACGTGTTTTACAAATTTAATATAAAAACTTTATCTTCAGTTGCTTGATATAACATAAAAAAAAAATAATATATTTGAATTTAGTAACTTTTTAAATTTTTCAAACAAAAACAAAACTGAGTTTGCTTCAATAACAAAAAATAATTACGGAAGAATTTTGGCAACTGAATTGACGGATACTGGAAAAAAGATGTTTAACTAATCAAGCTGACAAAAAAAATTGGACAAACTCTTTTTGATTTCCATGGATTCTTAATTATGGATTAAGAGGAATCTGTGATAACCAAATTGCAGACTTAACACACTTTGAACAAACTCGCACTCAGTGGATTTTACCTCACATACCTATACTAGACCCCCACATCTAAAAAAAAACGTTACTGTAGCTACAGACGTAAATCCAACACGATTCTGAATAAAAATTCTTTACTTTGCATATATATATGTATGGTGTTAGTCAGAAGCTAATAACTTTGAGGTCGAACTTTCAAGGCTGCCAGTTATAGTTTTTATTAAAAGTCTTTATTAAAAAATTTAATTTCTTATTTTAAAATAAATTCAGTCATTATTTTGATGCCAATAAAAAAATTAATGATTCAGTTATTTATAGCGAAACAAATATTTCATTTTCATACAAACTTTCACATAGAATGACTTTTAACTCTCTACACTCTACAGCATATATGGGTTTATTTATTTATTTATTATTTATTCCCATTGTTATTGCATAAGTGGGAAAAACTGCAATTTAGAATTAAACTAGGTCCATTTTACTATGATAAAGCGGTTTTTATTTTCCGTGAGAGCTTCTTCATTCTTCAAAAATCACTTGTCAATTGCATTTCAGTAAAAAAAAGTTCGATTTTTGTATTATAATAAACAGGTAAGTTCCACCAAATAAAAAATGTTTTTCTTATGTATTTATAGATCTTTTTTATGTTTATAGTTTTTTCTTTGCATTTATACAAGTAAATATGCCTTATTTTTTGGCATTTTCTAAGAGATCATATATGGTTTTTAATGCATTGTAGACTTGTTACTTTCAAGACCACATATGAACTTATATGTTTTGGTGACTTTATAAACTGAGTGTTGTGAAAATGTATGTTTACTTGTAAGATACATTCAAAGAGTTTTTATGGAAATAATAGACTTGTCAATTTTATGGCGGTCTAGCATCGGATTCAGCAAGTGGTGAATATTTTTTCTCAGTGAATTACAACATCGGTGAAGTTCAGATGACGAACCCGAAACAAATCTTAGTAGTTACACAAAAAAGAGGATGCCCTATACAAGTTTAGTTGCTGACCAAAGCAGAGATTGAACTCCACAGCGTTGCAAAATTCATATAAGTCACTGAAGTCCAGCTCCATCCAATACTGAAACACCAACTTAGCTTAAAGCACCGAGAGCAAAACGAGCTAGAACACAGGATTATCCTTTGACCTCAGTGAAAACTGACAAAATTGACCACATGTCTCAATGATCTTACATGTTACAATGATAAAAGGAAGGGTTTTGCTAAATTCCACGGTTAAAAAACGGATTTCATTTAGTCTTTACACTACTATAAACCATTTATGGGCTCTTAATTTGTAAAATGGCCTTAGTGAATTTTAACCCATATATGGGTTCTTTATGTAAAACGTTTTTTTATCCCAATTAAAGCTAAAACATGTTATAAAATTTTCTTTTTTATTTCTTTCATAATTCATGCAGTAGATGGTTAAGATTTCAATGATCAATTGTTTAATGTTGTTCAATCATTGAAATAACGAAATTTCACTTCATGTGGACGCAGTGGCGGATCCAGGATTTGGTCATGGGGGGGGGGGGTCCAAATACAAATAGAAAACTTAAAGAAAAATAAAACTTGCGTGGGCTTTGTGCTACATTATTTATGTGCGTGTAGTTAGCACCGCCATTTTCGATTTTCAGAAAAATAAATACAAACAAGCAAAAACAGCAGCAGCTTAAAACAGCACAAGCATAATTTTTTTTAAATCTCGTTTTTGAAAAAAAAATTGCAAATTTAAAATTTATCCCTAAAAATTGCAAATTTGCGAATTTAAAAAATACATTACGCCACATCGCATGCACAAATTGAGCACAATACAGCAAAACTTTTTTTTTTGAAAATCGAAAATGACGGTGCTAATTTCACGCTAAGTTCCTTCGCATCACTTGCGTTCGGTAGTGAAAGTCGGAAATATGCGATTTTTGTATCTCTTCGGCTGTATCATTTTTTGAGCACAACTTAGTTTTTAGAAAAAATTTATTTTGGAAAAATTTCATCCTCAAAATTTTCAAAAATATTTACGGCACAGTTTCTTTTTCAAAATCGAAAATGGTGGTGCTTACTTCCTTTTGCCCTTATAATATTGAATAGTATTTTAATATGTTGCTTTGGAGAGGTAGATATGACAAATTGCCTAAATCTTCAAAATTTAACATACCGTAAGCCCTTGAACTAAGTTTCCATCATATAGGCTTTATAGCCTTAACACACCAAATCAAAATCTAGCTTTCGATCAAAAATCACCAAATCTCAACAAAATCAACAAGATTTCCCGCATACATTTTCAGATTTCGTAATCTAGTAGATTACTGCGAAATCTTCTTTTTTAGTTTCTATCAACACTGAAATTTGATTGAAATTTCAAACAAAATCTAGGTTCTAGAAATCTAGGTGTGAACGATTCAACGAGATTTGGAAATCTTGAGCCGAAATCCGAGATTTTGGTTCGGTGTGAAAACCGTATAAAACTGCTACGCAATCTAATGTAAGTAGGTATACTCCTTTTTCCTTTTGCATTTGAAGTTTTTGAGGTAGGTATACCTATTCATTACACTTGAAGAAATTTTAAGTCGAAATTTTTTTATAATAAAGACAAAATTTAGGTCGAAGAGAAGTAAATATTTAATAAATAAATAAATTAATACAAAAATATTTGGTTTCAATGATCATGGAGGGGGTCCGGACCCGAAAACCCCCCCCCCCCGTGGACGGTTGGGCCAAAATGAAATATTTCTTTTAAAAAGAATTTAAAATAATTAAGTCATTTATATTGACATCGAAATAATCACTGATTTAAATACTTAAAATACTTAAAATTAAAATTTTCGTCGTAAAAAGCGAATGGCTGGTGAGTTGGCAACCGATGCAGGACTTTCAAGTTTCACTGAGCGCTGAACTAAGAAAAGGCATGTTCGAGTGCCTTGTTCGATTCATCACTGAACTCCGAACAAGAAGAAAGTCTATTAAGGAGGTGGCTTCATTGTTTGAAGTTGTACAGACGAATACTTTGCTTTTAGCAAACATTGATGATTTGAAACTAGCTGTTTCAAAATTTGCTAGTGTTTACTGTTTATGATGAGGTGTCAGAGTCAGAACTTCTCTCAGAGATACCAAGGTTGAGAAGTCATTTGAAAGCGGCTAAAGTAACAACATCTAATTGGTTATCTTTAGACTTTATGAAATTCATCATTGAATGGGACTATGCAGAATCTCTTCCGAATCTCATTGTCGCATTAAAAATGTTTATGACAATATGTGTGTCAGTTGCATCATGTGAAAGGAGTTTTAGTGAGTTAAAATTAATTAAAAACTACTTGCGGACAACAATGACGGAAAAGAGGCTCAACAATCTGGGAATTTTAACTATTAAACATGAACCGACCCAGAAAATAAATTTTGATGACATTATATCAACGAATTTTCTGCTTTAAAAGCTATGAAGAAGACGTTTTAAGTTTCTACAAGTATTATAATGTGTATATTATATTAATGTTTGTTCTGTTTTTTTTATATACAATGTGTATGCGTATATTAATTTTTGTTCTTCTTTTTTTATGTATATAAAGTGTATTCATTAATTTTTATTCTCCTTTTTTTAAATTTGTTATTTCAATTTAATTTAAAAAAATCATAATATGTTTATGGAATAGTGGAATTTAATTTATTTTACTGTTTTTCGTTCTGGGGGTTACACCATAATTGCCGCCCCGGGTGCCACCCATGCTAGCTACGCCACTGATAAGTACTCTGTAGTGGCTCTGTTTGATAAAGTATATAGTTAATAATCTGCTTAGATACCCTTTTAAATTGTAAGTAGGTTTAACTTGTTTTAAACTGATAACGCTTTATAGTTAGTCCATTAACATTACGATAAAGGTAAAAAGAAAAACCTAATCTTTGTTTCGGTTAATATGTTAATACTCCATCACCTTATCTACATATACACAAAATTTTGTCTTTTCTTATAACTATAGATAGATAGGTACCTTACCGATGACAACCTTTATTATCATTTTAAATACACAAATAAAATGAATCCCATCATGTGAATAATCTATACCTATACGCTTGGGTTAGGTATATATGCACGTGATTTAGGCCTCAGCTTGTATATTCAAAACAAACAAAAAAGAAAACTATACAACTTAGATCGTAATATATTGTTCGTATTACCATAATGATCCAGTCGAAGTCACACTCAAAAGGCAAACCATAAAAAGAAACAGTGTTTTTGGTATTTTTTTCCCTCCAGGGGTGTTAAAGTTAAGTAAAAGTGAAACTTTGTTTTCATCCCTCTGGAGAGGTCCTCAGCAAAAAATTTTTTGGTGTGTGTTCCTTTTTTTTTTTTTTTTTTTTTTTTTTCTGATGATGTATTTAGAGTGACAGCAAATTTGCATTTAAAAGTAAAAACAAAATCTCGTAACTAAGCTTCTTTCGACAAAACTGAAGATGCGAAGAAGATTGAAAAAAAAAAAAAAACTTTTGACAAACTTTTTTTTTTTATACAAACTCGAAACAACTGGCACTGCCGTCGACAACAGTAGTTAAGAGTTACTTCCGATTTTTTTTGTATCGAGGAAAAAAAACTTAAAGATGCTGTGTTGCAAAATTCTGATCAGAGAGGAGCTGTAAAAAATGAAAATCCATCTGTGGTTTCATGTGTGAAGAAACAGCTAAGTTAGACGAGTCGAATTATATTAGACACCCCTTATATACACTCGCATCAAACTCTTGTCCGCACTTAGAAATTCAAATCCGCAATAATGGTGTGTCGGTACACAAAATAAAAAGCTACAGCTCCCTTCGTGCTGAGATTTCAGATTTAAATGGGGGAGATAATAAAAAAAATATAAAACGCAAGGATTTATTAAAAACAAAAAAAAACAAAATACAAAATAAAAACCAACAAGGACGAATAATAATAGAAAGCTTTCTTTAAAATGTGAGAACAACACAAATTCTGAATTTTCATGTAGAGCACGTTTGAGTTTCAAAATGTTACAAATGGGATTTTTTTTATTTTTTTTTTGTTGCTCAAAATTGCGGTAAATGGATTTAAACTCACAAAATCTGACATTCTTTAAAAAGGATGTTAGTGTAGGGAGAGTTGGTGGTGGTGGTGTTGATTGTCGTGGGGGGGGGGGGGGGGAGACCGGATGATGTGTTTTTATGTTCGGCTGAAATAAATTCAAAATTGTTATTTATGTTTCTGGGATTGCGGCTGTGTGCAATTGTTTATAGCAATTCACAAGTCAGATTTCATGTCACGAAATTACATTGCGTAATATCATGTGTGTTGTGATGACAGGGTCTACTCGTTTGTTTATTTTATTTTTTGGATTATTCGTTATTTTCGAGTTTTCAAAACAATTTCATTTCTCATCAATTACCACACATATGTATGTATGTACCTATTGTATGGTATGGTTAGAGGAATGAAGAAATAAGGATAAGGATTTTATTTTACGATTCATTACAGGGATTAAGAGGGTTGGGAATGTGTTTTTATGTTGTCAGTTTCTATGTTATATATGATTTTTTTGCAAAATTACTTAATAATTATATATATTATGGCAATGAAAATTTATAGCCATGAAAAGCTGGTTAAAAAGAGTAGTATGAAGGAAATATCTCTACCCATGCAAACTCTACAATTTGGACCTGCTTTTCGTTCTGCAGTACACTGTTCGATGAGTGAAATAGATAGGTACTTTCATATCTAAGTGTAGGAGATTATTTAAAATAGTATCATGTAATTGTAATTGTAATTGTAATTGTAATTGTAATTGTAATTGTAATTGTAATTGTAATTGTAATTGTAATTGTAATTGTAATTGTAATTGTAATTGTAATTGTAATTGTAATTGTAATTGTAATTGTAATTGTAATTGTAATTGTAATTGTAATTGTAATTGTAATTGTAATTGTAATTGTAATTGTAATTGTAATTGTAATTGTAATTGTAATTGTAGTTGTAATTGTAATTGTAATTGTAATTGTAATTGTAATTGTAGTTGTAATTGTAATTGTAATTGTAATTGTAATTGTAATTGTAATTGTAATTGTAATTGTAATTGTAATTGTAATTGAAATTAGAATTATAATTGAAATTGTGATTGCTACCTATCAATATGGATGTTTTTGTGTATCTTATTATTGTTATTTTTTACCTACCTACCATATGAGCTAAATAGGCTAATAAGCACAAAAATTGATCTTAAAGCAATGGCAATCCTATGCTTTGACCACATTTCGCTATTTGTAGAACTTTCAAAAAATTTTGATAAGCTGATTCAAAAGTAAACTTTCAAAAGTAACTTTGGATACATTTATATCTAATTTTCCTGGTCTTGTACAGCCTAAAACTTTGTATACCTCTCATCTGTAGAACCCCGATTAGGGTTGGTCGTCCTACGAGGTGTTCTTCTACTATAATAGCGTGAATGCTTTTTTTAATTATTTTTTTTTATTTTTAATTAACAAAAAAATTCATTCTTAATTTTATTTGTCTATAATTATTATCTACATACATAAATACATTGTTAACATGATTTGAATAAGTTAAAACCACACGCATATTTGACTATAAGTTAATTTCTCTATAATTTAAATCCATTTTTTCACAAGGAAATAAAATGTAAAATTATATACGAACAAAATGATATCATGTTTCAAGTGAACTCAAATCTTAACAGACTTGATCACTCTCACTCTATAAAAATTTATAAAGTAGAAGATTTTATTTTCAATCTTACTGAACTAAGACTTCATCAAAAATTCCAATCGAATCAATATTCTAAAACCAGAGAAGATTATTCTCACATCAGCAACTACAAAGGCTGAATAATATATTCCATAACATGAGAAACATCTTTATTGCTCATCTTACCAACAAATCGATGCACCAAGTTGAATCCAACTGTGTTGTTGGCAAGCAAACAAGTAAGAGTTAAATTACCATACAAACACTTGGGAATTAAAGTTTCCTTTTTCGTATATAAAAAGGATTGTGAATATGTATATTTCAAACCCATCTCTTATATTATAAGGAAAAGGGTATAAGGATTTAAGGGACGACATAAAAGGAAAACCATGAGACTGAGAGGATCAAACACAGTATGTAGGTTGCAGCAATATTCTATAAGAATATTAAGCCTCTGAAAAATATAGGAAAAAGTTAGTACTTTAAATATACCTACATGTATATATTTCTGTAGTTGCAAAAATAAGTCTAAGTGAAGATATGATATAGGTTTACTTGTTTTCTAATCAAATAGTTTTTAGCAATGAGTTCGCTAAGAATAAAAAAAAAAAACGAGAATGAATAATATTTTTACAAAATATTTCTTTTGAATATTTCTATCACAATTAAACTGGGATGGCAGGAATTTAATAAAAGATTTTGTTTGGACTAGTACATAGACAATTAAGCTTAACCTATTAAACATACATGTTAAATGTATATTCAAATAATAGAGCAAAACTTAAGAAAAACAAGGGATGAATAATGCATTTACAAAAATTTACAAAAATTTGTAACGCGGCTGTAATTTGCATTTCATTGTCCGTCAAAATTTTGTACATTTAAACTTAATTTAGAAAATTCCCCCCTCAGCCAATTCTTCCCAGCCAATAAATTGAAGAGAAAAAGTGTGTTGGCCAATGTCAAATTTGAGCCTGGAAGGCAGGTTATTCATCAGATTCTCTAATTGGGTTGATTCTATATTTTGAAATATGAACATTCTTAGCACTAAAATAACGTAATTTAAAAATATAATTCAAGAATAAATTACTGGCTTTTAAAACAGTTATATAACATGGTATTGTAGGTGTTGCCGTTGTGTTATTAATTATTATATTCATTTTCTATTTTCAGTAATTTTTTTTTTAATTTGCCCCTCCCACTTAAAGGGGTGCACAAATAAAGTGGGCTAACATCTTAAAATCATTTTCATATAATGTAACAACAACAAAAAATTTATCACAAAATGCACAATTTTGTAACTAAACCACCAAACTGTATAGAAAATTAACTATTCCAATTGGTTTATTTCGGAAACGATAATTTTTATGAAAAAAGTATATTTACAGTTTTTGTAGGAAATTTTTCAAGCTACAAATTAGTCTCTAACATTTTTTTTGTACAACTTACCATTTGGGAGTTATTCTTGAAAAACCATTTTTAGGGGCCTGTAACCCCCCGTAAAAATGTTAGCGGTGCTCATATCGATGGGGACTTTTGACAGTTTTTTAAGAACACCATGAGGAGGCTGGCTTTTTTTTTACTGGACTATTTAAAGTTACTTTTACTGTTAAACTAGTTCTAGTTGAACAAATTGCTATTATTCACCTTATAAGGTGTGGTTCCGGCTTTATAGTTTTTATATTTTATGCTCTTAACAAATCGAAAGCTATTGAATAATTTTGACGATCACACGAACTGTCGTATTTTGTGGATTTAATTACCGTTCCCACCTAAAAATTAGTGTAGGCTTATGGTCTCAACGACGAATGTTTTTTAAATAAAACAAATTTTTCGTCTACCAACCGCTGAGGTTGGTCATCAAATTATTTAAAAAAAAAAAATGCAGTAAAAGCATTGCTTATTAATAATATAACCTATTTTTGTTGATAAATGTTCCAAATGTTCCTACAGTCAAATTTAAAACCTTTAATTAACAAATTATAGGGACATAACTGTCTATTTATGTAGTTAAATAAAATATTTGCCTTTGTTTAAGTGAACCGGCCAGGTGCAACCGCGAAAAAAGAAAATAATTAAATGTATGCAACCAATTTCACAATTCAATTTTAAAGTATCCTGCGGTTGTGGAGATGTGAAGTCTGAATATTTTTATTGAAAGATATATGAATGTTAACCGCCTCAAAAATTAAAAATAGGGTAAATAGTATACTGAAAATTGGGAAGTGGTACTTGCGTACTCTGGAAATGCAAATAGTACTGAATTCAGTACAATATTAAGCCTTTTTGCAACTACAAAACATTGTCAAACAACCCAAAACGCATACTATGTCATAACACCCAATTTATTTTTGAAATTAAAGAACGCTCAAATCCTTTGATTGTCATTTCGCCCAAAAGGTTTTTGAATTTGGGCATTATTTGGGATTTATGATTTAGGCCTTGGGTTTTCTAAATTTTGTTTTGGTTCTTATGACAATTTTTATTGCTATAAGTAGTTCTTAATTCACTCAACAACGTCATAAAACCCAAATCAAAACGTAAAGCCCAAAAATAGTCATATCTTCCAGAATGTCTGAAAGTAAGCGTCACAAAGCTCAAATCTACTTTTAATGTCATAACCCCCAAATTTAGAAATGTAATAACGCCTAGAGAATTTCGAGTCCTGCAGTACTGTGTTGATTGATACCAATTCTTCAAATGGAAATATATTTGAAAATGATTGTCATAGGTAATATTAAACCACGCAACAAATTTCCTCGAGGGGGGGGGGGGGGGGGGGAGGGTGTGAGAGGTAGTGATACACGTGACGACGGTTAAACTCATGCAGAATCTCGTAAGTCCTTTTTGCATGTTTTTCAGAAATAAAAAAAAAAACTGCCAAATTTGTGTATGGCCATCTATATAGTAAGAGACTTTAAATTCTGCAATTTTCTGGAAAATATTCAGAAGAACATTGTTACGCCGAAATTGTCAAGGCTCTGATTCTGTCCTACACTTTAACCCTCGCTAACAACTCTAATTATTATAAAGTCAAAAACATTAACTACTCCAACGAGTGAGTCCCTTAAAATAGAAAGAATATCCAAGTACATACATATCCTGCCATGTCACCTACGATCATACCTCGCTTTTCCTTATTCCCTTTGGAAAAGGTTTTTCTTTTTTCTTTTTGTTTGTTGTTTATTTTAAGTTTCCTCCTACTTATTAAAATAATTTTTACATCAAGTTTAATTTATAAAAATTCTATAGGGAATTCAAGAATGATGAATTTATAATATTTTAACAGAACGTGCGGATTTACAAAATATAGGAAATCCCCACATGAAGTTTTTTGTTTACTTCTCACATCAACCTATACTGAAACCCGGTAAAATGGGAATTACAGTCTGTTTTTTTTTTTGTCTTGATTTATTTCATTGGAAAACATTCTGACTTTGTAATTCATTTAAATTATTTAAATTAATTCGAAAACTCCAGGTCAACCCCATTTCAACTTATGCGCACTGAAACAAGCCAAATAAAACAGAGACATATATAGAGGGGTATAAAAGAGGTTAAAAAAATAGCAGTTTAAATTAAAAACACCTCAAGCATAGTAGATGAGAATAATTGATGACTAATGTCACTGTTGCGTATGTCTGATATATAGTAGGGTTGTCAAGGTGTAGGTATAGGTCCTTTAACATTTAACCGTTGTGTAGGTATCTACAATAATTTGTCCTGGATGAAGTAGGATAGGCATTCCGAACTTCATATATGTGGGTTATATATAGGTAGAGACTAGAGAGTTATAGAGTATTTATACACGAGTAGAGTACCATCAACTAAAACCGAATGACTGTTCTACTAAATCACATTCTCCCTGAATGATGAATATCCCATCAGTATCAGCATCAGCATACCTGGCTTTGTTGGTGCGGTTACCATATTTCATGAAGGATAAAATGATAAAAAAAGGCTAATTAATTACTTACAACTATTAGATTATATATAGGAAAATAAATATTGTGGGCTACTGTTGAACTAGTTGAACCTTGCTGTACGCTTTGCGCCACCTATTGAACACAAAACTTCAACTTTCATAGAAAACTTTTAACTATGTTTGAAGGTACATTGCCGAGTGGCCCCGGCGCAGTGGAAGTAGTGCTTGACTGCTAACCTGGATGTGTGGGTTCGATCCCCAGTCTAGGCAGCATTCTTTTCTATATTCCCTCAACTGAACGCCACCCCTGGGATTTAATGAGATAATCAAAACCTAATTTCTCAATCCACTGTGCCAACAAAAATCTGTCCTATCCTTCTATTCCTTCTAACATTGCCTAATTTATAAGACCCTAGGTCTTACTGGCATATATATGTTTGTTGTTTTTTTTTTTTTTTTAAATATAACAAAAGAGGTTAGTCGGACTTTGGAGAAAACTATACAAGCCATGATTTAGGGTCAAATTGCAAAATTGCAACTCCATAGGGATGTTAAATAAGAAGGAATTTTAAATATAAGAAAAGTGGGCGTCGAAATGGGCGGATTTAAAAAAAAGACTACACATATATGATGGCTTTAACTAAAGGGAGATTTATTTTAATTTTCAGCCTTATAAGTGGGCGTGGAAATAAGCGGATTTTCAAAAAAAAAATACACATTTATTATCATTTTGGCTCAGAGGAGATTTATTATAAATTTTTAGCCTTCTTTGTATAAGGATAAAATTTCAATATAAGAAAAATGGGTTTTGTTCTAGGTGGAACAAATAACACAATATGTCATATTTAATATTGAATAGAGCTTAATTATAAATTTTGTAGGTTCTATGAACGCTCAATAAGGGAATAAATAAAATTTGATAAAATATGGGCGTAGCAGTGGGTGGTTTTTACCCAAATATACACAACAGATGGTCACCATATTATTTCTACATACGAACATACATACATATTATGTGTGTGAAGAACTTTTTAAAGTGCAACAACTGATGCCATTGGTCGCTTCAGAAAGGTGGCCGCGGTTTAGGTCCAAATACAAGCTATGATGAAAGGAAAAAAAAAAAACAAGTAAAAAAGAAGTTTGTTGGTATATGTAGGTATAGGTACTGAGCCTCAGCTAACTGCATCTGCTGCAGCAGAGCCATTGCCTGATTTATACCCTCAAAGTAAAACTACATGACAGGATATAAAATGAATGACTAAAGGATGAGTTTCATATTAGCAGCACTCGCGTCCTTTAATCCCACGACTGAATGAATAAGTGCAATGAATAGAGTGTGCACAGTTTTTCAAAGTGACGTGGGGTAAATTTTAATTGGATTTAGCCTCGTTAGAGGAAAAACTTTCGTCCTATAATTTCAGTTAAAATTGTTTTTTTTTATTTTTTTACTTTTATATTTTTTATATATTTTTTTTTTTTAATTCGTATTTTATTTTACATATATTACTTCATTTTATTTTGTCAGCTTGAATTTGTGTAAAAAGGTGTTCTTTGGATATATGTATAGTTAGGTACGTATAAAATCATGAAAATGATGTACCTACGTGGTACCAACGGCAACATACATATATAAGGTTCTGTTAGTGCAAAAAAAGTGATAGAAAGACAAAAACTTAGGAAAATTAGGAACTAGCTATGGTATCCAAGCTTTAGTGTCATGAAAAAAGCCCCAAACTATATATCTAATTGAAATTGGCGGTTAATTTAAAAAATAATAATTAATAATTAAAAAATAAAAGTTGACATTTCTTCGCGTACCTACAACTATTGATAATTCGTCATATATTTTTAAGTTTAAAAAGCTTCTATTTTTTTTTAAAAATTTCACAAAATGGTTATAAATAGAACCTCCCAAGAAAGCATTTTATTAATTTTCGATTTTCTCAACACCGGTTTTATGGTAATAATTTTCAAAAGTTTTGTGTAAAAGTTCCGATTTTTTATTTGATTTCTAAAAAAATGTTTCAAAACTTTGTTTGGAGAACTGTTCCGAAAATGACTTCATAGATTTGTATTTAACTTGGCACCCAGCAGTTTTTTAACATTATCTATCAAGTTTTATACAAAAGTTTTTCTTCTAACCAAAAATAACGATATCCTACCATATACAAGTGTTTAAAAACCGTTAAGGAAAATTAGTTTTTTCTCAAAAACGACTCTTACAATTTTGATTAAAATTTTAATGTGATGCTAATATTATTACTATATTATTATATTGGAACAAATTTTGTATTTATAGATTATTAACGGTATCTCTCATAGAACCATTTTTTCTCATTATCTGAACCGATTTTAATGAAATTTTTTATACAAGAGATTCTAATAAGTATGTACATATTAGACGTGTTGTATTGTAAAAGCTATCCGTTGTATAGTAAGATTTTACATGCATTACAAAAACAAAATCGCCAGTAATATATGACGAAAAAGGTAAAGTAGAATCCTACTGTGGATAGTTTGACGTTTATTCGAGTTTTGAATTGGATTTTGTTATAGTTTTGTTTTAAATGTTCGTACGATTGATTTATTGAAGTGTATATCGATAGATGCAGTGTTCATATGGAGTAGTTATAATTGTTCAATAGTATACCTACTAAATATGAAATATAAAAATCAGGCTACTGTCGATGTGTTATTTTGGGAATTTCTTATTGTGATATTTATAGATTCACAAAAATACGCCTTTTATTATGATTTTGCATATCAAAATTTTCAAAAAATGTTTTTGGAATTTAAAAAAAAATGTATGTACCTTAAACTAAACTACGTTTTTGGATGGTGGCATAAAATATAACTAATTTATTTTTTTTATCAGATGAATAGTTTTTAAAATACTGAGAATTTAAACCCCAAAGTGTGATCGTACATGAGAGCAAGTTCGTGCGATCCAGTCATGCATTTAGTTTTGTATTTAATCTTTGTGACAAACTATACTATAATTTCCGTAGCGGAAAAATTTCATTTTTTTGTGAATGTTATTTAGCAACGGAATTTTCACAATTAGCTAGCTGCTCAGGAGCACTGTCATGTTTTTTTTTTCTCTCAGTGAACGCTATCTGTCACTCAATTTAATTTGATATAAAGAATTGTTATGATATATTTGCAACATTTTTCTATAAACAAACTCATTATGCATTATTAATATTTTATACTTGAACGAAGTAAAATATTCCGTGGGTTTTTTTCTGTAAAGTATGGTCAGTATTTTTATTTGATATTCATTTTTTAAATGTTGTCATAGGAATAGGTACCTTCCGCTACATCTACATATAAACATATATTGTGTCAGAAAAAGCAGACGCAATAATTAAAGATTGCATCTATAGATCAAACACATTTGCTCTTATATACATAGCTCAAAAAGAATTAGAATACGAATTTTAAAGATTAAGTCACTCTAAGTACAGACCGACGGAATTTCACCTTTGCAAGTGGTGTCTGGTTTTATTAAAGTCCTAAAGGGTAGGATTTTTTAAAACAACCAAAACTTGCTCCTTAGTATCAAAATAGTATGCATAATGTACATCGCAAATAAAAAATTAACTTTCTTCTAACTTTCAATGTTAAGACTTTAAAGAGAATTTTAATTCAAGCACTCTTCAGTACCTTAGATAGATACTTCACCTACTCTTTTCCCTATAAAAGCGGTTTTTTTAATTCAAATACGCTGCAAAAGTGGAAATTCACATTAACATTTTGCTCAAATTTTAAGAACTCGAGAGTGCGAGTAATATCCATGGCGACAACTGCTATACTGGATCCACATTGCACCATTTTCATTGTGCAAAAAACTTTCCATTGAAAAAAAAAAGGATCTACTGTGTAAAAAAAAAAACATATAAAACAAATAGATGAAATCATTGTGCACACTATACCTAATGATGATGTCGCATTATACACCCATAGATATATTAATACACGCCCTTCTATAAAATCCCGAAAATTAATTTCAGCTTTTCCACCGTGTCTATAAATTTCTATATACCTACATAGTATAATAGGTATGTATGTAATAGTTTAATGATAGGACCCACTCTTGTAAATGTGTGTGAACAAATACTTCTTTATCTTTCCGGCTATAAGCGGATGGATCATTGCAGGAGCAGATTCTGCCGCATCTCATCTTAATGAATGCAAGTTATTTGCTTTTTTTCTTTTTTTTTGAGTAATATTTACATTCCAGGGAGGAAATAGCAGATGATTCTTTCCACTTTGAACGGACATAGCCTTGTTAACTCCTGCATTCTACAGGGACGTATTTCATAAAATTTAAAGATACATATCTATATATCTAGATATTCTACAGTTTGCATTTATCTATCGTGAGACTGTCGATATGCGAAGTTTAAAAACCTTTATTCGTCCAAAGTTTGAATATAATTCTCACATCTCGGCGGGTTCTCCAATATAATTTACAAGAAAGAGCTTTAAAAATAAAAAAAAATCGTCGTAATATAAAAAATATAGTAGTAGTAGTGACTTTTTTAAGCAATAATTATAAAATTTACATTATGATGAAAAATATCACTAAGTATAGCATTGGCTATTGCCGTCAGCCAGAAAAAGAAATATATTATGACAATAAGTTCAGAGCACAAACTATATGTCAGCTGTCAAAATTACTGTCACATGAAACAGTTTTGCCAATCTAAAAAAAATAACCACTATAATAATACACACGAACTTTTTCTTGTCGTAATAACGAATAAAATTATGCTATTTCTTAACAAAACATTTAATAAACGTTAGAAGTAACACAAAATAAATTTTTGGTTTAAAAAAAAAACATTTCTTACATTTTTAAATGCTTTATTTTTTAAACTAGCATCAGATTGCAAAATTATAACAAAATCGTTCAAACCATTTGAAATTTAAAAACTTTTTTTCTCAAAAAAAAAAAAAAACCTCACGACCTTATTTCTGTAATGCAATTTTATTGGCAAAAATCTTAAAAGCATCTTTCTTAAAATAACTTTGGTCATTACATGTCCCATGTTTAAACAAAATTGTTTGGAGCCGTATTTGAGAAAATTTTAGAAAAAGTAAATCGTTATAATGTGGTAGGGGTTTAAAATAAGTTAAAACAAAAATTCAAATTTCCCCTCATACAAATTCTGTGAACCAAATTTTAAATTTCAAATCAGTCCACCAGTTAGGCATGGGCTCTAATTCAATTTACGGTGGAGACGTTATGAAAATCCAAAAATGGCTTCAAAAATACAAATTCCGTTGTTTTTTTTTTTTAATTTTTTTGTTTTTTTTCTTATTTAAAAATAAATACATAAACAGAGTTTCAAAAACAGCGAACAAAACGACTTTTTTTAATTGTTTGGTTTATAAAGCTTTTCAAAGTTATTCTATATAGAGTAAAAACAAAAATAACAAAAAACGAATTTATTTATTTTCTTTATTGCAACTATGGCAAATTCAATGAAAGTGTTATTTTTATCCAATAATTAATGGTTGTTTTATTTCTAAACAAATTAAAATTTTAAATAAAAAAATGTATATTTTTATTGAAAATAAATTAAAAAAAAAACACTTTTTTTATAAGTATTATCAGATTTGAATAGAGCTACAAACCAAATTTCGATACATCCCGCTGAAAAATTACCAGGAAATTTTAGTATGACTATTTCTTAGACTATATGCAAAATTGCAGCTGAAACTTTTTGCAATGTAATTTGTTTAGAAAAAAGCTCTCGGTGCTAACATTTTGGTATTAAAAGCAAATTTACTCTTGGAATGTTTCAGTTATTTCATTTCTCAAAAGTGCCGAGAACTTGAAAATTTCTTCTTATTTCAGTAAGAAATGTTTTTTTTAAATCTTGATCGTAAACAAATACGCCTACTTCCATACCCCTTTTTAATAAAATGGCAATTGTTAAACAAATGAACTTGCAATCTTTTGAACAAACTAAACTGATTGTTATATATTGAACATAACACACATTTTTGCAATCCGCCCACTTTTACCCCCTTCCTTAAAAAAAATCCTCCTAAACAAAAATAGTTTCTGAAACTAAAGTTAGGTAAATAGGAATGAATGTTGAAAAAAAGAAAATTATAATCTTTAATCCTTTTTGTTTTTTGTAACCTGCCAAAAGTAGGAGATCAATTATTTCTTTATTGCCTTATTAAAACCAAAAAGGTAAAAGGAAGAGATAACAAAATTTATCCATAAAAAAGTTGAAGGAAATGTTTAACTATGGATTATTATTTTATAATATTAAGTTTTTATCGCTACCCCAAAAACAGAGGTTATGAGCAATGTAAATCGGGTTGGCAACTATGAGATCTCAAAAAGAGCTGAGTTATTTCCCAAAATTATAAATTAGTCATTTAAATGTTGAAAATGATGATGATGCTAATGATTTTTTTATTGAATATTAAAATCTATTATTAATTAAAAAAAGACGTATAAAAATTAAATTTAAAAAAATTATTTATTAAAATTTTGGTCCGTTTACTTTTTTCCTACACTGTTTCATATAAAATTGGTTGCTTAAACAGTTTATAAGATATGTCACTGAGCCACGAAATGCGAAACATATACAGCCAAGTTCATAAACGTGGAAGAGCGAAGGGTTAGGTCTTATTCCGTGGACTAAGTGAAAATTTTTATGAATAAAAGAACATTTCTAAAAAGTGACGTGTACTAAGTTAAACCACCGGAGAAGGTGGTTTAGCGAAGGAATAAGAACCGATGTGTTAAATTTATTCTGAAATAAAAAGAATGCCGAAGTAAAGATTGCTAATTTAACTTTGAATTAAAATTAATAATGCCTGCCAGATTTGTCGAGTTTTTGACCATTAATTCTAATTTTATTGGACAATCAGCCACCAACCACCATATAAAAAGAAAACTATACAAAAATTCATGTATATGATCTAATGGAAGGGCTAAGTGAAAAGGATTTCAGGAAGAAATATATGTAGATTTTCAAGGAAAAAACAAAGATAAAACAGAAAACAGACACAACACAAACAATTGAAAAATGAAAATAATTTTGACATAAATATATTAACAAGAGAATTCTTAGGTGTGTTTGGAAACTTGAGCTTATTTTTTTACAAATTATCACAAGTTTCTGTCAGAACCCATACGAGATGTACCCAAGTCTGCGAAACTTAGGGAAAATTTCAAGTTAACAAACAGGCATCTTATTTATTGTAGTAGATTTTCTTAAGGGATTTCTGGTAGACGTCAATTTACTATCCCACGAACATTTTGATTTTATTCATGGAAATTTTAACTCATAGCTTAACTCTTATTCCCTGCTTTAGTTAACTCGTGGAATAAGGGTGGAATAAGCGTTTTTTATTAATGGCTGATACTGTTTAAATGCTTGGTAAAAATATAAAAACTTGGTTCGTTATAACATTCTGCATACACTGTTGTGAAAAATTTTATTTTGGAACATCTTGTGAAAAACTTAACAGCTGCAGACTTTTTTTTTTAATTCATAAAATTTTAAATGTTTCTAATATTTTTCTGTATACCACCATTCTTTTCTCGGTTAAGTGTTAATTCCTTTTTCTATAAGAAAATCTTATTCAGCCTAAAATTTAGAAACACTCTGTGAAGCAATTTTCTTAAAAATCACTATTTGTAGCCTTGGAAATTTCCCATAGGAAGAAAAAAAAATTGCAGTGATTTATTCGTTCAAAAGTTTTGATTTTTGCAGGGACAAAAGTTTGGACCACTGCAGACGTGCTTCGGATGAAACCGGCTTTTTCCATCATCTTAGTGTTAATTTCGCTACAACCTTGAAATATATAATATAATAAAATAATATATAAAATATCGATGCTTGCCCTTCAATAGAACAAGTAACATCAACCTTTTACAAAGCGATAAGCTTTTTAATTAAAATCCGGTCCTGAAATCTTCATCATCCAACTAGTCGAACAAAATACCATTTCATGCATATATTGTTCTGAAATTCTGGATTTTGTCGCATAATCCTTTTCTATAGAAGAGCATGAGATGAAAAAGATTATATGATGAGAACGAGAGAGAAAGTATGACACCCTGTTGAATATTATGTGCCCTTTTGTTCGTTCCATATTGAAACTTGCCTATATTATAACTTTAGGAATTCATTTGATCACCTCTTAAACTACCTATCATACCTATAGCTTCTTCTATTTTAAAACTTGTCCATTTTCGAATTCATGTATATAGTTATACGGTATAGAGGTATATACAAAACCAGTGACGTAATATACATTATGTTATGTACCTTTACTTCGTGTTATTGGTAACTTGCCAGAACAACTAGAGAATAGAAAGTGTACTGGCTAATTGTCAGGGATGTTAGGGAATTTGAAAAAAAAAAAATTACTTTCAATAGTCATTGTTTCATACATTTGTATGTGTAGGTTACCAGACAAGTGGACAGAGTTTGGTGCACGTATATGGTATGCTAACTGTTCTAAACCTCAACATATTTAAATTGCAATGGCCATAGCATGTCCTCAGATTTAGTTCCTTTATTTAAAGAGATTTTGGTTAAGTGAATATATATTTGGAAAAAGGAATTTGTCTCTTTTAGGGATTGTAAGGACTAACTAACAAAATCTCCGGTGTGGATTTGGTTTTTGCAAGTAAAGATTTATCTACATAATAAGTGGTTGTTGAAAGGAACAAAGGAACGAAATATTTTATTTTTGATTTTTAAAAGAAGTTAGGTATATGGCAATTAGAAATATAAATTTAATTTCTTTGTTTATATGGGTAACTTTTATGTACAAAATTAAATATAATGATTTTTTACCTAAAATTGGACCAAAAATGAATTACCCTTAATAAATTGAAAAATAAAATAATGGTACATAACACTTCGTCCCCTCCACCACCGTGCGACCGATGCCGTGTATAAAAATACAAATATCCGTCAGCAATTCTAACACTTCAACCACCTTTGGTTCAGTATACTAAAATACGAATACTATTTTGTTCATCATAATACTTTAATGCACATTCGGTTTGAACCAAAAAATGTACAAGAGACCGTGGCTATAATTTAGTGGCGTCTGCTCTCTCCGACTGTAATTTAGTGGCATCTGCTATCTAAGACTGTAATTTAGTGGAGTCTTCTATCTTCGACTGTAATTTATTGGCATGCTATCTTAGACTGTAATTTAGTGGAGTCTTCTATCTCAGACTGTAATTTAGTGGCGTCTTAACTATCTCAGACTGTAATTTAGTGGCATCTGCTATCTCAGGATGTAATTTAGTGGAGTCTTCTATCTCAGACTGTAATTTAGTGGCGTCTTCTATCTCAGACTGTAATTTAGTGCCGTCTTCTATCTCAGACTGTATTTTAGTTGCGTCTTCTATCTCCGACTCTAATTTAGTGGCATCTGTTATCTCAGACTGTAATTTAGTGGAGTCTTCTATCTCAGACTGTAATTTAGTGGCGTCTTCTATCTCAGACTGTAATTTAGTGGCATCTGCTATCTCAGGATGTAATTTAGTGGAGTCTTCTATCTCAGACTGTAATTTAGTAGCATCTGCTATCTCAGACTGTAATTTAGTGGCGTCTGCTATCTCCGACTGTAATTTAGTGGCATCTGCTATCTCAGACTGTAATTTAGTGGAGTCTTCTATCTCAGACTGTAATTTAGTAGCATCTCCTATCTCAGACTGTAATTTAGTTGCGTCTTCTATCTCCGACTGTAATTTAGTGGCATCTGCTATCTCAGGATGTAATTTAGTGGAGTCTTCTATCTCAGACTGAATTTTGGTGGCGTCTTCTATATCAGACTGTAATTGAGTTGCGTCTGCTATCTTCGACTGTAATTTATTGGCATGCTATCTTAGACTGTAATTTAGTGGAGTCTTCTATCTCAGACTGTAATTTAGTGGCGTCTTAACTATCTCAGACTGTAATTTAGTGGCATCTGCTATCTCAGGATGTAATTTAGTGGAGTCTTCTATCTCAGACTGTAATTTAGTGGCGTCTTCTATCTCAGACTGTAATTTAGTGCCGTCTTCTATCTCAGACTGTATTTTAGTTGCGTCTTCTATCTCCGACTCTAATTTAGTGGCATCTGTTATCTCAGACTGTAATTTAGTGGAGTCTTCTATCTCAGACTGTAATTTAGTGGCGTCTTCTATCTCAGACTGTAATTTAGTGGCATCTGCTATCTCAGGATGTAATTTAGTGGAGTCTTCTATCTCAGACTGTAATTTAGTAGCATCTGCTATCTCAGACTGTAATTTAGTGGCGTCTGCTATCTCCGACTGTAATTTAGTGGCATCTGCTATCTCAGACTGTAATTTAGTGGAGTCTTCTATCTCAGACTGTAATTTAGTAGCATCTCCTATCTCAGACTGTAATTTAGTTGCGTCTTCTATCTCCGACTGTAATTTAGTGGCATCTGCTATCTCAGGATGTAATTTAGTGGAGTCTTCTATCTCAGACTGAATTTTGGTGGCGTCTTCTATATCAGACTGTAATTGAGTTGCGTCTGCTATCTTCGACTGTAATTTATTGGCATGCTATCTTAGACTGTAATTTAGTGGAGTCTTCTATCTCAGACTGTAATTTAGTGGCGTCTGCTCTCTGAGACTGTAATTTAGTGAAGTCTTCTATCTCAGACTGTAATTTAGTGGCGTAAGCTGCTACCAAAATAAAATAACCATTGTATTAGAATCATAAGAATGGTAAGTAAAAATAACTTCGATAACACTAAAGTTTTGTACTTCATTGTTAAAACCTTGGACTCGACGAGCTTACCTGATGCTATGATACTAAAAAGCAACTCAGAGCCTAGATTCGTATTAGTTTACGGTTTCATTATTGAAATCAAAAGCTCAAAAATATGCCTTTGAATAAATATACCTTTAAATATAGAAAAAAGCAAATATTGTCAATGAAATATAATTAATTATAAAAATCTAATTATCAAAGTAATGGTCAACGAATTCGATCTATACACATATTTGGATAAATCTACATATTTCGGTCACACTGCAGTTTATTTGTATTTACCTGGTTTCAATTTAAGCAATTATATAGGAGGAATCGCAATAATATTTGCCTTGCTTATATATGTATGCATGCATCAGCTGATGCAATTCGAATGGTCACTATACACCGGGCGCCACCGCCGTCGGCTGGTAGAAGCATTTAAGTGGACCGCAAACACAATTGTGATATACTCTATGATGCGATGCTTCAACGACGACGACGACGGATGGCAGGACACACACTTTAAGGCAATTTCCTCTGTCTCTCTGAATATACCCAACGGATTGTTTATCATATCCACGCATTACCTACATACATATATAGTCAACCCCATGGAGCCTGCATAAATTTAGCATTGGTTAATTGTATATGAGAATGAAGGAGGCTTACAATCAACATTGCATGGCAAGGGTTGGTAGACCAACGTATCTATACTACACGTCACGGGCGGCGGCGTCCTGCAAACGGAAATTATTTCCCCGATGAAATTAAGGACTTTGCTTTGGAATTTGTATTGAAACGATATTTTGACTTTGTCAATTGTCATACATGTCCACCAATACATTTCAGAGATTCCATATAAATTCGATATCTCGCGGAACAAGAAATAGTTTATTGATCCAGTGGTCTTTGGTGGTCAGGTACTTAGGTCATTTTGAAATTGCATGCATCTGTCGTTGGTTGAGGAAATTTGATCAACATTCCCCTTAGGAGGAAACAACCATCGAAATGGTAAAACAGTAGAATACCCACAAGTGTGCTCAAGGAGAAAAAAAAATTTGATATGTTTTCCAAAAACATCCAGAAAGTTTGTTATTGCTATAGAAACCTATATTTTGTGATGGACTTACACAAATGTGCGTCCTTGCAAATACTGTGTACTAAGAAGCTAGAGCTTAACTGGCTGAACACAGAACATCTGTCAAAATCAATGCCACGAGCAGAATGGAAGGCAACTAAAGACGGAGCTGCAGTTGAAGCAGCAAGGGTTTGCGAAATTTTCAGCACTTCTGACGTTTCAATTTATATAAAGAAAAAAGATCCGGAACAAAATATTGAAGCTTTAGTGCTTATTTGATGTCGCGAAAAAATATTATTAAAAAAGAAAAATATTGGAATTTAAAAAAAATGTATAATAAGCTCGTGACTGTTTATTTTTTCTTTAAAATGTATAAAAAGTTGTACAGCTCATTGAGGGCAGATAAAAAAAATGACGTACGACATTTTTTAAAAGCAGTTGTAGCTGCGACTCTGATTCCAGTTACAGCAGGGCATTGTGTTCAGCCAGTAAAGTGGTAGAACGATTTTCTTATTAAAGTTTGGTCAGAGCATTAATTTTTAATTTTTTTAACAACTTATCTAGAACGGGTAACTCCCATGCATCGATGTATTATTAAAACAAAATTTAAAAACGAATGAAAAGGATTTAATTGAACTTCGTTCCGATAATTTACAAAGTGTTTTAGTTTTTTGAAAAATTCAAATAAATAAAAGATATTATTTTAAATAACTTAAAAACACTTATTTTATTTATTTATTTACTTATTTCCAATATCAAATCGAAAAAATTCACAAAACAAAAGGAAATAAGTTTTAAAGTTTATGTAATTGAATCCTTCTTTTGTGGGCTTCAGATTTTTTTTTTTAATTTGTTTTTAAATAGACGATGTTTGGTACGTGTTTAAGTACTTCTTCCGGTCTCTAAAATTTAAAAATTAATATGTGTTTTGTTAAATATATCTAATAAGATAGGTGCGGGTAATAAGGCCTAGCTATAAGGGAGATTTGAAATAAAACAAAAACTATTTATTAAAATTAACAAATTTTTTTGTTAATTAATGTAACAGATATATTACTATACAAAAATTACAAAACATGGCAACTTCTGCCTTAAACAAAAATAAAATTCAACATTTTTAAAAACCTTCTCAATAGGCCATATTAAACTATGGTCGGGTAATAAGGCCTAAGTTTTTAACATACTTAACAAATCAAAAGATACTTCATACATTTGGTAAATGAGAACAAAAAAATGTAAATGCAATAAGAATTCTTAAAGTCTTAAAAACAAAACATTATTGCTTTGTTTAACAGCCATCAGGGCACTCAAAATTGTCTTCATAATCCGCTGATAAGCCGACGCACTTTTCATGATACCATACTTGCCACATTTATAACACTGGCTCATATAAGACAATTTGTCTACCTCACAACCGTGAGTAGTTTGAGTCACTAAAAAAAGAGTGTGCGTACTTATGTACACGCGCTAGAAGTAAAACTTCTTTCACGACAACAGGGCAAGTATTTTTCAAGTCCTACCACTCAGAGCACCCGATTTGAAACTCAGAACCGTTGCAAAATCGTGACGCTGAATTTTGTAATTCGTAACGGGAATTTGTGTGTCGGTTTGACATGTCACTGACAGCTCCATAGAAAAATTTTTTACCCCCATGCCGCAAAAGAAGTTTTACTTCAACAACACCCAATGAGCGAAAGACACAATAGATTGCAGAATATTTCCATGCAAAACCAATAAACCTACAACTATACATAATTTATGCTTCCTCGCATTAAATCGACCAATGGCGGAAAATCCAACACAACAGAAAAAAATCCTCAGAAATAAAATTCTTCCCACAAAAAACCCTTACTCGAATTCACCTTTGTATATAAACACATTAGTAATCTCATGGAACAGAAAAAAGTAGTTCGGAATCGGCTCATGGAAGGCGCTGCAATCGCCACAATCTGACTTTGGAGAGATAAAAAGGCGGGAAGAAGATAAGTAAAATAGAAATAAAGACTAGTAGTAAGAACGAGAGGATTATATTAAAATTATTCTGACAACAATAATGAGACTAAGGGAGAAGGTTGAATCAGATGTTTTTGACGAGGCAAAAAGCAAAATATGGGGAAGTAAATTTTTTTGTCCAATGGGCGATGAGAGACGGTTTCTTGTTATAGAGTATGGCTATATGTATGCATATAGGTACAAGTATAGGTATGTGTATAGGCTTAATAGAAGCAAAATATTTAAAAATTTTGAATTTGATTCAAATTCGATATACCTAGCAAAGCAACGTTGTTAAATTTCACAATTTGTGGGTTAAATACAACGTTGCTATATTTTGCATTTATTATGCTTTTTCCTATAGGAAGATACAGGTAGGTACGGATTGTTGTTGGTTTTTTTTTTTTATATTTATAGGTAGGTATTGTATAGATTTTATTGGAGGTACATGAAAAACAACAAATTTTTTGTTTTTTTGAAAATTATTTTTATGTGTATGTATATCAATTAGTCTTTAAAACTTATAAGTTTTATGTACAGGTTGAGGTTTAGGTTCATTTTCATATTATTATATTATATTATTATATAATTATACTACTATATTAATTATATTATTATATTTTTATATTATTATATTAGTGTATTATTATATTATTATATAAGTATATTAAAAAAAAAAAAAAAAAACAAAAAACCAAAAAACCAAAAAAATTAGTATAGAAAATAATGCATGTAAAATTCATTTAGTAGTTTGAAGTAGAAATAGAACGAGGATATCTCCACTTGGAGATACCTCACTTAAAATATTGCATGTAAAATTCATTTTTTTTGGATACATGAAAAAAAACAAATTGTTCTTTTTTGAAATTTTTTTTAATGTGTATATCAATTAGTCTTTGAAATTGGTATATAAAATGTTCTTCTTTAGTGCTCGAAAAATCGTTTTCATACATAAAACAATTTTTTCCGAAAAAAATAATTAAATATTTTCGAAAGACTTTTTTCCCGTGTATTTCAGTCTGTTTTCAAAATTTTCAAACTATATTTTGATTTTTTTTTAAGTTTTTACAAAATTTTGTAACTTAATAAAAAACAATTTTTTCCGAAGAAAAAAATTAAATTTTTTCGAAAGACTTTCTTCACGTGTATTTCGGTCGGTTTTCAAAATTTGCAAACTAAATTTTGATTTTTTTAATTTTTATGGAAATTGACTATACCTACTTACACAAAAAAATATTTTTTCCCAATAAAAATAATTTTCTTGAAAAATTGTTTTTACGGGTAGGTACCTATTTGAATGGAACAAATTCCCATTTGTTTTACTTTTTGGAAAAAAAAAATATTTTCTTTACGGGTAGGTAGGTACCTACCTATTTCAATTGGTTTTTAATTTTACAAACCAAACTTCTCTATTTTTTTTTTCTATTTTTTAAAAACTGTTGATACAAATGAATGAATGAGGCATTTAATAATAAAACACCTTGTCAATATATTTGTTTATACCTCCTACGTGCATATGTACCTATTTATTTGGAATATATTTGCCATACCTACTTCAAATTTACCGACAAACTAAAAGCACCCTATTTTCCTATAATGGCATAGTGGCGATTTTATACTTTTCTTCGATGAATGAAATAATACCTCATTTATTTTCATTCCTTTTGAAACCTTCCCCTTTTATAGAAATGCCATACAAAATCGATAAATTGTTGTTCCACTTCAACCTTCCTAAATATCCAATACATTCTTCTCGTTCTTCTTTTCTTTCTTTAACCTTATTATTTATTCCTCTATCTTTGATTATCTGCTCTTTCTCAACTCTCCAATCTCTCCACTCTCAATTTTTTTCTTGCTTCAGAATCGGCTCTATAGACGTCGCGTCGTTCGTTCCTCTCCATGGGATTACTATAGAGTTTATATACAATAGTTTATATACAAAGACTAAACTAATGGTGCTGAATGGGAAAAGTGATGACAGCGACATTAAGATTGGTGGTATTTTAATCGAATAGGCACTAGGCACTAGGCACTAGGCACTAGGCACTAGGCACTAGGCACTAGGCACTAGGCACTAGGCACTAGGCACTAGGCACTAGGCACTAGGCACTAGGCACTAGGCACTAGGCACTAGGCACTAGGCACTAGGCACTAGGCACTAGGCACTAGGCACTAGGCACTAGGCACTAGGCACTAGGCACTAGGCACTAGGCACTAGGCACTAGGCACTAGGCACTAGGCACTAGGCACTAGGCACTAGGCACTAGGCACTAGGCACTAGGCACTAGGCACTAGGCACTAGGCACTAGGCACTAGGCACTAGGCACTAGGCACTAGGCACTAGGCACTAGGCACTAGGCACTAGGCACTAGGCACTAGGCACTAGGCACTAGGCACTAGGCACTAGGCACTAGGCACTAGGCACTAGGCACTAGGCACTAGGCACTAGGCACTAGGCACTAGGCACTAGGCACTAGGCACTAGGCACTAGGCACTAGGCACTAGGCACTAGGCACTAGGCACTAGGCACTAGGCACTAGGCACTAGGCACTAGGCACTAGGGACTAGGCACTAGGGACTAGGCACTAGGCACTAGGCACTAGGCACTAGGCACTAGGCACTAGGCACTGGGCCTGTAGTATACATAAGTATGAACATTTGGTTTAATTAACTATTGAAAAATTGACCCTAAATATAATTTCAGTTTCGAAGTTTATGTTGTTTTAATAATATAAAATATAGTTTATTTTTTGTGTTGTTTCAGAGAGAAGCTTTTATGTTTAGTTTTAAGAAACTGTTTGAATTATAACGTTTAAAAATACATATATTCGTGTTTTATTACAATTTTATGGGCGACTCTTTTTTTGCGCCCAGGACTCCTTTTTTTGACTCTTTTTTAAAATTCTGAAAGGTAACGCTGACCACCTCTCACAATAAATGACACATCACTGATGACGATGATCGAGCGAACACGTAGCGAAAAGTCTGATGCGTCATTTGTGATTGTTGGCTACATAGTAGGCTGGCCGTGAGGGTCTGCTACTATTTCAACTTCCTTTTATTAAACTTAGGTCTTATAACCCGACAGGCCTTATTACCCGCACCTGCCTTACTTACAATTAGATAATCCTAAAAAATTATTTAAAATAAACTTTGGTTTTTATATTTCTATACATATTTGCAATTATTTTGTATCTTTTCAATTTTCCAAAAAATTGACTTAAAATAGAAATAATTATTAAAAAAACAAAGGTAATACTCTTAATGCCATGTTATGCCTTTTTGTAAAGCTAAAAACCTTTTTTTTATTTTATTTTTATATAAAGTTTTTGACTAAAAATTTTTTAAAAATTAATTCTCAAAATTTTGAAAAAAAAAATTAATTTTTGTTCAAACTAATTTTTGTTCAGTTTTTGAGAAAATTGAAAATAACTTAATCTACTTAACTAGTTTCTTACAGTGAAATTGAATCTTCAAAGCAAATTAAACAAAGTATTTAAGTTTAATTAAAGGAAACCTATTTTTTTTAATTTTCAATTTTCTCAAGAACTAGAAGATATTTTTACATCTAACATTTAATGTTTGACTTAAAATTGATAAGAGAATTGAGTACTAAAAACAAAAGTAATACTTAATAACGTAAAATTTTGAGCAAAATTATTGTTTACAATTTTAAAAAAATAATTTATTTTCAAAGTTTTGAGTTTCAAAAATAATTTTTCAAAAATTATTCCCAATACAATTTAATTTAACAACAGAATGGATGGCTTTAAAAAAAGGTATGGCATGAAATTTTAAAATATGACGTCGATTTTTAATATATTTTTTTTCTTATTGAAGTCAATTTTTGAGAAAATTGCTCCTCCCGGCTAAACAGGAGGATTTTTTTCTTGTCTCGACTCAACTTATACGCTTTAGCTTTTTGTCACCCCTTATACGAATTACCCTGTAGAACTAGTTTCATGCTCGTCTTTACCAATTTTCTCTCATTTATTATGTGCACGCTTTTTAAATCAATATAATGATAAATCTTTAAATTTCTAAGCACAATGAACCTTTGAAAAAAACAACAAGTTCCTGCGAACCAATCGTGTAATTTATTTTTATTTTACTTTTAACTGCAAGGAGCCAGTTATACACATTGAAAAAAAAAAATTTACTAAGGGTGCATCAAGAGTGCCAACTGGTAAGTACCCTTTGCAAAAGAAACTTTTCCAATCCGTCTTTTTAATATATATACTTAACATTTTTACATGAATCCTTAATTTTTCATACGGGGTCTTACAGTAATACATATATGAATTGACTGCCTTAATGAACTGTTGAAACCACTTATATGAATACAAAATTTGTCATGGAAGATTTTTTCATTAAACACAATTGAATCTTATATTTCCACTAATTTAAAACATAATACATAACACAAAAAATCTTTAATTTCTAGTAAAATACCTAATCACAACTTAAAAAAAACAGAAATACTTAATTATACACTCTACGGATCAATTCTTGTCCATTCCTATACTTTTATAAATTTAAATTTTCCACCACGTATGTTTTCGGGATATATTACCGTTTGAAAATGCAAACAAAAAAATAGTTTTGTCTTTACTTTTGCAGTAAAGCAATTATTATGAGTTATGTTTAAATGTGGTTCACTATGGCGTATGTGGAATATTTGTCTTCTAGAATGTATTTAATTTTTTATTCCTGTCATCTGGAGTCAGCTCAAGTGAAAGTAAAATTGTAAATCTCAGTTAAGTGCCATCGACTGTGTCTAAATATTTCAAAAATCACCAAAGGAAAAAAATCCATAAAAAAATGAATCACATTTTATTTATCTAGATTAATTCCGGAATCAATTACCCTTCACATGAGTAAACTTAACCAGCTAAAATTCACAAAGAAAAACGTCTCACCAGTTAAGTCATCAAAAGCTCAAGGAATCTTAATCAAGACGAATCGACATCATTTCACTACCGCAAAATAATAAAACCAAAAGGGGTTGCGGTAGAATGCGTCTTCGCCATGTCTTAATTTTGTTGAAATGATATTCACAAACATAGGCGCATGAAATAAGTCAATCGTGCATATACTTTGACAATTTGACAAGTAATATTGTTGAGATGAGATTTTCTATTTTGGCTTTGCGACTTAAAAAATACAAAAAAAAGAGATGAATAAAAAAAGATGAAAAAATTGCTTCCACACCAGTGAACCATCGTAGCTATAGATTTTAGGTATATGTGGGACGGGTAAAGGTGGAAGAGATTTTTGTTCTTAGGATTCATCAATGAGCAGAAAATAAAAAAAAAAATTTCCTATAAGAGTTTCAAGTATTTGCTAAAGCAAACCCTTTCATTTGGCACCAAAAAACCTTTTGCCACACCACAAAGCACTTATCCCAGACTATACCCCCCTTTTAAATCACTTCAATCTTTGTGCTTTAACCGTAGTTAACTTTTCCTGACTTTCATTCTTTCAACTGAATGAAGTATACATAAGTTGGCATGATTCCGTTGATGGTTTGAATATCAATCTCCCAAACCCCAAACAAAAAAACTCTTCTTCCCAGGCATAGCGAGGTTACAGTTCACGGAAAGGTTTTACATTTTTTTGGCACCTGTCTGATGGCAGTTAAATCTCACAAGCTGCAAGTCTATATATCCATACACGACACACCTACCTACAACGGCACTCAGCAGGGGAATTATTTGATGGAAATAAAATATGGAAAGGGAGCGAGTGTTTGGATTGATATGAAGGATTTAAAGTGTTGTATTGTGTGTTGGTGATGGCAGAAGAATGGAATGGTGTAAATGCTGGTAAAAGGTTAAACCTTATATCAACGTATAGCTTGATGGTAAAGGCAGTATATAATTGCGGTGTGGATAAAAAGGATAAAAACGATGGAGCAAATATTTTGAAGCAAGCATATCCATTTCGATATATATTCACTCTGTAAAAAGTGTTGAAAATGGCTTTTGCAGATACGAGTGTAGATGTCTTTTTGGGGTCTTTTGAGAGTATAATATAGACTCACTCTGAAACGAACAGACTTGATTGCTTATGTTTTCTTTTAATCCTTTGTAAATGCCATCGTTATCAATAGACATGCGGAAGCGTTTTGATTGATGAGAAGGTATATTATGTACGTGATGTGTTCATTGCAGCAGATGATTTACATAGAAGGATTCTATATGCTTCGAAAGACGAAAATGGAACAAATGCAAGCACACAGAATCTGTGGGAAAATTTTTTTTCGTTTAGTAAATACTAAAATGTGGTAACAAACGTTATAATATTTTATCATAGAGAAACTAATCCCTAGAGCTTCACCGAGACTTCTGCACATACATACATAACACAGTGTTGTTCAAGATTAAAGGATAATTGGCTCTTCCTTATTGAATGAATTGATCGAGCAGTTACAGTGATTTCAGCTCATTGCTTCAGGATTTTTTCCTACCTAACTAGAAGAACTGAAGCTTGAAGAAGAATCATTCCAACAGGATGAGGGCCCTAGAAGCCATCTGGACTGAAATCGATTAAATATTGGAGAAATATGCTAAAAAACGTTTAAAAAATACAGTGTACAGATACATAAGCTCTGATAATACGATTTTTTTTTTTGCATTAATAACAATTTTTCGGAAATTAAAAAAAAAAAATTGGAACGGAAATTTAAAGCATTTATTAATGTGAAATAAAACTTTGAATTTCCAGAAAATCATATACATACACATTTTTGAAATATCGAATTTTCAAAAAATATTTTTTTTTAAATGTCTGTTAAAGTCAAAAAGTTATCATTTTCTTTTTTTTTCTTTTTTATAAGGGTTTTTGTGTGATAACACACTTGCAGTCAGGCTGACAAACTTTCGGACCATTATTTTTTTATTTTGAAAATGGTAGGTACACTTACAAAGGCTGTCCAAAAATTAACGGAAAATTTCTATTTGCCGTCATTTGTGTAGTAAAGTGTTGGAAACCTTAAAAAAAAAAATAGCTGACAGTTTAGAATTACTAAAAATGGATTCTAACGCCAGGGAAAAATATGTTTAGAAAAAATTTAATTTATATTTTGAAGTTGCCTATAGAAAAAATAAAAAAAAATAGGTTCAATATTCAACAACGATTTAATAACAAAAACTCATTTATTAAATAACAAAAATTAGTCATATAAAGGGTTTTCCAATAAAAGGTTTCATTTTGAATAGTCCTCTATTTGGGCGGCTGTCACTTTTGAAGCTGTCATCTTTTGACATTTGACAAGTAAAAACTACGCCATTACTAAAAATGGAACCATACACGATTAAATGCATTTTTAAAAATTTTAAAATTCACTACAAGACGGTGCTACGTTTTTTATTTTTGGATGAATTTTTCTCAAAATTGTGAAATGAAAAACTAAATTTTATTTTTGTGGTCAATGCTCATATCAATTCTAAATGGAACACAAAAGACCGAAAGATTTTATGTCTTCTAGTTTTGAGAAAATTACTAGAACTACTTTTTTAACGATTTCAATTAAAGTTTTTGATATTTCTTTTTCAAAGAGAAGACGCTTAAATGAACCAAACTAATTTTCTAATATTTGTGGTGAATTCATATTGAAAAAACGTCAAAAGCCTTTCACACTATTGAAATAAGAATGGTGCTGTTCTACTGAGTTCATTCCACGAAGACAAAGCAAGAGTATAAAACTGTCTCTTTTATTTTAGAAAAGCTGAAGTACTATGATCATCATTCATCAGTATCAGATCGTATGGGGATTTGAAAACTTTTTACAACTTTTTACGGGGACAACAAAGTAACTTCACGGAATTTACATGTTTTATTTGTTTGTGAGATAGCAGATCAAAAAGCAAACCACTGAATCAAGAAAGACTAGCCCGTGAGGGAATCTTTAACTATTTGCAAATATAACGTCTGGAATCAACCTCAAGTTTCGAGAGAAAAATAATTTTGCCTTCAACGATATGTTTCAATTTCTCCCTCTTCCTGTTTAATTGTGTATTTTTGCTTTTAGTTTGTTTAAATAAATATTAATTAAATTAATTGTGTGTGTTAATTTTTATTTATTGCTCTTAATTTAAAATTTCATTTCTGTGTCAATAATTGTATTTTTATTATTTATCATCATTAAATTCATTTTTCATTTAAATTAAAAGTAAAATAAAAAAAAAAAAAAAACTTGAACATATTTGTATACTAATTCTATTGTGTGTTCTTGCAAGTAATCATATTTTCGTCAAATCCTCTCGCTCTCATTGCTTTGGTTTTATATATTCTCTTTGTTTTTTTTTATAAATAATATTATTATATCCCTTCTTGTTTTGTGTTTTTAATAACCATTGCTACTTTTAATATTAATGTTATTTTTTTTTTTGCACGACAGTGATTATTTTGTTTTTTGTTGTTTTTAAGTAAGTAAGCGGGGTAAGTGATTATGTATGATATAGATATTCCTAACATTATTGTCACCAAATCCTAATTGCACTTGTTTTTTTTTTTTTTTTTTTTGTCTTGTTTTTTTTGTCCATCTAACGTGTGGTCTTGCTCAAGCTGACTATAATAATTATATTTAGTGAGATATATATCGCACCCTTAGAATGAAAGTGACCTAACTCAAAATTTTTGCAACTTCTGATTTTACAATAAACTGACCTTAAGAAGTGAAATGAAGTCTAAAACCAGGTTGTAAAAAATATGCCAAATTTTGTAGTTAGGTCACTTTCATTCTAAGGGTGCGATATATTAGGCGTTTTTCTTTTTTAGATCAGAATAGAGTTCTGAACAGAGTCCAAGCATATCGAGCATGCTCTGAACATCCTCTGAACAAAGGGTGTTCTGAGCGCTGTGAACTATTTTTGAAACACACCTGAACACTTAGCTTTTTTTCAATTTCACCTGTCAAATGCTTGTGTTCAGCGTTCAACTCGGTCTGCTCAGTTGTTTTATTCTGAGTTCATAGAGCGTGAACATATTCAGAACGAAAAAAGAAACACAAATTTGAAGCTCTGAATGGTCAGAGGTAAAAAAGAAACACAATTTTATGTTTGACAGTTCAGGCTCTGCTCTGAACTAAAAAAGAAAAACGCCTATTGATACATAAAATTTTAGTGTAACCATCTGTCATTTTTTGTCTCCTTGTTTTTGATTTTATTATCATGGACGTAATTAAATGCCTTTTTTGTAAATCAGCTATTGATGAAGTTTGAGAACGATTCGCGAGAATGCAAACGATTTCTTTGTATGATAAAGAATATAGTGAATAACTTTTTACAAAATCATAATTCCGTAAATTACAAGGACTTAATGCTGAATTTGCTGAAATTTTTAAAAAAATATGAGTATTAAAGTTCACTATACCTCAACAACACAGTACACAAATCTAAGGTAACATATTGGAGCAGGTTGTCAAAGTTGAAAATGTCAAAAAACTAAAAAATGACTGTTCTATGTACCCACAGGAACTCAACGCGCATCATTAGAAAAAACAACAAATATTTAAATTAGACAAGGGAAGGGGCACTGGATCTACCATTTTACTACCATAATATACCTCGATTTTCACAGATGCGCAGAACTGAACAAAAATGAAAACGCTAATGATATTACCTTTAATATGTGTACTGTGCCTCTACAGTGATTCGGAGAGTTTTCCCAAAAATCTTGGCTTAGGTATAATACCGAGGAACAAAAGGACTTATAAAAGTCATGAAAGATAGAGATATCAAGGTCGATGGAATGAACACATGATGGCTGATTATTGCTGGTACATGAAACGAGAGTTTCTTTAGGCCACTCATTTAAATAATCTCTAAAAATAAGTTTCTCCATGTAGAATAACGCATATATACTGTAATTCAAAAACTACATGTAGGTTCAAAACAATTATAATAAAGTTATTACCCAGGTAACTGGTAAACAAAGGAACAGTTTTCATTTTAACGGCAGAAAAACTACTGCCTGTGCAATATTTCAAAAATAATGAATATTTGGCAGCCACATCTCGAAAAGTATGATCGAAATATTGATTTAACTTCATCACTGTAATTAAAAAATTCAGGGAAACTGGATCAATTGGTGATGGTTGTTTGAAGTCAAAAATCTATATCAACCAATCTTATGTAACGGGTGATTTTTTAGGGCCATATTTCTTCAAAAATGACGCGAATCGCAGCGTTACTGTCAATGGTGAACGCTACCGAGCGATGATAACAAACTTTTTTTTGCCCGAAATGGAAGTTCTTGACTTGCATGATATGTGGTTTCAACAAGACGGTGCCACATGCCACACAGCACGCGAAACAATGGCGCAATTGCGAGGCGAGTTTGGTGAACAGTTAATTTCACGTTTCGGGCCGGTCAATTGGCCGCCTAGATCGTGCGATTTGACACCATTTGACTATTTTTTGTGGGGGTATGTCAAGGCTAATGTCTATAGGGATAAGCCCGCTTCGATTGACGCACTGGAAGCCAACATCCATGCATTCATTCGTGAGATACCGGCCGATATGTGTGCCAAAACTGGACTCAGCGGATGGGCTACCTGAGACGCAGCCGCGGTCAACATTTGCATGAAATTATCTTTAAACATTAAATTGCAAGGTTCAAACTATCGATTCAAATAAATATTTCATTCATTTTTTCGAAGTTTTTGTGTTTTTTTTTTTTTTAAAGTTCTAAACCTCTTAAAAAATCACCCGTTATAATGCATTGAAAGAGGAAATTTAACGCTGCATCAACGAAATTCCAGCCACATTTATTATTATTATTTTTTAAAATGGTGATGGAAAATTTCAAAGTGCGTATGTGCCAGCTGTAGAAGATGTGCTATTTCATACATTATAGCATAACAATCGAAAGAGAAAAATAATATATTTTTTATGAACATAATTCAATTCGTTAATTTTTGGACACCGCGCTTTATTTGGTTAGAACATTAATTTTTGTTTAAAATCTACTTGATAACGTTAAAAAATCGATCAAGTAGTTCTCGAAACACATATCAAAGGGCACGGTAGTACCCCGCCAAGTTCTGGCACTACACCCTTTTTACAGGAACAAACTCAGGCGATTTTCGACCCCCCTCTAACTTCAGTACCAATAAAGTCAGGAACTTGGCAAGTTTTCTTTTTATTACTCAAAATTCAAAAGTATTTGAAAACTTGACCTGTGAACCGCCAAATTTAAGTCATTAAATAATAAATTTCTCTCATAATTTGGAGTTACTTCAATAGTAATCTACTTTAAATATTTGACATCAAAACTTACTCTTTTTTACTTTTCACTTTTATAGAAGAACTTGGCTATTTTTTTAACATTTATGTTTTTGTTCTGATTGAGTTTTCAAAAACAAAATTAATTTTTTGAATAATAATAAAGTCAGTTAAAGTATATTTTGTTTTTTAAATCTGTTTGCAATTTTTTTACATTTTTATTAATCGGTAACAAATTTTATATGCCAGTTAGGTACCGATAGTTTCAGTCCTAGAAAAAATTTGAAAACATATCAGGGGAATTGTAAAAAATTCTTAGGTTCGCCAGATATGTAAGTTCAATGAAAATTTCCATTCATCAGTTCCTGAGATGTAACACTGATTCGTTTGGCATAATTTTGACTTTATTTAATGTATTTTTAATTAACAGACATAAACCTTATATGTACGTTCAAATATCTCTCTGAAGTAATGAAGGCTTATGAATTCCTATCATGTTCTTTAGAAGATACTTCAAAATGCATAGAATTATAACTTTAAAGCCTTTCTTGTCAGGTATTAATACGTAGTGAATATATGTACATAACGTTCAAATAATATAAGAGCAGTATTAAATTGTTCAAATGACAGATTTTAACCACATAAATACCAAAGCTTATTATGAGATTTCTTATGATATTCAATTCTTGTGGTCTCTTTGAATTTGATAGTTTTTGCCAAAACAATATTCTCATGAGTCGTGACACATATTTGTTTTCACCGCAAGAAGACCATCACAGAGTCAGTATCTAATAGTTGATTTAATGATTCTAAAGCTTAATTTGTGGTTTTACTTAATGATAGAAGAAGAGTATAGAGTTAGGTGCCTTTACAAGACAGAGAGGCAGAGACATATTATTATATTGAGGAAGTGGGCAGCTTTTAAATGCATCAAATTAATATTCATTTCATTCCCTGATGTATAAGATGACCTCGTCCATTAATTAAGGTCAACTTAAAACAAAGTCCTTGTGTCAATTAATATAAAGCTCACTGCTTTTTTCTTAAAAAAAAAACATTGAAATGCGTTTGTGGTTTTCTAAAATGAAATGAAATAACACGATGACAACTTGTGTGCAGGTCATGCTATGTATATCACAGAGACGAATTTAAATTAGCATTATAGTATAAGCCAATACGAATGCATTAACCATTAAAGCACTGAATATAGTAGATCGATGCTGAATTGTGCCAACTGGAAGCTTTTCCATCCCATGCCACATCACACAAAGATAGTAGCTCTCGCTCTGGCAATCGATTATTCGGTCACTCACTGTGCACTGTAAGAAAAAAATTTTCTATTAATTATCTTTTCTTAGTTGATTTTTGAAATGCAGAATATAAATTAAAATATTTGATAAAACTTTAGATATGAGTATGGTTTAAAAATATGGTTGAAAAAGACAAAAAATTTCAAGTGCATTTAAATTTTAACTACTTATTTGTTTAGAGTAAGATCAGTTTATACAAATCACGGAGAAGGTATACAAACAAAAATAAATGTAATGAAAAGATAAAAAATGACATGAAAAAGTAGATAATGGAGTCATCAAAAAATTTTCTTACAAAATACGTTTTGTATATATACCTGGCCAGTAATCTTTCCATTCATTCTTATATACTCCTGAATGGTATAAATAAAAACAAAAAACGATTAACACAAGATTCAAAATAAATGATTTTAATATTATTAATTATTTGATTGCTTTCTTATGTCAAGCAGCAATATCAAGTGAAGAATAGACATAGATTAAGGTAAATTTTTCCTTTTATTGGTATAAACTCATCTAATATACAGCAAAAGCCAAACAGTTGCATAAAATGGAACCAATCTCTCTTAATAATGAAGATGTTGACACTTAACGTCTGTATTAAGGATATTTCCTGAAGTATTTCCTTTTTCTTCTGGTAAACCTAACTGGTATAGATATAAAAATAAAAACAAAAAAAGTTATTGTGTTATTATTTTGTTATTTTTGTTTTAAATATGTAACTGACTGAATGTTATACTATAGTGTTAAAGTAAAACAATAGGATATAAATAGATTGATGTTGATGCAAACGTTAGAAAAGTTATTATTTATTTATCTGCTGAATGGTATAAAATAGTTTTAGGAACATAAATGCCTTAGTTGATAGAGTTTAAAATATATTAAAATTAGTTTTGTTTTAAGATAGTTTGGCATTGATATGACTCACTTTGAAGAAATTATTACATTAAAAGTGTTTCTTTTCGATCAGTGTATTTATATGGTTGGTAATATAAGAATTGTTGGAAAATTCGATTTGGATTATCATCGGTTCACCAACTCACATTCGATTTTAGATTAGGAAATCCTATTATTGTAGTGGTTATTTCTCATTTGAAGATTGAAGTGGCAGATATCTCTATGGTACTCGAGTATAAAATGATTATAAATATATGTATATAGATAGTTTGTCGATATAGCTACAATACTCGTATAAATGTATATACATACTAATAAAATCTATGATGGCTACCCAATTCCCAATCATATCCAATAATATAAATTCAAAAAATTTACGTTTAAGCTACCGGAAATTCAAGTTTGATAAATTTCATCGAAAACTTTATTCTGAACTTTCAGTTATTTAAAATAAATAAGCAAAAAAATTGGTTGAGTAAAATAGTTTTAACGTAACAGCTATACATTGAATTATTTTTGTGTTGAATACAAAATATCAAACCAGCTAAAACTTACATCAAAAGATGCACAATCTTCAAGCATGCCAAAACAGAAACCAGGAAATTTCATTTTATTTTTAAATTAGAGTGCTTCATTTGCGACTATCCGTTCTAAAAAAAAACCTCCTAACGACAAACATTGGTGCTGGATTATCATTTTTGAAAAACGATGATCTTTAATTACAAATACTACAACATCGTCCTTAATTTTTATTAAATCTCTCAACAACTTTGTTCTATCTAATCATCAGTTGATGCAGTGTACAAATTACGTGAAACGCATTGTCATAAAGTACATATATGTACCTGCACAATATACCGCTTTTCTAAATGCATTGGTCAGGTTTTACTTGCAATTCACTTTTCCGTACTTTACCATTTATTCTTCAATTTCGGATTTTGCGGAAGAGGTCCGAGTTCCCTCCATACACTTTTTCTACATGTAAAAGTAAAAAATTAAAAAAAAACCCCTACCCCTACACTGGTTCAACACTCCCCACCTGGAAAAATAATTTAGTTATAAATAATGCAGTACCTGGGAGACCGAGCTTTGCTTGGCTTTTCCTAATCGAGAAAATTGAAATATATGTATGAGAGAAGTAGACTGGCAGTTAGTGGAAAAGAACATATGCCATCCATTAAATTTTTTCACTTTATAAATGCGTTCAGTAAGGAAAAACTCCAAATCAAAAATATGTGTATTGTAGAAGGGAATTCGTTAGAGCTCTTTTTCACTCTGGCTACGGCCTTGGGCTACACCCAATGTTTTGGTAAGACCAACTTGGAAATAAATATTATCTTAATATAAAATCTTAATATCTTAATATAAAATTGTAAAAAACTGAACCTTAGCACCTCTTCTAAACATAAAATTGCATCTAAATCGTTAGACTTAAAATATAATTCAGCGTCCTTTGGCACATCCTTAGTTACGGGCCTGGATAATATTTATTTTTTTTAGCTTTGAAAGTTAAAATATCTATAAATACAAAATTTCATGCAAATTGTTAAAACTGTTGCTTAAGCGCCCCCTTATTTACGGGCCTAGATGATACCTATTTTTATTATCTTATGAAAGTAGAAGTTGGTTATTATCCAAATGCAAAACTTAAACCAAATCATTCAACCCATTGTGGAAATAAGCGCCTCTTTAGGAGCCCCTGGGCTACGGACCTAGATGACGTCCTGTCTAGATCATTTTTTAAAGTAAAATTATGTCATAATTTAAAATTTCATAAAAATCATTAGAGCCATTTCAGAGAAACCAAGAAATTAGAAAAAGGGGCGTGGCAGTAGGCAGATTTTACCAAACTTAGTTTTTTTTCTTCTTCATAAGAATATAGGCCCTGAAAATTTCATTTAAATAATTTAGTTTCTAAGTAAATCAGTAATTTCTAAGAAATAGAGCTGTTTCCGCCAAAAATCGCTATTATAAAGTGGGCGTAGCAGTGTGCCGATTTGATTAAAACCAATTTTACCAAAAATAACAAAATTTCATCAAAATCGTTAGAGCCATTTCCGAGAAACGAAATATATATAAATATATAAATATATATACATGTACAAAAATAGCTCGTTTAAAGTAATAAGATAAGATACAGCATACTATAAGGGCTAAGCACGAAATAAGTGTTCTCTGGGCGCTCCGGGATGTTAGGACCTCAGCTGGGTATACGTAGGATGTTCGTAAAAAATATTCCATTTGAAAGGTTGCAAAAGGTCAGTTAGTTTCAGTTGGTTATTGGTCAACTAAAGATTTGTTAAGTGAATTTTTAAACTTTTTCTTTATCGAGGTTAGTTTTCAATTAAAAAAAAAAAAAACACAAAAATAGTGCTCTAATTAATTTCTACAAATTTAGAAAAAAACTTAAAAAATTCGTAAAAACCATAGCTGACAGATTTCTGAAACTTGTTGATATTTTATGAAGAATTTGTTGTCTTTCAAATAGTATACATATTTCTTTTGGAATATCCCAGAAACGAGCAAAAATTCTCCAATGACTTAGTCTTAGGCACGGTATATTTTCTATGGGGTAGCAAAACCTCACCCCAAAAATTTGAAACTATCAAGGGCCTTAAGAGTATTTGACAAGTTCTCCTTGTCATAGTTTCCCTACTGAAAAACTTTTCGTGGTCTTGACTCTTGACTAAACTTTCTCAAAAATTATTATTATTTTATATACTTGCTTTATTTGGAATCAATCTTTACATCCAATCATCCAAATTAGATTAACTCACTTCAGGTACATCTTACATCTTATTTCAGTATAGTATATAGAATTTGTATACAAAAAAAAACCTCTTTATAAAATACTTCTGTTATTCGATTAGTTAAAAAACTGGATACTTTCTTTTTTTTTGTTTAACTTTACCATGGAAACTATAGTCAATTACCTATAGATACAGCCTTTCTCGATAAAAAAAATGAAACCTCAAAAACTGTTGGAATTGGATGTTTTTTATCAGAAAAATCAGACATTTGGACTTTTCCATATACTTTAATCGTTGTTGTGTATGGTATAGGTTCTGATTCAACCTATAATTTTTTTTACGAAAGCATGAAACTGACTTAAGTACCCTTATTCTTATAAGTGTAGTTGCTCTCTGTTCTTGGCTTTTATCTACACTTATCCACCCTTCCCTTGTCATTAACTAATCTAAAATATTATCATTCATATAGTTATTATCCCTGTGGAAAAGAAATAAAAAAAATAAAATACTAACTAGCTACCTACTCCAAGATAATAATTTTCTTATTCTATTTACTTAGCTTACAACTTTTCCCAATAAAACCACACTCTAAGGTCCTATTCAAATCTTCATTAAAAGGCGAACCATTTCACGTATATAAACGCTTTTACTTATCATAATAATTCTCTACACATTCATTAAAATAATCCTTGGCCTTATTCGATATATTATAATATATTTGTGTGCGTGTACTTACTGTTGATGATGTCGTTGCTGGTGGGTTTTTTTTTTCTTCCTTCATCCGGTTTCTGGTTTGTAACTTAATAATACCCGCATACACAGCCTTAGTGGCCCCTTAAGAGTTCTTAAAACTAAAGTATAAAGGCCTATGTTAAAGAAAACTTCCATATATTATAATTCTCTTGGTATATGTTTTCTTTGTTTGTTTGTTTTATTTATTTTGTGTTAGTATTAGTACTTAATAGTATTTGTGTTGCTGTTTATTTTGTTTCTTTTATATCTAAAATACTTACTTTTATAGATTTGGCAATCTATTTTTAGAAAAAATGTTTTCTCCACAAACATGGAAATCCTATAATTTTATTGTGTTAAGGGGGTTTATGTATGATATTCAAACCTACGTGCAATGTAAGTATATAGCCTCCATTAGATAAGCTAAAACTCCAGCCTATAAATTTGGTATTATCACACTCAAATTGGTTGTTGTTGTTGTTTTGTTCAAACAATATTTAATATGGAGCTTATGTGGTAAGCACAAACCAACTCTAAAAATCAGTCGAGCCATGAAGTCAAGTTCAGGAATAATTAATTTACAATTTTCTAACTTTAGAGCTAATTACTAAGATATTTATAGTTTTACAAATTTTTGTAACTTATAGTATTATTACTAAACCTATTTTCTTATAACATTGACACTTCATACAAAAAAGTAAGCAAACATTTATAATTATTGTCGAAATGGCATTTGGAGTTAGTATGATACAGTAAATGTAAAGACTCATATAAGAAAAACGCGTTTATAAGACAGACATTCCAAAACACACTGCACATTCCCATTAAGACAAGTGTTAAATTTACCTCTTATAAGAAACACGTTTATACATAAGTAAAACACAGTGATGTAAGAAACTTAATTATTGTGATACAAAATCTCATTCAATACATAGAAAAATAAACGATAATAAGAAATTTTCTCGTGTAATCATCAAAATGATGCGCCGCCTAACTTTTACAAAATTTCTGAACCCACCCTTAAACTTATTAATTTTACACACCCGACTTTTGACACAAAATTGAACAAAATACTTCCAAGATTTTTAATTTCTTATTAAAACATTAAATAACCTACCTGATCCTGTCGATTCCATATTCAAACATAATTTTACCGTTATTTTTAAGGAAGTTACGGCTATTTAAATTCCCAACCTTTTCTTCGACTTTTTTAAGTCACAATTGAAAGAGATCCAATGAGCGGTGACTTCAAATGCACGTTTTTGAGTGAGAACTCATGTAAAGAAGTAAAATGAGTGAGGTTTAGAAGCATTCGAATATTTTATAACGGACAAATATCAAAACATACTCTTTTTCTTTATTTTTTAATTAATTCATATAACAGGAGTCTTTTTTCCAATCCCTGGCGGAATTGATAGAGTGAAAAAAAAACGATAACGATATGTGAATTAGCGATGCCATTACAGAAAAAAAATGGAGTTTCCATACAAAATATCGACAAAAAGTATGTAATTGACGCCGGTAATACAGTTTTTCTCCGCGCTTAAGTTAAGCCCCGAAAATTATCTGGGTCTAGCTAAGCCCATTGAGGATTAGTTGTTGTTGCATTTAACATGTAAATTTTTAAGCCCCGAATCTTTTTTTTTTCATCCAATTTATCTACTTCGGGCTTGGAAAAAAAAAACAAGCCTAATGTGGAATTCAAAACTCATAAAAAAAACATTTTCAGTCAGAAATTTAGTACTTAAATTTAAAAAAGTAACCCAAAATTCTGTTCAAAAGGTTTATAATCCAATTTTTCTGCTATTGATTTTATATGTGTATGTACATATTTGATTTTAAGACCAAATATGACTAAAGGAACATGGGCAATTTTGTATGGAGTTTGGCCCCACTTTCACCATTGCTCAACAGTGATGAAACTTACATATGAAAGCGTATGGAGAGCACTTTATTTCATTATATGTCAGCTAAAAGTTGTATAATCTTTTTTTGAGTTTGAAAGAAAATTTTTCGAAAACTATTTATACAATTAAGTTGATTTAAAAATAAAATGAAAGAACAGACTTCAGGTTTTCAGGAAAGGTGAAACACTTTTTAGTAAGTGAGGCCATATTTTTTAAATATTTTGTTTTGCATTTTAAATACTTTTTTTTATAAAATGTGCCAAAACACAACTTTTGCGCTCGATTTCAATTTAGCTGCCATACCTATAATGAAATAGAGTGCTCTGCATACGCTTTCGTATGACATAAGTTTCATCACTGTTGGGCATTGTTGAATAGTGGGCCCAAAATGCCCATGGTCCTTTGATAGACAATTTTTATAGTTAAAAGTTGGGAACCAAATTGGAAAGGTACCAATTCAGAAACTTGAAATAATCTAAAATACTGGTTTAAAAAAATTTCCGGTTGGTGTATTTCAAACTGACGTCGCGGTCGGAATAAAAATTTCGGCAGTTGTAAAAATAATCGTTCAATTGACATTGGGTATGTTTCTTTACTCCAAAAAATGTCACTTTCTACAAATTTTAGCCCAAAGTTCTGTCAAAGTTCATATCAAAAAAAAAAATTAAATTCGACCAGAATTGCTCAAAATTGGCAGTTTTAGGAAGTAAAGAAACAGACATATTATTAAACAAGCTGTTGAAAAAATTACTATTGACTGTTGCCGCATGCCGCTGTCACCTTTTCGCTGAAGCCGTGTTCCATTTCCGCACTATCGTCGTGTTGCTGCTGACGCCATGTCACGGTCACTTTTTCCTTGTCGCTGCTGCAACTTTCTTCAAAAAAATATCGTCACATTATAGAACCATGAAATATATCTTCAGTGTGAAAATGAGGAAAGTCTTTCTATCTAATAATAAAAAAAAACTACCTCGTCTTATTCTGTTTGTATTTTTGGCCACACGAATTTATTTCATGAAACTTAAGAAAATATATACTATAAACACATTATTAGGGTGTGCCAAAAAATCGTAATTTTTATTTTTAAAGAATACAAAATATATCGACTCAGTTCTATATATGGCGCCCGGGAAAATGATTTCTTATTTCCCTAAAAAAAAATGTCTAACGAAAAATTTGCTTTCAAAATAATTTCGTCCAATGGTTTTAGAGATATTAAAATCCGAACGCTACGTCACCAAGTTCTGTCCACACATTTAACATAAATATTTATTTTATATTAATTAATATCTATTAAATCAACAAATTGTGCTGCTTGACCCGTAAAAATTAATAATAGGTACCTAAATGTTTAAAATTCTTGAAAAGCCAATAGTGTCTGCAGGTAGGATCTAAAATTTTATTATATTATTACCTTGCAATTTAACTAACATATTAATAAATAATATTATTAATAACAATAATCTTGAAAAAGAAAAATAATCGAATTTTTTGGTACACCTTAATGACATAATATGTATCTTATATGTATGAACATATCTAAAGAAATTTATTTTCATACCTCGAATTGATGGAACAATATTATTTGCAAGGTTTCACATTTATTGAGCATTTAAGTGTGAGAAATTTTGTGAAGCGTTATATTTAACGATTTTCCAATGAGTATAATATGTGAACGATTTATCAAACGGATCATTCATTACTAACAAGGGTTTATCCAAAAACTTGTTATATTCAAGTGTGGTTCTATATATATGTACTCGTATATATGTAAACTCTCGCTCTTTGATTACGTCGCTCGACGAAAATGACGATATTCACGTGACGAAAACGAAGGCATCATCATGTGGTGGAATAAGTATGTTATAAGTTGTGAGTATAGATAAGCGAAGCATGAACTTTGTATGAGTAGGTATAATAATGGCTGTGATTTGGGTAATTTAGAAAATGATTGCATTGCACGAAACTATAGCTTAAGCTATAGGTACTATATATGTATATAATGCCAATGCGGTGTGATGTAGAAATTTGTTCGACTAAATTAACCATTTATTGGTATACGTAGTTATATACTTGTATATATGTATGTGAGAAGGATTCTTGTTAAAAATCAAGGATCGAGCTCCACACGTCAAGATGAAGAGAATTATGGAAATACGTTCGAATAACTTAAGGAAGCAATAATGCGTGTAAAATGGGTTATATAATTTTCACCTTTATATAAATGTGTATTTAGATAGGTTTAAAGGCTTTAAATAAATTCATATTATCGTCGTTGATACGCAAGAAATTATAGGTATATATCAACTTATTGGGAATTTTTAGTAGAACAAAAAAAAAATTAAAAAAAAAACATACGTGTATCAGCTATATTTGAGCTAGACCCTCAATAGGCGAACCTATTTGCTTCAAGTAAGGTTCAGATCATTTTGTATGTAATTTTGTTAAAGGAGAAATCGGAATTTTTGTTGTAGCTTATTTCAAACATGAACTAGATGCCATACAATGATTTCGATTTTAATTTCAAATGAAATGAAATTAAATGACCAACCAAATTGCAAGAAAATTGTGTTTTAGGTTTTTGCTCGACAATTCGCATACCTAACGGAAATAGAGGTTTATTGTGTCTTTGAGAAAGTGTTCTTACTTTTGATATATTTATGTACGTAAAGCTTTTTAATTCCATTGAATTTGTACTCTTCAAAAAAAAAAACTATAGAAACTCAGAGATAAACATCAGTTTAATATTAAACAAGTGTTTTGTAAAATATACATGATATCCTTTTCCATATAAATATGGCCAAAACTCAGAAAGGATAGAAAAAAACATTTTATTCGTGGTTTAATTAACAAGGCATTATTTTGATAAAATTATAGTGGATTTAAAAAGATATAATGTTGAGTCAACATGCAATTCTTGTAAACAAAATAATTTGCAGGGCTCCGACATTACTAGATTTTAAGTTTTAACCAATTTCATTCTATAAGCACTGCATCATGTTAATTAAACTACATGTACCTGTTGATTTAACGTTTCGTAGCGTTATCTTTACAATTTTTCTAACTGAAGAACTTTTCGTTTAAATTTATAGTCGTGTTAATTTTTAAAAATTCGGTGTCTTTATATATGAAAATTTTACTGTGTGAAACTTCATATAAATTGAAAATGGTGTTGATATAACAGTATATCGTCGCCCGAGAATTGGTTTGTCGTAAACGCCAAATTGCACTTTTTTTAAAGTGGGTATGCAGTTCTATGTTTTCAAAGGTCCTCTTTCCATTTATGAAACCAGATTTGACCTATCATTTACCGTTACTGAGAAGATCAGTATTCATTTGTCGTATATCCACACAAAATAACCCATCCCTTAGTTTTGTTTTGTCGTAAACGCCAGATCTTGGCATATACGGCAAAATATCCATATATTTTCCCGATATTTTTTTTTAATATTGTTTTGTCGTACGTATATAGGATTTTTTTAGTTAGAAAAAGAATTATTAAAAATCAACCGCAACACTTACAATATCATGTCATGCCTTTTTTTAAACCCAAAAATCCATCCCTTAATTCCGTTTTTAAATTTATTTTTTGTATACAATAGTTTTGGAAAAAATAATTTTTAAACTCAAATTTAAAAAAAAATTAAGAAAGTTTTTTTCAAACTCATTTTGTTCAAAAATTTACGTTATTAACTAGTAATTTTGGTTTTAATATTCAATTCTCGTATCAATTTGTATTCAAACACTGAAAACCAGATGTTGAAATGTCTTTTAGTTTTTGAGAAAATCGAAAATGTCGCTCGATTCGGTATTGAATTGAACTATCGCATTTGTGTGTACTTTGTCGTATGTGTATGAGGTTCTAACAAAGTACTGATTTTCGTGGCGCATACGACAAAATGATTTTGGAGATAAACCTCTATAGATTAAAAACTAAAACCGACTCAACAATCTGGAATACCTTAATCAAAAGAAGATTTTTCACACAAAATTTTATTAAAATTGTAGAAAACTTCATCGGTCAGTTTCTTTTTTATTTAAACGCGAAACTTAAAATGCGATTTCCCAAAATTGCTCAAATGGTTTATACGACAAAACAATTCTCGGGCGACGATATGCCATCTTATTATCCTGTTAAGTTTTAAAATTAACTGTTGTTTTAATATTCATTCTTTCAGTTAGTTTAATATTATAGGTCAAGCTATTTTTTCAATTTTTAACTTCCCACTTCAAAATTTTAACATAACTTGACGTTTCGTGGTTTCAATAGTTCAAATCCATCGATCTAACCCCCAATTTCACAGTGTAAAGTTTAAACTTACGTTCAGCTGAACCTGATCTTGAGTTTAAATTTAAAGTTCAACTCGTCCGGTTTCACAGAGTAATCTGAACTTAAGTTCAATAGAACGTAGTTTAAAGAAATTGTATAAATAGGAGTTGGCAGCATTTTACGTCGTTCTTCTGTCATCTGACGTAATGTAAACAGTACGTAGTTTTTTTTTGCATCTTTTCCAAAATCTTTCCTTGTTTTCTCTTTCTGCCTTTGAAACAAAAAACACGCGAAACAGCAAATATTTTGTGTTGTTGACAATCGGGAAGTTTGTTTTGTTTACAAGTAGGTACACCCTTAGGCCTTGTGACCTGTGACTTGGAGATGAAAATTTATTAAAATGGAGAAAGTAATATCAAGAAAACGATATGTGCAAAGAAAAAAGAAGCAATAACTTTTCAAAAGCAGACATAGATTTGCTTACGGAATTGGTGATGAAAAATAAGCTCATTATTGAAAACAAAACTGGTAAAGTTCAAGTTAATTTGATTAAATACGAAAATTTAACCGTGCTTTCAGGTGGTTATAAACGTTGGGCTGAGGGTTAAACGGCAGAATACTGTCGTTCAATTTAAACAACAAGATTTAAACAAAACTGTGAAACCGAATTAATTGTTGAACTGAAGTTTAAACCAAAAGTTAAGTTTAAACTTTCACTGTGAAACTGGGGGTAAGAGAGATTTTTGTATGTGTGTATGTTCGTACGTTCGTACTTTTGTACGTTCGTACCTTCGTACTTTCGTACATTTGTACGTTCGTACATTCGTTCGTTC